>OY751342.1:13667966-15050034 GCA_963564715.1 Catocala sponsa
GCAACCCCTGTCACTATGACTGTGTGAACAGATACAGGCTCGGACCAATTATCACACCGAGGATACAGGCATGGACGAAATGTCACAAAGGACAGGCATACAAAATTTATGCACCAATGGGCCGCTGAAGGATATATTTATTATCTAAACGGATTCTCACTTGGTATAAGTGAGAAATCTATATTGCACTAATAACCTCGCACTATCACTGCTTCGCGGCTTGTCATTTTGTTTATAACAGAAATCCTGGAGATTTGTCACACAGGTTTCGAACCTATTACAGACTCCAGCTCTCAAAAAGTTTGATTTTATAACTGTTACTATACTCCTTTTGTGTTTGAAACGATATGTGCACCTTTTGAGAGAAATAAATGAATTTATTTATTTATTTATAATCTAAGATGTTTCAGACATTTATATGTGGAACTACTATACGTATGTATGTACAAAAGAACCATTTTACACAAAACAAAGATAAAGTGTGATCTGTAATGGAATTAAGTATAATGACCATCAAAAATACTAATTGCACAGCATAACGAGCACCTATACGCCTTTAATCACTGCATTTGAGTGCATTCCGTCTCGGAAGGGTTAGGTTATGTTAGGTTCTTTTTTAAACCCACCCAAAAAAAAGAGCCCCGCAATGCGGGACTCCGTCGACTTATTTTGCCGTGCAATTAGTATTTTTGGTAAGCATATTTTGTTGTGCAATTAGTATTTTTTTGCTGTGCAGTTAAATACTACCCCTATGTAATTATGTAATAATAATCAATACCTATGCAAATATGTATGTTTTATGTTATTTCAAATTGTTTTTATTTATGCAACCCAATATTGTTGAACATCTGTTTTTTTTTTCTTTATTTATTTTGGGCTTTTCATCCATAGGGATATGTCAATCCCATTGTACCTTATAGCTAGAAGCACACATTAAAATTAAAAGTACACTGTTAGAATATATAACTAGAGATACAACTATAGATTAGATACTAGAGATTACAACTAAGGATAACATTATCATTGCTGAATTATTTTTATCAAATTACAAAGTTTTTTGGCAGCTTCTGACTTCGGATAACTTAAAATATTTTGTATCAGGCCCACATCTAATAAATTTAAATTTATTTTTTCTTAACCAATGAATCACGTTCACTCCTATTTCGAGCACACTCCATCAGTACATCTTCAATTTTACTGCATAACGAACAATTGGGCGTATCAGATTTTTTCATTAAGAATGCAAACTTTGCTGATGGATAATGACCGAATCTAAGTCTAAAAGCTAGTTTAAATGGAGGATCGCGGCGAGAGGGACTCTCCTTAGAGTCGGGTTGCTTGAGAGTGCAGCCCTAAGTGGGTGGTAAACTCCATCTAAGGCTAAATATTACCGCGAGACCGATAGCGAACAAGTACCGTGAGGGAAAGTTGAAAAGAACTTTTTAACATAATTTCTACTTAACCTTGTATCGTCAAACCAGGGCAACTGTGGGGGCTCGCCTTGTATGGTTCTATACCATATGCCTTTATCTCTAGATTTTTCCTTAATATACGTTACCCAGTCCCTAAACGTGAGCGATCTTAAATGTAGGTATAAATTCCCAATGGTTTGGTCTGTACTCTACAACGGTGCCATTAACAGCTGCTAACTTAGCTACACTGTCCGCCTCCTCGTTTCCTTTTAGGCCTATATGTGCCGGAACCCATTGCAATTTTAATTGCTTTACCTTGATTATTTAGTAAAATAATTATCTTTAAGATATCATAGGCTATCGATGCACCTCTGCCGCCAGAGGCGCATCGAGCCAAATGCTGCAAAGCACTCTTACTATCCGAGAAAATAAAAATTTTTGTAAAATTTTGTTTAAACGCGTAAGATAAGGCTTGCTCAATTGCAATTAGTTCCAATGACATTATGCTTGCCTCACAATTAATTTTAAAGCCACTTCGGTGTTGCAAACTTGGATCATAAAATCCAGCACCGAGACCATGAACACCTTTGGACCTATCCGTAAAAATCTTATGCCATCCATTATATGTATTACTTAATTCTATGTTTACATTATTAATAAGGTTATTGGGTTCATAACAAACTTTTGCAAATTGTATGCTATTTAGATTTAAATTAAAATATTTTCGTGTTTCGATAGCTGTAGTCCAAGTGCCTAAATTAAACGCATTAAGTATTTCAGAGGAGTTCATATTATATTAGTGTTTTACTTCATTATAAGTTTTAATAAGTAATGGCTTCCTTTTGTTTGCCCAATAACTAGTGTTAGACAGAGTACTCAAATCTGAGATCATGTTAACAGTATCATTGTTATACCAAGATGTAATTTTTAAGCTGTATTTGTAGCCAAAAATAAGGGCATTATATTCAACTCACTTTCCATGACGTGGATCGGAGAACTTCTAATAAAACCTCCTATTATTCTTAAGGCTTGATTTTGCAACCTGTCTAGTTTTAGTGTATGTGTTTTTGCACTACAGTCATATAGAAACGAACCATAATCCATTCGACTTCTTATTAAACTAATATATATTCTACACATGTGTTTTGTGTGTAATCCCCATGAGCTACCTGCTAGAATTTTTTAAATATTTAGGAATTTAGAACATTTTTCTACAACTTCATTGATATGTTTACCCCAACGTAGACTTCGGTCCAGCCACATACCTAGGTATTTTGCGCAGTCCGCAAATAATAAGTTTTACTCATTCATTTTTAATGTAGACAGTATCCGCCTGTGGCCTCTACTAAAAACACAATAACTTGATTTAGTTGGGGATAATTCTAAGCCAAGTCCACCTAATGAATCTACTATCGAATTGAGGTCCTGTTGCATATACATCTCGCATTTTTTTTATTTCTCTGTCTCTAATGTATAGAACGTAATCATCTGCATATTGCGACAGTTTGACATTAATTGGCAATCTACAAACCTTATATGCTATTAAATTGATAATTAAAGGTGACAGGGGGTCTCCTTCCGCTAAGCCTGTGCTCGTCCGGCTAGTTATGGATAAATTGCTATTATAGTCAAGATTAATTTTCAACTGTCTTTCACTTAAGAACGACCAAATGTAAGCACAGATCTTGGATCCTATATTAAGTTGGTCTAAAATTTTAACAGCTGCATCTATTGAGACATTATTATAGGCGTTTTTAATATCTAGAAAACATGCTAAGGTTGGTTGATTTTTAGAGAACCCAATATGAATATAGCTGACTAAACGTGTTATTGCGTCTATACAAGAGTGTGATTTTCGAAAACCAACTGTGTATGGCGAAAGAATACGTTCTTTTTGTGAATACCATTCTAATCGCTTTAGTAACATAAGATGAAAGGTTTTACATAAGCAAGAAATTAGAGAAATTGGTCTAAGTTTTTGTTCTGAGCTATTAGTGCTAACTTTAGGTACTGAGACAATTAAAATGTTTTTCCATTGATGTGGAATAGTACCAGAACTTAAAATGTTATTATATATATTTAGTAAAAACAATTTCGCTTCATACGGCAGATTGTAAATCATAGAATATGATATGCCATCCTCGCCCGGTGCTGAATCTTTTTTTTTAAGACAGCTCTGAAGTACTACTAAAATTGCCTTCTAGATTGACATTTTGGGAACTAAATTTAGGTTTGGTATTTTGAACGTAATCGGGTGTAAGAGAATGAAGTAATTCTGTTTGTTTATCAAAGGGAGGGTGCATTCTTGTCTGTCTAAAACTAAAAGTCTACGCTGGGCCACACATTTTGATAATTTCGGGCTTCAGTAATTTTTTCGTATGAATTTAGATGTAGGTTTCAAGCAATATTTTATATAAGGGATATGATTATAAGCCGCGTTATTTATATAATGTAAAAATAGGTCATACATTTCCTGAACATCATTATTATGTGAAATATTAAATTTATTTTTCAATGTCTGTCTATATCCGATCCAATTAGCTTTATTAAAGTTTCTTTTCCTAATTATACAAAAACTATTCTTAATATTAGCTGAAGCTTTAACGACCATATGGTCACTACCGAGATTCTCGTTAAATACTTGCCACTTAAATCTCATTGCAATATCTGAAGAGACATATGTAATGTCTGGGGAAGTTTGTTGAAGATTGCCGTTAACTAATTTGATTCTAGTGGCATCGCCATTATTAAGGTAGACAAAAGAATTTTCCAAGGCTGAATCCAAGATTTGAGTGCCTCTTGCGTCGTTTTTAATGGACCAATTGGTGTGGTGCCCATTAAAATCTCCCGCTATCATTGTAGATTTCGAAAAGGTTGAAAATATGGCGTCCCAGTCCGACTGTTGTGTATGAACAGAGGATGGGCAATATATACCTACGACAAACTCTAATTCTTTAACATTTATTAACTTAACAATAATTGTATAGCTAACAGGGTACAAATACGATTGTATAGATTTATGAATGATTATAGATACTCCTCCATATGAACCATTTCGGTCGTTTCGATATATATTATACCCTCTAATGTTAATGTGAGTTTCTCTATTTAACCAAGTCTCACTTGCAATAAAAAGGATGATGTGTACCATCTACTAATGGAATGTGTCAAGTATGCTGATAAAAGAGCCCATTTTATAAAAAAAATTAAATTAAATTTATACGATGTCGGTATGTTTCATAGTATTCTAGCTGAACCAAACTCTGATACAGCTAGAATATTATATTATACATTTAATTACACTGATTGTGATTAGTAGGTAGCTATTAGGATTAGCCTATGCTCTTGTTGTAGTCGTTTCTTTTTTAGAATAAGGTACGATGGGATTGACATTGTCATTATTTTGTACAAAAATCCCTTATAATAAATGAAGATAAAAAAAAAACCAAGTCTCACTAATAATGGCTATATGAATATGCTCTTGATTTAAAAGCTCTGCAAAAGATGTTAATTTAGGCTGTATACTTTGTGCATTCCACTGTAGGATATTTATTCTTGTATTGCGAGTGGTGTAACTACTATGCATTCATAAAGCTAAAAAGTTTTTCTATATACTCTCCATTATAAAACATGTTAACATTACTTTAATGCATAGACTAGTATAAATTATCGGTAATAGACTGGAATCTTTGACATTTTAAGCGATTGCATCTCCATCTATAAAACTAGCAAACGACTCTGCAATTTTGTTTCGTTTAAAATGGCGATTTAGTAGATTTAGTATTAGCTGTGTTGATTTATGTAACTTGTCAAGTATATAGTTTTGGTAATACAAATAAAACCATAGGATATATTACGAAAAATGTATTATTCACCATTTCACAATACATAAACAAAGAACACAATTTTAAAGGTTTTGCCAAAATCACAACATTGTATAACTGAATTCTTCAGTAAATAAGGTCCAAACTGCCAAACTGGAGGGCCTAGACTTCGTTACACGGAGTACCGAACTTGATGTGAAAAGACACAACACCGGTGAAGATGCTTGATTTCCTGGTAGACTCGAAGGAACTGATGCTCAACTCGACGTGAATATCACAGAAAACAACGCAAATACAGCGAAACATAAAAATCATTGCGCACGAGCATGTAAACAAACCGGCAGCAATTATTAATTTTGTTTGATGAGTCTGTAGACTCTCTGTAATCTGTGGTGATGAGTGATGACGGTGACCAAAGAGTAAAGTGTATTACTTTACCAAAGAGTAAAGTAATACTTTACTCTTTGGAGTAAAGTAATACATAGGGAAGTGATGACAGCTAAGGAAAGAAGATTGAAGTTACGAAAAACTATATTTCGACCATTCGGTTGTAACCGAATGGTAGAAATATACGAGAAAAAAATTGTATAAACATATACATATTTTGGTGGTTATAAAAATGTATTAAAACAAAGTATAGGACTTATATTTTCTATTATCTCATTACAGTCATTACTAATTTTCCTAGTATCGATTTGAATTTTGTAAGTCCCATAACTCATAAGCTAAATTCTACTAATAGGTAGTGTTTTAGTTTAACTGGTAGGATGGCTGTGAGGTATGTACTTACGAACGAAAATAGTTTCATGTCTAAAAAAAAGAGGGTGACTGTGTCGAAGTTTTCCTTCAATGTAGGCAAGATTCCGACCCATACTTTAAAGACTGACATAATTTTATCTAAAGTTTTCTCTTCTGACATAAAAATATTTTTCATTTTTAATAACAGTTTTTTAAATTCAAATTTGTACCATAATTGCTCACCTCTTTTATTACTCTTTTCCTCTTCGTCATTTTGCATTTTCTCGGAGCTTTCATTCTCCTCATGATCTGGAAAAATCTGACTTGGTATTCTTTTCTGCTTCTTATTGTTGTGAATTCTACTGAATGTCAAAGCTGATGTCGGCTCCTTAATGGTTTCGTCACAGTATTCCAATGAGTCCGTCTCTAATATATTTCCTGCTGAATGTTTTGATGTACCTGCCACTACGCTACTATAAGTTGCCGCCCCTTCTCTTGCAGGCGTTACTGCTGGTGTCTTAAGTAAGTTCGCCGAACCATGGTCTGTCACTTTCCGCTGTTCAATATATATCTGCAGTGCTTTTCGATAGGGTATCTGTTGTTCACTCATTATAATTCTAATCTGTCTTTCTTTTAGATAGAATGGACATTTTTTGTCTAACACAAAATGGACTCCTTTACAATGAAGGCATTTGAAATTAGTATTTTCACAATTTGCGTGATTGTCACCACATTTGGGGCATATTCTTTTCTTAGTGAGGCAAAACTTTAATATATGACCAAACTGCCAACAGCCCGAACATTGAATGACAGAGAATATGTAAGCTTCTACATTGAATCGACAATCATATGCTATTACAAAGGAAGGTAAAGCAGAACTCTTAAAGCAAATCCTTACTGAATCACTGTCAACCCACTTGCCCTCTGCTGACAAACGTTTAAGCCGTTTAATGGAGATAATCTCTGCATCACATTCTATTATTTTCTGTAACTCTTCCTCGCTCAGTTCACTGTCTACACCCTTGACCACTCCATAGGACATTAACATTTCATTTATCTTCTAGCATCTGTAATCAATTTCTTTTAGTTTCTGGCATTCTAATAATTTACCAGCATGTTCATTTTCTTGAAATTGTATTAGCACTTTATTATAACTTTTATATTTAATTCTGCTTATACCCTTTATATTTTCTGATCTGAGTAATTTTGCTAATGCCATTTGTTTAGGCAATGTGTCCAATGAAGTTATGCATACTTCATACAATGTGGGTTCTTCTGATTGATAATTTGTATTTTTATTTCTTTCTACCCTCCTACTATTTAACATTTCAACAGATTCACTTCGTATCAATCTTTTATTTTTCCTTCTAACTTCCATGTTATAAATACAATAACGCAACTAAATAAATTATTAAAAGCTCAACAAATTATCACTTACTCGGAACAATACTAAGCGCGTGCGCTTCGTACGCGTGTCACCGGGCGAGTCGAACATCTGGAAGCTATATTATAATATTGTTTTTAGTCACAATATATATGTATATTGAATAAATAACGTTTTATATCATCTGGTATACCCAAATTGAAGTTATTTTATAGATGTAAAATCAATCCATATTTAAAAACAAATAGCAATTGAAACACACTTCAAGCTAAACGTTATTATAATATGCAGAGAATTAGAAACATCTGCACTACATTTATAGAAAATGATGATTATTATAAAATTTTACCCGACGGCTCCAAAAATCAAAACAGGAGGCGCAGCGTTTTTGTATGCAACTTGGGAGTTCTGTTCAACTAAGCATTGATACTGATATTTCTATAATGCATGTTGAGCTTGTTGCCTTAGCTGAAGCCTTGTCTTATGCTGAATCAGACAAATTTGATAAAATGACAGATTCAAAAAGCTCCTGGCTCGGTACACCTTGCCTGGGCGAAGCTTATGTGATTTATAAGTCAATGATAAGATTATGAAATTCCAAGTCTATTTTTATCCAATGGATTCCGTCGCATATTAATTTACAGGAAAATGATACAGTTGATTTGTTGGCTAAGCAGGCCCTGGTTGATGGAATTCCATTTAACGTGATTCCTCTTTACTCAGACTACATTAGTCAAGTGAAAAAAGTCTGTTGGACAAATTGGCAGGAGAAATTTGATGAAAGATCTAGAGAAAAAAGCATCTGGTACCGTACGATTCAATCTAATATACCTATGTATATAAATTCCCATGGATTGATGAAGCAAATCTAAATAAAAAGTCTTTAACTATTGCCCTTACACTTCATTCTGGCCACATCCCATCTAATAAATTTAGTTTCATGATGAAAAAGCTACCTTCTCCCAATTGTTGTTCTTGTGGTGTGATTGATGATGTGCAGCACATGTTAATGGAATATTGACGGAACAAGGATCTAAGGATTTCTCTTTTTAGTAACAGTAAAACCTCTGATATCGGATTTTGTAATAGCATATTAGCTAGCCCGGCCTCCAATGAGGCCAAGCAATTGTATAAATTATTGATTTAGTGTTTTGTTAATTTTATTACTATGTATTACTCCTATTAAGGCGATGTGGTCGCTAAGCGACACAGCCTTATAAACAAATTGCAAAAAAAGAATTTAAACACACTTAGTCAGCGAACTTTATGATAAAATATTTACTAACTTTGGCTACTTTCAGCTGTGACAATTTTGTCATTAATCATTATCCTTTGAAGACAAAAATGCAAATAAATTTGAAAATTTTAGATTACTTAGGTACATTAGAGATTCTAATTTAATTTTAATTCTAATAAAAATCTTGGAATAGGACTCCTATACCAGATTAAAACAGACGTTATGGCCAACCCTACCATAGGACGAACTGCGCGGGTGTTCCAGGCGGCAAGTCCAAATTAAATAAATATAAATTAAAGGCAAACAAGGGAGCGCCATAGACTTCAAACTTGCCTTTGCCATGCGGCACCGCATTACGGTACGCACGGACCGGACGGTGCTCTAGTAGGTATATGAATTAAACAGTTTGTAAGGACCGGTCGTTAATCATTTAACATACTTAATAACATAAGAAATACCATATTTTCATAATTTCGGTACTGGCTTCACCTAGAACACTAATACCCTAAGCTGCGCACTCTTTAGCATTAAGCAATAAAGAAAAAGACCTTCGGGTATATCTTATCTTATGTGGGGGCCAGTCAGTGTAGACCGGTGACACTTCGACCCAGTGGGATCTTTTGTGTCGACACTCTCCCAATAACGACTGCCATAGATGTTCATGGCAGCTGGGACCGACGGCTTAACGTACTTTCCGAGGCACAGAGCAGGCGATAATTTGTCAATCAATACGCACATAATTTCGAAAAGTCATATAACTTTCGAAAGTCAGAGATGCGCGACGTGGGTTCGAATCCGAGACCCTCTGCATTGCAGTCTGTTGGTCTCTCCACTGAGCTATCACTGCTCTTATGTTAACTAGTGCAATGATAGATAAAATCATAGCACCAGTTATCGTATGTGTTTCGGGTATATACTAGTCCTAAATTCTTTATGTATTGATAATAAATAATAATGTGTCATTATTGTATTAGTATATCAACATATTATCAAGAATTTAAGACTGTTCACGCTAATAATAAAGTACTATAAACAATAAGTATGATATACTAATTGTCTATGATAAATTTTAACAACGAAATTCAACGTATACAAAATATGTTTTATCTGTCGTTTTCATAGTCAACATGTGAGTCAATGAACATGACGTAAACAAAATAAAAATACTATAATTACTCGAAGATATTTGCAAAACAAAACACATGTTTAGAAATAAATAGAAACCACATGTATTATAAATGGTGAGGTGTAATTGTGATTTTTATCTAATTAGGTACCTACGTTGTTACATAATAAAAATTCGAGTCTCCAATGGTACGTAAGTAAGCCACAAACAAAGCATTGTCAAATGCGTTTGTATACGCTGCTATCGTACCTATGATTTTCATTGATAAAGTTTAGCCTTTAGGTAGGTATACTATATGTTTTACGATGATGTTATCATTTACAGCTTAATAATTATTGTATCAGATGCTGCAATTTTATAAGGATATGTATATGTTTTATTTGGATAAATTTGTTACGCAAAAAGGCCTAATTACAAGGATTAGTACTGGCGGTTCGTTGGTATAATAATTTACGAATTATGATGTATTCGATAAAGTTCTACAATTTATCCAGAAAAAAAGTAGTCCATGATCTCAAAGATACTCATGTTGTTGTGGCTGGCGCCAATAATTCAATAAATTCTCGTCTAAATCTATCTGCAACCTTTTAACAGTAATGGAAATTCGCATTAGGTAAAATATAGTTGCTTATTATTCTTTTGCAGAACTAAAAACCATGGAAAAAGAAGAAATTTTATTGGGAGTGGAAATGGGCCGACTTGAAATAGAACCAGTAAAATTAAATTACAACAGAAATAGTGAAAATCCTTTTATAAACTTATTGCAGAAGAAAAGCTTTTTCAAGAATCCTATACTTCCTAAAGAAACAAAATGTACTTGTAGCATTCAAAGGAAAGCTAAACATTCTGGCATTTATAAAAAGAAACATAACAAAATACTTAAAGAACCTATATTAAAAATATTAAAAAAATGTGGTAATGAATGCATTATATTGGAAGCAGAGGAATGTCAAGAGTCTACAAACAAAAATATCTCAGATATTGTGAGATGTGATCCCTTAAATTTATGTACACTTGTTCATAATTGTAATCAGTTAACAATATCAACTAGCTCAAATGAACAAAATGCAACTGTCACAGATGTTAACAATGGCAACAAATGGTGGAAGAATGATGTGTTAAGTTCACAGGAGACTAGAGAACCAAAACAGCCGAGTAGCAGTTCTGGAAGCTGCTCACAGCAAGCTCTTAACCCTTCCTGTGATGTTACTATTGATGAACTAGCAAGTTACTTTGAAACATTGGTCCATATACCAAAGAAAATGTCCTCTATGGCTGAAATGATGTATATCTAAATTAAATACCTAAATAATTATAAATATCAAAATTAAATGGAAAATAGGCATAATGTTTAAAAGCATTTCTCTTTTGCATTAACATCATTGTAACTTCACAGTTGAATACACTTTGTAAGTTTATTTATTTGTACATTGTTGTCATAAGTATGCAATGTTAACTCACTGTTAATTTAACCATATACCATTTATTTTGAAATACATATTGAAACTTATAATTAAGTTACTATTAGTTTATTTTTACTTGGTGTCATTTGTCATAAGTGAAATGAATTACAAATATTTTTAGGATTGAATGTAAAAAATAAGAATATAAGAAATTATTCAAAATTGTCGTATATTTTATTGTTTTTATTATTAATAATCACTTGTATATAGTTTCTTTACCTATAAAAATATTTATACATGATGACTTTGGCCAAATGTTAAAGAAACTGATGATTTCTATTCAAAGAAAAGAGTGGGCCACCAGTAAGCTTATTGTGGCTCAAGTGGGTGTAGGTTTAGCCACAGCCCTTCCCACGACCACAGCTTTCCTGTGTAGAAATGGACTCCCCAAAAAAAGAGCGGGCCAATGTGAACCATCTTTAAGTAAAACTTTTGCTCAGTTTGGCAAAAAATATATATATATGAAAACTTTTATGTAGCATACTTTTTTTATATGTACAGATTCATTATATCCAGAGGCATTGCTGCTAGCACAACAGATTTGTATAATCCATTTATTAATGGACAGTCTCGACATTTTCGTTTAGTTTTAATCTAAAAAGTTTGCATACTTATCAAAAATATTAATTCGAAAGTAATCCTGAACTTTGATGCAGTTTATGAGTCCGTCAGTATTATTTATTTTAATAGTCAGTAGTACCTACCTACTTATTTTTGCCATGTAAGAATCTAGGTTGCCACCATTGAGATTGCAGCATAATATAGTGTTTATAATATTATAAGTCAATGATTACCTCTAACTATGTACCTACTTACTTAGTCATTATCACCTTTAGCGTCTTATCTATATAACTGACTTATTGACGCTATGTGTCAAAGACGAGTGGACGAGTGCCATTATCTTATATTATAAATATTTGATAATGGGTTTCCCTTTGCTGCACAACTGACTACTGTTTGGTTAAAAAGTACAATCAATCAATATTTGGATGGTCTGAACGTATAAAGGGTACCTACCAAAATTATGCTTAGTTTTTGTTGTTGGTATGACATATTCTTAGATGCCTATGCGTATTCTACAAGATATTTACTTTTTATCATAGCTTTTATAATTATATCTATTATAACAGTTTGGATTTATGAGAAACCTCGATTTTATAAGGTGGGTACTCTTATGTGTTACTTTCAACCAAGAGTCAATCTGATATCCCACTATGAACATTTTTAGCACGGGGTTACAGATTTATGAAACCCTTATTTTATAATATCCTAGCATTTTTTTATTGCTGGGTTCTAGAAAGAGGTTGGGTAGGTAGGTACGACGATTAATCAAATTTAACTTGGAATCTGCTCAAACCTAGAGCAGCCCCACAGCCACAGGAGAAGTGCCCAACTGATGATCGTAGCCAGGCTCTACTATCAACAGAAAGATCAAAAAAATCTTTGTCCCTGCGTAAAGAGCATACGACATTTTATGGACGCTACTAATGTCAGGGTTATCTTTAACGCTTTCCTGATTCAGTAAAAAGCATATTCTGTGCGGTCACCGGGAGGTACAAGACCAAACCTGCTGGTCAAATCTTTTATAATACTTTTCAGGCCTTTATATTCATCTCTATCTGCTCAAAGTCACGTGCCACTCATTCTGCATTAATGATAACTTTTTTGTTTTAGTTAATATTCAAAAGGAGTAAGCATTCTAATATTTTAGATCCCACTCCAGAACCAAGTGCCGAAGGATTTGATGACATATCGAATACAATTGAAGAAAAGAAGATCATGGAACCTGAACATGAATCTGCAATCTCAAAATATCCAAATTATTCACGATAGTAGTAGTAATTTGAGATTGTACGAAACATAATAAAATACTTAATCTTAATTGGGTTTACGAATGTCTGCTACTGTAGATTTTCTTTTCACGAAAACAAAGTTTTATAAATATAGGCACACTACTATATTCTCAATTGAATCCCTATCCAAAAATGTAATAAGGCCATAAGCGTATATGCACGAGACCAGGTCCTCGCACAACCTAAAATTGGCATTGGCAATGTCAACCTGATCATGCCAGGATGGGTTAGGGTCAGATAGTCTGGATAGTAAAAAGTCTGTGTAAACAAAATGACTAGATTGCGGAATGACTGGGTAGGCAAAACGTCTAGGTTGCTAATTTACACATATTTATTTTAAAACGTCCAGGTAGGCAGAATGACTTTATCGCAAAATGACTTGATGCAATGACTAGATGACTAAATGACTAGATTGCAGAATGCATGGGTAGGCAACACGTCTAGATTGCTAAAAAAATAAATTGCAGAATGTCCGTGTAGACAAAACGTCTTACGTCTAGGTTGCTAATTTACACATATTTATTTTAAAACGTCCAGGTAGGCAGAATGACTTTATCGCAAAATGACTTGATGCAATGACTAGATGACTAAATGACTAGATTGCAGAATGCATGGGTAGGCAACACGTCTAGATTGCTAAAAAAATAAATTGCAGAATGTCCGTGTAGACAAAACGTCTTAAGTTTCAAAAAGTCTAGATTGCAGAATGACTATGTAGATAAAACATCTTAGTTGCATAAAGTCTAGGTTGCTGAATGTATAGGCATAATTGAATAGGAGCGAATAATTCTTAGTGTCATAGGGTCTATTTAAACAAAATGGCTTGATAGAGATAAGGACCAGGGATTAAAAAACACCTATAAAAATGGTAACCTTTACTATTTAGTTCCATTTGCCTAGTGGAAAACCGTTGGTCTGCCACGCAGAGGTCTCGAGTTCGACCCCAAAGCACGTATCTCTAACTTTTCCCAAGTTACGTGCGTATTAAATAGGTAATTAATCATCGCTTACTTTAACGGTGATGGAAAATATTGTGAGGAAACCTGCATGTCTGAGAGTTCTACATAATGTTCTCGAAGATATGCGAAGTCTGCCAACATGCACTGGGCACGTGGTGGCATAGTCCAGCCATCTCACACTGAGAAAACGAGCCGTGTCCAGCAGAGGGACAGTTTAATACAGGACTGATAATATTATTAGATGCCGTATTTTGAATCTAGCGCCTGGAATTTTTTTATTTTTTTTATTTTACAGTTGAATCGTAATTACATTTTCGACTTTAAAATCCTATTTTAAAAGTAAAAGATATAAAGACCTACCGCTATCGGGTAAAGAGTTCAATTTACCGTTGGTTAAAAGTTCCCTAGAGAGGAGGAGGTTCCTTACTCTCCTCACGATGCTTGCCGCGTTAAGCAGTAAGCCTTCTGCATCGAGGACTTGACCCAGGTCATGCAGAAAAAGTAACCCTTTTAACTTGAGCCCTCTTTAGATGATGGGGAGACATTAACCAGTAAGCAATTATTATTTTATTACAAAATAAGCATCCTTAATATCTTACGGTTACATATATACCTACTTATCTTGTCATTATACAATCCCGTCATTTTGCAATTATGTTTTGCATATCTAGGCATTATTCAATCAAGTCATTTTGCGATAGTCATTCTGCCTACCTGGACGTTTTAAAATAAATATGTGTAAATTAGCAACTTAGACGTTTTGCCTACCCAGTCATTCCGCAATCTAGTAATTTTGTTTACACAGACTTTTTACTATCCAGACTATCTGACCCTAACCCCCCTAGACGCCCTACGCCGTGTAGTCCGTGCTCGGTCGTATGCTATTTTCTTTTAGTCTTTATTAACACAAAGATCTATATTTTATTTATCATCTGACATACCTACTTCATCTTTTTTTGCCTATTCCTCCTCTCAATCTGTCATCAAACGTTGTAAAACGGATATTAGTGTCGCCTTGTGGTTTTGACACCCATAGCATCCCACGAGAAGGTATTAGCGCAAGTATCTGGTCATCACAGGGCTTATTAAGGGTTAAGTGGATCTCTGCAGTACCCTGCAACCATCAACGCAGGTATTCTCAATTCAAAAACAAACATTATTGTAGTAGTTCCAAAAACATATAAATTACTTACAATTCTTAACATCCGGAAAGTGGGTATTAGAAACCGAACTATAATAAAATTGTTCACATATAATAAACCCAAAATTACCTACTTCTTTCAAAAACTGAGATTTTGTAAATATTACCAGTTAATTGCTAACGCTAGGCGCATACGTGCCGATAACGTGTAGGGGTTAGACCTATTCGCCACCCTCAGCATTGCCCCTCCATGGGACTTTTGTTTTGGAAAAAGTTCTAGTCGCCACCGGAGGAGGCAACGCTGCGTCACCCCCGGGTGCGAATGAGATATTCTTTTTGAAAAATGTCCCATTCCTCACCAGAGGAGGCAATGCTGGAGCTGGCGAATGGGACTAGCCCATACAAAAGTGGTCTCGTCTATCCATCTCACTTCAACATAAACGAATACTACGCTCTTTCTCCTTCATTGCTAATTTATATAGTTGTACATCATTATTAAAGCTATGGTAGTAGTGATATCCCGGTATCTTCTTTTATTTTTTGTGTGTTACTTGTTGGCCTCAGATAGGCTGTACAACTTTAAGCGGACAATAGGTAGGCGCAGAAGGCTCCCAACCTGTCTCGGTACCGTCCTTGCACGCCTGCTCTTTATAGCTGTTACGACACAGTATGTTACGTGCATACTTTTGCTATAATTTGTCAAGTTCGCCTACAGACAGATTCAAAAGTCTTATCCATGTCACCATGATGTTGCTACAGCTTCTATCTCATTTATTATGATGGGAGCCAGTCAGTCTTCAACATCGCTCAGTTAGGTTTCAACGCGGTCATGGACCGACGGGTCCTATAGCTACTCATCTAAATGTTAAAAAGACGAAGTACGTGACCGTGACACATTATCAGAAAATAGATGTCTGCGTTTCCGTCGTTATTATTGCCCACACTGGCCGTTAATTTTCCGTTGCAGCCTGCAACTGTCCTGAACTTATTAAAACTCGATGTAGTTTTGTGCAGCGTAAGACAATAGCAGGTATTTAAATTAATATTGTCCTCTCATACGCCCTCATATTACAACACTCACGTCTACATTGGGAGGATAATTAATATGTAATTAAAATATTGAATCATCTGCCCTATTTAAATGCAGTTTTCATGGTTGCAGATTATTGTTTTACAAGTTTTTCCGTTTTAATATACTACAAATTGATTAACTAGTAAAAAGCATCAAAATATACTTATAAAGTTGCGAACATTTATTAAAGTTGCTTAAAAATGAATCACAAACAGGGTTTGTTTTATTAAAGTGGCTTAATTAAATGATAGACAATGATAGCTTTACTTAACTACTACTCTGTTCGAATACCAGACAAGTTACACTTATTGGAGTCGAGAACATATCTGCTTAAATGTGAATTATTTGATCACTTTGTTATTATTTATCAACTATTTATTATACTTGTTAATTATTTTCGTCATTGTGAAACATTTGAAACACATTCTATATAATACAATCATTTTTATTCGTGACAGCCGAAAAAGCAAATTAGTGTCTTATAAAAGTAAGACAATATGAATAACACTATAAAATAAAAAATATGTAATATCAACATTGAGAAAACATACAGGTGCAAAATATGCTATGGCTACTAAGGACATCTCCTTCGTTTATTTAACACAATGTCGTCTTATAGTACATATCAATTATGATGGTACAAATGTTTATATAAATAAACAATTCAGTATTTCAACAAGAAAATATAATTAATCATAATATATCTATGTATATTCCAGTATCTATGATAAATTTATATTAAACAACATTCTCACAAGATGACCAGTGCAATTTTTAAGAAATTTAATTATATCAGACTAGTCTAGTTTCATTCCTAGATCACTGTGCAAATTCAAAACTTAGAAAGTACGAATTGAAAGTCACAAGTTGGCATCAAACGAACATGCAAAATACTTAAATCATTGCTATAAGCAGAAATCTACTTTTAGCAATATTAGAATAAACAATAGTACATAATACATTCTGCATACTTTTCAAACGGTTGTATGTAGGAAATATTTCTACTTCTAATCCTTTTTCCCATACAATTAACGCAAATCTATACTTATAATAAAATTGTAGAGAGGTCAATTCTGTACATTGAATATATATTCAAAATTAATATTGGAGGATGAATGGTGATCGATACTGATGACAAAAATGCAATCAGTAAATTTTTTGTCTGTCTGTCTGTTTGTATATGCACGCATGGGTCAAAAACTACTGAAGGGATTTTAACCAAATTTGGTACGATTGTAGTCCATAATCCTGGGCAGGTTACAGGCTATATAACATAACGCTAAGACACATAGGAGCTGAGCAGTGACGATAAATTTGAAGCAAGTCGGATGAAAATGCGCTTTCGAGCTCTTATCCTCGCATACGTTGATCATACACCAAAAGTATGTATTACAAAGATCATGGTCTTCAAAAGATCTACAAAAAAGTCATCAATAGTATATATCTATCTTTTATAAATTAGCTACAATAACGTGTTTAATCGTTAGGCATTTCTTCAAAGTGTATTAAATACATAAATATATTGTATTTCACATAGATATATCTTTATCAAACTCCCATATTCAAAAAGTACACTTTCGTATCTATTTTATAAAAAAAAATTATAGAAATCGGTTTATAAACACACAAGATATAGATGAAATAAAACTTCCAAATCTCGCCGCGCCAGTATGGGTACGGCTATACGGTTGATTTTTGTTTAACGCGCGAAACGGCCATCCGCTGCATTTATAAAAAGGCGGGGGCGCTCACGCGCCGACTTCACTCACATTTTGTTTGTTTGGTTGAACGCGCTAATCTAAGGAACTACGGGTAAAAATTAGAAAAATATTTCAGTGTTGGATAGCCCATTTATAGAGGAAGGCTATAGGCTATATAACGTCACGCTACGACCAATAGGAGCGGAGCATAAACGAAAAATGTTGCAAAAACTAGGAAAATTCTCTTATGTGAAGCAGACGAAGTTGCGCGGGTCAGCTAGTTTGAAATAAAATTAGTCATGAATCATGATTCATGATACATAAATTGCTGTCTTTATTATGTGTAATGAGCGTTGGGATGACAGCTACTGATAAAGATACCTAAAATGTATTTATGGATAAATTGTTGAAGTACACCATTGATAATAAATGATTTATACATCATTTAGTAGAATTAGCCACGTAAAACAACATATATCATAGCAATAGCTGTATTTGCTATGTTTACAATGAAAAATGTTTGAATTTGAATGAATGAATTGTTGTAACGGCTTATTCTACACGACCAGACCTTTAAAGCATATAAAAGTTATTACGATCACTGGTTATGCTTTGTTCGCTATTGATTTTCAAAAATTATAGAATATTATTATCAGTTTCACTAGTTAAGACAAATATTTTTAATTATAATAATTACTATCGCACAAGCTATGCTATAACACTTGCTACGCAGAGGCTTTACAAATATTAAAACAACAAACAATCGAATTGGCACAAATATTTGTGATTCATGCAATTCATTAGTCATTACGGAAATCGTCTAGCTCGACGCATTGAGTGTCGACCCAAGCGCTTAAACAACTGAGCCATTCGTGCATCACATACATAATAGACTTATAGTAGTAAATACGCAACATGATCGTTGTTAAGTCATGAATTTGCACAGCTGAAATAATATTGACAGAAAATATTATTTTAGTTAGGTAACATAAAATTGGTACTACTTGATTTATACTAGATACAAGAACATCATAATTATATGTTTTCTCGATATTTTATCGACTTATTTCAGCATCTTACCTACAGTAATACAAACTGGTTACAATAATTAAGATGCACTGACTCTATCTGTATAATATGAAAATATTCACACCACACAAGAGTTAATGTGTTGCTCACTGTCGTCTGATCAGCTCACAGTATGAAACATAGTTTGTCATCATATAACATAATGCATTATGCAAATAAGTCTTTACAATTAATTAGTATTATACTTAATATTATTATATTCAAATTTGAAATGGATCTCATTATTGGGAACTGGTTCGACTTTACAAAATGTTAAGGTATTCAAGATATACATAATGAATAAGATCTTTTTACACAAGTACTAAAAGATTATTTTTTTTAATTCATTACCGATGATGCACAATATTTATTTTATGGCCCCAGCAGTCAATTAAACATGAGTAGCAAAGTTTAAAGTATTTTCTAACAATTTGCTAATAACTTTAAATGTCAAGGGATACACTATCATAGGGTAATGTAGCATTTGTCAATATTTATTGATAGTAGACATTATTATAGTCATTATTAGTTATCAACATATATAGTGATACCACCTTTAGAAGCTAGAGCAAAATTTTCACTCTGTATGTTATTAAAAAGTCATGATTATTATTTATGATTCCATTACAATTTTTGTTACAATATTTTTTTACAATCACATTATAAATTTCGATTACCAAAAACTAACACAATTCATAGGATTTATTGTGCATATTCTGAAACCACTGTATACATATAAACATGTAGATACGATATTTTGTAATAAATTTAACATGATTGACTACAGTACAGCACCCCAAATATTGTCCAGCAAACCAACGCTGCTATAGGGTGTTTACTAAAGTAATATACATTTTCATACACAATTCCACAGCTCACATTGCGCACCATTAGAAAAATAAATTATAGATGCTCCTAAACTAATACCATCAAATTTATCTTGGCATATTTTCGCTGCACATCTGAAAATAAAGAATATATATTAGTGTTGTTATACTCTGAAGGTCCAGTGCCTAAAGTCTAAGCATAAAAGCGAAGTTTTTGCTCTCCAAAATCGCTCGGCAATAACTATTAAATATAACGACAATCTAGCGAAATATCGGTGTGATCCACATCTGCTTATATTTTAAGGATACCTCATACATGATAATATATAATTATGATGTTATTCTATGTAATCATTATTATAATCAATGATATAGGTAGCCATGTATGAGTGAGATTATATTTAGAAACAGAAAGATGGCGTTTAATACACATTTAGGTATTATATTATTTACGGCTATGTTTGTTAGTGGAAAATGTATCCATGAATAATAGACAAAATGTATGAATAATGATACAACGAAATAATACTTACAGCAGTTGAGCAGGAGATTGATGAATAATTTGTTTGAGAATTTGGAGAGCCAGGAAACATGTTCATCTGGACATGTGGCGGTGGTGGCGGGGGCGGGGGGTGTGTCGCGAGAGGGGAGACGGGCGGCGCCGCGGCGACCGCGCACCCGCCGCCCGCGTTATTCGGGCTCCCCGTCGTCGACAACCGGGAAAACGCCGCCAGCGCGTCGGGAAAGTTTGGTGGGGTAGCTGGAGTATTGCACGGCGTCATCAATTGCTGAAACAATTATTATTGTGTTCATTACCACTACATTTACGAGTTATTTTTAAATGAGGTTGATATTATTCATTATTTCGATAGTACACACAATAGATCTATCATATGAAGATAAGATCTATCATCCTAACTAATATTATAAATGCGAAAGTGAGTTTGTTCGTTTGTTACACTTTCACGCCTTAACTACTCAACTGATCAACATGAAATTTTGCATACACGTTGTCAGGGGTACAGAATAGGATATAGGGTACCTTTCCTCCAGAAAAAATAACTGTTGCAGACCTAACCTAACCTAACTTACATTTACGCGAGCGAAGCCGCGGGTCAAAACTAGTATAGATATAAAATTAACGTTCTTTGCCTGAGGCTTTGCTTGCGTAAATGTAGGTTAGGTTAGTAACAGTAGGTACTTTTTTCTGGATGAAAGGTATCCTATGTCCTTATCTGTTCCCCTGACAAAGTATATGCGTTATAATAATCGGTCGAGTAGTTATGGCATAAAAACTTAACAAATAAACTCATATTCACATTTATAATATTAAGTTAGGATGGATGTTACGTCGCCATCGGATACAGCGACACATCGCTTAAAACGAAGAAACTTTATCGATATTCATCGACTTTAGCGACCAACCGTTTCACTTGTTCCAGCAAAACAAAACAATACGAGCAATATAATTATTAAAAAATTAACTTATTCCCAATCTATGAAGGAATATTTTAAGCCGAGTACAGGTTATAGACTACACTTAGTATATACCTATGTATAAAATATTTCTCAGATTTTTTTAAATGTTTATTCTACATTTTATTTGAAAACATGTTCTGCATAACCTATACCCATACTACACACACACACATTTAAAAATTCTAAACATATATTTATAATGACAATTAATATGACTACGTACTTGTGTATATTGCTTACTAGCTGTTACCTGCGACTTCGTCCGCGTAGATTTTAACTAAAAAGTGTTTGTCGCCGCGGAACCCAACTATATTTCTCTGCCCAAGTTACTTAAATGGCGTAGTTTTTATAGTGTAAAGCTAGATACTAGCATGGCTTACTCAAAAACAACATTTAAATATGCGCCGTTAGATTACACGCTGTCACAGAATGCGTAAGAAAAATAAAGATTCACAGCTCCTCCCACGTAGGTGATAGCGTGATAATATATTATGTAGCCTATATGTTGACTCGACCTGTTAGTAATATTCATGTAAAATTTGAAGTAAATCCATGTAGTACTTTTTGAGTTTAGCCCGGACACACAGACAAACAGACAAAAATTCTAAAAGCTATATATTTGGCTTCGATATCGATTGTAGATCACGCCCCAAGTATTATTTAAAAAATATATTCAATGTACAGTTTTGACTTTCCTACGATTTTATTATATGTATAGATAACAACTATCGGACATAACGTCCGAAGTTAATTATGGTCCCTTCAATGTCGTTATATCTGGTTCTGACTGGCTAAGAAAGCAGCGGTTTCCAATGTTGATGACAGCAACAAGTGGGTGGAAGTTAAAAGTAAAATGAGAAATAAGTCTACAATAAAGAGAGGCGGTAATAATTCACTGGATCGTTAAAGGCAGTTGAGCGTAAAAAGTTTTTACATGTTTGGAGACTAGAAAAAAACACAACAGAAACTGATATGAAGGAGTATGTCAAACAAGCATTGGGAGTAGATAATGATTTAGATTTAATTATAGAAAAATTAAAACCTAAAACAGAGAGAGACTATTCTTCGTTCAAGATTGGTGTCACTCTATCAAATTTTGAGAAGCTTTGTGATCCAGAAGTATGGCCAGTTAATGTAGAATACAGCGAGTGGATTTGGTTTCGCCACTCAGCGAAAGCAACCGCAACAGCAACACAGTAGTCATTTCAGTATTTTATACCAAAACGTGAGAGGACTGAGGACGAAGACTACACAATTTTTATCTTTATTGGAATCATCAGCATCAGATTTATTTTCTATCACTGAATCCGGGCTACATGAAGCAATTCCGAATGCAGAATTTGTGCTCCCAGGGTACCAAATACTTCGCTGCGACCGAGCTGACGGGCGCAAACAAGGAGGCGCATTCTTAGTGGCCACACCGAAGTACGAGCTGCGGCGAGTGCCCGTGCCAGGTGATATAAATATTGATCATAAAAAATTTGAACTAATCTGTGCTGCTGTATATGTAAAAAGCCGGTTTTTATTTACTTGTTGCACTGTGTATATTTCACCGCAGACTGAAGATAATGAATACATGTTATTGTTTAGTATCCTAGAAAAGATATGTGTGAAATATAAAAATAAATTGGTTATATTAGGAGATTTCAATTTGTACTCGTGCAGTAAAAGTATTACTAATTATTATGAATATTTTATGAGCTTTTGTGAATTCATTCAGTGTAACGCGGTACCTAACTGCCACAATCGACAGTTGGACTTGGTCCTGAGCGCGAGCGGGCGCGTGTCTGTGAGCGCGGCGGACGAGGGCATGCAGCCCGTGGACGCGTATCACCCGCCGCTCGCCGTCAGCGTCGCGCTGGGGGCTCCGAGCGCGCCGCCCTCACATCCTCGTTTGCAACCCGATAGGCCGCGTACTCGTAAACGTACATGGAATTTTAATAAAGCTGACTTTATTCTAATGTACGATTCATTGCTTAAAATAGATTGGAGCGAGATGTACTGTTTACAGGACAAGGACCTAGTTTTAAATTTATTTTATGACAAACTTTATGCCGTTTTTGATAAATGTGTGCCTCTTAAAAATAATAAATTAATAAACAATAGATATATATATCCGGTATGGTATACAGCTGAACTAATTAATAACATAAAAATTAAATATAAATTACATAAAATATACAAATCCAGCAAACTACCTAGTGATTATCTGGAGTTTGCAAGATATAGGACTAGAGTCAAAGCTGATACCGCACGGGCGCATGACACATACCGCGACCGCATTCAACAACATTTGGCGAAAGAACCGCAAGCGTTTTGGAGTTATATTAGATCCAGGAAAGGGAATGCAAATAAGCGGCAATTAATTAAAGACGGACGAGTACTATCTGAGTATGAATCTGCTATTGAGTTCGCTTGCTATTTTCAGTCTGTATATGACCCTAAGCCGCCCGTACTGAGTGTGTCGGCGGCGAGTGCGAGCCGTGCAGCGGGCGAGTGGCCGGCGGCGCGGGCGGACCTCGCGCCGCTGCACGCCGTCGACGTGCGGCGCGCACTCGCTCGCTTGCCATCTAAGCGATCCGCTGGACCGGATGGTATTCCAGTTTTTATTTTTAAGGACTGCCGTACAATTTTGGAGGATCCGTTGTTGCATTTGTATAACATTTTTATTCAAACTGCAACGTATCCCGATCGCTGGAAAATCACTCGTGTGGTACCTGTGCCCAAGGGCAGTGGAGGGCCTGAACCCAGTGATTATAGACCTGTAGCAGTGTTGTGTACCCCAGCTAAAGTATTTGAGTCAGCCATTCATAGCAGCCTGTATTCACAGGTAAGTGCATTGCTATCTGACGTGCAGCACGGCTTTCGTCCTGGTCGGGGGACAACGGGCAACTTGTTAGATCTTATGACACGTATTGTACCTGCAGTGGATGCCGGAGATCAGGTGGATGTGGCCTACTTTGATTTTCGGAAGGCCTTTGATACCGTGGATAATGATATCCTACTGACGAAGTTGGCTTGTATAGGCTGCACACCGCACACATTGTCATTCTTCTCAAATTATTTAAAAGACCGGCGTCAGTACGTTGACTGCAGTGGAAGCCTTTCGGAACCTTACTATACTAGATCAGGAGTGAGTCAAGGCAGTAATTTAGGCCCTTTTCTCTTCATTATAACCATAAATGATTTGCCCAACGTAGCTTTGAATTCTGCGCCATTATTATTTGCTGATGACCTGAAATTAGTTCACCGAATAAAACAGAGAGAGGATCATAACATTCTACAACAGGATATAACTAGAATTGAAGAATGGGGTTTAGAAAATAAATTAAAATTTAACGTAGCCAAATGTTCAGTATTATCATTCAGTAGATCGCGACACCCGAGTCATCATCAATATTACATGGACGGAAAGCCACTGCAACGTGTTTCTCAGGTCAGGGATTTAGGTGTGCACTTCTCTGCTGATGTGAATTTTAAGGCCCATATTGTGAACGTTTGTAAAAAAGCTTACCGAAATTTAGGCATGGTTTTACGCTTGGCTAATCAATTTAGTAACCTTTGCGCTCTGAGGGCACTGTACGAAGCACTTGTAAAAAGTCATTTGGAGTGTAATGCCGTTGTTTGGTCACCGTATGAGGACAAGTACAAACTAATGCTTGAGCGTATACAAAACAAATTTGTTAGATTTATGTATTTAAGAATGTATGGTATTTACCCGGGTTATCCGATTTTGTATCCCACGCTGTTCGTATTGGACATGGTCGGCTATTTTAAAATTGAAGCAAGGAGGGATGTAGCTGTCGCCACTTACTTATTTAAAGTATTGCGTGGTAAAATACATAACCCGAAGGTTTTAGAGTTGGTTGAGCTGTGTGTCCCGGATCGATACGCGGCGCGGAGGCGCAGACCCGCGCTGCTGGCGGTGCCGCGCGCGCGCACCAACCTCTTGCAGCGTGCGCCCCTCACGCGTGCTCTGCGAGCGCTCAATGCAATATCACAACAGATTGATATCTTTAACTGCACACTGAATGAATTCACTAGAGCAGCATATTGCATCTTTACTTGTATTGATTGATTATCATGTTTAATGTTTATTTGTGCTCTGTTATTATTATCACAATTTATCTAGAATAAGTATACCTAAATAATGTTACTACACTATTGCATTAGGAATAAAGCCTGTAATAATAGTTGTAAGTGATGGAAATAAATAAATAAATAAAAATAAATAAATAAATAATATAACATTATGGTTGAGTTTAATTCCGTACCTACTTATAGATAAAAATCATGTCTATAATTGATTCTAAAAGTTGCCCATGGTACTAGCAAAATTGGTAGTACTATGTCATTATTATTTAGCAAAAAGTATCTCAGATATTACGCAGGATTCACCTTATTATTCCTAGACTCCAATATCAATTCCTTAAATATGACCTTACCTTAATGATACACACTGTATTCTACCTTACTGTTGTTCTAAAATATTTATCTTTATATATATAAATCTTCTGTGTGTGTGTTTGTAATTAAACTCCTAAACGGCTGGACGGATTTTGATGAATTTTTTTGTGTGTGTTCAAGTGGATTCGAGAATGGTTTAGATTTGTTTTTTTTCGTGTGTACAGGACAACGTCTGTCGGGACACCTAGTACATTTATATATTATGTAGGTACACATATTATTAACTAAATTTATAGGTATGGCTGTAATAATTATGTCATCGACCCTGCCAACTGACTTACTGCTGGGCACAGGTCTCTTCTCAGTATGAGAAGAGTTAGGTCACAGTCCACCATGGTTGGTAAACTTAACATAGATTATTCTTAGACATGAGGGTTTCCTCACGGTGTATTCCTTCACCGTTAAAGCGTGCTATTATTAGCTATTGAATACGCACAATTATGCCTTCGAAAAGCTAGCAGTGCATGCCTTGGGATGGAAGTCGAAACCGCTGGGTGGCAGTCCAACGTTGTTCCAGTGGGCTATCGCTAATTTCTGTTTGTAATATCGAGATAATAGCATGCCACAAAATAAATAACTATTTTATTAGCCAAATAAAAATATTAATAGATATAATATATAAAAGTAGTATTAAGGATGGCATTAATACTACTTTTATTCTAAAGTTAGTACCACCAGACTGTACCTTGCCGCCTTTGCTTTAAAAGCTGTATATAAAATACCTGACGATAATGTGGTGCAGCGATGCCATTGGCGCCAGCAGGTAACGCCACTTCTTGAAAAAATATTGATAACGCTGTCTGAAACAACATTTACGAAACATAAATACCATCAGTTGTAGCCTTTAAATATTGTAAGTAGAACATTAAATGCAATACAGTAGGATGCCCTCGCTCTTTGTTATTTTAGAAGACAACTCTCGCACCAGGAATAATTCCAGTGTCGCGGGGGACTTTACAAACATTCAAACAACGGACACAAATAACACCCACACTCCAGACCAAACGTTTTGTTCCATGTGGGATTCGAACCCACAACACTCGGCGCAGTGCAGTGGCGAGGCGACCACTTAACCCACTACGGCCATCCATGCATCTGTCACATTCTCTTTAGGAACGCGTCAAGCCTAGAAAAACGCAACTGGAGTAGTACCTATAACATTACAGAAGATCAAATAGATTGAGTTGTATTCCTGTAAAAAATTGCCAGGAGCCACAGTGCTGTGAGCAGAGACCCCAGTAAAGTTGTTCAATCCTATTTTATGATTGTTATTACAACCTTGAAATGTCTTGGTTGTTACTGTTGTTATTAGACTTTTCAATTTGTCAATGATTGTATTGATTCATAATATAAAAGTACAGCTAATACATGTATAAGTGACAAACTGTAAAGTGGCCAATCTTATCTCAATGAAACATTTACAGTAGTCAGGTTATAAGCCCAAAAACCTGTCTTGTCTACTGTGCATTCGAGAGCTAGTTGCCTTTAACTACAAAGAACAGCCACTTCCGGTTTGTGGATCACACAAATGTTAGCGCCGTATGGGGATCGAACCCACAACATTCGACGCAGTGATTGTGACGAGGCCACTACTTAAATCAGTACGCATGTACTGGAAACTCTATATTATTGCTAAGAGGACTATTGAAGCTTACAAGCCAGATATAATAGTGACAGATCGATTAGAGTACCGAACAATGAACATCAGTGTCATCATGTCACCATAATGAGAATTGAATCTCATGACAGCCAATACAGGTTAAAATATTTGGCTCCGGAAATTGGCTATTGTGGATGTGGTTTTGGCGATCATAGTCGAGGCGCTTGGCAATCAAATTATGGGCCGAATCGACGTCTACCAATTAATTCAAAGGTTTGATTGGCGAGCGGCTTCACGACCGTTTGAAAAAGCTCGCGTTGGATGGCTAGACTACGTCTTTGCTATGAAAGACGCAAGTACTCGATGCCTCGCGCATAGTTTCTTAAAAGTTCCTGTTACTGGAGCTTTAAACACCGATAGCTTGACCCCTGTGCTCGATAGTGGTGATTCCTAATAAATCTTCTAATGTAAAAAGGCTTATGGGAACTAGGATAAAAATAAATAACTCATAATTGTGTGGATATGACAAACATTATATTGATGATTGTCAAGTGGGTTGATTGTCAAGTGCCTCAACCATTACTTAAAGAGTCTTGCGTTAGCATCTACTGCTGGAGTAATGGATTCTAAACAGAAAAAGAAGTCAATAGACTGCAAATCAACACAAAAATATGTTAACAGACTGTCAAACACACAAACAACTACGATTGGCTAACTAAATTAGTAACCAATCAAATCACTCAACATGAGTTTCATTTTGAAATGTCATTGATTAGCCTCTCACAAAACCGGTAATAATCAGTAATGCAGAAGATGTCTTACTTGACATGGCATGCATCACAAAGAAGTTTCTTTAACTGGATGTGGATCTAACCTAAGGTGATAAATTTTAAAACACCCTTCTTTGTTACCAAATGCATTAGGGTATTCAGATGCCATTTTCAGCCCATAATCACTGAACCGCATAAGCCACAATAGTTCAGAATCTGCTGCAGGCAGTGCCTCATTAGTTGCCCTTTAACACTTTAGATTTAAACTCTATTAGGGTCTCTTCTTGTTGGTCCCATATTTCCGTGTTTGCGTCATAAAGTGTTTGAGTAAGAATTTGAAATATGCTAAGACAAAACTTAATTTCATATTCACAATTATCTTCAATTGCATTTTGTTCAAACATATTATAATACTTTAAATTCAAATAACTACCATCATAATATGTGATGAAGATAGCTATTTGAATTTATGTTGTTGTTGTTGTATGTTTTTTAGTACCAATGTATGGATGGTATATTGGTTTAAGTGGTTGCCTTACTACTATCACTACACCAAGTGTTGAAGTGGTTCGAATCCTACATGGGATAAAAATTTGTGTGATCCCCAATTGGTCTCCGTTGATTGAATGTTTGTAGTTTTCCTCAATAAAGGTTTTATTACAAGTGCTGTAGTCTTTAATACAAAAGAACCTTAGATAAATAGGAAAACAAAAGCTGTAAATAATTGACTGTTTTCCAACATCAGTATGTTAAAATTTTGTGATTCAAATAATGTGATTCTCTACTGAGGCTGCATTTGTGTATTTAGGTATGTGTGTATATTACACAATTGGACCCGGTATCCATACTGGGACTGATGCTGAGATCTGATTGCAAGACAACATTCAGGCAGGACAATTTTTATTGGATGTGCTAGTTCTGAAGGACAGTAGGATTTCGTACAAAGATAACATTGTAACTAGCATATATAGTCTTTAGTTGTGTAGCCCTGACAGTTATGTTTATGAGACATTCTCATAGTTATAATTACAGCTCTTAAAAGTTTTTACCAGTTTAGATGTGTATAACAAAACTCATCACATTTATTAATATTTTCTATTGCCTGTAGTGGCAGAGACATTGTCCAAATTAAAACATAACAACTCTTTTAAGACTTCTTAAACAAAGACAAGTCACTTATTTATGAAACATGATAGCAGATAGTTTTAAGTTTTTATATGTAGAAGAAATGAATGTAAAAGATGCACTAAATATTTTGTACAGTATAATTTTATATTACCTTGAACAACATAAAATTATTCTATAAATTTGTCTATATTACTGCTCTGAATATGTTTGACTAGACAAACAAATTTATTTCATAGACAATGGTGAGATCATAAACCCTGCAATTATTAAAAGAAACAAAACAACTATCTAAGTCTTTGACCTTACATTGAAGAAGTATAATAAAAACATAAAATAAATTTACATTAACAACAAGGAAGTCAATTAATACTTGAACTTCATAAACTTAACCTATTTAAATCTATGATCATTATTAGTGAGAATTGTTATGAGAATAAAATTAGCTTAGTGGTGAAAGTTGAAACTAAGTAAATGGTTTACCTGTGTACTATAAATACATTCAACCTACTAATTCTTACTTGAGATCATGGTCCAAAAGCAGTAAAACCTGATACAATTTGTTTGTTTACCAATCATTAATCAGTTTGCTGTTTGTCATCGAAATTAATTTATAAGTATTAACATTACATTGCCTCCATAATAAAGCTTTTTAAACTCATAATTTAAGGTTAAGCCATACAGTAAGACCAAAAATCATATTTAATCAAACAAAAATAGATATAGCTATTCAATGTTTTCAACAAGGTGCCAAACAACTTGTAGGTATACAATATATAAAAATGTGAATGGTTCAGAAAATGAGTTAATTATAGCTTATTACAACATTCAGAAAGGGTAATATTAGACATTTGAACCAGTAGACACAACAAAATCATATTAATTTATGCACATCAAGATTATGTTTGTTGTCCCATTCGCTTATTGCGTGTTATTTCATCAATATCAATGTCTGTTTACAAATTATCAAAATAATATTTTATCTCATATATACACACTCCACTTGTGCCAAGATTCAAAGTCGATTGTAATTTTGATTGAACAAATAGTAAACAATAAAGATTATTGAATTCATTAATCGCACTTCTTTTAATGAAAACAGTGAGTGACAATTGTAGCCTATTGTAAATCAAAATATGTAGCAGCCATTTCATGATTACACTGTTTGTTTACATAAATTATAAATTTACCTCGAATTGCCAATGAGCAGCCTGCAATAACTGTTTTGCTTGTTCTTGAGCACATCCTGCCGCTAACACAAATTGATTTATCATGACTTGTTCGCGTAAAGTTGAATCCATTGTAACAAAATTCAACAAAATATAAAAAGAAGTCCACCGACTATCCAAGAAATAACAAGCAATGAAAATAAAAGTCAAGAATGCGTATCTAATCTATATGAGAATAATGAGCGCTAGTGGACCAGGTTATATGATGAGTGTGAAAGAGAGATCCGACAGGTTTACGTAACAATCACGGCTATGTGGTTGGTGTGGACACTCTAATGGCTTTAGACTACAACACCATAATATTCTTTTCCTATATTTTTCATTTGGTATTGTCAGAGTATAACCACAATTTACCTAAATTGTTTCGGATTATACAGGTGTCCGGTAAGTAATGGATAACCTTGAAATGTCTTATAGTAGAAGTAATGGCCGATCAGAAAAAAATATTAAGAAAATCTATTCTAACTACTAGGTCTGAGATATGATTTTTTTAAATTACTATTACTATATTTAATACTAGCACAGGCACTGACGTTCACTCTATCTCTAAAATACATAGCGTTGTACATAATGGTACTTTTATATATTATGTGATTGAGATGGACAAACTGTATTTGGCTTTTGATAATAAATGATTATTATTATTATTATTATTTAACTTTCTTGTACATAGTGACCATAAATTAATGAATGAATTCCATCGGTTTTTTGTTGTTTTATTATTAAACACTAATTATGCTAATAGATAGACAGTCAAAAGTATGACTAGCTATTGCACTTTTATAATATTTTTTATTTTTCTATCTTTTCTTTTTTCTGAACGGCCATCAGTTCTAATATAAGACATTTCAAGGTTATTCATTAATTACCGGACACCCTGTATATAGACAATTGGGCTTTCGTAGTCCGTGCTCATTGACAAAAATAGAATCAGCATTTGCAATGCATAAAACAGGCATCTCTTGCTTTAAAGGAGACTCCCATCACAAATTTATGTAAAACTGTAGACGATTATTATTATAATAACAATTTTTTCATAATCGCAAACGCGCAACGTTCTCTCAGTGCCACTATTGTTTTTAACAACACAGCCAGCGCATACTGCATATGCACATACTAGAGACACACTATATAATATTATATCTAGTTAATTAAAGTTTTGAGTTGATTGAAGATTGAAGCTGCATCTATTTACTTTTAGTATAATTTAAGAAATTGAATGTTAATTGTTCATCACAGATCTACAAAAAAGAATAAGTAGCTCTATTACTAAGCGTGTCATTTTTAGATGTGAGGTATGATTAATTAAGCAAGTAGATACCTACGCAATTTTTTACCATCGTAGCGCGTGAAGGTACACCAAACATTGGACATTGGCACTTGATAAATTGATAATATATTATCTGGAATGGCAACACTTTCTGTATAATCTTTACTCATTCGTTTTCAGAGATAGGTATTTGTTGCTTTTACTCGCTGCTACTGTTTTGCCGTTTGCGGATAGAAAGTATTGATTTTCACGTAATTGTTTAGATAATGGAACCGAATCCTGTAATTATTGCTGCTACAGCTAAACAGACAGCATCTGTAAGTTTATGGTGTTATACTTAATCATAATGGGAAATATTGTGTTTTCTGTCTAATGTTATTGTTATTTTTTCAGCTTATATTTCTACATGGACTCGGAGACACAGGGTTGGTTTATCATTTTTATTTGGTTATTCTTGTAATCGCATTATATAATATAGTACAATTTGCTGTATATTTATTATTGCAGTCATGGATGGGCGAGCACTATTGCAGCAATTCGGGGGCCTCATGTTAAGGTGATTTGCCCCACTGCAACGACGATGCCAGTTACGCTTAATGCGGGATTCCGTATGCCATCATGGTTTGATCTAAGAACTTTGGATGCAACAGCTCCTGAAGATGAAGAGGGTATAGTCAGGGCAACTGTTCTAATTCATCGGCTTATCTCAGATGAAATTAAAGTAAGTTGATGAGTAATGTCCCTAAAAGGTTAATTAATATTTGTGTCGCAACCTTGGGGGAGGCCTATATTCATGGGTACAACACTTTTATCATCATATCTTGTTATAGTTAAGCTGACAACTGCAAAGACTGAAAAGGATGAGAAATATATTTAATTTTACATTACCGTATGGTGGTTAGACTTAATAATTTAGTATTCTAAGAATACTACCTATAGGAATTATAAGAAAAGTGTAGTCATATTTAGATTTAATATTAGCTTTTAAATTAAAACTTATTAATTTACTTAATTTAAATTATCTAATGTTGAAACTTTATATTTCATTACTTACATAAGTTAACATCCTAAATTGTTATAAAGCTTAGTCAAATGTAAACATATGTTTCAGTTAAGAACTTGGTTCCCTGATACACAAAAGAAGCCCCTGTAGGAGGCTTGTTTATACCAGTTTCATTTATATGAGCTCCAGCATTCATTATACCATAGGCAAAGTTTTAAAATTATAGCTGAACTACTAGTTTTAGCAAATTATATTCACATGGTATGTGTCCACCCAACAAATAATATGAAAATTAAATTTTAAGGGAATATTAAATATAGATAAAACATGAATAAAATTAAAATATACTACATATCATAAAAGCTGCATTTTTTAACATACAGTGTACTTGCCAAGATTATTTAGAAAGTGCTCAGCAAATTAACTTATCAGTTAGTCGGAAACCAGATATACTGAAAATGTATTTTTTTTGGGGTCTGAGAGATTAATATTAGTTGTCACTGTTTAATTATGTTGTAAGATAAATGAATAAAGTAACATTTTTCATTTTAATTCATACTCAACTTTTGAAAATGTTTGCTTAGTTATTTACTAATAAGCTGCTATGTTATTTTGTGATTAGTTTTTAGTGTTTTTATTCAGAATAAAAAAGAAAATAATCTGAAAGGCCTATTGAGATTTAATTAATCATAGATGTGGGGAAAAAATGTTGACCTTGATTATTGTCAAGGTCAAAGTTTTTCCTACTTCTACAACATAATTAATAATGAAGGAAAACACTGATAAAAAGAAAATATACTGCAGCTGTAGAGCTCAGATGAGAAGATGTAGGCACAATATGGTCTCGCACCGTTTTTATTCTGTACTAGCTGTTACCTGCAACTTTGCCCGAGGGAAATTTAACAAAAAGGTATTTTTTTCGGAACCTTAATTTTTCTACAATTAATGTAGTAAAGTTACTCCTTATATCAGCTATCTGCCAGTGAAAGTTCTGTTGTAATGGCTAGGCCTATTTTGATATAAGTGCTGTATATACTTTCATATTATGCATATAATAAAAAGCTGTTATTTTGACATTACAAACAGACAAATCAATTTTATTTATTTGTATAGATACATGTAAGTGGATGCTTCTATTCTAACATAAACTAGGTACCATTAGAGGCTAACTTAAATATTATTTATTACTTTAGTGTTTCATGAGTGGTAGGTGGTTTAAAGGTTACAGCTCTTTACAGATAACATTTGTAAAATAAACTATAATGTATATACTTGGCAATTAAAAACAATGGCTGTGAGTTTCTTGCCAGTTCTTCCATTGGCTTTATGTCCTTGCTTTGCTGCACATGGCAACAGATTCTACGTTGTTTAAATTAATATAAGCAACTTATGAATATCAAAATAACACTTATTAATGTTAAATGTTAATTTAACATTATTAAGTGTTATTTTGATATTCATAAGTGTTACGTGACCTACATGTGTAAACATACCTGATTTTGAAGATGTAACAAATCTTGAAATTGTGTTTAGATAAACCGTTTTTATGTGGATCCTATTATATTTATTTTTTTGCTTTAATATTTATCTCTCCAAGAATAATTCCTGTGTCGCTGGGGACTTAACAAACACTGAACCAATGGACACAAAAAGCCTGACTAACGCACACAGAGGAAAACTTGTGTGATCCACAACTATTTGTGTTTCTCACAAGTTTTCGTCCCGGGTTTGTACACACAACACTCCGCTTAACAACAGTGGCAAGAACACTTAAACCACTAAGCCATCCGTGCATTTATATGTAATTTTTAAACTTCGCGTTTTATGTTGAAAGCAAATGGCACTGTGGCACGAATGGCATAATGGTCGACTCGCCACAGCTACTGCGCCGAGTGTTGTGGTGTCAAAATAACAGCCTTTTACTAAATGCATATGAAAGAATTTAAGGCACTTAAATAAAAAAAAACTATTTTTAAAATGTTCTGTCTTTTTGTTCCGGCTAATCTCTGAAACGGCTGGACCGATTTTGACGGGACTTTCACTGACAGATAGCAGATGTTTATTTTAATTTAATTTGTTATATTCCTCGTGGACGATGTCGCGGGTAACAGCTATTAATACTTATAAAACATTCAACAATTAACGCCTGATTACCCAATAGATTATCCATTTTTAAATATCTTCGCTAGTTTTACATTAAATTTATAATATAAGTAGGTTAAAATGAATACCTAAGTTGATGATAATAATAGCAACAGAGAGGCCATCATAAATAATATTTTATGCGAACTTTGCACTTCTAACTTGAAATCTTTGCATGTAATTTGAACAAGTATACGTATATTTTAGTAGAAATGTATATCTTACATCTTTTTATTACAATAGAATTTGGATAATTTTAGGGTTTAAATGTATACCGAGACCGAACTTCAGTTTATGAGAGCTATGGGTCAAAAGATATTTATCAGTGCGCTAGCATCCTTCTTAACTGATGACCCGACAACCGTTTTATCGTGTCACTTTTGCAAACAGCACGTGATTAGTTCAACAGACTTTAACCTATTTATTAGCGCCATAGAAATTAATTTCATGGCCAGAAGACAAGGCAATGTCTAGGTAGGGTACAATTCGTGCTACCGACTGTCTATTGTCTATACAAATGTTCGGCAAACGAATGCTATTTGGTTAAAAGCCAGTTTGGTATAATCTGCTTAATTGTAAAGCTTCCGGCTGATGTTTTTGTTAAAAAAATCACAACGGTTTTTTTTGTCAGAATATTTATTGGATTGCCATTACTGGGAGTCCCGTCTACAGCAATATCAAATTCTTCATTTCACTTGCAAGATAAGTGCTAACATCCAATTAGTTTCAATTACAAGCCCATCTTGATAAAAATATATGGCAGTACCTATCCACTTATTTGGAAAACAAATCTATTTTGACATCGCGTCAATGAAATTGAACTAAAATCGCATTTTGAATCATTTGCTTTTAATTGTTTTCAAACATTGATAAGGACATTAAATCGTGATTACGGTTGTCTAACAAACAAGTCAATTCATACTAATATTATAAATAAATGCTAAAGTATAGTAGCTGTTTGTCTGTTACACTTTCACGGCTTATCTACTGAACCCATTTTAATGAAATTTTGCAAGGAGATGGACTGTATCCTTGAAAAGGAATGAAAGAAGGAACATAGTTCTTTTATCCCAGTATGTGATTCCGCGGGATTCACACGGGTAAAACCGCGGGTAGAAAAATTGTTATTAATAATCATAATATAAGTAATTAATTGTATTAAATTTTTTATGCTTTACACTATGCATTTATCTTTTTTAGAGCATGTCTTCTACCGACGCTCGGTGTACGTTTAAGCCGTGATTAATTTGTTACATACATAAATGTGCTCAAAAACAATTAAGTAGGTACTTGCTGATTTTTAAGCTCTATTAACCTTCGTTTACCTTATCCGCCCAGCAGCAAAACGGGTGTCAAGCGAGACATAAGTACTAATAAAATATTTTAATGCCAAGAAAAATTAAATATGTGCCACTTTTCAGGCTGGCATTCCTTCGAATAGGATATTGGTGGGTGGATTTTCTCAAGGAGGTGCTTTGGCACTACATGCCGGTTTGACGTTTCCAGAACCACTAGCTGGTATAATGTCGCTATCTTGTTGGCTGCCGCGACATGCTCATTTTCCTGAAGAAGTGAAGGCTCCATTGGATATATCCGTAAGTATCTATAAAAAAGAATAAACAACACATAAAGAACAAACATTACAGTAATTGTGAAATTGAAAAGTACGTACAGATTAGACATGAGTATGACTAACTTGATATAGGTAACTATTAACCGTGTTATGTACCGGCTTAAACGCGTCATATGATATGCCTCGTCTTATCAATTGCTATGGATAATGAGCTTTATTTTGGTAGATTTAACAACTACCAATTTGAAAGTATCATGCAATGTCATTCCGATCTAGCGATGCATATTTTTTATAAATTTATCTCAGACCTTTTATAAACTTTTACCGGACTGAACTTAAAATTTAATCAAATTCATAGATGCTAAGCCCATTATAACCTCTATCAAATTACAGAGGTGATCAAACACTGTATTTTCGACCATTTGCTATTATAGTTATTGACCTTGATTATGCGAAGGAATCTTGTCTGTAATATCATTTCGCATTGAATTTCCATCACGTACGTAACGCATAATTAAATTATACATATTTATTTACAGCTATCCATATATAATTTACATTTACTTTCAAATGTGCACTTAATTACATTATTTATAGCGAGTCATTGTAGTCTAGTAGCGTTACTGCAACAGTCCTGATTTTATTAATACGTAACAGGAAGAATAAGGTTAATTAAATGGTTCTTTCATTACCATTTAAATCTAACTATCACACTTTCTTATATTATCGACCCATCATTGGTCTAGTAAGTTCAACAAGAATGCTAGCTGTTGTGAGATCCTGAGTTCAGATCCTTATACAGGCAATATCTTTTTTTGTTTGGCAATACGCAATATGTCTATAATTGCACACCATGAATGAGTTCAGTATTCTATTACTAAGAGTTCAAAAGACAGCTGAAGATATAACTAAGACTCGTGTTTAAAAAAGAATAGTCTATTACAATTTTACTTTGACAGAAATCATGATAGGCGGATACCTATACCTACATAGTATAGCGCCGTTTAATTATTACGACAACTAATGTGATATCAATACTGCCTGCTTAAGAGATGGTAGTATGGTCGTTCATCACAGGTGTCCTTATTTATGCTTTATAATCTTATTATAATATGTTATGTAGACATCAGTATGGTATGGAAATCTTTCTTAGTGTCTCAGAGATATTGATTCATCATAATTTGTTTCAGATATTCCAAGCTCATGGTGACTGTGATCCAGTAGTGCCCTTCAAGTGGGGCCAGATGACGGCCTCTTTTCTTAAAACATTCTTGAAAAACGTAGAGTTCACGACCTATCAAGGACTGTCCCACAGTTCCTCAGAGGCAGAACTTAAAGACATGAGAGCATTCATAGAAAAGTCTTTGCCCGCCAGGAATTAAAGTATCTGAAAGGCATACATAATACCATGAAAGTACAGATCAGAAAATATTTTTGTTCAGAAACTTGTTACTATAGTTACATTAATGTTAGTAAATACCCTGGCTATTAATCTGCAATGCTGACTCCGTTTTCATGGTACTATTGAATTACATAGATATTGAAAACATGACATAGTCTGTGTTATGTTCATCACGAGTTATATATCTACTAGTCGTTAATAGGCATGCAGACTAGGAAAAAGTTTTTCGTCCGTCTTTTAGATTAGCCAAAAATATTGGACACGTATTTTTCTGTTGTTCCACAAACTAATAACAAGCAAGGTACAACGCGTTTAAATTTCGTGTTACGTCACTTGTAGGTACAAATTTTACAAACATGTGACGTCACAAGTTCCCACTCCCGAACTTTAATAGGTTATATCTTAGTAAATTTTAATTGTTTTGTTTAAACAAAAAATAGGTGTCTAAAATTTTTTGCTTATCAAAAAGATGGACTAATTAGAATCACATATTTTTAACCCTGTTATCATGCCTATTCAAGGAGAATGCACCTGACTCAGGACTTGTATGCTTCCTTTCAAATTACTCTTGGCTTACCATTATTATGTTTGGTAACTTATTTCATCTGTTGTTACACTATCTATAATCTTCTTAACCAATACGTTTAAAATTAAAAAAAAAATGAAATGTATTTTGTTCTCATATTTGGCCTAATTTGATGTAGGTACATAATATAAAGGTGAGAACTTAACACCAATCAAAAGTCGAATGAAATTAATTATTAAGAATATTGTGTTCATGAAGAGGTAAACTAAGAGTAGATCATGAAATCATCAATATTATGACAACAGTAGCGATTTACACAACGTATTTGTAAAATATGTTATCAATGTATTTTATTTGAACAAACAAGTATCAACTGTGTATAAAAGATAAGACTTAAGTATAATTTATTCTAACACATAAAACGTGATAAGAATTCACCAGGTTTAAAGTAAGTCAATTTCAAGTGCAATACTCCAGTGTTCTGAGTAAACAATACTCCAAAACCAATGACATTTTATTCTTGTTTTTGTCCCTTGTTTTCTTGCCTTTATTTGGTTTAACATTGACGCCATAATATAAACACTACCATAACCCAGAATATATGAACAAGATGAGAAATACTAAATTTAACATAGTCATTTCAAATATCGTAATGCTTAGTGGTGACATGCCTACGTAAATAAGTCGAGTAATTTGCGTCCATATATAAATGATTGATATTTTTGACTAGAAAATACAGAAATAGATAATCATGAGCAAATTGGATCGCGTTGTGCTGAAAAGGCTTCCTCACGTAAAAAGCGTCATATTTGAAAATAGTGACACACCAAAACCACATAAAACAGATATAGATATAGACTTGATATATCAGGTCTTATATGAACTGCTGTTTTCCTTTTAAGAACAACCACACCTTATGAATGTTTTGACCAAGACCTACTGATTCTGGAAAACCGGGATTCTATGTCGTGACTTATTGTAAAATTACTGAGTCTCGGGTTAAGTTCCCTGTGAATATGACTATGTTTGTGATTATATTTTACATACCAATAATGTTTTACCTACTGGTATAATAGAGGTGGTAAAAAAGAACATTAGATATGACAAAAATAGGTCTATCCTACAATTGATTTGGTTGCTTTGTACGGTGATCAGTGCTTGGTAGTTAGGAAATCTTCCTTATGATGTCACATCAAGGTTGCTTAGTTACAATTTCCTAAGCGTGGAGGTTCTTGCACCATCAGCGCTGTTCCGTTAAGTGCAAAATATGGGTTCATCATCAGCTGTATAGTAATGCTGCACAACCAGGTCCAATTTAAATTTTACCTACATGTATTGAGTGGATTAGAATAATAATTCCATCCAGGTGTATAAATTTCTTTACTCTTGTTTATACTGGTAATATTCTATATAATAATATTCTATCACATACACACAACACCTAGTTATGCTCAAGCATAGTGCTTAACGCTCGTATCCATATCTCATCTCATATCATATTCATTGTACCTAAAAAACCAATAAGGCAATGGGAGTCATCTACTACTAGGTACTAGTAATGTTTTAAACGGCACTAAATAATGTTCGTTCACTGTCTTCGCAAGGGATCCTGTAGACTAATATAAGAAAGTCTTAAATGTTCTCTTCCAGAATTGTTTTATTGCTAAACATAATTGGACTCGTCATCGTCCATTTAATTCAGTTACTGCTCAAAAAACGACGTAATTTTTATGAAAAATTGTGTCACTATTTCTAATACTAACACAACTTGGCGACTACTCATTGCTATGAAGTAAAAATTACTCACCAACTGTACCCACTAATTACAGTAATCTATTAAGTAATTAAATCTAAATATTTTCTTAAATCCGTCTTTATGCACTTTAAGGAGTAGATACTTATCCAATATTTATTTTGTTAATTAAATTATTTTATCTAAGTATTTTATTACTGTGTTACATAAGATGAATACCTAGTTATAAACAAATCCTGTATCTCTACATTTGTTTTATTTCTCCAGTAATTTAATATAACTTCATTCGTGTAGTCTTACAGGGAGCTGTTTCTACTAATACTAACACTGATAAAATGAAACTTAACGATATAAAATGACTTATGTTTAACTTATCACCAGATATAGTAAAATATAACAGTCAAAAATAGTAAATGATCACCAAATTACATAGCAAAATATATTTAAAGAGATGAAAATAAGTCGACGGAGCCTCGCTTCGCGGGGCTCCTATTTATGGGTGAGTTTAAGAAGGAACCTAACATAACCTAACCCTTCCGAGACGGAATGCAGTGATTTGAGGCGTATAGGTGCTCGTTATGATATATTTTAGTAAGCATATTTTCCGGCGCGATTACTATTTTTTAAAATTACCATAATATAATATATATTATTTAAATAGTATAACTTGCAGGTGGTAGATACACATTATAAAAATCGCTGTCAAGTGCGAGTCGGTATTTGTCGGTTTTAAAGGTTTTGCAAGTGATTTTATTGAATCGATTTTCCTTCGAGATCAATAGAAAAACGTCTTAATTGAGGTTTTTGAATCTTCACTTTGCGTACGTTGGGTAGAAGTGTATACCTACAATAACATTCTCAATATGTATATTTAAGTCCCAAAGAACCTGTTACCTTCTACCTCTACTCAAAAACCCAATAACACTGGCCGATCCGGAAATCTATTCCGAATCCTCGTGAATGAGAGTCGCTTTTACAACCGCTGGGCTACAGAGGCTGTATAAAAAGTTATTTTTACACACCGTTTGTATCGGATACTTGCTGTTTTATTGAAATCTGTGCAAGTTCAAGACATTGTTTTAATTCCTTATAATCTTAAGCGGTAGTTGAGACACGCGGGAACCGCGCGTTTACAAATCGTGCGGTTTGAAACCGCAAAAATTGTGATAGTATTCAGACACCGGCGATTATTAAGCGATTTACGAATGCGGAGCGTCAGTTTGAAAATGGAAGTCGACGAAGAACTATGTGTTTTACTGTGGTTGCTCATAAAAAAAAGAAAAGAATAAGGCAGTATTGGGTACATCCAATATTAAGTGACCGTCTAGTACATAGTCAGTTCGTAACATTATATCCCAAATTAAGAATGTTCAATAGAAAATTTTTCAACTATTTGAGAATGTCAATAAAATCTTTTGATGAACTAATTGGGCTGATCAGGGAAGATATTTCAAGCTCTGAAGATCCTATATTGCATATCTTTTCTCCACTTCATAAATAAATAACTCGGTGTCGAAGCGATCCATAACGAGCTCACAACGCAACTGAACTTATATATTTACTGTGACCACAGTAAATATCTATGCTAAAGCAGTAGGGAAACTAGGCATAATTTTTGAAATAAGAACCTACGAACCAATGAAGCGTTAGGGTTGTCCTCGTAACTGATGTAAAATCGAATACATTTTTTTGACGTGGAAATGTCTGTGTTTACGTTTGTAATAAGGATTATTTCGTAAATATTATAGGGAATACCTATTAATGCCATGTGCAATAAGTGAACGAAGTTGGTAAGTATGAGATATACCAGGTACCTACATCGATTGCGAAAAAGCATTAAGCAAATGTCATGACATAATGTTGTGTTAGGTTAGTAGTTACGATGCCCAGCAGTGTTCATGATGCCCAACAATGGATATGATGCCCAACAGTGGACATTATTCCTAACAGTGGGCATAATGCTTAACAGTGGGTATGACGCCTAACAGATGCCCAAAAGTGGACATGGGGCCCAACTGTGGGCATCATGCCCAGCAGTAGGTAGCAGTGGGCATGATGTTCAACGGCGGTAATGATTGAAAAGTACGTTAATTATTTATTAAAACATGTAGGTAGATACTATTAATATATACAACATTAACCTAAGTAAATCTATACTAATATTATAAAGCTGAAGAGTTTGTTTGTTTGTTTGTTTGCTTGAACGCGCTAATCTCAGGAACTACTGGTCCGATTTGAAAAATTCTTTCAGTGTTAAATAGCCCATTTATCGAGGAAGGCTATAGGCTATATACTATCACGCTAAGATCAATAGCAGCTGAGCACCAATGAAGAATGTTTCAAAATCGGAGGATGTTTTTTCCTTTTGAGAGCTTCCGCTGCGTGCGCTGCGTAAACAGTTAAAGTTTCGCAAAAATTATGTATGACAGAATTGTTCCCTTTAAAAGTTCTAAAAAAAAGTCCGCGACAGCATATGTCTATCTTTTAAGGTTGGCTCACTATAACCATTTTTATACTAACCAAATTTGTTCTAAAATAATGCATTATTTGCTAAGGTATTATTATAAACATGATATTAATCCTTATCCAAATAAATACGTTATTCATCACAAGTATTTAGTTTAAAACAAAATTGCCCTTTACATCATTCGATTTCAATGAATATCTTAGGAGATATCGCAGTTTTAAAATAACATTGCAGCAAAATAATTACCCATTACAGACATAGTACAAATTATGTTTCTCCTGGTTTATTATGCGTGATAACTACTGGTTCGATTTGAAAAATTCTCTTAGTGTTGGATAGCCTATTTATCGAGGAAGGCTATAGGCTATATAACATCACGCTACGACCCACGGGGACGGCGCAGAAACTATAAACGCGGGTGAAACCGCGGGAACATCTAGTGTTTCAATATAATTGAAATAACATACAACTAAAATGTCTCATCAACATTTATAATCAGTGCTGGATGGATTTTGCTACTACCGCTATACACGTCAAACGTCTTTATAATTACAAATTATTATTTACTGAAAAATATTTTTGTCTGCTACGACACGTTAAAATTTAATAATAAACCATTTATATTACATATCAAATTTTATAAAATGTTATAGTATAAAAAGATTGACGACCAGACGGCGCAGTAGCTAGTGTATCTGCCTGCCACGCTGGAAGTTGCGGGTTCGATTCCCACCATGAAGATGGCTGTTTGATTTAGTCTGGGTGTTTTATCTTTATGTATGTATTTACAAAAGAAAAAACCATATAAGTACGTTTATCAATTATTGCCTAGTACCCATAATACAAATTCTGCTTAGTTTGGGACTAGATAGCGTTGTGTGAAAGTCTGAGGAATATTATATTATTATTTAATATTCCTCAGACTTATTAAAATAAACTATCGGGAAGGAAGGACAGAGTACTATAAAACCGATTTTATCTATTTTGTATTCAATATTCTAGCTATTTTATATGTTCAAACAACACACGCGTGGTATTAAAAAAATATTTGTTTATTCGCGGACAATAATTATTCTTGGTTCAAAAGATAAACAACGTCATAGATAATATCACTATCACTACATATTATAAAACAAAGTCCTCCGCCGCGTTTGTCTGTCTGTCTGTTCGCGATAAACTTAAAAACTACTGCACCGATTTTCATGCTGTTTTCACCAATGGATAGAGTGGTTCTCGAGGAAGGTTTTAGTATATAATTTGTTAAGTTTTTGTATACATTAGCTAAAATATAACGATATTTGTTGGAGGTGTCGAAAAAATATAAGCCGTCTGGGAGCTTTCAACGAAAACGCTGCCTAAACCCTTTGAGATATAACAAAAAAAAATTTATGGTGGAATTGTGTATCTTATATAGATCTACAGAAAAGTCCGCGATGGCATATATCTATTTCTTAAGGATAACATACTATATCCATTTTAATACTTTAAAAAATGGGCAATTATAAAGCGGTAATTGGAAAGCTATTTACACAAATACGGTATTAATCGTTTTATTTTAAATACGTTAGTTGGCTTAAGCCACAGTACATTATATTTACTGTGACTGAACGCTGAGGAAAGACTCCATAGTAACAGAATCGCGCGGGCCGCGCGTGATTCTATTTTCTAGCGGTAGAGTGGCGGTAACCGCGCGGTTTAAATAATCGCGCGGTTATGTCTGAATGATTGCTAAATACTCATACAAATAAGATCCACGCGGTTTCCGCGCGGATCTTATTTGTATGAGTATTTCGCGGCTTTTATTTGTAAATATTATATTAGGTTAATTCGTTTTAAAATAATTAATAATGTAAATATTTGTGTCAATAAAAGTTTATACACGTTATTGATAAGTTTTTGCTTCAGTTATATCCAGATATATGACTTACATACATACATAGATTCACGCCTGTTTCCCAGAGGGGTAGGCAGAGACTACGGATTTCCATTTGCTACGATCCTGACACACCTCTCTGGCTTCATTCACTTTCATCACATTCCTCATACGCGCCCGACGATACATAAGATACTTACATAATATGTAAAAATAAATACTTTATTATAATTTTAGGCACATGTGATATTTCGTCTAACCTAAGCTCCAAGATAGCAGGCTTTGTCTAAGTACCTATATACCTACATAATTATAAATTCTATGGATATGTTTATTCTTCAGATGATGAAAAGAGTTGCTATACCAATAATTATGTAGCCGCACTGATATTATATTTAAAAAAGGAGAAAGTATGCTAGTATCGCGCGCTTTGTGAAGACTCAAAAACAGCTCATTGTAACAATTTTTGTCTTTAGTCCACGGCGCGCGGCGTTGTCCACGGTCCATTGTAAGCAAGGCGACAAGCAAAACACAATTGACACTGTCAAATAAAATTGAGAAATAACGATAATGCCTTCGTGCGTTAAAATTTATAAAGTACACTAATTATTAAGGTCTTAACACACATATCAACTCGGAAACGCATCGTCACCGTATCAACTCGAGCCGTGCAGTATTCTTTGTATGAAACGCCCTACTGAAACGCACACTAATCGGAATCGTAACGTAATCGCCTCGCCTCGAGACAAGCTTGCAGTCCTCGCGCTTACGGCTCGTCGTCCCCGCGCTTACGTCTCTCCGTGCACTACTGTTGCCGAACGTGCTGCATTTACAAGATAACTAACAGTCGTGATGCGCGCGTATTTTATTGAATTTTTAGGTTGTTGTTAAATGTCTGTGCATATATATACCTAGACCACTTCGTATATATAAAAGCAGATGGCGCTGATATCGGTCTGCAAATACCTTAGAGATACTACATAGTTTGCTAGTCTGGCAATTAGTGCCAACCTCAGTTATACATGTCCGGTAATTAATGGATAACCTTGAAATGTCTTATATTAGAACTGATGGCGGTTCAGAAAAAAAAGACGAAAGATATTAAAAAGTGCAATAGCTCTAGTAATACTTTTGACTGTCTATCTATTAGCATAATTAGTGTTTAATAACATTCTTTAATTTTAAATTTAGGGCAAAAAGTTATATGAGCATATTTGTAGACAAAGCGATTTGCTACAAATTATGTATTTACGAATTTTTTGTGGGACGCATAGTTGCCGAGATATCGTGAGAAAGGTGTTTGCACCCCTTTTTCCAAGATGGCGGCCGGGGGACAAGGGCGGCAACCCCACAAACTTGGGGTTAAGCTTCTATTGAACCCCACACATGTCGCAAAAATAAAATTGCGTCCTCTAAAAAATGCAATATTAGGTCCTTAAATTGTAACATTTCAATGGACTAGATGGAATTCATTCATTTATGGTCGTAGTGTAAAAGAAAGTTAAATAAGGTAAAAAAAAAATAACATATCTCAGTTCAATTCATATTTTTTTCTGAACGGCCTATTCTACTATAAGACATTTTAAGGTTATCCATTAATTACTAGACATTTGTATAGTATCTTATCTATGGTGGCAACACATAATATATTATCTACAATCTACAACCGATTGACTGTGACAGCTCAGGTCTCAGGAAGAATTGCCAGATTATGGTGGTTTGCATGTGTTTATTTGCCAATTTTATTCTCATTTATCGTAAGGGATTAATTTCATGATGAATGATAAAAAAACGAAGTTTATTTCAAGGAAACGTCGTTGTAATGAAGTGGATAAAAGTAAGTGTATTAACTACTAACTTTTAATTCAACTGAATGATAAACATGACTTCTTGATTGGATGAACTTAAGTATCGTAAATATTGATAACTTGGGAAGCCTATATCCTATAGACTACTATCATTTGTATATTAAAAATATACAGAATATCTTGTGAATATAACTTAGTTTATATTAATTTAAATATCATAATATAACCTAAAACGGACTTTTCATTTACCTAAGGTGGACACATTTAAATATTAATAATTATAATATTATATCAACTATTATACCCGTATAATTTTTTATTTCGAATTATATCATATTCTAAAAATAAGAATTATATAAGATGACTATGGTTCTAAATACCTAGTTATTATAATAATGGGTAGCTAGGCATCAGAGATTGGTAAAAAGATATTACTTCACTTATGACTTCATACCTAAATTGGCTTTTCTTGGTATTTATTAGGATTTTGATATTGACACAGTTAATCATTGAAATTACAGATGCAGCAATAGAAAATGATTTACACACCAAAGTATTCGACAAAACTATGAGAAAACGTAAAAAGCCAGATCCACAATTTCGATTAAAAACCAATGGTGAAAATGCGTCTTTGTCTGCTGCTACAGATGAAAGAGTTCCTCTAACCCTGACTGATATACAATATTTATTATTGCATTCACTTCTGGGAAATCTGAACCTTACAGAATCACCTCGTTGGTATGTCTTAGAGAAATGTGAAAGAATTAAACAAACTGCCTGCTTCATTCTAGAGGGTGTTTCAATCAAGCATTGGGAAAATTATTTAGATGAATTAGAATTCTCGAAAGGTGCATTTAGCGATTTTGTTGAAATTGTTACCCCGGCCATTTATGGTGGTTCTTTGATTCAAGAGCTTGCTCTTGTTCCTTTGTCTGAAGCCGAAAAGGAGAGTTTAATACATAAATATGGGAGTATGAATCTAGCTCTTGAAGCAAGAAAAGATTTATTAGTAATGATGAGAGCCATGTTTCCTATTGCAAATGAAAATACTACTGAAATTGATTATCAATCTGAAAACAAATTTCCACGAACTCAACTTATGCTGTCAGCTTGGCAATTAATTGAGGAAAATTATCCAGTACCATTGAAAGGAAAACTGAGCCATGCTTACTCTGATTATGTTCTAACCAAAGATGAATATACACCTGTTACTGCCAAGTCACCATTATTTGGTGTGGACTGTGAAATGTGTCTAACTAATGCAGGATCAGAATTAACCAGAATCTCAGTTGTTAATGAAAAACATGAAGTAATCTATGAGTCATTAGTAAAACCTTACAATAAAATAACAGACTATTTGACTCGATTCTCCGGCATTACAAAATCCTTATTGGAAAATGTCACCAAAAGACTTGAGGATGTACAAAATGATTTAAGAGAATTGTTACCCTCTGATGCCATTTTGGTTGGCCAGTCATTGAACACAGACATGCATTCCTTGAAAATGATGCATCCATATATTATAGACACAAGCTTAGTGTATAACTTTACTGGTCAAAGAACTCGAAAACCAAAGCTCCAGGCTTTAGCTAGAGAATTTTTAAATGAAAAGATCCAAATGGGTAACAGTGGTCACTGCTCAACAGAAGATTCCTTAGCTGCATTAAAGTTGGTTCAGCTTAAATTAAGTAAAAGTATTGAGTATGGTGATGCTGTGCACACCAATAGGCAGGCATATAAAGAGAATGTCACAAAACTGATAAAAGCTCCACAGGTTGCTTTGTCAATATTTAATCATATGCTAGAAAAAAAAAAGTCGTCATTAATTGTAGGCTGTGATGACATAACCGGTGATTACCACACATACTTAACACAAGCAAAGGAAAGTATGTCCATTCAACTGAAGAAGGGAAAGCCTAAGAGAATAAAATTGGTAACTGAAGATGGAGTAGATGAAGTGATTTCCTCTTTTACAGAATCTGTTAATGATTTTAACTTTGCTATGGCTCACTTAAAGCTGGATATCAAAAAAGAAAATGAAAGAGAAGATATGAAAAGAATAAATACTTGGATAAGAACTATTTGGGAAAGGCTAGAACCCTCAACTCTGTGTGTTATAGTGTTGGGTGGGACAACGGAAGATAATGGATTGGCTATGATAAAAGTGAAAAACGCGTAATGTTTGTAAAATATTTGTTTATATGTAATGTATAAGTTTAATAATTGTTTATAAAGCTTTGTCTAGTTTTATTTTCCTTAGTTAAATGTCCAGTACATTTATTTTAAACCCGTGTTTGCCCTTGGCTTCGCTCGCGTAAAAGTAGGTTAGATTAGGCTAGGTTATGTTAGTAACAGTAAGTACTTAAAAAAAAAAAATTATATAAGCTTTGTCTAGCCGTAAGCAGATCGCCTGGGTTCAATTCCCATCCATTGCACTACCGGCGTGAACCCACTTCCAAATAAGCATAGTAGCTTCGCTAATTGGGTTAACAAGAAAACTAGTTATTGAGTTAACGAAATTGCTAGTAATAAATAAACTTATTCACACCGCTTGAGTATTGACCGCATTATATCGATTATTGAGATTTCTATCAATAAATCTCAGTAACAACACTCGAGAAATGCTCGGTAGACGGCAATAGACTCAATAGTATAGCGCCCTACTTTTACACTTCATAAGACTTAATTCATCTCTGCAGGCCTACCTCTTCAGGATACGGGTGTGAAATATGATATATAATAATAATAGGGGTTAAAGTATGAAGTTGCCGTTGTATAGTAATAGATACTTTGAATTGACATAAAATTTTCATATTGTGAGATTTTTGAGTGAAACTTTTTTACATGATACCTATAAATTTCTTCTTTTAAAAAATGTGCAACATTCGATTTTCGACTTCCAGTTGTTTTTTTTATTCTGCTTAGACGGGAAAGATGGATACTTCGAAAATCCGAGTCATTTTTTAATACTAGTTCGGACGCGGTATAACGCGGCAGAAACGGCTCGCAATATCAACGCTGCGTTTGGAGAGGAGACTGCTAATGAACGCACCGTGCGTTTTTGGATTAAACGCTTTCGTAATGGAAACATCTTTCAGCTTTCTTACTCGCCAGACCTTGCTCCAACGGACTACCATTTTTTTCGTGATTTGGACAATTTTCTACGTGATAAAAAATTTTCTTCCCAGAAGGCAGTACAAAATGCTTTCACACATTGTCGAATCTAGATTCCCGGAGTTCTATCGTAAAGGTATAAATGAACCTCTGTTTAGATGGCAACAATGTTTAGCTAATGAGGGTAAATATTTCGATTAAATAAATAGTATGAACTACTTTGACAAACTACGCGGCCGTGTGCGTTACCGCAGCAAAATGTTGATAAATGTTGTGCTTTAGAGAGGTGAGAGTATAGCAAATAATTAGTTCATCGTGAAGAGTAATTTGTTCACTAATAGCAAAATTTGTTCAAGTAGTAGTTTTAAAGTTATTCGAGAAAAACATATTTTGCTGCAGTGTCGTTTGAAACCCCTCTCGCCCCGCTCCGTCCCCGCCGTCAATGTTCGGTGCGCGATGAGCGCTTGTTGAATGAACGATTCAACATACTCCCCCGATTGAAGTGTCTTCAACAGAAGAGACAGGAAGAGGACATATGGTGTTGAAGGCCCGCCGAATGACACCCTTACGTGTGCGGATGTCGGCGACCCTTGCGATGCCGTCTCTGCCGGGTGGCACACGAACGATGCGTCCTAAAACCCACATTAAAGGGAGTGAACCTTTATCTTTAATAACCACAAGAGTTCCTTCTGAAAACTCGCCAGAAGAATGACGCCATTTTGTTCTCTCCTGTAGCGAAAGGATATACTCGTTTGAGAAACGAGCCCAGAAATGTTGTTTTAGGTAGGTATTCGATCCGACGAAACCGTTGTAGGCTGGTGACGTTGGTGCTCTGGATCTGTGGATGTCAATTTTTTCTTATTTTTATTCAATAAATAAATAAAAGTCTTTACAAAACACATTACAGGCTACTTATTGTATTAAATTCACATTAAAACTCTAAAGGAAAACATTTTACAATTTAAAAATTGGACACAAAAAGTCTTGTTTATAAAGTCTGTTTTTACATTTTATTACCTGAACTAGGTCAGAGACCTGTGTTTCAGGCTGTTTCTAATATTACATTGTTAATAATTCTACAAAAAACATTTAACATTTATACATGTACTGCAAACATGTATAGGTAGTTACGTATAACTACAATTACAATATTTATAAACAATAACAAATATAAATAAAAAATTGCTTAAACAAAAATAAATTATTTTACAACTACTAGCAAATTCTCTGTATCTGAATACGTAAGCGTTTTTAGGTACTTTGTTAAAACTATGTGACATTGATTATGATTAATGCTATATATATCTAATAACTTATTTAGTTTATTGTACAGAAAAGGCCCTAAGAATAAGAAAAATTTAAAGCATGCTTGCTTACATGAAGAAATTTTTGTTTGGAAGTTTGGAAGCATTCACAAACTAAGTCTTTCCTTCTTTTGTTCGTGAGTAAGAAAGGTAGTAGCGTATGTTGTTTTAGGATAGTGTGCAGGGCGGTGGGCGGGGCGGCAGCATGGGACCCTTTCCTTCCGGCTAGTGCAGGTGTTGTCAGGGCACGGTTGCTTTGGCAAATACCTGCACACGGTCGCTAGGAGGGAACCGAGTCCCGTCTGCCACCACTGCGACTGTGAGGAGGACACGGCGCAGCACACGCTCGAGCAATGTCCTGCTTGGGCGGTGCAGCGCCGTGAACTCATTGAGGTTGTGGGTGAAGATCTCTCGCTGCCGGCCGTGATCAAAGCCATGGTCGACAGCGAGAGGAAGTGGGCAGCGGTTGCGTCCTTCTGCGAGGACGTTATCTCGCAGAAGGAGGCGGCGGAGCGGATCCGTGAAGAAAGTATCCTTGCGGATCCGAGCCGTCGCCGGCGAACCGGGCGGCGCAGGCGCGCTTTCGCGCGCCTAATGCCGCCATAATGAAGGTCGCGGGCGGGAGAACGGGGATCTCCCGCCCGCCAGCCATTGAGTCGGTCCGACGCCCTATGTAGTGCCGGGGCGTCACCGAGGAGTTGTAGACTGCTGGGTGGGTCGCTGAGGTAGTAACTTTTGCCAGCGGCCCATCCACTACACAAGGCAGCGAGCGTGCACACCGTGGGGTTTTGGTCCGTAGGCCCGAAATACGGGAGAGCCGGACATAGCCCTCTCACCTCCCCTTGTGGCGAGAGGGTATGCATTAGGCGCATTTCCCCACGTAAAAAAAAAAAAAAAAAAAGGATAGTGTGCAGGATAAATAGTTGACGGACAGTTAAAATGTTAGTGGATTGGTATATTTCAGTGATTAGAGATCGCCCAATAAGGAAGTGAGCAGGGGTCAAAGGAGTTGTCTGAAGGGTCGTTGGATAAGGTTATTTAAATTTAAGAACTAATTACATTGTTTTTACTTATTATTTTAGACCTTTTGGACTTTGAACTATTAGAAGTTGAACGCTGCGAATCGTGCGAGAGAGTGCGTTATATTTTTGTTACGCTCTATCCTTACCATTACATCGACACCACTATGCACTGTCTCTTGCCGACAATTCTCTATTTTATATGTAGCGTTGTTCAGGCCTTTCCTTACCACGTCGGCTGCCTACGCCGCGCCGGCGCGGCGCGCGGTGGTACGCCGTGCGGGGCGGACACCCCACCCGCGCATTTCACTTCGCTATCATACTCCGTTAACGAGACTTGTACATTTGTTATTGTTTTGTACCTACCAATTATTATATAGTAAAAAGAAAAAGGCCAGTTATCCGTAGGGACACTCGTCTTAATCAAGAAGAGAGGACAACGCGTGTCCCTCCATCGCTGCCAGGGATAGTTACTATAACACGCCCTAGTGGCCACACCAGAAGCGGTTGTCCTCTCTCCTTGATTAGGACGACTGTCCCCACGGATAACTGGCCTGTGGAAGTGGTCCATTTAGTTTTGGTCTGGAGCAGAGAAACATATTCTAAATGAAAACGATTCTAGAAATACTGCCTGATATGCCCTACTTGCTAGTAGCGCTCCAGTCTCCCGATGGTGACATCAGAAAGCTGTGGATGTGGAATTGATGTGAGTGGTCTGCCAATAAAAAAATGGGTAGGAGTTAAAAAGGTAAAATCTAATGGATCAGAGGAGAGGGGTGAGAGGACGAGAATTTAGAATAGCCTCTATTTGTGTTAAATACGTGGACATTTCCTCATAATTAAGTGAAGTGAGTTACACACTTATACCTAGTATCCGCTTTAAGTGATGTTTGGTGGACTTAACTGCACTTTCAGTGATGCCATTGAAATGGGGGTAAAAGGTGGAATAAAAGAAAAATCTATGCCTTATTGCCTGACTTCAAAGTCAATTTAAGCATCTTGCAAAAATTGCCCTAATTCATTACAGTCGCCTACAAAGTTGGTACCGTTATCTGACAAGATACTCCTGGGCTTGCCGCGACGAGCCACAAAACGGTTAAGAGCAGCCAAATAACCCTTTTTAGTCAGATCTGTAACGAGCTCGATGTGCACGGCTTTAACAGTCAAGCAAATAAATATGCACAGGTAAGACTTAATAAGCTTACACCCATGCCCTTGGCGGTTGGCTGTCAATACTGGGCTGGCATAGTCGACGCTACAGTTACAGTCTTCGAAGAGGGCAATTGACCCGTTGTCGGCTGCATAGTTTGACATTTTAATCTAAAACATTTAATACATTGTTTGACTGTGACTTTCGATAAATTTCTGCCACCAAGAGGCCAGTACATCTGTCGAATATTTGCCAACAATCATTGAGGGCCTGCGTGTAACAATGATAATGACTAAATATGATTTTGGTAATATGATGTTTCCTACTTAATAATACAGGCTGTTTGACGTTGTAGTCATAAGGAGAGCTATCCAGTCTACCACCCGTATGAGCTCATCAGAATCTATGAAAGGACTCAATGAAAGAAGTCTGTTTTTACGATGTAACAACTTTTCTGATTTTAATCGTTCATACGTACTCTTTAGGAAACATTTCAACTTGAGCATGACTTAGAATCAAATTTAAGGAATAAGGAATTTATTAAGTTCTTCGACAGAGAGTGCACCTACAGCTTTGTTATGTTTGTTTTTAAAATTATTAATATATCTACCCCAATAGGCAAGTAATCTTTGTAATTTATTAAAGTCAGAAAATTTTGTAAATAATGAGTTGATGAATGATTGATTGTGTGAAATTAAACTACCTACTAAAGGATAAATGATTATGATCCAATGAACGATTACCAATGAAATGAGATGATACAATTTCAGATAGATCTTGTTTCATGTTTTCATTTGGAAATTCGGGCCAGTAAATTTCATCTTTAGACAAAAGTTCAGGACCGGTCCACCACAAAGAACTTCCGCTGATAATGTCTGCCTTCAGCCCACGAGAAACGAGATCTGCCAGATTGTCCTTAGACGGCACGTAACTTAGGTCTTAAACAAGCGTAGCTATGCGTATATAGGGTGTCTAACTTGATGTGTAGCCGTGTGTACGTCTCAGTTGAGGCGCAAATATTTTTTAGCCTCAAATATATAAGGTTGTTTTTTTATTAAATCTACTGATCAAAAATGATAACATGATTTTTATTGAACATTTCCTATTTCATTCACAACAAATAACGTTTTTTTAAATAAAACAATATAATTTGCGGGAAGCGGTTGGATGCGGGTGGCCCAAGACCGGTCTGTGTGGAAAACCTTGGGGGAGGCCTATGTCCAGCAGTGGACGTCTTTTGGCTGACATGATGATGATGATGATGAATATTTACAATCACTAAACTAGAAATAAACTCAAGTAGGTAGATGAAATTAAAATATGGTGGGCAGTGCTGTCGCGTATTCGCGGACCGCGCGGCTGTAGGTATTTATTTCAAGGACAGAGCAGAGTTACAATACTGTTAGATAACATTACTGTGTCGAGGTAGGTACCTATATGTCGAAAATTTCTAGTCACAAAAAGGCAGCTACAGTTGGTGTGGCAGACGATATCAGTCCACCAACTGAAGATTTACTGTTTGTAGATGCTGATAATGTACAAAATGTTGATGACGAATTCTTTTATGATGATCATGATTCAGATTTGGATTCAGATTAATCTTGAGTGACGTAATTATATATGTTTATGTGTAAAATAAACCATTGACCATGAATCTGTATTAAAATATAACTTTGCACATTTGTTTTTTTTTTTAAACAACATGTAAAGCCATTAAATCCTTTGAATTTCAACTTATTATGAACTATATTTTATTAACTATTTCATTTAAACTAATAATTTCGATAAAAAGATATATTTCCATTATTTTCCCAATTTTTCAATTTTTCAGAAAAATAAATTGAAAAATTTCCGAGTTTTGAAAAATTTCGGAAAATTACCCATCACTAGTGTGGCATGACGTGGCATTTTATGATAGTAGGCAGGGTATGATGTCACAGCATTTTCCTAATAATTAGGTCTTACTCAATGGCCAAATATTATCAAAAAATAAAAAACGGAAGGACACTAAACAGAAAATATGTGGTAAATGCATACAAATATATTATTATACGTATATCGGATCGTCAAGAAAATAATCATTGGAATGTAATTTATTTCTGTAATTGGATTTGAATAAAGTGCCATTTATTGGTTTGTTTCGGAAAATCAAGCGTAAGCTTGAGTGAGGTCTCCACATAGCCAATGTGTCAGTTGGAGTGACAGTTATAACTGTCAGTGTCATATTGACGTTATACACACATATACACGTATAAGTGCCGGAGACTCGGGCGCGGACATTCGGCTGTAGCGTTGTTGCAATAGCGATAGTTTCACTATCGATAGAAGACCTTGAAAAACATTTTATAGCGCGAATAGTCCTATCGAAAAAATCTAAATGTTGCGATGCTATCGATACTATCGAGATCCGATACTATCGATAGTATCAATACTATCGATAGTATCGTGTTAAGTAGTTGATACTATCGATACTATCTATAATCTATCGACGCGTATCGATAGTATCGATAGTTTTGTTTTAGTAACTATCGAAGTATTTTGGATATTGTCGGCTGGAAATAAAACGAGCAATAATATGACAAAGCAATATTATCGTAAATTGTTCGACTATCGATAGGGCAAAACTATCTATACTATCGATACTATCGAAATGCAATCTATCGATAGTATCGATACTATCGATAGTGTTTGTACTGATACTATCGATAGTATCGATACTATTGATCTTTAGCAATAGTACCTATTACTTATTTTTATCAATCGATACTATCGATAGTATCGAAAGTATCGTCAAGGTGCGATAGTTTCGATAGGACTATCGATAGTATGACTAATTTTCAAGGCCACGATAGTATCACGATGCTATCGATAGACTATCACTAACGCAACAACATTGTTCGGGTGACGAATTCGCTGCGTTACGGTTACGGATCAAATCAGTGATAATCAGTAATCACACTAATCACAGTCAACATTTATTGTTTTATTTCTCTTGTATTTGCCTATCATTAGTATACGTACGAAGTATAATACCACGTCTATATTTTGTTGCTTCATCATGTCAAAAGCGAGTTGGCGTCCTATTCTCCGACATGTAAATAAATGAGTACCTACATATGTACTTATTAATTCTTTGAGTACCTACGTATTGAAAGTAAAGGGCATCTTCTTAATTATCGTGTAGGTACTTTAAACTTGGCACGAATGCGGTTTATGGTAGGTACCTTCTTACTAGTAGACGGCAATATCTTAAAATTAGTTAAGTAGGTACCTGAATCTAATTAAGACTTTAATTATTATTACGTTAATTACGTAGGTCCAGGTCGATCAGTTAAGCGTTTATTTGCCGCACGTCAACAAAAATAGGCATAAATTATTCTTAGAATAGGTAATTAAAATTTTACTGTTACGTTTGGTGTAATTATTCTAATATATCGAGCCTATTATGGAAGAACATCATAAGCGACAGATATGTAATTTTACAGGAGACGTAATTTTGTGATTATTTTATTAAGTATCTATATGTTATTAGGTACTTATTATAGATCCCCGGATTCTCCGGTTTTTGCATATGTTGCAAAACACGCTAGGTTGTACTTGCAATCAATTAAAATGTTAGGAAAACAGTTGAATAACGAGTACTTTGGTCTCTTAAGATAAAAGTGAAGTTCATGATTTCTTCTTGTTGTTCGAAAATCGTCACATACGATATTATTTTTTTGCATAATTAGTCTACTTATTCATGTTATAGGTACTATAGAATTTTGCTGTATGTTTCTCCCATATCGGGTATCATATGAGATCCTCACAATAAAACAAAAATATATGTATAAATCAATTTGTACTAACATCCATAATAAATCATTCGTCATCACTTTACTCCGGTAGTAAATCTCTAGTATTTCCATCATAAGGTAAGGCAAGATACTCCTGCGCATATTGTGCAGGAATTACACCCTTGTCACACATGTTTTCAAGATCCATGTACTTTGGTTTAGCAAAAGTTATTTTTGCCGAATATGCTGCCGTGGGTGCCTGGAGGCGCAGTCGACGTTGTCGAGATCTTATTAAAAAACCCAGATCTACGCATTGAATTTCGGCATTAGCAGAAAAGCCATAACCAATCCGAATTTGTTTGGATCAACTCTTTGGGAGCAATCCGTCCTTACTTTGCTAAGTGAAATTTTAATCGATTTTAGTAAATAGAGGTCTGCAACATTTTTCCAGTCTAAGATGTCAGCATTTTTTTTGTATTATAGTTTCATAATTCTTAGGATTGGTTCTGGCATTTGAAATTAATGTGGGCCATTGAAATGGAGCCCAAACTGTCCTTCCTTTTATGCAAGATTCAATAGTGGCATGTACATAATCTACCGGCATCATTGTATGCCCTGGAACTAAAAAGTTTATAGTTATGTCCTCAATGAACATTGCAACATTACATAAGAACTACGACAACAAGTATGTTAGATATTGGTTTGACTCGATGCATACATAATTGATAAATTAAAAATTAGGTATATAAACCCCGACTCAATTTCAGACATTTTAAATTAATCTCCCCCATAGGGCCTCGATCGTCATCTATCTAACACCTACTCATTGAGACCCTTCTTATGAGTCCAAACACGCTATATCTGCTGTCAGTTGTTGAGAAGTTGGATATTCCGTTCATTACTACTATATACTACTAGTATCAGCTCAAGGTTGCCATGTTTTGAAAGTACCTAGAAGTAACAGAACGCCAAATTTCAAATCAATCGGGCCTATGAAAGTTGGTAAGACCTTTTTGTCAAGTAAGAAATTAGCTGATGATCTTCAAATGCCTGAACTGATCTTCATAAATTAAACCTAAGATCGATCACATCATATTTCAAACAAAAAAAACCGCTGCAAAATGGGCCCATTCGTTTGGGCACAGTACATAAATATACAGTAATCTGTCTTCTTACAAACGGTCGGTACTCGAGTCATACCTACGCGCCTCGGCGTCGGCATGCGCTCGACACGCAACCAGTCGCGAATGCGCCGCAGTGACCAACGGACGGTGTGTTGTTTTTTAAACAGTAACCGCGCGATTTTTTTTACCAAAAATAAGTACAAGTATAGCCTATTACAATACAAAAAGTTTACAGAACAAAAACATAAAATTTTACATTTGTCAATTTTCACTATCGAAAATCCCTAATAACTTTTAAACGGATTACCCTATTTACGCAATTTCTTTTGCCCTATCCGTTTTAGACCTAAACCTATCAAATGACACTAAAAACAACACAATATCTACACAAACAAAAAATCATGTTTTCAACTTACGTAATATTTGGTCGCGTGAATTCTACCTTACCAAAATTTAGTTACCTCGTTTATACTGATTCAAAATAGGAAACTATTATATAAATCGAGCTTAGATAGCCACCTTACAACATATTAAACAGATAGAAACACAAAGTAGGCAGATTTAATTAAAATGCCATTGATATATAAAAAAGGTTTTTTATACATCAATAAGGTGGGCAGCCCTATCGCATGTTTACGTACCGCGCGGCTGTAGGAATTTATTTCAAGGATACGGCCGAGTTACAATACTGTATATTTATGTACTGTGGTTTGGGCGCTACGATGCCACAGACAGTTTGAACAAGTTTGTACTCGAACCGTTTAAAGAGTCTGCGTTTATTAATTTATTATTATTATTCAGAAACAATGTTTTTATTTACAAATTTAAATTAATCGGCATCGATGGCGTAGCGGTTGGTGTTACCGACTGCCACGCCTGAGGTCGCGGGTTCGATTCCCGCACAAGTCAAAAATTTGTGTGCATGAACATGGATGTTTGTCTTGGTCTGGGTGTTTCTATGTATAATATGTAAATATTTACAAAAAAAAGTATATATTATGTATGTTTATCTATTGTCTAGTACCTACCCATAGTACAATCTCTGTTCAGTTTGGGCTAGATGGTGTTGTGTGTATGTGATAGAATATTATTATTATTTGTTTCTCTTTCACGGGTATATTCCTAATACGTTAGGAAAATACCCGGCCCTTTGGGAGGCTTACACGGAGACATGGGTCCAACGTGAAGAGGCCCTTCGAGAGTTTTAATCAAAGTTGGGATAGAACACCTACGGTGGCACTAGCCGCAGCAGGCGTAGGACTATTGCTACGTATGGATTCTAATATATGGGCTATGGGTATGGGTGTTTAATGGACTGGTATATTGGTAAGTATGGATGATAAAACGGCGTCTGCCCTGAATACTCTAATAGCATAAATCGAATGGACTGACGGTGACTCGCCAACTCACTAGAAGGGCGCCATGAATAGCCACGATAGGCATACAAGCCAGCAGCAGAAGGCAACACCAGTGCGAGCGGCTAGGGGTGTCGAGCGGTGCGGCGCCGGTTTCACCATCACGGGTCTCGTGAAAACGGAGACCCGGAGCGGGTTTCCCCGTAGTTATGCCCTTGAAAATGACACTTCCACCCCCAAGCATGTAGCTCTAGCGGCCCCCTTCTGACCGGCCGATCAAGGCAAGCCAGAGTTGAGAGTCCTATGGGCGCTCTTGAAGTTCCACCCCAGCCAACCAGTAAAGGCAAGCTGGGGACGAGGCCCTCACCGACTCTCTGAGGCATTCAGGACCGCACTGTCGCCACTCACATTCAACTCGTCACAAGCTGCCCTGCGGTTTGTACGCTTTTATTTATTTAACCTGGTGATACATTTTTTGTTTATACCACAAGGCGAAGGTGGTAGTTTAAAAGCTAGTTTATTATTATTATTGTTTAAATATTAATAAAATTTAAATATTATAACAATGTCATATTGAACATTACTTTATTCAAATAAATAGGCAATCAAACATTCAGGTAAAAGAATTACCTACAAATGAACAATACAATAATTATGATAACTAAATGCAACACAGATTTGAGTTAGATCTTGAATCTATTTTTCATTGTAAGTGACAAACGTTACTTACGATAAGTCGGTTACGATAATTCTTAATTATCTTCAATATACCAACTTTTACTTTTGTTGTTTACGATATAATTTATTATAATAATAATAATAATAATTCTTTATTTAAGACAACATTGATCCATTGTGTTAGTAACATTTTCTTAAATAACTATGTTAGTTTTATTCTAATGTTTAATTATTTTTATTCTATGCGCCCATGGAGGAGGCAGTCCGCGCAGACTAATAACCAGGATAGTTATCTGATCATAGTCCGCACGAAGTGCCTCGTCCACGGTGCGTGTAGGTCCTCTGCAATTATTTTCAGGATGCTATTGTTACTCGCCCTTATCCTTGTCATCAGTGATGCGATCTTATTTCTAATAATGGCCTGAAATCCATTAGTTTCAGCCTGTGCAAACATCTCTGATGCACTACAAAAACGGGGAAGTCCCAACATCATCCTGAAAATATTATTATATTGGATGCGCAGGGTATCTAACGATCTTTTGGCATACGCCATCCACAGGCCTCCGGTGTACATACCCTGGCAGTATGCTTTAAAAAGTGTAGTTTTGACTTGGTCTGTACACCGGGAGAATCTGCGAACCAGCATATTACCGCGGACCGCCAGAGCCCTACGCTCCCGTTCTATATCGACATCGTCTTTAAGGTCGTCGGTAAGTATATGTCCTAGGTATTTAAATTGATATACCCTCTTCAGGCTTGACCCGTTCAGGCTTATGGGTGGTATTTGTTCTGGACACCTACCGGCGGCCTTAAAGACCATGTACTCACTTTTCTTAATATTATAGACAAGTCCATGGGAAGCAGCATACCTCTCACACACAGATAGCATCTGTTTAATGGCATTTGCAGTCGGCCCCAGCAGCACGATGTCGTCCGCGTAACTGATATTATTAACTCTAAGACCACCCACCGAGCATCCGACATGCATGCTGCTGAGCTCAACTATGAGATCGTTGACATATAAGTTGAAGAGCCCTGGAGAGGATATCCCTCCCTGTCTCACACCGCACTCCAACCCATATGGCTCCGATAATGCCCCTGACCATCTAACAATATTAGTTTGGTTTGCATACCAGAATTTAAAAAGCCGTAGTACTTCTTCCGGTACAGCCCTGTCCGCCATCTTCCTCCAAAGCACCTCATAGGAGACGAGATCGAAGGCCTTGGAGAGATCAAGAAAACAGGCATATACCGGCGTTCTGCGCTTAGTGTAGTATTGGACAGTATGCTTGAGACTCAGAATTGCGCTTTCAGTAGAAAGTCCCGGTCTAAACCCGAACTGAGCGTCGTGTAGATCTATGTATTTCTGCAGTGTAGAATCAAGCAGACTGTCCAACACTTTAGCTATAGTTGTAGCTAGGGAAATCGGGCGGTAGTTCACACTGTCCGAGATATCTTCTGCCCTGCTCTTGACTAACGGCACCACGGTGGTTTTCATCAATTCAGCTGGAAGGTAGGAGTGACTGATACACACATTAAAGAGCAAGGACAGGACCCTCGGGAGATGTATGCCCGCGTATTTAAAATGTTCGATACTCAGCCTATCGTGTCCCGGAGACCTACCCCTGCTCATCCTCTTAATGCTACTTAGTAATAATTTTGCTACTTAGTAATAATTTTGCCATTTATGCAAATATGGTTCTAAGAGTTTTTGCATTAATTAAAATTATTTTAGCTGTTGTTTATCATCAAACAAGATCTTACACGTAAAAAAGTCTGCCTACAAAATATATGCGACTACAACTACACAACGATTCTCACGCAGGGCAATATGCGGCTGCTGTTCTAAAAGTCGGAGAAGATTGTATGCTAACAGAAAGTAACGGCATGATTGTGTAATCATAATCATGCCGTTACTCTAAGACGTGAATTCTATCAAATTGTCCATAACACAGATGATTTAAATAATAATATCTATTCAGATTTACAAATAAGTATGGGCAATCGAGAATGGTTGTATGACAGGTTAATTTTGGCGCGAACAAATGAGACAGTAGGCCAGATAATCGAACACATTATGTCAGATGAGAGATTATGTCGTGTACCTCTCAGTAGACAATATTATGGATACTGAACAAGAGACATCGTACCCTATAAAGTTTCTTAACTTTTTAGAATTATCAGGAGTGTCTTCCCATAAGTAAAGGCTAAAAGTTGGTATTCCAGTTCTGTTAATGAGAAATCTTGACGCACCAAGGCATGTAATGTTACACGGCAACAAATTACTCATCTAGGACGCAATATTATAAAAGCTATAATTATGACTAGAATGGCAAAAGGAGAAAATGTTTTAATTCCCCGTATTCTGATAATTCTGACCGATTTGCCATTTCAGTTTAAAAGAGTGCAGATTCCTCTAAAAGCAGTAATTACGATGATAATAAAAACAAAACTGTTTTCAAGCATTTCTATGTGGCGTGCTCACGAGTATCAAACCCGCAAAATCTTTATGTTTAAGCATAGGATGGCAAAACAAAAACGTAGTTTATAAAAATGTATTACCTACAATAACATTTTGCAGTAAACCACAGCATTTATGTGCAAATTATTTGCAAAAAACGGTTTTAAAAAATTAAAATTGTTCCCCAAAGTAACTATCCCATGCGGACGAAGTCGCGGGCAAAAGCTAGTAAATAATAATAATATCTTTTAAAATTTTTTATTATTTAATGTCGAACGAGAGGAATTGGTACAATACACAATAATGATGACTGTTCTTGCTGAAAAATTTTGTTCCACCCCGGGCGGCTGACACTCACGCTACGCCACTCAGGAAAATCACAAAAGGGAGGCCGATGTGTTAGATCTTATTTTTGTTTAATTTAGAAAGCCCGCTTTCGCACGATAGGTAATATATTATGCGTACTACTATATAGTATTATATTATCTGTGTTATGGATGATACGAGTATTTATTTGGTTGTGTGGACTTCGAACCTACAACACCCGGCACACTGAAAAAAATGCCCGGATGGCAGTGGCGTGTGCTCGCCACTACCATCCGTGCAATTTTTGAATTAAGTTAAGCTGTTTTCACACTATAATGTCGTACAGTAATTAACTGTAGGGGAATGTTGCTGACAAGCAAACCATCTTAGTGTTGTAGAAGTAAAACTGAAAACAGTTTTTAGTTTTATTTATTTTTCTACTAGAACGCAATTATCGCGCTTTTTCATAATAATTATTGTGACTGACTGTTATATAGATACCGTAGTCATTTTATACGAGAAGAGATGCTTAGAGTTATGTTAGAATCCGCGTGCGATCAAAGCAAAGCGTAATGTCCGCGTCAGTGGGCATGTCTTCTGTTTGCCGATAAGTCTCGCTCTGGATTTAATCCCGATACAAGAAGAGTGCGGTGACTTTATTGAGCAAGATATTAGGAAACTACATACACAAGCTACGAATGTATTGCATGCGAACAATTGCTTATTTGCTGCTTATAAAAATTATTTGCCCCTGCGTTCTTACTGAATTTGTAGGTACATATCCGTCCGATCAGTAGATGTTTTAACCTTACGCATAGTATGTAATGGAAAATAGAGTGGAAGAGTATTATTAATAATTCATGTATAGAATAGGTTACAGTTTGTAGGTAGATCATAATATGTAGGCACTAAATTTACAATTTTACAGTAAGCTTGTAAACGGACTATAAAAGTTGCATTGGTATTGCTCGTGATTACACGGTAAGTTCTACAACATTGACGTCAGTAATCTGTAAGCAAGTTTGTAACAGTTTAATTATTAATTACGAGTTTTTAATTATTAATGACGAGTTTAGCTCGTAGAACTTCAGCAAGTCTTGAAAGCGACGTTTCTACTCCAATAATGACTGTGTAAGAGCTGTCGCATGTCGATCGAACGCTTGGCCCTAAAAGGTTAGCTACTAAGCTAACCTTTTAGCTCTTAACTTAGCTCTAACATAAGTAACTAAACATTAAACGAATTGGTAAAAGTATTTTATGAGTAAAAAGTCCAATAATTACTCCATTCCTGAACTGTAGTTACATTAACTACCTTTTCACTATTTCTTGTACTTATAATAATAATAACTAACAACAAGTGTTGTTTGTTATTATAAGTTGTTTTAAAGACTGAGGCAATCGAATTCTCGCAGGTGGGTACCGAGTTATGTTACTGACTGTCCATACCTAGGTAGCAATAAAATTTCATTTCTCAGGACTTGCAGGGTGTAATTTTATTTAATTAAAGCAATGGAAAGTAGGTAAGTATCACGTTGTGCACGTATGTTGTCAAATATTATTCGAATGGAATTATCCGCATTACTGATATAAAGGATCTGCTTTGCGTTCAAAGACTTTTTTTAAATGTGACGCCACGAATTGCGTCGGGTCCAGGTCACAGGGTGTAACCCACAGAATATATACCTAACTCGTAATGACACGGTAATGTTATCAAACAGTATTGTAACTCGACTCTGTCCTTGAAATAATTACCTACAGACGAGCGGTACGCAAACGGGAGAGGGCTGCCCACCTACAGTATTCTAATTTTATCTACATAATTGAGTTTCTTTCTAGGTTAGTGATCGTAAATATTATATTATTTATTAAAAAAATGAAATTTGTTGTGAATGAAAAAGGAAATGTTGAATAAAAATAATGTTGTGTTTTTTGATTAGTAGATTTAATAAAAATCTACCTTATATACTTATTTGAGACTGAAAAATATTTGCACCTCGACTGAGGCGTACGAAAATCTTCATTGTTAAATTTAATAAGTAGTATAAAAAGACCGCATTCGGATCAAAAGTTTAATTAAACATATTTTTGTTTGCAATTATTACACCTTGCCTTAATTATTATGATAGTACTTGTACTTATTTCAATCAAATATTCACAAATCGCACGCTTACTGCTAACAAAACCATTACACCGTCCGTTCGTCACTGCGCGATTTGCGACCTACATATATACAAATGTACTTTGTGTTTGCGACTGATTGTGTACCGACTACCGTGTGCGTTAGGATTGCTCCGCCAAGTTATACAAACAGAAAACAACTTCGCCAGAAAAATTGTCGAAATTTGTCAAAATCGAAGGTAACAAACAAAAAATTTGTCGAAGTAGAAATAAAGAAGTTATAAGGGTTTAAAGTTGGCCGCGCGAACGTAACGTCCACTATTGCGCGGCCATGGAGATCTCAGCAACTGCTTGGGTTAGAGATCTAATTCTTTTTGTCAATTGATGACTAAATTTGTCAAAAATTGTCGAAAAAAGAATTACAAGATTTAGATCAATATTTTACGAATTATTCACCTTGGAAGTTATGGCCGCGCAAACGTGCACTTGTTGTTTCTTTATTGTTGATTATTTCTTTAATTTTAAGGCTTCATACAGTAAAACTGTTGCAAGAAGAAAGATCTTAATTTGTCGAAACTAACGAAAGCTATAAATACTACTAAAGTTTAGTTAAACAGACGTCCTAAACAAAAAATACGTGGCCGCGCAGTCGTAACGTTATTTGAACGCTGATATCTTATTATCTATAATTGCTAGGATTTAGGTGTGAACATTCATTTATTCTACATATTTACCTCATTAGAATGACATATCGTTTTACTCTCAGAACATTTTGTAACGCGTGTAATCTCAAAAATTATGTTATCTCATACAATGTTTGAATAGGGTAACCATAATTTCGATTTGATTTGGAGATACTTATTATTTTATTAGACGAAAATGTATCAATTAGAAATAATTAAGTTGTAGAATTGGCTAAAACAAAACAGTTCAATGCGAATTCTTTTCTTTTCTGTTTGTCAATCGACTTTTTTGTTTTGTTTTGTATCGACGAGCTTTAACATTATCAATAAAAAAAATTGGTAACAATATTTTTATGGACGAATTTTGACCATTTACTTGTAAAATCGAATTCGGTAAGTATGAGTTACAACAAAAATCGATAACTTAGCGATTGCTATTTATATCGAGCTAACGCCATATTATGTGATAAAAACTTTCACAAAGTATATAGGTACCTATATCTATGAGGAATACTTAATTCAACTAGATCAATGAATGAGGGGTTGTAATAATAAAAAGTTATAAATTAAGGATTTAATGTAATTATTCCGTTCCAGATAAAAACCTTACATATAGGAAAACTTCACATTTTTATATGATGAACGTTTCAACATGTTGGTATAACAAAACATGCCGACCGACTGTCTTGGTTGGTCCATTCGGTCGCGCGAGAGTTAGCCGCGGAGGATCGACGCGAGTTTGCCTTTTGTGCTCTCACTCTATAATATGATTTCTCACTCGCACAACTGCTGGCCAGCGGACTACCGGCCGAATGACAACCGCTTGGTTGCCGAGAGAGCTTTTTTTAAACGTGCCGTTAATCTCATTCAACACTCGAGTGTGTGTTGATTTGCATCGCAAGATAAGTGCCATGTTCTGTTTTATGTGATTCGTTTTTTAACAATCTCACATTACAACGGACTGTGTAATTTTACCTTGTGGATTGGACAGTGATATTCCATAAAAAACCTGGCTGGTTACCTACATTTATTCAAAGACCTGGTTTATTTTGGACTTGATATTTGCGAAATTACACTATGGCAGATACGGTGAGATATTTATTTATAAGTTGTAACTTAAATGTGAGTATTATGTAAATATATAGGTACTTAATAAATATTAGTTTTAAGTTTTTGTAAGCTATTGAATTTCAATATACAAGCTACATACATAATGATTTTTTATATTATAAAAGGGCAATGTCTACACTCCCCTTTCATAATATAAAAATTACGAAATAATAATCGTAAAATGACAGTTTAGTTGCGCGGGTGTTGGGTAAAATCTGTCTGCGCAATGAATGAAATATCTCTTGATATGTATAATTATTAGGGTACAGTTTTTAGTGCAGCTACAATGTTTTATTCCGATTTATATTTTAAACTAGGAGACTCAGTTAACTTTGTACCACAAATATGCATGACGCAACTGTCAAATGATCTATACTAATAATATAAAGAGAAAAGATTTGATTTCTTGTGTTTCTTTGTTAGGATTAAACTAAACAAAAAAACTCAACTGATTTTTTAAATTCTTTCACCTTTAATAAATTATATATTTTATTTAAAATCCTACTTTTACGCGAGCGGAGACAAGCGAAAGCTAGTATATATATCAACCCTGTATTAATCTTTCCCATTGCTGGGCATTATCAAGTCATAGGTCCGCCATATTGAAAGTAATCCCTCTTGACAATTTCCATACGAAATTACCAATTTCTGAGATATTAATTTAAACTGTATGGTGTAAAGGTTTATCATAATGTGCATGAAATGCTTAAGGTAACTAACGTATTTAATTTAATAAGCATTAATACTGTATCCGTCTATATAGCTTTCAAATTACCACCTTATATCCATCATTTTTTTAGAAGTTAGAATAGCTATAGTATGCTCCCCATAGAAGACAGACATATGCCATCACGAACTTTTCTATCTATACTAATATTATAAAGCTGAAGAGTTTGTTTGTTTGTTGTTGTTGTTACTTGAACGCGCTAATCTCAGGAACTACTGGTCTGATTTGAAAAATTCTTTCAGTGTTAGATAGCCCATTTATCGAGGAAGGCTATAGGCTATATATCATCACGCTAAGATCAATACGAGCGGAGCACCAATGAAGAATGTTTCAAAATCGGAGGTTATTTTTTCCTTTTGAGAGCTTCCGCTGCGTGCGCTGCGTAAACAGTTAAAGTTTCGCAAAAATAATGTATGACAGAATTGTTCCCCTTTAAAAGGTCTAAAAACAAATCCGCGACAGCATATGTCTATCTTTTAAGGTTGGCTCACTATAACCATTTTTATGCTAACGAAATTTGTTCTAAAATAATGCATTATTTGCGAAGGTATTTTCATAAACATGATATTAATCCTTATCCAAATAAATACGTTATTCATCACAAGTATTTAATTTAAAACAAAATTGCCCTTTACATCATTCGATTTCAATGAATATCTTAGGAGATATCGCAGTTTTAAAATAACATTGCAGCAAAATAATTACCCATTACAGACATAGTACAAACGATGTTTCTCCTCGTTTATACTGCGTGATTACTACTGGTTCGATTTGAAAAATTCTTTTAGTGTTGGATAGCCTATTTATCGAGGAAGGCTATAGGTTATATAACATCACGCTACGACCCACGGGGGCGTCGCAGTAACGATAAACGCGGGTGAAACCGCGGGAACATCTAGTAGACCTATAAAAGAGGAACAATCCCACCATATATTGTTTTGTTATATCTGAAAGGGATTGGGCAGCGTTTTGGATGAAAGCTTTCGGTCGGCTTGGTTGTACAGCTTGATTTGCCGACATCTTTAACAATCATCGTTATATTTCAACCAATTTACACAAACTTTAATGTATTATACACCTTTCTCATATTACTGTCTATTGGTGAAAACCGTATAAAAATCCGTTCAGTAGTTTTTGAGTTTATCGCGAACTGACAGACAGACGGACTTTGTTTTATAATATGTAGTGATGTAGTGATAGTGATTTACTTACATTAATATAGAGTGGTGATTTTAAAAAACAAATGCAAATGTTGGGACTCCAAAATCTTGCATAAATCTGTTAAGTTCCTGGGAACCTATTATATATATTAAATTCTCATTGTAGCAGATAATAAAAGTTAAGAAGTTGTAAATAGCGTTATTGTGTTTTTTTTGTAAAATTAACGTAAGTATTTCTTTTTCAGATAAAAACAAGAGGTCGCATACGAAAAGTCGATAGTGAAAAATTAAAAATGGTTTTCATGAAATACGCAGATGTATGCAAAAACCATTATATTAAATACAATAATCCAATATTTAAAACTATATCTATAGAATTAGATAATATGATGTTTCCATACGCAATATATAAAACATTGAAAAGACACTATGAGGAATATTTAAAAAAAGATGAAGATGTTAATCATGAAAATATACTACCAGCTCAGAGCAGTTCATCTTCACCGTCGCGTCATAGTATGGCATCATCACCGATGACATGTCAAGACAAAGGAGACAAAATACTAACGTTTACTTTTTTAATGGATGAGCATGAGTAGAAAAAATTCAACTTTTATAGTTACATTATACTAGAAGAGATATAAGCACCACATCGACACACCAAAGATACAAAAGTCTGCCGAAGTTTAAGTGGGCGACTTTACTAACAGAAAAGCTCTGGGAATTTTCTAGGCTACCATGTACTTGAAACTTTAAAAACAAAAGAGTTGATGATAAAAATAACATTTGGATCAAAGGAAAGTGCTCACAATGTGAAAGAAAAGCTATAATCAAAAGCGAAGCAATTACTGAGAAAACTATAACCATGACATGCAATATAATTTCTTCTAATGACGTGAATGTACCACATAACCCTAAAAAAAATCAAAATTAACGCCATACAGAAGAGGTCAGTTGGCAAAAATTTTACAATATAAGCCTGCTGTTGCTGTACATAAAGAACTTGCGGCGAAATTAATTAAAGACCCAAACAAAGTCTGCCCACCGGTGCTGCCAAGTTTAGGAGCTCTCCGAAAGATCAAGTATGACAAAAGACAAGGCCAGAGACTCCATCCTCACCCAATTTTAAGTATACTTATGATAGTATTGTCTTCTGTTTACGCGAATGTTATTCATTGAAATTAAACTACTATATACGTAAATAGAAACACCCATGATTAAATTATGTTCGGGTACTTTGAAATAACTACACTGGAACATTGAGACAACTGCCATCTTAGTCTCCCCGTGACCATGGCTGCTGAAAAGCAACCGAAACGTCGGGGAAAGTGTAAACACAAATATAAATAGTTTTAATAGTTTCAATAATTTAATTAGCTTAAAAATTAGTAAAGTTTAATAGTAATAGTAGTGTAACGGTTTTCAAAAATTTTGTAATAAAGTGTCAAATAAACAACGCGATAAAATCCGTATACAGTAGTTTAATTTCAATGAATATACTTATGATGACACAAATTATACACAGAAACGTTATCCGTGAAATGACATTGATACCATATTTCCATTTGTATTATTGGTCTGATCAGCAAATTGAGTACTATGATATATATCACCGTAGTTTCCCTAAAGTAACCATTACTGTAGATGCAACGGGATCTTTTTTTCGGGTTATAATGCTTCCAGATGGATCTATACCGACGAAACGATTATTTGTTTATATTGCCATGATTGCCTCAGGTTCGATTAAATCTACACCTATTTTTCAAATGATTACTAATTATTACAGATGACTCTTCAGCATTAATTGCAGCTAACGTTTCAGCTTTCACAACGTTTAGCAGTGTAAAAGATTATATTAACGATCGTTTCTGGTTTTGGGAGGCCAGAATTACGCATTACCAGAAGTATTCATAAGACTAGATACAAGCCATTTTATCAAAACCATTTACAACTTACGTTGCTTTGAAAATATCGATATAAATGTTAAAATGTTTTACGTTCGTTGCATTTTATTTATAAAAGAATGTGAATGTTTTCAACAAATTAAGATTCTTATTACTGATGTTGTCAAAATATGTCTACCTGAATACGAGAATACAGAAAATCCTGTTTGTAAAATGTATATAAAGAAAGTAAGATGCTTATTAGGTAATAACGAATACAAGGAACCTAACCAGGGAACCGATGAGAAGGAAAATATTTATGAAAATATAATCTTCGATGATGATGACAGTTTACTTTTATGGTTTGAAGAAATCGTTGAGAGGGAAAAGAGCCTGGATAAACCGGAAAAAAGCGCTTTACAATCGCGAAATTCCTTTTACATACCTCATTTAATAACGACGCTTAAACGATTACTTCTCAAGTTGCCCCTTTGGGGTAATGTTATGTGCCCACTATATAACTCTCAAAATAAAGCACCATCATTCTCAGCTATAGAGAGCTATTTCAAAACAATGAAAATTTTATTATTTGAAACAAGATTGAAAAAATACAGCATTGACGAATATCTAAAAATCCATTATGATTATTTATTAGGTGAAATGAAACTTGCTTTTAACTGTTTAAATTTTGCATCTGAAATTGACTGCAAAAAAGAGATACAAAAACAGGATAAAACAAAGAAAGAAACAGACTATCACCAAGAAATAAATCTCGCAAAAAACAAAAAACTAATGTAAGGAAAACGTTTTCAAATGACTCGGTGTTCTCAGAAATACCTTCGTATGTTGAAAACTGGAGAGGCAAAGGTGTCTTTAATGAAAATAAGGATCCTCTGAATATAATGTTTTCAAAAAATGGTAATTTAACAAATTTTTCTGTACAAAATATAACATTAACAAATACATGTGCATTTGATTCCGTATTTTTTTTGCTAGCCCTCGGATATAAAGAAAATACATACATACGCAATATATTTGACAATTGTACGAATAACGATATAACAGCGTTTTTAAAAATCATAAGCCATTCTGATAACTATGTTGAGGCAAACAGACTAAGAATAAAAATTGCTGCGAAACATTTCAAAAATAGTCGATATAGTTGTGACCGTAACGCTGCATTTATTTATGAATACATTGTAAATGACATTATTTTCAGCGCTAGTTCCATAAGTAATTGTGCCAATAGTACGTGCATGAATTCGGACCTATCAGAAAGAAAACACGTATTTCTATCGTTAAATTTAGATATAATAAACATTTTCACAATTAACAACCTGGAAGATGCTATTCTTATTAATGATTGGGCAAATAAACGATGCAGAAAATGCAATAAATTAGTTAAATTTACTTATACTTTATCAAAAATAATAAAATTTGATTTAAATGGCACACAATTGATGTTGTTACAAGACATACCTCAAAATATTATAGTAAAATAAAATATTTATAAATTGTTAGGTGCTATTGAATATATTCCTCTAATCCTTGGAACAATAGGTCACTACAAATGTCATTTTACAGGAAATGCCAAGATGTTTTGCTACGAAGACAACAAAAATAAATTATGTCAAAGTACAAAAGGCCCTGTTTGTATCCATTTCCTTACATATGGTTTTGTAAACGAGTAACCAAAATTATTATTTGTATTATTTGATTTGTTGATTTTTGTAAATAATTATTGATTTTCCATTTTCTTAAAATGGTTCTGTAGAGGTTTTTAAAGAATTTTATTTTATTTGTAAATATTTTTTATGTAATTGTTGATTTTTGTAATCTTTATCTTTTTGTTAATTTACAAGTTGTGATGAATAAACGTATCTAATTATTAAAACTACAACTTTTTTATTTAATAATAATAAAATTTGCAGATTGAGCTAGATATTGTCCAATATTTATAAGGTAATAAAGTGTCAAATAAACAAGGTGATAAAATCCGTAGGTATATAGTAGTTTAATTTCAATCAATATAAGGTATTTCTAAATCAAATCGAAATTATGGTTACCCTACTCGAACTTTGTATGAGATAACATAATTTTTGAGATTACACGCGTTAGAAACTGTTCTGAGAGTAAAACGATATGTCATTCTAATGAGGTAAATACATATGTCGAATAAATGGATGTTCACACCTAAATCCTAGCAATTATAGATAATAAGATATCAGCGTTCAAAGTAACGTTACGACTGCGCGGCCACGTACTTTTTGTTTTGGACTGATTTCGTCTGTTTTAGTAAACTTTGGTAGTATTTATTGCTTTCGTTAGTTTTGACAAATTAAGACCTTTCTTCTTGTAACAGTTTTATTGTATGAAACCTTAAAATTAAAGAAATAATCAACAATAAAGAAACAACAAGTGCACGATTGCGCGGCCATAACTTCCACGGTCAATAATTCGTAAAATATTGATCTAAAGCTTGTAATTCTTTTTTCGACAATTTTTGACAAATTCAGTCTTCAATTGACAAATAGAATTAGATCTCTAGCCCAAGCAGTTGCTGAGATCTCCATGGCCGCGCAATCGTGGACGTTACGTTCGCGCGGCCAACTTTAAACCCTTATAACTTTTTTATTTTTACTTCGACAAATTTTTAGTTTGTTCCTTTCGATTTTGACAAATTTCGACAATTTTTCTGTCGAAGATTTTTTCTGTTTGTATAACTTGGCGGAGCAATCGTAACGCACACCCGACTACCGAGTGTATACCGACCAGGAATGGGTAAATCCCCCGATATACATCAACTCATCCGTAATTTATGCTGTTTGTCTTTTTTATAGTAAAATACTCTTCACAAATAAAGACAGCAATGTAACGATGTTGTTAAGATATTATTTTTAATTATATCGGGATGCTTTAAAAGCATAGGAACTTAATTTTCAAATAAATAAACATTCGTTGTAAAAAATGGGTTGAGGTGGTGACTCTCTAGTGAACTTTTTCCTACAAATATTCGAACCGTAATGGATTACGGTAGATTTTGTCACCGTTGTCATGATTCGACGGTAGGTGGTAAATTAGTGCTGATTACGGTGCATTTACAGTAATTACGGTGCACATGGCATCACTTCACACACCTCGAGGCGCGTAGGTATAACTCGCGTTCCGACCATTCGTATGAAGATAGATAGGTACTGTTAGATAACATACGTGGTAATAAATAATTATACTTGCTTATGGTGTAACCAAGTAGCCGTTAGAAAGATAAAGACTTTATAATATTATAAAAATATATTTATTTGAAAACTGAATAAATTTGTCCTGTGGTTGGGTCGACTGTAAGGGAAGGTGGTAACTCTGCTGCGATGTCGGCCAGCGCTTCCCAGCGAGTTGCGCGGCTAAGCTCGGACTTGCTTGGACTCAACGTTTCTTCGGAATGTTCCTTCCTACAACAAAACTCTTTTCAAACAAATTTCACAGAATGATTTAGATTAATATAAAAGTAACGTCTATAAGAGTCGATAGTCAATTAAGTGACCGTTAGACTTATGCAGAGGTCTCGAGTTTGATCTCGAGGCTTTCATGCATTATGTAAGGCTTGTTGTTGTTCTTTCAATAAACCTACTCTTTAGGATAATTATTAATTATTTAAATTTATTTGTATTTATTTGAGAGTTAAGTTGAAATATTCAATATACTACTAGAATCTAGATTATTAATTAGTACCTAGTATTCAGCACTAGTATTAATTTATAATGTAGAGTATCTAGATTCTAGTAATGACAGAATAATTGACAGTTCAAATACCTATGTACGTGTACATCTATAGTGCAATAGGCATTTATTAACTCGATCTCTCCATCACTTAATCAGTGGTCACCACGCCAGGCAAGGTTCATTTTCAGAAAAAAAATTATGTGATCCTATGGTTTAAAAAAAATATTAATTAGAATGCCTGAGCGATTACTAATAATACCCCATTTATTATTAGTAATCGGGCATGTTTGCGAACGATTGAGTACCTACTTACTTTTCTGTCTGTCCTTCTGTAGAGTCTTTATTCGTTTCCTCGGTGTCGTTATCGTCTTTTAAGCTGTGCTTATCAGTAGTTTCTTCTTCTTTCGCGGGTTCCCCAGCAGCTTTTTCTTTTTCAACAGGCTGTGTATTATCGGTGTGTTCTGTCATATGTGTACCAAAAACGTTATCAACGACTTCTTTTAATCTAGGTACCTTATCTTCTTGTTTTAAGGAATCGCTCGATTGAATTTTGTTCATACTCTCACTAATAATTTGTTCGTTTTCTGTATTCTCTGAAACAATGTTTTCATATAAATAAATGTAAATGTAAATGCACATTTACAAATTAAATTCCTATCGATTTTAAATAAATAAGTAGAGGTAGAATCCTTACGAACTGTACCTAAAGTCACAAACCCTTTTAAAAGGTATGACTGTTGGTTAGTTGTTGGTCCCACGGTAGGCAAAAATCTAGGTCTATTAAAAAGGACCCATCCATCCGGGTTCTATTCCCGACTCTAGCAGTGGTAGATATTTATATTGGATAACTTTGTTAGAAAACTATATTAGTAGCATACTGTATAATGCTACTAATATACACTCGCGAGCAACCAAATCGACTCAACGCTTCACTGGGCACACCTACACCAATTTCACAAAAACTACGCGTGGTATTTATGATAACAGTATGTCATCGGAAAGCTTAAGATGTCACCTTTAATTTGGTGTTATTATTATTGACATCCAATCATTATTTTTTAAATTAATAATGTCTGAACGTAAGTGTAGGAAAAAAGGAAATCAAGGACAAAGGGCTGTGGTCGGGTGTTTTACAAATTAAACAAAAACAATTGGAAATACATAATAAAAATTATTAATTTAATACTTGGTATTACCCCCCTAGTTCTAATCACAGCTTGCAGTCGGTTTTTCATCGACCTTTTAACTTTTTGACGGTCTCTTCAGGAATGCCGTCCCACTCCTGACTTCTCTAATAATGTTGTCTTTAGCTTTTCTACGCTCGAAGGGACTGGTTTTCTGGCCCGTACTCTTCTTTTGAGCTCATCCCATAAGTGCTCAATGGATTCATGTCTGGACTGAGCGCAGGCCAGTCCATTCTGCGTATTTCGACGAATCATGAAGAAACTGTCGAGTGATACATATGCGACGTGTGACAACGGGCGTTGTCGTGCATTAACACGAAGTCTTCGCTAACAAACTCTGCGTAGGGAACAACATGCTCCAACAGTATGTCGGTGATATACCAGTCAGCCATTAGGCCGCCTCCTCGACCTCCGCCAGGCACAAAAAAAAAGCTCAGTTTTTCCTTCTAAAGAGAAACCAGCCCACATCATGCAAGAACCTCCGCCGTATGTAGCTGTTTCAGCGAAACAGCACTGTGCAAATCGTTCGCCCGGACGCCTGCAGACCCGGCCTCTTCTGTCACTGCCATGTAAACACATTCTGCTCTCGTCAGTGAAGGACCGACCGCCGTTGCGCAATGCCCCAATCGAGATGCTCTCGAGCAAACTGGGGGCGCACTTGTCGGTGGCCTGCAGTCAATTTAGGGCCCGTCGCAGGTCTTTTTGGAGTTAGGTTAGCTTCCTTCAAGCGTCTTCTTACTGTCCACTCGCTGATGGCTCCCTATCTACAGGACCCGAGTAGATAGGGTTTCGGGGGGAGAACTACGGGTCTCCCCCTTAGGACCAGGGTACTGCGGGGTCAGGAAGCCCACTGCGCCTCGAAAAGCGTGTTCTATCGGCCGCTGACTAGAGTGCGCGGTGCCTGACATGGTGTTGGACTCGCAGGGGTATGTGGTTAGCCGCTGAGGACGACACGTTTGTTTGCTCGGCAAGCACGTAGCGATCGAGCGTTGGACTCAGGCGCGGCTAGTGCGAACCAGTCGGTCGCGCGAGGCACAGGGTTGTCTTAGCGAAGTGGCAGCGTGGTTTCGCTGCCGCAACGCATCTCGGGTGCTTGCCTGCTTAGCAAGTAAGAGTCATAGCTGGATTGACTCGGGCCTTACCCGGTTTGTAGACCTATATGGGTAGGCGTACGGACGTACGTCGGGAAGTGAGCGTGCCTTATACAGCTCCGGTACCATACTGGAGATATGGAAGGCGGCTTCTCCGTCGGCTTCAGCGAGGTTTTCGTTAGCATCTCTTAGGAGTTACGAGTGGTGAGCGGCTTTATTGCTCCGGTACCTATCTGGAGAATAGGTAGTGTCACTTGGGCACGAGGTAGCTCGCTTACGAGAACCGAATCTCTGAGGATAGGGTGGAGAGTCGAGATTTGGGGACAAGACCTGTCTATAACTGGTCCCGGAAGGTGCTTTCGGGTGCTGGAAGGTACAGCGGCTCTGCCTAATATAACCGAAAGGCTGGGTGTAGGCGGAACGCTATATCATAAACTGGACTAGTCGTAGACGAAGGGTTGTGTGTCCACTCGCTGACAGCCACCCCTCGTACACGTCTCAGTTCTTGCTGCACATCAACACCCGTTAGATGCCGATTGCGCAACGAGTTTGAGACTATGAAACGGTCGTCTCTTTTGGAAGTGCACCGGTGGCGGCTAGTCCTTGGTTTCCGATCGAAGTCGAAGGCACCAGTCTCTTGAAATCGTCTGTATACTCTGGATACAGCAGACTGTCTCAAGTGAAGCTGGACACCGACTGCTCGCTAACTTAGCCCTTGTTGCAACAGGGCAACAGCTTGAGCGGCTTCTTCAGGTGTAGTATCCATATTTTCGTAAAAACAATGAATGCAATTTACAGATATGTGTACCGGTCAACTGGTAATAAGCGACTGATAAGAGTAAGTTTTTTTTGTGTTTTTGTTGTTGGCGTCAGATCAGATGGCGGTTATGGGTGAGTTTTATAGCGGAGTAAGTAGCGCAAGTCGTGGGTAGCTTATGGAGCAAGTTTACTGTATCGCCCAATTAAATTGCGTAAATAAATAAGTGCTTATTTTTTCATAGGGTATTGATGCTCATTGAAAGCCAAAATTTAAAACTTTCAAATGACATATTGTTGTCATAAATACGAAGTGTAGTTTTTGTAAAATTGGTGTATAAGTGCGCAGTAAAAGGTTGAGTCGATTTGGTTGCTCGCGAGTGTAGTTTTCTAACAAAGTATTCTTAGTTAGTCTACGTTAATACCTATTTATTTTTTACATTTGGCTATTGTTATTGTAGCTGAGCGTAGCGAAAAATTATACAGGGTGTCTCGTAAATAATGGATCAAACGGAAATGGTAGATAGCTCACTTAATTACCTACAACTAATTTGAACAGTTTTTTGCAATACCTTAGGGTTGTCGAGAAAATGTTTTTTTTTTTTTCCGATTTTTCTGCCTAAAATTAGTTTTTTTATGCCATGGTTGCAAATAATGACATTTTTTAGATCTTTTTTCTTATAAACATTGCTAGATAGATTGCCAACAAATAATCATATCATTTTTGCAAATGACATTCCATACCTTTAAAAAAAACAATTAAGAAAGTGAATATTTAATTTATTTCATCTTTTTGTCTAAACTTCAAAAAAATCTCCTGTAAAAAAAATGTATGGCACCGAAGTGTACCATGATTTTAAAAACATGTACAGTTAATGAGGTTTCTAAATTTGTATAAAACATACGGTTAACTACTTTAATTGCAAAGTTGTTGCTATGAATTTGAAGAAAGGGGCAAAATCATAAACATCTAAATTAATGAAATTAGTGTGAAGTCACTTCTTTTCTCACTTTCTGAATGATTTAAAGACAGTCTAGGCGCTTGTAATACTAATAATAGCTTTATTTCTCAATTTGGCATCGTTACCTGCCTCAAGGTCAAGTATTAACAAAGGCAAAAAAGGGACAAGACGCCATGAGTGAAAGTGATAGATAGCGCTTCTTTTGGATGCTATTGTTGTCACTCCGGTTTTTTCGTCCGGCCACCCCCTACCCTACCTACCACTCCACACAAGTACCTGGCTTCATTAATACTAATAATAGCTTTATGTCTCAATTTGACATCGTTATCCAAGTGATAAATAAAAATAAAGAAAACGAAAATTATGTAAAGTAATAATTTATTTTAATATTTTTCACAATAATTGTTCAAATTGTTTCCCCCCCTACACTTATGCACATTCTGCATCTCCTAATAAACGAAGCTCTTAAGCGTCGACCAAAATATATTCCATTAAGTTCCGCAGCAGCTGTTTGAATTTTCTGGCGTAGGTTCTCAATTGTGGTTATGGGTGTTCGGTAAACTCTGTCTTTAAGACTTCCCCAGTAAAAAAAATCTAGCGGATTTAGATCGGGAGATCGAGGCGGCCATAAAATCGGTCCTAACCGGCCAATCCATCTTTCGGGAAACGCATGATTCATATGCGCCCTCACTGCTGTTGCATAATGTGCATCGTTTTGCAGCCACATTGTTTCTCGAACATTTTCTGGTACACAACTGAGTAAATTTGGCAACTCGTGTCTTAAAAAATGCAAATAATACTCAGCGTTTAAATTTGCAGGCAACTCAAAGGGTCCTATTATTTGACCATTTATAATTCCTGACCACAAATTTATTTTAAATTGGGTTTGACTTCTATTTTCTCTCATTAAACGTGGATTGACTAGTTGCCAGCTATGTAAATTATGCATATTTGTGTACCCGTCTTTTTTGCAGGAAGACTCGTCGCTCCATAAAATTTTATTAAAGAATTGCGGATCCTCACGAATCATTCTCAGCATTTTTCGGCAAAATTCAACTCTTTTAACGTAGTCTCTGGGGTCCAGTGTTTGAACACGTCGCACATGGTACGGGTGCAACCGGTGCCTTCCTAAAACTCTGTGCACCATTGTCCGTGGTATACCGGTGCGTCGTGCTATAGCTCGGACTGACGTTGACGGATCTTCCTCTATTTGTTCTAAGATTATTTCGTCGTTGACATGTTGCGGCCTTCCTTCACTAGTACTTCCAACTCCAGTACCGACAATCCTTCCTTCACTAAGCGAGTTATGCACCCGAATGAAAACCCGATAATCAGGGTGACGACGCTCGTTGGGGTACCTTTCCCGGTATAATCTTGCGGCTGCTCTGGCATTGCATCTTGCTTCGCCGTAAATTAAATGCATGTTGGCGTATTCACGTGGTGTGTACTCGTAACGTAGCATTGCAAAGTCCAAAGGTTAAAGCACAAAAAAAAACTGATTTTCTGAGTCCAACACTAGATCGCCAAGTCGTTAGTTCCAAGAAACAAACAGTCCAAAATCGATAGGCAATTCACACAGTCCAAATTCAAAGCAATAGTCGTAATTTACAGCAAAAACATAAACGAAACGAAAAGCAAAGTTATCGAATGTAGCAGCAAGACGCGACTAACCGCACGCAACAATGAAGCCAGGTACTTGTGTGGAGTGGTAGGTAGGGTAGGGGGTGGCCGGACGAAAAAACCGGAGTGACAACAATAGCATCCAAAAGAAGCGCTATCTATCACTTTCACTCATGGCGTCTTGTCCCTTTTTTGCCTTTGTTAATACTTGACCTTGAGGCAGGTAACGATGCCAAATTGAGAAATAAAGCTATTATTAGTATTACAAGCGCCTAGACTGTCTTTAAATCATTCAGAAAGTGAGAAAAGAAGTGACTTCACACTAATTTCATTAATTTAGATGTTTATGATTTTGCCCCTTTCTTCAAATTCATAGCAACAACTTTGCAATTAAAGTAGTTAACCGTATGTTTTATACAAATTTAGAAACCTCATTAACTGTACATGTTTTTAAAATCATGGTACACTTCGGTGCCATACATTTTTTTACAGGAGATTTTTTTGAAGTTTAGACAAAAAGATGAAATAAATTAAATATTCACTTTCTTAATTGTTTTTTTTAAAGGTATGGAATGTCATTTGCAAAAATGATAGGATTATTTGTTGGCAATCTATCTAGCAATGTTTATAAGAAAAAAGATCTAAAAAATGTCATTATTTGCAACCATGGCATAAAAAAAACTAATTTTAGGCAGAAAATCGAAAAAAAAAAAAAATTTTTTTTCTCGACAACCCTAAGGTATTGCAAAAAACTGTTCAAATTAGTTGTAGGTAATTAAGTGAGCTTTCTACCATTTCCGTTTGTTCCATTATTTACGGGACACCCTGTATATTGTAGATTTGTTTTTGAAAGTGACATCGCCGTGTGACGTATATATAGCCAAAGGTTCCACATAGGGGGCGAGCCTGTGCCAGATTCCGTGCTGCCATTGAGAATTTTCTAACAGAAACCCAACACTTTTCCCGACCTTGGACTTATATCCGAAAATTAAATCTGGATATCAAAAAAACATTTGCGTATACTTTGTATAGGGACCAACACAATAAATTTTCAAAAATATTGCGACTAAATAGGTTATAAAAGTTATGCTTCTCATTAAGCTAAAACGCATGCAAGCTACCGTGGTCCAATTTTTGGTCTGGTTATGTACCTAATTCCCCAAATTAGGCAAGGGCATCCAGAATCGTAGAGCAAATCTCTCTCTTGGCTCACGAAAGAAAATACAAAAAATAAAATTAGCATTGGTTTCAATAAGTGGCAAACACACTCAGTGGCGAAATCTTTATACAAATCCAAGAGTGGGACTTATTTGACTAAAATGCTTAATCCAGACAAGTAGATATACCTATGTTCAATGTAGCACTTGTATGCTTTTAAGTAAGTAATCTCATCCACTTCAATGTAAGTTAAATTGAAGACAGAACAAAAAGCTTTTATTTCATATATTGTTAAAAAGACATAGGTACTTTTTAACAATATATGAAACTTTTTATATATTTTACATTTTTATACTAAAAAGGGTCGATATAGGTATATACCTATATCGACCTTTTTTAGTATAAAAATCTAGGCACATCACATATAAAAATTGTCAAAGATAACAACTCAATAAAACTCCTTTTTGTTTGTCAAAAAATTTGCTTTTTCTTGTTTAGTCTAGTAGCTACCCACAAGCTTTAAAATTTGGAAACAGTTGGATTTTTTATGTACATCTTCATATATAATATAAATCTTCTGTGCGTGTGTTTGTAATTAAACTCCTCCTAAACGGCTGTACCAATTTTGATGAATTTATTTGTATGTGTTCTAGTGGATTCGAGAATGGTTTAGATTTGTTTTTTATTTTTATTTTTTTTCCTATGTACAGGATAACGTCTGTCGGGAAAGCTAGTATATCTATATATGTCTTCCTTAAATTTTCAACAATTACAATTGATTGTCGACCTCTGGGTAAACAATAGTAATTATTATTACATATTAATCATTCCTCAGGCCCAACCCTATACTTTTATATTTAGTCTCGCATAAGCCCATAATATGGCGTACCTATATATAAATTGCAAGACCCAGCGACCTTGGTGACATTTCATGTTGAAAGGGCCTTGGGTGAAAAGTGACAAGTTGTCAGCGGAACCGTTGTAATGAGATGCGCTCGAGTGTTATGCGAGTTCCTCCATCTACCTACGCTGACCTATAAAAACTGACACACGCAGTCGCCGCATTGTAACTAGGTCTCAACTTAAAGCTAATTACATAGTCAAAGAGTGCGCAAGTAGGTACATATAAAGTGTCACGCATTCTAGGATTATTTTCTGGGTAAGGTAAGCAACGGTGGCCTACACACGATTTTAGAATTTGAAGTTGACCCAAGGGGATGGGCGCACTTGTATTATAACCACATTTCACCTTAAACAAACAATGACAATAGGCTATTATTGTCGTTTGTTTAGGCTCCGTGATACCCTACTGCACGGAGTCTTAAACAGTGCCCGGTATTAAATAAATCCTTAGTAGTAAGAGATTTATTTATAAAAGTTTTAGTGTTTTTATTCCATACATTTTAAACCAAAGTTTGGTCCATCTAAACTGAACAGTAAATTTTATTTTAGAAATTACTGCTTCAACACTCTCTGTGTCGCGTGAGGTTTTATAATCATTTACACAGATGTCAGAAAGATACCTAGACTCCGGTATTTATAAAAGATATTTATAAATTTTTGCGGATCACACAATCTTAACTTCCAAACACTGGTAAGGTGACCACTTCAATTACTGTGCCATTCATCATCCGGTTAAAACATAATTACATTAGTATTTATTGATAATTAAATATAATAATGATTATTGAGTGGTCATACGCCTCGATACAACGTGTAAACCTCGCCAGTTTATAATAATTATAAAAGTTATACTTAACAACTTAACGGTGGCAATTAGTTATGAAGTTAAACTTCATAACTAGGCGCTGCCGAGTTATGCAACTGTTATTTTAAAAATAACTACTGTAGAACCTCGGTGGTGCAGTATTAGCCTTGTGAATGCTACTGCTGTTCTGTGAGGTCTTGTGGGTCTGGCATAGTGTTCTTGGGTTTTCTGTCAAAAATTCTCAACAGCAGCCCTCTGGAACTGTAGCCGGTTGATAGCAACAGACTCGCACTTTTACATGACGTCTAAAGACATGTGTAATACAACTCAGCCAATTATTAAAAGGTTTATACAGTAAGTAAAATAACGAAAGGCGTTCCCTTAAAGCGGTTATTATACATAATTAATAGACGCAAATGAACATATTTGCATAGAAAAATAAGCATGCAAAAAATGCAAGCATGAAAAATAAATTAAATGTAAAAATAATTAAAAAGTCATTTCAATAAAAAATTCATAACTAAGTAAAAAGCGAAGTTGCTGTTTTGCATTGGTATTTTTGTGCGTATGCTAAGAGTGTTTCTTTTTAGTGACTGTTTATAATTTTTTATTGAATATTTTTGAAGTTATTAAAATAAAATATTTTTTGTTTTTTATGGGAACCATTTTTTTAGGATCTACGCGCGCCATAATATTGCCAGTTTAAGGGAACGCCTTTCGTTAGTTAACGTACTGTATAACTAGCTGACCTGCGCAACTTCGTCTGCTTCACATAACAGAATTTTCCCCGTTATTGCAAAATTTTTCATTGATGGTCTGCTCCTATTGGTCGTAGCGTGATGTTATAATAGCCTATAGCCTTCCTCGATAAATAAGCTATCCAACATCAAAATAATTTTTCAATTTAAACCAGTAGTTCTTGAGATTAGCGTAGCGTATCAAATAAACAAACTCTTCAGCCTTATAATGTTAATATCATCCTAACTAATATTATAAATGTGAAAATGAGTTTGTTTGTTTGTTACGCTTTCACGCCTTAAATATTCAACCGATCAACATGAAATTTTGCATACGCGTTGTAACGGGTACAGAATAGGACATAGGGTACCTTTCAACCAGAAAAAATAACTGTTGCAAAACTAACCTAACCTAACCTACATTTACGCGAGCGAAGCCGCGGGTGAAAACTAGTAGACAATAATATTTCACTGCAAGGTACCTACGAGCCTGTTCTAAGTGTAAGAAAGAAAAAAAAAATTAAATCCTAAATTTAAAGATTTTGGATTAGATATAATTATTTATATTAACGTTAGTGATTAAAATCAAGCGTGCCTAATATCTTAGGAACTAATATACCTACCTATTTAAAGTACTAATCTAAGTAGGTATTTATTTGTGTCGCGTGTGAAATAAATAGATTAATTGTTAAAGCCTAAACATTTAAGTAAACACGAACAATTACAAGCTGGGCCGAATGCGTGTACGGTGGCATTAGGTCATGCAAAGTGCACGGTTAGTAAAGTAAAGTACCTACATAACTTGAACATTCCGAACTACCATAATATGGAGATTATGGAGATTTCGTACGACTATAAAGCTATTTCCATCCTTTTAAAAGATTGCAGATTATTCAAAATTAATAATAAAGCTAAATCGGGAATAAAAGTTCTTTTTGCATTTATATAATGCAATGAGCCTAGTTCTTGACAAAGGCATAGCATACAAAATATAGGCTACGGGATCGGCGCAGTAATCATGTGCGTGAAACCGCGGCAGACAGCTAGTATATACCTATATATTGACCGAAACCAAATTGGCAGGTATAATTTTATTTAAGTATTTAAATCCTACCTAACCTAAGTAATTAAATCAATGAAACAACAAATGCCTTATAAATTTATAATTAATAATAATAATAATAATAATAATATTCTACCACAATAGGTTAATAATAATTATTAACCTATTGAATCATAACGGCACACCAGCGGCCAGACACAATAGTTTTTCAATAATGTCTCGCATTCCAACAATTGACAGGTTAACTAGGCTAGTACCTACCTACTTACAAGATCAAGAAATATGAAGACAATGGTTACAGAAGATATGACATTGTCCATTCGTTCATTACTTCTCCAATTTTATCTTTTCACTTAATTGACCAATAATTATTCTTATCGAGCCAAAACGGTGAAGCGACACTGTCTGTCTGTCGCTGCTTATCTCAGCGACCAATAATAAGCTCCTCTCTGGGGCAGACAGTATCTTATCATGAGACTATTCTCGCAGGGATATCAGCTTTCTAAATGACGTCTTTGGGTGCTCGTCAGCTAGCAACCGTCTGACTATTGGACTAAGCTACATAAATTATAGTATAAAATATTCTTGGCATACATCCATCAAACACCTATCTGCATAGCTCAGGTTTATTTTATTAGCTTACTATCTCGGTAGGTGTCCAATCGCACTTTAGATTAAAACTATCTAAGGCATGCATGTTGGATATTTTATGTCCCCATATAGGCCTTCTAAAGATTCATTAGAATGTTTTTAAAGTAACATGTTATAATTATATGTAGATACCTAAGCATTTATAAATTTAGGAGGATATGCAGGCTGTGTTTAGTCCATACAAACATAATCCCTATTATCTCACTAAATAATGACTCTAAAGCACTAACACTATTGTTTTGGTTATAATCTAAGATGTCTGCACTGCTATGTTCTTGAGCTTTTTTTTAAATAATTTAGTCATTATACATAAGCACTAAGAACAGACAGCATAAAAATCTACATCATACAGACAGCCAAAATCCTTCTCGCATTGTTTAAGAAAAATATTTATATCAATTTAGATTTGAAAGAGGCAGCAGGGAAATACGAAATGACGATTTCAGAGGTACCTATAATAAGTCTTAACTGTAGTTATCTATTTTGCACATTGATATTTCGTTGGGGCTCAGCGTGACAGCAACATTTTATAAACATATTTTTAAAGAGTATACTTAAAACTAATCTTACTAATTTTAAAGCTAATACATGATAGTAAAAACACTTTTGCTTTCAACAGTATTTGCTCAAGTGTCTTCTCCGGTTGTTTTACAATGGCAGCGTCTCGGCCGGGGGCGTAGCGGAATAACAAATTTTTCACTGTGGGTGCGTGCCGGCCGGGGGCGTACCGGAATCGGACCCTAACGGCCGGACCCAAATTTCCGTGTAGTCCACGTCTGCACTGCAGTCATGTTTGGTAATGTACAGATACTAAAGAAGAAGTAATAGTCAACACAGTGGTAGTGAGTGACTGATGTAATTAAGGTCGGAACGGTGTTAAGGAAATATTCGATCAACACTATCTAGATATTAGATCTTAGAACTCACAGAACAGATAAATAAGGATTTATTCTATGTTCTGTGTTAAACTATTGCTGAAAGAGTCAAACTGCTGTAAAGAAACGGCACGGCAGACTAAAAAAATCACCAATTGCAGAATATAATTATACTGGAATCGGATACCAATCATTAGACAGCATTTAATCGAAGTCATCTCCCGTGAGAGAGAGAGAGAGAGATCATTTTGTTCAAGACTAGTGCGTGAAGCTAATCAAGTAACAGAAATTTCAAAAGCGAAGATGGTTTTAAATTATCGGTGACGTGGGAGCCGGTGATTAATATTAGTTACGTAGCTTCGATTATTTGCATAGTCGGGTAAATACAGAATAGGGATACCATGAGTGTAGTGACGGTATCTTATCTTATCTTATCTTATGTGGGGGCCAGTCAGTGCAGACCGGCGACACTTCGACCCAGTGGGATCTTTTGTGTCGACACTCTCCCAATAACGACTGCCATAGATGTTCATGGCAGCCGGGACCGACGGCTTAACGTGCTCTCCGAGGCACGGAGCGGCGATAATTGTCAATCAATACGCACATAATTTCAAAAAGTCATATAACTTCCGAAAGTCAGAGGTGCGCGACGTGGGTTCGAACCCGAGACCCTCTGCATTGCAGTCTGTTGGTCTCCCCACTGAGCTATCGCTGCTGTGTAGTGACGGTAAATAAACAAATAAAAATATGAAAGAACTGAGGGTGGATGAACATTCTTCTGCCTCACAAACGGTGCCAACCAGTTACTTCAAGTTTGTTACACTTTCATGCCTTAACTATTCAACCGGTCATCATGAAATTTCGCATACACGTCAGGGATGCAGAAAAGTACATAAGATACATTGCATCCAGAAAAAATAAGTAAGTACTGTTCCCAAGGGATATTGCCGCGGGTATAAAATCTAGTTATATTATCAAGTATTGTTAGGTTCTTTTGTCTAACATTTCTCAGTAGCAGTACGAGGTCTGGAACTGTGTCTGGTAGACGGCAATATTAGGTTCACCCCTTATTACGCCTCAAAACCATAGTTAACTGAACGTAGGTGTATTAATCTTGTGCCTACCCCTTTGGGAGTTTAAACGTAAGACTACGTATGTTTTATTCTTCTAAAGGCGAGCCCAATAGCCCAAAGAATAAGGTAACAACTGTACAAAGTACTTACAGTAAATATGCAAGCAGGTACTTAGGTCATTGGGTACATCATTAATGTTAGTTTAACACGAAGATCGCATTGTAAGTAATTTGTACTTGTAACCGAACTGTTTCAACACGAGTACATGTTTGATTAATTTAAAAATCTATTTTTATCCCGTGCTGCAATTAAAATAATATATTTGTATGGTGCCTTGGCCTATATTTCTATTAGGCTGTCTGTAGCAACGACATTTCATCAATGATGATTTAGAGCCACGTAATAGGGACTAGGAATCTACGGATTGCTTAGCAAATTAATTAGAGTGAACAAATGGTCCAATAGTTACAGTGCTCATTGCCATTGCCACGCGCGCTGAGTGCTGTGAGCTCAATACCCTCCAATATCAATAACCTCCGGGCGAACAATTTGCGTGATCCACAAATTGTGCATATTGGGTGTTATTTATGCTCGTTGATTCAATGTTTGTAAAGTATCTGACATATCTCACAATATATTAGTCATTCATATTCCAGAAGTTTTCTTAAAAAAAAGATATTCACCTCAACACCAAGATACCGAACTCCATGCTGCAAATGAGATTTGTCTGACGAAAAACCCCACTAACATAGTGTCAACTTGGGAATTGAACCCGAGGACTTACAACACAGTTTATCAACCAGTATAAATATACGATACAAGGTTTATTCACATTATTTGGTTTAGTCGTATTCAATACCCGACTAGTGAAAAGTTACAAAGCGACTAGTGTGTCCTGGAAACTTCTTTGGTAAATTCAATTGTCATTTTTGGCACGTTTGCCGATTGCGATAACCCATTTAGGCATAAGATCGTTACCTAATTTAAAGTAATAAAATATTTGGTTATCGTGTACGGTTATACCGCATGCGGCCAACGCTTTCGATTACCGAACGTTTTTAACAGATTCCTCTCAAATTGATTGAAATTATTGATTGACAATCTGTGTAGGCAAGACAAAGCAGTCCAAAAATATGAAAGTTTTTTTGTAGAGGCCTCATAACAAGAACTGTTTCCTATAATATAATATGCTAATGTATACTACACATCATCATATTATCTTTCTGTAAGCTACGTCATCATAATATGTGAATGGCACAATAGGTTGCGTGAAAACTGCCATGTATGTTTTATCGCGATCAGTTTTTTAGTACATCGACGAATACAATGTGGAGGCCAAGCTACATACTATCCCATATCAAAACAGAAGCCATTTTTGTTATGTATTTTCAAAAGCATTTGATTTTATCTTTATTAATGTAAAACTGTAACAAGGATGTGCCTATCTCATTTGTGATAGGTAATTAAAAAAATAATTGATTTCAATAAATTAGAGATTAGAGAGAACAATTTAGATTTTGACCTTGGAAAAATAATGCCTAGTAACTTTTAGCAAGGTCTGATCCAAAAACAGGATTATTATAATTTTTGTCTTTCTGGCTATCCTATCTATTCCGAAGTAAAAACGAATAAACGGATTTTGGTATATAGTTATCTAAAGATTTATTTTAAAATCTGCGCTACGTTTCATAATTCTTGTCTATAGGACAGCAAGAACGGCATCCGCGTAAATCACGTGGCGCCAGCCACGTCATTTACGCGGATCCCGTTCTTGTATTGTAGTCCGCGGACGAAGCCGAGGCAAAGATTAGTTTAATTAAAAGATCAATACGAATAAATGGATTTTTCTATCAGTTCCTCATTGCGAACACAGATGTAGAGATGCAACACACATATTTTTTTATCGACTTACCTACCTATTTGGTTTTAGAAGAATAAAATAAAATAGAAGAACAAAACTACTATGAATTTACTATATGACATACTAACAACTGTATGACTAACCTATTCGATTATAATTGTTGCTTGACAATCTCTAAGTCTTGGATTATGCACTATTATAACCATTGCTTGTTTTAAGTTTTAATTCTGAACCCCTAGTCTATAATGCGTTCTCGCCAAAAATAAGCCTCGCCTTTTAATGGATTATTACTAGGCGACACACGTGTGAATATATGTACATAGGTTCGCTAGAACATATAGCCTGGTATGTGATAGCCTGGTAGATGATTAATAATTACATAGGTGAAGGTCAGGTGCGTAATATCAGAGTTCAGTTAGGCAACCCAACCGTACTGTGCCGTACCGGCAAACGTAAATAAGCTATACCACTAGAACTAAATATGAATGTGAAAGAAGCAAATAAAGGTGCCACACATATTCCTGTAAATCTGGTAATTATCTCTATCCTTCGCAGCGGTTGCAACCATAAGCATTTTTAGCTTCATAAATAAACTATATGTTATCTGTGATTCCATTCGTGTTTTGTTTCGCAATATTATGAATATTGTTATTTATTTTAGCCATGAAAATGTAACGAAAATAAATAATCACTTTCGTATTTATAATCCATGCCTAAAATAAAATATAAATCTAACAATCAGTATTTGAAAGGCAGATATCAACAAATCTGCTTATTTAAAAAAATTGGTTGTCTGTAAAGTCGGTTTACGGACGATAGTTTAACGTGACGTCATAACAAAATTTCTTTCCCGTAACGTTACAATGAGCGTAACGGGACAATGAGCGTAACGGGACAACGAGCGTAACAGGACAATGAGTCATCCTTTTTCGTGCGTGTAGCCGGCGTTCATCGATTTATTAGACGTTGTCACGTCAAAAAAATGGTGCAACATATGTCCGCCGCTGGGATTGGCTGACTGGATTAGCAACAGCCAATAAAATAGTTAACTCGAGGTTTATTTTGACACGCCTGTGATGCCTTTCAGAAATCAAATTATGAACAGAATATTGTCCAAATCTATGTCTTACCTTTTTCTTTTTTTAAACTAGGTGTAGATTTATTTCTAACTATATGGACTGGTTCCGTTAAAGTATCACACGAAGGAAGCACGTTTGTGTCATTGGCGGCTCTGTAAATAATTTCTTCTACATCTTTAGACTGGTCGCCGCTATTTTCATCTTCAAATTGTATGCTTTTCTCTGAAATGTAAGAGAGTAAGTTTTTATAACTAGACCAACTGAATATCTACTCACTCAGGTTTATTCGAAGTTTAAATATACTTTTTTCTTTTTAAAGAATTATGTCAGTAGTAAGCAAATATCGAACACCTTTCAATATTTGTTACTACTATATAAAGAGAAGGAATTAGTGAATAAGATAAACGGTTTCTAGTTTTATACGCGATATGTATCTACATATCGCGCGACAAAACAAAAGGATAATTATATCTATGTTTTAAATACGGAATTTAGAGAAGACAATTTATTTTTTCAGAGATAATATGGTTATCTTTTTAATAGTGATTTATTTGCAGCGTTATTTTCACTACAACGGTCTTTGATTACACTGATCTTATCTTTGAAACGCGCATATAATTACACAGAATGACATCCTTTAATTATATGCGCATTAAGAATTATTTCAATTTGAACTGAACCTTAGCCCTTTACTGAATTTCTTTTTACTAAATCATTATAGTTGAAAATTTTCATTCTCACATAAAGCTAAATAAGCAATTACTTAAATTACTGTTACCAACCTTATCAACGTTTTGTTTGTTTCCTTGGAACCATAAATAAGCACTTTGCATACTTAATTTATTTAGTTAAGTAAGTACACTCAGCTTCGTGAAAAAGCTTATCAGTTAATAAATTGTTATACGTAAAGGGTTATTACCCAAATGTCACATTATCATACCTGCCGTACTCGAATTAGCCATGTTTGGAGCGCTGCTGGTACAACCCATGATCGAGGGGATACAAGATTAGGCTTTGGCCATGTGTACGATGATTAAGTGAATATTTGTTGAGGTGAAGCGAAATACTGCGCGTGGTGAGGCGTGGTTCGCGACGGACGCTTGACCAGCTGCCCTCAGCTACTCCGGTCGACTGCCCCTTACCTTACGCGACTGCCCGAGATCGTATCGTGGCTGCCTATTATGGAAGGAGGCAGCCCGCTAAACTGACCTCGCACCCCTTTCGCGTTTTTCTATTAAACGAACATAGTACATTCTTTAACTCACAAACGGGTTACTGAAAGACCTTTCTTCCGTTTAATTAATTTATCATTTGTAAAGTCTCTCAACACATTTACATACTTAACATACAAGTTGCTACTTATTGCTTGAATCTTCCAATATTGTAGCAAGGCAGTGTCTGTACATTGCAGATATTTTTCTAAAACTAATTTAAGTCGTCTATTTTGTCGGGCTCAATTTCTTTTCACGTAAACTATAGGTATTACGGTCGACCTAATCACACGGGCGAAGTCGAGGTATATGCTAGTATCAATTAAACTAATAATCCGAATAAAGTTTGTCAAATAACACCATGAATTGGTTCCGTCTCATATCAACATTAAGAGAGCATTGAAACATACCACGCAAACAAACATCATTATTTCATCAAACAGATATAATTATAATATTGGTATATATATATATATATAAACTGTCCCACTGCTGGGCACATGTCTCATCTCTATGTGAGAAGGGTTAGGCCATAGTACACCACGCTGGCCCAGTGTAGATGCAGTGCAGACCTTTACATATCTTCGAGAACATTTATTATGGAGAACTCTCAAACATGTAGATTTTCTACACCGATAAAGCGAGCGATACTTAATTTGATACACACATGACTACGAAAAGTCAGAGGCCTTGGGATCGATCTCAACATCTCTACGTGGCAGTCCAACGGTCTACCGCTACACTATAGCTGTGTTATTAATTAAGATAATAAGAACAATTCATATAATAATAAGTAACTATACCTACTCCAAAAATTTTAAACCTAAACGGCTTACACTCATTTACACAGAAATTCGTTTAGTAGGAACCGAAAAAATATTGTTTACCAGTGGGGGTAGTTGGACTGGCGGCGGTCAACGACTTATTTATTGGCGAATATTTTTTAAATGGAAGAGCCTACCGTTTCTATTTATTCGGTGACATTACGAATGAGGCGGCTTGCCTCTTATAGGAAACCGGGCAGAGGACATTGAATTCATATTATGAAGGTACCATGTATAAGTGGAGTTAGTAAAATGCTCTTCAATTTAGTTAAGCAATTATTGCCACGAAACGTTTGAATGCAAAAAATTATATTTAAAAATGCCATCATTTGTATTACACTACTTCTTAATTAATAATGCACACAAATGTGCCGTTTCAGCAATCTCCTGGCTCAGATTGAGTACCTATATATATTATCATATCATGCATGTATTAATTGCATAGTTTCAGTTGCCTATGTGTTTGTTTCAAATTCAAAGTCAAAAATATTTATTTCCATAAAAATGTGCAAACAATTCTGGGACACGTCAATTAACTATTATCTATATTAATAAAAAAAATAAAAAATAGAAGGAAATAAAAATTTAGCATTGAAAAAAGCCTGTTCGAGGAGTAGAGGTTTCATGTTGTTAAGAGTGCCGATCTTAATCAGATTATTCTTTAGAAGTATTTTTATAAAAACTATAAGTTGCTCCAGATCAAGATCAAGAAGGCTTGCTAAAATTATTTTACGGTTCTTTTTTTAGACTTACAAATTTTTTAATAAGACCAGATTTATTCGGAAATATATGACGGATGTTGACACTGTACGGACCCCTAAAATTTGTATTTATGTAGGTCTCATTTCGAGCCTAAATTACCATACTAAACAATATTTATTATGGCAAATTAATTAAAAAGCTCATATTAAAAAATAATATCAAGGAGAAAAGCTTTAAATGTTATTCTTGGTTGTTGACATTTTTTTATAAGGCCACTTCTTACTACCAACATACAAACAAGACGATAATATTCAAATTTAAAAGGCCGGCACCGCACTTGTGACTCCTCTGGTGTTACGGGTGTCCATGGGCGGCGGTAATCGCTCATCACCAGGCGATCCGTCTGCTCGTTTAGCCTCTTATCCCATAAAAAAGAGAGAGAGTATATATATATTGTTAGTTGCGGAATGCGACGTAAACAAGTAACGTCACGAATCATCCGATCGAGCGTGCTATAAAAGCGCGCTCGGCGCGCAATGACTCACTTTGACATCGAGCGGCGGACGGAACGGACGTGCTGTGTGATCGCAGGTGGGTGATATCAATTATTTCTTACTTTATTTGTTAATGCATTTCTTGAATAAGTCAATGATTATTTAAAGTTTAAAGTGCGTCTGTTATTTTTTAAGCTGTTTCTCATCCGATTCCTAACTATATATATATATATATATATGAATGTGCATAAATCACCAGGATAAATAAAGACTATAATAGCTGAAAATCGACCAATAAAGAGCGTACCTATGCATACTTGCTAATTTGAAAATAGGAACTTTTTTTGTCAGCTGTTATGCCATTCGGTCAGATCTGATGGCTTCAAATAATCAGCTGCAGTTTTCCCAACATTTGTCTGAGTTGAAAACATCAACCGGTTCTTAAATTCACTCACATTCAGATTGAATATAGAGGAATTACATGTAATATAGACTGCACCGACGTCGCGACGACGCGCGGCGCGCGTTTTAAATGGTTGCTTCGCCACTGCCGCCTCGCCTAGTGTTATGGTTTCGATCTCCACAGAAGAAAAACAATAATTGTGTGATCCACAAATAGTTGTTTCGAGTCTGGGTGCTCTTTGTGTCTGTTGTTTGAATGTTTGTAAAGTATCCCGCATCACAGTAATACATCCCAAGTGTGAGAGTTGCCTAACCTAAATAAAAAGAAGATAAAAATGGTCATTAAAAAGTTACATGGTAAGACCTGCCAGCAATGTAGACGAAAACTTTAAAAGCTCGTACTGCTACTCATACATAAACGTACTCTTGATGTACTTACAGTAAAAATGCAAGTCAGCACAGTCCCTCTTCACAGATTAGATATATCGTGAACTGTCTTTGTAGTTAGTTTGCTGACTCAACGTAAAGGCAAACATCGCGTGGCATTCGTGCGCGGCTGCCGCGCGCAGCCCACCGCGCTGTGATTGGACGAATACCGCGCGCGAACGCTTCTGACTACCTGCCGCGCACGAACATTCTTAGTAAACGTTCGTCAGTATTTGTGTTTGTACCGTACGTATTTCTGCGCACAAACATGGACAACGAAACATCGATTCGTTTAATTGAAATGTATGGATCTTTTAGAGTTATGGGATCCTGGACAAGAAGAATACTATAATAAAAACAAAAGTGAAGAATGAAATAGCCAACAATTTTGATATTACTAAGTAGGAATTAAAGTCTAATAAACAAAATTTTAACAAAAAAGAAAACCGACTTCAAAAAAGAATGTTCCAAAACTTAAAATGCACTAAAAAGTTAATAAATATGTAATTGCATATTCTTGTGAATAATAAAATTATTGTTATTTTTGGAGTCGGTGTCGGTATATAAATTTTTATGTTACGTTCTTTTGTTGTTTACTTTTAATTTAGTAATAAATAATTATGTTTCTGTACACTCTTTTAAGCTTATGTTATGAAAAATTGTTTCTCAGTAAGTGAATCTTTGAGAATTCTTATGAGAAAATAAAAATCTTAAACCGTAAAATGATATTCAAAGTAAATTTAAAGCTGTATATTACTTCCTGAACACCTTTAATCGTAGATGTACTTTCGACTGTAAATATTTGTATTAATGATGCGCTAGTGTAAAATAAAATTGTCAAGCGATGTCCTGAAACACAGGTTTATCCTAGTTCAGGCAGGCTTAAACATAACCTTTTGAACTCCATTTATTTTGTATACACTATAAATTAACATAGTTTAAGAATAAATTTTAATTTAAGCTTAAATTAGTCGTACACATCGAAATGGTTTGCTTAAGACTTATGAGGCATTCCACTTTTTACATGATAAGAATAATCCTATCCTCCGCTGATAAAGTGGTTTCATCCAGCATTGCCTCATTAAAATATGTTTTTCTTAGTCCTCCGCAAATTTTTAATACCAAGCAAAGCTACGACACACGCAACCGCTTTCATTTTAGTTCTGATGCCTACTGACACGCGCGGGGCGCGGCGTGTGTTAAGGCCGGTCCACACGCTACGTTTTGCACAAACTTTTAAGTCTGCGCAGTCTTAAGACGGAATGAAAACGTTGCAACTTTGAGCGTCCAGACGGTGCAGTCATATTTGTATTTTTCGCTCAGTCTTGTGTGATGTCGTCATGAAGGAGGTTCTACTGTGGTCAATTTTTGCATGCAGTCTTGTTAAAAAAAAGATTGGAACATCTCAGAAGAACCGGACGATCACTGTGGTCGCGTAAATGGCTTCTAAAAAGGCGGGACTTTTCCCATATTAGATTATTGCGTGAATTACGTGATGAACCTAATGATTGGCGGAACTACTTGAGGATGGACATGGACACGTATACTTACTTATTGGCAATAGTGACACCGCATATCATCAAAGAAAATTCTTGTATGAGAACAGTAATATCACCACATGAAAGGCTATATGAGAACAGCAATCTCACCACATGAAAGGCTAACAGCAACTTTAAGATTTTTGGCAACTGGCAGAAGTTACAAGCACTTTTTTCGTCTTCTCCAGTCCCAGATCGAAACGATTTGTTAACTTTTGCTAATTTTTTACGATAAACACTTCTCATAGAATTAACTTTTTTTACAACTATATCTCTGCTCGCGGTTGCATCGATTTCTTTGAATTTTTCTACTAATCTCTCATAAGCTTCCCCCTTTTTCTCCCTGTTATTGTACTCCTTCGATTTAACACGCCAAATACATGGGAAACTCTCATAAAGTGCAATAAAATCGGTTAGAAACTCCCGAGAACATTGCCGAAGGTCAGCCATCGTCGTGTGATTAGGAAAAACTGAGGAACAAAACGAATCGGAAAACGGAGCAAGCGTCCACATGCACCGACTTGTCCGCACAGGTCATGGATATCAAAGCTTATTTGCTCAGTTATCGCTGCAACTGTACCGTCTTCCCGCCGGACTCAAAATTGCGCAGTTTTCCGATCCACACGCAACGTTTTATCTGCAACGTGTTGAACTGCGCAGACAAAAGGTTGTGCAAAACGTAGCGTGTGGACCGGCCTTAATACGCTATTTAAGGCACAAAAAGGTCTCCCATTGTTATTTAAAAGCGGAGTTCTTAGCTTTTTATAACTTTCCCTTATTATTAAATTGTACGTAACTACAAACCGTACATAATAGGGTTGTTGGTTATTTGTCTACTAACAGCGAAAATAGTACTTATGTACTTATGTACTATGTGTATTGAGGTAAGAGAACTCATAAAGGTGTCAATATCTTACAAAAAGCTATTATTTGAAGTACAAGAAGGGAGAAACAATATTGCTAGGCACTATACTAATGGGCTATTTGATACACGTAGATAACACGTATTGGTTACGTAGAAAACGCAATTAATCTATTTATAGAATGTAAAACGAAATGACCCTGACTCATCGTTATGAGTTGTGCCTGTAATAGTGTTGCTTTTTATATTCGCAACTACAACACAAGATTTTTTTTATAAAGTTAATTTTTTACGGTTTTCGGCGGTTTAAATTGCTTTCTATTTTCAAAAGCATCTTTGTTTTTTCTTTATGGTCTCCTTTTTATTTTAAAGGGGTAAACAGGCAAAGTGAAAAACGAAAGATGTCGTTTCACGAGCAAGTTTCTAAATTCTGCGTTTTGTTTAACTTTTCTAACACTCGCACACTTTTCCTGTTTACCCAGTCAGGGTCATTTCGTTATAAGAAATACGGCTTTTTGTAAAAATGATAGATTTCGGCACGCCATGGGTGCTGATGTTATTATTATTATTGTAACATTGCTATGTACATATATGTTAAGTACAATAAACAAAAAATAAAGTATTTGTCTACACATAGATTGTATAGAACCACATGCGATATCTTATAATTACGAAAACCGTACAAACTTAACAAAAACATACTTTATTTGGGCTTATTCAAAAGTCATCTTTTCAGCTCTGTTTAAACGCTCGAGAATAGTAGTAGTTACCTAATCACCTAAAACTTATAAAAATGTTTCCAACAATACCTTGGTCAGACCGATTGTTACTAGATTAAAAATGTAAATTGTAATTGCCGCATCCATTTTTATGAGCAAAATTAAATTCAATTAAATTCTTACAGAAAATTAGACCTCCGTCAAGAATACTTTCACGTGATGATCGTGTATGACGTGTATATCTACTGAATATCAAATTTGGACTCCATGAATGCTAGAGTACTGCACTATACATATGAAGAGGTTCAGCATGTGATTAGATCGGGAAATGAGCATAAATGTGTGTAAGATATTTTTGCTTGAACGGAATAATTTCACGCTGGGTATCATATCTCTACAATCTCACGACTGCTTAGACGCAGTTTCGTATCAAATGGCGCTGTGATATGACAGCAAAGTTTAAAGCAAGTTCATCACAACGCGTTTAGTAGGTATATCGTTATGGGTAATCAATCTTAGATATCCGTTGGATACAGTGATACCGAAACAAAGCGTCTGACTCCTATTTGGCTAATTTAAATTAAGTAGGTAACGCCTAATATATGTGAAGCGAGCAAAAATTGCAGGGAAAATTTTGATCGCTGGTGGTTTTACTTTAACGGATTAATTAATGACAGTGCCTTTACGGGATTAAAAGGACATTATTGCTGAAAGCAAAGACATGCTGAAAAGTATAAGCAGTAGGTGGCCGTACATTAGCCTTCGTAGGTTGCTACTACACCACGACGATACGCAAGCGCACTCGGCTTGCGGCTCTCTAAGGACTTGGACAGCACATCTGTTTATTGGCCATCTTATTAAGCATTCACTGATTTTGAAAACGAATTTGAGTAATTTAGTTTTTATCAACGGATAATGCACTGACTGTATTTGAATATGCTGTGAAATAGCTGTCTGATGCTGATTGATAAATATGTAGGTAAAACGGGTATAGACGGGTATTTTTAATGTATTATGTATTTATATTTTTGTAGTTCAGCCTTTACTTAAAGACCCATGTATACTTGCGGCTTCACTCACGTGGATTCCGATAAATTAAACCTATTAATCAATTAAGCGGCAGCGGTACAAGACTAGACACAAAAGGTTTTCAATGGCGTTCCAAGAATTGAGGGCTACTCTGATTCTCTCTCATCATTAGTAGGCCTAATATATTTAATTTAATAATAACAATGTCCTAAGAGAATTAGTCGCTAAAGCCTATATCAAGAAACGAGTCGAATCGTTTTACCAACGTACAGTTTATTTTTTGCAGATTTTCTATGAAGAATATGTCAAAATTTAACAGTCCGTAGCTAAAACGACGTTCACTACAATTGACAATCGACAATTGCCGTCGTTATTTGTTCACCAAGAAATAAAGTAAATTGCGAGCACTGAACATTCTTTTACAACAAATACAACTGCGGGGACCCGATTTTATATGATGACAACACGAACTGTGTCCAATCTTTATTCATATAATTCTTCTGTATGTCACTGAACTAGACAGCTATACATTTTGATGATATTTTTTGTGTGTAAATCCCTAAATAGTTTAGATTCACAATTGCATCCGGTAGGTTTGCAAGCCAACCTTCGAGCACAATTTCTTCGGTTTGTTTCTTTTACTTGGAACTTGTCTTAAACATTAATTAATCGTAATAGAATATCAATCGCCTATTCTATTGATATCAGATATGAAATATTACGATTAATATAATAGTCTTCCAAAGTGTTTACATTATATTGTCAACATTCAAGTCAACCAGGCCTAAAGTTGCAGAAAGTAATTTATTTTGATGAAATTATATACAAGGCATTGAAATAATTCAATGATATAAAGGATGTTGTTTCTCTGAAACAAATTAATTTAATTGTATAAAAAAGGCATGAATTCATTACTATAGTACCTAATAGTAATGTCCTCCAGATCGAATTTCGGTCACCGAGACCAATATTAATGGAGACTGGCCCTTTGCGCAGGAGATATTATAGTGCATAAATATCTGCGCAAACACAAGTGCACTCTCTGTTCCGTAACTCTAATGATCCGATGGGCAAACACACCGACACGACCGGCAACAGTTCAGGCGTAGGACCAACGGCTTTACCTGGTCTCCTAGACACGGGGTTGTTTAACACCGCCAACATTCTAATTCCGGGCTGGTATTGAGATTTCTTAACAGAATAAAAATTGTTGTTTCGACCCGGGATTCCAACATCAAGTTGAAGTAGTCTGAAGAGCATTGTACCTAAATAGCTAATCTTCTATACAAATAAATAAAATTGAAGTGTCTGTTTGTAATGTCAAAATAACAGCTTTTTATCTAATCCATAAGAAAGTATATAAGATACCTATAAAAAAAATATATTTTTAAAATTTTTGTCAGTTGCGCGTGAGGCGGTGTGGCGAACGCACATGCTTATCGCAATACGTGGTGTTCTGGTGTATTGTTTACTGTTTCTGCGGTGTTAACCGCTGTTAGTGACAATGTCAGATGCTAATCCAAATGAAGTTGAGTTAATCGATAAAAGTGATTCTGAGATAATAAACAAATGTGAGCGGGAATTAATATAAATGTCAAAGGTAAATAATGAGGATCAACAAAATGCAATTAAAACTGCCGAAAAGAGGTTGTTGGAGAAAAGTGAAGATAGTAGTGAAGACGGATTTGTAACAGTTTCGAGAAGACGACCGAAGAAAGTAATTGTTAGAAGCAATTCAAAAGAAGATTTGATTCCACAAAATGTAGTTATCAATTCTTATAATCAACTACCCACATCTGAAAATGTTGAGGTGATAAACACATTTGAGGTTTGTTTGACAGCATTACAAGTGTTGCCCAAACAGATGGCTTTAGCAAAACTATTAAAAAGTGGTAATATACAACATATCACTAGAATCAAATATAAAAGTCCGTATAAAGTACTAGTACAGTTCGATGATAAAAGTCAGGCCGCGAAATTGATAAACTTCCCTAAAAATGAAGAACTAGGCATACGAGCCCAATATACTGACGAAATCGACTTATCATATGGGTTAATCAAAGGAGTTGATTTAGAAATGACCGAAAAGGAATTTTTGGATTCATTCAGTAGCTCGATTGAAATTTTATCTTGTAGAAGACTGAAACGGTTGAATTTTGATGGAAAATGGATCGACAGTGAGACTGTGAGGTTGTGCTTTAAAAGTACTAATTGCCCAGATTATGTTTATGCATTCGGATGTAGATTTAAAGTAGACAGATATATATTTCCAGTAACCCAGTGTTCTGGGTGCTGGAAATATGGACATCATAAAAAGTTTTGTCCCATTAAGAAAAACTTATGTCCAAAATGTGGAAAAGAACATATTAATTGTAATATTGAAAAATTTACATGTCTAAACTGTAAGGGTTCACATATGGCACTTGACAAAACGTGCCCTTATTTCTTGAAAGAAAAAAGGATTCGACTTTTAATGAGTCTAGAAAACACAACATATAAAAATGCACTTAAAATATATATAAAAAAAAACAAGAGAATGCAGCTCATAGTTCGCTACTATGTGTTAATGAGCCTTTAAGAAAACCTCCAGAAGTAGGGCAACGTGGAGAAGAAGGTGAGCCTTCGAATTTGATGAACAAGTTCACCATATTGAATCCATGGAGTACACTGAGCGTGGAACAGATCAATGACAAGTCAGTCCAGGACATGGAAGATGATTCTTTTTATGTGGAAGAAGAACAGGAGCAGACAAAAAGGCAGAAGAAACAAAAAGAACGTACTAGGAAAGAAAACAACCTGACTGAGCATCCAACAACGTTTACAGAAAGTACAGACGCTGCAAGAAACGAAGAGGAGGAAAAACAAAACAAAAGGGAGTGGAAATTCCAATGGAAAAAAATCTGGCTAAGTATCCAACAAATTATATTTTCTAAAGATCAGGGTTTAGTAGAAAAAAATATGGATGTGTTGAAAGTTATTTACGAGGAAGTTAAATTATATATTTTGAGCAATTTTATAGATACAGATATACTAAGCAGATTTTCTTCTATAAACCGGAATGGATAATACACAAAAGGATATAACGATTAATATATGTCAGTGGAATTCACAAAGCTTAAAACCTAAATTAAGTAGTTTTGAAATATTTTTAAATCGAGAGAATATTCATGTTGCCATTATAAGTGAAACATAGTTGGATTCAAATACTGTTCTTAAACTAAGTAGCTACAATATATACAGGCAAGATAGGTATGATGGTTACGGCGGAGTTGCTATTATAATACACAAATCTTTGCACTCCACCTATCTCCTATTTGTTTATCAAACCCGGGCATAGAAATTATTAGTGTTAAAATATTAAATTGTAAATTGTTGAAACATATAATATCCATCTATTGTCCCTCTTCTGTTGTAACTCGTTATACGGATTGGGATGAACTTTTTCATATGGAGCCTAGACATACTTTGATTGCGGGAGATTTTAACGCGCACCACACAAATTGGTCGTATAAAATCGACCAAAGAGGGACCCAAATACTGGATTCGTTTTTGGAAAATGGTTGGATTTCTCTGAACAATGGTGATGCTACTAGGGTAAAATTAGTCAATGGAATAGTGCAAAGAACATCACCTGATATATCTTTTGTTTCATCGGACATTTCTATAAAATGTGGCGGGAAAGTCTGTAATGATAACCTGGGTAGCGATCACCTTATTGTTAAAATAACACTTAACTATGTAGATTACATACAGTACATGTGTAAACGCAATTATAAAAGAGCAGATTGGAAAGCGTATAGTGATTATCTTATTCAACCATTTTCCAATATAGAATATACTGAGGATATCCAATCGTCATATAATTATTTTGAAAATCACATTAATATTTCAGCCAACAAAAATATACCTCAGTGTAAAATATGTACCAATCCAGTAAGCAAATTCAAACCCAAGAAGTATTGGAACCCATTATTATCTAGAGCGGTAGGTAGGAGCAGATTGGCCTTGAGCATATTTAGGCGTAATCCGACGCCTAACAATCTTAAAATTTTGGAGAACAGAAGCCAAGAGGCCAATACTTTAATTAGTAAAGCTAAATCGAGAAACTGGAGATCATTCTGTGATAATATAAATGATACCACATCTATTTATGAGATGTGGGATAAGATGCGCTGGTTCAAAGGCTATAAGCAAGCAAGGTATATGCCATCACAAATAAAGCAAACCGAATTGCTACATTCTTTAGCGCCAGATACAGTTTTAAATAAGAATCCATCCTTTGCTTCTCATAATAGTCTACTAGAAACTCCATTTAGTATACAAGAAATGAAGTACTGTATAAAGAAAAAGGATACCGCTCCGGGTAATGATGGGATAACATACTCCATGATTTATAACTTGCCATCTACAGGACAATTATATTTATTAAATATGTATAACAAAATCTTTTCATCTGGATGTATTCCACAGCAGTGGTGGGAAATAAGAATTGTACCCATTCAGAAAGCGAGCACGAATATTGATGATGAACCTAAACTAAGACCTATATCACTCATTTCCTGTGTTTGTAAAATTTTTCACACAATGTTAGTAAAGAGACTTGAGTGGTATACGGAGAAGAATATGATTTTATCTTCCAGTACTTCAGGCTTTAGGAGAGGCCAGTCCTGCTTGGATTGTCTTGCAAGACTTGTGTTACCTACATTCAGATAGGATTGACTTATAACGTTCCCACGGTGGCCTGCTTTTTGGATATAGGAGATGCCTATAATAACGTTCTAGTTGAGTATGTTGTTGCTATATTAGATAATTTAAACGTGGGTTCTAGAATATATAGTTATATTTGGGGGTTTTTAAATGCAAGATGTCTTATACTAAAAAATGATTATGAAGGGACTGTTGTAAGTAGATGGACAAATAGGGGCTTCGCCCAAGGGGACCCACTTTCACCATTCCTTTTTAACTTAACCACATACAAAATTTGTAAGGAGATCATGGGCATTTGTATTGATATACAAATGCCCATCATCTCAAATCATCGGCATATTGTGATCAATATGCCGATGATTTTGTGTTTTTTCTTAGAAATAAAGATATGTATTATTGTGAAATCACGTTACAATTAGCGCTTAATAATATGATAGACAAACTTAATGAGATGGGGTTAAAACTTTCTCCTGAGAAATCAAAAATATGTATATTTACTCGAGGTCGAAAGAGGAACAAAATAGAGCTTAAAATCAATGACCATTTGTTAAGTAGAGTAGAAAACTTTAAATACGTTGGCATGTGGCTTGATCGTTCCTTGTTGTTCAATGAGACATCAGAGAAAGCTATGACATTTTTAAATGTTTTAAAAGTATTAGCGGGCTCTGAATGGGGTATGCATCCGAAATACCTACGTATGTTATACATATCATTGATTAGGAGTAGGCTGGACTACGGGTGTTTTTTGTATGGTAATAGTGCTAACGTACATCTATATAAACTGGACAAAATTCAGAACCAGGCAGCAAGAATAATAGGAGGATTTATAAAGAGTACACCCATTCAAGTAATGGAAAGTGAACTTTGTTTGCCACCTTTGCATGTTAGAAGATTGTTCCTTTCCTATAAGTACTGCTTAAAAAGTATGGCCTGGACTAGTAATATTACTATACAATTTCTAGAAGAACTAAATAACCATATTCGATTGAGATATTGGCAAACGAAAAAGATTCCATTACTTGTAACAGTGTTTGATGAATGTAAGTCGTTCTGCGTACATTCTTCTAACCTATTAGATATATTTTCCCTTGATGTTTGGATAACATATATAAATATTCATGATATAATCAAGTGTAATTTAGAAAGCGTACGAGGCCCGAAAAATTGCTTGAATTTGACTACTCTTAAATTCGAAATTATAAAAGAAATTGATGAAAAATATCTATATTATAAATATTTCACTGATGGCTCGAAGTGTAATACTGGATTAGGGGCGGCCTTCTATGATTTTAACAGGAATGAATCAGTTATGTACAGAGTGGATAATAATGTTTCTATTATGACGATGGAACTCATAGCAACCTATGCCGCCATTAAATCTGCTTGTAACTCAAGAGATAAGTATATAGTGATATTCACTGATAGCAAGAGTAGTCTACAGCATTTAGCTCGATGCGCTCCTGGGATCAGAGGCGTTTCGATAGCTTACTCTATATTAAATAAGGTAAATGACCTTACTCACGATGGCGTAGTACTTAGGTTGCAATGGGTACCATCTCACATAGGTCTAAAAGGAAATGAGAAGGCTGACACTCTTGCAAAGTTAGCAATTTTAGAAGGAGAAGAATATCAAATAAAACCAAATTATTCAGAACAATTGAATAGATGTAGAAGAATTTGTTACAATAAATTTAAGGAATATTTTGATGAAAGGAGTAAAACAAAGGGCATTTGGTACCGAACTATAAAGTGTCAGCCTCCTCAGATACCATGGTTTATTGAAAGGAGAATGAAAAGATCTCAAATTGTCTTAATTCATAGATTACGCTCTGGCCACTATCCTTCTAGAAAATTTGGATTCTTGATGCGAAAAGTGGATTCGCCAAATTGTACTACATGTGGAACGGTAGAAGATGTTTACCATTTACTTATAGAGTGTGCGAAAAATAAGAAGGAGAGAGAGTCATTGATGGTCCATTATACAGCAAATAAATTTGATTTAGCACCAAATTTAATCACTTTGGCTCATCCTACTATAGAAATAGCTGATTTACTTATTAAAATGTTTAGCTATTAATGATTATTTTTAGGTAGTTTTAATTGTGTGTAACTTAGGTTAAGATGCGATGAGGCTGGCATGCCATTGTGGATAAAAGCCTCGATTAAAAAAAAAAGAAAAAAAAAAAAATTTTGTCTGTCTGTCTGTTTGTTCCGGCTAATCTCCGAAACGGCTGAACCGATTTTGACGGGACTTTCACTGGCAGATAGGTGATATTATAAGGAGTAACATAGGCTATAGGCATATACATTGATTTTAGAAAAAAAACAGGGTTCCGCGGAGACAAACACTTTTTAGTTAAAATCTACGCGGACGAAGTCGCAGGTAACAGCTAGTCAATAAATAAATTCATTAGCAATTGTATGTAAAAGGAATAGAAAAACAACGAAACATTTCTTGCACCTACCTAATAATTCTTTTGCTTAATAATTAAGATTAGCCTGCTATAAATATGTAAGTGGGGTTAACTCTAATGAAGCCTACTGGCTGGTTAACGGCAAAAGCTCTTTGTTCTTAAATACACGCAATACTTGGCTTACGGCTTCTACCCATACACCGTGTATAAATTATGTCGTGTCCGCGTCGCCGTCGCTTCGTTTGTGGCTTGCAATGCCCCATTCGTAGCTCTACAAGTTTTGTGCGATTTGTTGAAACGACATTAAGTATATTTGCTAGTCATGGTAATTATACGTTAATGCGACGATTTGCATCGCTTATAGTAAAAATAATACGGAAAGAACGAAAATAATATAGTGGCGTAGTATGCTTTTTGTTAGGGTAATGGTTGTCGCGCGCCGCCGGTCTAATTATAGCTCACACACGTAGTTCTATGAACAATAGCAATCACGATTCTGTTTTGCTGAAATATTAGATTTATATGTATAATATGTATGTATTTACAAAAAAAAAAAGTATATATGTATGTTTATCCATTATCCACCCATAGTACAAGCTCTGCTTAGTTTGGGCTAGATGGTGTTGTGTGTATGTGGTAGAATATTATTATTATTATTATTATTATATGTTATATAGAGAGGACTTCGAAATTGCCGACACTCCTTAAGCAGTCAAACTGGTTAAGTATCTACCTACAAAATAGACCTAATAATACTATAAAAGATCGCATATGAACTTTGCATCGTGTTTTACACAGACATATATGTAATTGTTGCGGTGTTTTTACATTACAGAGTCTAGATCCTACAGCTTGTAAAAAGGATGCTTGGCTAAGTGTGCAGTGGTATTGTGTCACTTGCAGCAGTTGCAGCTCAAAACTGTTACTTAATCTATACTTATAGTTATAGTTCTATGTTGTACCTAATCTATATTTATACGTTAAACGGATTTTAAAAACATTTTAAATAACAGCAATTGTTATAGGTATCCAATAAAGCAAAGAAATAGAGTTTAATACTTGTTCATAATGTTATTTTGTTCCTATAAATATATATTTGGATTTTGCATAGAACTTGGCACTCATTTAGATCTCCATTCTTTTTACGGCGAAGTACACAACCAAGCATAATTTTTGTATTGAACTTGGCTCTCCTTTTTTACATAAATTTATGTTTTTGGTGGGATATACATTTACCCGAGCTAAGCTGCAGGCGAAATATAGTAGATAATTAAGGCTCTAAGTAATTTCAGTTGCATTTTATTTTTCATGCCATGAAAGAGGTTTAATTATTGTGTTGTATGATTGTCACTGGCTTACGTACAATCTTGTCTATATAGATGAAATCTCTTCTATATTTGTGGTCTTAATCAAAGTCAGCGCAAATGGACTAAAATGTTCATTGACAATCAAAGCTTTTGTAAAGAAACGCTGTAATTCTTATTTCAGAGAACGCCCCACTACAGGCTACACTGCCGCCCCCGTTTTTAGAACTCTAATCGACTCGGATTAAAGTATTATGATAGCTATATTTCCCACGGTAACATTCTAAATGCCTAACCCATTATAATAATGGTTTATCTGGTTTTCAGGATTTTAACAGCATTCACAATTTCTATTATTTAATAACAAAATATGTGATATGAATAATAAGGTGAATAGAAAACTATAAAACAAAGACAAGAAATATAGGGACACTGGTGCACCCACTGCCCTAACTGGACTGGAAAAAGGCTATTCCTGAATAGCCTTCTCCAGCAAAACACTGCAGCTGCAGCTATAATTGAGTTTCCAGGCCTTGTTGGAGATGCTGTAGTGTCATCAGCCCCGCAGACACCGGTGTATTCTATGGCAGCACCGCAACTTTTAATCTATGTTTACGTAGGTGGAGTAATGCTTACAACAACGTGCAAGTGCACCCCTAGTGTTTTAAACCTCCATAGCTCCATAACCACCACAGATGTATGTATATGTCTGTGATAATCACTTATGGTCAAGAGGACTGTATGCTTAAATAGCCCTTTATCTATACCAGAGGTCCCCAGACTTTTTTTCTCATAGACCACTCTCAAAATGTAGCTGGTTCCGGTGGACACCCTGCAGCTACATTTCTACCATATTCTAAAAAATTTGATTCAATCTTTGGGGCTGTCCTTTTTAGTAAGTCTCTACTGAAAAATCGGTAGATTCGAGACCACTGGTACTGAATATGGAATATGCAAGGTTTTACAAGAAACAATCGCTCAGTCGCTGAGCTTTTTAAAATAGTATCTGCGATTGATAGGTGAAGTTAAGCCAACATTTTAGTTCTTCATTAACGAAAGCAAATAAATGTTCTCGTGGATCCCCGCTTACGAATTGTGGACCCCCATTTTTTTGTCACGCCAACGTAGACCCCTGTCGAGTCTCCCGTGGATCCCTGAGGGTCCACCTGGACCACTTTGGGAACTAATGATCTATACTAATATTATAAAGCTGAAGAGTTTGTTTGTTTGTTTGTTTGAACGCACTAAACTACTGGTCCGAATTAAAAATTCTTTTAGTGTTGGATAGCCCATTTATCGAGGAAGGTTATAGGCTATATAACATCACGCTACAAGCAATAGGAGCGAAGCAGCAATGAAAAATGTTACATAAACTGGGAAAATTTTCTTATGTGAAGCAGACGAAGTTGCGCGGGTCAGTTAGTTGACATATAGAAAAGGAGGCAAGGAATCATTAAAATTATTTTTCTTACAGTTTAATACACCATTGTTATTAGAATGTTTTTTACACTGTTGAAAGGACTGAAATCACAGCACCAAAACGCTCCTAATAAAGTATTTTCAGTAATCTAATAACAAGGTTTATATAACAACCACTACCAACGTAAATATTATCTGTTTAAAATATCTGTGTATTATTCTTATAAACACTCGACAGCAAAAACATGTTATCTGTCAGGCAGATCGTGGCGTGCATGTCTAGCTTTATGTAGGTTGCCCGGTGCGCTGTAACGTACCGTTTTCATGACCACCCGCTCTAGGTCACAGTTTTAAAAATAGTGTCTTATTTATTTGAATAAAAACTACAACAAAAAGTAAAAGATTATAATGTATAAATTAAGCGATACAGTCTACCCTAGATTTACTTTTAGAAGTAGGTATGACCTTACTGAGCATTGTATCACAGATATAATAAATAGTTAAGCATGAGTTAAAATAATTAAAGCTAGTGCCTATCGGTGAAAGTGTAAAATATATAACAATAGTAATTAGTAACTTACTAGATTCTTATAATTATTGCAATTGCGACAAACTTGAATTTTGTTATTGGACTAATTTGGCAAGTGAATGGGTATTTTAGTTAGGTACTTCATTTCAGGAGCTTGTATCTAATTTCGGAAATAAAACTACTTTCACTGTAAATTAAATCTATACTAATATTATAAAGCTGAAGAGTTTGTTTGTTTGTTTGAACGCACTAATCTCAGGAACGACTGGTTCGATTTGAAAAATTATTTTAGTGTTGGATAGCCTTTTTATCGAGGAAGGCTATAGGCTACATAACATCATGCTACGACCCACGGGGGCGGCGCAGTAACGATAAACGCGGGTTAAACCGCGGCAACATCTGGTTCTAAATAAAAAGGAAGTTGCATACACTCTTATGCGGTTTTGACAAACTTGGGCAGACCCAGTGTCGGTTGCAGATACTATGATATACGCTTAGGTGGCTTAGATAGCTATCTGGAGATTCCTGATGCAGGACTCTGTTGCGGAGACGGGGGCATAGAATAATGGCGATCGGGATAATTCGTTGATACTGCACGGTGTCGGCCAACGTAGCTTGTGCGTCAACGTCGTGGGTCTTGGAGGCTGAAGTATTCACCGAAGTGTACAAAAAATGTATGACAGTGCGGGAGCAGACGGGAAGACATCTCTTTCCAGAAGTGATAAAAATTGTCTGAACTGAGTCTATCAATTAATGTTGGTTAAATGGAAGGAGTGGTTAGAGATGCTCGTAGCTGGTTATAGAGCCGTAGGATCCCTATACTAACTGATGCATACTTTGACAGGGCACGGTTGTTTAGGCAAATAGCTACTCGGCCGCTAGGAACGGAATCTGTCACCACTGCGATTGCATCAAGAATACGGCGCTGCACACGCTCAATATTAGGCGTCGACCTCCCACTTGCGGAAGTCATTAAAGACATGGTTGCATCGAGATGAGGTTCTTGCAGAAGGAGGTTGCGTAGCGGATACCTTAAGAAAACAATTTTGGGCCTAACCTAACCTAACCTAACGAGCACAGTTACGGCCACGGGCGGTGGAGTGGTGCTTTTAATCTTCTACTCGCAAAGATTCGACGAGGTGTGCTGACACCCTTCTGCCAACGCTACACCTCGAAGTCCTCGCCCAAAATTTATCCCTATAGACTCTGCTGTGACGATCACTGAAGTAGTTACAGTTCCAGCAATGTACTCATACTCATAGCAAACGGGAAGCATACCGTGCGATTTTAGCTTTTAAGGAGACATACCGCATTTATCCAGGCTAAAAAACAAAAACGGCTAGAATCGGAGTTTGGTGTGTATACAACCAACTCCGATTCTACAATGATACATGTGTATACATGATGTGACTAGCAATGACTTTGCGGTCGAAGTGTTGACTAAGCGGACGAAGCCACCGGGCGTTCTCATGTCCAACTGATGATATAAATGTAAATGTTTGTGAAGACGTTTGGATATATATTTCTCAATAAGGTAAACCGATGAATAGGTTTTGAATTTGGCAATAGGACAAACTATGTGTTTGGACGGGATTAACATTTTGCTTTTTATCCTTGTACTAGATGTTCCCGCGGTTTCACCCGCGTTTATCGTTACTGCGACGCCCCCGTGGTCATAGCGTGATGTTATATAGCCTATAGCCTTCCTCGATAAATAGGCTATCCAACACTAAAAGAATTTTTCAAATTGAACCAGTAGTGATCACGCAGAACAAACCAGGAGAAACATCGTTTGTACTATGTCTGTAATGGGTAATTATTTTGCTGCAATGTTATTTTAAAACTGCAATATCTCCTAAGATATTCATTGAAATCGAATGATGTAAAGGGCAATTTTGTTTTAAATTAAATACTTGTGATGAATAACGTATTTATTTGGATAAGGATTAATATCATGTTTATAAAAATACCTTCGCAAATAATGCATTATTTTAGAACAAATTTCGTTAGCATAAAAATGGTTATAGTGAGCCAACCGTAAAAGATAGACATATGCTGTCGCGGACTTTTTGTTAGAACTTTTAAAGGGGAACAATTCTGTCATACATAATTTTTGCGAAACTTTAACTGTTTACGCAGCGCACGCAGCGGAAACTCTCAAAAGGAAAAAATACTCTCCGATTTTGAAACATTCTTCATTGGTGCTCCACTTCTATTGCTCTTAGCGTAATGATATATAGCTTATAGCCTTCCTCGATAAATGGGCTATCTAACACTGAAAGAATTTTTCAAATCGGGCCAGTAGTTCCTGAGATTAGCGTGTTCAAGTAAACAAACAAACAAACTAACTCTTCAGCTTTATAATATTAGTATAGAAGTATAGATGTGTTCTCGTAGGATGCATGCAGGCAAAGCCGTCGGTAAAGCTAGTGACGACTAAAATAATCGTAATCATTAGCACATATCACATTCCGCCTCGGTTTCATATTTTCTATTTCCGCCTCGTTGGTATGAAAATTATATAGGTGCACGCAATGCTAAGGCCAGAACAAACACTTAGGTACCCACGAAATAGCGAGAACGGGTTGTTTACCTGACTTTTTCGTGCATATGCCTACTTAATCAAGTTTTTAAAATAGCATTACAAAAACAAGCTGATACCTGCGACTTTGTTCGTATAGAGTTAGTATATTAAGGTATCCTTGACCAAGATTTATACAATGTTCATACCAAATATCATTAAAGTCAAGTCAGAGGTTAAAACGTAAACTGAATGACCACTACATTTAGTATGGGTGTACACGTTGCCGTGGGTGTTACTGATGTTAGATAGAATGCCGTTAAAGTGCACATTAACGAGATAATCTATAAATCTACGAATTACAGAGCCATTCAGTGGAAATGCACAAATTTCTTGAAAATACCTATAAAGTTTCCAGCCTTTTGAGTGGAACAATAGTGTGCGAATCTGTTATAGCTAGTAGAAAGAACATTAGACTTATAGATTGACAAGCTATGAGTCTGAACCCACGCACCTTGCGCAGATAAAAATTATGTGTGATAACAAGAGTTCTTCGTAAAGATCTCAAAGACGTGTAAGGTCTGCGAACCTGCACAGGCACTTGATTAGTGTAGCTGGCTATGACACTTGGAGTAGGTAAGTAGTGCCCTTCATCCAGCAGTGTACATACCATCAGTTCACTTCCGGGCTCCGTAGCATTGGTTAAATATAAATGTACCTACCTGTATTAGGGAACTCGACGATACATTCGATGGCAGGTAAAAATATGAATATACCGTAACTACATGGTGTCGAATCAAACATAGTGTAATTTCTATCATTTATATCTTTAGATTACCTATCAACAAGTTTAGTTAGCTAGAACGTAGTATCACATATGATACGGACGATCAACCGAATCATTTATTTATTTATTCATTCGATCTTACAAGCTAACAGATGTAACACCCAAAACGCTTACAAGATAACTTTCCAAGAAATAAAATTATAACTGAGCATGCTCGTCATACCTATACATATTTATAAAATAGCAAAATGTCATAGATTATAAATAATAATAACAATAAATTACAATAATGAATTAAAATGTAATAAAATAAAATGTCAGTCCTATAAATTATAATATGTCATTTAAAATTATACGAAATTTTTTATACAAATGTTCTAATCCATCGGCAAATAGGTCCAGTTCGTAGTGCCGGGCAAGTATGTCTCCAATAGTGCGGAGTGCGCGATTGGTAGGCGCGTGTCGCCGGTGCTCGGTGCGCGCGGCGGGCGGCTCCAGCAGTCGTGGGCGGCGGCGCGCCGCTACCTGACCCTTCGAGTCCGTTGATATGTTCACGGGGACTAAAATACGGACTCGCTCTAGTATTCGGGGACTATCGATTTTGTTACGAATTATTGACAGGTATTGTGCAACTTGAGACATAGCCCTTCTAAATTTCAACGTTTCCATGTCTACCATACCCGAGATGAATAAAGAAGGGTATGGATAGTATCCGTACTGTTTCCCGTATATCCATCGAGCAACTTTACGCTGTATTTTTTCGATCATTAGAGTATATTTTTCCTCATAAGGATCCCAAATAACAGCACCATACTCGAGTTTACTGCGCACATAAGCATTGTATAACACTTTTGCAACCCCTATGTTATCGAACTGTGATGCAGTCCTTATGACAAAACCTAACGTTTAATGTGCTGACTTGCAAATTTTGGTAATATGCATGTGGAAGTCTAATTTACCATCTAATACTAATCCTAAATCCCTAATCTCATAATTTCTATCCAAAAGAGCGTCTGTCAAATTATAATTAATAATAATGGGCTGTAATTTTCGTGAAAATGTTATTATTTTACATTTGAGATTATTGAACGGAAGGTGGTTGTTTTGGCTCCATATGGATACCGCATCAATATCTCTCTGTAATGCCACTGCGTCAGCCTCGGTTTGAACACCCAAACTAAGCTTTAGATCATCCGCAAATAGGAGACACTTGGAGGTCAAGACGACTTCCGGTAAATCATTTATAAATATGACGAATAGCAAAGGTCCTAAGGTACTACCCTGACTTACTCCTGACCTTGTAGTTTTCAGAATCGTATCCGCTTAGCCGCACATATTGACGATGATTATTTAGATAACAGGAAAAAAAATTAAGGAGCTTTAGCGTGAATCCAATCATCGCCAACTTTTCCAACAGTATATCATTGTCCACCAAATCAAAGGCTTTTTAAAGTCAAAGTAAGCCGCATCGACCTGCTTACGCTTATCCATTTGCGAGCAGACATAGTCTACATGCGCGACCAAGTTGGTGGTGGTGGAGCGAGCGCTGCGAAACCCATGCTGACTGTTATGTAGTTGGTGACAGATTTGGCTATTAATGCGATCACTTAGAATTGCCTCAAATATCTTATCAAAAACGGATAGGACTGCAATAGGTCTAAAAGAAGAAACATTTGTGCCTTCCTCTCCTTTAGGAACGGGAGTGACTCTGGATAACTTCCAGCTTTCGGGATATCTTGACTGATATAATGAAAGATTGTAGAGATACAATAGAGGCCCTCCAAGAACTGATATACAATCCTTAGCTAAAAATACAGGAATGCCATCAGATCCACCAGATGATCGCGGCTTGAGGCTGCCTTTCTAAGATCAATCTCATCAACCGCTACGATCGTAACGGATGCTACATCTCGATAATTATGTGCAGTTTTAGCAGCCATATCCGGGTTCAACACAGGTTTATCTGCATGGAAAACGGATGCGAAATATCTGGCAAATGCGTCGGCTGCCGCTTGGTCCTTTACCTCAGTCTTTTCATATATGTATGTGTCTATACACCTTCTACATTTTTTCTTATCTTTCACATATTTCCAAAATTGCACTGGGTCGTCAATTATATTTTTTTGTAATACTGTCATATATCTTCGATATTCATATTCAATCAATTTTTTCACTTTGTCTCTATAATATACAAATATTGCCTTGTTGAATTCTTTACCCTCTTTTTTAAATCTCTTGTGATGGAAGTGTTTATTTTGTATATTTTTTATTATTTCTGCGTTGTACCATTTCGGATATATGTATCGCCGACTATATGCTGTTTGCTTTTTAAGGGGTACAAACAGATTTATGCTATCATATGACTTATCGTAGAACAACTGAACAGCACTGTTGATATCGCTGATTGTTGACAAGTCGGACCAGTCTATTTCAAGCAATGTTTTATACAAGCCCTGAAAATCTGCCTTGCGCCAGTTCCAATCTGGACTGGGTTCCGAGCGAGGTGTCACTTGCGGCGATGAAGCCATCGATGATATCCCGATGCATGGAAACGTTATAATTATATCGAGCATAGGATGGTACTGGTCAACATTTACCAGAGGATCTTCACCAAGGGATACCGCTATCTGAATGGGTTCAAAATTGCCCAGCACGAGATCTAGCATACCACCGCGGTTATTTAAAACTGTGTTATATTGTTTTAGCGAGCAAAAGTCACAAAAAAAATCAAAGTTAGTTCTTACATTGGCACTGCAGGAGTTTAAATTAAAGTCACCTAGGATTAGAACATTCATGTCAGAGTAAGTACAAATCACATTTTCTATACATGTCAAGACATTCAAATATTGCTCATCCTTATAGTTAGGAGGCAAATATACGATACTTTAAGCGGGGCGTGAAAAAGCATCTTCTCAGGCCGTCAAAGTAGAGACCTCAACATCGCCTCGGCTACTGTGGGGGCGATGTGGAGGCCACTGCTCTTAGACCACACGACTGCTTACCATCAGGTGGAGTGTGGTCATTTTGACGAGCAAAATAAAAAAAAAATAAAGAAAACAACATTACATTTTTACATTTTTATATGTCAAAATAGTGAATATTAATTCTTTGTCATCAGTCATACTTACAATGTCCGTAACTATTGTTACATTATAATAATCACGAAACGCGAGCAGAACACCTCCCCATCCACAGTCACCTGCTCTATCTTTACGTACCACATGAAAGCCCGGAGGGAAAAGTTCACTGTCTGAGACGGAGCTCGTAAGAAAGGTCTCTGTTAATGCTATTATATCATATTCTAAATTAATACAATACTCTTTCCAATATATTTTATCACCCTACTGAATTCAAATGTGAGTTTACTCATTTTCTAAATTACTGTATGAAAATAATACCTACATTTCATGGCTTTTACCAAGGCGCCGCCGCCGCCGCAGCCGCGCCGCGCAAGCTCGACAACGGAACTTCTGCGGAATGTGCCTTCGTCTTAACATAGCTAGGTTTTTTGAATTACTTAACTACTTCATGAACACTGATGAAATAAAGAATCTATAAAATGCCTCGCTAGTTCTTACCGATTTAACGTCGAGCCATTACGTTGATTGATTACTATCAATACTACTGAATAATTCTACTGAATAAGGAAAGTCGACGTCGATCGATGATTTAAAGTAAGTAGTTGGCAACGTCGATCGATGTAGATTATTGTTATTCTACAAAATACACGACAACGGACAGTTTAGAGGATGAAACTAGGTAGGTACAGTAAGTTAGTAATCATACATATAAAGCTTTAACAGCAATTATATATAACTAGCTTTTGCCCGCGGCTTCACTCGCGTTAATTTAGAATTTGACAATCAATTCGGGTTGTACTCTGCTTGTAATAATAAAATTCAATCATGATTCGAAAGACACGTGGCGCCATCTATTATCATAAGAACATTGTTTTCCTCGGGAACAGTAATTTTTTTCGGGATGAAAGGTCCTGTCATAGGTAGCTTATGTCCGTTTCTGTACACCTGTCAACGTATATGCAAAATCTCAGTATCATCGGTTCAGTGGTTTAGGCGTCAAAAGGTAACAAACAAACAAACAAACTCATTTTCGCTTTTATAATATTAGTTAGGATTATGGCCTTTGTAAACGGTAAACAAAAATATCGCAGATCGTTAATTTTAATTACAAATGATTTTTTGTTGTGAAACATAATGTTAACATTCCTTACATTATAGGTATTTCTGCATCTTTATTAAGTATCCAAGTTAAATCTTTTGGTAAATAAAGACATTATAATCTACGACAAACGCTTCAATAATATTATTGAAGCTTTATAATAAACCTCTTCCGCTAAAATAACAACAATCGCCACATAATTCGGGCACGTAGGTAATGATGAAAAGCTTTTATACAAAAGCTAATAAAGTAATAAAATATCGTGCGACCTTTTTATAAAAGCACGCATTTTTCTGTAGCTATTATTATTTAAATTGCGTGCGAGGTCTACGACCTTTAACACTATATTTTGATTTCCACCATTAAAATATAACAGATTATGAGCGGTAGGTCGTACGACCTGTAGGAACGAAGGTATTAAGTACCTTACTTTTATTTTTACATATAGTAGTGGCTGTAAAGTGGCCATTAAATATGTTAACTACTTAAAGTTAAACAACATAATAGAGGTATAATAACTAATCGATTTCAAAAACTAACAACCACTTGGTTCGCAATTCTACCGATGTTTATATGGATGCCTATTTTTATTATAAATATTGCGTTGGCAAAATTGAATTTAAGTAAGTAGATTAAAAGCTAGCTCTGCATTTGCATAACTATATAGTTTACGTTTAGTTTTTTATATCTGAGTAGTAATTTAATTAAAGGTGTTTCGTTAAGAATTATCGGCTAATGTAAATTAACTTAAAAGCTAGTCTAGCCGACAGTAATTATGTATGATATTTATGTGCATATGTTTATTCTTTCGTTGTAACTTCTGACTATCATCATAAGACAAAAATTTGCGAAGAAAGAAACCCACCACGCGGCACGCACACTCGGATTGCCCACACCAACTATTTTTCAATTTACAATACCAAACTCATCTGATGAACCGATGACCTGAACCTGTTGGAAGCTGGGTTAGACTGGATGCGAAAGGCAAAAGACTAGATTTTGTGGTGTAAATGTGACATTCCTACGTCCAGCAGTGGACTGCAACGGGCTGATTGATCGATTGAACTAATCTGATGATGGACAGCCTCTTTGTGAGAGTCAGGCGTGTACTTTAACTTCCAGTATTCCGTTTCAAATACAAAATAGACACGTGTTTCGCCTCTGCGCAAGGCATCCTCAGGACAGTTTTGCAACAATTGAACCGCTGCTGTTTGGTGAGTCCTGCTCTTTGCTATTATTTAATTAGATTGGATTGCCGCCAAGTAATGTCCAACTCAATACTATATAAAAGTATGAGCCTATGAACGCTTACAATATTAGATATTAATTCATGGATTGTTGAACAAAAAAAGAAAAGGTAAAGAAATACAAATAATAAAAGTGCTCAAGGTACACCCAGACTCATTTCAACTATTTGTCGATAACACAACGGTCTGTCCTTTGTAAGGATTTAACCCACAACACTCATCACAGTGGCACTAGCGAGGCGACCACGTAAAGAACTGCGCCAACAAGATCCATCTATGAATAGTGGTTGCGACTGCACTAGTTCCGGAGAAGAGAGGGCACGATTTTCCAACTGCAGCAGTCGAATGTCTTCTTTATAGTCATGTACTATTTACTGTGTATTCATTAGGGAAAACCAACAGCTATAAGCAGAGGATTATATGACTATGCTAAGGTAACATGAAGCCAATTACAGGTATCCACGCATAGAAATTAAGTAAGTAATATATTTTTCTAACATTTATAGCACACTACTTTGGAGAATGCTAATTGGCTTTACAAACTATTAATCTATGAGAAAAACTTATGGTTCAGCTACCGTCTTTCCATGTTAAATTTCGCGTTAAATGGATCAAAGGAGAACTGTTTGCACAGTTTAGTGAAATCTTTCCTTGCTCGCACAATGTAAGAATATTGCCTGTAGTTTGAAAGGAAAGGTGTAATAGATATAGAGGCATTATATGCAATTGACTTATAGAGAACATCAAAATGCAGTTTGAATAATAAGTCAGGGCGTTTCAATTATTACCTATTTTTAATTATTGATAATTTTAATAATAAAGTAAAATCAGCCAAGCGACCACGATTTACTTTAGGATGGACGTGGAATTTTTTACAAAGATGGAGATAGTTTTCCGAGCTACTAGGTATCAGATGGACATTAAAATAAGTTTTGAATCATGATAGACTTTTATGACGCGAACAAAATCACATTATGGGACTAGTTGACCTTTCAGTTTATAGAATGTTGTGGGTGGAGATCGTTTGCGACTGAAAGATTACAGAAAATTTCTGAGGGTTGAGATCTAACTGATTAAGTTGACAGTAGTCCTCCAAGCGCATCAGATCTGATTGCAGAGCTTCCATGTCTTTTAAATCGAAAAGTAGGTATATATTCATATCATCGGCAAAGCACAGAAGATTTGAGGAACGAAAGCACGAGTCGACGTCGTTCACGTAAAATGGATCCAGTTTAATCAGTAAGTTTATGACTACATCAATGCTAATTTCCACTGTATATATATCAGATATATGTGTATTATGTTATGTATCATGTATTACATATTATGTATTTTGTATTATGTACTATTATACTATTCAACTGTCATCAAAAGATGCAGGAGTAGCCGTAGGTCAGTCAGCAATAGATGCAGAACTTACTGTCATCTCAAGTTTTTATTACAAACTTATTTTTTCTTAATTTACCTACTTCTATTCAGTGATTAAAAAGCCCAAACAACATACGCTATACAAACAATATAGTGATACTGGTCACATCATTCATTCTAAGAAGCCTGATGTTTTCTAGTCAATAACTTTAATAATAGTTTTGATACCTACAGGCATATAATATCCTCCAGACCGAATTTCGGCCATGGCGGCCAGTCTTAACGAATACTGGCCAACTACGCAGGAGATATTATAGTACACAAGTGTGTGCGCAAACACAAGTGAATTAAAAATGTAAGTCCTTCGTTTCATGGCTATAAGAAAATTATCTATAAAGTCATCTCCGCATACCTCTTAAATAAATAAGACTTTTAAGTAGATACTTGGTTATTTAGATTATGCAGTGTCAGAGAATCTTTTATTTAAAGCTGACATAAAGAGTTGAGTCAGGTATTGGTCTGAAAATTCCAGCGCTCTACTCACTAGCAAAGCAGTAGACACACCATGGTAGGCTTAGGCAATAGGCTCGAACTCCGTGAGAGCTGAAAATAACTTTTTCATATTCTCTTGGGACCTGTGACGATGGAACATAAAGCGCATTTCCTCACGTAAAAATGGTAATTGCCTGAGGAATTCTTGGTCACTATGTTAGCTCACGAAACTCGTACACAGATTATGTAAAGCTCACAGATTTTATGGGAATGAAAACATTTTTTTGAATATCTTTTCTACATTGACAAACATTAGAAATAAACAACTTCATTTATTTAATTTATGCACTGTGCTAATTTGAATTAAATTAACTGCTACTTGAATTAAAACAAGTATGTAAAATAGCAGTAATTTTTAATAATATGTTGTATATTATCTATACATACAATTTTATTGTGATGACTGATGATACTGACGATAATATATACTTACTAAAGTCTGCGTTCACTTTATAATTTTGTATACAATTGCAGTAAGCTTAACCCTAAATAAGGGTTTAGTACATCATAAATAAGACAAACATGTATTTTTTTTGGTATAATTGAGTAGCGCAGTTAGAATAAGTACGTCCACAGCTGGGCTACGCCCATTAAAGTCAAGAGTAGATTAGATGCAAAGGTATTTAAAATGTTTAAGTACTTGTTGACTATATGACGTATATTTATGAATGACTAGAAAAAGAACACCACACGTTTATTTAACGTGCACAAGGACAGGGTCCGGCTTCTGCGAGAACCAATGGCCCGCTCAATGCAATAGCGTCGATTTCTACTGCAATGTCTCTTGGCAGTTTACTCACTTGAAATGTCGCGCGGGCAGGGGGATAAGATGGAAAAACTGAAATATTAATAGAACAATAAAGATACACGTAGGCCTTAAATAATTGCAAAGTTAATTTATCTTACAAAAGAACCTAAATAAATAAAGTCACATACGACAAAAATAATTTGGTAAATTATCTGTATTCAACCAATTATTGCTGCCTACGTAAAAAGGTTTAAAGTAACAATTAATTTATTTTTCTAAGTTCTATTTCTATCATTTATTTTTTAATGGCTTACACACTACCTAGGTACTTAGTATAGAACTCTTAAACACGTGTTTTGGCGTGATGGCAATGGCGTATCATATACGCTTAAGCCAATGTGCCTTACGTGCGCTCAACTTATTCGTGCAAAAGATACTCTTAGTGAGAATTGAAAGCATATTTGTATAAGTTTCTGATCAAAATTAAATAGAAGTTGATGAGAGAATACATAAAAAGAAGCTGCTTATTCGATTTGTACTAACAATTTGCATATATCTGATTAACAATTTGAAAATCATCCATACGCTCCAGGAAGATGGTGGTTTTTACCACCGAGTTAAGCGAAGCACCTGCTGCCTCGAGAACGCATTTCATGTTTTCCAGGGCTTGCTTCGTTTGTGCTTCAACGCCGCCGCACACTAACTGTCCAGCGGGGTCCATACCGACCACTCCCGATAGGTATACGGTTTTACCAGCTAAAACCGCTGCGCTGAAATTCGTTTTTAAAATGACCTGGGTATATTAGAACTATTGTGCAAACCCTAGAATGAGGATTCTGTCCGACTGTGACTATAATGAATTAAGCGTAAAATATACTGATGTAAGGTGTCGTAGTGATTAAAAATCAACAATTTATCCGTATTAATATTCCAGTTAACTTTCTTGCTCTGGGCATGCATCGTGAGAGAGATATGACATATTTACCAACACGTATACTTACACATATAATACCTGCTAGATACAAAGGTAGTTTAATTCAGTGACAATGCTGCACCCCCAATCGTAACGGCCTTTTAGCTACTAAGTAAATACAAATTTTGGCCTCAGCATGAATGAATATCAATATTTATCGACGGTGATTTTTACCTGTTACTGGCTTTGGTCAGCGCCAAAAGATGAGGCGTAATTAAAAATGCTTAAAAACAAACCATAAATATACATGTTTGAAAAATCGGAGACGCGTGACAATCTATATACATACGTACCTATATAAAAGTTTAGTGCCATGGTGTTTGAGGTCGAACTCCTTCGAAACGGTTTGACTGATTTTTATGATTTTTTATGTATATTTGTTAGAAATTAGAATAATATATTAATATTCTACCACATATACAGAACACCATCTAGCCCAAACTAAGCAGAGCTTGTACTATGGGTACTAGACAATGGATAAACATACTTATATATACTTTTTTTTCTAAATACATACATGTTATACATAGAAACACCCAGACCAAGACAAACATTCATGTTCATGCACACAAATGTTTGACTTGTGCGGGAATCGAACCCGCGACCTCAGGCGTGGCAGTCGGTTACACTAACCCATACGCCATCGAGGCCGACAATAGGTACGAGAATAGGTAGTAAAGTATATTTCATCCCGCTAGGTGATTACTATGATTAGCCTACATTTACGCGAGCGAAGTGGCGGGCAAAAGCCAGTATATTCATAATTATTTGCAGTTGTTTATTAGACACTTTATTACAAAATTTTGAAAAACTGTTACACTACTATAATACTATTAAACTTTACTAATTTTTAAGCTAATTAAATTATTGAAAATAGTTCCAATAATTTAATTTAAAATTTAATTTAAACTTTACTAATTTTTAAGCTAATTAAATTATTGAAACTATTTTCAATAATTTAATTAGCTTAAAAATTAGTAAAGTTTAAATTAAATTTTAAATTAAATTATTGGAACTATTTTCAATAATTTAATTAGCTTAAAAATTAGTAAAGTTTAATAGTATTATAGTAGTGTAACAGTTTTTCAAAATTTTGTAATAACGTGTCAAATAAACAACGCGATAAAATCCGTATATATAGTAGTTTAATTTCAATAATATTTAATAAATAATTAAGTAATAAACGGTATAATAGATTGGGATTCAGGACTTACCCTGCGCTAAGGTATGTATGGCTGAGCGTTCTACACTCTGCGTCCTCTATCTCAAAAACGGTTCGGCGTATAAAAAAGATCCAAAATGAAATTTGTAGAGAATTTTATTCTTTACAACTTTTATATTAAATTTAATGCAAACACGATAGAAGGCAGAGAAAACGAGATATTCTCAAAAAGCTGATTTTTCTGACCTTTGACCTTGAATATCTAAGGACGCTCACACGTTGGCATATTTGACTTTTGAAACAACATTTGTAATGCTAAAATAAAGGTCTATACAAAAATTCAGCTTATTCCGTTAGATTTCGAGGTTGACCTCTTTTTTGGTCTAAGACTGTATACTAACAGACAAAGGTAGGTATGCCAAACTTAATTATATACAGTTGCTACGATTTTTCTGAGGTCTCCTTGTCTTGATAACCTTAATTATAACAAATGAAGCGATAAACCAATTAAATAATAATTCTGTCTAAAAGTTATTGAACTTCATCAACGCAATGATAATCCACATAGCAGATTGTTGTTTTGATAGGTATTGTTTTTTTCAATGGCCAGAATTTTGCTATCTACATGCATATAAAAATAAAATGACACATATTCTGCACACTAAAGGAAGCGTATTAACCGACGGCGCTTAGCCAAGTGATTAATATAGTCTTGATTATAGTAAAATAGATAGCCAAATTAGAAAAATCTCCAAGACCAGCATGTCTACCATTTAAAACTTACAACTTTTGTGTTACGACTTTAAATTCCGTTTTACATAAATTAATATCAAAAATAAATACTAAGTATGTTATTGTTTTCTTAGATATTATAATTAATTTATTATTATAATACATTTCGCCGCCAATCAAAACACTACCTACTTGTCAACTAGCGAGCGCGAGTGTTATGCAACAGAACGTTCGCGTTCCCGAGCTTGATACTTGTTTTGTTGATAAAGATAGACATTTTATTTCATCGGTGCCCATTTTATAGATCTTAATGCTTATTGATCTTAAGGCGGCACTTCACATGGCTATTTGTATTTGGTATTGGGTGTTTGCTGTACTTGGGCGAATATTTGACAAATAGGCAAACAAACAGATATTGGCAAAGAACTATGACCGTCTACACATGGAGCCAAATAAGGCGTCAAATAACAAATACACAAACATTTTGAATGAGCAGAGGCAATTATTTACCAACAGTATGGACGTCTTCAAACTTGCAGCAGGATTTTATTAATCACTACGTGAAAAAATAATTTTTAAGACAACGGCCCGGAATGTCAATTTGACAGCCCGCGCATTTGAAATTGACATGACTTGTCGCCAACGCTGGCCATTGTGTGGATGGTTTAGTTGCGTAGGTACCTATTTGCCTATTTGCCGTCTTTGATAATCTATTTGATGAGCGTCGAAAAACCGACAAGCACGCGGTAACGTCAAATAGGCAAGAAAGGCAGATACTTTGCCACACAAACCATCTACATATGGTTATTATTTGTCAAATTTATCAAATACGCAAATACAAACAGCCATGTGAAGTGCCGCCATTAAACTATTTAAAACGGATCTTGACGATATCTTGAAACTTGGTATACAGATTACTTTAGTTAAAACAACGAGCATATACCTATAAGTAGAACAGGCATGTGAAGTAAGTACATATAATGTATAATTGAATGTGTAATAAGTATGAAATAAAGTTATTACGAATTACTATCCTATTGACTATTGCCTGAACGCATAACATACCATAGTTTACAAACTCTTATCTTATCACACTTATCTTATCTGCGGTTATAGCAAGAGCCAAATGCGCCTGCTCACAGGAGCGTTCACTGGCCATTTTGGCACCAACGACTTCCTGTGCAGATTGAGATTGGCACACAATTCGATCTGCAGAGCCTGTGGTGAACAGGACGAGTCCATATCGCACCTACTGTGTGAATGCGACGCGTTGGCTGGACTTGGGTCTAATGGGATTGGCATATCCAAACCCTAAAGACTTCAGGCTTCTCCCTCTGAATTGTACATTGCGGCTAATGCAGTACATTCATAAGGAGATAGCTAAGGGATAAATCTTGGGGCTGATACAAAAGATCTCACTGGGTCGAAGTGTCGCCGGTCTGTACTGACTGGCCCCCACACACAAGATAGTTAAGAAATAATTTCTATAGATACTTCCGAGCACCAAGTTAACCAAATTGTAATCGTTGTAGGTACCCACAGGACAGGCTTTATCTAGTGTGGGACCAACGCATATTGCATACATATTGTATTGTTATTGGTAATAAATATTTTTATTAATTATTTGTTTCTTTAACCAACTTCAAAAAAAGAGGAGGTTCTCAATTCGACTGTATTTTTTTAAATGTTTATTACCTCAGAACTTTCGACTGGGTGAACCGATTTTGATGTTTTTTTTTTATTTGAAATCTGGTGCTTTCCATTTAGTCCCATTTAATTTTGATCAAGACCTGACCATTCGTTTTCGAGTTATCCTTAACAATGCGTATTTGGCTACATTGATGATGTTCTCATTTTTGGCAAATACAAAATAAACAACTGTGTAGGATGGTTTGGAAGCCCTTCGTAGTATTTCGAGGTAGCCCTATTCTAATTTGGTGATATTCTGATGAAGATCTTCGGTTTTATACAACGGAATCTGCCGTGATTGCTACAATCACATAAATAATTATGTATGTGTATTGATTACACAATTCCAAATTGGTTATTGATAGCATTTAATAGTATGAAGTGCAACTGTTAAACTCAACAAGGTATATACAAAGCTAATAACAAAGTTATTTCTATAATACAACTTTTAATATGACGCTGAAGCCATTAGGCACCGGAATAGAAAAAAGCCTATTTTTGCGCTCTTCCCAAGCCTCTTTTGAAATGGCCCTGGAGCTAGATTTCCTGTTTTGAGAGAGGCGTTTCTCCCTTTCTTCGTTTGTCTCATTTAAACGGCGCTTGTCTCATATTATTATAAGCAGCGCGTTTAGTAGGTGTACCCATATTCAGACAAATAAAATCAGATATTGAACTTCAGATTCACTAAAAACCGAAAAATAAACTAAATTTCAACAAAAAAGAAAACCGACTTCAAAAACTAATATTCTAAAACAAAAAATGCACTAAAATGTTAAAAAATAATTGCGTATTCTTGTGAATAATTAAATTATTGTTATTTTTAGAGTCTGTGTCAGCCGCCCGCGCCGCGTGCTGCGTCTATGGCGTCACCTCCACGAGCGAGTGTATCGCGACGATAGTCTCGCTGTGCCATCAAATTCAATAGTAACTCTATGAATCAATCTCCACACAGCGATTACGAAGAGTGACATTGACGAGCAAAACGTCAACAACTCGCCGCGCGCCCGCCCCAAAACGCCACGTACCTACTAGCCGCGAGACTCTACCGACTCGCAGCGCGCTCGCCGCAAAAACGTCGCCGCGTGTTCTCGTCTCCGCTAACCCCTTACTTCGCCTACGCGTATCATTCTTGCGTTGTCTGTCTGACAAATCAAGCGTGTTGGTTGTTAAAATATAAAAACTACTGACACTACATATTCCACTCTTGTCTGTCTCCGAACTGAGTTCTTTTTACAAAACAACTGTGCAACGTGTCGATGCGGGCACGCGGCGGCGACGCTCTGTTGCGAGGTGCGGTGAGTAGTCGCGGACATGCGGCGACGGCGGCGCGGCGGTCCGTTGCGAGTCGTGACGATACGCTGGCGGAATAATCGCCTTACCGTGGAGATTATCTATCGATAGAAGGGCGGAATCGTCGCGATGCACTCGCCCGTGGAGGTGGCGCGTTAGTGCGTAATTGTGGATGCCAATCTTATGATATGATTATAGTAAGACATGTCATGGTGACATTTAAAGTAGTTACAAACCCACCTTGGCTGACACCAACTCCATTAATAACAATAATTTAATTATTCACAAGAATACGCAATTATTTTTTAAGTTTTAGTGCATTTTTGTTTTAGAATATTCGTTTTTGAAGTCGGTTTTCTTTTTTGTTAAAATTTTGTTTATATTCGATTGTTGAATTACGTGTTACCGATATAATTATATCAGTCAACCATTAGTAGTACCTACTTATAATTCTGTAAAATATCTTAACCGTCCATAGTATAGCAGCTAATGAAAAGCTAAACGCGAACAGTGGTCCTTTTTTCTTAAAGAAATCCCTTTTTTATCCTAGAGCCATGTTATCGCTAACGAGATACGTACGTTTCCGTTTATTAAAATTTTAGGAATACCTTACAAGACATTATAAACACAAATAGTATTTAGTATATTTATAATTAATTACTAATGGAAATGTGCAGAAACAAAGAACTAACAATATTACACGCTTGACGGTCTGTCTGTCAATATAGGTATGGATAATTAATTACGTTACAGCAGACTTTTGACTTTACTTCTAAGTATGCTCCTGTGGAATGACCATGGCAAAACTGACCAAAATACATTTTTCATAAGGCAAAGCAAAAAGAATATATCGCGGTTCAAAATTTGTTGGGTTTAGGTAATAATAATAAACTGCACTTGCAGTTCTTTGTGGCAAGCGTAGATGTGAAAATATACTATTTTAATAAAACTTTACTATAATGCATAAATTACATCCTACCAATACCTACTAAATAATATCAGTATTTTACTACTTAAAATTAAACCAATTTAGTTTTGTTAAACACATGAAATTTTAATAGTATAACCGGGAAAGACGACGATTGCGGTAATTTAATTGATTTTCACAATACTAATCTTAAAATAAAAATAGTATTTATCAAAGAAGTTTTAGTAACTTTAGTATGCCCGGTAATTCCTCTTCGGAACAGCTTTCGGAACAGCTTAATCGGTACAAGGGCAGGGTCCAAGCGCTTCGATAACCAGATCACCGCTCAGAGCAATTGCGTCGATTTCGACCGCAGCATCTTTGGGTAGTTTAGCCACTTGATAGGTCATGCGAGCGGGGGCGTCATTTGGGAAAACTGGAATGAGATGATTTATAAAATTAATACTTAGACTGATCGTAAGAAACGAGAGTATGCCGAAAACAGGCGTTTCGCGTAATTGAAAATAAATAAATATACGAGTAGGCATCCTTTTATATTTCCCTGTAAAACTTCCTAGGGCAAAGTAAATTGTAATTCGTTTTAATATATTGCTAAAGTCCAAAGAATATTTAAATCAGGCTATCCCAAAAGATAATTGTGTACGTACAACTTATTATGTCATTATTGATCTCTCCAACGCATCTGGTCTCATACTACCATCTCGTATAGCAACGTTATTGCCGTCTTACTTTACGGCAGAACGTGACAGCTCTATATACAATAATTATTTTTTGATGTCCTAGAATACCAGACATAATTAAAAGTCTATTGTGTCTGGCCGCCGGTGTACCGCTGCGACTCAATAAGTTAATAGATCTGTCTCGTGCTGACAGAAAATACAATATGGTTTTAAACAAATCTACCTAAGCTAAAATATTAAACAAACGATAATTAATAAATGCTCTGAGTAGTAAAGCTGTTGGAGAACTAAAAGACGTTTTTTAAATGTTTGGACCAAGTGCCCGGCCTTTCTTAGCTCCTTTAAAAACTGTATAATAAGTTGAAACTACTTATAATATGGTAAAATAGTGGGATTATATTTGAGTTAAAGAAGTTAACTTGTGCCACTCGAAATTAAAAATTATTTCCTGTTCTCTGCTTCACTGGTGTTCCTCAAGGATCACACTTAGGTGTACCTATTATATATTTTGTCACCATTAATGATCTTACAGATTAAATTTTGTGTTCTTGTCACTATATCGACTTACGACTTATCGACGACGAATAGCCGCCTCTTTTTTTTTTCACGTTTCCCCTTCCTTTCACTCTATGGCAGTACGAACAAAGCATTGTCGTTCAACAGCAGCCAATCGCCGTAACCCCACTGCTGCTTCCTGTGTCGTGGAGTTTATTAACATCAGAGGACTCCACGCTAACCTTAATGCCGTCCATCACCACCTGGAGACGGCTCGGCCGGCAATGCTTTTTCTAACGGAGACACAAATACGCCGTCCTGCAGACACGAACTACCTGCAATATCCCGGCTACGTGCTAGAGGAGTGTTTCCTCGCGAAAGCCGGGGTATGCTTGTTTGTTAGGGCGGATATTTGCTGTCGCCGTCTACAATGCCTAGAGGACCCTTCCTTCTCTGTCCTTTAGGTACACGTAGATCACGGCTCTTTCAGCCAAATCTACATGTGCCTCTACCGATCTCATTCAGGAGACGCTGAGACAACTCGACTCTTCAATTACCTGAGTCAGGCGGCAGACGACGCGCAGGAGCGGTTTCCGAACGCTGAGTTGGTGTTCTTGGGAGATTTCAATGCCCACCATGAGACCTGGTTGGGTTCTCCCAAAACAGACCACGCGGGACGAACTGCCCATGCGTTCGCTCTCACGCATGACCTGTCTCAACTGGTACTCCAGCCCACCCGGATACCAGATATTGCAGGTCAGGCGCCCTCTCTGCTCGATCTGCTGCTGACGAGTAACCCGAACCGGTACAGTGTGTCGATTCGTGCTCCTTTGGGCACCTCAGACCACTGTCTGGTTTGTGCCACAGCTGTTGTTGTTACGCCCCCACGACCCGAGGAGGCAAGACGACGACTGTGGCACTACTCGTCAGCAGACTGGGATGGAATGCGGGAATACTTCGCATCCATCCCTTGGGCTCAACGCTGCTTTGAGAACAGGGATCCATCAGAGAGCGCTACTGCTGTCGCTGGTGAAATCATCCTGGGTATGGAATATTATATTCCATACAGTGATGTCACGAGCGGCGGCAGGAAAAGGCCCTGGTTCGGGCGTGAATGCGCCGATGCTGTTGAACGCAAACAGACAGCGTATCGCGCTTGGACCAGGGCTCGCACTCTCCACGACCCTAACGTGGATCACCTGAAGGCAGCGTTCAACCAAGCCACAAAGGTCTGCAAGAGGGCATACTTAAGAGCGGATGCCCAGCGCGTCGCACGGTTCGGCCAGGAACTAATGGCGCATCCTACGGGCAGTCGTAGCTATTGGCGCCTGGCCAAAGCCGTGCAGTCCAACTTCTGCCAGACCTTGCTGCCCCCTCTGAGGTATCCGAATGGATCACTGGCTCATCGGCCGCAGGAGAAAGCAGATCTGCTTGCAAATCTCTTTGCGGCCAACTCCCGAATCGATGACTGCGGTTCGCAGCCGCCTAACATTGCCAACTGCGGCTACACCATGCCTGATATATGTATCAGGCAACGAACCGTTCGTGCGATACTGCAGTCTCTCGATGTTCGGAAAGCCAGTGGACCTGACCGCATCCCAGCTGTGGTTCTTAAAAAATGTGCAGCGGAGTTGTCTCCCACACTTACGCGCCTATACCGGACGTCTTACGTCGCAGGCATTGTGCCTGAGGCTTGGAAGGAAGCGAACGTTCAACCGATTCCCAAAAGGGGGACCGTTCCGAGCCAAGCAACTATCGACCCATAGCTATCACCTCGGTGCTTTCCAAGGTGTTCGAGCGGATTATAAACACCCAAATTGTCCGCTACCTGGAGGATCAATCGTTGATCAATGATCGCCAATACGGCTTTCGGTCTAAACGATCAACGGGTGATCTTCTAGCGTTCGTCACGCACCTCTGGGGTGAGGCTATGGACAAGCACGGCGAGTCTTTGGCTATCAGCCTTGACATAGCCAAAGCTTTCGACAGAGTCTGGCACCGGTCTCTTATTTCCAAGCTTCCGGCCTATGGCTTGCCCACTCAACTGTGCACCTGTATTGCAAGTTTCCTGCAGAAGCGTCGTATCCGGGTCCTTTGCGACGGTCGCGCTTCCAAATTTATGCAGGTCAATGCAGGAGTGCCTCAGGGGTCTGTCTTATCCCCTACGCTCTTTCTTCTGCATATCAATGATATGTTGAATCTCGGCAACATACATTGTTATGCGGACGACAGTACCGTGCATGGGCGATATCTCGGACATCCTGGGGCCAAACAGGCTGAGGTTGAGGGGAAAAGGCAGAATCTTGTCGTTGAACTTAACCAGACCTTGGACCGCATCTATGAATGGGGTGCCAAGAACTTGGTGGAGTTCAACGCCAAGAAGACCCAGGCATGCGCGTTCTCAACAAAAAAGTCTCCGTTCCTTCCCGTCCCTTCTCTGAAGAACACTCCACTGGTAATACGTGACAGCCTCTCCATCTTAGGTATGGATCTTTGCCGCTCCCTTAATCCCAAAACCTACATCGAGAGCGTCATTAAGCAAGCTTCGCGAAAACTCGGAGTTCTGAACAGGGTGAGGCGGTTCTTCGCGCCTGGGCAACTGTGCCTATTGTATAAGGCACAAGTGCGCCCTTGCGTGGAGTACTGTTCTCATCTTTGGGATGGCTCCGCGCAGTACTTGCTGGACGCTCTCGACCGGTTACAGCGGCGGGCTGTCCGTATTATCGGAGATCCAGAGGACACGAGTTCACTGGAACCTCTGCAACTCCGTAGGGAAATTGCCTCATTGGCATGTTTCTACAAAATATACCACGGGGAGTGCTCTGAAGAGTTATTCCACCTTATCCCGCCCTCCCCTTTTCTATCCAGAACAACGCGTGCTGGGCTCAGATGCCATCCTTACACGGTAGAGTCGATTAGAGCGCGTACCAAAAAGTTTGGGTCCTCATACCTCTGCCGAACGACCAAGGCATGGAATTCTCTGCCAAGGCACGTGTTTCCTTCTTCCTTCAATCCTGGGTCCTTTAAGCGGGGCGTGAAAAAGCACCTTCTCAGGCCGTCAAAGTAGAGACCTCAACATCGCCTCGGCTACTATGAGGGCGGTGTGGAGGCCACTGCTCTTAGACCACACGACTGCTTACCATCAGGTGGAGTGTGGTCATTTTGACGAGCACGATAAAAAAAAAAAAACTTAATATTTCACGTATAATAAAAAAGTTGTCTATTATTTTGACATAATAGATTTGAATGATTTAAAATATTACTTAACGTCACACAGAATAATCTAACAATTTTATTCTCCTCCTTGTCTTTCGGTTTATAATCTTCCTGAAAGTTATCAAACGGTTCTTATTGTAAATATTACATGCTCTTATCAGATAAGATGATTACTGTCTGTATTTTATTTTGTATAGATTAATTGAATTATACTTACATTCTGCGTAAACCCGATTAACTCCTGCAAAGTCATCCATGTTTGCCAGTAAGATGGTAGTTTTTATAACCGACTCGAGCGACGCACCGCCAGCTTCGAGAACATATTTCATATTTTGAAGTATCTGTCTCGTTTGTGCTTCAGCGCCACCGTTAACCATCTGGCCTTGACGGTCCATACCAAGCACACCCGATATATACAGAGTATTACCAGCTAAGATAGCTTGACTGAAACCAGTAAATTAATTTATTACCTTTAAATTTTTAACAATTACCTACCAATGCACACTGGGCAAGGCATATCACTCAGTAAATATTTTGGATGCTGCATTGATATATAAAAACCACAAGATACACATTCTCTCCAATGTTACATCAAAATTGGAGCTAATCGCTTACCTTCAGAAACAAAATCAAAATTTCCATGGCCTACATGGCACTTGACTAAATTCCAAATCTATTCCAACTCATAAAGCCCAGTCAACAAAAACTAAATAGAACAACACAGATCGTTATTTTAAAAAATCACTTCTTACTTAGCTTTAAGTAGATTGTGAACGTATGATGGTTAATTAAGGAATCCTCATTCCATAACCTATGGAACAAGTATTCAATATCAATGGACCGCGACCCTCTAGCATAACTTAACACCTTGTTCCCCAAAATAAACAGGGCACATCTAAATACTGGCTGGTAAAAATTACATTACTTAGTATACGGTTCCACAGCTTGTCATAAACCTTCTCTCAGTATGAAAAGGGTTTGGCACTTTGGCTATACACCACAGTGGCCTAGTGCGGGTTGCCAACTTCACAAATCTTCGAAAACCATACACACAAAAATCTATCACATAACTTCTATAAATGCGTGCCTGGGTTTGAACTTGAGATCTGAGCATGGCAGTTCAACTGTCTCCCTACTAAGCTATATAATAAAATGGATACGCACCCGGGATTAGACTCCCAGGGGATCTGTACTCTACCTACGGTTAATGCAGGTCTCAAGTAGAGACGACTCGTATGTATACGATGAACTCTAGCTAGAAGAACTCCTTGGAACCTCGTATCTCCGCTCCGAGTGACCAGCCATAAAGTGGAGAACTTACAGGATGGTGTTTGTTGTTGCTCTTACGGTTTACTCTGTGCCGCACCGCCATCACTCAATCTTTCGTAATAATATGAGTCATGGGCTATATGGTACCTGGATGTGTGTAGTGATAAGTTAAATAGGCAATTTCGTAAAAAATGCCGCACAATATTTTGGCTTGTCCTATCAGTTCTCACTCGTGTTTTATACAAACGGAAGACGTTTTGTTAAAAGGAAGTTTTCTTTTTAGATAATTTATTATCCCCTAGTAAAAACATGTAAAAATAGGTCGACTATTTAAAACCTATATTGAAATATTACATAAAACTTAGTTTTGTACCCCCTGATTTTCATATGTCCTACAGTAACCAGAAGGGGTTTGTATTTATTTACAAGTATTAATCAGTGTAAAGCTAAAAAGGGTTTAGGGATATTAAAATGGCTGAGAACTATCATAATAAAAAGTAAAATGTGGATACTACAACAATATTTTTCGGTAAATTTTTGTGTCCTATGATTTGAACCATGCGCGGAATTCCGTTTAGTAACCGCGATATAAAAAAATTGTTGAGAAAAAGTGCTAAGTTAACCACTAATTTGTTTTGTGGCAACATTCTCATTGATTCCGCCATTTTGAAAAGGTTGTCAGAGAGTAAGTTTAAAAGTCATATTATTATTAGGTAAATCACTACAAAAGTAATTAATCTACTCTAACTTACTGAATGATAGCAATTAAGTAAAGATACGAGCAATTTTATCTTGGCGGGCAGTGAAACGTTACTTCCATTTTGTTTGGTTACGGCAAGTTCTCATACGTAATTCTGCTTCGGGCGTGACGGTAAGTCCCGTGTTTGAGGAGTGGCTGGATAGGCGGCATGGCGCCCTCACCTTCTGGCTGACACAAGTAATGACTGGCCATGGTTGTTTTGGCCGGTTCCTGTGTCGTATAGGCCGGCAAGAGACGCCCGGTTGTCACCGCTGCGGCGACTGCCGCGAAGTTGTTGAGGACACGGCGCTGCACACATTGGCGGTTTGCCCCGCCTGGGCATCGCAGCGCCGTGAGTTGATCGCGGCAGTCGGCTTGGTTGCCCTCTCACTCCCGGCTGTAGTCCAGTCTATGGTCCGGAGTGAAAGGGCGTGGAACGCCGTCGCCTCCTTCTGTGAGAAAGTGATTTCCATCAAGGAGGCGGCGGAGCGGGAGAGGGAGCGTTTAAACCCTCTCCCCAACTGCAGAACCGGACGCCGGAGGGCGCGGGACGACCTCCAGCCACCCTGAGGTTTGACCTGGGGGTGGCGGGCACCGCCATCCGTTCAGCACCAGGTCCGAGAGGCGGCGTGCGTGTTCCCACGCGTGCCTCTGTGGCGTGTCCGTCTCCCCTCTAGGGGGGGGCACAGTAGGGCTTTTTTGTAGTTGGGACCAGTGGGTAGGTCTTTTCGTGTATTGGCCTGCCGTTTCATACGGCGGGCCGTAACCTCGGCGGAGTCGTCACCGCATGTGAAAGTGATTCGCGCGGCCCCGCCGATAGTGGTTTGTCGACGAACACCGTGGTAGGTTTAGTCGGTATTCCGGTAGGTCCATTTTATCGTTTTAACATCTTTCTATTACCCCGGCGAGTCTGACATAAGCCCTCCGCCCGTCAAAGCATTCCCCCACTTAAGAAAAGAAAAAAATCACGTAATTCTGCTTACTAAAACTAGAAGCTAAATTTGTCACGTGCTACACAATTTTTAATTACAAATCTATCTTTATTACGGTCTACTCGACAATAAATTTCAACAAAATGTTTAAAATTAAATACTTTTTGTGTTTGTGTTTTTCGTTATACATACATACATAGATTCACGCCTGCTTCCCAGACGGGTAGGCAGAGACTACGGATTTCCATTTGCTACGATCCTGACCCACTTCTCTGGCTTCATTCACTTTTATCACATTCCTCATACACGCCTGTCGGTTTAAGGTGCTCTTAACCTGACCTTTGTCCAGAACGCCTCCAATCTGACCGAGAAACGTTCGCCTAGGTTTTCCTCTTGCGACTGTTCCATTCACTTTAGCTTTATAAACTTTCTTAGTTAGTCTTTCCTCGTTCATTCTTTCTACATGCCAAACCAGCTTAACATAGGTACCCTTTTCTATTCTTGTCACTATATCCACTTTCATGCCGCATCTTTCTCTAATCACACTATTTTTCGTTATAAGAGATTAGATAATTGAATTTTCATATTTATTATAAACTAGTTAATTACCCGACTGCCCAAAAGGAGCATAATGTTTTAGAGTGTATGTTTGTATGTATGATTATTTGATTCCTTATGACCCTCCACAACCTAAACAGATGGACCGATTTTGATGTGCGAGGTGTTGTTGGATTTCTTTATTGACATGGTCCACATTAGTTGCGCCACCACGGTTTCATTCGTTAAGTAAAATTTTCGTTGTCGTTACTGTAGTTAGGTTTTGTTCTCTTTTGAATAATATACTTATTAGATAAATTCAGTATGTATAAATTCATATAATTTCTGTTTGTAGTCATTTAGAAGGCCTCTTACAAATGCTGAAAAGCAACGACGCTATCGAGAAAGATTAAAAAAGAATCCGAAAAACAAGAAGAAATACGAAAAACAATCTAGAAACAATAAAAAAAATTACAAAAAGATCCAAGATATGACGGAAGAAGAAAAAATTATATGTAGTAAATTTTAAGAACAGTTTGCGAATGAAGCTTTATTAATTCCATTGCGTTACTGCACCATTCCAATTTGTTACTGTCTCTTATTTTTTGTATTGAATAATAAATATATTTTGTTTAAATTGTACGGTACCATCCTATTTTTTTATTTTTATGCAAAACAGACTAAAGCTTGTTATTTAAGCATTATTGTGACCAAAAATAACGTGGTTGTTTCATCCAAAAGTTACAAATTGGATGTATTTTAAGAGCAAACGTTTAATCCATAAATGTTAGACGAATATAATAATAATAATAATAATAAATTCATTTATTCTCACCACATTACATCACATAGTACATGAAATACACGCACGTACGGTTCACAGAATTAGGACTATTAGGTACATAATACTAGGTCGAATAATCTGTGGTGACCAGCATCTTAGCTAAGTTATTGAGAATAACTTGTGTTAAAGATGCTGGGCCCTCTATTTAATTTCTAACAAATGTGTGGATTGTGCGTCTCATACATTTATTATAATATTAAAAACCACTGTTTCAAATGCAAAAAGAAGAAAAGATAATTACTATTAAAACTCTATCAGTGGCAAATAAAACATTATTATTTAAGATGAGAACAAAAATATTAATGTTAAGATTGAATATAATATAGCTCTCTCCGTTTTATAAGGTAAGTATAAATTAATGTATTTAAGTGAGAGGTGTGAGTGTGAGTGTGTGTGTGTGTGTGTGTGTGTGTGTGTGTGTGTGTGTGTGTGTGTGTGTGTGTGTTTGTGTTGTGGGTAACCTAGGGTTGTCAAGAAGTCAACTGTAGTAGACGTTCTGTTTCCTGATAATTATTTGACAATAGCCAATTTGTGACAGTTTCTTTGCATGAGTGTACCGAAAGTGAGTATATGTTCAAGTACTTATTAAGGATGTTATAAAGATGAGGTCCTAAGAAACAATGAAATCTTTGTGTGAAAGAATAAGTACATTGAAATGGTTGGCAAACTTTGTCCTTACGTCTCTTTGTGATTGACTCAAAGGGGGTGCTTTTATGTTGAAGAAGGATAACATGTAGAATGAATAGTTGTCTAACAGTTAGTACTTTACATGACTTATAGAGGATCTCTGTGGGATAAAGTATAGGACGGAAAGTACTCACTTTCAGTACAGCTCTCTGCGCCCTTTCCAGTGTCAGCAATGACGTTTTTGGTGCTCCGCCCCACACCGTTACGCAATAGGACAGAATAGATTGGCAGAGTGCTTGGTAAACTCTTCTAATTGTGCGTGTATCAGCTATATGACGAAGCGTTTTAAAGATAAATATCATTTTCCTTACACGCGTGGTTAGTGTCTCTATGTGAGTTAGAAAGTTTAAATTTTCATCGAGAATTATGCCCAGGTATTTGGTGTTGGGTGCGCGGTTAAGCTTGGGGCACAGGCATGAGCAGTTTAAAGTGGCGGATACAGCGCATGTGTGAGCAGTTAGTGTGAATGTGTCTTGTGGCTGTGTTGATTGGCGTAAAGTGTATGTCAGTATTTTTGTCTTCTCGGTATTTAGAGTGAGTAGATGTTGCGATAGCCAGTTTGTTACTATGTTAAGACCTTTTTGAGCAGCTTCAAAGGTAGTTTGCCAAGTTTCTCCTGAGAAAGTGAGAACAGTGTCATCCGCAAAAGCTGTGATTTTACCGTCATTTAGAGCTATACTGCACAGTTGGTTCACGTAAATAAGAAACAATGACGGACCGATCACGCTGCCTTGTGGGACACCGGAAGTTATGGGAAGTTCTTCACTTGTGTATTTTTGTACTTTGACGCATTGCGTTCGATCACTAAGGTAGTCCTTAAATATTTTAAGTGAGCAATTACGAATACCAAATGCTTCTAACTTCGAGAGGAGGATGGGAATAGAGACTGTGTCAAACGCTTTTTTGAGGTCTAAAAATATAGAAAGTACTTTTTGTTTTTTATCTATTTGCTTGGTAACATAGTCTGTAAGGTCTAAAACTGCCGCATTCGTGGATTTATTTCGCCTAAAACCGTACTGACTATCAGACAAAAGATTTTTGCCTTCAAGGTAACCGATTAGTCTTTTGTTGATTAACCTCTCTAGTATTTTTGAAATAGATGGAAGCACAGCAATAGGACGATAGTTATTTGCACAATCTCTATTCCCTCCCTTGTATATTGGATGCACAATTGCCTTCTTAAAGTAGGAAGGAAATGTACCTGTATTAAGGCAGAGATTAAATATGTATGTGAGCGGTGGTACAAGAATATGCCTATATCGTTTGAGAAACTTTGTCGGAATATTGTCCCAGCCAGTAGCCGATTCAGTTTTTAATGACATGAGTAATGCCTCTACTTCTTCCTCATCGGTACTAAGCATAACAAACGACTGCAAGGTGGGTGACACTGTTGAAGGAGTTGACGTTGTTATGTTTGGATGGTGCTTGCCCTTGATATCATTGGCTAGATTTGTTCCAATACTGACAAAAAACTCGTTCACTAACATAGCCGATTCTATTGGGGATGCTGTTAATTTAAGCAATTCAGTTGGAGATTCCTTTGATTTGACGGTATTTGCCACTCTTTTTATAATTTGCCAGATTCTTTTGTTATCTTTACCAGCCGCCATCAATTCTGACTTTTCGTACTGCCTTTTTAGTTTTTTTAATATTTTTGTACAGAAATTTCTGTATCTTTTATAGGTAGTACTTAGAACCTGGTCGTTAGGAAACTGCTTTAGCTTTCTATGCATCGCGTCTCTATTTTTCATACATCGCAACATGCCCGTGGTAATCCAAGGTTTCAATAATCGCTTGTGACTAGGGAATTTAATAATGATTGTGTTGGTTTTAAGTGTGTTAATTAAGATATCGACTAAGTATTTCGTAGCTTCGTTGGCATCGGTCAATTGGTAAATAGGTAGTAAATCGATTTTGCACATGTCTTTATCCATAGCACCGTAGTTTATTTTAGAATTTGAAGTGTTTTCTATTTTATGTCGTTTTTGGCTTTGAAGACAGAGCATTACTGCATAGTGGTCTGTGACAGTAGATTCTATGACTACTGTTATATATTTGATTATAATTATTTTTTAATAAAATACAGGCAGATACTTATTAGTATCACTGTTTTATTATTAAATTTTGTTTCAAAAAGTTACAAAATGGAACCCTCAATCCCTTTCCTGTATCATAAAAGTATATTTTTCTCTGGAAGAAGTGTTTTTTCGGCTTTACTGTTACGAATTTATTACATTTTAAGTCAATGTGCATACATACAATATTTGTTATAATGTTTATTTTTTATTTATTTTATTTTACTCTATTTTGTAACCGCGACATACTTTTTACGAAAACGCCCAAATGATACCTGAATTATCGCCTTAGGGAATTCATTCACCCCCTCGGTAATTCATGATCGCGGAACATCTTAAATAGATATTTCTCTATACAAGCCACTGTAATACAATTACAGAGCCATTTTCACAACATTTAATAATTGGTGGTTGTAGAATTAGCGTGCACCAACGCATAGACAAAAACCTGTTTATGATTTTATTATATGTATTTATAAACTACTAGCTTTTGCCCGCGGCTTCGCTCGCGTTAATTTAGAATTTGACAATCAATTCGGGTTGTACTCTGCTCGTAATAATATAATTCAATCATGATTCGAAAGACACGTGGCACCATCTATTATCATAAGAGCGTTATTGTTGTTTTCCTCGGGAACAGTAATTTTTTTCGGGTTGAAAGGTAGCCTATGTGATATGTCCGTTTCTGTACACCTGACAATGTATATGCAAAATTACAGAATGATCGGTTCAGTGGTTTAGGCGTGAAAAGGTAACAAACAAACAAACTCAGTTTCGCTTTTATGATATTAGTTAGGATTAGGATGTAAACAGCTGACCATATGGTCAAAATGAATGTTTAATACGAGATACTTTAAGTCGAACTCCATGTGACAATGATAAGATTGATAAGTTATCATGGATGTCAGTGTTTATTATTTATTTTGATCACTACCATAGATAAAAATACGATTACCTAAATATTCTAAAATAAGTGTAAGTACAACAGCGGCAACCTAGTGAGGAGACCATAAGATTGCCAAGCATAGTTTTTACATAAAAAGTCTAAAGCTTATGCTTGTTTACGAATACAAGCACCAGCTTTGTGCATTTACTAAGTTTTGTTGGTATTATAAAATCAAATATACGATATAGAGCAACACTAACAGTGTAAGAGATATTCTCTAGTATTTTTAAAAGCGTGTGAGGCTTGCCAACCTTTATTCGGCTAGCGTGATGGGCTATGGCCTGATTCTGTCACTTCGAGAGGGAGTAAACTGCAAAATAGTTTATAAACTGAACTAAAATTACATTCTCAGGGCTGTGTATAAACTGTATTGTTTAAGTTTTTACTGATATTTTTACAGAGCATAATACTTTAGAAAAATTCCTAGGCGACCCGCGATCTGACACAATCCAACAAAAAGAGTCCTAATTGGAGAACTTTATCAGATTTTAATTAAAACCTTATGGACTGAGTACTAAAGTAAATGAAAATTAAATTAAATTACCTACTTTGTTGAAGTTTTCTTTTTAAAACTCTCACAATAGGAATAAAAATGTCTGCTGTGCAAAAATGACGTAGGTACATCTAGCGGCTATGGGATCTTAGTCTATTAGATTTATTATTTCGTCTGTGACAAAAAGTTTACTCAATTTAAACTGGCTATAATAAACGTTATTGTTAGTTGTTTACAGGAAAATCTCGTAGATAAGTTTAACTACGAGCTTTTCCTGTAAATGGCTATTATCCAATGTTTATCTACATTTGTATGGAATGGTAAACGGAATTTAAAATCATAAAACTTAAGAAGGTAGTTTATATTAATGATAAATGGATGATGGAGAGGCTGGTAATCTGTCATACAGGTCGAGCCTAGTACAGATAGCAGTCTCTCACATAATTGCGAATATGTATATGTCTAGACTAATTTTCTCTTGTACAATTTCTTATTATGTACCTATGTGAGGGAAAAACAATAAACTATTATTATTATCACATGGTATTATCAAGTAAGAATCTGTTAGACTTATGCCTCAGGCAGCCATATATGTAATGATTAAAAGATCGGCGCTAAGTTATACCTATATTTTGTACGCATAGGTACATATCTTAATAAACTTGCACTAGTATTATTGACTTTAATAATATTGTATAGATTGTCAGAAGCTATTGACTAATTTTGTTTAATTTGTAATTAGTTAAAATTTATCTAACCGAATTGCATTACGACTTTATCGATAGCTCATCCATGCCTTCCAATATACATGTTCAAGCATGATGTCGTCGTCCCATTGATGTATGTTTTTAATTTTTTATATATCAATGCGTCGTCCTGTTAAACTGACCACGGATCTATCCAAATAATTTAAGAGATATATTTGTAATAGGCATACCTACTTATATTTTACTTCAACATGTATTATTGTTAGGTAAACGCGCTCCTTCTATCGGTAAATATAAATATCAACTACACTTTGCTGTTTTAAGGTCAAATTGTGGATAAATTAAATCAGTTAATGCTAGTCCTTCGTTAGCCGTTGTAATACCAAAAGTAAAGTATAATGTTTTACATGTTTTTTACGTTCTATAGTCATTACAACATAATAAATAAGTATTTATTTACCTATTTGTAGACTTTCCCGTTAAAATGTAATTGTCAGGATAGGTACTCAATAGTTTAATTTTTATGCAGTAACCTCTATGCCTGTTTTATCGTTGAATGTGTATACTGTGTTTTTAATATATCAATGAATGCAGTTTATATTCATAATTAATTTCGAATTTTAATATGACTACTTTTTTTGCACTGACAAGCATACATACTTAGTTTAATTTCAATGTTACTATTTAACAGTAAGGTGTAATAGAAGTGTTTCTACTTTTTGTTGATTACAGAAAAGTAAACACTCCCATAGAGGCGCAAAATATCAAAAGAAACCAACCTGTATGGTCCGACGGGCTTGTATATCTCTGGCGTGGTAACAATTGTCTTGGTCACTTTGCGCAACTTTTTAGTTGGTATTGTTGATGGCATCATGGACGTAGGATTGGCTACCGCGTCTTGCATGCTTCTCGTCAGTATTACTTCTGAACTTAATCTACAATAAAGTCAATGAGCGGGGTCAACAGTTCACATGTATATTACATTCAATAGTAGATAACCAGTAGACAGTTAACTGTTTTGTTAAATAAAACTACATAAATTTTATTAGTTGATTATTACACAATAATTTGGAGTGCCTAAATTAAATTTGTATGTCAAATGTCAAATAGGATATTATAACTTCTATCAAGGTTGTGGTACTTATCTTCGTTTATTTAGCACGCAGTTTCGTGCCCAAAAAGATTATATTTAATCTGTAGGACCTACCTACTAAAATTATTATTATCATTTTAGTATCAGACCGATCTGGTGATTGTGTTATTTTATTTAGGTACTAGCTGACCCGCGCAACTTCGTCTGCTTCACATAAGAGAATTTTCCTAGTTTTTGCAATATTTTTCATTTATGCTCCGCTCCTATTGGTCGTAGCGTGATGTTATATAGCCTATAGCCTTCCTCTATAAATGGGCTATCCAACACTGAAATATTTTTCTAATTTTTACCCGTAGTTCCTTAGATTACCGCGTTCAACCAAACAAACAAAATGTGAGTGAAGTCGGCGCGTGAGCGCCCCCGCTTTTTTATAAATGCAGCGGATGGCCGTTTCGCGCGTTAAACAACAATCAACCGTATAGCCGTACCCATACTGGCGCGGCGAGATTTGGAAGTTTTATTTCATCTATATCTTGTGTGTTTATAAACCGATTCCTATATTTTTTTTAAATAATATAAATATTAAAGTGTACTTTTTGAATATGGGAGTTTGATAAAGATATATCTATGTGAAATACAATATATTTATGTATTTTAATACACTTTGAAGAAATGCCTAACGATTAAACACGTTATTGTGGCTAATTTATAAAAGATAGATATATACTATTAAGGACTTTTTTGTAGATCTTTTGAAGACCATCATCTTTGTAATACATACTTTTGGTATATGATCAACGTATGCGAGGATAAGAGCTCGAAAGCGCATTTTCGTCCGACTTGCTTCAAATTTATCGTCACTGCTCAGCTCCTATGTGTCTTAGCGTTATGTTATATAGCCTATAACCTGCCCAGGAGTATGGACTACAATCGTACCAAGTTTGGTTAAAATCCCTTCAGTAGTTTTTGACCCATGCGTGCACATACAGACAGACAGACAGACAGACAAAAAATTTACTGATTGCATTTTTGTCATCAGTATCGATCACCATTCATCCTCCAATATTAATTTTGAATATATATTCAATGTACAGAATTGACCTCTCTACAGTTTTATTATAAGTATAGATATCGTGTTTCTAACAAGGTATATAGAATATAGATCAGGCAATAATTGTATTTATTGTGTCGAGTTAAAAGAAATGGCTTTGACAATTATTACGTGCTATCTGTGCAGACAGGACGAAAAAATAAAATCTTTTTTTTTACAGCGTATCGCAAACACAAATACACGTGCAAGCAACATGCAGGTATACATTAATAAATTGGCTTTTATCTTCACCACATTCAGGTACGGGATTTGGGAGTTATTGTAACACCTGAAATGCCCTTTCGCGACCATATTATGAAGATCTGCAAAAGGGCATTTAGAAACTTGGGCTTCGTTCTGCGCCAATCAAAGCACTTCACCAACATTACAGCAATTAAAGTCCTGAATGACGCACTAGTCAGGAGTCATCTGGAACATAGTGCTGTCATATGGGCTCCGCATGAAGCTAAGTACTCTGTAATGTTGGAACGTGTTCAAAACAAATTTACACGACACCTGTACTGGAAACTGTATGGGGTTTACCCATTTTACCCCCTTTAATTTTACCCCCACTTTATTTGTACTTGGTATGGTAGGCTACAACCAACTGAGTGTACGACGGGAATTCACACTTGTTGCATACTTGGTGAAGTTACTCCGTGGCGTAGAGCATAACCCAGGAGTACTGGGGCGCCTGAGTCTGTGTGTACCAGAGCGCTACGTGTGGCGACAGAGGCGCCCGCCGCTGCTGGCCATGCCAACGGCGAGGACCAATCTACTCGCTAAAAGACCACTCATCCGCGCGAACCGTACTATCAACAGGCTTCACAACAGGCTTGATGTGTTCACAGCTACTTTGAGTGAATTCGCAAAGGTATTGTTATATACTTTATGTTACGATTGTGATTATTTTTTTTAATTAGTTTCTTTTAATATATTTATGATGCACGTTGTTATTATATTCATAATAGTATGTAAGATCTGAATGTGTATTTTTAATGTAAAATTTCATTTTTGTGTTTTGATATAAGTGTACATAGATTAAGACCACTCTATCGCATTAGGTGTAAGCCTGTAATTATAGTGTTAGGGAGATAAAAATAAATAAATAAATAAATCAAAAACTGACGAATTTATGTAGATGTAGAAAACATATGAATCGTATAGTTTAAAGTCTTTAGACCTGGTGGTTAAATATTAAATGAAGTCTTTTTTTATTTTATTCCTTCTATTACTGTTTAAAATATAACCATAATTAATCATCCATTGTTTATAGCGTATTTTCTTAAGATTTTCAGTAATTAAGATACTTCATATTTTTCCAGGCTTGCAAGTTCTTCTTTGAAAAACTTTCAAACCATTAAAGTTATTGAGACCATTGATATCTGTATTTAATCTTTGATGATAGTAGATTAACTTGGTACCAATCACTCCATAACTTCGTAGTAGAAGTGTATTTTTCACGAGCATAAACTTAAATTCAATTTTCTCAACTCGTACAGTTAGGCTAGGTACAGCACTTAAAAAAAATTATAAGCAAATAATGATTGTGCCTAGCAAAATGATTCTTTTTACACTGAATAGCTAATTTTTTTCAGTTGTAGGAGATGGTATTAACTCCATACCGCCAAAGTGGTCCCTTTTACTTGACACAGTCACATATAGAGAAAATTTAGATAGGTACCTATCTACTTCCACGCGTAAGAAATCGTGAGCAAAAGCTATTCTGATATAAATGATAATAATATACTCAAAAACCTACAACAATACTCAATGAACCGACCCACTTGGCAATTGGCATAAGCCCGTGTCAGATTCACACCCACCAGCATCAAAGCTGAGATTTGAAATATTTTATAACCCATAATAATAATATTGTTTATTTTCTCTCAAAAAGTTAAATACCTACATAGATATGTTACATTAATAAGTACAGCATGAACTAATAAAACAATAGTGAGAGCTGGAGTTTGTACTAAGTACGAAACCTGTGTGTCAAATCTCCAGGCTCTCTCCTTTAGTAATACAAAAATATGCAGCTAGAGATTGTAGAACGTGTCAGAAACAATATGTACTTCAAGGATACAAGAAAATGTAAGTCAATCAATAAGGTAAATTAGCAAAAAGTGCGGGGATGAGATTGTATATTTAAAGTATGTGTGTGTGTATGTGTGTGAGTGCGCGTGCGCGCGTGCCTAATTATTTTAAAGTACAAATAATATTTTCAATTTCGTCATAATCTATGTTATTAAACCAGTTGGTAACTGTTTTTTACATTCAATTTTAGTCATGACATACACATTTAAAATTTTGTTAACCTTGTTGTACACATAGCTACCAAGGAAGTAAAAACACCGTTGAGCTAGACTTGTTTCGACCGATATCAAGGGACATACATTATGTTATCGGCGTACGGAATGAAATTTGGAAGGGTCATAAGAAGTCTGTGAGTGAATTGTAAGGATATCATTGAGAATATAAATATTTTGCGAACAGAGAGAACATTACAGATTTTATAAAGATCAGTTGTAGAAATTCGGTATGGTAGCCTCCAACCAACTTTTAGTACCGCTCTTTGGGCGCGTTCTAATTTTAGGAGATGTGTTTTGTGTGTTCTACTCCAGGTGACGATACATTGCGTGAGAGATTGGCAAAGTGCAAGATAGGTGGTTCTAAGGATTTGTGCATCAACAACATGTCCGAGGGCTTTGAAGACAAAGATTAGCTTTCGCAATCGATAAGGTAATCGGTAAGTAAATCTATGTGTGAGTAAAAGGAGAGAGCATCGTCAATCTGTAGGTATCCCCAGATATTTAACAGAATTGGTTTGGGACAGAACAGACAAATCTATACATATAATAAAATCGTAGGAAAGTCAAAACTGTACATTGAATATTTTTTTAAAAGAATACTTTGGACGTGATCTACAATCGATATCGAAGACAAAAATATACTTTTTTAAATTTTTGTCTGTTTGTCTGTATGTATGTCCGGGCTAAACTCAAAAAGTACTGCATGGATTTACTTCAAATTTTGCATCAATATTACTAACAGGTCGGGTCAACATATAGGCTACATATAATCACGCTATCACCTACGGGGGAGGAGCTGTGAATCTTTATTTTTCTTACGCATTCTGTGACAGCGTGTAATCTAACGACGCATATTTAAATGTTGTTTTTGAGTAAGCCATGCTATTATCTAGCTTTACACTATAAAAACTACGCGATTTAAGTAATTTGGCCAAAGAAATATAGTTGGGTTCCGCGGCGACAAACACTTTTTAGTTAAAATCTACGCGGACGAAGTCGCAGGTAACAGCTAGTAGAATAATAAAAGTAATAAACTATACACATTTTAAATAAACTTAAATAATTCCATATTACCTACTATAACAATAGAATAATAAATCCTTACTAATATTATAAATTCGAAAGTACCTAACTCTGTCTGTCTATCTGCCTGTCTGTCTGTTACCTTTTCACGACTAAGCCATTCAACCGATTTAGATGAAATTTGGCACAGATCTAGTTTAAAACCTGGGGAAGGACATAGGCTAGCTTTTATTAATGTAGGTACCACGCGGGCGGAGCCGCGCGCAAAAGCTAGTATACTATAAAATAATTTTATGAATGTGGTGACTATTCTAGTATCTAAATAACAATAAAAATAAAGAATTATACTTTGAATTTAAACAATTTTATCGTCGGTTACCCGACTTGTGATAACCTAACTTCCTAACTATAGATAACTACCCTAATTAACATTATAAATGCCGATGTGAGTTTGTTTGCTTGTAGGTATGTTTGTTACGCTTCACGTCTTAACTATAACAACAAATCATTCATTTCATCCAGAAAAAAGTACTGTTTCCGAGGGTTAGAAATTCTAGATAACCTACACGTAACCTGCATTTACGCGAGCGAAGCCGCAGGCAAAATCCAGTATATAATAATATTAAAATCACGATGCGCGATGGTACAGGGTAGTCTCATTAAAAGTTGGCAGAAATTAAGATTATCACGATTTCACGTTTGAATAATTATTTAACCAGAGCGGACGGCGCAAGTTAAAAATATTGCACGTTATCCTGCGGCTACAATTAAAAGAACAGAGCAGGGCGTCGAGGTCTAAACCATCCACCTAGGCTTCTCTAATCATCGATACCGCACACCCCGTACATAGTCCGTGATATTATTGTCCTGTTCCTTTACGGAGAGAAAGGTAACATTATCTAGTAATAAAAAGTAGGTAAGTACCTATATTACCTAGATAACTGCACACTTCTCACTGGTGTAAACGTTTTCACAACTTGGCACGCCCGTATCATTGTAACTGAAATTAAATAAATAGTATTCGTACCTAATATTAGCTTTTTTTAAGTTAAAATAGTATTTTTTGCATAAACATGTGTATACATACAATTTCAGGCATGTAGGCATCGATCAAATATACCATAGATGCACGATCATCGCTCGAAAAACGGCCCCAACAAAACTGTGCATAAATCAGTCGTCATGCGCTATATTATGCACCTGTCCCACTCACTCTTGCGTGCGCTGCCCGTAAGCGAGAGCGAATCGACACCACTACTACGGTGGAGACCGCACCATATACTTACTAGTACGCTTGCGTATCGCGACTAATCGCGAGTAACACACTTAGGACGCTTTATTTCATGTACCTATATTTATTTCAACTAGAATTCTTAGAATTACCTACACTCACAATTGGCGACAGTTTTAAAGAGGACTTTTGTATGGGATTGTGTATCTAGTCTATTATTGATCGAAGTATATTTGATCGAAGTATGTAGGATGTTACAGCATATTTATTGTTCTTACATGTTTGCCGTACACAGTGACAAATGTTCTTTGGTTTAGACATTTTACAGAAGTAAATGTTTAACGAATTTTATATACCTAATAATAAATTTAACACAATAAAAATGTCCTAAAATCTTAATAAGTTAAGTAATTAAATTATTTATTAATATTAACACATTAGACGCCATGCCGGTCATAAATGACCGCGAATAGGTAATACATTTTCTATTCAAAATGTTAAAATATATCAATACAATGTCAAAACAAAACGTAAGTAAATAAAAATTAAAAAAAGGAATTAAATTGTGTTCTTTAAATAAAATAATAATAAATCATCAATTATAATTGATATATATCTTACGTATGTATTTTTTTTTGTGTTTGTAAAATATTACAAGAGTAGCTGATGTACAGTCCACAGAACACTTATACTCAAAGAGAAGAATGACAATTTCATACAAAATTTGTGAGGAAATTTTTCCTTGGCGTCTTGCGCCATCTATTTGCAGCCCGCACAAAATTAAACAAAATTATCGCGGGAAATTCAAAATTGGTGGTGTGTAGGTATATACACTTCTCATCAGAAAAATCGAAACACTTCCGTTTTTATGGTTCCTGTCCTAATTTAACACAAAAGAGTTTTCATTCCATGAAAAAATCACATGATTGTATAGCTGGCAGTTTGGTCATTACAGTGATAAGCGAAAATTCTAAATTCAAAATTAGAATTTCATTTGTTTATCCTATAAATGAAATGATTCACTATTTTGAGACAAATGTGTGTTTAGAGTTGGAGTACATTTCACCTTTGAAAACTAAAAATTAGCGCTTATCTTAAAACTTGTTGTTGTGTGTTCTGTATACTGCGTGTGTACTTTGACTTTGGGACGTCTGAAAAAGTTTTTTTTTCTATAACATATGGATACTTCGCCCGCAGAAGCCGCCCAAGTGGTGGCATTGCTGGATTCTGGACTTAGTCAGCGTGTTGTGGCTGAAAGATTGCATCTAAGCCTGTCGTTTGTTCATAGAGTCTACTAACGCTATCGGGAGACTGGTTTGTTCACGCGCCGATCAGGATCTGGCAGGAATCGGGTCACTTCTGAGCGAGATGATCGATTTATTGTAACAACTTCTTTACGAAATCGACGCCTTAATGCTTTTCAACTGCAGCAGCAGCTTCATGTTGTACGTAGGGTGGCTGTAAGTGACTCTACAATTAGAAGAAGGTTGAAGGAACGTGGACTGGTACCGCATAAGCCAGCAAGTGGGCCGAAATTAACTGCAGACCCGATGGTCTGATCCCGATGCGCGCTCTTCGATAGAGCGCGCTTTAACTTTGCACGTGAGCACCTAAATTGGTCATACCTCCAGTGGAACAAAGTCCTCTTTTCTGATGAGTGTAAAATTATGCTGTATGGTAACGACGGAAGGAACAAGGTCTACAGAAGAGATGGAGAACGCTTTGCACAATGCTGCATTGAAGAAAAAGTCAGCTATGGTGGCGGTTCGTGGACGGTTTGAGGAGGAATCAGCGCCGACGGTAAAACAGAGCTTGTCTTTGTGTCTGGGCCACGTCTGCCTGCACTAAACAGTCATCGGTACATCGAACAGTGTCTTGAGCTTCACGTGATGCCCTATGCACATTTTATTGGCAACGGTTTCATATTCATGCACGACAATGCTAGGGCTCACACCGCGAGCGTCGTACGAGATTATGTTACCGAAGTAGGTATCTCCATTATGGAATGGCCAGCAAAAAGCCCGGACATGAATCCGATTGAACATCTATAGGATGAATTAAAGAGACGAATTCGTGCAAGAGATCCTGCCCCAGAAACACTTAGCCAGCTGCAAAATGCAATCCAAGAGGAATGGAATGGAATGCCACAACATTTGATCGACTCTCACCCGATCGATGAAGAACCGTATGGAAACAGTAATAAGAGCTCGGGGAGGGAATACAAGTTATTAAATAAACGTTTCTTAGCTTTTTTTTCATTTACGTGTTTTATCAATTTCCTTCATACTCCATACAGGGTAAAAATTACTTGTTAAACAAAATACGAAACCTATGAACATTTAATTTGAATTTAGAACATTAACATTATTATTTGAAAACCTCATATTATTCATTATTAAACGACATTTGACATATATTCCTAAATATATACATTTTTCTGATAATCCTTACAAAACATAAACTTGCAAGTGTTTCGATTTTTCTGATGAGAAGTGTATATACATATATATGGGTATGTATGTATATCTATTTGCTTGTCATTATTATGGGTTCAAAATTGGAAGCACTGTATTTTTCGAAGTTCCTTGAAGTTAATGTGTATGCCGATTTAGATTTGTTATGTTATACAATTTATGTTATTAATAACCAGATTTCTATACAATAAGTACAATCAATACTTATTGTATAGAAATCTGGTTATTAATAAAATCAGCGTTCACATATTCAAAGAAAAACTTAATCGAAAAACACAGTTTAGAGAGTTCAATAAATATGTACATAACTTTATTATAAAAGGTTTATTTGTGAATAGAGCAATACATACAAATCTTACTATGTAAAACTCATATTGTAAAACAAAAACAATGTAAAAGTCACTTTCTCAATTTGAGTCTATATCTCACAAAATAACACTTGATTTCACCAAAACAGTACAAAGGAGGAACAGGGTGCTCGACTCAACGTTTTTAATGCAGAAGAAATTAAAACTAGTTTATTTATCGAAAATAAATCGAAATTACAAGATAAACGGTGCGCAAGCGGTGGCAGACATTTTTCTTGTTGCCAGTAAATGTCACGAAATTAATTGTAAATATTTATATATTGAAAATTCTTTTTTATACTGAGATTAAGATATTTTGCTCTATTGTTTAATTATCAAAATATAATTCATAATTATTTCTAAGATTCTTTACATTGTATTTGTAATAAATTAAAATAAAAACATTTTTAAACTCAATTGTATTTTTTCAGTGGTATCATTACAGCAGGAATTATATCGCTATTCTTGTTTTCCACTATCGTTATCTCTATCGTGTCTAACAGCCCTCCAATCAAAATCTTGTAGAACAGAGTTGACGGACCCTGGTACAGTCTGTCTATAAAGAGTAGACAAAAAATGGGGGCGCCACTGTCTTTCACCTGGTATCCCTAATACTATGTAATAACTAGTTTTGATACTTGCTAATTACTGTAATATTGGCATTAATTTTTGTGATGATACTAAGTATAACTTAGTACTTCACATAACTACTTTACAGCATGTGGTTATATAGAATAATAAAAAAAATGTTTTAGTGAAATATTTATTTTCTAAAAATTAGTCATCGAACATGTCATAATCTAAATATTCGACACCAGACATGTTGTCGTCTATCTCCTCAGCAGAATCTTGGCGAGAAGTATTTGGCAGACAGGAATCTCTTGATTCTGTCTCAGACTCACTGCTGCTATCGTCACCAACTCTTATAATTAATTTTTCTATATTTTGATATAGCTTGGGGCCTCTTTCATAGTACTCCTTTTCAATCTTTTTGACATGGTCACAACATGATTTCCAATCTGCTGGAGTTATGGAAGCAAAAGCCTCTTCGGATAATTGTTTTATATCTCTGGACCCAACATTTTGTGCTGCCACTTTCCTTTTTGCCAAAGACCATATTAGTTCAATTGGGTTCATGTCGCAGTGATAAGGTGGAAGCCTTACGACTATATGCCCATGCTCGCTTAGTAACTCGTCAATTTCATAAACTGGTTCTGATTTTTTTTTTCACCAAATCTAATGGTTTTCGTAGGGTCCAATCAAAATTAATATTGTTCTCTTCCAGCCATAATTTGATTTCAGCAATTTTGCTGGATGTTGTTGGCGCCTTATTTTTTACAATAGAATGATACAGCGCGTTATTCATTACAATTATGGAAGGATATTCCAGATTTGGGATAAGCTTTTCTGTTACCCACTTCGTAAAATTGGTTCTGTTCATTTCAGAATGATAGTCTTCTTGTTTGTTAGTACCAGTGAAAATGAGAAGAGAGTTCGGCACAAACTCTTTTTCACTTCCTGCATTGATAAGAATCCATCTTTTCCCTTTAGATATATCTTGAATTACTCCCTCGGTATCAATTGATTGCCAACACTTTTTTAATTTATATGATGAATGAATGTAACTTTCATCCAGATATATGATATCTTTTTGCAATTCTTCAGGTAAGTTACGATTGTCCATAACTTTTAAATATTTTTCCCTTTTGATACAAATATTAGTTTTCCATCAAAGCTTTTCTGTTTGATTTACATTTTTTGTATTTAAAACCAATAGATTTTAAAATTTTATGTAAGTGCGCTCGACTTCCATTGAAACCAAGGTCTTCCCTTACCATGGCCAGTATTTTGTTAAGTGTAGGGACTTTTTACACTATAAAAGTAATGCACTTTCTGTCGGATTGCACACTGGTCAAAATCGTCTAAATCTTTTCTTGGGCGTCCTTTCCTATGTTTAGCAAGAGTACTAAATTTTCCTTTATTTTTGGATCCTTCCAAAACTATTCGTCGCACCGTACTCTCGGATTTACCTGTAAATAATAACTATAATGTCATAAGTATCAAAACCAGTCACACACACTATAAATATTTGTTGTATGTTTATAATCTCAACGGTATGTATGAATGTAAATATTTCGTGATAAAACCATTTCTGAATAAAATATTACCATTTAAAAGAGTGTAAAATGGCATATAAGTATTACATTAAATCAAACTAACCAGTCAGATCAGCTGTTCGTTTATAAACGTCTTCCATCTCCGTGAGTAATCTGCCGGCTTGGAATTCGGCTAAACATCGCATGAAGACTTTATATATGACTTCGCGAGTGCCGCTGCGTATTGTCTTATTCATTGTGAATATGTATGTATGAAATTTTTGGATAATTTCAAGAAAACTTTAGAGAAATAAGCAAGAATTGTAATGAAAGCGAACAATGTTTACATTGCAGTGACAAGCTTGACATTTAATGTAGTGATGCTAGCCACAGAATAAAGTTAGTTCCGCAAAAAATAATTTCTACTCTTTATAGACAGACTATACGTCCGGGCGTCACTTGGGGTTACCACATAATATCAGGGTTGGTTTGAGCCTTGAGGTATAAACCGTAAACCAACAACAAATCTGAGTGGTAACCTCTTCCTTTTTTTTGTTTTATGTGTTATAATATCTGTATAACACTTTTAGTTTTTAATTGTAAATGCTTTTTAATCCCTATTGTGCTACTAAAATTTGGGAACATTTTTGATTTGATTATAATAAGTAAATTAATATTTACGTGTTTTATTTTACACCAAGCACAACAAAATACAAGTACCTGCATAAAATCATAAATATTAGACTATGAGCCAATTTATCTATCATCAGATAAGTTATTCTTAGAATAAAATACAACATGAACTATTGAACCAATTTAAAGTATCTGTTGTCTAACTGTTCGATTGTTTTACTTTCGTTTTCAGTCAGGTATAATTTATGCGACGGATATATTTTTTATATAGTGATTGAAAAGTTTGCTAATATATTTCGCCATTGTACAATAAGCCTTAGGTTAACTATTTAGTTACATCGCTTCGTATTTCGTTACACTATTTCGTAACAACTATTTCGTTGCGTTCATTTATTTTGGCAAATACTCATATGTACATAATTATATTAATCAATATTTTCTAAGATGGGTTTTAAGGTGCATTACCCGCATATTACCCGCACATAATTATATAACAAATTCTCCAATCTTGAATAGAACCTGAAACATAGTTGCACACACATACATAATAATTATAAGAAGGCTACACAGTCATCTCATCAAATAGACGAGCAATAAACTGAGTTAATGGCTTACGAAGATGCTGAAGTCTAATTCAAATTAGTCAGAATACTAGTAAACTCAGCTAGTAAATAAAGAAGATAAAAAGCTATGGCATGCAAACGTCATAAATCATTGGTTTTAAAATAGTCTCACTATGTAAAAAACACATCATGATAATTGAGCCAATATGCTACACGAGCTACGGAAGTCAACTAGATTGTAGGTATTAACATATTATGTTAGAGAGCATATTTGACTTAGTCTGATCCATGACTAGAGAAGTGACGTGAAGACGTGAGTTAGATAGTTTAATGATTTATTTAATACTTACTAGCTCTTGCGCGCGGCTCCGCCCGCGTGCAAAAGCACATCACATCAATAAAAAGCAGCATATGTCCTTCCCCAGGTTTTAAACTATATCTGTACCAAATTTCATCTAAATCGGTTGAGTGGTTTAGCCGTGAAAAGGTAACAGACAGACAGATAGATTTACTTTCGAATTTATAATATTAGTAAGGATAGTAAGGATAATACATACATAGCAACACTGATTTCATATTTTAACTTCAAATTAAAAGGGCTGTGTACTAACTTTACAGTACTTCGTTTACGTTTTTATGTATATATTATTAATATTTTTGTTGTCTTTGCTGTAGCCCAAAGAATAATAATCGCTCTAATTACCGGTCAATGGTCACCTTACTGTCGGCTTATCAATCCATTTATTAATTATTTTAATCTCTTTCCACCCTAACGTTGACAGAATCATCGCCATCGCTTCGGTACCAGATATTGTAGAAATATGAAGATAATAAACTTCAACACCGAGAAAAGTTGAAGTTGAAGCTGTGTCAAAGTTGTCAAAATTGACAATTCATCTAATATCATAAATACATTACATTTTTGAGAGAAATTTGAGGTTATTCTTTTAACTTTGTAAGAATTGTAAGAATAAACTTTTATATTACAACATAACCTTATGATTGCAAAATTGTAATCTTTAGCAGGTACAGTATTCATTTAGTACCAAGGACTCTGCCATAAAGTGGCTCTATAGGGTTATTGCAATTAAAATATTCCATGTATTCGTTTCAGACACAATGCAAAGACTCTTCTCTGCTGTAAAAACATTAACATCAATTGCTAGTTTGCCCGTGAGAAATGTGCTGATATCTTTGCCAAACAAGTTTTGTAATACGCGGTTATTGCAACCTTCGCTTCCCTCGGTTAACCCAGTCTGCAGTTTCAAAGTAAAAGGAAAAGTTCGACGACGTTGTAAATCTTGTTACTTTGTTGTGAGGGATGAAAGATGGTATGTCATTTGCCCGAAATATCCACGGCATAAGCAAATGGCAATGAAAGCAAAACCATTGAACACTTGGATTTTAACACACGCTACCCAAAGCCCTGTAAGACCATGGTAATATTATAATGTCTAGAATGATTAGTAGATATGTAATAAAGTAATATTAGTCTATTCTTTGTTTTATTTAACTTTAGTAAAAGGATCATGATACATATATTTTTTGTTTGAAATAATATCTGATGTCTAGCAATACACAACTTAAGTTAAAAACAACCAAAACTATAGCCCTGTTGAGCCAAGCAACCATTAGAGCCTAGACACTAGACATAATGCTAGTTTTATTTTGTTTAGGTATTGTCATTATGTCAGATACCAGTCATTAAGCATTCTGACTTACATACTGTTTTTAATATCATATTTGCTATGTATTTTACATCAATAGTTATGTAAATTCTTATTGGTTGGAATCATACCTACCTTTTGTAAATATATTTACTAGACTGTCTATGTGACTTATGAAACAGGTGACAGTAAGTTTTGACTCTACACAAAAGACAATACTTAAGGACAATGATCTTTATTGCTTATTATAGTTAAAATACAAGATCATGCCAAGGGACAAATATCAACTGCCTTTATGAAAAAATTTGTGATCATGAATCATATGACAGATGATTTGTATTACTACTTATTAAAATAACTTTAGTAAACAACAATCTCTAAAAACCACTATTGTCTTAGATCATAACAAGGGACATATTGTTATGGTAAAAATCAAAATCGTTCATCAACTTAAAAAAAATGTTTAACAATAACTCCAATGGTTTAATAATGTTGATCTTGAAGAGAATACATAGATTGTTTAAATAAAAATGATTTTTGATAACAGTTATAATTATAATGTAACATACATAGGCATATAATAATGATGTATAAAGAATACATATTAAATTTCAAAACAATACGTTATAATCAGGTATCTTCTTGATCTGGAGAAATTGATGGATCTAAACTGATGGTACTGAAACAAATAAGTTATAATTAAATAAACTATATAGGTGCCTGAAAATACAACTCAGCTGCTGAATACCATCAGCATCAGTTGCCAGTGTCATAATAAGCTGTTTGCTTAGTAATTGGTGTGGTTAGTTCTCCTTTCATAAATTGCCAATACCATACCCCATAGTTTTAATTTTTATTTGATAATTTCATCAGGCAACTAACACCAGATTTTTGGCAATGATAATTATTCAAAAGGTAATTTGTGATATAGTTACCTGATCCTATCAATAACATCATTAACATTATCCAACTGAATAGGTTCTGGTTCAATAAGTACATTTTCTTCACTATCACTAATTTCTATAACTGCACTCACAACTTCGATAATTGCTACATCATCAGATTCATCATCATCACTTTTTATTTGTCTTGCATTTGCATTATCAGTCTTTATTCCAGCAATTCCTAGAAATTCAATAATTACTAAATATTATTATATACAACATATTTGGAAATAAATTATTTGTTATAGATAAAATAAATTACACACAAAGCAAACATAATAATTATAATGAAATATTTCATAGATCAGCATTAGATGTGTGGAAATCAATTTATGATGATCTTTGACATGTTTTTTTACTGCCATGTCTATCTGTCATACCTACAAACATCTTTACATATAATTAAAGATGACAAAAGTGTGCATTTAGCTAATGTGCATTTACAGTAACACAAGCTTTTCTCTAATCACTCTAGTAATGAATTGTTATATTTTGTAATATGTTGAAAATAGGATTGAATACTATTCCAAGTAGAAAGCATTATGTGCTTTTCAGTTGTCTATATTTCCAGTTGTTGATAATATCTATATTAGTACATCTTTTATAGAATTGGGTATACCTTTGGACGGGAACATAGGTGAATCACGCCGGACACGCCTGCGTCGAGTTTGGTCACTTCGTCTGACCTGGGTCATACTTTGGAAATCTATATTATACAGTGTTCCAGCAAGAAGCAATGTACAAATAGGATCACCAGCATTAAAAGCAGTTTCTAATTCAGTGTTGCTACGCTCGTCATATTTCCACCAGCCTGGAAAAATGTTGCATTTTTAATTTACCTCAAATGAGAAATTATCATAAATAAAACTTGTAAACAATCAATTACCGTTTCGTCCTTCGTAAAACCATTGATATATGTCCTGTGTCTCATTTGCAATGACTTCTTCAGTTGCTAACATCTCTAACAATATTGGATTATCCAAGTAATTAGGTGGAATTTCAGCTCGACACATAGCACATTTTTTACTTTGAAATGCAATGCCCTGTAATACATTACAATTGTTAATATTATACACAAACTCCTGCACCACAAGTAAAGTTGGCATATCAATTTCTTGTTAAATGAAAGTGAAATGTTAGCTTACAAATTATGTATCAATAATGTACATATTTATATCTCATATTTGTTAAACATTTAGGACCATATCAATGGAGTAGTTCAATAACCTTTGGACAGTCAGACAAGTGTCTTAAGTCTGGCCCCACAAACTTGCTATGATTTCTTGTTTCTATTAATCATACCTCATGCTTTATCATGCCATTGACTTTAAAAATAACTATTTCATAAGATATTATCGATTTTCATTCAGATTTGTATTATGCATGTGATTTTATCCTTACAGGTCAAGCTGCAAGTTAACAGTTATAAATATCAACACACAATGTGAAATTAATGATATATTTTATATTGGGATTAAATATAATGATCAGCAAAAATACTAATTGGTCAGCAAATATTGCACAGCATAACGAGCATCTATACACCTCAAATCACTGCATTCCGTCTCAGAAGTGTTAGTTTATGTTAGGTTCCTTTTTTAAACCCACCCAAAAATAGGAGCCCCGTGAAGCGGGGCTATGTCGACTTAGTTTGATCTCTTTAAAGTTTACTGAGTTGCTGATCAATTAGCTTTTTTGCTGTGCAGTTAAATACTACCCTTTTATATTTACCTTTACACATAGAAAACAGAAAACATGTCCACAGGGCAACTGGGTTGGATGGTTGCACTTTTGTAAACATACTGCACAGTCGGCTTCTGTAAATTATAATACATTGTCAAGACAAGACAAATACTTAAACTAATTACACATTTACAACAATCAAAAGGTTTCTCTTTTGAAAGTTTTTAAATGCTATTCTGTGTTACTAAAATTAAGGTAATAGTGTTAGTTAAAATCTTGAAAAAAATTTAATAGATTTTTACAATTAAGTCTTTAGTTGTTGAACACAGTGGCAATCACCACCTGTTTAATATTCTGCTCATTTAAATAATGCTTTTTAATTGTTGTATAACATTAAACCTTAGCTATATTTAATATGATAACTTTAGACTATTAAAATTAATAAATTTGAATGCTTCAGAAATTTGGATGTTTATTACTCAATCAGTACAAACAAACAGCATATATACTGTTAGATGGATTTAGATAAAACTTGGTACACAGATAGACATTATCCTTAAAATAGCATATAGGCTACTACTTCTTATCATCTGCTTGGGATATACAAGTACAGAAACTAGTTTAAAAATTAAAGACAAAGATTGTGTCAACATGCTAATATTTCTGATCTATGTATATTACAAAATTGTCAATAAATGGATTGTGATTAGAGAGCTTGTTTTGAATATAGTCTTAAACGAGACGAGAGTAACTTTCATAACGATAATTTTATTGCGAAACATACGTATGCTAATCGCTTTAGTAATATATACAGCTGCGTAAGTCAAAATATGTTCGAAATCTATAATTATACTGAATCAAGTAGTGACTGATTTATGATATAAATTGAGTACCTACATACGAAAATATTAGTATTATATTTACAAATTGTATTATTTACCAGGTTTGAGAGTGTCTTCGTCATCATTCATAGTTAAGTGTACCTTGAAATACCTTTCAACAGTATTTATATAAGCAATATTTTTCGACAAGTTCAAATAGAAAACATTTCACTCTTAGTTCGTTTATTTTTTACAGATGTTTTTTATGTTTTGATCAGAATTGTCCAATCAATTCGATAACACTTGTGGGCCATTTTGACATTGACAGTTCTTAGATTTTAGATGGACCGAAAGTTTATAGTGTCGTAGCTCTTAAATTCGAGTATTCTATCTTTCATTAATTAAATTAATAATGCTAGGCAAAGCAATCACCTAATGTAAAATTAAAATCTGTGCTTATAATAAACTAATCTAGATAGCTAGTAAACCGAGAAGTTAAATATTTTGCTAGGAATTGGGAAGACATATTCAACCTATTCTGTCAACCCTGATGAACTACCTTTTTTAGTATTATTTTTTGCGTAGGGAGATGCTCCTTATACATACCCCCTCGCCACAAGGGGAGACGAGAGGGTTATGTTGGGCTCTCCTGAGACTTCGGGCCTACCAACTAAAACCCCACGGTGTGCCAACTCGCTGTCTTTATAATGGGTGGGCTGCCGGAACAATAATTTCAACAGTCAGCCCACCCAGCAGTGCTCTATGCAGGTTTAACGCCTGCAGCGGCAACTCATGGGCGACGCCCCAGCACAACAAAGGGAATCGCTCCAACTCATTGGCCTATGGGCGGGCGATCCCCGTTCGCCCGCTCATGGCCCGCACTGTGGCGGCATCAGGTGCGATTAGTGCGAATTACCGCCCTGTGCCACCTGGTCTGACGGCGGCGACAGGATATTGCCAACATAGAGATGTAGACACAGCCATGATACCAGACCATGACTATGTCGACATCTCTTCCAATTGAGAGAGCGGCATCACCCTACGAGGTGGGGCCGATAAGCCGCCCCTCCCAGGCTGTTTAGATATGGCCTTACAGGCCGCAACCAGGTGGTCTGCAGGGCGCTTGGCCTCCGCGCACTCCGGGCAGCATGGGGGAGCCTCGCACGAACGGGCGAAGTGCCCCGGCTGACCGCAGCGGTAAAACAGTCGCTGCGGTCTATGAGAGTCGGTCACTGCAAGCGGACATGGCCCGCCCCTCCACACTTAAAGCACCTCATAGGTCAGGGGTCCAAGATTTTAATCCTGGCCGAACTCCAACCCACGAAGATCCGGCGGCGGCCAGCCTGATGGTCGCTTGAACGGGGCACTGCGCCCAGACAGCCCCTACACCTCCAGGGCCGGGGCGAATGACGCCTACCTTAGTGTTGTCCACGGCGCATCCGGTAACCGCGACAATTGCGGACCGGACGTCTTCCACGGACACGGAGTCATCCAAACCGGAAATGCGCATAAACCCTGATGAACTACCTACTAAAACAAAATATTACAGTAGTAAAATCTATACATATAATAAATCTGTAGAAGTGTAAATTCTGTACATAGAAAATATAAAAAAAAATAGCAGTGAGTGTTACTAGATCTAAACAGAACCCCAAATGTGATTAAAAAAATGTTGTCTGTCTGTCTGTGTGTTCAAGCATCACGCAAAAACTACCAGTTCGATTACGATGAAACTTCGTATTATTTTACTTTAATATCCTGGGCACCACACTGGGTACTTTTTATCCCGGAAAAGTATATACAATAAAAAACAAACTTAATTTTGCGGTTCAATCCCTAGACACGGTTACTGTACCAACCGCAAATAATAAGTTTGTCGCCCTTTATGTCACCCGCAGTTCACTAACATTGCGCTGTAAATGTAGGGCCGAAGGTCGAATTTGGCTTGAACCGTTCGCGGCATTAGCGTGGCGCGCGACGCCACGGATCGCAAGCCTATATAAGGTCGGCCGCGCGCTCCACAGGTTGGGAGCCTTCTGCACTCACCCACAGTCCGCATAAAGTTGTAAAGGCCATCTGAGGCCAACAACTAGAACCCAAAAAAAAAGCCGCGCGCTCCATACATTTTTTGACTGTTGATGCGGACGGACGAGTCAAGCGGCGAGCGTTCGTTCTTATTGACATTTTATAAATTGTATGCCCGCAATTTTAAACCGTGCTATTCAGCGCGACCTTTTTATTTCAGAACAGTACAGTTTAGACTTTAGAGTAGTTACTTATTAGGTTTATTTTTATAAGGTGTATATAGATTTAATTTTAAGGTAGGTAGTATATTTAATACTGTGTAACGTAGGTTATTTCTAAGACTGTTAGGTAGGATTAGTTATTCGTATATGTTTTAGTAGATATTAGATTAGAGTACGTACGCATTTTTTAATTAATTTTGGTGTGTATCAAACTAACCCGGTTACAGGGACCTTAAATTATAGAAAAAAAAATATCTTCTCTTCAATTTTATTGTTATCATTTACAGATAAGACGTGATCGACTAATATATTTGCAACGTTTTCGAGGTCTATTTAATCAGTTCATAGTGGATATGTATGCTAAAATTGAAACCGAACGATTGGTATATATACGCAGAAATCAGAGACAGTTGAAGGTTGATGAATATGTACATCTACGCGACGTTATGCAACAGGATGACAAAACCGATAATAATTTGGGCCGTTTGGGTAGTCACCGCAGGACATCAATTGAGAGCTTCAGCATACGCTGAAGCTCTCAACTATCTGTCGTCCCTGTCACGATTATCTTTGTGAGCATTTGTTGCAATCAACGCCAGCGTCGCTATCGGTAATCCTGCTACTCTTTTTGTTGACCGTCCCGGCTATGAGGCCAGTCATAAACTAATCGCGAACAAAGCCGCGAGGGCATATGCTATAGAAATAAATTAGGTACTATTACAAACGAAAGTTATTTAAAATATTATTCGACCATTATGCTACTTACCAAACTAGGAGTCAACTATAAAAAGTTACAGATCGCGAGCGAAGCCGCGGGCAAAAGCTAGTATTATAATAAAGGTCTTTCGAGTTAAATTCTGTATAAAATTGCCAGTGTTTATATAGCTGGTACTCTTTAGTTCTGACAATTTGTGCTGTCTGTGGTCAACATTTTGTCGTTTACTTGCTTGCTTTTGACGACACTAGCGCCATTTATTCGTTTTCGTTTGCTTGTTGCTTGCTTGCCTTTTTGAGGCTTTGGCGTGGGTTGTGAATTTCTGTTTCTTGTCAATAACTAATAATTTCAAGCAATATGCGTAAGCGAAAATCTGTAAAGAAGAATGACGATGATTCTGATGGGTCAGAACCAGGTGCCGAACCTGAAGAATTTCAGGATTCAGGCGAAGATTGGACGCCGGATGCCGATTCTGTAAGTGTAAATTTTGTCGCTAATACTTGAAGGATGGTTTACACTGATTAGTTTCATCTATACATCTTCATATGATATTTTAAATGATCCTCACGGTGCATAATTTATTTGTATATATAATTAGGTACATATGATTTTGTGTTGAGCTAATTCTATAAAAATTACTAGCAAATATTAGGTTAGGTTTGTGCGTACCGTTTATCATAATCTTTGAACAATAACAGTCGAACTAGTTTACCTAGCTGGTCGTTAGACCTGGGTTGTCAACAAAGTTACCTGCACAATATACAGCTGTCAACTATATAGAGACAGAAAAATAAACCATTTGTTGTAACCATATTTACAGAATGAACAGCCAGGTCGAGGTACTCGTAAACGCACATCAAAGCCTTCTATGAATAACACGAAAAAGAAACGCAAAAACTCTTCATCAGAAGAAAGTGAAGGCGAAGGCGAAGGTGAAGAAGAAGAAGAAGCTGAAGATGAGGAAGGAGAGCTGGACGAGGAAGAAGGCTCTGATGACGAGAAAAATGGGTCTGACGGCAATAAATCTGACTCAAGTCAATCTAAAGATGTACCAAAGCATTTCCATGTAAGTTATCAATATACTGACCAGCCACCAAAACATACAATGTATATGACTAAACTCAATTTCCATCTTTGTGCTGGCGATGATTATTATGTCCTCTATATTTGATGGTATATATATATATATTTCAAAGATATCTCAAGGAATTATTTATAATGCTAGATTAAATTTAAAAGCTACTAAATAATCATCACTGCACAGATAGTCAGATTACTACTCAGAAAGGTATTTTTTTAACAAAATTAATATTTAACAGGTAATAATGCAATCATGCATAATGTTAACCTTTTTTAGGCTTGATGTTTCGACCAGGTTACACTGGCCGTGGTCACAAGCTTGTGGTTGTGGTTGCCGGTGTAACCTGGTTGAAATGTGAAGCCTAAAAAAGGTAAACATTATGCATGATCGCATTAATACCCGTTACATATTATATAATATATATCATGCAACACGATAGTTTAAAAGTTATTAAAATTAATATTAATAGAAAAATATCCAGCTCCTTGGGAGACCTACTCAGGGACATGGGTCCAATGTGAAGAACTTAAATTAATTTAATCTTAATTGGAATGGGTATGTTTCCGGAGACTACCTATTCTTAGTACTTAGTTTATTTTACATTCATCTGTTTCTCAAAGGGATATGCAAATATTATGTATTTACACTAACTATATTTCTGACTGATCTATCTTATTTCATTCACTTACATTACATTCATCACATACAATTGTTAATTGAGGATATTCTTAACCTAGCCTTCACTTGGCCAATGCTCAACCACAGCGAGACCAGTCATAATGCAATTTTTACTGTATATTGATGTCCACTTTTGATAGATAAACTGATGCTTTGGTTAAAAGATTTTACAACTCATTATAATTATGATTTTCTCCATATACCAGTATGGAATAAGTTTAATATCTAGAGCAATCACTGCATGATGGTAGGTAAATGCTGTGAACATCATAAGCATTGCAAATATAATACTTTATATCTATGAGTTAATTCTGTGCAATTCAGTAAATGTTGCAGAAAATCGAACATATCAATATCTGATCAATAAAGCAGTTGCATATGGAGGCAAAGCCTGGAGTTCTGTAAAAGTCAAAGATTGTAACTTTTCTTGGCTTTTCCAGGACGCCATAGAGTGGCATGATTGCCTCTCTTGGTGTATTTAGAACTCACCATTTTAAAAGTAAATTATGTAAAATCTATCATGTTTCCATATTCTCTAAAATAACTTGACATTGTAAATAATATACACCAGTGTAGCTAGTGTCAGATTGAACAAACTATTTTATACTCTGGTTTAATTATTTTAGGTTAGCAAGCTGGCCTCTTGAGCTTAGATGAAAGTTATACAATTGTGTATAAGTTCAAATTTATTTCTTATTAATAAATATTTATTGATATTCCTTGTTTTATTTCCAGTCTGGAAACTTTGTCCTGTTAAAATCTGATGTCAAATGGGATGGCGACACAGTAATTTCAAAGCTCGATGAATTGAATTTGTGGAAAATAGATGGTAAGGCATTATTGCAGAAGTTTATCCCAATGGAATCAAATGGAAAAGTTTTGCACAAATGTACATGTGTGGTAAGTTAAAATTATTACATATATAGTCACCTGCTTATACCTCCTAAGGATTGAAAAGAATCACCTTTCACCTGCTAAGCTATTAAGTTTCACATAAATCAAGTGACCCTATTGAAGTCTACTAGATACAAATACAGTATTAGTGAAAATTTCTTGACAAAAAAACTCAATAACCCTGCCCAGAGTGCCTAGGGAATTGAACCTGAAACATCATACACAGCATTTGCATTCATGATTGCTTTGCTTGATAGCAGTCTTAAGTTGAAATTACCATTTCATCTAATTAAATTGCTTACTCATTACTTTTTATGACACAACTAAGCTCAAATATGTATAACTAGTCACATTGACAACCCATCTAAAATTTAAAACGAAATGTTTGAAATCCCATATTTTTGCAATATAAATTACATACACAACTTCTATAAATATATATTAATAAATTTATTTTGTAAAATTTCAGTACTCTGGGTGGAATGTGGATAACAGAGAAAATTATTACCCTATCACTGAAATACTTGACCGGAATCCTCGCACTGACTCAAAGGAAATATGTGTAGCATTAGATCTAAATGATCTTATCAAAGTAAGGGACAAGTAAACTATGGTGTTTTTTACTTAATTCAAATTAGATAAGTGAAAGTAAATTTATTAATATTTCCTTATATCCTGATTACGTTGTGTAATGCAATTTCATTCCAGATTACTTTGTGTAATATTTTATAAGCTGGGGATTAAATGTTCAATTCTACAATAGTTTTGTTGTTTGTTTGATTTCTTTATAGACTAGAGATTTTGAATGTATTATGAAATAAACTATTGTATAATATGGTACAAACCTTGCTAATTATAATTTGTATTATGTGAGAGAATAGAAAATGTACGACCTTAAGTCCAAAGGCTTAAGTTTGCTCTTACAATTATGTCTAACCCTGAGGTTTTAAGTTATATTCCCAAGTTGGGCAGTGTTATTTTATTTTTCTGTTGGAAATTTCGCAGCAGGCGCATCAAGTCTGAAAATATACTCAGAAGACGACACGCCAAATAAGTTTCACATAAGACCTAAAACATAACTCGCAAAATTGGTTGTAAAGTACATTTCACACCGGATGCACGCAGCCGACCGCCTATGTCAGCAAGAAAATCCATCTACCAGCATGCTTACGCCTTCTTTGGGAGACTTAGCAATTATCAATACCCTTTTATATAGCGAATTTCATAAAGCTAGAATTTATTTTCAACGCTGTTCAATAGTTAGTAGTATAGCTATACTGCCACTTGTCTTGTCTAGACAAGTGGTCGAAATTAGTGATGAACTGGTACACAGGCAACAGGAAAAGAAAACAAGGCAGACCAGTCAGGCGATGGGTCGACGTAATTAAGGCAGTGGCGGGCGGTACTTGGACATCATTAGCCAGAGAAAGAGAAAAGTGGAGTCAGTTGGAGGAGGCCTTTGCTATAACAAAGCTCACAGATATTACAACCAATGAAACAACTAAAGATCCTAACCAATTGTGAAATATTTGACGGAAGGCTTATAATAACAATAAAAATAGCTATACTGCAGAAAATAATGCGTTGTTCGATATGTAGCTACATAGCAAACGACGCTATGTTTTCTGCAGTTGACCTGATTTACGGAGTCACATATTAACTCTAAAGTCAGATAAACTACTATTACTAGTTTGATGTTGGAGATAATTAGCCCTACATTAGTGAAAACCATGAGGCATCTTGTAGCATATATTGTTTAGGGATTCACCTATAGGGCAGTGAGCGTCCTGTTCGACTAACACATGGCACCTAGCGAAGTATTGTCCTGTATCTGATACCATGATAATATTATGTAAGCCCTCGAAATAACGACAAAAGCGTGATAGGAAAGAAGTGCAGTTAGAGCTCTGCCCCATTAGTGCGTTGCTTCGACGCTGCGTCGTTTTGTATATATTTTAGATGACATGCCAAATTATAGCGTTGCGTCGTCGCACGCGACGTTTCAACAGATCGTCGGACGAGAGACGTAGCGGGGAGAGGGTGATGCGCTGCGTTGTCGTAGCTCTGATGCGACGACGGACAGAGTTCCACTGCTAGAGGGAGGTAATCTACGGACTGAGGATGTGCGTCGTCTTCTTGCGCTGCGATGTTGTGCGTTACGCAACGCAGGTGTGGCATACAATGCGTTGATCCGCTGCGACGACGCAACGCAACGCACTAATAAGGCATTACCGTTACACCCCTTATCAGAAGAAACTAAAGAAGTAAACATTGATAAATTAAAATCGCTTCACAAATGAAAATGAATATAATTATGTTCAATATTAATAAGCAAAGGAATGGTAATGCCACTTGTTAGTGTCAGAATGGCTGGTCGCCTATGGCAAGTGGCTCTGAAAGTATATTCAAGAATTGCTATCCAATTGCTAATATTTGCTACATTTCTTCAATAATTGCTACATACAATACATTCAGAGAAATATGAATATTTTTTTGACCAGTCATTCTGACGTCAGGATGGATGGTTGCCCGCAGGTTCAGCATGAAGGACGCAGAATTTCTTAAAGTTTGTTATGTCAATAATTGCTTACTAATTGCTACTTTCACGAATTTAAGTTTGAGCTCCATACATGCAATATGTAAAAAAATATAGCTTTGATTAAAATTTGTACGAGGAAGTGCCTAATAATTTGGAAAGCAACAGATTTTAATACTACAGCCACAAAATAAATAGTACTAACGTACAGAAGGATCATTTCGCAAACAAATTTATAGAAATAGCGACTCTTGCTACTAAGCAACAAAGTGCAATTCAGCTCGCATAAGCACTCGGTGCCTAACGCGATATTCACCTAACCGTTGCCGCTCTTTTCTAACACATAACGCTGTCGCTGTCTGGCGCTAGCTGTCGCGCTAGGGTTGTCGACTTGCCGCTGCTACTAGAATATCTATTCATCGTCTCTCTACCTACCTGACCACGTAATAATAAATAATTGTCCTATGTTTAATGAGTATGGTTACACGGTAAATTTTAATAAATGAAAACAAACCTAGATATATCCTTGTTTAATAGTTATTGAAATTTTTGTTAACTTCAAGTTGGCTTGTCGAATTCTTAGGAAGTATTTTTCGTCTGTTCGCTAGGTATAATTAAGTAACTGCACCTTACTTACTCGGGCTATTGGTAAATTCTTAGTCTAGGTATGTAACTACTCACTTAATCAATTATAATTTATTTTAAACTAAGTCTAATTTCAAGGAATCAAATTTTATGAGTGAACAACACGATAATCTAAAATATGTACATAATAGTGCCAATTCTGTTGTCACGAAATTCTCTAAACTTAACTAAAAATAACAATATTTTTTTTTAATGTTGTCACTTTTAGCGATTTCAGAATACGAAATGTCATTTGAGAGCACTAAACTAAACTTTAGTGATTTTTAGTTAAGCTTAGAGAATTTTGTGACAACAGAATTGGCACCATTGTCTCCCTTTTTCGACACACATCCGTCAAATGAGCAATACTTTGCACCAGACTTGTGATAAGACATTTATGTTGTTCACTATTAAAATTTACGTTATTACTTAGCCAGTTGCACTCACTGATCGGTAAACGATTAGCGAGGTTAAGTAACGTTGGGTGCGGCCAGTCTATAGATGGGTGACAGCTTAGTGGTATTTCATCTGAGCGTCTCCGTGCTTCGGAGGGCACGTAAAAAGTCGGTCCCGGTTGTTGTCAAATTGATAGCAGTCGTTAAGCCATGTCGGAGGCCTACGGGCGGCTTGAACAACTCTTGATAACAGGTTGACCACTAACCACACGAAAAGAAAAGAAAGAAGAAGCGAGCTCTGCGCGCGAGCGGTGACAACCGACTGGCGCGATGCGGCTTGGAAGCCGCACGAAAGTGTAGGCACTTATCCCTGTAGGTACGGCCGAGTGAAGGAGGCCTGCTACAGCGTCTTGTTCAAATCGTACAGGCGTTTACAATTTTATGGGTCACCCACCTTTATTAGTCGCTAGATGTGCCCGCGGTTTCACTCGCGTTTATGATTACTGCGCGCCCCTGTGGGTCGTAGCTCGTAGCGTGATGTTATATAGCCTTTCTCGATAAATAGGCTATCCAACACTAAAATAATTTTTCAAATCGAACCAGTAGTTCCTGAGATTAGCGCGTTCAAACAAACAAACAAACTCTTCAGCTTTGTTATATTAGTATAGATTTGGCCTGTGAGCAGGTATTTAAAGAGGTATGGTTTACACTACTCACATAATTTCGTTTAAATATGTTTATTTTATTTAATGTTGTTAAATATTGCTATAATTGTTTACTATTGAAATGCAATTGCTAATAAATCATCGTCCTCCATCGTCGTGCGTTTACTACGCTATCACTATCCGTACTGACAGTATACATTCCGAATGAAGAAAAACTAAAGTGTGCGCTAGTCTCACGGAATCCCGAATCGAAATTACGTGTTAGGAAATCGAATACGGAAAACGAATGTATGCGGCCAGCCTTAATTAATTTAATGCGTTTAATTATTGGTTGCACTCGTTCCCATTGATACGTGTCAATCATAAAATCGTAACATACTGTAAATTTTTTTTCAGCTGTTTTTATTTTTAATTTGATTATTATTTAAAAGAATTTGTTTTGGTTTTTGGTTATGACAAACCTCAAGATTATCACAGCTACCAAAGAAATAGTCGTAATTTTTCTTTACAGAAAGGAACAGTGCCATTTGACAAAAGGGTACCTACTTATCTCATTGAACAATAGATCGGTAGATGATAGTAAAGCCGACTTATTGGAAGAATACTTTTTGTATTGCAGGAACGCATTTTTTTGCTGATCTAGTGGCATAGTAAACTTTCTTCCTCTTTTCTTTATCACCAAAAGTAAATCACAAAACACAGACGTATATTAAATTTCACTATTACAATATTATGCTTTTGATGTATTTATCAAATAAGTACCTAAGTAAGGACGTTTCAACGTATGTCTGACCCAGCTAATTATACATACTGATACTAGTAAATATTGTGTTATCGAGGTAGGTACGTATTATAAACTACTCACCAAACATCATTAAAATAAGTCGAAGTGAACGCCTGCAAGATTTGAACAAGACTGTAGTAAAAAATCTGTTGCCTTTCTAAATTATTAGACACTTCCTCGTACAAATATAATAAATGCTGTATTTTTTTACCTAAATGTACGTATGAAACTCAAGCTTAAATTCGTGAAAGTAGCAATTATTAGTAAGCAATTATTGACGTAACAAACTTAAAGAAATTCTGCGTCCTTCATGCTGAACACGGAGGCAACCATCCATCCTGAGGTCAGAATGGCTGGTCAAAAAAATATTCAATTTCTCTGAATGTATTGTATGTAGCAATTATTGAAGAAATGTAGCAAATATTAGCAATTGGATAACAATTCTTGAATATACTTTCAGAGCCGCTTGCCATAGGCGACCAGCCATTCTGACGCTAACATGGCACTCGCATCGCTCAGCGTTGTCCGTTTATCTTGATGCAAATGGAACCTTACAATCAGAAACTTAGAGATCCAGTTCTTCTAACCTGCTGTATGCTGCTTCGAAGACAAAACTTGCTTCGACATGTATTTCGCTTTTGTGCCAGGTTTCGTCAAGACGTAATAATTTAATGTCTCAAAGTTAGCTATAGCGGTGAAGGAAAACCTCGTCAGAAACCTGTATCTTTTTTTTTTTTTTTTTTTGCTCGTCAAAATGACCACACTCCACCTGATGGTAAGCAGTCGTGTGGTCTAAGAGCAGTGGCCTCCACACCGCCCCCACAGCAGCCGAGGCGATGTTGAGGTCTCTACTTTGACGGCCTGAGAAGATGCTTTTTCACGCCCCGCTTAAAGGACCCAGGATTGAAGGAAGAAGGAAACACGTGCCTTGGCAGAGAATTCCGTGCCTTGGTCGTTCGGCAGAGGTATGAGGACCCAAACTTTTTGGTACGCGCTCTAATCGACTCTACCATGTAAGGATGGCATTTGAGCCCAGCACGCGTTGTTCTGGATAGGAAAGGGGAGGGCGGGATAAGGTGGAATAACTCTTCAGAGCACTCCCCGTGGTATATTCTGTAGAAAAATGCCAATGAGGCCATGTCCCTACGGAGTTGCAGAGGTTCCAGTGACCTCGTGACCTCTGGATCTCCGATGATACGGACAGCCCGCCGCTGTAACCGGTCGAGAGCGTCCAGCAAGTACTGCGCGGAGCCATCCCAAAGACGAGAACAGTACTCCACGCAAGGGCGCACTTGTGCCTTATACAATAGGCACAGTTGCCCAGGCGTGAAGAACCGTTGTCTTCGTTTAAATCCTTTTTTTTTGTGAACTTTTCTCCATATCTGCTAAGAACTTTAAGAAGACGTTCAATATTTATCATTTATTTTATGTATTTTAATTACAAATCTTTTATCAATGTACAGCTTGGGGAACATATTGGCTAAGTCCTTTCACTATTCAAATTAATAATATTACTTTTTTCGGGAACATCAAGAGTGCAAACTTTTTCTTTAAAAAAAAAGTCTAAGGTTTGCAAACATTCATTTTTGTCTTCCTCACAATTTGCCTTTGTGGAATGTGGTGCACTATAATTATTTATCATAAGCGCTTTGAAAGCACCCTCAAAGCAAGTTGCATTTGGAGCAATGTTTCTCGCTCTGTAACTTCTGATATTCCCGAAAAAGTTTTCAACGGGGTCTTGGTTGAAGTTTCTAGCTTCAAAACCATATTTTCTAGACAATAATTGCCATAGAGATTCCATGTCCTCAACAGTCTTGATTAAATTCGTTATAGATGGTGCAATAGTTTCTGTTAATCGGATTTTGTCCCCAAATTGGGCTTCCTTGATATTATACATAGTAGTTTTTAAAATTTGATTAGTGCCACAAGTGATGATGTGGAGAATTGCCCTTAACAGGTCCTTTATAGACCTTACCATTTGGTATTACGAAGCTGCTAACATATAAAGAATCGAATAAATTATCTATTAGGTAATAATATAAAATCTATTATTTGCCGACAGTCACTTGGTAGGTTTCCTCTTGCCGTCAAGTGCACAGAGCACTTGACGGCAGCCATACTGTGACTAAACAGCTGTATGGCTGATTTGACCAGCGTTTTATTTATTTTTTTCGGGTATTACGTGAGCTTCAGTCAATTTATTTAAAAGACGCAATTCTTTAAACTCGTTATCAGCTTCGTATACCATTTGGAAATATTTCAATTTGATGGTTTTCTGCTAACTATTTATAACATATATTAAATCCTTATTTATAAGATTATTCCTTAATCCTTTTATTAAATGTGGAGTATCAAACAATGGTGTGATACATTGTTTTTTAATATAAAACATATCATTACCCCATTCCTTGCCTCGTCGTAAATGAGCTGCTCTGGTTACGTTTATTAATTCTGTGATGGCCCCAATACTGACGGGGCTTTGGTCGCACATTGTGCTTATTATTATGAGACCCGATTCAAGCGTATGCTCGGCAACACACTTTATTAAATTTTTGAACACCAACTTGCTCAAACTATTTGTAAAATAATAAGCCACGGGTTGCTTCAAGTTACTTTTGATCCCCTTCACCGTTAATACGAGGACATGATCAGCAAATGCATATTCCTGGTTTGAAGCGAAACCTTCGAGAATGTCTTTCTTTGTATTGTATACTATGTGCGGAGTAATCGCCATTTCATCAAAGATCAGTGTGCATAACCGATCAGATATATCCTTCCTAAATACAGTTTCCTTGACTTTTTTAAATATTATCTCGTTTATCCCAAGGGATAATTTTATTTGGCTAAGTAAACACTTCATTGACTTAGCCGATGGTAGTGTAAAATATTTGCTAAGGAGTTTATAGCATTTTGCCTTTGGATTTTTTCCGGTTTTGAAGCTGCAAATGAGCAAAAAGTTGAGCTAGCTTGGTCATATATTGAGTTATTTGATTGAAAGTCATGAAATTAGACAGTTTTTCAGCATTCAGTAACCATTCTTTAAAAGATTGCGCTTGTTTTCTCAAACGATGTATCTCATTACGCAGGTATTTTGTTTTTGCTTGAATGAGTAGCTTCATCTGCCCACAATTATAGATAGGTAATGCAGCTGAAAAATACAATAAAAGGATTTTAGTATTTGTGTAAGTTGTATAACTTTATAATGAGATATTCAACTCGACATACATTCATGGACACGCAAGTTAAACGCATGTTTTGGTAGTATGTTCCACTATGTTCGCCGAACCTCTTGCGATCCGCGGTCCTGCAACTGCTCCACATAGTGGATACGTTCGCGCTCCTGGAGCGTGCACGGTGCGCGCTCCATGCTCAGCGCTCCAATCGGTGGCGGTTTTTGGGCGAACACAAACGGGAGCTTAGTCTATTCATGGACGCGAGCAAAATACCAGGTTTAGTGCGTACGTGTCGTGTATCACGCTCCACGCTCGGATATTTATCTCAATAAAATCTATAAATCGCCAATTTATCTTAGGCCGATATGGCTTTTCGAAATTTCGTGTCTTTTTTTTTGTATTACTGGTAGAACTAAATTATACAAATATTCAAAATTAGATGAAGACATTCGCATGAAATTTTTATAATGGCCACTTAATTCCTGAGATTTGAGTTCCAACACCAATGAATTCGGACGTCTTTTGTTGTAAATGTCAGATTCCCAAAAGCGAGGAGGGCTTCTCTATAGTCTTCGAGAAGAAAATGAAATAAAATATATGCTGCACTAGCCACTAATGGTGACGACATGTTCGCTCAATGTTCGCAAGGGGACTGTGGAGCATGCGTGTTTCTTATGGAGATGCGCGTACCGTCTCCATCAGAGCGGTTGCAGATGCGCGGAGCACAGTTAGTTCGCGAACATAGTGGATACCTGGTTTTATAATAAACTATGAACAGAGAGCAGTGAAAAACATGGAGGAAGCCTTTACCCGGATGAGGTCCTTATATGATATGTATTGAAGCCATAGTGATATTTGATTTTGTTGGATTATATAAAGCTTTATTATCATTATATTATTAATAAACTAAAAGTGTAAGTATACAGCTTGCGGAAAAAAGGCAGACAATAGATGTGGTGAAACATGATACAATAATAATAGGAAAAATATAATTCTAGTACATCATATTGTTTGGAAAGTTAATTAAACACCTAATTGGCAAAGAAAACCATTTCATTTCCTTATATCATTACTGACTCCTCAGGAGTCAGCTGAAGTCAACCTCTACTAAGCTGACATTACACATTGCCATTATGCATTTAATTAACTTTACAGGTGCTGGTAATGGTATATAACTCGTCAAAGAATTCACATTTTAAATGCCAATTTTCATTGACAGCATAGATCCTGTGCCCAATAAACAAGAATATTCTGACCTACAATTACATGGAATTCAAACATATTTGGTGTTTACTATGTAGAACTTCTTTGCCAATCCCTTCCATTGAAATTAAACTACTATAGTCAGTCCAGTCAATATTAATCCAGTAAGATTCATTCATCACACTTATAGATATGGTCTCTTTATTAAAAAATACCAACCTTTACTATGCATGTGTCCACTGGGTCTGCTCATGGCACTATGCTTGTGTTCTGATAATATAGTTGCAAGTGGAATCCTGTCAATATATTATTCATCAGGTCACTCATTATATTCAGTAATCCATATAAAAGTTTAAGTAAAAATTTGCATATTACGGTCTTGAATGCCAGCATTTGGCAAACAAATTACAGTTTAACAGCTTTTGATGTCAAATAACCTCAGCAGCAATAATTAAAATCAAGATATTGGCTAACCACTGTTTGGGAAAGTTTAATTTCCAGGTTTTTTTTTTTATACAATTAGAGTGGCAATCAAGCATACGCCCACCTGATGGTAAGTGGTTACTATAGCTTATAGACACCTTTAACACCAGAGGCATTACTAGTGCGTTGCCGACCCTTTAGGAAAGGAAGTGGGAAGGAGGAGCGGGAACGGGGAAAGGGGTAATTGGGCCTCCGGCACTCTCATTCACCGGAGGAAACACAACAGGAGGAATACTGCTATTTCACGTCAATATTCTATGAGAGGGTAGAACTTCCCCGGTCGAGCCGGCCCATTCATGCTGAAATCAGCGAGGCTCTACTAGTCTAAAGCGAGGCTCTACTACTCAAAAGTGTTCCTCCAATTTGTACTTATTATGATTAAATTATGGTTTAGTACATTAATAATATAATAGTAAGTTTATAGTACCTGGGGCAGCAACTGTGAGTTGAGATGTTGATGCAGAAATCATAGGTTCAAAATTAGTTGCTTTATTAGATATCACAACTGGAGCAGAAGTATATATATCTAAAACAAAATGATTATTACAAAAAGTACACTTATTTATGAACAATCTGCATAGATACTACTTAAGATGAAACTATTTTCTAACATACAATTACTATATAAAATGTGTATGAAATTGTTTTAAAACAACAAGTTTGCCACAAAGCAAGACAGCTTACTAATATAATTGCTGTAAGACTTAAAATGGATTAAAACTACAGTATTTAAAACATGAATTTCAATAGGTCGGCATCGCTAATGCATTTAGACGATTTAATTAATTCCTGTGTTCATCAGTAAAATGTATATCACAAATCCTCTTCCTTATGTAGCTATCATTGTCTGATAAATTCCCAAGTTTATCTCCAAGAAGATTAACCCAGGCACTAAAACGCTCCAGATATCTTTTGGGGTTTGGAAACATATGCATTACAACACCTGAAATTACAAAATGTACTCAAGTACATCAAGGGAAAATATTGATATGGATTTGCATGACAGGACCATTAGCAAGTGAAAATTCACTACTCAACATGCTCATAACTTCGAAACATCACCTCACTTCAACAATCAGAGGTAGGTCTGTACTGTAGTTTGATATTGTAGGTCTGTACTGTAGTTTGATATTTGTATTAAATGAGATACGTGTTACTGAATTTGAGTTGTTATTATTATGAAATTACATTACGACCAAAATTAGGACTGACACATAAATGAAAATAAAATTGTTTAAATGCAATCAGTGTGATTAAATATTCCTTTAAAGCTAATAATTAGCTATAATCCATTCATTTTGGATTGAGACAAAATTAATGTAAACAAACAATTTTGTATGTATTTCGTACTCATAGAATTGAAACGAAATTAATTTTGCAATAAATCCTTTACGAATCTAAAATACCAAAATGCCAGCTAGCACAGATTAAGTTGTTAAATTTAACTTACCAGTGCTGGCGTTTTTGCATCCAAATGCACACTTGCACAGTGGATTGTAGTCTAGTCTTTGCACAGTGGTCAGGCAATAAATAATAATAAATAGGCATCGACGCATCGTATCAATATAAATAACTTTCACACAAGAAAAAGCGACCTTTTCGCAAAATATCACTAAACAGTAAACTAGCAGTGATACACAAGAAGAACAATAAAATTGTAGACAATTCAATTCGTCGCACTACAAAACAGTCATTTTCTGGAACTAGTCTGAGCACCAGAACGGAGGAGTAATCTCGACTTAACGTTTCATGAACAGGAGACACCGAAAAACCAAAAAAATACCCACTAATGGAAAAATTACAAACAAGCGCGGGCGCAAGTCGCGATGGCCATGTATATTTATGTATACTCTTTGTTTGTGACTAATTTGCCTACGCCTATGTATTACTTTACTCTTTGGTAATTTGTAAATTGTATGTTTCCGTTGTATATATTTTATACTCTTTGATTTGATTGTAATTGATTGTATACTAACTATCAAAGAGAAAGTAAAGTAAAATACATAGGGCTAACAATGTATGTATCAGTGACAATGACATTAAAATTTTATCAAATATGCAAGTGTTGCCATTTTAAATATTAATTGATGGTGTCGGTTGGGTTGTAAATCTCATTTCTTACAATTTAGGCATGTGTGTTTTAAGACTAATTATTTTTTATTTATGAATTATGTATACCTATTCAATATTGTAAAAGAAAACCTGTTAGCGACATGTGTCGGAAAATAAATAAAGCAATACGTCTATAAGTTTCTACCCTCGGAAAATAAGATGGCGATAGTTTCTTTGTAAATATAGACGTTCTAGTTTAGCGTATAGAGGAGAGGGTGGGCAGATAGTAGTTTTACTCAAATTTGCCTGTTATGCTTTTTGGTTGCGCGTAACAGTGGGCCAACCCGCTACCGACTACCGCGCACATTTTCAGAACTCCTTACTATAAAGTATTTTTAAAATAAATTCCAATTATAGTATAACCGACCTGGGAAATGAAAACGAGAACGATTATACAGAACATAATCGCAATCATAGGTATACCAGTTATAGATTCATTCAACTATAGCTGCGGTTCTAAAGTGCGCCAGATAACGAACTGACACTACAATAATTTAAAAGAAAGTCAATTTTATTGCAATTTTCGAAACGAATGATGCTTATCTATCAATTAACTAAAACTTTGACACACGGCTTAAAATTACCCCCTTTATTGGTACAGAGCTATTAGTACTAAAACTAACAGTAAGTTGCCAAAGTAAAAATAAATAAAAATGCTTTGTGTTGGTTGCTTGCTTGTCATATCAGCTGATTGCGTCATTGCTATAAAGTCGTAACGCAAAAACAAAAAACAAGTCGCAGTAGATATCAGACCCGACATTACTTGTGATAGTTTTGCAAATTGTGGAGTGCGCATTAACTCAAAATGAAATTTCAATACAAAGAAGAGCATTCTTTTGAAAAGAGAAAGACTGAGGGCGAGAAAATTCGCAGGAAGTATCCTGATCGCGTTCCGGTAATTGTTGAGAAAGCACCGAAGGCTAGACTTGGAGACCTCGACAAAAAGAAGTATTTGGTACCATCGGATTTAACAGTGGGACAATTCTACTTCCTGATTAGAAAACGCATTCACCTGAGACCTGAAGATGCGCTGTTTTTTTTCGTTAACAATGTGATTCCTCCTACATCTGCCACAATGGGTTCTCTGTACCAAGAGCATCATGACGAAGACTTCTTTTTGTATATAGCATTTTCCGATGAAAATGTTTATGGATTTAATTTCTAAATATTACAAAATATCTTTATTATTTTAATAATTATACTATGATACTGTGTTGAAATATCTGACCATATGGTGAAACTTAATTTTAAGGCTTAGCTTGTAATGATGATGTATTATGTTATATTGGTGATTATTATGATTATTGGCACTTTCACATTGTGTTAAGATAATACTATCACTTAAATATGAAGCAAATATTGCAATGTTTCTAATTCTTTGTTTGGTTTAGGCATGTAATTATTCCTGTATCAAAACAATAAACAAATAAATTCCAAATGTGTTTATGTATTAGCATTCTAATCCTACCTTTCAGCTGAATTTGGTTTACCTAAGCATAATAAAATTGTGCTTTTTATCAGTGTTATTCTGATGGCATAACACATCCTACCAGGAAATAACAAACAAATTAAGGTGACCAAAAAAATTTCAAGGTGAAATATGCTAAGATTACATTAATATTATCCTATGCTTAGACTTTACAAATATTTTTTCCCTGTCTTATGAGGTAGGTATGTAGTAGTGGTATATAAACAAACAACACATAAACATTACCTATCTTTAATCAGTAGATAATCAATAAGTAGACCATTCTATTTGTAAACTTCATATTAGTGTCTTTTATATTGATTTGCCCAAATTGTTTAATTAATTATCTTTCTTTGGCAAATAATACTGATATTTATGGCAAAGACTTAATTAGCATGACCTTTTGTCAACAAGTTCAGTGAGACATTTATTTATATGGATATTGGTTAGAAAATTAGCATTTCCTCCAAAGTATGTGAATCATAAGGTTAAAGATCTAGGAACAAATATTGCAATCAGGCAATATAATTATAGATATTTGATATATTTCAGTACAACGTTTTATATTATAATATGTGGGTAGCCTGATGCGCAATTGTGGCTTTTATGGATTTAAAACTAAAGACTTAAATTTTACAAGTTTTTGAAGAATAAGTACTTAGTAGTTGCATCTGCTAAATGTGTATGTAAGAAATGTTCTATTAGGTATTACATTAACAAGAAAAATACTATAGTCTGGTTTTATGGTTACTAGGTAGGTACCTACTTATACTTTTATTGAAAATAGATTTTGCTAATCTATAAGGATCCTAAAACAAAGAATTCCTTTTAAACACAATATCTCGTGGGTCACGCAATAAGGCAGGTTAGGTAATGTAGAGTGCATAATGAAACGTTTGCGACGAAGAACGGACGGTCGATGATGGATTTTTTATGCAGTGACATGCGCGTAGCTATTGGAGGACAAGAATGGACACGCCCTTGCCTAGAAAATTAAGCAACAAACTTTCTATCACACGTTTCGTTCTTATAGAGTAGATATCAAACATGCTTTTCTCAAAACCCTTGACTAATATATAAACATAAAGGCATTAAGACGCAAGCGATTTTTTTGTGATATCGTCTTACATACCTAAATACGTAGGAACTAACGTGTCGGGAATCGGAAAAAGTTGAAAAACGGAGATGGCAATAATTACCTACCTACCTATTATTTTTGAGTCAATACCTATGCTATGGCCATGGCGCATAAGTTTCTTCGTTTTTGAGCAGGGGGGGACACTGCCCAAAATCTTTCCTATATCCAAAGATAGGACTGACATCTGTGTTTTTGGCCCCGTAGTTGTGTTGTAAATCAATCGCAAAAGATGGCGCTTAAACAAATTTTAATTTATTATTTAGTGTCAGTTCTTACCTATCTATACTTTTATATTTTTAATTTATCTAGAATCATATTTTATTCTCATTTTAATTGTTTTATCATAAAAATGTCATAAAATACAAATTAGTAAATATGTCGATTAAAGACTATGATTCAAACATTGGATTTGTAAGACAGTCACAATATGGCGCCTGCATCTTGCCCGTGCGCACGTTTGTAGTTTTTCGTCCTATATTGTGTATTTTTCGGCTGTGAAGGTCTTATGTAAGTGCGTTGACTCGAGCTCTGTGTTCCTCCACCTTGTGTCAATTAATCTTCCCATCGAAAACTGTTGTTATCAGTGTGCGATAGTGACGCTTTTAGTGTTTAATGTGGTGCGGTTTTTCCAACTATAAAAATGCCGAGACGCTGCGCATTTCACTGTGAACCTAGAGTCCGCTGCATAGTTATATTTTAATAAACATAAACATAATAAAATGTTATTTGTTGTTGTTTTATTCTTATACTACGATATGCACCTTATACTTATTGTATTTAAATTGTTTTGTTTCGATCTATTTTTGTAACATTCTACTTGTTCTATTTGCAATTTTTATGTTACAAAAATACGATTGATAAAAAACAATTTAAATACGAATTCTGGATTATAAAATACATAATATAAATAGCTATAGGCACAGAATACGGAATAGCTATAGCTATGTATAGAAGGATTAGTTCGGGGCCAAAAGTTCAGATGTCGCTGTTTCAAATAGGGTTGGCTGAAATTGGCCATAAGAGGGCTCTCTTTTCCCTATGTATTACTTTACTCTTCGTTTTTGAGCGTCGCCGTCGGCAATTTAAAAGTGAACTGACCCAAAAATCCGCAAATCCAGCTAAGGTTCCGTGCCTTAAAGAAAGTAGTTAATCTATAGTTAACATTCATAAATTCAAGCCCCGTTTGAATACCAACCTTATAAATGAAGCTTGATTGTAATTAATATTACCCGAATGTTTAAAAACTGTGATAATTAGACACAGCCACAACCATTTGCTTTTCTCTGATATTTTTGTAAACTTATTATCTAATAATTATGATACGTTCAGAATAATCGCTCTATTGAGCTTTTAGCTGTAGGTCTAGTAAGATTTTTCATTGTTTATTTAAAAATTATGTGAAATTATTTATTATAATATGTATTATATATTATGTTGATAGCGTTAGTAGCTTGATGGGTGGACACACGCGTCATTTTAGTACACACGGCTACACATCAAGTTAGACACTATATACGCATAACTACGCTACATACAAAATAGAGAATTGTCGGAAAGGGCCAGTGCATAGTGGTGTTGACATAGAAATATAAAAAAGAGTTGTTGTCTTGTTTATTATATCTATGGGTGTTGATGTTATGGTAAGGATAGAGCGTAACAAAAATATAACGCACTCTCTCGCATGATTCGCAGCGTTCAACTTCTATAGTTCAAAGTCCAAACAGTCTAGGTTGATGTGTCGCTGTGTGTATTTAACCTTAAAAATATTGAACTATACTCCATTTGGTTAGGTATTTAAATAAAGATAAACAATCTTGATGTGTCTTTTTTATCTAAAAACTCAGTTTAAAAATAAAATACTGCTAAATATCAATCTAAATACAAAAACTTAAAAAATGAGCCATCACGTCAAGGGACACCTAGCAGATGTGAAACATCGAAATAATTTTTTACAAGTAACATGCATAAAAGAACAGATTATATGAAATATTCAATGAATGTCAAAATGGATTTAGAAAAAACAAATCAACAATATTAGCCATTTATAAATTTATACAAGAAGCCCAAAACATTATTAACGACAAAAAATACGCGGTTGGAATTCTATTAGACATGACTAAGGCCTATGATAAAGTCCAATACAGCATACTCCTTAGAAAATTACAGGATATAGGAATTCGCGGCAAAGCTCACGAGTGGTTTCAGTCATATTTAAGAAATAGAGAACATCTAGTAGAAATAGAATACTTCAACCATTCCACGAATGAAATACAACACGTTAGATCAAGTAAAAAAATAATCAATGCGTCAATTCCACAAGGTAGCGTAATTGGGTGTCTTTTGTTTCTCATTTATATCAATGATCTGCCCAAAACAATAGATGGACCGTGTGTTCTATTTGCAGACGACATCTCACTCCTAACAACCTGCCAAAATAATAATAAATTAAATGAAAAATTAACAGTAACGCTTGACAAAGCAGTAACCTGGATGGACGAACACAATCTCGAAATTAACTTCTCAAAAACCAAAATAATGTCCTTCCATCCCTACCAAAAACCTCCACTAGAAATAAATTTTATTTACAATAATATAAAAATAGAAACCGTACCAGAATTTACACTACTAGGATTATCCATAGACACTAACATAAACTGGAAATCACACATTAAGAAAATGAGAGCAAAGATTTCAAAATTTACATACGCCCTTAGTGAAGTTAAAAAGACAACAGACCTGCAAACTGCCCTTGCTACATACTATGCATATGCTTATGCATGGTTTAGCTACGGCATAATACTGTGGGGCAATAGCACAGATGCACCAACTCTCTTTACACTTCAAAAAAAGCTGGTTAGAATTTTAGTGAACATCGACGATACAGATAGTTGCAAACCCCATTTTAAAGAACTCAATATCTTAACTTTACCCTCCATATATATCTTGGAAATGTGTAAATTTGTAAGAAAAAATCTAAACATGTTTACTAAGAGAGAAGACACCCAATGTAGGTACGCACTACGCCATAGGGAAAGGCTTAAACTGCCCACCTCACGTTTAAAACAACACACAGACAGCACATATGTGATGTCTATAAAAATTTATAATAAACTGTCGGATGAAATTAAAAACGAACCTAAATTTAACCCATTTATAAATAAATTAAAAACACTACTATTAAACAAATGTTATTACAATTTAAATGATTACTTGACTGACAAATTACAATAATATAAATAATAATAATACCTGCAAAAATTATAATAAAATCACTGACATAACTGACAAATTACATTAATATTAGCAATATAAATAAAGATAAACATATAATTATTGACATAACTCGCAAATTATATTAATATAATAAAAGTATCTTTAAAAATAGTATTAAAACTACAAACATAACCAATAAGTTGCAGACATATTATATACATCATCATCAAATTATGTAATATCAATATATAAAATTAATATTATATCCACTATACCTACAAATACACATAGAATAATTATATATAAAGGAATGTTCATTATAATAAAATGAAAAGATGTTAAAAATTAATTAAAATACAGTATATATGCATTGCTATAAGTAATACAACTGTCATGTTATATTAGAAATAATGCAAAATTAATATAATTATAATTAACATGAAACAGAATAAATCTAGAACAATGCAGCTAAAGCCCTCTTCCTCCCTTCTACATTTGCTGTGCCTGACAGGGTCCATGATGATACCATGTATTATTTTTATAACACCAAATTAACATTGTGGAATGCAAATAAAGTATTGAGTATTGAGTATTGAGTATTGATTACGACAGGAACTAATATGGCATAATGTAAAAATAAAATATTAAGAATTTTTCCAGAAAATGATGATTGTTTATTAACCTCTGAATCTTCTTCGAACAGGTTAATGAAAACACTTTATGGGTCTGTGTGTCCAGTGTCTGTCTGTTAGTGACAGGCATAGCTCCGGAAATAGTGGACCGATTGACTTGTAACTTGGTGTGCAGACACCTTGGGGTCATCCCACGGTCGAGTTTGAATATGGGCCTTGTGGATCAAAATACCCCGAGATATAGGGGTCACAAAGTCACATGTATTTTAATGGCAAAATGGCTTCATTTATATGCAGAGTGGTGGTGTGCTGATTCGAGTTGGCTGCTGCTGTTTGCTGTCAAGTTTTGTCTTGTGCTGCGTTTTGCAATACAACAATGGACATGATGCCTAACAGTGGGCATAATGCCTAACAGTTGGTATGACGCCTAACAGTAGGCAAGATGCCCAAAAGTGGACGTGAGGCCCAACTGTGGGCATCATGCCCAGCAGTAGGTACGATTGACTTGTAACTTGGTGTGCAGACACCTTGGGGTCATACCTCGGTCGAGTTTGAATATGGGCCCTGTGGGTCAAAAATCCCCCGAGTTATAGGGGTCATTTCTTTTCATTACTATTACATTTAATTTTAAGACGAAGAGGTTGAATTCTGGGTTTTTACATCAATCTCGTTTAATAAACATTTCCGTTACTTCACTTAACAACTGCAATCACTTTTTTTCTAATATTGGCAAAAAACTAGCAGATGGAACGCTGCTGAAGCTCAAAGTATCTGAAGCTTTCTTAGCCCGTAACTATACCACGAAAAATGATCCCCGAATGGAAATTCTTTATTTTTGCAACCAACTGACCCCTATGAAGTGAACAACATTATTGATAATCTTAAAAATGACAGTTCTCCGGGCTTGGATGGTTACACACCTAGACTAATCAAAGAAATCAAATTCTATATAGGTCCACTCTATCTAGGTCCACTCACGCACATTTTCAATCTCAGTTTATCTACAGGTGTTGTTCCTCAATGCTGGAAAATAGCTGTCATTACTCCTATTCATAAAGATGGAGATAAGTCAATACCTAATAACTACAGGCCAATCTCACAGCTAAACGTTTTCTCAAAAGTTCTGGAAAAGATCGTAAGCAAAAGGCTTTCTGGCCTTTTAAAGGACAATAGATTACTCTCAGATAAACAGTTCGGATTTAGATGTAATAAATCCACAGAAGACGCTGTAGTAGCACTAACTGATGTGGTGTCAAAATCCCTGGATCGAAATGAATACTGTCTAGGAGCTTTTCTCGATTTGTCAAGAGCTTTTGACACCGTGTCCGTGCCTATCCTGCTCCGCAAATTAGAGTGCATTGGCGTGCGGAGTCTCGCACTAAATTGGTTCCACAATTACTTGACAAATCGTCTCCAATGTGTGAGGGTTGGTTCTACAATCAGCAACCGACAATACGCTGAGGTTGACGTTCCCCAAGGGAGTATTCTGGGTCCCACGTTATTCTGCGTTTATATAAATGAGATTTTAAAAATACCCATGTCAAATGCAAACGTTTTGTTCTACGCTGATGACACCGCAGTAATTTTTCATAACAAATCAGGGTCCAGCGTAGTCGCAACTGCGGAGGTAGGGATATCAAATCTCGCAACATGGCTAGAGATGAATCTATCAACAATAAACTTTAAAAAAAGTAAGTTTATCACGTTTCATAAAACACTTGCATCAAAACCCACAGTCCTTTCTTTAAAACTCCACACTTGTGACTCTGACAGTAGAGTCTTCTGTAACTGCGAAACTATTAATCGCACAAACTCTATCCGCTATCTAGGAGTCATATTAGATGAACGTTTAACATATTACAAACATATAGACCAATTATCAGGTAGAATTAGAAAATCTATATACATATTCAAATCACTACGTAAGAGCGCAGACAAAAACACTGATACTAATTTATAAAGCACTGACAAAATCACTCCTTTACTATTGTTCCCTTGTATGGGGTGGTGCAGCAAAATCCAAAATGATCCAACTTGAGAGAGCCCAACGAGCAGTCCTAAAAGTAATGCTGAAAAAGCCGTTTAGGTATTCAACTAATGACCTGTATCATGACTGCGAAGTACTTAGAGTGCGTCAGATATTTATTCTGAAGGCAATAATCTCAATGCACAAAGAAATTGCAAAATCCTCTGAATTCTCTCAGCTAACGCAACGACGTGTATTTCGAATTTCTACACTTGCCATAAACTCCACTTTTATAAAAAGACAGGCAATCTACTTACGCCCCAAAATATACAACATAGTTTGTAAGTTACATGCTAAAATGGAAAAATGAAGTCTAAGTAAAATAAAAACATTAATAACAACGTGGCTCTTTAAAATCTCTTATGAAAAACCTGAACTAATTCTTCTCAATCACAGTTGACGACAAAGATACAATACTCACACATGAACACACACACATACACACACACACATACACACACACACACACACACACACACACACACACACACACACACACACACACACACACACAGACGCACATACACATACACATACACATATGTACATAACTTACATAACACAATCACACCAATCATAAAACTCCACACATTTTCATCACATACAAGTTACAACTGTACTTCCCTTTTTTATTTCCAAAATTGTTATGTTAATATGTTCACTTCATTCGAACGTTGTTTATTAGAAGTTTAATTTTTGTTAGCTTTTTATATTTTATTTATTTTCAAACCGATGTCCGCATATTCTAGACTAGCATCTGCCCGCGACTTCGTCCGCGTGGAATAGTTACTTTGCGCTAACGCTAACTTTAACCCGCGACTTCGTTTACGTAGAAGGTGAAAATATTTTTAAATAATACATACCTACGTTAAGGAGCTATTTTAAGTAGGTACCTACATCACGCTTTTATCAGTATGAGTGGAACCTCAGTACATAAATATACAGTATTGTAACTCGGCCGTATCCTTGAAATTAATGCCTACAGCCGCGCGGTACGTAAACATGCGATAGGGCTGCCTACCTACAGCATTTTAATTAAATCTGCCTACTTTGAGTATCTATCTGTTTAATATGCTGTAAGGTGGCTATCTAAGCTCGATTTATAAAATACACTCGCGTGCAAGTAAATCGACTCAAGGCTCAAGTGCGCATAAAAAGTGATATAACTTAAAAATGCCTTATTTTACCTCTATATAATGTTTTACATAATTATAGCCTAGTAATTAGGCTTTAAAATGGTAGCATAATTTCAGTAATTTAAATAAACACATGTCCTTAGAATGCAACTGAACGCAACCTCCCATAAACTGCTCTGCGCTCTATACACAACTTGCGCGACACAACCCGCTATAAAAACCCCCTGTAATCGTTTTTTCTTATCAGTCGCTCACTAGACGTTGACCTGAACACATCTCTGCAAATTGAAGCCGTCATTTGAAGAAAATTATGGATACAACACCTGAAGAAGCCGCTCAAGTCGTTGCCCTGTTGCAAGAAGGGTTGAACCAGCGAGAAGTCGCTCGTCGGTTGAATATGAGTCAGTCTGCTGTCTCGAGAGTGTACAGGAGGTTTCAAGAGAGTGGTGCCTTCACTCGGCGGCCTAATACCAGCCGACGCCGGTGCACCTCGGAGCGTGACGACCGGTTTTTGGTCTCAACCTCTCTCCGAAATCGACACCTTACCGGCGTGGATGTGCAGCAGGAGCTACGTCAAGTTCGCGGAGTAACTGTCAGTCAGTGGACAGTTAGAAGAAGGTTGAAGGAAGCTAACCTTACTCCGAAAAGACCCGCTACAGGCCCGAAGTTGACCACAGCCCACCGTCAAGCACGCCTTCACTTTGCTCGAGAGCACTTGGATTGGAGCATAGAGCAATGGCAGTCGGTCCTGTTCACAGATGAGACGAGGATGTGTCTCCATGGCAGCGACAGGAGAGGTCGGGTGTACCGGCGTCCTGGTGAACGGTTTTCACAGTGCTGCTTTGTTGAAACCGTTGCATATGGTGGCGGTTCTTGCATGATGTGGGCTGGAATTTCCTTAGAAGCAAAAACGGACCTTGTTTTCGTTCCTGGGGGAGGCCGGAGAGGAGGTCTGACCAGTGATCGTTACATTGAAAATGTTCTACTGGATCAAGTTGTCCCTTATCAAGGCTTTATTGGGGATAATTTCATCTTGATGCATGACAATGCCCGATGTCACACTGCTCGGGCCACACGTGAGTTCCTGAGTGAAGTTGGAATTCACACTATGGATTGGCCAGCGCTCAGCCCCGATTTAAATCCCATTGAGCACATATGGGACGAGCTCAAAAGTAAAGTTAGGGCGAGGAATCCAGCTCCGACAAACATCAATGAGCTCAAGACTGCGTTGGTAGAAGAGTGGGGCCGAATACCACAATCATCAATTAAAAAGTTGATAAGGTCGATGAAGAATCGCTTGAGAGCAGTGATCAGGGCTAGAGGAGGGAACACCAAATATTGACACGAATAAATTTTTTATCTTATGCACATTTTGTTTCATTTATACCCAATAACCCCCATACTGTGAAATTGTATGAATTTTCAAATTTTTTTACAATATCTTTGACATTCACCTTTTTTACTAACCTATTGAATCGATTTTCATGCAACTTACATAATTTTAAAGCTCAATTACTAGGCTTTAATTATGTAAAACATTATATAGAGGTAAAATAAGGCATTTTTAAGTTATATCACTTTTTATGCGCACTTGAGGCTTGAGTCGATTTACTTGCACGCGAGTGTAGTTTCCTATTTTGAATCAGTATAAACGAAGTAACAAAATTTTGGTAAGGTAAATTCACGCGACCAAATATTACGTAAGTTGAAAACATGATTTTTGTTTGTGTAGATATTGTGTTGTTTTTAGTGTCATTTGATAGGTTTAGGTCTAAAACGGGTAGGGCAAAAGAAATTGTGTAAATAGGATAATCCGTTTAAAAGTTATTAGGGATTTTCGATAGTGAAAATTGTCAAATGTAAAATTTTTGTTTTTTTTCTGTAAACTTTTTGTATTGTATACTTGTACTTATTTTTGGTAAAAAAAATCGCGCGGTTACTGTTTAAAAAACAACACACCGTCCGTTGGTCACTGCGGCGCATTCGCGACTGGTTGCGTGTCGAGCGCATGCCGACGCCGAGGCGCGTAGGTATGACTCGAGTTCCGACCGTTTGTATGAAGATAGATTACTGTATATTTATGTACTGTGGTGGAACTTTAAAACGTTAGGTATTTTTTCGATATTATTTTAAAACGGCGATAGGTATCTCCTAAGATATTCATTAAAATCGAATGATGTACAGGGCAATTTTGTTTTAAATTAAATACTTGTGATGAATAACGTATTTAATTGAATAAGGATTAATATCATGTTTATAAAAACACCTTCACAAATAATGCATTATTTTAGAACAAATTTGGTTAGCGTAAAAAAGGTTATAGTGAGCCAACCTTAAAATATAGACATAATGCTGTCCGGACTTTTTTTTAGAACTTTTAAAGGGGAACAATTCTGTCATACATGATTTTTGCGAAACTTTAACTGTTTACGCAGCGCACGCAGCGGAAGCTCTCAAAAGCAAAGAAAATGCTGTGATTTTGAAACATTCTTCATCTTAGCGTGATGATATATAGCCTATAGCCTTCCTCGATAAATGGGCTATCTAACACTGAAAGAATTTTTCAAATCGGACCAGTCATTCTTGAGATCGCGTTCAAGTAAACAAACAAACAAACGACGCCGTCGCACTAATTTGCTTGTACTTTTATTCCCGCGCCGCTCCCCACACCGCGCGCCGCTGCGCTGTAGCGATTCGCTCGGAGAAAACCGCGCGCGTTTTCGCTATGAGCGGCGTCTCGTGGCATGCTTCAAACATTTTAATACATTTGATCTTACCGCTCGCCACCCCGCGCTAAGCTGCCGCTCACAGCGGCGAGATCGTGAACGGGCCGTTAGGCATGCTTACTTGCCGGATGATCTTACCCGGGCAGTTGTAGTACCTATTGTAAAAAACAAAACAGGTGATATCGGTGATATAAGTAACTATAGACCTATTACGTTAGCTACTATAGCTGCTAAGGTATTGGACAGTGTGTTGAATGGCTATCTCGCGCAGTCTGCTAACCTTGAAGATGCCCAATTTGGGTTTAGGCCTGGTCTTTCAACGGAAAGTGCGATATTAGTCCTGAAACATACCGTTAGATACTATACCTACAGACCGTAAAACGCCGGTGTATGCCGCCTTTCTGGACCTCTCAAAGGCATTTGACCGGGTAGAACACTGAAATAAATAGTAGTAAATATGAGAGACTATGGGATAGGCTGCGGAATAAAGGAGTACCTGACGGAATAACAAACATTTTTAAGTATTGGTACAATCACCAAATCAACTCTGTAAAGTGGTCGGGCTCCTTTTCTGACCCCTATAAACTGAAGGTTGGTGTGAGGCAGGGCGGATTGAGCTCTCCAACACTGTTTAACATTTATGTAAATGGGCTGATTAGTGAGCTCAACAGTACAGGAGTAGGCTTCTCTATAGATGGTAAAATAGTCAATAACATTACGCCGATTACATGGTGCTGTTGAGTCCATCGATCAGCGACTTGCGCAAACTAGTACTCGTGTGTGAGGCGTTTGCAGAGACACGTGGCCTGACCTACAACGTCAAAAAGAGTGAACTGCTGGTGTTTCGGGCGGGGCGTAAGAGCCCCTCATACGTACCGCCTGTGACACTAGCGGGGAAGGCGTTAAATGGGGTCGCTCACTTTGTGTACCTAGGTCATGTAGTTAGTGAGGACCAAACTGATGAATCATACATGGAAAGGGAACGTAGGGCGCTGACAATTCGTTGTAATATGCTGGCACGCAGATTTTCCCGATGCTCTAAAGATGTAAAGAAGACACTTTTTAGGGGATATTGTCAGTCTTTCTATACATGCAGTCTGTGGACCAACTATACGCAGTAGGTCGTCAGTGCCCTGCCAGTCCAATATAACAATGCTTTCAGGTAGCTGATGGGATTGGCTCGCTACTGCAGTGCGTCAGCGATGTTCGCTGAAGCACAAGTACAAGGACGGCTTTCACGCCATTATACGTAAGAGAGCAGCATCACTGATGCGAAGGGTGAGGGACAGTCCCAACAGCTACCTGAAAGTTATTGCTAAATACATCCAGTCCTATTTGGAGGCACTGGATAAGGATGCATATTCTGTAGGACACTTGTTTTTATTTTTTATTGTATTTTATTATTTTTGTTGTATTTTATCTTTTATTTTATCTTTTTATTTTTCTGTTGTATGTGTGTGTAAATTACTAACATAGTTTTGAGTTATCATATCCTATTGTACTACTAACACTCTCTGGACCGAATTAGTCTGATAATAAATGTTTTGAATTGAATTGAATAAATTACGGAATGTAGGGCTACGGAATCTTATTTATATGCATGTTTCGGCACGTACACATTTAACAAAATTAGGTAGGTACCTACTATCAATCACAAACTGACAAATAAAGTTTAAATCGCCTATACTGCATTTGGTTAGATATTTAACTAAAGATAAACTATCTTGATGTAATTTTTTACACTAACACATATTAAACAAATAAAATACTGCTTAAACTAATTTCAATTGATTTAGTAATTATTATTGTTGATTGTTGATGTGAAACATCTATAGCCGCACGTAAAACCGATTGCTGTCGTGGCGACGCATGCGGCTATATGATAGTATAATATATATATATACAGTCTATATGTAGTAGTGTGTGTTTCGTATTTAATGAAAATTTTATCTATTTACTACATTACACATTTTTATAATTGGCAGCGGCTTCCGCACTAAGCTTGAGGCTTGTATTGCGGTAACCACGTTATACATTAGTCGCTTAACATCTATACTAATATTATAAAGGTGAAGAGTTTGTTTGTTTGTTTACTTGAACGCGATCTCAAGAATTACTGATCCGATTTTAAAAATTCTTTCAGTGTTAGATAGCCCATTTATCGAGGAAGGCTATAGGCTATATATCATCACGCTAAGATGAAGAATGTTTCAAAATCACAACATTTTTTTGCTTTTGAGAGCTTCCGCTGCGTGCGCTGCGTAAACAGTTAAAGTTTCGCAAAAATCATGTATGACAGAATTGTTCCCCTTTAAAAGTTCTAAAAAAAAGTCCAGACAACATTATGTCTATTTTTTAAGGTTGGCTCACTATAACCTTTTTTACGCTAACCAAATTTGTTCTAAAATAATGCATTATTTGTGAAGGTGTTTTTATAAACATGATATTAATCCTTATCCAAATAAATACGTTATTCATCACAAGTATTTAATTTAAAACAAAATTGCCCTGTACATCATTCGATTTTAATGAATATCTTAGGAGACACCTATCGCCGTTTTAAAATAATATCGAAAAAATACCTAACGTTTTAAAGTTCCACCACAGTACATAAATATACAGTAATCTGTCTTCATACAAACGGTCGGAACTCGAGTCATACCTACGCGCCTCGGCGTCGGCATGTGCTCGACACGCAACCAGTCGCGAATGCGCCGCAGTAACCAACGGACGGTCTGTTGTTTTTTAAACAGTAACCGCGCGATTTTTTCTACCAAAAATAAGTACAAGTATAGCCTATTACAATACAAAAAGTTTACAGAAAAAAAAACATAAAATTTTACATTTGACAATTTTCACTATCGAAAATCCCTAATAACTTTTAAACGGATTATCCTATTTACACCATTTCTTTTGCCCTACCCGTTTTAGACCTAAACCTATCAAATGACACTACAAACAACACAATAAGTATTTTAACAACACAATAAGTATTTTAACAACACATTAAGTATTTTAAGTATTCAGTATATGAAGCTAAACAGGTAATTTTTACAAAAGCGTCTATAGAAGCTTGCAATGCAAACGCTATTACCTCGGTCCACATCATCATCGTCATCCCTATCTATCATTTAGGGCAATCTATTTACCATTTACAGTAATAATGTTCTTCGAAGGAAATTTGGTCATGGTGACCAATCTTAATGGAAAGTGGTCTTCTACGCAGTCGATAATTGAGGGCACAGATGTGTGCGCAAACACAAGTCTTTATAAAGTCTTACCTGTTTGTTAGTTTTTTAATATACAGTGCCGATTTAATCACCGGCTGTCAATCCCGATATTGTGCAGGTGATGACCCTCATCAATCATACGGTAGCTCGCGTTCAGTCGAGGGGCATAGGTACGATACTTCGGGTGAATGTACAATTATATAGGCTTCTTATCTGTTTCCGTTTAGGATAAGTACTAATTACTGATGTTGATTAAGAAAATAATTTTATATAAATTATTTAAACCTATATGTCGGTGCAAGTCCATATAACCAATTATTTTAATACATCAATTTACCGCTAATTGACTTATAATCAGATCTCTATTTATTTACTAAGATTATTTAATGATTACCACATTGTTTATGGGATTTTTACCAGTTATTGCTTAAAATAAGAAATGTAATGGTTTGTTGTTGTTCGAGACGACAAACTATTACTCATTATAATTTAAACATTAATTTTGAAGTAATTAAGCAATTGCTAAATTAATAACTTGATTTTTAAGCAATAACGAATTGATTTCTAGATATTTTTCTTAAGTTCAAAGTAATTCGAATACTTTCAAGTTCAAGAGTAAATGGAAGAGTCAAACAGTCGGTTATTAAAACATTGGAACTGAAATTAAAATGTTCTAAATATTAAAAACGGTCTGCTGATTTTTGTAAAGAATTAACGTAATTAAATTAGCTATTAAGGAAGTTAAAACGATACTGAAATATTGTGATTGTGTATTTACCTCCCAATGCCCGCCATCTTGAGCATGGTGTGGTAACTACGAACAAATGTACGGGCAGTACCTCTTTGAGTATAAGTGTTCTGTGGGCAGTACGGGTACGTTTTTCGACACGACTTGACACGAGCGCCTCTAGTAGCAGTATCATGAAATAATTGTGTTTAATTGTGTTACTATATAGTTTTCAATAGATGGCGACATTACAAAATTTTGCTGTGGTTGCGTCTACTTTAGTGTGGCAAAGTAAAAATCCAGTAGGATATTTTGTTTTAGTCTACAACAACTTAAATCAATGAAGATGATAATTTGTATAAATAATATCTAAAATCTCAGCAATAATGCCATGTAAAAGTACAACAGAGCTAAACAGGTAATATCAATGCAGATTCAAATATGTAACTGAAAAAGATTTTGTAGAAATAGTGAGATCATCTAACAAAACTCGGTGTTAATTTAATCTATGGAATTTGATTTTAACAAGAAAATTTTCGATTTATCCGTCACAATTATTTTTAATTTCTTGTTTTCTGTGTTTTTGTGGTTTTTCTACAACACATTTAGTACATTGAGTTGAAATAAGTTCCTCCGGCCAGGCATCGAGAGTACCTAAAAACGCTAAAGGCTTCTATTTTGTGGTGAATTTGGTCAATTTTGTCACCATGACTCCAAAGATCATGTTGTGTACCAGGATGTTTGGTTTAGCTTGGAGACGGTAATTATAATATTTTTTTTTTTAATATTATTGAAAATAGTACATAGGTAGTCATTTTAGCATACATTTTAATGAATATACCAGCCATCAATCGCTTACGGTTAAAGCACACAAACAGCCAAATACAAATAATTTTTAATAACTAATGTGGGTATGGTGGTATTCTGTACAAAGTACAGTGTACTTTGAAATAGAAGCATATCAAATGATGTAAAATCCTGTATATATTTCATGATGTGTACCTATGTTCACTGAGCAATTAAGAGACACCCACATACCAGCCACTGAGACAATGCACGACGTCATGTCTGAAATCTGGACTGAATTAAAAATATTTCGGGACAATTTGCGGGACGTGAACAGGGACTTGCAATCCTTTAAGGATGAGGTCGCCCTCATACGACAGTCATTACATGACTGTCAGAGCAATTTGAAAACCCTCGATGACCGGGTTACCGTCCTCGAGAAGCGGGAGCCTCTGGACCGCGTGGATAAGGGAGACATAATCGAGCAGCTGAGGGAGGAGATCAATAATCGGGACCAGGAGTTATTGGCAAATTACATAGAAATAGCCAATCTACCGGAGGTCGGTGGTGAAAGCTGCATAAATTTGACCCTTCAAATAGCTGTCAAGCTTAGAGTGCAGTTGGAGGAGCGAGACATCGTGAGCGCCGAGCGCGCTGGACCTCGTCACATCGTGTCCACGGATGCCGGCGGGCCGGAGCGCCGGCCCCGCCCCCTTGCCGTGCGGCTCGCGCGCCGCAGCGTCCGCGACGAGCTGTTGGCGGCAGCGCGCGTGCGTCGCAGTGCTACATCAGCTGACCTGGGCCTGGCTGGGCCCCCGCGTCGCTTCTACCTCAACGAGCGTCTCACGTGGAAAAACCGTCAGTTATTTCGGAGGGTACGGGAAGCTGCACAAAAGAGTGGCTGGAAGTTTGTTTGGTATAGGCGAGGGCGTGTGCTCGTACGAAAAAACGAGGGCGATAAAGCTCTCAATGTTCGCAACGAGGCTGACCATCACAAAGTTTTTGGCCATGATTAGTCTCTTGATCGCTTTTATTTGGCACATTTTATTCTCATGCAGAAAGCCAAATGCTCTGTACTGTTACCCACCGCCCCATAAGTGTTTACATTTAGTTTATGTAGCATGCCGAATTTATAATTTAATTATATTATGTGCGTCTTATACTAAGATGTCAAAACACTATTTTGTATTAATGATAGTAATCTGCTTTAGCGGTATTAATGTTTATTTAAATAATATTTCTTTCTTATGTTCTCACCTGTTCAATGTTACTTACATTATGATATTTACAAGTTATTTACACTATTATTTACTACATGGAATTAAAATAATTTACCAACATTTATTTACATATTTACATTATATTATCTTTCATACTAATACACGTTATCTTCCTTTTATATTATACCTACACGTAAACATCGAAACTCTTAAATTATACAAGTTAATCTTATGCATTACACGTTCGAGCGGGCTATAATATTGTTTGTTATACTTATTAGTGTATCATCAAGGAGCGACATTAAATCCGTAAATAATGGTTGCTAAAAACTTTAAAATTGGTCTATTTAACGCAGGGTCTTTAGGCACAAACCATGATGATTTTACGGCTATGGTGCAATTACATGGTTTCGACATACTAGCTATCAACGAAACATGGTTGCGGCCCGGGGAGGAGGGACGCGCGCCTACTGTGCCCGGCTACCGACTGCGTCATGTGCCCCGGCCGGCGAGCGTGCGCTCGGGCCGCGGTGGTGGGGTCGGTTTTTACGTCAGAGACGGTCTCAGTGTGCGTTCCTTACCAGTCCCTATTGATCCAAGGCATGAGTCAGTGGAGCAAATGTGGCTTACACTTACTTTGAACGGCAAAAAGATCGCTATCGGCACGGCATACCGCCCTCCTTGGCTCGATTTGGATCTATTTCTTGATGCCATGACAGACAGCATAACATCACTTGATAAAATGGAGATCTGTATACTGTTAGGAGATTTTAATATAAACCTGCTTAATAAAAATGACAATAGATTTTTAAAAGTAACAGAATTTTTGTCGTGCCTACAACTTAATCAGCTCGTTTCAGCCCCGACTCATTTCACTGAAACAAGCGAGTCTCTTATAGACTTGGTGTGTGCAAGTTTACCTGCGAAACGCATTTCTGTTGAACCCTTTAGGCAAATTAACGGTCACTCTGTTATTGTGTGCGAGTTTCATGTACGGCGCGATAAATTTAGGCCTTATAGGGTCCAATTTAGACCTCTCAAGCAAATTTGCGTCGATAGTCTGCATAGCTGTCTTTCTAGGATTGATTGGGATAGTGTACGGTTGTCTGCGTCAGTTAACATGATGGTGGATAGGCTTAACTCGCTTATGATTACTGTGTTTGACACCTACGCGCCTATTAAAACCTGCTTCATCAGGGAACCATCTTACCCGTGGATAACGGACACGGTGAAGCTCATGATGTCATTACGGGATGACGCATTAGGAAAGTACAGAAAATGTAAAACTGAAAGCAGTAGGGAGTACTACAAGCAACTCAAATCATTGGTCTCAAAATCTCTGCATTATGAAAAAGTAGCTTATTTTAAATTTAACATCAATAAAAAAATCAATGAACCGAAACACTTATGGAAAAATCTTAAAAGCACTGTATTGCCTAATAATAGAGTAAGGGAGCTTCCAAGCCAGTTTGCCGATCCTAATGAAATTAATCGCCATTTTTTGAACGTTCCTGGAAATCCACTTGTCTACATCTCAGATATGACATTTTATGAGTTCCACCGTTACACTGAGTCTATCTTCACCCTGGCACCTGTGAGCGAAGACGTCATCCTAAAATACATCATGGACCTTAAATCTAATGCAGAGGGCTACGATGGCATAAGTCTAGAGATGATTATCTTGTCGTTGCCCTATACTTTATCTGCCATCACAAGTATCATAAACAAATCACTAGATTCTTCCATTTGTCCTGACATCTGGAAGATAGCGTCTGTTAGGCCTCTGCCCAAGAACTCCAGTCCAATGGACGTCAAAGACCTTCGGCCAATTAGCATTCTGCCTTGTCTATCGAAAATCTTAGAAAAAGTAGTTTGTACACAGTTGACAGGTTACCTAGAAAGACATAACATACTGCCAATGTTACAGTCGGGTTTCCGTAAGCGTCGTGGTACCGTTACTGCTTTACTTGATGTTACGGACAACATTTTATGGGCTCAAGACCAGGGTATGTGCACAGTACTCGTATTATTGGATTTTTCTCGCGCTTTTGACAGTATACATACTTCACTGTTGCTGTCAAAGCTGTCGTACTATGGTTTCGATAGTAAAACGGTGCAATGGTTCCATAGTTACCTGTCCTACCGTTATCAGCAGGTGGAATTGCGTCAAAACGATGGCTCTTCTGTATGCTCTGAACTGGAGCCTCTCACAAGAGGAGTCCCTCAGGGATCTATATTGGGCCCTATTTTGTTTATTCTGTATTGCGCGGACATAATAAATTGTATAAAATTCTCAAAGTACCATATTTACGCAGACGATATCCAACTGTACATCTCTTTCAAACAGTCCGATTACGGGAAAGCTATGGCAGAGATCAGCGACGACCTACAACGTATTGTGGAATGGGCTGAACACAACTGCTTGGTACTCAATCCATCAAAAACCAAATATATGGTTTTTGGTACAAAAAAACACCTATACTCTCTGAATCTCCCCAACTTAACCCTTCAAGGCGAAACAATTGGCAGGGTAGAGAAAGCTCGCAACCTTGGTCTTAAGTTGGATGCCAATCTAAGATACGAAAAGCACGTCGCTGAACTCGTCCAAAATTGCTTTTACAGACTGAAGGTTCTGTACAAAGTACGTCCCTACTTATCCGAAGATCTCCGTGTGAGACTTATCGAGACTCTGGTATTGTCTAAATTAAATTACGCGGATACGGTATACGGGCCGCGTTTGCTTTCACGTACTGACCGCCTTATACAGAGAGTACAAAACGCTTGTGCTAGGTACTGTTTTAATATAGCACGTAGATGCCACGTTACGCCATACCTAAATAAAAGCTACATCCTAAAGATGAAGTCAAGACGCAAGTTACATCTGGCCACACTTATGTTTACAGTACTTAACTTTAAAGAGCCTATTTATTTGTACAACAAACTTAGTTGGGTGGCTAGTGGCCGTGAATACGCGAGAAGGCAGTGCTCTCTACAGCTGTCGATACTGCCTCACAAGACAAATGCTTTTAGGGGCAGCTTCCGCTACGCCGCCTCTAAGATATGGAATAATTTACCACCGCCTTTAAGATTACTTAAAACAGTAAATAGTTTCCGAAAACATGTACGGCAGTATCTTATTGACGCGCAGCGTAAGCTAGGTATGGCGAATGTAAATACGTCGTTGTTATAGTTATAATGGCAGCGAAGTGTTTATGTTCGTCCCATACGACTGTTTGTGTTTCGTGTTATCGGAATACGCGGCGCAGGGCATGCGCCCGCTGTGCACTCGGCAGCGTAGCGTGTAGGCGCGTCGATGCCGATTCACTTACTGTGCGAGAGATGCGCAGCCGCGGCCTGTGTTGCCTGCGCCCCCGCCAAGCTGCGGTTTGGTTCCCTGTCGATATGTTTATTTTGTGTATGTTTTTGTCTATGTATACGTACCGTTTATAATAATATATAATATGTAGTATATGTTATATTTATTTACATACCTACCTAAAATATTTATGCATGATATTTATGTAAGTATATTTTTAGTATAAGTATCATTCATTTTAAGATTTCTTTCATTGCTGTTGTGATATGTAGTTTGACGTTTGCGTGAGTCACTCAAGGGGGCATAGTTGAAAATCAGCGTCAGGCATCTTGCCTGACAAATGCTGAACTATGCCCTGTTCTGACACGCCACACTTAAGCATTTCTTTTTTTTTTATGTTTTATTGTAATTGTTTTCAATTTTTATTGTTATGTTTATCTTGTGCGTGTTCAGAATAAATTATTTTCTTCTTTTTTTTTCTTTTTTCTTTATCTGTTACTTAGTATATTACCAACACCTGGGCTAATTTATTTAAGATAATATGGTCAGTTCAATTATAAAAAAAGATTTTCTGTGGCTTTTTGATATCAGTATCACTGATATCAAAAAGATATTAAAACTATGTCTAAGCACAAATTAAAATAAGTTTTTTATACATTTCAGATGAGCAGAGATGTGGCCTCAAGCATCTTGAGATACAGACTGCTGAAGTACCAGTCGCTGAGTGTCCTTCAACAAGTGCTGTACAAACTGGTGTAAAGACGTAAACCAAGTACTCACTAGTAAGACCACTTTTTGGGATTGTGATGATGCTATTAAAGTCGCAGCGCATAATTATTGTATAACAAGAGAAAATAAAAAATATACACATTATTTTTGTTTATTTTTTTCATGTTCCTTATCCATACAATCCCATTTTGTAACTTGGTTAATATGCTGCCTATATTTGTATGCATACAAATATAGGCAGCATTCTAAAGGAATAATGCAGATGTCTATATACGTATATACACTTATGTATGTATAGGTTGCTTTGTTTGACGTCTTCAGTTTAGTTCATGATACTGATACTTGGCGGCGGCACTTATGCAGACCTCGAGCGAGGCTAGAGCTACCCATCTATAACAGGTATACTAATCTATGATCTTGAGCGCGTTTGGCGTTGTAATTAGTCAAGCATTCTATTTATTAAATTTTATTACGAGTTTACGAGAGTGCGTTACCGCAGCAAAATGTTGAAAAATTTTGTGCTTTAGAGAGGTGAGAGTATGGCAAATAATTAGTCCATCGTGAAGAGTAATTTGTTCACTAATAGCAAAATTTGTTAGTGGTAGTTTTAAAGATATTCGAGAAAAACATTTTTTTTTCAATCCTTTTAGCCTGGAATTAAATGCATGAATAGATAGCTTTTATTGCGTATTAAATGTTTGTGAACAGCAAAATTTGTGTATCTTGTGGTTCAAAAGTTATTTAAGATTTTGCTGCGGTAACGTTTTGGGATTGTCCAGATCTCAAAAACGGCTTAACGTAGAAGCTTGAAAAAAATACCAATAATAGACCTTAATTTGTTCAAACATTAGTTTTTGATTTGTTTGATAAACACCAATGTAATTAAATGGTGCCGAAATTCAGAAAGCGACGGATTTGCAACTAAACCATAACACTTACAATCAAATTAAAAGCTGTATCATGTACCCTTGGTACACCTTCATAACGACAGTAAATTTAGATTACGTAACTCTACGCAATATGAAGATACGTACAATATAATAGAAATTTAATTACATTTTATATGGTCAGATTTAAATGATCGAATACGCAGTTCCCATAAAACAAGCAAACATGGAATACCTTGAACAAATTAAAATGTTCCATCAATAAACAATCCTGTTAATTTCAGCTTTAAATTACGACTATTATAAAAGTTATATCAACAAAAAGAATGTGTCGGCAATTCTTCTATAAGCCGACCAAATTATAAAGGCTACGTAAAAGCGACCGCACTATACAAAAGGGTAAACTTTGCTAATTAGCAGGTTAGTATCCAATGTTTTGTACAGTCAAGTAGAATATCGTAATTCGTGCAGTCGATTTTATAAATATTTCTACTAGTTTGGTATTTTATAAATTAGAATCATGTTAGTTATGAGTATTATACAATTTTATGGTTTATCAATATTCAAAACCAAAGTAACATTAACAAGGTAATTATCTCATCTCAGTAAGTAATATTTAGAATTTTTTTTTTTAAATTTGCGTATAGTTTAAGCACAATTAGAAAACTGAATTTGCAAGTTTCAAGGTTTTCCCTCACGGTAACATCTGTTACAAAACAAAAATAGTACCTACATAGGAGCACCACGGTTCAAACTTTTGTCGTGAGCATCATGATAATTATGTATTGACATACTTACTTTTTACCGGTGAGAAGTTAGACGCAAGACGCTTCGAAATGTGCGTTTTTTGGAACTAAATGGTGATCAGCTATCGGTAGTGCTTACAAAAAACAGGTGCATGTGATTTTCGACTTTATTGACAATTCATGACAGACATTTTTTTTCGGTATTTTCTTGCTTTCCGACATTAATTACGTTATTAAAATGATAAACTCTGAATAATGTCAATAAGGTCGAAAATCACATGCACCTGTTTTTGTAAACACTACCGATGGCTGATCATTTTCTGATAGTCATTTGTTTTGTAGACGTTCATTTGTTTTGTAGACACGTTCATTTGTTTTACACAATTTATTTTCGAACTTATTTTAGGTACCTATCCCCGTGGTACAACTAGTTGAACATCGCAGTTGTACCACGGGTACGGAGCGGTTATTTTTATTATTATGAAAGCAAAATAAATTTTTCGAATCCATAATTTTTTTAGTTAATCGGTAACTTCGGTTCACACTAACATAGTGGGTGGAGGGGTAATCGTGAATTACCCCTCCACCCACCAGTGGTAAAGTCCAGTGGGTGGACAGGTCGGGACCCTAAAAAATTACTCAACTTATCTGTGATTTTATCCTAGACATTTAAATAATTAGGTAAGGTAATTAACATAATTTGTTTAAAACTGATTTTTAATGAACATTTTTAATAAACATTTTTAATTATGCTCATTTCATTATTTATTTTTTACTAACCTGACCAACCACAGAACTTCTTTGTTCGCGACTGTACTAACGAAAGATGCTCATTTAAGATGGTTACACTTATGTATGGTGGGGTCGCTTTTACGTAGCCTTTATAATTTGGTTGGCTTATAGAAGAATTGCTGACTCATTCTTTTTGTTGATATAACTTTTATAATAGTCATAATTTAAAGCTGAAATTAACAGGATTGTTTATTGATGGAACATTTTAATTTGTTCAAGGTATTCCATGTTTGCTTGTTTTATGGGAACTGCGTATTCGATCATTTAAATCTGACCATATAAAATGTAATTAAATTTCTATTATATCGTACGTATCTTCATATTGCGTAGAGTTACGTAATCTAAATTTACTGTCGTTATAAAGGTGTACCAAGGGTACATGATACAGCTTTTAATTTGATTGTAAGTGTTATGGTTTAGTTGCAAATCCGTTGCTTTCTGAATTTCGGCACCATTTAATTACATTGGTGTTTATCAAACAAATCAAAAACTAATGTTTGAACAATTTTGAACAAATTAAGGTCTATTATTAATATTTTTTTCAAACTTCTACGTTAAGCCGTTTTTGAGATTGGACAATCCCAAAACGTTACCGCAGCAAAATCTTAAATAACTTTTGAACCACAAGACACACAAATTTTGCTGTTCACAAACATTTAATACGCAATAAAAGCTATATATTCATGCATTTAATTCCGGGCTAAAACGATTTAAAAAAAAATTGTTTTTTCTCGAATATCTTTAAAACTACCACTTGAACAAATTTTGCTATTAGTGAACAAATTACTCTTCACGATGGACTAATTATTTGCCATACTCTCACCTCTCTAAAGCACAAAATTTTTCAACATTTTGCTGCAGTAACGCACACAGTTTACGAGTCCTCACAGAGGCAAGATCTTTTCACAAATTGTAATCTTGTGAGTACTAAATTTAATATTGAATTTTACTGTGTTGCTTTACATAATTAAGATTAAGATTGTGCTTAAGAATTATAAGAGTTTATTATCGAAAGCGTGTTTCATTACTTTCATTATTTGCAATGAGTATGTACTCTGTGCAATGAGTGATCCATCTATTGAGAATAGTTACGTCAGCTCTGCTGACGTCACAGCTTTTAGACTGCTGGAATTTATGCTCCGTTATATACAATATTATTTACACCAAACTGAATTATAGCAGGCAATGAAATCCTGTATAATTACATGACGTTTTTCAGCACGTCCTTCCTACGTCCACTGGTGCATGGTGTGGTAAAGCTACGAACAAAATGTACGGGTACGTTTTTCGACACGAGCGCCTCTAGTAGCAGTATCATGAAATAATTGTGTTAAGTTGTGTTACTATATAGTTTTCAATAGATGGCGACATTACAAAATTTTGCTGTGGTAGCGTCTACTTTAGTGTGGCAAAGTAAAAATTCAGTAGGATATTTTGTTTTAGTCTACAACAACTTAAATCAATGAAGATGATAATTTGTATAAATAATATCTAAAATCTTAGCAATAATGTCATTTAAAAGTACAATAGAGCTAAACAGGTAATATCAATGCAGATTAAAATATTTAACTAAATAAGATTTAGTAGAAATAGTGAGATCATCTAACAACACTCTGTGTATAATCTATCGATTTTAACAAGAAAATTTTCGATTTACGTGTTGGCAAAAATTTTGTTAATTTCTTGTTTTCTGTGTTTTTGTGGTTTTTCTACAACCTAGTACATTGAGTTGAACTTAGTGCCTCCGGCCAGGCATCGAGAGTACCTAAAAACGCTAAAGACTTCTATTTTGTGGTAAATTTGGTCAATTTTGTCACTATGACTCAAAGATCAGTTGTGTACCAGGATGTTTGGTAAAGGTTGGAGACGGTAAGAAGTATTGAAAATAATACATAGTCATTTTAGCATAAATTTTAATAAATATACCAGCCATCAACCGCTTACGGTTAAAGCACACAAACAGATAGGTACTTTAGCCAAATACAAATAATTTTTAACAACTAATGTGGGTATGGTAATATTCTGTACAATGTATAGTGTACTTTGAAATAGAAGCATATCAAATGATGTAAAATCCTGTATATATTTCATGATGTGTACCTATGTTCACTGAGCAATTAAGAGACATATTTTATCTGTTACTTAGTATATTACCAACACCTGGGCTAATTTATTTAAGATAATATGGTCAGTTCAATTATAAAAAAAGATTTTCTGTGGCACTAGTAAGACCACTTTTTGGGATTGTGATGATGCTATTAAAGTCGCAGCGCATAATTATTGTATAACAAGAGAAAATAAAAAATATACACATTATTTTTGTTTATTTTTTTCATGTTCCTTATCCATACAATCCCATTTTGTAACTTGGTTAATATGCTGCCTATATTTGTATGCATACAAATATAGACAGCATTCTAAAGGAATAATGCAGATGTCTATATACGTATATACACTTATGTATGTATAGGTTGTTTTGTTTGACGTCTTCAGTTTAGTTCATGATACTGATACTTGGCAGCGGCACTTATGCAGACCTCGAGCGAGGCTAGAGTTACCCATCTATAACAGGTATACTAATCTATGCACTGGTGTTCCTGGGCTTTGGCTGAGATAACAATTTAACAACGGGATAACAATACAAGGTCGGACTTTTGTGTTGTCGAAAACAGATCACACTGATCGCCGAGGACATCACAGGTTCAAGCCAGGTCTCATGATTGAGAAAGAAAAAGTAATTAGTTCTATAATTTCGGTAAATATGTCAGTTGCATGTGGGGTCCTCGCACACTCGCTTTTGACGATGCTATCGTCAAAAGCAAATATAGGCAAAATGAAGGGGATTGAAATAAAAAAAGAGGTAACGTTCATTTTAATCTTACATGTATTTCAGTTGAATAAAGTTTACAAATGGAAATATTTGCCTTTTATGACATCATCATCCTCCAGGTGTTCCTAATATATTGAATAATTTGTAGACTGATTTGAATAGTGTGACGCCTATAGGCACTAACTAGGCTGAGTGACTGATGCCTGTGCTTCGTAACCCAATATAGAGAGGATTATCAATGAATGAATACACTTGAGTCATCATTTCAAATTAATTTATGTTTATGCCTTTTAACATGAGCTTTATTACTATAATTATAGTACTTAAAAGCCATAGTGATGAATTATTATCGTAAGTACACATAATATTTTAGATTAAATAATAATAATGTCCTCCAGACCGAATTTCGGTCACGGCGGCCAATCTTAACGGAGACTGGCCATCTGCGCAGGAGATATTATAGTGCACATGCGTGTGCGCAAACACAAGTGCAGTCTCTGTTCCCTAACCCTCATTATCCGATGGGACGGTAATCCGACACCGAGATCAGAGAGATTAGATTAAATAAATTGAAACTAAAGTGACACATTGTGATATGTACTTTTGCTTGCAATATCAACAATGTTCCAGCATATTTTACAATTTTATTCATTTTACCATATACAAAATGTAAACGACTTACCAATTGTCCAAATAATTAAAACATCATTTTGTTTCTCAAGTCTTATTAATTGCAATTAATAATTATTATTTACGTATCTAAACATCTTCTGTCCTACGTAATGAATATTGATTTTCCAAAAAGGTGAATTAAACACAAATTATTTGAATTTACTTACTACTATTTTAATAACATTATATTAATCGTATTACATGTTTGAAGTATTACATCACACAAGAACATCGGAATCATTAAATGTATTTAAACCTTTTGTCAATTTACATTACCTTCAAATGATAAACTATGAAAAATGTACCGTTTTATAGTTATTCTAGCTCGGAATGCATCCAGAACTCACTTGATAACTGTATTGCTGCAGTTCTCAAGAGAATAATTCAAAACCAGAGTTATAAATAAATCTGTTTGCCACAATATAAATTAATTTTGTATTGTATATGTAAACATTATATTTTTATTAGCAACACTGAAAGAAATGTGTGGTATTGTTTAAACCAATGTAATGCGCCTTTACTAGTATTTTACTCAAAACATTCAACTAAACTACTAAAACATGTATAAACCTTAAACACTAGTAGTATTTTTATTATTTGCCCATTAACTAGGTTTTTGGTATATTTGTCAAGACTACCAGCAGTATGTTTAAATGACAAACAAAATGTTTAGAGATAAGTACATGTAATTATGTTGTTTCATGTTTTGTTAAATGATTAAAGTAAAACACGTGCGCGACTTCAAACTGGTAACAATTGGCTGTAAAGCGTAAATATATAAAATGTTCGAGTTATTTTTAGGCTAAAATAAATATAGTTCTGCAACGGTGTATGTTATGCTGCACTATAATACAAATATAAATAATATTATTTATACATGCATCACTCTCGTTTATAATGGTACGCAACAAGTCTGCAAATTAAAAAAACTGATAGGATGAGGGTGCGAGAGTTGACTGTATAAGCATACACGTTGATGATAAGTTGTTATTCTTTGTCAGACAGTGTTCTTCATAGCAGAACGATAATTACCCTGGCTTAAATCTTAGCTTACTAAGATAATTAATGACAATTAAAGTCGGGCAAATGTCTGCTTATTGCTATAATTTTCTATCACATACACACAACACCATCTAGCCTAAACTAAGCAGAGCTTGTACTATGGGTACTAGACAATGGATAAACATACTTATATACTTTTTTGTAAATAGATACATATTATACATAGAAACACCCAGCCCAAGACAAACATCCATGTTCACGCACACAAATGTTTGACTTGTGCGGGAATCAAACCCGCGACCTCAGGCGTGGCAGTCGGTTACACTAACCACTACGCCATCGAGGCCTTTTTATGATTAAGCAGACGAAAAGAATAAGAATAAGTCTGCAATACCTACATTTATCTATGATAGCCGTGCCAAAATAACAATATAACGGTACCTAGCTCTTAAAATGAGTAATACCAAATAAAATTAGAAAATGGAACAATATGTAATAGGATTTTATCTTACAAACTATGCTAAATTAAAACCTCATGTAGTTATGAGATCTTCTAGAAGGTCTGCCGCGGCGCATGCCCCGCCCACGTGTTCCGCTCTCGCTGTCTGAAATTATACATTACACAAATATTTAACCAGCTGAAAGGTAAATAACAAATTTATCAGTTGGTATTTTGGCATCATCGTGAACCAGCATTTTGTGTCTACTGATTAATATACAATTGGCGAATCTGGATGTAAGCTAATTAATATAAACGCCTAAAAATGTAATAAAAAACTACAAGTGTAATTTTTTTAAATCGGTAAATTGGTTTTAAAATTATCACTTTTTATTTATTTGATTTTGAATGTCATACACATAAAAAAGTGATAATTTTATTTTCAATAAAGTCCCTCTCGCACTTGCCTTAATATCTCAGTTGCGGGAGACTTCACAAACATTCAAACAACGGTAACAAAGAGCATCCAAACTCGGAACAATTATTTGTGGCTAATAAGTAATAATAACATAATACATAATAATAAACGTTTATTTTCTCACCACAATATACACATAATTATTATATAACCAGTATTAAACAATATTACATAATTCGGTTTACAACATAATTATATTGTGGGAGACTGGTGCCAAAGCTAGGCTCGAGGCCTGTGTTTCAGGACACCCCACCCCTAGAAACAATTTCGTTTTGCGGATTATGTTTTAGTGCTGATAGATTTAAAGTAGTAAGATAATTTAAAAAAATAATAAATTATAGAAAACTACACAAAAATTACATATATACAATTTGATTCAAATCTATACTAATATTATAAAGATGAAGAGTTTGTTTGTTTGTTTGTTTGGTTGAACGCGCTAATCTCAGGAACTACTCGTCCGAATTGAAAAATTATTTTAATGTTGGGTAGCTCATTTATCGAGGAAGGCTATAGGCTATATAACATCACACTACGACCCACGGGGGCGGCGCAGTAATCATACACGCGGGTGAAACCGCGGGCACATCTAGTTTAATATAATTCTAATCAAGATAATAGTGAAAGCATGCATGCATGTGAGTATATGTGTGTGTGTGTGTGCGTGTTTGTGTGTTAGTGTGTGTGTTTGTTGTGTGCAGTCGATCACGGGCTTAATTAAGCGAGTCATTGTTGCCCCTGTTCTATCTTGGGTTTCATATACTAATTCACTAAAGTCTAGTTGTGTTAGATCGTGTAACTGCTCGTAGTTAAAACGGATACAATGTTTCTTTGCGCTTACTTTTGGTATACGTTTGGACAGGAATAATAGAACCGTTTTGTGATCCGTTAGAACAGAATGTGCGGCTAGGGATGCTGCAGGTAACTGCGTTTTTAGCATAATGATGCGTTTTGTCTCGTGGGTATTGTGTGTGCGGGTAGGAGGCCGTGTGTTGCCAATAAGTTTAAGTACGTATATTTGACAGTATCATGCCATTGCTCATGTATGTTTATATTTATGTCTCCCGTAGTTATAATATTTTTGTATTGAGAGAGACCATTTAAAGTTACATTAAGTGAATTGAGAAAATTGGTAATGTCTTTGTAGTCTGGTGGCCGGTATATCGCTAAAAGGACAGTATTTATGTCAATTTTTACTTTGAGAATGTTGGCTTCCACGAAGGATGGCTCCTTCACAACGAATTGCAGATACTTATGCACGTAGACGACTACTCCTCCATTTTTTGTACGATTATTGCTAGTTAGTTCGTCAACTCTGTAATATTATGTGTGTTAGGGAGCCAACACTCTGTTAATACAATTATAATATATCCCAGTCAAGTTTTGTTCTAGCGAGTGTTGTCATAAAGCCTGTTATATTTTTATTTATACTTCCTGTTTTGAGTAATGATTTTAAGCTATTGTTTTAGTGTGAAGTTTGAGGGAATGCAGTCTTCTATATCGCAAATAGAAAAGTCCGACACGGAGATGGCATCTATATTGTTTGTTATTTTGTAAATTATCGAATTTTTATGATACTTTTACCCGTTTTGACATTTCTTTTTGGTACAATATGTAGCATAGTATGCAGGGAAATTAAGTTTAAACTTGTACAGTGCCTATGAAATATTAATTGGCTTTTATATATTTTGTTTGTTCATTTGTCATGATTTTGCGTGTTAGTAATGTAGAATATAGGTAATATAATTGTGTGTATAATGCGTGTGTTGTCTTGTGTACGTAATACTAGCAAATAGGTAAGAAAATGTTGAATAGACCACATGTATAGACTGGACGCCTGTTACCCGAAGAGGCAGGTACAAAAGACACTTCCTACGATCCTGGCATATCATGACATCATTCAATTTTGTTATAAATAGAACACATACGCCGCTGTATGTGGTTTTTACTCCACAATAACACCAATGAGGTCAGAGAAAGTTTGTTGAGGTCACCCAATTGAGTGACCCTTTTATGATTATTTTTATGGTTTCTTGGCCAGTATTTCGTTGTCCACTCTTTCTATATGTCTTAACCATTTTGGTACAGTTTCCTCAATTAATCTGCATATAATTCTATTTTTAATACTATCCTAAGACAAACTACATTCGAATGTTATGTTTCTTTTGCTACTACTCATAAAAGCGCATAGAGCCGTATTCACATTTGTCATTAATTGCCAGCAGTCACTCTCTTTTCAATAATATTAAAGCAATATCTATAATTATAAATATTGTTACACCCAGTGCCATCTCTCGGCATTGTGTGGAAGACTCGGCAGTTCCCTCTTATAATTTATTACAGCGCCATCTATTGACATCTTACGGAACTTCGTACGAGAAGAGTAGAGAGAACGCTGGCACATTCTCGAATATTCGTACTGTTTACATACCGGCTATAACGTTTCTATAAAACTCCGGAAACACTAACCGCGTATAAATAGAGCGCACGCGCACCGCCAAGTCAGTTCACAATCGTAAGCGGTCAAGTATTCATCGAAGCGAACGGAAGCGAAAATACTACGGAGTTTGAAGCAGTTACAGTGGAAAAGTGTACTAGGTATATTGTTTGTTGTATCTTATGTTTAATAGTGTGCTAGAATAAAACGTGTTTTAGTCGGTAATATTGTTTACATTCTTATCCGTCGAACCCAGCACGTAACAATATTGATCAACGTAATATAAATAAAGTTGATATTCAAACAAAATATTCGAAGCAATGAGATGTTATTACATTTTAAATCCTTCGATGACGTAGTTAATTGTGTATCTTGAGATTTTAACATATTATTAATTATCATATCACATTGATGTAAATGAAGGCCAAGTAAAATCTGAAGTTGCTTTTGGTTTTAGTAAGACACTCAACGCAGATACAGGCTTGAATGACAAACCGGGCCCTACGACGAATGATTTACACAATATGTATGGTGTGGGCATCGAAGCCGTCACAACGTTAGCAAAGACACTAGGCTGGATACACAGCGAGTGCAATACTGTGTGTCGTCATAAGAAAAAAGACGTATCTACCAAAAAAATATATAATATAAAAATGCTGGCAGATGCGTCTTTTTTCTTATGACAGGAGAATAGACAGCGCATAGTTACCAGCGGCGCGCATCCAGCGCGTGTTCTGCGAGTGCGGCGAGTGCGGCGCGGGCGAGTGCGCGAGGGCGTGCGCGGGCGCGCGCCGCGCAGGGCCCGTGGGCGCGCTACTGGCCTCCGCCTCGCGACCCTCCTCCGCCATCTGCTTCAACACACATACGGACATGTCAGTACTACAATAGTATTACATGTAATAAGGGATAATTTATCTTTTAATAAGTGATGAGAATGATATGCCCAAATTAATAAAGAATTATTTTTACAAATTGACTGTTTTGCTATTTCAATTTTAACAAAACCACAGATTTAGACTAGGATACCGTTGGAACGGAAACCTCACTCGAACTTGTGCTCTCATCTATACCCTACATCGCGTTCGTGCCAAGCCAGTTTGTATAATAAAGGTTACAATAAAAGATTCCAACTTCATTAATTATCCTTAGATATTATATTTACGTATTAATAGCTAAAAAGTAGACTAAGCTCAAGCCCTTCTTTTATTGGGAAAGAGGCCTGTGCCTAAGAATGGGACAGTAGAAAGTAACATAAGTTTATTACAAGTCATGTTATACATATTTTTAAGTAAAATATATTCAGTCTTATTGACTCTGATACATTTATTTCAAAGGATATCAAGATAACATCAAATTAATAAAATAAAATAATCTGATTATAACATAACTAGATGTTCCCGCGGTTTCACCCGCGTTTATCGTTACTGCGCCGCCCCCGTGGGTCGTTGCGTGATGCTATATAGCCTATAGCCTTCCTCGATAAATAGGCTATCCAACACTAAAAGAATTTTTCAAATCGAACCAATAGTTTCTGAGATTAGCGCGTTCAAGCAAACAAACAAACAAACTCTTCAGTTTACAATATTAGTATAGATTAGTTAAATTTTAATCAAAACACCAACATTTTGATTCTCCTATGTTAGGAATATTTAAAAAAAAAAAAATTTTACCGATTTCATTGCACCCAAGTGTAGAATCGATAAAACTCATAATTTAAATAAAATAAAATGGTTTTTTTAGAAACATTAAAGGATGTTGCCCGATGCAGTTTCTTGGTTAATATTTAAAAGCAGTGGAGTATGGTGGCCATGATAAATTATGTATAAATCATAACGCATTTTTATACTTTTTATGAGTAAAATTGATCAAAATCATATGTAAGATACTTATTCTATATATAATTAACTAGATGTTCCCGCGGTTTCACCCGCGTTTATCGTTACTGCGCCGCCCCCGTGGGTCGTAGCGTGATGTTATATAGCCTTCCTCGATAAATAGGCTATCCAACACTAAAAGAATTTTCAAATCGAACCAGTAGTAATCACGCAGAATAAACCAGGAGAAACATCGTTTGTACTATGTCTGTAATGGGCACATTTTGCTGCAATGTTATTTTAAAACTACGATATCTCCTAAGATATTCATTGAAATCGAATGATGTGAAGGGCAATTTTGTTTTAAATTAAATACTTGTGATGAATAACGTATTTATTTAGATAAGGATTAATATCATATTTATAATAATACCTTCGCAAATAATGCATTATTTTAGAACAAATTTGGTTAGCATAAAAATGGTTATAGTGAGCCAACCTTAAAAGATAGACATATGCTGTCGCGGACTTTTTTTTAGAACTTTTAAAGGGGAACAATTCTGTTATACATGATTTTTGCGAAACTTTAACTGTTTACACAGCGCACGCAGCGGAAGCTCTCAAAAGGAAAAAATACCCTCCGATTTAGAAACATTCTTCATTGGTGCTCAGCTCCTATTGATATTAGCGTGATGATATATAGCCTATAGCTTTCCTCGATAAATGGGCTATCTAACACTGAAAAAATTTTTCAAATCGGGCCAGTAGTGCCTGTGATTAGCGCGTTCAAGCAAACAAACAAACATACAAACAAACAAACTCTTCAGCTTTATAATATTAGTATAGATTACTTATTCGACATTTTATTCAATTTTAAAATGTCGTTACAGTGTTACCAACATACGACTTTTACCCAGTCCATTTTGATGTATTAAAGATAAGGTCAGAGACTGATACAACCGTTAAATAATTCTGTAATATTTCATTGCACAATAAATAATGATGCGTGTATTTAACGTACTACGTCCGTTCACAATATAAATGACTTAACCAGTTCTTCTTTTTATTCAATTAAACAAAAAGCAGTGGCATTTTAAAATCTTTGTTGGCAGCACTAATAAGTTTAGTGACAAACTGACAACACCGATAACTGTCAAACTGAAACTATTTTCCAGGGGAGGAAACTGCCCAATACCTTTCCTCTATCCAAAGATAAGGTTGACATCTGTGTTTTTAGCCCCGCACTTGTGCTTTAAATCAATCGCAGAAGATGGCGCTTAAACAAATTTTAATTTATTATTTAGTTTCAGTTCTTATCTATCTATATTTTTATATATTTAATTTATCTAGGATCATATTTCATTCTCATTTTAATTGTTTTTATCATAAAATACAAATTAGTAAATATATAATTATCCCAAGGAAAAGTGCCTGATAAAAGACTGATAAACGATTAAAGCGACACCTACATAACTAAGTATTTGCCTTTATTATTTCATCAGGCACTTTTCCTTGGGATAATTTAAATAATTGCTACATCCTTTATTTAACATATGTTTGAAGTTACAACTAAATTAGATAAAGTACATATGTAGCAATTATTGACGCAATACATTTCGTGAAACTCTGCATGCTTGACTTTAAACTAGGAGGTGACCAGCCAACCAAACGTCAGGATTGCTGGTCAAAAAAAATATTTTATTTCTAAATATATATCCTATGTAGCAATTATTTATTATATGTAGCAAATATAAGCAATTATGTAGCAATTTTCGAATCAACTCTCATAGACGAACGCCACAGACAACCAGCCATTCTGACGCACACGAGTAATTTGTCTTTATTTGATAAATGTTTCCTTTGTGCTCTCTCATCTTATAAACATCCTTTTTGAAGCATAAAACTTGATATAGTTGATAACTCCGCATATTATCAGAGGTTGCAAACCATTTTATGTTTTAATTTCATAAACATGACGTATATTATATATATTCTATCACATACACACAACACCATCTTGCCCAAACTAAGCAGAGCTTGTACTATGTGTACTAGACAATGGATAAACATACATATATACTTTTTGTAAATACCTACATATTATACATAGAAACACTCGGACCAAGACAAACAATGATTAATTATTTATTATATTTAGCGGCAAACATTGACAATAGTTAAAAAAACATTATGTGGCGCGCGTATCGTGTTGTATGTAGTAAAGGAAGTTAGAAAAATAAACACATATAGTCGTATATTAATAAAAATTTCTAATAATATATATCTAAATTAAGCAGAAGCTCCTGCGCCCTCTTTATGTTGTCAAAAACTGTTAATGTCTACGACTGTAACAGCGTATCATGCATATACAGAATCTTTACTGCGATATGGTATAATATTTTGGGGAAATTCTACCGACTGGGAATATGTTTTTAAAGCCCAAAAGCAATGTATTAGAGCAATCTACAGACTTAAAAGTACTGACAGCGGTAAACCAGTCTTCAAGTCATTTCATCTACTACCGCTCCTTAGCATATACATATTAGAAGTGGCTATATTTGTTAAGAAAAATATGCATATTTTTAATCATCTACAAGGCACTCGTCATCAATACAAAATAAAAACTGAGCCAAACAAGACAACTCTATTAAATAAAAGTATATTAATTTGTTTGTCATCTAGAATTTATAATAAAAGCCCAGGACATATAATTATGTAAATTAGAAAACATAAATGCCTTCAAAGTTAAATAAAAAATATATTAGTGGACAAAGCATATTATAGTATTAAGGAATATCTAGATGACAAATGCATTGATATTAATGATTGACATAATAATTTATCCATTGTTTTGTTTTGTTTGACATCATATGGCTTTTAATTGTTCTTTTGTTTCTTTTTTATATATTATTATATTCTTATTATTATTATATTTTGTAATATTTGCATGCCCCAGGGTGGAGTATGGAGAAACCAAATATAATTGTAACATATTGACCATTGTACCCATATTAGCAAATAAATTATGATTTGATTTGATTTGAATTTATGTAACGCATTTTATTAAAATGTTTAGTAAAAATACTTATCTTTCATAATAATAAAAGTCTGGTGGTTGACTGCTGTAATAACAGTACAATGTTAATAATAGCAGAGTGGTCTAAACCTGCCGGGACCACAAGGACATTAAATATTTATGGGCACTAAGATGGCTTTCAGACATACCTACATAATTTTTATAGGTTTCTTGTAAAAAAGAGAAATGTAACTAAAAATTGTTATAACATTTATGTAATTTATATAACTGCCTATTTCTTACTTTCCTACCAATTATCAAGATCTTAGGCCAAATTAACGCAAATGTCTTAATTCAACAGACAATCAATTCTTAGAATGAAAGTGAAACATACTTTTATTCTAACAGTTATGTTCTTTTAGCACTATTAACTTTAATATCTCTTGGCTATCGGTTGGATCCTGGGATCCAGACACAATGCTTTTTTATTGTTTTTGGATGATGGATATTCAAGTATTAAACAGTTTATAAATACTTACTTGATGTGGGGAAGATGGCTCGCTGCCTTGGGAACTGACCGCCGTTGCTTCCTCCTCAACTCGGGACTCCTCCCACTCTCGTGTTTCGCCACCTTCTGCATCTGTATAGAAAAAGGTTAATTTAAACATTAACTATATGAAATCTAACTACTTAAAACACAAACATTCAGATGTTTAGTATATCTACTTAATACTGATGGATTTAAATTTTTTGAAATTTAAGAGAGAAGAATATATTTTAAAATCTCCAGTTTACACAAACGACTAGAGCTCTTTATAGTCAGTCCACCAAAATGTCTTAGTAATATATTTTATATTTACGCAATACGATATTTTTATTAAAAACTAGCTATCAGTATCAGTTTTACAATGACCAATGTTGTCTCGCAGGAGTAAAAATGGTATCCTCCCACAGAGTCAGTGACATCAATGCCCAAAACAACATGTGCATGAGTGGCTTGGTTCTTAATCTACTAACTTTTTGGATAAGTCTGATGAATTTACTTTGGTCTATTGCATCTGATTGTATCTAGTCTTAGAATCATGAAACAGTTAACAGTAAAAAATATAATAATAGGTAAATAACTAAGCATTTTATGGAACTTTCATCGGATCATCGCCATTTTGGATTTGCCAGATGACATGCTCGCAGAAGGATGCGACTAGTTTTGGTTATGGTCCATGATATTGATCACGACCGACAGCGAGGTTAAGAATTATCATAAAAATAAAGGCTTATTATTATATATTATTATTATTATATTATTATTGCACGGCGTTGTTAGCGCTGCACCCCAAAATATTAAGACAGAACTCGTGCGTGTGTTGCGCCGTATCCTCTCTGTAAACGCAGTGGTCATACATAGGATTTAGTTTCTGTAACTGTTCACCCACTCGCCAAAGTAAGCGTTCCCTAGATAGACTCCAGTCGAATCTCCCACTGGCAGCATAGCGATTTGATTTGGTGAAGTCTATTACGTAATCCTTTAATTTGCACTGGAGAGGGCTATGAAGCATATGATTATCAGCCCTTAGCTCTTTAGGAATCTATAATACACCTTTTATCTTGGTCTTTCAAATATTTTGAAATACTCAAATTAATTAATAACATTCAAATGAATGAAATTCAGATGTTGCCAATCGGAAGAAGCTACATGACGTAAACGTTTTTAAGGATTTAGGACAAGGAATAGAGCCAGAACAAGTCAAGTAAAAGAAATTAGTCGTATTTAATTCCAATAAGTTACAATCGCATCCGTGATGTGGTCCTTAATCGCTAACAAATCCTCCATTTGTTGCAGCTCTACAAATCTAGAACACGGCTTCATTTTTAACACAACACTTTATACCAAGTTGGCAATAAGGTATATAACGTAACATTTAAACGTATCGCTTGCATGTTGCAGACGAAAAAAATCATCTCGGGCGCACCTTTTTCCAATAAAGGTGTACGCAAACAAAAGGCATTTGATATCATAGATAAATAAAGCATATGGTAGGTATGTGTGTGTACTAACGCTCTAGGGGGCGCGTGTGCGCGGCGTGCGGCGCCTGCGCGGGCGGCAGCGCGGCGGCGAGGTCGGCGTGCGTGTCGTGGTGCGCCGCCAGCGCCGCGCCCGCGCCCGCGCCCGCCTCCGCGAACGTGAAGCGCGCGCCCGCCGCGCCCGCACCCGTGCCCGCGCCCAGCGGCGACACTACGGCCTCGCCGAACCTATACATAGAGATGCGCACTCATTACTTGTTACTCACTGATGCTAAAGAATCCGCTGCATAGATGCTGACCCGTTATTGCGTCATTAAACCTTGAAACTAGAAAGTTCTGGAATATTATATAGTTTTAGTAAACAGGGCATTTAGATAAAATTTACTTCCTACAAATTCAATCCTGGCACATATCACGGTGTTTAACTATAATAGAGACTAGAATAGATCTAGGTACTCGATATTATTAAACAGGTGTAATGCAGACATTGTATAAGTGCAATATTTTACAAAGCTTTGTAAAATTGCACATGGTATATAATTATAGCTTATTCAAATATATCTGTATATATTACAAACAATATGTTACAAAAACTCCGTTAGCCGTTCTACGTATGCATACAATAGACAACATTGTTTTCAGTATATCACAAACCTGAAAATAGTTTGCTTGAAATCTGTAATAGAACAGCGATTGCAATGCTTGTTAAACCATTCCATTCCATGGACACAATATTATTACGCTAATCGCCGGTCGTTCACCATTCAATTTGATGAATAACAGTACATACATAACAGTAGTATGTACATAAATAGATCCCGTAGTGTACGCCGTTATACCACTACTTCTCGCCCGCCGCTTAGAGTATTCCTTCCCATGTTCTATGTTAGTGACAAATATGACCCTCCAATGTACCAAAGTTCGGTATATGAAATGGTACGAATTCTCGCGCTACGCTGACTATTCTTAGAGGCGTTATTCTTGTCCCTTATCTACTGGACCCAAGTTGAGAGAGTTTCCGGGTGAGAACTACGGGTGTCCCCTTTAGAACCAGAATACAGCGTGGTCAGGCTAGCCCGTCGCGCCTCGAAAAGCGTGTTCTATCGGCTACCGGTCGGTTAGAGGTCCAGTGCCTGACATTGAGGTTTGGACTCGCAGGTGTTACGTGGTAATCGCAGAGGAAAACATGTTCGCCGCTCGGCAAGCACAAGGCGTTCGAGCGTCTGAATCATGCACGGCTAGTGCATCCTAGTAGGTATGCACGAGGCACGGAGTTGTCTTTATCGAAGTGGCGCAGTTAAACCTGCGGCTAGAGATCTCGGGTACTTGCCTGTTCAGCACGTAGAGTCATATCTGGAGTGACTTGAGCCTCGCCTAGGTTTTAAACCTTTGAGTACACGTACGGATGTACGTTTGTGAGCGTGCCTTACAGCTCCAGTACCGCATATCGGAGATATGGGAGGCGACTTCTCCGTCGGCTTCAGCGAGTTTATCGTTAGCAACTCTCAGAATTGCGAGTGGTGATCAGCTTTATTGCTCCGGTACCTATCGAGAGAATAGGTAGTGTCGCTAGGGCACGAAGTAGGTCGCTATAACGAGTACCGAATCCTTAGATTTGGGGACAAGACCTGTCTAAAACTAATAACTCGAAAGGTGCTCTATAGCACTAGACAGCGGCTCTCTCTATAATATCCGAATTTTCCGGCAGGTGGGTGTGGTGTCAGAGGCGCCTCAGCTAGCTCGCATTAATTTACACGTGAATCCGGGTTACATTAGGTACTGCCGCAAGTCACTTATTATCTATGAAATGTCGCACTAGAACGCGGACTATATCCTACCCATGCGCTTAGCGGGGAGTATCTGCCACTATGCAGAACCACGTAGGCTTTTTCGAAACTGCTGTACTTGTGTAGTAACGCTGTCTTACCGTCGGTTATGGTATTCCAACGGCAACACTTACGATTAAACAACATTGCGCTGCCCATGAAGGTGACAAGCTCACTCATTGGTGAGCTTGTCACCAGGCAGGCAAGAGCAGCAAGCCCTTGACTTGATTGCGCAAGATCCCCTACAAAACACGCATTCCGTCGGAGATTAAGTAGGCATAAACCACGTGTGTATTCGGATGGGTTTAAAGGAAGACTGTCAATATCCGTACCTCCATCACCGGGTACCTACAGTTGGTATTCCCTATTGAATTTGATTCGCTAATGGAGTTTGGCAGATGGATACTCGACAAAGTCAAAGAAGATGGCGACTTTCTGACCCGCGTATTTTTCAACCGACTACTGCTTAATTGTAAACCAATATTCATATAATATATTATATGAGTACGGCAAAGTTTTAAAAGCTCCTTTGGATTAGAACGGCATCGGCAGTGTGGTAAACAAAGCGTAAAATTTTAAAATTACTTATTCATTATCAGTTCCAAAGTGATAAATCAGCTGTATGAGTTTGTTTCTTGGTTTTTCATTTCCAAAATTGGTATGTTGGAGTTCGTGACCCGAATGATACATTTGTTACATTACTTTTAATTCAATTCAGCGTAAAAGAATAGCGTCTTTTATGTCCAGAGTTGCCATGTGTAAAAATACTATCATTATGAGTCTGTCAGACCGTCTGCTGCAGACTGTAACGTACAGACGATGGATGGCTATTGCCACTTAATTTGTTTTTAACTCTAATTTTAACTATTATTTAATTATGTGTCGACCTTGTATAGGGATCCAAGAGTCCGAAATAAAGTATTATTATTATTATTTCAAATTTCACGCGCGCAACATTTACGTATCATCTGTTTTTGCGGAGGTACACATGTTTACCTTTAATATTTTTTATTATTATTATTAATAAACAGGCAGGCAGTTGAAGCAACTGATATGTGCCTGTATCCTGCTAAATGCTCACTAAGTAGTCTTTTGTCGTTGAAGGTATTTATCGAGTTTATTTTTAAATATGTTTGTATTTTGAGCTGAGACTAGGTATATCTGCTGGCAGTTAGTCCACGCTCTTACAACCCGATTGCTTAGATAGTGTTTGTGAGGATTATTATTTGAGCAGCGGGTGTATAATTTAAGGTGTTTACCTCGTAGATGGACATTAGTATTATGTGTAAAAATGTTTTTAATTTCGTGAGGATCGTAGTGCCCATTTAAGATCCTATAAGTTTAAATTAGGTCTGCACGGTCTATGCGTTCCTTTAAGGTTGTGAGGTTCAGAGCCGGTAATCTTTTCTCATATGATAATCGTTTTAACTCCCGTGGAATTTTAGTAAAGGCGCGCTGCACTTTCTCCAGAAGTTCAATTTTCTTAACAAAATAGGTGCTCCAAACTTGGAATGCATATTCTAGGATGAGTCTAATAAATGTCTTGTGAATCCCAATGATTATTTATCCCTAGTGTTAATATCCCAAAGGCCTTCCTAATGAAGTAAATAAGGCTGTCGGCTTTCTTTGTGATTGATATGATGTGTTGCTCCCACTTAAGGTCTTCTGTTATTTTTAGGCCTAGATCAGTTTGCATTTTGACCTCTGTAAGCTGGACACCGTTCAGATTGTATGTTAAATGAGGATTGCGACTGCCTATATGTAAGATCGTACATTTAGAGGCATTTAGACTTATAATCAATTCCTTAGACCAGTTAGCTATCTTGTTAAGGTCGTCTTGGAGACGATCATAGTCAAATTTATTTAAAATATTATTTATTTTTATGGACGATCTTACAATATAAATTATTGATTTACGTTTAAACAGTGATACTGATAACCCACCTGAAAGGCACCCATAAGCGACTTAACTAAATATATATCACACTGATTTCAAACATAGTGTCTGATACATACCCGTCATTGCGTCTCGGAACATAAAGCGTGGGTGTCGATGGCACTATGCTGTCATCACCATCGTCGCCTCCACTGCCACCAAGAGACAACGCTCCGCTCGCTGAAAATAACCGTAAATGTTATATACACACTCATAAATTAACTGTGATGGTGTAAATTGTACACTAAATATTAAATTTAAAGAGTTTTAAAACTTTATCCGCGGCAAGTCAGTCAACCCGCAATATATCGTTGATTATACAGACAACAAAAGGCGTTCTGTTTTGGTCTCCAATAAAAGCAAAGGGTGTACACGACATCGTTAGGAGACCAGGGTGTGTAGGCCGTGTGGCTAGGAGAAAGATACACACCATGCTGCATTGCAGAAGATTTTAGCATTGGTATCGCAAAACTATACTCATTGTTGTCTATATGAGCAACATTCATTACATTCTAAATGAAACTAATGGAGCTTGCACGTTTGTATAGCATTGCGTATTGTAAGCACAGAATTCTTGGTGTCTGTTGTTTGAATGCTTGTTGTTCAGATAAGAACATGACATCTCAGCACATTCATAAACCTATCTACATCACGGCCAGTACGTGATTAAGAAATTATACAAAAATATCACGTATTGGCTTGTGGAGGAACAGGGTGTGATGTCCCTCCAACACAAAGGGAGGATCCTCCGACCAGGCTGGTTGATCGTGCCTGGCGAGCCGCGGCCCGACGGTTGATGTCGGGAGCTTGTATATATACCTACTTAGTAGTAGTATGACGTCATGCAAAGTGCGATTGTATCGCCATGTGTTAAATGTAGGCTGAACTTCCGTCTGTGAGGAGTCGCCACAGGCTAATCAACTGATTTTAGATGTAAAGGTTGTGCTGAGGTGACATATTACACCGACGGCACACATACATATTAAATGCAGATGTGTGTATAGTTAAGAGTAGTATATAAAATAATTAATTTGCACCTCTCACTGCGGCCACGACACCTTTAGTCGTCAGTACGATCGGTCTTATGAGCCTGCTTGACCGGCAGTGAGAAAAACCATTTCAACGAATACAACTCCTTCCCACATTCCGTCTGTCGCCTGAGGGCTCCCCCACTGACAGACATCCCGCACCTATCTATATATGTATCTATAAGAACTATAGTAGGGCTAGGGTTTTAGTGATCGTAGGGACATAAGGGCTAAGGTTTGTAGATGCGTACGAAGCGTAGGTCTGTATTACCGAATACCACCCGTAGTGCCACGATAATACGCATCTGAGGGCTAGGGTTTGTAGGTGCATACGAAGCCTAGGTCTGTATCACCATATATCACCGTAGTGCCACGCTAGTAGGCATCTTATTGCTAGGCAACTAGGTTATTTAGGTATAGGGCTTAGGGTTATCTAGGATATAAGCACACAGGTTATATAGGATAGGTACAGCGTATCATAGCTAGTAAGTTAGGTTACATTTACATGTACAGGTCGGTTTCTACCGACAGGTTAAGGGACCAACTGTACACTTGTAAAGTCTGCTGTGACGTAGGAATTATTCCTAGTGAGTTAAGAATTGGATCAAAGGGATTGTCTTTTAAAACAAGACAATGCTCGTGGCTTATTTAAATTAAACTCAGATTTCTTTTTAAATTGTCACCTAACTACAGTCAACGCTCAGTGGTGCTCATTATATAATAATAATAATGTCCCCCAGACCGAATTTTGGTCACGGTGGCCAATCTTAACGGCGAGCACAAGTGCACTCTCTATTCCCTAACTCTCCCGAACATATGGCACGGTAATCCGACACGACCGGAGAGAGAGCAGGCGCAGGACCAACGGCTTTACATGCTTGCCAAAGCACGAGGTATCTAACACCGCCAAATTCCTAACTCAATACCTTTTTGTTGACCCGACGATAAGGCATATGCATAAGGTATCGTAATTGCATTACGTCTTATGCACACCCGTCTCATTCACTACTACTGCGCCACGGAGGAATTTAATCAATCATCTATACTAATATTATAAAGCTGAAGAGTTTTTTTGTTTGGTTGAATGCACTAATCTCAGAAACTACTGGTTCGAATTGAAAACTTATTTTAGTGTTGAATAGCCTATTTATCGAGAAAAGCTATAGGCCGTAAAACACCACGCTACGACCAATAGGAGCGGAGCATTAATGAAAAATATTGCAAAAACGGGGCAAATTCTCTTATGTGACGCAGAGAAAGTTACGCGGGTCAGCTAGTTATATTATAAAAGTATATGAATGTATAACTCTAACTTACGTTCAGTACCACTGCTAATGGCTTCTATCTGCGGGTGCGCGGGCGCGGGCTCGCTGTCGGCCTCGGCGGCGGCAGACGCGCTCGGCCGCAGCTCGCTCTCCTCACCTTCCTCGCCTTCCTCGCCCGCCTCCGGAGACTGTGCCGGCGATTCCTGTAGGATACAACCACAGACATAACGTTAATAAGTAATTACCTAGACTACCATCAATTTCTTGGACTTATTTTCTCAATTTATTATTTATTTTACATTCAATAGAACGACTTGCGCCAATTACGCTATTTAATCACACATAATATGACATAAACTTAAAATATAGCAATCACGCGTTCTCCTCACAACATCTCATGCATTTTTTTAATAATACCTTCCATTCATCCGCAAAAAAATTAGGTCCAAGAGTGTTTGACTTTTGTGACCGAGGTATGGGTGACTTAAAGCTCATAGGCTGAACCATTTGCCTAAACCTAGCAACTATTCTAAATGTAAATACACTTCTGTACCTAAACTTTGTGACCTTAGTGAATAAATGGTTTTTGACCAAAGATTTCTAGGAATAAAAGTATGTCATAAAAAAAATTATGAACTAAAATAACCAGGCTATGTTGCCACGTCAGCCATTTGAGTCATGTCATATTATGCAGATTAAGTGATGCCTAAAATAGGGGACACCTATAATATCACTTGCTTTACAGTATACTAGATGTGCCCGCGGTTTCACCCGCGTTTATGATTACTGCGCCGCCCCCGTGGGTCGTAGCGTGATGTTATATAGCCTATAACCTTCCTCGATAAATAAACTATCCAACAATAAAGTAATTTTCAATTCGAACCATTAGTTCCTGAGATTAGCGCTTTCAACCAAACAAACAAACAAACTCTTTAGCTTTATATTATAAGTATAGAAGTATAGATTATGTAACGTTACCTGTCGCGTGGCGTTCTCCACGTCATCTCCTTCTACTTCCTCCTCTTCTTCACCACCTTCCACTTCCTGTTCCTCGTCCATATCCTCCTCATCCTCCTCACCTTCCTGGACAAAATAAAAACATTTCTAAAATAATTTATCACATCATAAATAATATGTGCAACATCACGGTTTTCAATTTTATTTTACTTCATTGCTATTCACTTGGTTTAATTATGTTTTAGTGTTACTCCCTAATCCTAAGTAATGTGAGTTTGTTTTTTTGTTAAGCTTTCACGCATAACTACTCGACCGATCATCATTAAATTTCGCATAGACGTTGTCAGGGGAATAGAAACGGACTTTTATCCAGAAAAAAGTACTGTTACTAACATAACCTAACCTACACTTACGCGAGCGAAGCCACGGGCAAAAAATAAATGTCGTATATATGTATTTACTTGTCTTAAATTGAACAGGAGATGCTTAGATAGCATATCTATTGTAATACCACATTGTAAACATGTTGTTACAAATTAATCATCTTTATACATTAGGAGTAAATGTTCTGAACATACCCTATACATAGTACCAGTGCATCGCTCGTCATCCTCCTCAGAATCGACAACAATAACCCCTTCGTCGTCTTGATCGCAACGTGACGAAGTTGGCACTTGGTACTCCACTTCCACAGACCGTTCGAATCCCTGTTTAGCCAAAAATTTTTTAAATAATTATTTATAGTATTACAAAAATAATGACCACATTAGAGAATATAATATATATGATGTATTATAATGTAATACTAAAACATACTTGTACCCTGGTTCTCTTAGCGGCTAGCGGGCGTTGTTGAAGTCGACGCTTGGGCGGGCGAGACTCGGGTGGCGCGTGAGACGTGCTCACGCCGGGAGGCGCGTGCGACGTGCTGACTCCAGGGGGCGCGTGCGACGTGCTGACTCCAGGGGGCGCGTGTGAGGTGCTGACACCTGGCGGGGCATGCGAAGTGCTGACTCCGGGTGGAGCATGCGATGTACTGACGCCCGCGGGTGCGTGGGACGTGCTCACACCGGCCGCAGGTTGCGATGTGCTGACGCCCGGGGGCGCGTGTGACGTGCTCACACTGCCTGAAGCCTGCGACACTGCGCCTGATGCTCCTGTGCCTGTAGTTGTACCTATTTACCATCTTATTTTGTAAATACATATATATAAAAACGAGAAACTCACAAAAAGTTGCATGAGCCTTTTATATTTAACATTTGGAATTGAGGCACTGTCTTAATTACAAAGTATCATAAAATGGTGCTTTGCACTTTACCAGCCAATACACTATTTTAAAAACAACTGCGATGCCAAATATGAGTGGCAGTATTTCGTCGCTTTGTTACTACTTTATCTTCAGTCTATTTATATTTATCTAAATAGTAAAATGTTAAGAATTTATAATATTCTAGTAAATAGTGAAAATAATACTTTAAACAAAACTATATATTTGGATCATTTCATTAAATAATAACATAGTTCAACGACAAGTTTTTTTGGCTTGACAATTTTTACAATGTGATAGTATTTATATACCAGTTAGGGGAGGAGCAGAGGCCGCCGGAGTGGGCACACTTGGTGCGGCCGCTGAGCTCGCTGCAGACACGCCCGTCACACTGCCAGAGGCCGCTACGCTCGGCTGTTCAATACGAGGCATTACCATCGCCACAGCCTGTAAAATCAACCACAAAATGTAAGTTCTCCGAAATATACTGAAATATTGACAAGTACCAACAGATTGTCTGTATTATTTTATTTAGTTCAATTTACCTGTTGTGGTGCTTGGGAATGTGACGAAGGTTGTGCTGTGCTATCACTTGAACCAGCACTACCCATGCCAGCCTCGCTAGTATCCATGTCCTGTTAAATAAAATACATAATTCGAGCATATTTATGTTTTGTACACATCGATCAAATATACCATAGATGCACGATCGTCGCTCGAAAAACGGCCCCAACAAAACTGTGCATAAATCAGTCGTATGTGCAGTTTCGCTCGCAGCCACTTAACGACCGCGCTAGCAGTCACACGTGATGCCAAAGTGTGTAGTGAAAAATGCAAAAACTATATTCTAAAAGTGCAAAAAAAGGATGGAATGTCGTACTTTCGGTAAGTATAGTTTTGTTATGAAATATTTATTATATTTTGTTGAATACGGCGCTTTAAATAATATATTTGAAGATATTATCGTTTAAATTTAAATGCATGTATTACGAACCTGTCCCACTCACTCTTGCGTGCGTTGCCCGTAAGCGAGAGCGAATCGACACCGTAGTGGTGTCGGTTAGCGGGTGGAGACCGTACCATATACTTAGTACGCTTGCGTATCGCGAGTAACACACTTAGGATGCTTTACATTGACGCGTTTTAACTAAACTATTACAAAAATTTTCTCAGTGGGCGTTCAATGGTTATTCCGGTTTATTTCCTGGATTGCATAATAAATGCAGACACTTATAAGTAAGTAGTACTGGTCAGTGGCACATATTGACGCGGTTTTTGTATGAGAATGTGCATCTATGGTATATTTGATCGAAGTTTGTACATATTATGTACAAATAATTGTAGAGATTTAAGTTTTTGTGTTACAAAATACTCAATAATAAATACAATATGCATAAAAAGTACAGAATAATGTTAATTATAGGTATACATAAAATATGATTCCATTATGATGTGCTATAACCACATACCTATAGTTTTAATAAAAAAAAGTTGTTTGCTTTCACATCTAGCAGTGCATATGTTTGCGCGCTATTATTATTGGCAATATGTTATCGCCAATATATTTTAAATATGTTCGAACTTCAACCTTTTGATTCACTAAAAGTTGAAGTAGAAGAATACCTCCTGCGTCGAAGAGCACCTAAAGTAGTCCCTGTCGCGAGTGTTACCGATAGTGAAACCCCGACAGCTTCAAAAACAGACCTGTGTGGACTCTGGGGGAGCAGTGGAAGCGGCTAGGGCGGCGCGTGGCAGCGGGCGCGAGGAGGACGCCGGCATATACTCCGTGGTGTGCGCGTCGTGCGGCGCCGTAGGGCCCACTTGCGCCATGGGCCGGATGGACGCTAGCGGCGTCTCACCTCCGCGCCGACTCGCTGTCACACTCTGTTGCGCTACTCCTTACGATAAACGTACCATTGATCATATATTTATGCATCCCAATAAGCTTGGCTAAACAATGTTGAAGTTAAGCAAGCATTATATACTTGAAAAAGATTAATACGGTTTAAAATTAAAAAAAAATAATCTGGACTAAAAGCTATAAAATGTAGGTTATGAGGTATATACACAACATGTCATATAAACTAGCGGATTCACCTGATAGTAAGTAGTAACTGTGGCTTATGGACTTGGTAGAGCAGATAAATTCTGCTGTGGTATATGTGGTAAAACCGAATAAAGTACATTACAATTTAAAGAATGTGCTTACCTGCCATTGGTTTTATGTTAGCAGTAGGTGGGTCAGTAGTTGGTTTCTCTGTAGCCGCTTGTTGTTTTGATGCTGATGCTTGACTGGCTAATTGTCGCTGAAGCATGGTCACTTTCTGGTGCAGGGCCTCCACTTCTCTAGTTTTTTCCGCTTGTGCTTCACTTCGTTCTTTCTCCAATCGTGACAGACGACCTTCGTATTGAGACTTTATAAGAGCTACTCTCACATCTTGCTCGTCACGAGTGCTTTGTTCCAGAGCACCTATTTTATTACGCGATTCGTCTAGTTCACGACTCAATGTATTCTTTAGTTCAGTGAGTTGGACGATTTTATTCTTAGCTTGCTTTAATACTTGTTTAGATTTCTCTTCTTTTTCCATATTGGCGGTTCGAAGGGTTTCAAGTTCTTGCTTCAATTTTTCAGTGTTAACCCTTTCCGTTTCTAATTTTGCTTGAAGCTCAGCTATTTGTTCTTCGAATTTCTTATTGCTTTCTATTAATGCAGCGTCGGCTGCAGCAACATCGCCTTCGTTCTTTTTCTTATCTTCTTCGACAGTTTTCATCAATTCTTCATATTGAGCTTTGTATTTCTTAGCAATTTTCCTTATCTGGTTTTCTTTATTTCTAATATCAGTTAATGAAGCATCTTTACCAGAGAGTTCTTCAGTTAATTTTGTATTTGAAGCAGCGATTGAAGAATGTTCCGCTTTTAATTTTGTCACTTCCTCAGTAACACGAGCCATATCATCCTTCAGAGTTTGCAACTCTTCATTAAGTTTTTTATTTTCTTCTGCCAAGACGTTTTGTTGACGAGATACCAAAGTATATTGCTCTTCTAATTTAGTTTTCTCCACTTTAAGAATGCTAAGTTCCTCATTCAATTTTCTGACGTTTTCTTTCTCAGTTGTAAGCATTTTCGCTAAAGTTTCTCTTTCATTCTGTAGACGTTTCCAATCTTCTGGGCTTGTTTTGTTTGCACGCTCTACTAAAGCATTTACTCTTGTTCTCCATCTAGCACAGTCTGCTTTTAGAGCATTATTTTCAGATTGTAAAGTCTCGTTCTTCGAAGATAAGTCTGAGATTTTATCTTGCAATGGTGCCAACAGGGATTCTGTTGCTTTTGCTGTGGCAGCTAGTTCCTCAACTCGAGCAGATAAACTATCACGTTCTCCTCTTAATATTCTGTTGCTGTCCGTGAGAGCATTCAATGTCTCAACTTTTCTTAATATGTCCGACTGTTTATTTACCGTGACCATGCTTACTTCTGACTTTTCTCTTTCTGATGCAAGACTTAATTTTGTATCGTCGAGTTGTTTCTCTGCAATCTCTAATTGTGATTTGAGTCGCATTGTTTCAGCTTGTAGGATATCAAATTTAGCCATAGCAATATCCTTCTCTTTTCTCAGGAATTTCACAATTTGGAATAATTGTTCTGATGACTTACCATCTTCTTCACTTAGAGATATATTCATGTTAGATTCATTTGCAGATTCATTCATACTTTCAGAGCGTGATCTCGATGCATGAGTAACTGACAGCTGTGTGCCCAAAGCTTGTATTTGATCATGCAAAAGAGAATTCTGATCATTCAAGTTCTTCAAACGCTCAGTAAGCTGTTCGTTTTCACTCATCAGGATCTTTTCTCTTTCTAGCCAGGATTTCTTTTCAGTTTCAAGGTCTTGCACGGCGCCATTTCTAAGCGCTACTAATTCATTGATTTGATTTTGTGCTTTCTGCAAATCTTCTTTCACTTGAGATAAAGTTTGAATATCTGTGGAATGTAATATCATTTCATGTGTATATTTCTCCTCAGCATTTTGTGCGGCTTCTGAAAGTTTAGTCATCTCGGCGCGGGCAGATTCAAGTTCAGAGCGATAACCCTCCATATTGGCTAAAGCAATCTTTAGCTCCTCTCTCAGGTTTGTTAATTCATTTTTCAAAGCTGTGTTACTATTTGAATGTTCTCCATTTGCATGTAGGGATAATTCAGCTTCTAATTCAGAACATTTATCTTCCAAACTCTGCAGTTTACTAGTATATGCAGCCAGTTTTGCTTCGGTTTCAGTTTTGTAAGCTTCATATTCAGCACTAAGAGATTGTAGTTCCTTTTCTGCGCTCTCTGATATATCGCAATATTGTTTAATATGTTCTTTTGCTACATTAAGTTGTTCTTGAAGTGATTTTACTTCTTCTTGTCTATCAGATAACTTATTCTCAAGATCTCTTATTCTTTTCACTGTATCAAATGAACCATCTGTATTGGGAGAAAGAGCATCTTTGAGTTTCTTGGCAAGTTCTTCGTGTGCCTTGCCCTTCTCTGCTAATTCTTGTCTCATATCTATAATCTCTTTTCTTAAAATATCAGCAGCATTCTTTTCTTCTTGCATTCTTTCTTTTGCAGTATTTGTTTGCCGCTCCAGATGAGCTGCTAGCTCTCTAAAACGATCTTGTTCTTCTTGAAGTCTTCTTCGTAGGGCTGAACATTCTCTAGTAGCCTCATCTAACCTGGACTCTACTTTCACTCTGTTTTCAGCTTCAACACGCTCCAAACTAGCTTTGATCAACTCCAAATTTTTTAGCAACAGGGATTGACCTTGTCTTTCTCTATTGAGTATTTCTTTTTCTGTTTGAAGACGAGCCTCTGCATCTTTGAGCAATTTTAATTCCAGTTTCAAATTGTCTAGTTGTATTTCAGCAGCAGCTAGCTTGCTTTGCGCATTCAATGCCTCATCCCTTAGATGTTGTAAAGACACTTCATGTTTTGCAATTGTTGCATTGTAAGCTTTATTCTTTTCCTCTAAAGAAGTAATTTGTTTTTTGTAGGTTGTTATATTTGTTTGCAATATTTTAAGCCTCTCATTATTGTATTCTGAAGTTGATGCACATTTACTGTTTGCAGCTGTAAGTTTAGCTATCTCTTGTCTCATGTTATCTATTTGTTCAAATAACATTCTTTCATTGGTTATTTTCTCTTCTTTATAAGTTTTATACTCCTCTTTCAGCAATTCTAGATGTTTCTCTGTTTCTTTACATCTTACTTCATATGATGATACTTCAGGAATAGTAGGCTTGCTTACATTTTCTGGTGACTGAACATCCATAGAGAATATACCACTTTTTTCCAATTCAGTTACTTCAGATGCAGATAATTCATGCCTCTTTCCTTTCATGTGATCATGATACAATTTCTTAAACATGTCTCTTTGTCTAATAAGGCCATTGACCATCTTAGTTTGACGATCTTGGGCTTCAGTTAATTCAACTACTCTATTCTTTAAAGACTCAATTTTAGATTGCATTTCACCAGACTCAAATTGTTCTTTATGACGTTCAAATTCTTCTTGCTTTTCAGTCATCTCTCGAATCATTCTGAGCAGTTTTTGATTATTAGATTGCAATTCCTGAATATCACTAAATGTTACTAAAGTTTTAGAAATTATTCGCGATGAGGTCAAATCTGAAGAAGCTGTTTGTGATGAATCATGATCACCATTTGGTAATGGTCCACCACGACTATGTTCAATTTCTTTTAACAAGAAACAAACTTGCCTGCCCAAGTCAGCCAGTTCACCTTTCAGCTTTGCATTATCACGACTATAGTGATTAGCGATTTTGGATGTTTCACTATAGTCATCTCTAAGTCTGTTACATTCAATAACAAGGGAATCAATCTGCTGAGACAAGGCAGCATTGCTCTCCAATGCTTCATCAAATTCAGCTTTTTGCTTTTGCAGCATAGGCGCTTTTTCTTCTAGTTCTTGAACAATTGTATTAATAGTTATATTAAGACGTCTATTTTCTTCTTTTTCTTGAGCTAATTCATCTGTGACTTTAACAAGTTGTGAGTAAATTTGGGTAAGAGACATGCCTGATTTAATAAGTTTACTAGCTGTTGCTGCTGATGGAGCTAAGTCACTCAAAGCCATATCAAGATTTTGAGCATTTGCAGCTTTCAATAGGTCATTTGCATGTTCTAGCTCATTCTTTAAAGAAGAAATTAATTCATTTTTCTTCTCCATCAACTCTTCATGATCTAATTCAGCTTGCTTATATTTTGTTTCCAAGTCTCCATACTTCTCAGTAGCTTCATTCAATAACTTTTGTAATTCTGCAATACCTTCTGTTAACTCCAAAGTTTTAGATTCAGCATCATCATGCATAGTTTTGAATAAGTCAGACAGTTTAGTTTTGGCATCTAATTCTTTTTTATAATTATCAGTCATTTTATTTTCTATTTCTCTTTGTTCCATTAGGCGCTGTGTTAGATTTTCAGCACGGTTATTTAAATTCTTTTTAACTTCATTTAGCTGAGATATTGTTTCGTTTGCAGCATTTAGCTCCTCAACTTTCTCAGTTAGCTGAGTTTCTAAGCTTACTAAGCGACTGGTATTATTAAGTCTGACTGTTTGCAATTCCGAAGTAAGCCTATTAACCTCTTCTGTTAAGCCTGCAATTTGTGAATTAAGTAAAGTTCTCTCCTGTTCAATACGTTTTTCACGATATTGTAGTGTGAGTTCTTTACTTTGTATTTCGTCATTCAATGCTAGGGCTTCACATTTTGCATCTATAGCAGCACGTAATTGTTGGGAGATTGAAGTATCATTTGCAGTTAGTCTTTCGATTTCGGCATCACGCCTCTGTAATATTCTCGTTAGGTCATTTCTTTCATCAACAGCAGCATCTCTAGAGCTTTTAAGAGATATAATTTCATTTTCTAAGCGGCTTATTTTTTCATGATATTTCTCTAATTCTGTATTTAATGTTTTCACTTGTTGGTTCAATTCAGTTATTGTTTCATCAGATGTAGATAGCTTTTTTAACGCATCTTCATACTTAGCAGTCACCTCTAAAACCTGGGCTTCTAATGTTGCTACCTTATCACCTAAAATGATAGAGAAAAAATAATTATAAATAAAACTAATTATAAATTCTGGTGTTCTTATCAATGATGAATAAATAATACTTAAGTGTAAAGATTTTTCTATTTATTTAAATAAAAGACATATGGAATCACAAAGCTTAACAAACAAACACAGTTGACTTGTGAGTTAATCGTTAAATAAGATTGGTCTTTTTTATGTACAACTAGCTGTTACCCGAGAGTACATCCGGGTGGAAAAAAAAAAACTAAAATAAAAGTAGCCTAAGTTATTCCTTATAACATCAGCTATCTGCCAGTGAAAGACCCGTCAAAATTGGTCCAGCCTTTTTAGAGATTAGCCGGAACAGATAGACAGACAAAAATTTAAAAAGTTAGTTTTTGGATATGAGTACCATATTTATGTATGTACTTACAGATGCATTTAGTAAAAAGCTGTTACAAAACAGACACTTCAATTTTATTTATTTCTGTAGATGAGTAATGTAATTGTAATGGTTTTCCTTTGCAGTGAGTAAATTAAAAATTTGATGACCTATTATTTCACATTTTACCACGACTAAGTATAGATACATACATAGATTCACGCCTGTTTCCCAGAGGGGTAGGCAGAGACTACGGATTTCCATTTGCTACGATCCTGACACACTTCTCTGGCTTCATTCACTTTCATCACATTCCTCATACACGTCCGTCGGTTCAAGGAGCTCTTAACCTGGCCTTTGTCCAGAACGCCTCCGATCTGATCGAGAAACGTTCGCCTAGGTTTTCCTCTTGCGACTGTTCCATTCACACTAGCCTTATAAACTTTCTTAGTTAGTCTTTCCTCGTCCATTCTTTCTACATGTCCAAACCAGCTTAACATACCCTTTTCTATTCTTGTAACTATATCCACATTCATGCCGCATCTCTCTCTAATCACACTATTTCTTATTCTATCTTTCAGAGTCACACCACATATGCTTCTCAACGCTCTCATTTCTACAGCATTTATTCTGCTCTCATGCTTCTTTTGCCATACCCAACTTTCACTTCCATACATAAGTGTGGGCACTAATAATCCTCTATGAACAGCCAAACGTGCCTTTTCGGATACATTTCGACTGTTCATAAAAGCGCGTAGAGCTCCATTCACTTTGTTGCCAGCAATCGTTCTCCTTTCAATATCTCCGTCATGTTTACCATCCCTTGTAAACAAAGTACCCAAATATACAAACTCTTTCACTTGCTCCACTTTTTCTCCATCAATCATAATATTACACATCGTCACGCACTCTTCCTTTTCAAATACCATTACTTTCGTCTTGATTACATTTATTTTCATTCCTTTACTCCTTCCTTTTTGAGAGTAAGTATATGACTTGTATAATGTTGCTCCTGTACCATTGCTCAAGTTGCATTCAATGTTAATATGCTAAAACATCTAGCCAACTATATTGAACTCGATTTATGAAACCCACATTAAAAAATGGTTTTCTCTTAGCATTATTTAGCCAATTTTGATGTAACACAGATATAATAATGCTTTGAGATACACATTATACCAAGTCATCCTAAACAATCAAGCACCATTGATGTTATATAGAGTAGATAGGTAAACATATAAACAGAGAAAATTACCATCTTTCTGTATAATATGGTAGATTACTAGTCATGTGACGCATCTTACATTGTCCAAAATCTAAAATAATAATCCTAACTAATATGACAAAAGCGAAAATGAGTTTGTTTGTTTGTTACCTTTTCACGCCAAAACCACTGAACCGATCATCCTGAAATTTTGCATATACGTTGACAGGTGTACAGAAACGGACATAGGCTATGTTTCATCACGAAAAAAAATACTGTACCCGAGGAAAACAATAATAACGTTCTTATGATAATAGATGGCGCCACGTGTCTTTCTAATCATGATTTAATTATATTATTACAAGCAGAGTACAACCCGAATTGATTGTAAAATTCTAAATTAATGCGAGCGAAGCCGCGGGCAAAAGCTAGTTAGTAATAAATGTTTAAAAAGCCCGTATTCTGCAAATATGACTCTATGACTTAAATCCAGCAATATAAACATTACTGAAAATCAAATAATGTCTCTATCACAATTTTTTAGAAATCAGCAATGATCAACTAAAAACAAAGGTGCAGGTAAGATTTAAGGATGTGCAGTATCAATTTGCCAATTATTTCAAAGCAATGCACAACAAATATTATAACTGATAACTAAAATAAACCTAGGCTTGATCAATAATAACAATGATAGACACCATATAACACAGAAGATTACACACATAATAATATGATAATCATTAAACCTATTACTTAACCTATAGGGTCAATTAAAGTGAAGATGTAACATATATAACATTGTTTTCTAGTATAAATGTTATGGGTACCAGATTTTATTTAGCCCAAATGTTGGCTTAAAACACCACCTTGCCCTACCAGTTCCAATTGTGCATTTAAAATATCCAGGATCGCACACAAATACAAAAAAAAAATATTTAAGATTGATCCAGTCATTTCAAAGGTGTTCAGTCATTTCAGAGTGTGTACTTATGGAAAAATTCTAATCAGAGGAATTCTGAAAAAGATAGCTCTTTAGAATTTCTCTGATTAGAATTTTTAATGGTTGACTTGGGAAATAACTAACATTTACATATATATAAGAAATTATACAACAATTCAGGTTTTCTTGTCAGTTACAGTTTATATTTAACCCATACTTTGTAAACTCGGAATCTTTTCAGAAGTCTTCAGCTACCTCCCCGTGCCATGATATGAAAAAACCACTGATAAACAGGCAAATGTAAAAAATAAAGAAAGATAGCATGTAAATGTTCATCGGTTATCAGCCATAAACCATATAGAAAATACCAGTCAGTTTTGTTTCTCTCAAGACTAGTTTTCTCAAATATGACTGGTGGTATCAAGTTAAAAACTAATAATCAAGCTATATAAATTCATACTAATAGAATATAGAAAATCTTGTAAATGCTTCCATCAACCTAGTTAAAATTTCCTTAAAGCATACAACAACTACAATTATTGTGATGTAGCATAAATAATTAATATATTATATTGAATACATACAACTTCTTCTCCTTAGCCTTTATTATTCCCAAGTCACTTGGGGTCGGCTTTCTAGTCTAACCAGATTTGACTGGTTATCAGTTTTTACACGGAGCGACTGCCATCTGACCTCCGCAACCCGAAGGCTAACAATACCCTAAAGCTTTAGGGTATTGTCTGTATTGTTAGCCTTCTAGCTAGACCAATGTCAGGATATTAGAGGGCACTGACTTCCCAATAATGACTGCCATAGATGTTCATGGCAGCTGGGACCGATGGCTTAACATGCTCTCGGAGGCAAGGAGCAGGCGATAATTGTCAATAAATATGCACATCATTTTTAAGTCATATAACTTCCGAAAGTTAGAGGTGCGCGACGTGGGTTCGAACCCGAGACCTCTGCATTGCAGTCTGTTGGTCTCCCCACTAAGCTATCGCTGTTATTATAATACACTAGCTTCTGCCCGCGACTTTGTCCGCGTGGAATAGTTACTCTGGGCTAACGCTAACTTTAACCTGTGACTTCGTTTACGTTGGTGAAAATATTTTTAAATAATACAGTAAGAGTGGAACTTTAAAATGTTAGGTAAAAGTACTGGGTATTATAATCTTATATCATGTTGATTGTATGTTATTCTCAAAAAAACTCAAAACTAATGTATTTTAAAGTACTTCTGCGTACACTATATTTTTAGTTTTGTTTTCTTCCAGCAGAAGTAGATATTGATTTTCACCAGAACCAGATCTCGATAGGGCAACATATAGTTGGCTGTGCGAAAAACACTCTTGGCGTAAATCTATTCTTACGTGCTGAAATGTTTGCCCCTGGGTCTTATTAATTGTTACCGCAAACTATACCTTTACTGGAAATTGAATTCTTTTAAAGTTAAAAGGCAAATCCGTTGGTATCATAGGGATGCGAGGTATCAGCACTGTTTGCCTTACTACTGGACCAGTCAAAACTAAATGCGCGCGCAGTAGGTACTTGATCATTATTTTGTTGCGATGTTATTTTAAAACTGCAAATTCATTGAAATCGAATGATGTAAAGGACAATTTTGTTTTAAATTAAATACTTGTGATGAATAACGTATTTATTTGGGTAAGGATTAATATTATGTTTATAAAAACACCTTCGCAAATAATGCATTATTTTAGAACAAATTTGGTTAGCATAAAAAAGGTTATAGTGAGCCAACCTTAAAAGATAGACATATGCTGTCACAGACTTTTTTTTAGAACTTTTAAAGGGGAACAATTCTGTCATACATGATCTGTTTACGCAGTGCGCGCAGCGGAAGCTCTCAAAAGGAAAAAATCCCTCCGATTTTGAAACATTCTTCATTGGTGCTCCGCTCCTATTGATCTTAGCATGATGATATATAGCCTATAGCCTTCCTCGATAAATGGGCTATCTAACACTGAAAGAACTTTTCAAATCGGGCCAGTAGTTCCTGAGATTAGTGCGTTCAAACAAACAAACTCTTCAGCTTTATAATATTAGTATAGATACAACATGCTATTATAATTATTTTTGTATTGTATATAGTTAGGATGATATATATGGCATGTAGGTGTTATATTTTGAATTGAAATATGAGAAAAACAATATATAAAACCAACCAAATATGATATCAAACAAGTACATATAACAAACAATCATATTGATAAATCTAAAATATCCGTAAATATTGAAACTGATCATTCAAATAAGATCAACAGTATATCATAATAAAACTAAACATGAATTGTTGCACATATAATCAGTATATTCCCAAATGCAAACAAGGATAGATACGCATAAGATTGTGTTAGCTATGTCATCAACTACCCCACGTGTCTAATTAAAATTAGTAAAAAGTGACAATAAAGATAAAGTATTATTATGATGCCGAATTAGTAAAATCATCCTATCATATCTCTTTGAAAGGTTATGTAGACGTTCTTTTGAAACTATAAACAATGAAACGTTTTCGTTATCCAAAACTAACTGTTTCACAGCGTGATTCAACGGTTTATGATCCCCGATATTGAGTTACACTTTAAGTTTTGTGTTTTTGTAATAAACATCTTAATTTTTTTGAGTTTCAGGATAAACTAAAACCAAGCAATGAGTGAAAGCGTCAGAAAACACCGGTTTCGTTACCTACCTATCTGGGTCTTATTAGTTTCGTGTAACGCTTTGGCTGTTAAATATTCTTCAAACTTCTTATCAATATATGTATTGATCTTCTCTGCGATAGGATTAGATAGATTAGCAAATTCTTCCTCTGACAAAACATTATTTAAATGATTTTTTGCACCGGCTTCAGATTCAGCAGCCTCCATCTTCGACCGATGTTCCCAGACAGAGTTGCCAGTAGTAAAAATAATTGTCTATGGTTTATGATTGCCAGATTTTGACATAATGTTAAATGAACTTGAATTCGCTATAGTAAATCGGTATACTTTCATACTTTTATACTTTTATAAATATTGCAGACACTAAAATATAGCGAGCAGCTGCTCTTAGGGAACATTAGTATATAATATACAGTATCACATTTATATATCCGCAGAATAATTTGGTATAGGCTAAATATAGTATAGTATATATATTAATATTTAAATTTCTACCACGATATAGAAATACTAGATGTGCCCGCGGTTTCACTTGCGTTTATGGTTACTGCGCCGCTCTAGTGGGTCGTAGCGTGATGTTATATAGCCTATAGCCTTCCTCGATAAATAGGCTATCCAACACTAAAAGAATTTTTCAATTCGATCCAGTAGTTCCTGAGATTTGCGTGTTTAACCCAATGATAAAAGAAAAATAGTATATTTCCTTTATCATTGGTTTAACCAAACAAACAAACAAACTCTTCAGCTTTATAATATTAGTATATATTTATGTAGTGTAGTTTTTGCAAATTGAAATCAGACGCTTAATATCCGTGGAGGAAAAGGTTGGAAGACAAAGCTATATTCACAGTATTATAAATTTAAATTATCTTCTACGTCTTAAATTTAAATTATCTTCTACGTCTTAAGTTAATTATTATCAACTGTAGCTGTGGTTTAGGTGTATCCTTCTGTTAGCTGATAAGCAAAATACGTTTTTAATTTGTGTGCTGTTAGAATTCTATAACATCGGGTGCCAGACTTGGACATTGACACTGAAAGAGGAAAATAGACTATTAATCGCGGATAGAGATGGGTGGGTGGGTAAAAATTGGAAGGAATGGGTAAATAAGGTAAAAATGAAAAAATACCTATTTTTACCGGGTATATATAAAAAATACTGGGTAAAAATTGAAACTGATTAGATTTGATTACTAAGAGTTAAAAAACTATCGTAACACGTTAAAGAACAATGGCCATTCTCCTAACATGCTTGTACCAGAAAAATTATATTGAAACATATCTCGTCCTATTTGTTTATAAAAATATAAGTAAATTCGGACTTCAGTATATTTTTAAAAGTCCGGAGAAAGAAGTACCGTACCTAATTAGGTAAGTAATACGTATTTTTTAAAATTATTTTTTAAGGTTAGGTTGGTTATCATTTTAAATAACACAACACAAAAACACATAGGGAGGTCCCTAATCAATCGATTTATAACTGAATCAATTTTTCTTTTTAAAATATGGTGTTAAAAATAGTTAATATTAATGATGAGCCTGAAATTGTATTAAAAGCTACTAGTTTACTAATATAAATTGTTACATATAATTTATTTGATATCATCTGTGTTAAAATTTATTACCGTTATTAAATGAAACAGATTAAATTAAGAAAAAAACATGGACATCTCTAGTGATGCAAATACTTTTAGATGCGTTCAAATATATGTTGTTTTATACTGCGTTCTGTTTAAAATATACTTTTTTTGAAGACGTTTATCTAAAGACTTTTGATAACAAAATGTTGATATCGGATAATTACATTAAGAATTATCTACACGTTGGTGATATTCCTTCGTCGATAACAATTTCTGATATTTTCCGGAACAAAGTGGCTATTGTTCTTTATATGGGAACATATGAACATAAACTAGTTTTATTTATGACCAATAAAATAAAACCAAAATTTATAAACAAGGAACTTTAATTATAATTGTGACAATGTATATATTTTTTTTCTAACATAGAAATGTCTTATTACAATTACAAAACTTGTATGTATATATGTTTGTATACATATTACATAATATGCTATGCTCCTTAATCATTAAAACAAACAATTGCTTTCGTAATCAAAATGACTAAACTGTTACTTTTTAGCACAATCACACTATAATTTGTACAATACGTAATAATATAGAATATATATAATATATTATATTATTACCTATAATAACACAATGGCTACCTTTTCAGACAGCTATATAATTAAGAAAACTGTTAATATAAATATCTGATTTCAAAACAAAGGGAAAAATAAATAATTACAAAAATCATAACAATGCGTATTAAGAGCCATTTCACGTTTTCGCGCGAATATTTAAGATTTCAGTCGCCTAATTTACCATCTTAGGTAAAACTCCGACATTTTTGTAAAAAATAGGCCGATCTTTCGTATGGCCAATTCAAGAAACACATTTACAAAAACATATTTATTTACTTTGTGGTGATTAATCTCCCACAACAAGTTTACTGAAAAAACAAAGCAGAGTTAATTTCATGCTCTCATATCTATCACTAATATTTATAAATTTGACTGGAAAAAATACGTATCGTATCAGAAATATAATTTTCTTACCATATATAAAACTAGAATATCAATAATTTATAATATTATTTCGTAAAAAAATAAAATCTGAGGCCATTTTTTATGTTTTATATCCCTATTATATAGCGACTTTTTGGTTTAAATAAAGTGTAATTACATTTATAAAACCATGTCAAAATAAACTATGTTCTTCAAGAAATCGAATTTCAAAGTTTGATGAAATCCCTTCATAAAATTTATCATATAATGTATATGAATACCACTCTAATTTAGAATAAATTATGATGCACAGGCATGCACTGATTAGTACGGTGCGAGCGCCCGTTGAGGAAGGACTTGGGCCATTTTGTCTCGCGTGCCGAACTTCGAGCGTCCGTGTCGTAAACACATTATTATACTACGACTACAACATTTTGATTCTTTGTTTTTTTTTCCTACAGTAAGTGTATTACTGTTTTGTTTACTATCAAGTGTATTATTTAAGTAGTTTGTATAATGTTAAGTTTCTATTTTATTCGTTTTACCAATGGGGCGTAAGGGTTCTGTATTCCATTGTATTAAAATAAGGAAAAACAAATATTGTGCAGCCCTAAAGAAAGCAACGGAAGCGAGGTAGATATTTTTATTTGCAGTTCATAATAATATACTGTTGTCGATCACATAAGTACCTACATATCGACATAAACTAACTAAGGATATGCATTTTATCGTTTGCAAGTAGAAGTTTAAGTTAGTTGTCTATTACTCTTTAATTAGTAAAGTGTAATGAGCCGTTATAATTTTCATTAAAATTCATTAGGTATATATGTCATTATTTAGCATAGTTTATATATACATACCTAAATACTGCAGTTTAGAAGATAGAGAGGAGGAGGGACACTTCAGGGTTTTCCTTTTTTATATTGAACTAGAGGATGCCCGCAGCTACGCTCGCACATGTTTTTTTATTTATCCATTCCTTCCCAATCCCGTGGGAATTTCGGGAAATCCCTTCTTAGTACACCCCTACAGTACCCAAGGAACATACATGACAAATTTCAGCTTCTTGCGCCCAATAGTTTTGGCTGTGCGTTGTCTGTCAGTAAGTCAGTAACGTAAGACTTGTATATACAGAGATATTTCACAAACGGATCCCTAAATAAAAAAGCGGTTAAAATAAACCCCTAGTGTATTTGAAATACCTTGCTAACGATAACCCATACAATGTTGCAGAAAATTTAAAAATCCACTTTTCCCTTTATATGTATAAGAGCTACCAGTTTATATCACTTTTTTAAATTTTATTGTCCAGTTTTGTCCGCGTGGTTACAATATATAACCATGTTTCAGCTCTCTAGTGCTTATAGTTTTTGCGTTAAGTCGCGGACGGACACGGCGAAACTATAAGTGTTCCTTGTGGTTTATTACGAAACCCTAAAAACGTACTTTTCGTAGAAAGTTACGTAACGCGTGGTCACTCTAGCAATACAAAAGCAAGGGGTTGTTGCCCGGGTTTGCGGGCGTTTTGTTTTGGACTAGTTATTTGAACTGTTTCTTGCGCGCGCTCGGTATTTATAGGTATAAGTAATACATACATATTATTTTTCAATAATTAAGGTTTTATGTTTTTATTACTTTGTAACTATAATCTAACACAAAAATTCTTCCGATCACCTACAAAACACCCTGTATAAATAATACAACGTTATTTTTTCTCTAACTGTACTCATCATTATGGACTACTTTAGTCCTAAGACTTTGCCGAAATCGCGAAATAAATACCTATCAGTTGTTTCATACATTTTGTCGGTTTCATAGTTCAATTTTATATGGAAAAGGTGATTATATTTTCGTGACTTTTCCAAAATCCCACAACAAAAGTTTACCCCTAAGAGCTTTGCACTAAAGATAAAATAACTTTGTATATTTCTTAGGCTGCATTGATTTTGCTGAAACTTTTTGTGTGGATTGTCAAGATACTTTTAATTTTAGATGGAGAAGTAAGATTACTCGCTCAAAGGCTGTAATAAAATCGGTAACAGAAAATGTGAGTTTATGTAAACGTAATAGTTTTATTGTACATCAGTCATAGTTCATTCAAATAATATAAAATTTAATTAATTATTTATAATTAATTACTGTTATTGGTGTATAACCGTTGTAATTAATAATAATAAATAAATAAATAAATAATTATTTGAATTAAATTCAAAGGAAAAGCGGCCACTTAAATTACACGCTGAGATAGTAAATTGTGACGAGTTTGTAAACTGTGTTGAGTATATCTAATAAGCAATCAGATTCGGCCACGTCTAGTTGTTTATAAAAATGAGTTCAATTACCCGCTAAGAAATTTGCACTATACAGAAATAATTATTATAAAATTTATTATAAAACTAAAAATTAAATAATCTAGATTTTTTATTTATATTGACTGCACGGCGCGTAGTGGTTTAAGCGGCCGCCTCGTCGCTTGACACAGCGCCGAGTATTGTGGGTTCGATCCCCACACGAGACAACACTTTGTGTGATTCAAAAATTGTTGTTTCGAGTCTGGGTGTTCATTGTGTCCGTTAGTTATATGTTTGTAAAGTCCCCCGCGACACAGGATTTAGTCCTAATACGGGAGAGAGTTGTATTCTTAACAAAAAAAAAATATTTATCTATAATAATTAACACAAATACGTTATTTGTTTTAAAAACTTACATATTGCAAAAGTATGTTTAATACAATTCAAGCAATAGTTACCAAGAAAAGTATCAAAACGTAAGTGTAGACACGGTCGCACTTTATGACTTTACCACGACGCTCCTAGAGGCATCGTACTGTCTCGATCGCTCGGCGAGTCGGAATTTACCTAAACTTCACTTGCGTAATTTTGTGAAATGGCTCTTAAGGTATTCGTTGATAAAATGCGGCTGTACTAAATGCATGTAAAACCTGTAGTCGCATATGTAGAACCAGTTAAATGAATTGGGCGTCGATTGTTGGTACACTAATAGCATCATAGCAACGTCCTTATATTATGTGTGCACAGCAACACAGTATATTTGTTATCGTATCACTTTTCATTGAATATCTTCTCTATAAGAAAAATAAACGAAAACTCTATGAATCCAAACAATTGTCAATAATGTCATTTTACAAGTTACAATATTGTTGCAGAATTTGTCATGAAATTGTGATTATCTCCGTAATTGGTACTTGTATTTCTTGTTTGTTTTATTGCTTATCATCGAAATCACTGTAAATTTACCCAGTGTTTTTTTGCTTACTGAAATCAATTCGGTATTTTTCAGATTCTGAATTGTAAAAATGGAAGAAGAGCAATGTTTACATGAATGTGAAAACTACATTCAAAGTCATAATATCTCATTGTTATTGAAAGATTGTATTGTACAACTATGTGTAAACAAGCCTGAGAATCCTGTGTCATTCTTGCGACAATATTTTCAGAAACTAGAGCGGGTAAGTTAATAGATATGTGTACCAAACAGCCCCCAACCGCTTGGTGCAATGCTATTTGAAGGCTATAAGTGAGATATTATTACTAGCTCCGTTTTACGATTTCACTCGTGTAGCAACGAAAAATTAACTTACAACATTATAAGATTTGTTAGATTGCACCTCTAAGCATCTCATTATTCAGAAATATGTTTATCAGTCAGTAACTTCATAAGATATTTTTTTCTTATCCTGGTATTAAATGACTGTAATGTAATGCTTTTCATCATATATTTTAATCATGTAAGTACTGACAGAACTCAAAAGTGAAATGCTTCTTTTAAATTGTGCTCTATTAAATAAGGTAAGCACTTTGTGGTTAATTTTAAATTTGTATCTTGTATGGACTGGTGTTTCAATAGCCTGGCTGTACCAGAATATGCAATATCCCACATTTATGCAAGAATCCTTTGACAAGCAGGGCTAAATGTCTTTTCTTAGGTTTTTATAAGTCATTTATATTATCTACAAAAAATCCTTTAAAAATATGAATGGGCTTGAATCCTAGTTTAAACCAATATGTGCTCATTGATACTCCTATATTAAACCTGTAATTTTTATAGAACTGTGAAGAAGTATTGCCTTTTATTATATTTTTATAATATTAACTTGCCAATTGTTAGAATGCCAGATATAAATGATAACAAAATGAATCTCACCATCAGTAGAGCACCACTATTGAAGAGGTTAATTTATAATCTGTGTAATACACATATTTATAATAATAGTAATAATAATCTAATAATAATATAATGACCTAAGATCTGATTCAGTTTAGAGATTAACCTGTCCAGTCTTGGAATACCAGACATAATTAAAAACTTATAGCATCTGGCCACCAGTGTGCTGCATGACTCGACAAGTTAAATGCCCTTGCCTTGTTAAAAATATATTATGGCCATGATGCTTCATTACATCATAAAAATTAGCATCAGTTAGCTGTGACATTAAACATCCAATGATAATTAGTAAACAAACTTGATACCTTGTTGATACACAATTTTTCTGCATTAAGTATCAATCATCAATCATGTGATTTCGCTTCTTGAAGTATTTATAGCAATTGTCTATGGTCCTACATCATTGAACATATCGATTAGCCTGTTTTATATCAGATAAATATTGTCTGATCGTGAACTATGAAGAACTAGTTACTTTAATATCGGAGCTGTACACTTCAATAACATACTTCTACTTTTAAATGTATTAATGTTGCTAGAGTCCTTTAACCCTTGAGGAAATACATCTATAAATATTTGTAACAATTGAAGCCACATTATGAATGTTGTTTTAAAGCTGTTGGTAATTATGTTCAATTATGAATAAATATTTCTTTACAAAAACAAATATTTATTGTTGATGATAGATAGACTGACTCTCTTGGCAAAGCACACTGTCACATTGACTTTAATATGATGCTGCTTGGCATACCATACTGCCGACAACTAACTAAAAGGATGTTATGTGATATGGAACTCCAATGGTTTAACGTTTTTTTAGCTAGCATGCATCAGCAGAGGTGGTATGAGTTCTTAGGGATTTAACCTTTACAAGAAATTATATATTAATGAATTTCTTTATGTGTTGCAGGAACAAGTAAAAGCGGCTGCTGCTGCTGCCGCTGCATCTGAGGGTGAGGCTGATGGGGAGCTGTCACCTCTCCCTGTACCCGGTGGTCAGCCGCCCCGTAGACGCGGTGGCATTAGTGCTGAACCCGTGACGGAAGAAGATGCTACAAGCTATGTCAAGAAGGTTCGACATTTTAAGTGAATTACTATATTCAATGATGCTGCATTCAAATAAATAAGGACATAGCATCACCTAAACAGTCAAGGTACCAGGGATGGCAAGCAGAGCTGCTTATTTACGCAAGAAAATTTTACATTGCATAGCTATCACTGATAAAGAGATATAATTATTTTTGCTATTTGTACACTACTACCCAGCTCCCCAATTTTTGGTATGTAGTAACCACTGATGAACTGTAGAATAAATACCAAGGGAACAAGCCACTGCTTACCAACAGGTTACCTTTGACTATAACACATACAAAGGTTACATTCGACTTGTGTACGACCAAGCTTTAGGTTTCGGCGTCTGGTGGTGAGCGGAAGTGTGCAGTGCAGAAGCCTCCCACCTTCTTCGCTCACTCATAGAACGTGTATGACCAAGCTATACGCAAAATCTACTAAACAGAGTCTATTGAAATATTGCATAGAGAAAGGCTATAAATTATAATGTTCCTTGCCATTGAGCTACTGCTTGCCATTAAGCATAATACTACTTGCCATTAAGCATAATAGTCATGTATCACAATTAAGCACGAATGATTTCGCGGGTACACCTAATAATTAAACAAATTTTTATAAAGATTTTTATTTTGTCGGCCTCGACGGCGTAGTGGTTAGTGTATCTGCGCAAGTCAAACATTTGTATGCATGAACATGGATGTTTGTCTTGGTCTGGCTGTTTCTATGTATAATATGTATGTATTTACAAACAAAAAATATGTTTATCCATTGTCTAGTACCCATAGTACAAGCTCTGCTTAGTTTGGGCTAGATGGTGTTGTGTGTATGTGATAGAATATTATTATTATTATACACACTCCACGTGACTTCATTCCATATCATATAGAATAGATAATTTAGAATACCTAAACTATTAATTTATCGAAAAATCTATACAAATAAATAAAATTGAAGTGTCTGTTTGTAATGTAAAAATAACAGCTTTTTATCTAATGCATATGAAAGTATATAAGGTACCTATACGAAAACATCTATTTTAAAAATTTTTGTCTGTCTGTCTGTCTGTTTGTTCCGGGTAATCTCCGAAACGGCTGAACCGATTTTGACGGGACTTTCACTTGCAGATAGCTGATGTTATAAGGAGTAACATAGGCTACTTTGATTTTAGAAAAAATAGGGTTTCGCAGAGACAAACACTTTTTAGTTAAAATCTACGCGGACGAAGTCGCAGGTAACAGCTAGTGCTTTAATAAAAACAAACACATATTTGCAACTAGCTAAAATAAATAAAACCTAAAAAATACAAAAATGTATGTATTTGAATTCAGTTTTTGTTACTGCCGAAACTTAAACAAACAATAAAATTGAAATACGGTTGTTAAAACTATTTTCGGTCAAACATTACATGCAACATTTAATTTTAATAATTGATAGAAGGTTTAGACATACATAATAATATGTGTATTAATTAGACTTTATTCATATTTTAGGTTGTGCCAAAGGATTACAAAACGATGGGTGCTTTGTCGCGTGCTATAGCGTCGAATGTTCTCTTCACGCATTTAGATGAGTCAGAGCGTGCGGATATGTTCGATGCTATGTTCCCTGTGCAATGCCTGCCTGGGGAAACGGTAATCAGACAGGGAGATGAAGGCGACAATTTTTACATTATTGACTCTGGAGAAGTGGAGGTAAGACCAACCTTCAATGTAATCACTACCACCATCAACAACTAGGTATAGTTTGTTATAGACAAAGTTGTAAATTATGATCGACTTAGTATTTACTTTAGGCAATCTTAAAGGTGTTAGTGAATGGCGAGCCTGTCACGACTATTGGAGAAGGCGGCAGTTTTGGAGAATTGGCGCTAATATACGGGACACCGCGCGCGGCCACCGTTCGAGCGCGCACTCCGCTCAAGTTGTGGGGTTTAGACCGCGACTCATACCGCCGTATACTAATGGGTTCCACTATAAGGAAACGCCGCATGTATGATGAATTCTTGTCTCGTGTATCTATATTAGGTAAATACCTATTTATTTTTAAATTATTGATATTTAACTACTAAATACGTTATTAGCAGTTTATTATTTGATTTGATAGATATTATTAGAGTAAACGAATTACAAATGATATTTGTTTTTTATGGTGTGTCTCACTCTTCACTTATCTGTAATAAACAGTGATCGGAATAGGTAGACCTATTTAGGTTCATTGACCGCAAACATTAATGTTAATATAGATATTCCACGGGATTCCGACTGATACTACGGGATTTTATTGAATTTCATTATTTTTGTCAATATGTATAAAAATGGTTTATGTTTTGACGTTGTAAATTTTACGTCAACAGCACGCTATAAACTTACACGCTATAACATTGACATCCTCAGAGAATATGAAGAAAAATTATTGAAAAATGATGTGAATGACGAAATTTTGTCATATAAATGCGCTTCACTAACATCAACAGATGTCGAACGCTCGTTTTCCACATATAAATGGGTGTTAGATGTAAAAAGAAATAGATTAAAATTAGATAATTTAGAAAAAATAATGGTGATTTATTTTAACTCTGGTCATACTCAGTCTTCTAGTGTAGCTGAAGACAAACGAGACCAATGACATTTTTTGTTTAAATAAGTGAATTATTATTGAAGCGTATTGATTATTTTAATTAAGATTTTATTGTAAATACATATTGTTCATTTGATAATGTTTTGATTTTCTGAGGAACAAATAATTTGTATGGTAATATGTTTTTGTACAACTTCAGAATAAAAATGTTGAAATGATTGTTGATTCTTGAATAAGAAATTGTTACGTCAAAAAATATATGTGGTTTAATGAGTCAAGTTTATCTATTTATTATACTATCCTTCTTATATTTACCCGTCAGAAAGGAAGTGTAATCTTTCATTAGTCCCGAAGGCGAGAATATCTTTTTATGATTTTACTACTTAAAAACCAAATCCCGGGACTCGGGGAATATCCATATTATTCTAACCTGTGGCAAGTACATAAAACAGCTTTACCTATTCCGATCTCTGGTAATGAATGAGCAATAGTATGCCACAATATCTGAAGAACGGACACCCGATATACCTAGGTTTTTTAACAGTATTTGAAATGATATCCATCTTTTCTCTTATATTTATCAATTTCGCTAAAGGTATGCTAATACTAAACTCACGAGCAACTAAATCGACTCAACCCTTCACTGCGCACACCTACACCAATTTCACAAAAACTACACGTGGTATTTATGATAACAGTATGTCATCGGAAAGCTTAAGATGTCAGCTTTAATTTGGTGTCATTATTATTGACATCCAATCATTAATTTTTAAATTAATAATGTCTGAACGTAAGTGTAGGAAAAAAGGGAAATTTAGGACAAAGGGCTGTGGTCGGGTGTTTTACAAATTAAACAAAAAAGATTTAGGAATAACATAAATTTTTTTATTAATTTAATACTTGGTATTAAATTAGCCCCTAGCTCTAATTACAGCTTGCAGTCGGTTTTTGATCGACCTTATTAACTTTTTTACGGTCTCTTCAGGAATGCCGTCCCACTCCTCCAATAATGCTGTCTTCAGCTCTTTTACGCTCAAAGGGACTGGATTTCTGGCCAGTTCTCTTCTTTTGAATTCATCCCATAAGTGCTCAATGGGATTTATGTCTGGACTAAGCGCAGGCCAGTCCATTGTGCGTATTTGAAACTGCCGAGTGATACGCGAGGTGTGACAACGGGCGTTGTCGTGCATTAACACGAAGTCTTAACCAACAAACCCTGCATAGGGAACAACATGCTCCAACAGTATGTCGGTGATATACCGATCAGCGGTTAGCCCGCCTCCTCGGCCTCCCCCAGGCACAAAAACAAGCTCGGTTTTTCCTTCTAAGGAGATCCCAGCCCACATCATGCAAGAACCTCCGCCGTATGCAATTGTTTCAGCGAAACAGCACTGTGCAATTCGTTCGCCCGGACGCCTGTACACCCGGCCTCTCCTCTCACTGCCATGCAGACACATTCTGCACTAGTCAGTGAATAGGACCGACCACCATTGCGCAATGCCCCAATCGAGATGCTCTCGAGCAAACTGAAGGCGCGCTTGTCGGTGGCCTGCAGTCAATTTAGGGCCCGTCGCAGACTTTTTTGGAGTTAGGTTAGCTTCCTTCAAGCATCTTCTTAATGTCCACTCACTGACAGCCACCCCTTGTACACGTCTTAGTTCTTGTTGCACATCAACACCCGTTAGATGCCGATTGCGCAACGAGATTGAGACTATGAAACGGTCGTCTCTTTCGGAAGTGCATCGGCGGCGGCTGGTCCTTGGTCTCCGATCGAAGGCACCGGTCTCTTGAAATCGTCTGTATACTCTGGATACAGCAGACTGGCTCAAGTGAAGCTGGGCAGCGACTGCTCGCTGACTTCGCCCTTGTTGCAACAGGGCAACACCTTGAGCGGCTTCTTCAGGTGCGGTATCCATATTTTCGTAAAACAATGAATGCAATTTACAGAGATGTTGTACCTGTCAACTTGTGGTAAGCGACTGATAAGGGTAGCCGGTTATGGGTGTGTTTTATAGCGGGGTAAGTAGTGTAAGTTGTGGGTAGCTCATAGAGCAAGTTTACTGTATCGCCCAATTAAATTTCGTAAATAAATAAGGGCTTATTTTTATATAGGGTATTGATACTCATTCAAAGTTAAAATTTAAAACTTTCAAATTACATTATTGTTGTCATAAATACCAAGTTTAGTTTTTGTAAAATTGGTGTATGTGTGCGCAGTAAAAAGTTGAGTCGATTTGATTGCTCGCCAGTGTAGATTGAATATATAACATCAACTCTGTATTAAGAGGAAACACAAGGGCCGTTTTTCCATACAAACGTAGTTCCCTGTTGCCTCTCTGGATAATGCCAGTAGAGTAATAATTTTTTTTCCATGAAATGTATGGCCTCTATTGGCATGTCCATATGTTTTCCTTATTTTTTATAAATTAATTATTAAAAGAGATATGAGCCTTCAAAAATTGGCCAGATTTTCTTCTGTGTTCAAACATCCAGAAAATAAATTTGACTAGATTATATAAAAAAAGGAAAACAGGAACACGGCCAAAGCCTTACTTTAATTTTTAATGAAAAAGTAGTTAAATCGTTCAAGTTTTGGAGAAGAAATCAGGGGACTACGAAACGTTGATTTTGTGTACTTTTAATAGGTATTTTTGGTCCAAGCTGCAGTTGTTTCTATCGCGCTCTGGGGGCACTGTGTGACAGCAATAGATTTTACAAATACCTATTTTTTTATTCTCTCGCCCTTAGTGTTTCCTCTTAAACTGTCCCACTATTGGCCACGGGCCTCGTCTCACTGTGAGACGGATGAGGCTATGGCCCTGGTGAATTAGATAGCCTAGTGCGGGTTGGCAGACTTCACATATCTTCGAGAACATTATGAAGAACTCTCAGATATGCAAGTTTCCTCGCGATATTTAACATTACCGTTAAAGCGAGCGAAAATTAACTGCTCATAACTTCAAAAAATTAGAGATGCGCGCCTTGGGATTGCACTCGAGAACGCTGCTCTCAGGCAGTCCAACGGTTCCCCGCAGATTTTTGCTTTGGAATATGGATTTAATGTAATAAACTATTACATAATCTATTCTAGTTCGATCATATAAGCACATGAGTAGATAAACGGAACAGAGTATAAGCTTCATACAACCGCGCGAATCAGTTGCAATACTACAAGCACATGGGGCATGTGTGCGTTACCACTGGCCGCTTGTCGCGTACGCGGCGAGGCTGGAAAATCCGGTTTACGCTGGCACAGCCAGTTGAGAATCTCAGGGTCAGTGCGACGGCGACGCACGTTATTTATTTTGTTAGTTGCAAGTTTGAATATTTTAATGTTAAAACGTGGTATTAGGTTATTAATAATGGTTATTTATTGTACTATGCGTATGAATAATACTAGGAAAAATAAAAATATATCATACTTTAACTACCCCAAGGAGTAGAATAGGTAATTAAATATTGGATTACTTCTTTTTCAAGTAAGTACCTTTATTTTATTGTATGATCCTTTTTTAATAAGAAGAGGGTACTACACGGTGTGTTTTTACCTTTTTGTTGTTATTACAAGCTTTTACTAAACATTTGTAGGTATGTGGGTGGGTTGTATGTAGTAGGTATGTGTGTTAAGTTCAAATATTGCAAGTAAGATTTGAACCACTTCCCGATGTCTGATTAAGCTGAAATTTTGTATACCGTAACTTCAGTGACACTGCAATAATATGATAGATATAACCTGATACTGCAGCCAGGATTGTCTCCTCACTAGGGAACTCTTCAACGGGTAGTAGCACGGTCACCAAATTTTGTATGTTAGTTTAATTTTGATAGTTTAACACGATTTTTATCATTAACTGCTGCTGCAGCCAGCATTGTCTCCTTATGAGGGAACTCTTGAATTCTCTTGAACTCTTTTATGTTAGATTCAGAATTTAACACACCATTAAAAGAAATAAATTTATAAAAAAACAAAATTATAAAAAGAAATTATTAGAGTAAGTAATTTTTAAAGTATTCTATCATACTGAATAATAAAACTATTTAACAAATGTTTTGTTTAATTTGTCTTCATCTATAGTGACAACCCTACCAAAATAGGTAACAATTTTGCACGTTCTTAAGAAGCTTAGTCTCTGTTCCGTTTATCTACTCATGTGATATAAGTAAGTTAAACCAGGCTTTTGGGTTTGCATGAAGATACTGCCACTGTTGTAATGGATACGTAGGTACTACTAATGTTTAAATGTATACCATTTATGTATATTTCAGAAAGCTTAGAGAAATGGGAACGTCTAACAGTTGCAGACGCTTTAGAACCTGTATCTTTTACTGACGGGGAGACAATAGTTCGCCAAGGTGAACCTGGAAACGACTTTTACATTATAGTTGAAGGTAAATTATTTCTGGTTTAAGAAATAACATTGTTAGACCAGTTCATGTGCTATGTTAATTAATGTTTGTAGCACCTACGCGTAACTCGAGCCCATCTATTTTATATCGTGTATCTACGTCAGGAATGGCAACCAGTAACTAAGGGCTTGTCCTACCACATCCAAATAGCATTTATCTATATAAAGTCTCGCCATCTCTCTTCTTTAAACTAACAAGAGTGACATAGCATGCGATTTATCTTTCGGATAACTTTTACCTACTTGTTAGTTGTGGAACTGGTCATAAGAATTCCCTATCTACTGGACTCGAGTAGATAGGGTTTCGGGAGGAGAACTACGGGTCTCGCCCTTTGGACCAGGATACGGCGGGGTCAGAAAGCCCACTGCGCCTCAAAAGGTGTGTTCTATCGACCGCTGATTAGAGTGCTCGGTGCCTGACATTGGTGTTGGACTCGCAGGGGTATGTGGTTAGCCGCTGAGGACGACATGTTCGTTGCTCGGCAAGCACGTGGCGTTCGAGCGTCGGACTCAGGCGCAGCTAGTGCGAAATTCGGGCTGTGACTCGGGCCACACCCGGCTTGTAGGCCTATTTGGGTAGGCGTATGGATGTACGTCGGGAAGTGAGCGTGCCTTATACAGCTCCAGTACCATACTGGAGATATGGGAGGCGGCTTCTCCGTCGGCTTCATCGAGGTTTTCGTTAGCAACTCCTAGAGTTGCGAGTGGTGAGCGGCTTTGTTGCTCCGGTACCTATCTGGAGAATAGGTAGTGTCACTTGGGCACGAGGTAGCTCGCTTACGTGAACCAGATCTCTGAGGTTAGGGTGGAGAGTCGAGATTTGGGGACCAGACCTGTCTATTACTGGTCCCGGAAGGTGCTCTCGGGCACTGGAAGGTACAGCGGCTCCCACTATTATAGCCTAACGGTTGGTGTACGGGAACGCTATATCATAAACTGGACTAGTCATAAAGAGAGGGGATGGCCATAAGAATTACTAAGTAATTGGCGAATCTATGTAGGTACAACTTTATTGGAAAACGGAACATGTCTTTTTAATGGCACATAATTATTTTTCATAAATAATGACAGGTTAACCAGTAAAGGTTCGCCATACCTGATCGACGACGTCTAAATTGTTACCCTCGTAATTGTTCACAGTAACATTCATAAAGTAAGTTTCAGCCAACCTAAGACACCTTACAAGTTACAACCTTTTAATAAAAAAGATTCTCCTATATTCTTATTTCGTGCAATGTACTTACATGAAAATTAATAATTAACATTAACTCGTGTATTTTGTTGATTAAGGAACTGCAGTAGTACTACAGCAAAGGAGTGGTCAGGGGGAAGGTTCCGCAGTAGAAGTGGGTCGGCTGGGCCCCTCGGACTACTTCGGCGAGATCGCGCTGCTCCTGGACCGGCCGCGCGCCGCCACCGTGCGCGCCGCCGGCTCGCTGAAGTGCGTCAAGCTCGATCGTGCCAGGTTAGCGCACAACTCTTTTGTACTTTAATCACATGATCTGGCTTATTTATATCACACTAGACTTTGCCCGCGACGTCGTCCGCGTCGAATAGTTATTTAAGGGAGCATCTTTTCGTTTTTGAAGTTACTTATTTTGCAAATAATACACATACGGACTGCTGACGGCAATTTCACTAATCATACACATGTTGCCGATAAATATATGTATTGTAAACATAGAAAAATTAGTTTGAACTTCCATACGAACTTTCATCTCCTTCATCCCCATGTCTATCTCTGTAACAAATTTTATCCACAACGGTTTAGGCGTGAAACCGTAACAGACAGACAGAGTTACTTTCGCATTTATAATATTAGTTGGGACTAAATTTTGCCAGCGGCTTCGCTCGCGTAAATGTAGACTAGGTTAGGCTAATAACAGAACTTTTTCTGGATGAGAGATATCCTATGTTCTTTTCTGTTCTCCTGACAACATTGTTCGAGCAGTTAAGGCATGAAAGCGTAGCAAACAAACAAACTCACATATAGTTAGGATATAAGGTTGGCGAGCCTATTGCCAACTATCGAACTCAGTTTCAGATGCCAAACTACTGACAATTTCCTGACAGAAAACATAAAACGCTTATCCTGTGACTGATGTCGAATTCTAAGCAAAGTATCTTATTGCAACAGTGATATATATATGTTGCTATTATTTGTATTTATAAAACTATGAAATATTTGTTTCAGATTTGAGAGAGTGCTGGGTTTGTGTGCTGACATATTGAAGCGCAATATCGCACAGTATAACAGTTTTGTGTCACTCTCTGTCTAACATTGTGTTCATGGTCAGAACATTTGAGCAAAGAGTAGATTTAGTCATGCAAGTGGTGATGTTGCCAGTACTTAAGTACTTTTTTAAATAAATTTAAGTATGATAATTGATAACCTTTGCTACAATCTTTGTAACTTTATTATATAAAGTATTGCCATCTGTTATTATGATTAATAGTTTTAGAGTACTGAAGCTGATGTTTTGGGGCCCTATTACTTGTGTCAGAATACCACATGGCCCATTTTAGTTAAGTTCATTGGTGCAAGTTGTCAGTATAGATGGTATATATATTTTATTTGATTGATTGAAGATTAAGATTGCGCTTACTCATCGACAAAGCAGTATTATGTTATTTATTATTTTTAATGCAGACAGTTGTAATAACACTATATGTTTAGTCCACTAGGCGAATCATAACTACCTTCCTTGACTCTTTTCAACAATGCTTTTAATAATTAATAATTTAATGTTAATTGTTAAATATGTTAAGGTTAACATTAGTTTCGTCACTAGGGGCACTTTCAATAAAGGTGAAGTGACTAGGAACAGCCGCTAAACTCAGACAGAGCTGTATAAATAACTGTGAATAATAAATATGGCGATAGACTTAATTTCTAGTTTCAATTACATTGCAATTTTCTTGGTTGGTTTAGTTGTTGATCTTAGTTGATCGCGGATCGTTTATTTTATCTAAAGTACGTCTAATTAAATATGTTACAATATATCAAAATGTCACACTTATTGAATTTGGTCCATGTGCGTGTTGTTTGTTTGGAACAGAAAAGACCGTAGAAAAATGTACCCTATGTGCCAGCTATGACGTTTTGTTTGAGCGGCACTGACTTACTATGAGACAGCTGTTGATGTTGTGTAGACAGTGTGAGCAACTTGGCCGAAATATTAAGCAGTCAATAATAGGCACCGTCATTATTATTTACTAGCTTCTGCCCGCGACTTCGTCCGCGTGTAATAGTTACTTTGGGCTAACGGTAACTTTAACCCGCGACTACGTTATCATTATTTTTCTGCGATGTTATTTTAGAACTGCGATATCTCCTAAGATATTCATTGAAATCGAATGATGTAACGGGCAATTTTGTTTTAAATTAAATACTTGTGATGAATAACGTATTTATTTGGGTAAGGATTAATATCATGTTTATAAAGACGCCTTCGCAAATAATGCATTATTTTAGAACAAATTTGGTTAGCATAGCATAAAAAAGGTTATAGTGAGCCAACCTTAAAAGATAGACATATGCTGTAAAGGGCTTTTTTTTAACTTTTATAGGGGAACAATTCTGTCATACATGATTTTTGCGAAACTTTAACTGTTTACGCAGCGCACGCAGCGGAAGCTTTCAAAAGGGTAAAAAACCCTCCGATTTTGAAACATTTTCCATTGGTGCTCCGCTCATATTGATCTTAGCGTGATGATATATAGCCCATAGCCTTCCTCGATAAATGGGCTATATTTTCAAATCGGACCAGTAGTTCCTGAGATTAGCGCGTTAAAGCAAACAAACAAACAAACTCTTCAGCTTTATAATATTAGTATAGATTTATAAACCTATAGGCTGCGCGCTAAACTTAAGTCTGCGATGCGGCGTATCAAACGCTTATTGTATAAATTGTTAAATTACATATTTTAAAGCATACATTTTTATAATGTTGAATCCGAGCAAAGGCGTAAACTCTTGCAATTCGCCCAGTCAGTGTTGCCATCTAATGCAATTCTTCTAAATTCAACATAATTATAAGAATAAACTACAATCAGTCTTCAAATCCTTTAATCGCTAAATAGAGTGTCTTTTGTGGCTTTTTATTGACATGGCGATTACCATAAAATGACTATGTCGTTGATAGCTTTAGATTATTTGATAGATTTATATGATTCAGAGGCATAAGCATTTTGTTGCTTATGCAAGATAAAGTATAATTGTTTCTAAGTTGTTATTTGTTGCTAGTGATTAAGTACACCAAGACCTGATCCGATAAACGAATGTGATATGAATAACGGAAAAACTCCTAAGTAATTCCTAAACATGAAAAAATCACCATAATTTAAGGAAAAATAACATAAGGTGGCAACTGGGTGGATCCGGCGTATAATATAGGTACATCGACGCTGCCTCTTATATAATTTCAACTTAAAATTAATCAAAGGAGAGAAATAAATGATGATACCCTTATGATATACCACTCGATGTTACTATTTATATATATATACTTAATACTTTAGACTTTAGAGCATTTGATCTTACTTAGGCACATATTTTCTTTTTTTTTTATACGACTTAGTTGGCAAACAAGCATACGGTACGGCCCACCTGATGGTAAGTGGTCACCTTAGCCTATGGACGCTTGCAACACCAGAGGCATCACTTGCGCGTTGCCGACCTTTTGGGAGAAAAAGGAAGTGGGAAGGAAAAGGAGCGGTAAGGGGGAAAGAAGGTAATTGGGCCTTCGCCACTCTCACTCTCCGAACGAATCACAACAGTAGGAATACTGCTATTTCACGTCGATAGTCTGTGAGAGGGTAGTCCTTCCCCGGTCGAGCCGGCCCATTCATGATGAAATCAGCGAGGCTCTACTACACAAAATTGTCTTTTCTGTACCAAAAATTTAAGGAAATGACTAATCCTTTATATCAGGGGTCTAATAACAAAGGCAGTAAAGTCCAGTTGAAGATTAGGGGACTTTGCCGCCTTTGTTATTAGACCCCTGATATAGTATATTAATAAATAGCTTATGTAATACACAAACCTATATAAATAATTTAACTGTTATGTGTATAGTAATTATACTTATATAAATTACTAAAAACAATTTTGTTTCTAATTTTTAAGTGTATCTAAGCATTATTACTTGTAGTTACATAATATTATTAACTGTAATTTATTTTATCTATATCGAAAATTTTGATGGTCTTATTCTACATTTGGTTTGCAGTTGCCTTGTACGGATGGGTCTAGGTGATCACTTCGTTCTCGATACTAAAGTGTGGAGATTGAATGTTGCATTTTTAGTGTTACAACTTATCAGTAGATATGTAAATGAAGTCTTTTTCCACACAGGAAATACCCTGACTGCAAGTGTTGACTATTTATAAAACAGAAACTACATAATCTTTCTTTTTGATGATATTTTGATACTGTATGAAATAAATCTCTTCAAACAAAATATTATGTAGGTATCAGTGTAGGGCATGTAATCGTAATAATTAGAAATCTGATTACAAAATAGTATCTAGTTAACTACTATTTTGTAATCAGATTTCTAATTATTACGATTTAAAGTTATGATTACATGTAACTTAACTACAGTAATCAAACTACATGAAATACTTGTTAATTTGATTGCTGCAATCTAGTAGTTATAACTACTGATTTTATTTGAGTTCTATGTTTTGCGTGTATCTAATGTGTTATAATTATCGATTTATTAAAACTGAATCTGGCTCTAAAATTAATTAAATAAACTTAATCAGGCTGTGTAAAAAAAATCTTCAGTTTTTTTCACATATGCTTATTGTCATGAATAATTGAATACAAGGTTTAAAGTCATAGCTATGTACCTATATTTATTATTATTATTGCGTTGATTGACATGTAATCAAAAAATCAACTTTACTCAGCAAACATCAAACAATGAAATAAAAAAAAATACGTTCTTTAGTACTACACGTTCTTCGAATAATGTTTCCGACAACTTGGGGACTTGTGGGATTCAAGGATGGTTTATCATAGTTGCATATGAAAACAGTCTATCCACTGGAGCCGAAGAAGGTAAAGGGGTATTGTGTTTTATATAAACTTTTTCCACTTCTGGATATCTATGAAAAGTGTTTAGTAGGTATTTAGGCAATGCTCTAACTCGCTCGAACACGACTCGCGCGCGTTGGCGTCGCTCCCGACCCGTGGTACAACTGCGATGTTCAACTGGTTGTACCACGGGGAAGTAAAGTTACCCATGGTTCAATAATAATATAATAATAATAATATTTATTCATTTCAATAAATAATATAAATATTTTAATCAAATTACATGTCAAATTCTTCTCGTTTTCGTTTATATGTCAGAATTAATTGAATTAAGTGAGTAAAAATAATACATGATTAACATTAAATTAGGAATTTTAAAACACCGAGTTTTAGTCGTAATACAATGTCTCTTAATAAGTGGTGCAGAAACGACAAGAACTATTACTTAAAAAGACTGATGGAATAAAAGTTTTCCTGGTTTAGCCATTCCCGCAAAGCACAACAAAAGTTCTTGTTCGGTAAATTCACTATCCTCTTGGGCAAGGAGTTAAAAATGAGTGGTGCCATATTAGAAACAACTTTTCCTAAATAATTCCAACTTGGGCACAGGCTTATTCGTATCGTCGATTTTTTCAAAAAGGTAATTGTGAGATTTGACAAATTTTACCACTTCATAAATACTTATACCTAGATGCTGGGAACAGTTAGTAGCTTATTCGATTTGAAAATAGGTTTACAGGACTCAGACCATTTCATACCGAACAATGCGCGAAAGCATTTTTTTGTGCTATAAAATCTCTTAAAATTTCGCTCGAGTTGCCCCATACAACTATGCCACAACGTATTATAGAGCAAATGTATGAGTGGTAAATCATTATATTATAGAAGTTTGCCTGGATGTTGTTTCTTTGACTTTCCGTATGGCAAAACGAACTTATTTATTTTTGTGCATATGTTCAATATGTTCCTTCCATGTAAAATGAGCGTCTAAAGTTAAGCTAAGGTCTCATTTACGGAGACGCGGGGCGTTGTGCGGCGCGTTGGGCGTCGCGTCGCGCGGCGCGACGAGCGTTTTTTCCGTTTACGGAGCGGTGGTGCGTGCAGCGGCACGCATCATCGCACGCGTAAACACAAACATAGGGCATTATACGATGTTGTTTACGGAAACGCGGAGCGTCGCGCGGCGCGGTGCCCGGCCGCTGCGCCCGCGGCGAGTCGCCAAGCGTGCGGCCACGGTAATGATATCTATACAGTATTATAACTCGGCCCTGTCCTTGAAATAATTACCTACAACAGCGCGGTACGCGGACGCGGTTGAAATAATTACCAAGAATAAAGAGGAACAATTCTGTCATACATGATTTTTGCGAAAGTTTAACTGTTTACGCAGCGCACGCAGCGGAAGCTCTCTAAAGGAAAAAAACCCTTCGATTTTGAAACATTCTTAATTGTTGCTCCGCTCCTATTGATCTTAGCGTGATGATATATAGCCTATAGTCTTCCTCGATAAATGGGCTATCTAACACTGAAAGAATTTTTCTAATCGGACCAGTAGTTCTTGAGATTAGCGCGTTCAAGCAAACAAACAAACAAACTCTTCAGCTTTATAATATTAGTATAGATATTTAATTGAATATGTTTACTTTTGTACGTTTTAAATTGTAAGAGTTTAGTTTTTCAATGTTCATTTTTAATTTATTTGCATCAAGCTATTTTATGACGTCTTTTAATGTTCTATTAATATCAGATTCATAGGCATTTACATTTTTACTATTCATGATGATTGATGTGTTATCAGCAAACAAAACACATTCGTGAAAAAGTGTGCGTGGTAAAACGTTGACATAAATCAGGAATAACAAGGGCCCCAAAATGCTGCCCTGGGGCTCACCAGAATAATTAGTTCTAAGCTCAAAATCATGATGTTTTAAGCTGTCAGTAATATTGTTAAATTTAGTTACTCTTGTAAACTGTTTTCTGTTGTTCAGGTATGATTGAAACCATAGTAAAGCTGGGCCTCTTATTCCAGATTTGTCTAATTTCTTAATAAGTATCGAATGCTATACAAAATCAAATGCTTTACTAAGGTCCAATAATAGAGCAGATGTAGGGATTTGTTATTAACTATAGATTTTACAAACTTGAACGTGGCCAGTTGAGTCGATTTGCCTTTCCGAAATCCGTATTGTTCTTGTGCTAAGAGGTCATATTTATTGGAATAAAACTATATACGGATTTTATCGCGTTGTTTCATTATCACTATAATACAAAATTTTGAAAGCTGTTACACTACTATTACTATTAAACTCTACTAATTTTTAAGCTAATTAAATTATTGAAACTATTAAAACTATTTATACTATTACTATACTATTATACTATTTATATTAATTTATGTTTACACTTTCCCCGACGTTTCGGTTGCTTTTCAGCAGCCATGGTCACGGGGAGACTAAGATCGTAGTTGTCTCAATGTTCCAGTATAGTTATTTCAAAGTACCCGAACATAATTTAATCATGGGTGTTTCTATTTACGCAGAATGAGCTCAAAGTATCATGAAGTCTAGCTGTGGTTTGCTTCTTCTTGGGTTTGACTATTTGAATTACTGGATCCCAAGCTGGTGGTACATTCCAACCATCTTCTCTATTGAAATTAGGATGTTTTTTGATTTCAATAGCTTTGCGAAGCATCCTTGGTAGGAATCGGTGTTCTTTAGCGAGCATCTGTGGTTTGTCAAATCTCAGGTAGTGGTTGGTCCTCTGTTGCACATGTTCACACACAGCAGACTTCAATGAGCGTTGATGTTTTACATCAGCTATGTGTTCTTTTATGCGGGTGCCTATGCTTCTCTTGGTTTGACCAATGTATGAGAGTCCGCAGTCACAATCTATTTTATAGACCCCTGCATCTTGTAAAGGTAGTTGGCACTTGACGGATGTTAAAAATTGACTTATCTTCGTTGGCGGCTTAAAGTACCTATGTGTTGATTGAAGCTCGCTTTAAGATGTAGCCAATCATGTCAGTTTTACATAAGGCAGTATAGCAGGCTGGCGCTCGACTGTGACTGGCTTTTCTCGGGATCTGTGACAGCGGCCTTCAACATTTCAAGCAAGTACTGCAAGACAACGAGTTTTAAATTTTGCAACTACGAAATTTGTTAATAAAACTGTTTTTTTTCCGACGGGGATCTATTCTGAAGCCTTGCAAGAATAACTCCAAGAAAGGAAAAAGATCTCAAATTTATAGTTTAACAATTATCACACTTGCAATGTTCATGTTCAAGCAGCAAAAAATTATTAATTAACTATTGCGTAACTAATTAAATAAAATCTCTATTAGTTTTTGAGATATTTGCAAAAAACGAAACCCCTTTTTTTTAGTTAATTGTTTATAACTTTTGCAATTTTTGCAAGCGGAACTTGAGTTTTTCAAAAATCATCTAAATGCCATTCCGAATCGAATGACACCTCGTTCATATTTTTCCGAGTCTGCTGAAAAAAGTTGACCCAAAAAGCACTTGTTAACTAGACTATGTCAGGTCCAGATGTCGCTGTGTTACCATTGTCAGTTATATTATCGATATACATAATTGAGCTTTAGCAACACCCACACAGCGCTTTACAACATCCCATGTAGCCTTGCCTTTGTTTTTGGATGTTAAGTTACACAATGACTGCATATTATTGACATTTTTTTAAATAATTTCGAGTATGTTAAACATTTTTCTTTACTGTCATTATTCTTATTTAAATAATATTTATATCTTAGTTCCCGTTTCATTTTGGAACTAACTTTAAGACCCTTTGTCACTCATGATAATTTACCAGCTCCACAGCGATTCTTTATTTGAATAAGAGGGAAACAAAGTTTAAAAAGTAATGTTAATTCAGTGTGAAACATGTTAAAGGCATCATTTGTGTTTGAGATATTATAAATTCCAGAAAAAGAAAGTCATATTAGTTGAATTTCTTTTTCTGCAATTTAATAACCCAATAAACTTGTGTAAATTATTTTTGCTAAGATCATAATAGTTCAGGAATATTAGGGCTTTTATATCTTGAAACATTTTCGAGATAGAGGGTAGAGCGCGCGCAGTGGAAAATACCAAAAAATGTCTGTCATGAATTGTCAATAAGGTCGAATATCGCATGCACATGTTTTTTGTAAGCACTATCGATGGCTGATCACTTTCTGATGGTCATTTGTTTTGTAGACAACTTATTTTAGGTACCTATACCCGTGGTACAACTAGTTGGACATAATTCCACCGTTGTACTACGGGTCATACAAATAAATAGCAAAAAAAAATGTTACAACAGATGAACCATGGGTAGGTAACTTTACTTCCCCGTGGTACAACCAGTTGAACATCGCAGTTGTACCACGGGTCGGCAGAGGCGCGCGTGTTTGCTGTTTTTTAATAAGCAACATTTTATTAAGTGTGTATTTATTAAAAGTAATCTCGTAATCGTAATTGCAACTAAATTAGTAGTTAGTAGGTAATCAAAATGTTTACGATTATTTCATGTAATTTGTAGTTATGATTACTAACTACTATAATATATAGTCGTAGTTAGTAATCAGTAGTTAGATTACATATTGCCCAGCACTGGTAGGTATGTCTCAAAATGTTTGTGTTCTGTTGGCTTATTCCCGTGCGCTCTAAATCTATTGTTGTATAAAATTCATTTTTCCATACATTAATTACCAGGAGCTCCAAAGATTTTATATGAAAATAATAAATAAAGCCACATTTACCAATTTAATTCCCTACAGCTCCAAAACATTCTCTAGGTGCTTTGAGATTTTATTTCTAATAAAAAACTAATATTATATTATTACATGTTTTAATTCTGCTAACCATACAATTTGTTTTGGAGCTGTCGGGAACACGCTAGTTTATTGAATATTGTAATATAATATGGAGCTCCTGGGAATAAATGTATGGAGATGAGAGGTTTTAAAGAAATAAATTTGCATAAGTTTTTCGAGCCCTTGGGAACGATTTTACAAAATAATAATAATATTTTATTTTAGTCTTGGAGCGCTTGGGAGCTAAATAGCGGAGCGGGCGGGAATAAGCCGTTCTTACAGTGCCATGCAGTACCTATGTCATCGGCACGTGTTAACTATGTTAGTACCTAACCTTTTAAAACTTCTCAATTTATTACCTTTCTACATTGATGTATAAAAAACCTATATCAATGCCTTTCTAATAAATATAAATGTACTTATCTGCCTTGGAATCCTCCAAAATGATGAAATTTTATGTGTAGGTACATACAGTTGTAAAGATCATCAAACTAAAACTATTGGTTTTATTCTAAGATGGATGTGTCTAATCTAAACATTGTTATTTTATTATTTATTTCAACATTTAATTTATTCTAAGTTATATACTTGTGAGTTATGTTTATGTTGTGTATAGAGAAGATCCAATAAAAGCGTTGATTTAGTTCCAAAAGAACACGGTGCTTTATTCTTTTATTCTATAGATATTATCTACTTCCCACCGAACCATTTATTTTATTTGTTTATTCGTCATAAATAAAACTATAATTAAAGGATAGAAAAACATAACATTTACAGAACAATATAAATAGGTATATACATATTTTAAACTAAAAACTTTTGTTGTGAAAACTTCTTTAGCGGCGTTGTGCACTTTTTTTGTGATGGGTAAAAAATTTTAAACTCGCGTCAGGACTCGTGACCTGATCAAAAATTCGTAAGACGGAGGGAGAATTGTCATGTTTGTGTACGATAGCGCAATAAATGAATATTGTATTTTACCACATAAATGATAGTACTTTTATACTGATAATTAAAGCAATTCGTGCAAAATTATTGCCTAACCATTCAAAAATATCAAAAATGCACAACGTTAATATTCAAGTTTTTACTCCCGAAGTGCAACGCGTTGTTTTTTTTTCTCATATTGTTAAGGTACAATAAAAATACCGTTTAGTTGACATCTAGTTTTGACTTCATGGTAGGTATACTATTGACTTGACAGATTCTACATAATATGACAAATCTAGATTTGAGAGATACTACATTTGACAGATTCTATATTTTACAGATTTTGAAAAAGTGAGACAAGTAAGGGACATTGTGGAATCAAAAATGATACTCTTAGGTATATAGGGTGCGTTCCACTTAGCGTTCACAACGCCCAAGATGCTCCTTTAGCCGTTCCACTTGACGACTGCGATCGTTGTGGTCGCGACGAAAACGTCACTCATGATGTCATGACTCACCCTCACGTAAAGCTCACGACAACCCATCCCGAGAGGTGGGTCGTCATGAGCGTTGAGAAAATTAGTGCCGTTTTTGAAAATATAAAGTAACTAAGATGGTGACTACGAAAATATAACTTTATTGGATGCGATTTTGATGAAACGATGAATATATAATAAGTAAAAATGTTATAATCTACAGTATTTCAGTTATCAGTCTTTTGAATTCTTCATCAGAGTAACGATTAATTATTAAGTCTAAGTTTACATTTTTCACGGTTTTGTAGAATGGTATTCTACTCTTCATCTGAACTGGAAGAACTAGTACTTTCTGGAGCATTATTGCGACGCACTACCAAATATCCAACTGTTGGCGTAAAATACATTTCGAATATATTTGAACGTAAATTAATTAAATACTCCACAAAATTATGAAATACTAGATTTTGCCAGCGGCTTCGCTCGCGCTAATGTAAATTTATGTTAAAATAGATTTTTAGTAGCCTATATGTTATTTCGATGAATAAACAATAATACTGTAAAGTTTCATCAAAATCCGTTCAGTAGTTTTTGCGTGAAGAAGTAACAAACATCCATCCTCACAAACTTTCACATTTATAATATTGGTAGGATTTTAAATATATTTTTGAAGTGAAAACTTCTTTATGCGCGTTGAGCACTTCTTGGGTGAACAAAAATCTTGGAACTCGCGTCATCGTCACCGAACGCTATCCATTTTTGAATTATTTTTGGTTTATAATTTGGTTTATAAAGAAGTGTTTATGATTAAGGATTAAAGTTTTCACTTCGATCGGCAGTCCCCAAAGACTGCTCCAAATTTGTTTTAATATAAATCCCGTTACCCAATAACTGTAAGAAGAGATTATTGGTCAGACTTACAAATTGTAACCTAACCTCTATAAGGTTTCGCTTTTTATTCCTAATTCGCCATTTGTATTATTTACGTCAATGCACGAAACACTGCATTATCCGTTCCACTTGAGTTTACAATTGTAACGCTCGGAAGCAAGTGGAACCGGAAAAGCCGTGGTCGTGAGCGCTAAGTGGAACGCACCCATAGTAATCACTATATTTATTCTAAGTATAACTTGTTGTAATAACTAGTATTAAATGTTTGTATTATAGTCACAAATATTTTTCAAAATAGTCACAGTTACCAAATTAAAGTCAAAATTATTTTTTTGTTAACATAATTACGTATAAATAATCACTGGAAATAATTATTCATAGCGTTAGTGATTTATAGAGTATTCACTACATATAGAAAAACGGAAACAACATAATCGGCATTATCAACCTATAACACTCCTAAACAAAACCAGATAGCTAATCAATAACAGCCGCTAAATCGTTCCGTGTTAACCTCCAATGCAAAAGTATATTTATATGGGTAGCATAGCAAACAGTATGTATTGAACATTTTTAAATGAACTACATCATTTATTGTCTCTTTTATCCGTATAAATTAATCAGAACATCTCCTTTTATTTCTACACGATATAAATATAGATGAATCCAAGTTCGTCAAATAAATAATAATAATATAAATATAAATAAAATAATAAATATATATTATATACAATATAAAATTTAAAAATAATAATAATAAATAAATAAATTTAATTAAATAATAATAGTAAGAATATATTTAATTATCTAAGTAATTATTTTTTTATAATAATTTAATATATATTTTTTTAATTAATTATTAAATCTTGTTAAAATTAATTTAAATTATTAAATATTATATTATTTGGTACGACTTTCCATTGACGTCCGTCGAATTAAGGAGGGGCAGGGGGCGGAGGAGAGGGAGGAGGAGTACCTACTACCTACTACTAAGGAAAAGTTGCGGAACCCCCACCATTTCGAGTTTTTTTAATTTTTAATTCTGAAGAAATTTTCCTCATTTTATAGATTAAAATTATTAACAGGTGCAAAAAACAAAGGGAGAACCCTTTGGAGGGGAAGGGGGTTCCCTTCTACGGAAGAGGGGAACCCCCTTCATCAGAAAAAAAATAGGGGGATTGATTCAGAGGGATTTCTATATCTATTTTGAGACTGCAACGTCCCCAGCGTTGCGGGAAGAGCAGCCTCTACGCCCTTGCGTAACAAATCGCAGGCATCCAGCGGGCGGAGGCTGCTCTCGCTACGCGCCTCCGGCTCTAAAAAACACTCTAGGGGTAGGACAGACTTGTACCAGGTAGAGTTGGGGCAATCAATTCGGTTCTTTGACATAAGTTGAACCTAACCTATTTTATTTGTTATCTGCCCTAATAGGTACTGTTAAAATAAAACAAATTAAATACAAATTAAAAATATCAGTATAATACCGTCATTTTTACGTTTCGTTTCACAAGCCGGCAAAAGACGGTAAACAATTTTATAGCTCGTAATGAAAATAATGCTGTAATTTAATACATATAAACTGTTAAATACATGTGTGCATGACAACTATTGAAATAAGTATAAAATATAATTATTTACGTAAATTTACATAAAATGAAATGTTGATGAACGTATGACAACTTAACCGTAGGTAAAACGAAACGTTCAAAAGCTAGAATTCGATATAATCTGTGGCAGGGATTGACGTAAATATTGGAAATATAATTGATTTTCAATATTATTTTTCTCAAAAACTACGCGTCTCCGCATGTTGAAACTTTGCGTATGTGCTTATAATAATATCAACCTCCAACTCGACGGACGTCAATGGAAAGCTAAGCCTATTATTTTTCTTTTATTCTATACGATTTTTTTTTAAATAAAAGTAATAATTTAATAAAATATTGATTTAAAATATAATTTTAAAAAGTAATTTATTTATTATTAAAAAATAATTATATATATTATTACTATTATTATTATTTATTTAATTAATATTAATTATTTTATTATTTTTTTTAATTTATTTATTTTTATTATCTCAAAATTTTATATTATTTGTAATAATATATATATTTATTATTTTATTTATATTTATTACTATAATATTATAATAATATTGTAGTTATACTTGTTCCACAAAGATGGTTCAGCAAATAGAAAACGGTAATAATAATAATAATAATAATCTTTATTTGCAAAAAAGGTTTTACAATATTAACACTTAGATTATGTACACTGTAACCTTAAATAATAATAAGAAATTCATGACCCAAAAGGTGTTATGTTGAACTCTGGTACCCATGGTAAGATTTAACTTGTGTTACGGGTACCAGTGCCCTCACACGTAATTACTAGATTAAATTAAATTAAGGAGCGATTATACATAATGTGCACAATATTAATATTTATGTAGGACCCTATTTGATCATCTGACATAATTCGATCAGCCTCATATGAATAAATATATAAAATGTTATATTATGTGCGGGTACGTATGTGCGTGTGTGTGTATGTATGTATGTAAGTGTGAAGTGTTTATGTATTTAAGTGTAACATAGTGTTTGGATCATTGTGAGTAATTTTACTACAGAATAGATATCTTTAATAATTTTTCAGTGTCATCATAATTTAACACTTGTAAGAAATTATACACCTTCCTTTTACACTCTTGCCTACAGAGGGGGTAAATATTGCAAAGTTTATTAATCTGGTTATACAAGTGACTACTGATGACGTGATAATGGTGTTGAGCAAGGGATGTTCTTGAGTTATGAGAGTCACATACTTTATAATGTCTACGAGTTTGAAGGGCATTTACGTCATATACTATAGAACGGTGCTTGCGTAATATGGTTTGAAGTACAAAGAGCTGTCTAACTGTAAGAAACTTACACTCTGCGTAAAGGATTTGTGTGGGATATCTGAAAGGTCTGGACATCATGACTTTTAGGACTGCTCTTTGCGCACGCTCGACTTGTAGTAGATGCGTCTTATGAGCCCCACCCCAGACTGTAATACAGTATGTGAGTAAGGACTGACACAGCGCATAATACATAGTCCTAAGAGTGTCGGTATCCGCCGAATATCTAATTTTTTTTAAAATGAATATTAGCTTACGAGCCCGGGCAGTCAGATTTTTCAGTTGAGGCTTCCACTTTAGCGAATTATCAATTAAAACTCCAAGGTATTTCACTGTTTCAGTTTTCAAAATTTGGGGACAGGAACACAATGAATAGGAATGGTTGACACTGCAGGTATGAGCCCTAAGAACGAGAGAGTCAAAGATATGCGAAGAGGGAGCTTTCAAATAAAAAGGCATGTAAACAGTTTTTTTAAAATTCAATGTTCGGACTTTATTAGAAAGCCAACCCATCACTGTTCTAAGACTCCTTTCCGCACTGTCAAAGGTCTCAGACCAGTTCTTACCGTGTACCATTAGTGCCGTGTCATCTGCATAGGAGTAAATAGAGCAGTTTTTGAGGGGTAAGTTGCAGAGGTTGTTAATGTAAATTAAGAATAAAGTCGGGCCAAGAATTGAGCCTTGGGGCACTCCAAAGTTTAGTGGTTCAGTGTCACTAATGACATCATCTATTTTGACACACTGAGTACAATTACTGAGATAATCTTTGAACAGTTCGTGTGTATGACCACGAATCCCAATTGATTCCAACTTGTTCAAGAGATGAGGAACAGACACAGTGTCAAACGCCTTCGAGAGATCCAAAAAGATGCCCAGACATTTTGAGTTGTCGTCTAATTTCGAGACTACATGGTCTATTAGTGAGGCAACAGCATCTTCAGTCGATTTTCCCCTTCTAAATCCGTATTGATTAGATGCCAAGAGTCTATTGGATTCTAAGAAACTCATCAAACGTTGGTTAATAATTTTTTCGAGAATTTTGGAGATGGCAGGCAGGACTGATATCGGCCTATAATTATCAACACTGTGTCTGTCTCCACCCTTGAGGATTGGGAAGACAATAGCCTTTTTAAGTGATGTAGGGAAACAGTCAGAAGATAGACATAAGTTGCAGATGTGGGTAATAACGGGTACAAGTACAGGCAGACACGACTTTAAAATTCTTGGTGAGATACCATCCCATCCAGGCGCAGCGTCTGTGCGGAGACCAAGAATAAGTCCTTGTACCTCATGTTCATCTGTGGGTAAAAGCACAAGTGAATTGATTGGATTTGCTTTCGCTGGACACTTATCAGTAGTCTGACTGGAACTAAACTTAGAAGCTAACTTACTGCCGATATTTGCAAAAAAGTTATTGACAGCGTTGACAGATGATATATTATTATTACACATAGACAAAAGTTCGTTTGGGGGTGTGATATTACGGTTAGTGTTTGTGATATTCTTTATAACTTTCCAAGTGGCCTTAGGGTCATTTTTTGCTTTAGTGAATTCATTTTTTTCGTAATGAATCTTTATATTTTTAAGTAGCTTATTGCAGAAGTTGCGATATCTTGTGTAAGTGACTTTAAGAGTATAATTATTTGGGTCTTTTATTAATTCAGATGACAGTTTATCCCTGTTGCGAATACAGCGTAATAGGCCGTTAGTAATCCAGGGTTTAAGTGTTCTACGTTTGGATGGTAAATGAATAGACTTTGAATGATTCGTAATGCATGAACTAACGGTGGAAATCAGAAGTTCTGTAGCGGTATTAGCGTCCTGTGCGTTCATTATATCACTGAAATCCATAGAATAAAGGTCTGAAATTATGGCAGAGTAGTCGACAACAGTTTTGTTGGCTTTAGGAGTTGCGGGCATCCGTTCACAGTCAATACTGATGTAAGTAGGCTTATAGTCAGTTATATATGTGTCAAATACCAGGGTCATTGTTTTTAGGCCGGATTTTACCATAACATGATCCAAACAAGACTTGTCACGAGTGGGGAATAGATGTGAGGGTAAGAAACCATGCGATGCAATCATGTTTATTATGTTTTTTATTCGTTTGATTGTTGAGTTAGATTGTTTGGCGTTATATCTATGTTTATATCACCCATGACCACAATATTTTTATGTTGTGATATAGATGTAAGAATGTTATTTAACTCATTGGTAAACTTATCGCAATTTCTTACCGAAGGTGAACGATATAGCGCTACTACGGATATATCTGAATTTGTAAGGTGACATACTAGACAACTAGAGTCAGTAATTGAGGGCTCTGTTGATTGTCAGTATGTTTTATTAACCTGATTATACATGTACAAAGTCACACAAACACACGCCAAACTTGATAGCGCCAAATTTGAGTTAAAAATATTATTTTTCTACGTCGCTCATTAATTTGCATTAACAGATAATTGAATTACAAAGTATTTTAATTACATTTCAATGAGATTACTTAGTAATTAAATACATAATCGTCCTCAATCGAAATCCGTAATGTCCCCTTGGCCAAACCAGAGACAAAGCAGAATTTAAAAACCCATGTCTTGCGTCTTAGCGAAGCGATAAATCAGCCGATCCAGAACAATGAAATTCGAGATATTTTTAGAATTAAAACTAAGAACGAACCAGGACCCATCATAGTAGAATTCAGTTCAACATTACAAAAGGAAAACTTGATGAAATCCGTAATTAGCTTCAATAACGAGAAGGGGAAAGCCGAAAATATCAATACTGGTCATCTCAAAATTCAAGGCGATCCTATTCCAGTTTATATTACAGATAATTTAACCAGCAAAATTAGACGTCTGTATTATTTGACCCGGGAGTTTACGAAGACACATCATCAGGCTAGCTGCTAGCTATCTAGGCACGCAAAAATGACTAGAATATTTCTCAATTACTCTTAAGCGCATTACTATTGTTATTTCTTGTTATCACATTGATCTACTAATATTTACATACACAAATTCTTTTTATAAACTACAATACACACACTCTCAAATACCCAAACAACATATACCCACGTCAAATACACGTCCATTACATATAAACAGCCAAACACAATTTTACGACACTAAAACCAATGTATTCCCCATCAACTTAAAATTCTTTGTGCTAATACTATTATTCAGAAAATTTCCATTAATACCATCACAAAATTACAAAAATCTTGCACCGGCAATAACACCATAGCTCACTATATTAATTCTAACACTGTTCCGTCACACATATTTTTATACAAGGTTAAATTTATATAAAATAACATTCGATCAAAATAATAAATATTATCAATGATTTAGATAATTTGACACTGGCCAGTAGTACCACGTGTGATAGAAAATATATGTACTGATATGCTTTATCCAACCAGCAAGTCTTTAAATTTTATTGTTCAAAATATTAGAAGCATCCATTGTAACATGCCTCATTTTCAAATATTATTACATAGTTCTAATATTTACTGGGATCTACTTATATTGACTGAATGTTGGCTTCATAACAATAATCGTATACCGGAGTTAGATGGCTATAACCATGCATCTTCAACGAACAATAAGACGCAAAATGAGGGTGTAGTGGTATACTATAAATCTACACATTGTTACAATATATCAGAACCGTTGCTTGTTGATGCCAATTGCCTTATGATAAAGGTGAGTAGAGATATGGTTATTTTGGCTATATATCGTCGCCCCGGAGAAAAAACCCCACTAATTTCTTAGAATCCTTAGATAATTTACTCATCAAACTAGCATCATTCACGAATATAATTATAACCGGGGACATTAATCTGGATATTGCAAAAACTTCAAAGGATAGTAGAGCTGAAAATTATTTAGATCTGGCGGCACATGGCATGTTACCTGCACACTTTATCCCAACTCACACACATACCTGTCTTGACCATGCTATCCTTAAGACCAAATTGTCCGCGAAGTGTTTCATTGCACACACTACGATAACTGACCACTACAGCGTTATACTTAGCCTCGATATGCATCCTATTCATGTAAAACCTGCCAGGATAATTAAAACAGTAAATTATGCCTCCGTGGACATGTACTTTACTAAGTTGGACCTTGACCCGATTCTATCAATGAGGGATGTCAACGAGGATGTTGATTTTCTCATTAGTACTATAAATAATAAGCTAGAGATTTGCACCAAAATTTCACCTACTCCCAGACGTCAGCATATCATTAATTAAACCCTGGATTACAAAAGGCATGTTAAGGTGTATAAGAAATAGGAATAAATTACACATAAAAACAAAAAAAGACCCGAAAAATGAAACTCTTAAATTAACATACTCTCGTTATCGTAACTCTGCAACTCAATGATTAAAAATGCAAAAAGAGAATATGAAAAGTCTGAAATTTACAATGCCAAAAGTGACACCAAAAAGCTTTGGAAAGTCATTAAAAGTATTACTTGTACAAATAAAACCAAAACCCCAGCATCCGATGTAATAACTAATAATGAACCCTATAGAGTCAGCTAACTCAGTCAATCGTTATTTTGTAAGTATCGGCAAGACCTTGGCAGAGAACTTACAGAGATCTAATTCACCGACCTCTCCTATACCGCCTTCACATACCTTGAACTCTTCGCAATCATTTGTTCTTTCCCCAACAAATGTTAATGAAATTAAATCAACTATAGCAAAGCTTAAAAATGACTGTGCTATTGACTTAGACTGCATCTCTAATACGCTCATCAAAAGATACATAAATATTTTGGCTGAACCGCTTGCGCACATTTGTAATTTGGTTTCTCGTCTAGAATCTTCCCAAAGGCATTCAAACGAGCTCTTATTCACCCTATTCATAAGGGTGGGGACAGAGACTGTGTCAATAACTATCGGCCCATATCTGTCCTTCCTGCTTTCTCTAAAATAATTGAAAAAATCGTCAACAAAAGACTTGTCAACTACTTAGAACGGAAAAATTTACTATCCAAATCACAATTCGGTTTTCGCAAAAATATGTCAACGGATGATGCTGTTCATAACTCAGGAACACCATAGTTACCGGTATGGATAAAAAGAAAAAAGTGATTGCCATATTTTTAGACTTGGCCAAGGCGTTTGACACGGCTTTTGTACGACCCAAGGGGGCGGCGCAGTAACGATAAACGCGGCTGAAACCGCGGAAACATCTAGTCTTTTATATCTCTGTTGTGGTAGTCCTTGTCATGTATATTCCACAAGCAAGGGTATTTTTCAATAGACAATATTAATGTTTCTACTTCACACATTATAACTATCGTTTACGTACGTACGATGCGCGCGGCGCGGGCGCGGTCCCGAATGAGAATTTCCGAACGTGTGCGCCGACACAAACAAAATGTATGCAAGGGCTGCATTCAGCATGACGTCATTAGGTTTTTTTCCGAACGCACGGGTTTGCATTCGAAACGTACATACGGAATTTTTTCCGTTCGGAGAGAAAGCGGACGTGTGCGGCAGTTAGTGTATTTTATATTGATTCCATGCATTCGGAGCTCCGAATAAGGAAAACGAATTCGGAAATCGAATTCGCAAAACGTATGTATCCGGCCAGCCTTAATGTTATTTTGGTTTTGAATATTTATAAACCATTAAATTGTATAATACTCATAACTAACATGATTGTAATTTATAAAATACCAAACTAGTACAAATATTTATCGAATATTTATAAAATGGACTGCACGAATTACGATATTCTACTTGACTGTACAAAACATCGGATACTAACCTGCTAATTAGCAAAGTTTACCCGTATATTATATAGTGCGGTCGCTTTTACGTAGCCTTTATAATTTGGTCGGCATATAGAAGAATTGCTGACACATTCTTTTTGTTGATATAACTTTTATAATAGTCGTAATTTAAAGCTGAAATTAACAGGATTGTTTATTGATGGAACATTTTAATTACTTAGTTCATAGCATTCCATGTTTCCTTGTTTTATGGGAACTGTGTATTCGATCATTTAAATCTGACCATATAAAATGTAATTAAATTTCTTTGTATCTTCATAGTTACCTAATCTAAATTTACTATTATTATTATATATTAACTAATATTGGTATTTTTTACGCAACAAAAGCTATCTATTTAATACGCAACAAAAGCTATCTATTCATGTATTTAATTTTGGACTGAAACGATTTTATGAAAAAAAAATTGCTAGTGTAATATTTCAAACATTACCGCAGCAAAATCTATTTTTCTCGAATAACTTTAAAACTACCACTTGAACAAATTTTGCTATTAGTGAACAAATTACTCTTCAGGATGAAATAATTATTTGCTATACTCTCACTTCTCTAAAGCACAACATTTGTCAACATTTTGCTGCAGTAACGCACATGTATTTTAGATCGGCAATTTTAGAATCTGCTATTATTATTATATCAATGAGTTCAAAGGTTTGCGACGCGCATTGTTTTGAAAAAAGACGCATTGTTAGCCTTTCAGAGCCTCTCCTACGGTATCCGTTATTTGTAACAGTCATAGAATATACTGTGGTAACAGCACAGTCTAATGATCCATACAGTCGTTTAATGAACGCGTCTAGACAGGTCAATCGTGCGGGGGGCAAGAGGCGAGACGCGGGAAGAGTGAGCCCGAACTACGTATGTCGCCGTGTTCAGTAATTCGGGACATGTTTTTGGGGGCTGGCGTGTGCTTGTTTTTTGTTCATTACTTATTTATTTGCTTGTAAATATTAATTAAAATGGTGCATACGACGTGTGCTGTGAGACATTGTACATCGTCATCTCGCATAAATAAGGATCTGCGATTTCACCACTTTCCGCGTACAAAAGAAAGGTAAACTCTTATCCATTATTAATATTATTTTTAAATGTATAACCATTTTTTGTATTGTGAACTGAAAGAGTACCTACCTACTTAACTACTAACGTTTTAATATTTTCTTATGTCCGGCCAAATCACAGAATAAAGTAATTTAAATATTATATACTTTTTAAATAACCCAATAAATAACGTAAACAGAATGGCGGACGTAAGGAAATAATATGCGTCGTAAGATAATATTCGATTCAAGTATAATTTTATTCCATGCAATAAATACCTACTTAGTTAAGTACTTAGGTATTATGTAGGTATCTTGGTAACGGCGGGTCCAAGCTCAAAATAATCATAATTTTGGCCCCCTTAAAAACCCCAAACGTAGGCTCTGTAAGTTGATCCCAGGGTCACCCATCCATAAAATGACCGCGATGTCAATTGCTTTACCTTAACCAAGTTTGCACGAAAATGGCCTTAGTAAATCTGCGAAAATCTTGATATTGATAATATTGGCTATGCAAGCTGATCCCAGGGTCACCCATCCTTAAAATGACCGCGATGTCAATTGCTTTAGCTTAACTAAGTTTTGACAACAATGGCCCTAGAAACCGAAAACATTTATCAATTGCCCATTTATAATCGTTGATTAATATAATACTTAAGTGATTCACATTTTATACGCGTTGATATCGTTTTTATGACGTGATTTACATTTTATAATAGTTGATTATTGTAATAATAAGTGATTTACATTTCAATATCCATGTAGCATAGCCGTTGCAATGTTGATCTAAAATAAATAACTGTATGTATAACTACTTACTTTACTTGTTACAACCCTAGCTTCCATGCCCTTACACGACGTTGTCGTCTTTTTCTACGAGATGAAAGGCGTCATACTACTGTTAGTCTTTATACTGTGGTAACAGTAAGCTTTTCTTTTCTAGGTACCTACGTTGCATATCATATTCATAATACACAATGATTACACATTCCTACGTCCATAGACAATAATTCAGCTTTTCACTGTCTCTAGTCTTTATTGTATTGTACTGAGTATTACTGACAAAGGAAGGCATGTCAATTGTCAATGGTGACATATAAAAAAGCGGGAACTCGTGATAACTAATAATTTGTACTCGTGATAGATTATTGTTTGAGTTACAAAACGACAAACGAGTAGCAACTAAATATTTTAGCATTCATTATAAATGGGAATAATTATAAAGACATTTCAATAACAGTACTGAAAAAATGGATATTATTGAAACAATTAAAAAGGACAAGGCTTATATGAAATGTAAGCTAATCGTTAAAACATGGGAAAAGGATTTCAAAACAAAGAATAGCCGTACACCATCAAAATTTGACATCAAAGAGGCACCGTCAAAAATTAAATATGCATATAAGAAATATTTTCAGTTAAAAAGCAGTGCTCTTGAGAATTCTCTGTCTATCTGTGATGTTGATGACGAACCTATAGTTTCCCCTGAACCTTTACAGCAAGTGGAAAGCATTGCCAATGTCGCCTTAAGTCCTCAGGCAGAGCTGCCTGCCTTACCCAGTGGCCAGGAACTACAAAAGTTATTATCAAATACGGACCTAATTCAGAAGAATGTTGAAACATTGACTCCATTTACAGAAAATCTGTCAAAAAAGCTATTTCAAAATCGAAAATTTTCTTTAAGAAATCCTAGGAAGTTGACATTAACTAGATCACAACCAGCATCAGTAATAGAAAATAACCCTGTCAGCAATGATAGAGAAATCAATCATAATAAACTTTTTAATTTAACTAGTACCACACAAAATACTTATAATTCTGATTGCGCTAGCCAACAATCTATGATCTGGGATGTTGGTAGTGAAAAATCTTTAGACAGTGTTATGATCAGCCCAAACCTTGCTGACAGTCAAACTGATTTTAACAGTCACTTTAACAATTTAAGTAGATCATTTACAGAACCAGTAGTCAGCAAAACTACTTCGGTTGCCAATCATTTAACAAACTCTATTACTGACTACAAGTCTAAACAATTCACAAGACAATTAAATACTGCATGGCTTGACCGAGCTTCAGGTTTAGTAAATGAAAAATATCAATCCCATGAACATGAAAAGTTTGGATTAAGAAACATCACAGTGAATACCACTGAAAAACAATGTGATGTTGTAGAAAACAGTGCATCGGAGGATGAAGATACAGTAATTACTAAATTGAAACCTGCCCTCAAGAAAAGAAAAATCGAAAGTGGAAAAGCTATTGCACAGAATAAACAATTGCCAAATGATGAAAATAGTGAAGTATCTCCAAAACACGTATGTGAATTTATTAAAAATGACAACATAGCTAAACCTACTGATAAGAAAAGTGTAAGTAAAAATCAGGCAAAGAACAGTATACCTGAAGAACAAGAACCTCCTGATATTAGAGAATATGTTCCCTTTGGATTAGAAAAAGACATTCAGCCTAGACACACTAAAATAAGCAATGTATTAAAAAATGTTTCTGCTACTGAAAATCATAATAAACTTATTGATTATAGTGAGACCAACAGTCTGGAAAATAAGATTAAGAATGGTACATTGAATGAAAATTTTGTTAAAATTAATATTGAGAAAAAAGTATTTGTGAGAGGTAAAAAAGGTATAAACTTTTCGAAATATAAAAAACAACAATGGAAAAACAAAAAAAGTCTTCATGGTGGTATGGAATTTCCTGAATCTGGCAAGATTTCTTGTTTTAAGTGTGGTGAGACTGGTCATATGGCTAGGTACTGTAGAGCACATAAAGGTGAAACACTTTTGCCACTTAAAAGTTATAAGGAAAGTGAAATACCCACATTAGAGGATATGCAAAAATATGCATCAGGTCCAACTCGCGCTAATGAATCTATAACCAAGCAATTGGAAGTGTCCGTCTATGAACCTAGTCAAATTCCAGACACATTCATGAAAATGTTAGCTGAATCATCTAATGGAGACAATGATGGAAGTATTAGACCAGTTTATCAAAATCTTGACCAAGATATTTCATGTGACTTAAATAAAGCTCTTAATATGTTTGGACATGATTCATTCAGGCCGGGTCAAGAAACTGCTATAAAGCGTATATTGTGTGGTATGTCAACTCTTTTACTATTATCAACAGGTGGTGGCAAATCTCTTTGCTATCAACTGCCTGCCTATATCTATAGCCAGCATTACAAATGCATCACTTTAGTTATTTCGCCACTTGTTTCTCTAATGGAAGATCAAGTATTAAATGTACCTGAATTTTTGAAAGCTGGATGTTATCATAATAATCAATCCCAGACACAGCGTCGTAAAATCTTGCAATGTCTTAAGGATGATATGCTTAACATCCTTCTTATATCACCTGAAGCATTGGTAGCAGGTGATTCCTCCAATGGATTATCAAGTTTATTCAAGTCCTTACCTCCAATAGCCTTTGCATGCATTGATGAGGCTCATTGTGTGTCACAATGGAGTCACAATTTCAGACCCAGTTATTTAATGATCTGCCGTGTCCTACGAGAAAAATTGAATGTCAAATGTATACTGGGACTAACAGCTACAGCAAGTCAGACTACTATAAAAAGTGTAATTAGTCATATTAATATACCTGATGGAGTAAATGGAGTTATTAGAAATCCTGCTCTGCCTGACAATCTCTTTTTATCAGTTTCTAAAGAAAAGGATAAAGATAAAGCTTTGGTGTCATATTTGTTGTCTGAAGATATAGCAGCATTTAATTCGATTATAGTTTATTGTATACGGAGGGATGAATGTGAACGCATTGCAACTGTACTAAGGTCCTGCCTACAAGAAACTGGTAAAATAAATATGGAAAGCAAAAGTAACAAAAGGAAAAGAATGTCTTACATAGCAGAAACATATCATGCTGGCATGTCTGCATCACAAAGAAAAAAAATACAAAAACATTTTATGGATGGAACATTAAGAATAATAGTTGCAACTGTTGCTTTTGGCATGGGTATAAACAAATCGGATATAAGATGCATCATTCATTATAATATGCCAAGCAGTTTTGAATCATATGTACAAGAAGTAGGACGAGCTGGTCGGGATGGAAAACCAGCATATTGCCATTTATTATTAAGTAATAGTCAAAATGATAAGAATGAACTTCTGAAGCATATATATGCTAATTCTATTGACCGACCGACAATAAGAAAATTACTCTCTAAAGTTTTTGTGCCTTGTGAATGTGCTAACAGCTGTTGTAATGGCCATGAAGTTGGAATTCCTATAGATGCAACAGTTGAAGAATTAGATTTACCTTCAGAAAATATTGCTACATTACTATGCTATGTGGAACTTCATCCTAAGCAATTTATTAAATTACTCAACAATGCCTACATGAATTGTAAAATTTCGTCTTATGGAGGTCCACAAAAAATTCATGAAGCTGCAAAATCCTGTCGACCTTTGGCTATGGCACTTCTATTAGAAAATAAGAAGGACCCCGATACTATGATGCAAAGTGTCTTAGAATTTAATGTTATAGAAGTAGCTGCCGCCATAGGATTAGAAAGTGGGATAACTAAATATCAGTTAAAAAATTTAGAATGGATTACTGAAACAGGAGTATCTCGAAGATCCTTTTTAAAAGTAGAGTTCAACACATTAGGTTTCAGAATTAGAGCTCGAGGAGATTTAAGTCCAACAGAACTTGATAGTATTCTGGATGATTTACATAATTCTGTTATTTCTCAAGAAAAAGCAAGATTGTTTCAATTAGAAGAATGTAACATAGCTTTTCGTAATTTAGGCAATTATTCTCTTGAAAATATACAGATGGACAAAGAGCTTCTTTTAAAGACTTCTAATAATTTAAAACATACAATAAGCAACTATTTTGAAAGAGAGAATTTACCAGAAGACATGACCCTAAAAGAAAGACCTTTAGACGTCGAAAGAGTTCAGTCTGATGTTCGTGCTTTAATATGTTCGTATAAAGATTGTAATTTTACTGGTAGGAGTATAGCAAGAATTTTTCAAGGTATTCAATCTCCTAATTATCCAGCTATAGTATGGGGTAGATGCAAGTTTTGGAGATCTCGTTTGCATGAAGACTTCAATAGATTGGTAAAAATAGCAACACAACAAATTATTCAAATGAAGCAGTAACTATGTGACTAAAATCCACATATCGCAACAGCATACTGCAGTCAGTGTTACAAGGACTGTAAGTGTGTGTATGTCCAAATCTGATTAATATCCATAATAATGATTGCTGTAACTTTAACTGAAACATTACATAATTTTCTTCTATAATAATATGACATAATAATATGACTACCCACATAAGCCGCGCACTGAGTAATTATTATAACTTTTGTAATTTGCGTGAAATAAAATATTTATTTTTACATCTATTGGTTTTATTCAAGCCTTCAATACTTAGATATGGTTAAGTAATAAGCTAAGTTAATATTTGTATATTTATAAAGCGGGGCAAAAGACTAAAGAATGACCTTAGGACCTCACAAAAACTTCGCGGTCATTGTCTGTCAATTCAAGACCTCCGTGACAGTTCACTGGCCTAATAAAAAAAAGAAAAGAGAATAAAGGTGTGTGTGTGCGGACCTACTTGGCCATCGCAGCTCTAAGCATTTAGATATTAAGCAATCTATTATATATATATATATATATATATATATTATATATATATATAATATAATCTAGAGCTGCGATGGCCAAGTAGGTCCGCACACACACACCTTTATTCTCTTTTCTTTTTTTTATTAGGCCAGTGAACTGTCACGGAGGTCTTGAATTCGATTGTGATTAAGGTTTTCATCTCGACATCTATATATACATACATTTTCTAAGTCGCTGGGCAGTCGACGGCCATTTTGTACGACAGACAATAACCGCGAAGTTTTTGTGAGGTAGGTATTAACATTTATTCTTAGCAGACTTCACTGACAGCGTGCCATCGAAATTAGCGCGTATAGACATGATTATTGTTATTAAATCACCGCAATTTATTCTGTATGTATACCAGCGACCATATAAAATTAATCATTTCGCTCTTGTGCCAGGCAAGACCGAAAATGATCGCTTTTGCTTCGATCGAGCTTTGGCAATATTATGTTGTTTGAAACTTACACCAATGAGTAGAGATCACATCATAATTCAATAACATACGCGTGTATTGTGTAAAATTGTTTATTCTACTTAAAAATAATAATATTCAATTACATGAACATTCCTTAAATTAAGCTAATACAATTTTATTATGCATCGGTAATATAAAAGAAATAAATATGTAATTTCGCTAAGCTATGTATTCGTGATAGTATTATTTGATAAAATCTATCTAATTCAATTATATGAGTTAGGATTTGCTGTGCCTATTGCGTAAAAGTAAGATTGCCAATTCAGTTGTAAATAACCGTCTTCAGTTACTGTGGCATATTTGCGTTAAATAATTTAAATATATCTTTAAATCATAAAAATAATAGTATAGAGCTTGAAAATACAAAATTTAAAATTATAATTTCACAAACATACATTCTGCCTAATAGTAAGAGGTTATCCCAGCCAATGGACGCTTGTGTAATCGAAACCGCTGAGGTTCTGACTTTTCAGAGCCTAAGCAGATTTCGTCCTGCACTTCAGTAGTACCTACCTATGTTCTATCCTTTGGCGTCGTATAATTTACAAGAATTGTGAGTAGCGAATGATTTAGGCTGATGATGATATTACTTCGTAACATCGTCCAATAAATGGTAGGTAAGACACTTACACATCTCACATGGTCACATCGAACAAAGTTCTAAAAATAGGTACCTACTCACTTTATGAATAACATTTTCTAATCATTCCTCTGTTTAGATTTGTTATAAATAGTTGAATTCTTTAACTATAATGTTGCAAATAAATGATCACTATCTGTGTGATAGCTTTTAACCCACCACTCAAAGAATTTTGTTAATTTTCATGTCTTTTTGTCAAACAAAATTTACAGACTACGTGCCTACCCGCCTTTACCTATCTTTGATAGGTAGGACCTAAAATAAACAGTCATTTAATCAGTTTTATATAGGTACTATAGCTACTACGCTTAGTGCACTTACACGTTCTTTTTTAGTGATATAATTTATTGCAAAGCTTCAAATTCTGTTTTATTTTAAATCGGATACTTACTGTGACATAAGAATCTATACGTGTACACGGTACATACTTGTGAAACTTAGTGTATAGGTATTACAGCAACAATCCATACGCTTAAAACTAATATGTATATTGTATGTGTATCTATCTAGCGGGGCCACTCGCTGGACCGAAAAAATTAATGGCAATGCTTTGTTTGTTCAATGTACCTCACGAATTTATTAACAAGATCCAATGTACCTCAATTATTATGGTAGAAATTACAATAAATCGCCTCATTCATCCAGCAGAGCCCTCGGTTGTATTACGCTCGGAATACATAAAAATAATACTGATCGTAACTTGTGCCAATGTACTTCTCGGTTTATGTATTAACTCCCAGGAATCTTTAACAGAATAGGGGAAATTCAGCAAGAAAATGTTGTCTGCCTAGCAGGGCCCTTTGTAATTTGAATTCATACGTGCAAAAAAGCACACCGTCGTTATGTATTATCAATGTACCTATGAATATACCTATAAGTCTTTATAACAACTAGTTAGACCCGTAGATCTTTGGAACTTTCGCAGTTAGATCAAATATATGTATAAAAGTCGCGAAAAATTTGGTAATAGTGAAGAACTCTAAGGGACATTGGTAATACATAACAACGGTGTGCTTTTTTTGCACGTATGAATTCAAATTACGAAGGGCCCTGCTAGGCAGACATAATTTTCTTGCTGAATTTCCCCTATTCTGTTAAAGATTCCTGGGAGTTAATTTAATACATGAATCGAGAGGTACATTGGCACAAGTTACGATCAGTATTATTTTCATGTATTCCGAGCGAGCGTAATGCAACCGAGCGAGGGCCCTCTTGATGAATGAGGCGATTTATGGTAACTTCTACCATAGTAATTGAGGTACATTGGATCTTGTTAATAAATTCGTGAGGTGCATTGAACAAACAAAGCATTGCCACTAGTTTTTTGATTTTTCGGTCTAGCTCGAGTGGCCCCGCTAGATAGATACACATGTACCTATATTGTTGTTCGTTGTTTAAAGCTATCATCTAATCCATGTTGTGTTCATAATGATGACTGATTAAATCAATGTTAATATGGGTATATTTTACATACGTAAAAGGTATATCTAGACCATTCATCCTTACTAATATTATAAATTCGAAAGTAACTCTGTCTGTCCATCTGTCTGTCTGACTGTCTGTCTGTTACCTTTTCACGTCTAAACCACTCAATTGATTTAGATGAAATTTGGTAGATACAGATATAGTCTAAAACCTGGGGAAGGACATAGCCTACTTTTTATTGATGTAGGTACCACGCGGGCGGTGCCGCGCGCAAAAGCTAGTTAGATATAAAGCAATCCTCGTACACTAATCAAGATGCTTACGAAAATTTATCCGATTCGAACGTACGTATTGTACGTAGGTAAGTACATGACTTATTCATGGGACGGTGACATTCCAAGATAACACTGTGATGGCATCAATATCTACATGATCGATAAGTACCTATAAGATATCTATAATATAATAAGTATAGATATAAGAAGCACGGATGGTGTAGAGGTTTCAGTGACCTGCCACTGCGCCTACGCTAAGTTTTGTTGCTTCGAATCTCGCACATGTTACAGAACAGGGCATCGATCACATATTAGGTACCTATTATGGTTTAAGGGGCACTTCTTAATGTAAAATTAATTTCTCAAAATGTAACTGTGTATCTTAGGTTCTTTTGATGTATTACAATGCTTTATAGAATTTATGACAGTTTTACGCCTATAGGCAGTCCTGTATGACGGATATACAGGGTGATTTTGAAGTCGTGTAATTCCTTTTAACTTCTACTGGTGATAGGTATAGAATAACCCTGACCATATTTTTTTTTATTAGAATTATGTTTTTGGAGAAATTAATGTACCGATTTTTTTCGTGAAATGGTTTCTGATAGTCATATGTTAACCACCCGACGAAATCTCATTATTTTACTAATTTAAAAAAAATAACGTAACAATAACTGATATCGTAAATAATAAGGGGCAATAAAAAGGACCGGCTGTTATTATTTATGACATTAATTATTGATATGTTATTTTTTATTATTTAGTAAAATTAATTAAAACGTAATATACGTTACATACATAGACATATAATATGATGTTTTATACAACTTTTTATTTAAAGTTTTATCACATATTACATAATATATTCGTTTCGTCAGTTATATGTAGTTACATGTTAGGAAATTCTCAGAATTGCCTAACATAAAAATTTAATAACTGATATATACGTAAATATATGCCACAACGAGGAAGTTCGTGTATTGTATGTAGTAGTAAGTAAATGCAATAATGATAAGTAAATAGGTACTATTTACCTGATTTAAAAAAACGTAAATCCTACATGCATTATATATAATGCATTATTAGACAATGGGTCTTAATCATGCATTATGTACCTTTGTATTTAACGACATTAATTTTTACTGACATTTATTTGTTCTTTAACATTCCACATTGAATTAAGCTTAATTTAGTTATATAATAGGGGTTAAAGTATGAAGTTGCCGTTGTATAGGTAGTAATAGATACTTTGAATTGACATAAAACTTTCATGGTGTGAGATTTTCGAGTGAAACTTTCTTCACACGATACCTATAAAATTCTTCTTTTAAAAAATGTGCAACATTCAATTTTCGACTTTCAATTGTTTCTTTCATTCAGCTTAGATGGGAAAGATGGATACTTCGAAAATCCGAGTCATTTTTGAATACGAGTTCCGACGCGGAACTCACGCGGCAGAAACGGCTCGCAATATCAACGCTGCGTTTGGAGAGGACACTGCTAATGAACGCATCGTGCGTTTTTCGTTTAAACGCTTTCGTAATGGAAACTTCGACTTGAAGAACGAACAACGTGGAAGACTGCTCACACAGGTGAATAATGCTGAATTTAAGGAGATGGTGGAAGCCGATCCGAGTCAAACTACCCAGGTATGAGCGGCATGGTTTAATGTTACCCTACCTACAATGTTGGCTCATTTGCATCAAATCAATAAGATAAAAAAATATGAAAAATAGGTGCCTCATGATTTTGATCTGCAAAAAGAAATGCGTGTTGAAACTTGTGTTGCCTTGTTGAATCGGTACAGAAATGAAGGATTATTGGATCGAATTGTCACATGTGACGAAAAGTGGATTCTTTACGATAACCGAAAGCGGAAAATGCAATGGCTGACCCCAGGTCAAACGCCGCAACAGTGCCCTAAAGCAAAGCTTACCAATAAAAAGGTAATGGTAACTGTTTGGTAGTCTCTTCATGATGTTATTTACTATAGCTTTCTCAGGTCTGGTCAAGCATTAACAGCAGATGTTTGCTGTGCCGAACTTCGAACAATGATGGCGAAACTGGCAGTGAAACAGCCCTAACTCGTGAATCGATCTTCACCATTATTGTTTCATGATAACGCAAGACTTCACACTGCACGAGAAACCGTTGTAACTCTGCAGGAGCTGCAATTAGAAACCATACGTCATCCTCCGTACTCGCCAGACCTTGTTCCAACGGACTACCATATTTTTTGTGATTTGGACAATTTTCTTCGTGATAAAAAAATTTCTTCCCAAGAGGCAGTACAAAATGCATTCACACAGTTTGTCGAATCTAGATCCTAGTTCTATCGTAAAGGCAAAAATGAACTTTCGTTTAGATGGCAGCAATGTATAGATAATGAGGGTAAATATTTCGATTAAATAATTATGGTACATCTTAGAAAAAAACGAGTTTAAATTTTTCAGTAGCAATCGGCATTTTCATACTTTAACGCCTAATACATCTATACTAATATTAATAAGCTGAAGAGTTTGTTTGTTTGTTTGAACGCGCTAATCTCAGGAACTACCGGTTCGATTTAAAAAAATATTTTAGTGTTGGATAACATCACGCTACGACCTACGGGCGCGGCGCAGTAACGATAAACGCGGGTGAAACCACGGGAACATCTAGTCTATTATATAACAATCATATCAATGTTAGACACTATACCTTCTGTAAAACAGTATTCAAAGAAGTCATCCATAAATAATTATTACAATCAGTACCATTTCTAATCATTTATGGTTTATTTTAATCAGTGCAATTGAAGAACAATAAAACCACAAAACAAACATTTGTCATACCCGCTCCAACCTGCCAGTCATCTTATTTAATTTACCTATAGAACCTTTGGGATCAGGTGTTAAGGAACTCCATTTAGTTGCAACACAATTTTCAAAAGTATGATGACCACAAGTCAACTTGTCTTTGACATCAGTATTGGACATAATACATGAACCTAGCACATTATAAAAATCTGAACTCAGTCCATCAATCCATTCCTTTAAATCATGATTTATTCTTTGTATATTAGATTGCGATATCTTTTGTAACAGTATACTTTCTTCCTGGTTAGGTAAAAAGTTCTTTGGTTTAAAATTAGAATAGTTTTTATATGAATTTTGAGATCCACTATGAATTATATTAGTTTCTTGATGTGATAGTTCCTTGCCTGAGAAATATTCTAGTGGTGATATTAAAAACTTAGTTGATACTATTAGTCTATTTTGTTCAAACAAACCTACTTTCCATATACCTGGTAAAAGTGGCGTTTTTAAATTAGGTTTAACGAAATTTGTGAGATTGTTTTCGTCGACATGGATACCATTGACATCGCCTATCGCTCCAGTGGGGTCTAACCATATAACAGTAAAATTATCAGTTTTCTTATCTACCTGCGATGAAAATTGACAGAGTAAAACTGGTTCTGATAGAGGTCCTAAAATATTTGCTAAATTTCTAAATGTCATTTCTTTCTGATCATAATCAGAACTGACTTTAAATATTTTAATACTATCAGCATATGGGTTTTCAAAATTTAGTTCTATATATTTTTTTGGTTTATACCACGTCTCGATCAATATTTCTACATGGTCATGTATTACCGCCTTGTGCAATATAAGATTTCCTTTGTAGACATCAGCATAGTTATAAGAATTAATTTCAATAATCACATCTGGTTCTATTTGACAACCCTCTTCTATTAGAATTCTTGCATTATGTCGAATGATGCTGCCTGCATGTGTTAGTATTATGTCATCTGTGCTAGCTGTTAAGTCTTCAATATTATATAAACTTTGCCAGTAAGCTTCTAGGTTTTGTAAGATATAGTGATCCTTAAATCCTATATATTGTTCCACTCGATTAATTATTTCTTGATTTATTATTGGTTCGAATTTTCGTGCGAAAAATAGTTGTCGATCTTGTGTGTTCTGTATTCTGGGCCAGTCTTCAGTTCTAAAGTCATTCGGAGAACATCCACACCAATCAACAACATGCTTGTATTGACACTTACAACCCAATTTTCTTTTCCAATTGGTGACGTGCAAATTATTGTCTACATATGTATTACAAAAATGGGAATTTCTTAAGGCTGTATGAAAGAATGACTCTGCTGGTAATAAAGTGTGCTGAAATATAACGTCCAAGCCAGCCAACAGGTCATCCTGCTTTCCAACTACGTATGATACAAAGTCTGGCGATAGTGCGATCCAGTCACTGCCACCGTCGATTACTATTCCTCGCGGTAGCTTTCTCTCGCCGACACGCCACATGTGCGTGTCACATTCGATAAATGTTTTATCCAAGCCTTGTTTCTTTATAAACCTCTGTACTTCACGTCCATGCGATTTAACAAAGTTAAAACCTTTATTTACAGAAAGAAAGTTTTCTAATTCATCTAACGATTTTATAGGAAAATCACTTTCACTTAAATTAATAACAAAATCCCATTGCCAGCCTAGAGACATACAGTCCTTCATAGCTGCAAGTAACATTTTGAGCAATGACGCGCCTCCCCATATTGTAGAATATCTAGTTTTTGCTAATTTAATATTAGGAAATAGTTTTTCTAATACTAATAGTTTTCGATGTAAATAATCTTGACGCTGAAACAAATAAATACAGCTATAAAATGCAATATCAAAATAAAGCAGACACATATATTATGTACCTATTAATAGTAGGTACGTACCTAGTTAAGGAGATATTTATAATTTAAACGGATATAATATAATGTTAACCTTAAAAGATATTGGAGAGAAAAAATTTAAATAACTCACCTTATCTACATGAATATAAAAATAATGATTACTTCTATACAAAGTGTTGATTAATCGATGAATATGTCTTAATGCCCTTCCATTTAATGTCAATAAAAACACGATTTGGATAGGTTCATTTTTGCTGCTAGATGTTTTTGGTATTCTGGGTGTGAATTCTGAAATAAGTATAAGACATAACATTATAATTTATTGTTATAATGAGCCAAGACTAATAAATAAAAACTTATAGGTTCATTGTAAACAATAGAATAACCTCTAGACCAGTTTATTATAATATAATAGAAGGAAGTTTGTAAGACGTCGTAGTGAAAAAAACCGGTAAAGAGCTATCAAGGTGATTTATCGTTATTCCAAATGCTTTTAATCCATGTTTTTATTCATACAGTAATGTTTTATCAGATTTTTCTAAACGTATATAACGATAGATAAGCATATAATAGCATAGTTCTTTATTAGTAGGTACCGCTTCGGCGTTTTGCAGACAACGGTGGACCAGACAATTTGACCAGCATTATAGAACATAAAGAAACCTATACAACAACACACAGGAAGTAAAAAGAGTTGGTAAGTTGGCGCCTAGCCAAGTCCGCCTGTCCTTGGCTGACAAATAGTGATGTGCCGTTACCAGTAATTTACTCCAGTCGAGTATTTTTCCAGTAACATTCAACATCGGAGAAAAAGTTTTTTCTTAAATTTCATTTGTGATTATGAGTGATCCGATAAAACTTCTACTACTTCTAGTTTAAAAGCAGTCAAAATTTTAATTTTAAATATTATTTTCCCAATATTCCTAGTAACTTACAGAGTAAGTTTCGAGAAACTTACTGAGTGTAACTTCCCATACAGTAACTTTCTAGGTATTTTCTCATTGTTCCTATTTTAGTTACTTAGTAAATTTCATGACAAGTTTCTGTATGCGAATATAAATGGTAAGCTTCAATTTTATACATTAAAAATTAAAAATTGGCTGAACGCATCAGTTATGGCACAACGTTTTTGTATTAAGAGCGTGTAATCGATTTTATCTTAATGTTTTATGGTATACATTACAGTTCTACAAAGAATGACTAATAATGAAGTGCACTAGCAGAATAAAAATTATCATTTTAATTATAGTCTTATAAAACAAACGTAATTTCTTCAGTGTTTTACGAAAATTGACGTAAGAGAGAACTTTTAGTTCGATTTTAACTGTTTTTATTAGGGAAACTACTTAGTTTAAAGCGAAAATTTAATAGACTATATAGTGCTAAAGTACATAATGGATTCATATTTACTAAAATATTGTGAACGGATGCTAGACAACAGTGCTAAATAAACACAAAATCGGCAAACTTTTACACATTTTATTTACTAGTTTACGATATTAAATTTACATAATATTGTCTCCTGTTTTTTTTTTTGACTTATTTTATGATAAAGCATGTAATATTTAATATCAGGCTCGCCACGATCGTGGCGGTAAGTCCCGTGTTTGAGGAGTGGCTGGAGAGGCGGCATGGCGCCCTCACCTTCCGGCTGACACAGGTAATGACCGGCCATGGTTGTTTTGGCCGGTTCCTGTGTCGTATAGGCCGACAAGAGACGCCCGGTTGTCACCACTGCAGCGACAGCGTTGTTGAGGACACGGCGCTGCACACTTTGGCGGTTTGCCCCGCCTGGGCATCGCAGCGCCGTGAGTTGATCGCGGCAGTCGGATCGGTTGCCCTCTCGCTCCCAGCCGTAGTTCAGTCTATGGTCCGGAGTGAGAGGTCGTGGAATGCCGTCGCCTTCTTCTGCGAGGAAGTGATTTCCATCAAGGAGGCGGCGGAGCGGGAGAGGCAGCGCTTAAACCCTCTCCCCAACCGCAGAGCTGGGCGCCGGAGGGCGCCAGACGACCTCCAGCCACCCTGAGGTTTGACCTGGGGGTGGCGGGCTTCGTGGGCCCGCCCGCTATCCGTTCAGCACCAGGTCCGAGAGGCGGCGTGCGTGTTCCCACGCGCGCCTCTGTGTCGTGTCCGTCTCCCCTCTAGGGAGGGGACAGTAGGGTTCTATTGTAGTGGTCACCTTAGGGTAGGTCTTTTGTGTAGTGGCCTGCCTTTTCATACGGCGGGCCGTAACCTCGGAGGGGTCGCGACTGCATGTGAAAGTGTTTCGCGCGGCTCCGCCGATAGTGGTTTGTCGAGGAACACCGTGGTAGGTTTAGTCGGTATTCCGGGAGGCACTTTATTCTCATTCCATCTTTCTTTTACCCCGGCGAGTCCGACATAATCCCTCCGCCCGACCCCGCGGAGGGGTATGCTCCAATGAATTACCCCAAGTTAAAAACAAAAATAAATTTAATACTTAATATACAGTATTTGTTTTAAAACGGACCTACACTACTTATTTTATATGATTATTTTAAAAACCACTATTAAATAGCGTGCTGAAGTTACGTCCGGTCATTCCGTGACGGGTCCTCCCAGCGAGTGGACGTATCACTTTTTCCCTTCGCCACTACTACACTCGCGTCCGTGTACGGATAGCGTCGACAACATATAGCGCAACATAACGATATTGATACTTTGGCGAGTATTTTTAGTTATTTTTTTAATTAATAGTAGATAACGTATATTCTTTTTTTAGAAATGGGGAATACGCGTAAGAATTTCGGATACAAGAAAAAAGGCATTAAAAAAAAGCATTGGCTTTTGCTAGGCAAGTAAAAAAGTGAGTTTCAATGTATATCTAATGCTATAAGAATCAAAGTCTATACTGGATAACTGGCAGATAACGCACAGCCTTTCACGTTTATTCTTACAGGCAAAAAAAGTGGTTGTAATCAAGAACAATCACGTGATCTAACTATGTATTAAACTTTGATGATACAAGTCATGTAAATGACTTAGTTCATTGTGATAATAACATTTCTTTTCCAATTTTTCATATCTTTTGACAGATTTTTGTAAAATATTTGCCTAATTCTAATATGACGTTAAAAAAATATTTATGCGTCGGACAATATTTGTAAACAATATGTAATCGATGTAGATTTTGTCTCATTCTTATAATCAAAAACATGTCATAGAGTTGTGTTTGGTGAAAAACATGTTTTTGGTGACCATAGCGCCAGTGAAGAATTTTACTGCACAGAGCAAAAAAAGGAACAACAAATTCATTCATTCATTCATTTTATTTATTCAATAACAATTTACAATTGTGTTTGAATGTGACATAAAAGTAACATGCAATTCCATAAAAAAAAAAAATAAAGAAGAATATATAAATTAGTCCATTAAAAATCACATTTAAAAACAATAACATTTAAGTATTAATCTAAATAAAAATAACAAATTACATAAGTCATGATAATGCAAAAATAAATTATTACACTGATAAAAACGCATTAAAACAATGAGAATAAAAAAAGTCATTAGATAAAAAATATGATTATTACAACAATGTCAATCTATAGATAATACAATTAATTCTAATATAATACTTAAAAACAAGTCAATGTGGTTTAAATAAATTTAATTAAAAAGGCAAATTCAATTCGTATTTTAAGAAAACTACTTCATATGAATAAAATCCTCAATAGAATAAGAACAGTTTTCTAATAGGTAGTCCTTAAGCTTTCTTTTAAATATGTGCAGATTATATATTTCATCCTTAATATAGTCAGGTAAACAGTTGAATAACTTCACCGCTTGGTATTGCGCACTGTGTTTAACAATATCCAGTTTTGGTTTTAATTTGTGTTTTAAATGTTTTGTCCTAGTACTTTCTCTCAGCTGTCTTTCTTTTTCTGTCTCATAATTGTGTATATTTTTAGCTAAGTCACTCAAAACTACCAATAAGTAAAGACATGGCACTGTTAACAATGAAAGACTTTTGAAGTATCCCCTACAGGACTCCCATTGCGGTATGCGAACAATGGTTCTAATTGCCCTTTTTTGTAACACAAATGCCCTGTAACCGTTATATTTGTAGCTGTTGCCCCAAAGCTGTATGCTATACCTCAGCCGCGACTCCACTAAAGCGTAATATACCGCTTTTAGGTTGCTAACATCAACTTCGTCTCTTAGGCTCCTCAGTGCGTAGCAAGCAGATGAAATTGCTCCATCGATAGCCTTTAATTCCTGTTTCCAATTAAGTAAGGAGTCTATATGTACGCCTAGAAACTTAACTGTATTCACTAACTCAATTCTGTCTCTATTTAAAACTACGTCTAAGTTTTCATTATATCTACATGTGGATTTAAAGACAATTATATTAGTCTTTTTTGTATTTATCAGTAATCTATTAGCCCTAAACCACTCTTGAAAGCACTCAAGTGTTAAATTAACTTTAGTGTTCAGCAGCTGTGTATTATTTGCACTTATTATGGCGTTAGTATCATCCGCAAACACGACGAGGTTAATGTCAGAGTATAATTCATGAACATAATAGGATCGGGCCTAGTATTGATCCCTGCGGCACGCCAGTTGTAACTGTAATCATTTGAAATCTGTATGCTTGTTGACAGTTATGCTTATCGATACTTTTTATTTCCACAAACATTTTTCTGTTTTTTAGATATGACTTAAAAAAATCCAGAGCCTTATAGCGAATGCCATAATGTTCCATTTTCATTAGCAGTATGTCATGATCAACAGTGTCGAAAGCAGAGCTGAGATCCAAGAAAACTGCAGCTACTTTCATTTTGTTATTTAGTCCCTCAACTACATCATTTACTAGAGCATTTATTGCATCTACAGCACTTATGCTTTTCTGATAGCCAAATTGTCTATTATTTATCACTCTACTTCTATTTAGGTGGCTAATGAGACGACATTTTATTAGTTTCTCAAATATTTTAGAAAGTGTAGGAAGCACTGAAATAGGTCTGTAATTTATTGGGTCTGTTCGAGAACCTTTCTTAAATATTGGCACAATTTTAGCTATTTTTAGCTGTTCAGGAAAAATGGACGCATCTAGGCATTCGTTAAAAAAGAAGGAAAGTGGTTTTGCTAATATCCCGATATGCCGCTTTATCACCGAAATTTGGATTTCATCGTACCCACTTGAGGTTTTAGAAGTCATTCCTTCGACAGTTTTTTTTACTTCGTTAGGTGTTATATGCGAAAAACTCATAGCATCTTTCACCCTTTCAGTACCCTTTTGTAGATACAGTAATGTCTGACTGTCATTAATCGCTCCAGGAAGCTGAGTAGAACTAAATTGTTCTGCGAATGTATTTGCAATATCACGCGGTTCTTTAATACTCTTATTATTACATAGCAAAGTTATTTTCTGACAGGTCTTTCCTTTAGTTTTATTCCTATGACGATTTACGACCTGCCATATTTCTTTCCGAATATTTTTTGCCTTTGTTAACTGATTTATGACAGCATTCCGTTTTGCAGTTTTTAAAACTCGGCGATACAATCTAATATAATTATTTTTATATGTTAAAATACTACTATGATAACAACTTCCATTACTCGCACATAAAAATCGTTTCATTTTGCTTGCAATTTTTATTCCTTTTGTTATCCATTTCACTCCTGTACTATTACCAGAAAGATTTATTTTTACTTTGCGTTTTCTAAAACTTTTTTGAAACGCATTATTGAATTTATGAAGGAAAGTATTTATGCCCATAGAACTCCATTCCTCATGTAAAAGAAAATCTGTAAATATGTTATTGTTGTTTTTGGTTTGCATCCTCTTTTCAATAATTATTGCTTGATTTTCTGACGATTCTCGATTTACGTTTTGAAGCAATAATGTACAAAAAAGCCCTGCATGTCCGTCTGCCAAACCATTATGGTCTACATTAATACCTTCAATAGCCTGGTCATCTAAATTCGTCAAAAAATTGTCAATACACGATTGAGAACTATTACGCACGAAAGTCGCTTGTTTTACCATAGCCTTAAAGTTATAACATCGCAATAAACTCAACATTTCCATACTTTTTTTATTATCCGTCATTAGATCTATATTAAAGTCGCCACATATTATTGACTTCCTATTAAATAAATATTCCAGCACTTTTTCTAGAGACTCTAAAAATATGTTATAATTCTTATCACAAGGACTTCGATAACAGCAACATAAATAAATACCAGTATTATCATCCTTAATACAACAAATTTCAAAAGAATCCTGTTTATATAGTTTATTAATTTGATCACAATTAATTGTATTCTTATTTTTTAGTCCTAATATAAGGGTGCCACCTCGTTTTTTATTAACACGGGTATTGTAAGTAATTAAATTGTAGTCATGTAAATGAAATAATTCTATAGATACTTTGTTAAGAAAATGCTCAGTGATGCAAATATAGTCTATTTTAGAAACACATGTCTTTATATAAAGTTCAAGTTCGTCTTTTTTATTACTTACTCCACACAAATTTTGAAGGTAGATATTTAAATGACTTTTATTAGATAACTTATTGGAGGAGTCCATAATCGTACTATTCACGAAAAAAGTCTACAATACTCTCGCCGTTGCTGATTTGAGTTTGAGTTTCTGCATCCTTCAGCATTTGTTGGCGAGGGATAATGAACTCATCTGTTTGTATATACACAGTTTTGCAACATTTCGGACTAGAATGACTTTGTATAGAATTTGTTTGACCTTTGTGTGATTTAGAAGTAAAACTCAAGTAGTCTTGTTTGTATTTCGAACGTAATATTTCCCTATGTATTAATCTGCATGCGCGAAATTTACTGAAGTGCCTATAATAATGCTCATTATTATTTTCATCTAGGGATATAAATGATATATTAGTGAAGTTTGCACATATATGCTGTATGAGGTTGTTTAACACATTCACATTTAGGTATACATTTTTATAGATTTTACCAATCAAACAATTAGTACCTTGAAGTTGATTAAAAAAATAATATAAATATGATTGAAATGCCAATGGATTCTTATCATTTGAACCACCCAAAATAAGCACATAATCTGATTTAGTGAAATCTTTACACATAGAGACACAAGACCTTAGTATTTCTGATAAGGGGGCGTTTGGTTTTAATACACTCGTAACAGAGAAAGAACTTCCGAGTAATGCCTGGAGTGATCTTCTTATGCCATAACCATTCTGGTCGCCAAAAATCATAATCCTGGGTTTCCGGGGTGAAAAAATGTTTCCATTTTCTAAGGCACATCTGCCTGTTATATCTTTCTGATATGGGTATGCAATCATCTTACACACTGCTATGGTGCTTACATTCTGGTGACTATGCATGCTTTCGTTTAAATTCCTGCTTTGATCAACAATAGTCGCCATATCTATATAGTTTGAATTCTCCATACTCTTATTGACTCTCAGATCTACTTCAGATTTTTGGTATGAAATGTCTCGCGAATTATAGTCTTCTGTATGCGTTTTCATGAAAATGGAGCTGAAGTTTCTTTCTGACGGACTATTGCCCAACTTACTGAAAGTGTCGTTGTGATTTATATACCGACCTTTGACTGCACTCATTGTAAGTTCCCGCGAAGACGTTCTTGGTAGACCCATTTTTATATTAGAGTATCGTAGCCATTTTCGGTACTGCGGTGAATAAAACTTCAATGGGGCACAATAATTGTCAGTTTTATGATTATCGCCTAAGCCAACTAATTTGAACCTTTTTATTTTGTGTTCATAATCAGATATTTCCTTTTTTAGAGTAGTATTTTCTAAATTCAAATTCTCTATTTCTGTGTTAGCGATCTGTAACTCTATGCTTAACTTATTTATTTTTCCTCCTTTGCCACAATATATTCATTTGTACAGTTAGTGTTATTCGGTAAACTTTGATATGATATGTCCATATCCAAGTCACTGTCATTAAATTTTAAATGTTGCGCCCTTTGTCCTCTTTGTGTGTTTACATTTTCGAATTCATCCATGTTTAATGAATAAATATTTGTGTTAATAATCTGGTAGTTTGACGCCCGGTTTCGTTTACGATTTCAAATTACTTTAAATCAATTTTAGCATCTCAAAAAGTGTTCCATATAAACTGGGGTTTGAACCGTCGACCACGTCTGTAGTACCCTGATGCCTTATCCAACGTGCCAGAGTTGTAGTTACCGTGTGTGCAAAATTGTCAACCGCTATGTAGATACTTCACTTGCGGTGTGCAGGTGTTAGCGGGCGGTGCTAGAGTAGTGCGGGGGGTATCGGATCCTCCGCGGGTTGTCGTAGGTCAGGGACGGCCGGCCAACAACTAACTTATTTGAATGTTTTAACGAACTTTATCACAGATTTTTGTTAATAACTTTGGTTTGCGTATTCGTAACACAGTTTAGTTAACACTATTTTATAGTTCACTTCACTGGCTAAAAGTATCTAATGGTATTACTTTGAAACAGTATATATAAACAACTTTTTCGATTTAAATTCCGAGAGCACAAAGATATACGTCCTGCCTGGATGCGAGGCGACTAGTGTCCCTTTAGCAAACGCCCCTTGGAAAAAATTAATGAACCACGCAATACATATAGCATTGCACTCCAAAAGCATGTTGTTTAATGTGAACAACAATCGAGCCGAACAATTTAACAATATTATTGCAAAGCATGTCGGTGGCAAGCGCGTAAATTTTTCTTTGAAAATTATTACACAGCGCGGTGTCACGCTGCAGTTGTTGCGTTTAATACTGGCAAAGCACAGTATTATTTATACAGTGTGACCCGCGTTAAAGTGCAACCCCGAAAATGGGTGAAATTAGATCGAAAACTATCGACGAAAATGGGTCTAAAAAACTTCTAAAAAAAAAACTAATTTTTTTATACGCCACTGAACATTTGTTTCCCGAATTTTGACCTCTATGTACAAATAAATTTATTCCTCCCAAACTAGCTGGCCGATTTTGATGAAATAAACGACAAATCAATGCCAAGTATTTAGCGATGAGAATAAAACAAAAAAAACAACAAAAAATGGCTTTAAATACTTCATTTTTTTAAATACTTGTGAAAAAAGTCACTATTTTTCACTGTTTTTTTCAATCAACTCAAATTTCTATGAAATAAACCCCTACATCTTGATTTGTTTTATAATTTATTATTATTCTTGACTGTATTAGCTTTCAAAAAAAAAATAATCAAACATTGTATCTCTAAAAATACAGGAGTTACGAATTTTTAAAGTTCACTACTCAGAATGGGCAAATCCAGGTAGAGACCCTTTTTTTATTCCTTTGTTATACCAGTGGTCGGCTGCTATTGTGTTCAATGCTTGGGGAAAAGGGAAGGGGTATTGGTACAGTCCGGCAGTCGCCCGCGCTAGTCCGCTCCGATCACATCGCTGCTGCTGTACGTCAGCTGTTGTTCTCGCATTAAAGTTACAGTTTTTCGTTGAGTTTTCGTTATTGACTACTTGTTACGTTTTTGTTATTGACTGTTTGTTACGTTACTCGACTGTTTTCGTGGTTGTGCTGGGTTGAGATGCCGCGATTAAATGCATTCTCCCCGCGAGAAATCGCTGACATCCATTATTATTATGGAATGTATGGTGGACGCACAACAGTCGCTCGATCGGCATACGTAAATGCATTTCCGAACAGACTTGCACCGTCGGCAAGGAACTTCCAGGAAGTTCATCGGAAGCTCTCCGACATCGGACTTGGATTACAACACACAAGACGTGAACAAGAATCCATTGTAATCGACACAGCGATAGAAGAAGCGGTTTTAAGTACCATTTTTGCCACTCCTACTATTAGTACGAGGCGTTTAGCTTTACTCCACGGCATATCACAAGCCTCAGCGTGGAGAATCTTGAAGAAAGAAGGTCTACATCCATATCATTATCAAAGAGTCCACGATTTGCACGGGGATATGGATTTCCAATCAAGGTGCGTTATGTCGATCTGGCTACAACGACAAATTCGTCGCAATCCACAATTTTTAAAAAAGATTTTATGGATGGATGAGTCGAAGTTCACCAGGAATGGCATCACGAACGCTAGGAATTTGCACGAGTGGACACATGATAATCCACATCTGAAGAGGGCCTCGTCATTCCAGGTGCAATTTTCAATAAATGTTTGGGCAGGTCTACTCGACGACATGTTGATAGGACCAGTAATTTTACCAGCGACATTAAATTCGGAACGATTCCTAACTTTATTAAGGGATGAGCTTCCCCGTCTGTTAGAGGATGTGCCGCTGGCATCGAGACAGGGCATGTACTTGCAAATGGACGGCTGCCCTGCTCACTACGGGCGCAATGTCCGTGAATTTTTAAATAATAATTATGCCAATCGCTGGATTGGGCGCGAAGGCCCAGTGGGCTGGCCAGCCCGCTCTCCTGATCTGACGCCGCTCGACTACTTTCTATAGGGCCACATGAAGCAAAAGGTGTACAGTGCACCTGTGAATTCAGAGGCTGAGCTTCATGACCGCATCATGAGGTGCGCTGAAGAATTGAAAAATGAACCGCAACTTATACGGAGGGCCACACAACACATATCATTACGCGTGGCAATGTGTTTGCAACAATGCGGAGCACATTTCGAAAACCTAATACATTCTATATTAATAATACATTCTAATTATCTAAGTCAACAATAATTAATAATAAATCATTGTTTTTGATTAATTTTTGTTTTATTTCAACTGTCAACTAAAACGGAATAAGCTCATTGGAAGCTTATTTCGTTTTGTTATACACCCCAAGCATTAAATACAATAGCAGCTGGCCACCGGTATAACAAAGGAATAAAAAAAGGGTCTCTACCTGGATTTGCCCATTCTGAGTAGTGAACTTTAAAAATTCGTAACTCCTGTATTTTTAGAGATACAATGTTTGATTTTTTTTTTTTGAAAGCTAATACAGTCAAGAATAATAATAAATTATAAAACAAATCAAGATGTAGGGGTTTATTTCATAGAAATTTGAGTTGATTGAAAAAAACAGTGAAAAATAGTGACTTTTTTCACAAGTATTTAAAAAAATGAAGTATTTAAAGCCATTTTTTGTTGTTTTTTTTTGTTTTATTCTCATCGCTAAATACTTGGCATTGATTTGTCGTTTATTTCATCAAAATCGGCCAGCTAGTTTGGGAGGAATAAATTTATTTGTACATAGAGGTCAAAATTCGGGAAACAAATGTTCAGTGGCGTATAAAAAAATTAGTTTTTTTTTTAGAAGTTTTTTAGACCCATTTTCGTCGATAGTTTTCGATCTAATTTCACCCATTTTCGGGGTTGCACTTTAACGCGGGTCACACTGTATAAGGTAAATTTTGATAAAAGCCCTAGAAAATCTATAAAGCAGCTTGAAAAAAGACGTCACAATAATAACCTCAAACGTAGTCATCGATCAAGCTTAAGAAAGAAGCTCTGTTTCTTAAAAGAAAATAATGACTATGGAGACTCATGTCAGAAACCAGATTTGACGCCGGAGCGGTATAAGACGGCTAAAACTCTATTTTTGGATAACTTAAAGAGCCTCGTGGAAAACCGGTATGAGGTTGAACGTGATACGATTCTCCAAGCTGAAAGCACACTATGGTTGGAGCTTCAAAGATGCTTATTGACGGCCTCATCTTTCAGTAAGGCACGTATCTCAGTTAAAGTACGAAAATAATCTTTAAAAATATATTCTATATATACACCTATATTATTTTTCTCTGTTATTATTACTGTCAAACGTCGGCATATTAAATATTCAATCACCTTACGAAGCTACGAATAAAAGTGTATATATAATTAACACTAATCTATTTTCAGGCCTGTAAGAGGCGTTGCGGTATCAGTTCTGCGCCTCTCGTGAGAAGTATTTTGTATTCATATTCCTTAAATAGCGTGCCAGCTATCGAGTATGGTAAGAACAATGAATCAACAGCTATAGCTTGAAATACAATACAACATGGGAGCGTCCCCAGACGGTTTGTTTGAAGATGGGATCGTCGAAATAAAATGCCAATATTGGGCACGTAATATAAAAGCGTAAAGTGCCATCGCAGAAAAAAAAAATTGGAAAATTGATGGCTCGATCAATACGAACCATGACTGGTACTTCCAAATTCAAGGCCAGCTACACATTAGGTAAGAATATTCTCCAATTTTACATTTATTAGTGGTATCATATCAGGTTTAGCTGAATAACGTTGTTTTGTTTATTTTTAGTAAAAATAATGTGTGCCTGTTTGCGGTGTAGACTCCTGTCCACACCGCAAACAGGCACATTTTTAATATTATGCTTTTTCGGTGTGTGGATGCGACAGTATCCACGCGGCCACGTGGTGATCTTAGTAGCGATAATTTTTATGCCACAACAACATAATAAGATGGTGTCTATCTATACCCAATCTTGCTAGGTAATTAACTAGGTACCTACTCATAAAAACATAGGTTATACTACATAATAAGCTTGAAAGCTAAGTTACACATGTTTATTTGCACTTACTACACATGATTTTAAACGTACAAACAATAGCACATTTTCTTTTCAATATAAAAATAATTTATTTAAAATCTACACATTTTTATAAATCAGTATTTTGTATAGAAATATAATGTGCGGCTTCAGCGGCTTTTAAATTTAACTTAGGGAATTGGTAACACTTGTTTTGGTCAGACGTGCGTCAGAAATGAATTCATTCAAAAAATGAAGTGCGTATTTCGTATAGTTGCTCAAATGTGCAGGGCTAGTTCGCATTGTAGACGCTCGCGTTTCGTGTCCAGCTTCGCATATGCTCAGGTGTAGCCGCAGCTTAAGTCAGAATGAATGCAATAGGTTATTCACCGTGAAACAGGCTTGGTAAATTGAATGTGTTTTCGAGCTATTTAGTGTCTGCTTGCTAATATTAAATAAGCTTAGAAAATATTATTTAAATACCAACGAATGCGCACGCGTAATTGATTTTTTTAAGGAAGATGATGTTCTCATATGATGATCAAAAGTTCATTCAAATTAAACAAATTTTATACGGATTTTTACGCGTTCTTAATTTTTATAAAACACTTTTATTACATAATTTTAAAACTTTAAACTACTATTGTTAAACACTTTTATTAGTTACTGTTTACTTCAGTTTAAGCTATTTAAATTATACAACTATTTAGATTTAATTTTACACTTTCCCCGAAGTTTCGGTTGCTTTTCAGCAGCAATGGTCACGATCATGTATTTATCATTGTAGAAAAAAATATATAAATATGTATATTTGCGTTATTATCTACCTGGACATAAAAAATACTTAACTTATCTGTGATTTTATCCTAAAGATACCGATCTTTTTAATAAAAAAAATAATTATGCTCATTTCATTATTTATTTTTTACTAACCTGACCAACCACAGAACTTCTTTATTCGCGACTGTACTAACGAAAGAAACATTATACTGCTCATTTAAGATGGTAAGCCTTATGTATGGTGGGGTCGCTTTTACGTAGCCTTTATAAGGTCGGCTTATAGAAGAATTGCTGACACATTCTTTTTGTTGATATAACTTTTATAATAGTCGTAATTTAAAGCTGAAATTAACAGGAGTGTTTATTGATGGAATATTTTAATTTGTTCATAGTATTCCATGTTTCCTTGATTTATGCGAACTGCGTATTCGATCATTTAAATCTAACCATATAAGAGCATGCCCATTTCTGGGCCCACGTGTTATAGCCAACATTTTTACTGCAAAAATAGCGCCAATTCATCACTAAACAAAATTACAAAAAATAAATTGAATTTACAATGGGTAAATGGAGAAAAAGAAATTATGTTAATTAATTACGACTTAATTTGTAGTTAAAGTCATGTGCTACAAACAATATTTTTAATGTTAAGTGTTTGTTATTTTATCAATACCCAAAATCACAAAGAACTATATTCAATTTACGATGATAAAATAATATTTTACAATATTATTGTAACTGCATTGTTGGCAGACGTACTGCAGTAGGCTGTTGTGCCCATGTAATGTCGATAATCTGGTTTTTGAGTTGGGCTAGGTATCAAGAAAATATTTCTCCTCCTGCGCACAATTTCTCGACGATATTTTAATAACCTATGAAGAAGAGTAACATAATTTTTCTTTTATATTTTAATGAATTCCTGTACATGTGCTAGATAAACAATTATATTGACAAAGTATGATTTTGTTCTTTTGCACGCATATCGGTATTCTGTTTTAGGTTGATCTATTATGTATGTACGATAATATTTGTATTCCTGGTTAACATTTTAACAATCTAGATAAAAAATAAAATAAATAAATAAAGTAATGTGTTTTTCATTTTAAACAACCTATTACCTGCACATAATCAATGTTATAACGAGGGTGGTGCCCCTGGCACAGGGCGCAGAAATAAACAGCCCTCTGTTTTACAAGCATTCGATTGAACCGCGTTAGATAATCGTAATATTATCAAAACAAAATGCTATTGATATTGACGATAATGGGACTGAACTGATCCCTGTTCTATCCCAATATTTTAATAAAAGTTCTCTAAAAGGCTGTTCCACCAATGTTTTACTTATCGAATGAAGTCCCTGTTCTGTCAACTTATAAGCACCTAAATCCAACAAAATATGAGGTAAGTATTGGTGCCATTTGGTTCCTGTTTAATTTCTCATTACAAATCAGCTGAAAGAATAATTATTTTTAATGTACCGCGACTTGTCACCTTATCCATTTCCTAACCTTTTTTTTTACATGGGATATGCATTGACGCATACCCCTCCGCGGGGGCGGGCAGAGGGATTATGTCGGACTCGCCGGGGTAAAATAGAAAGATGGAATAAGAATAATGTACCTCCCGGACTACCGACTAAACCTACCACGGTGTTCCTCGACAAACCACTATCGGCGGGGCCGCGCGAATCACTCACTTTCACATGCGGTCGCGACCCCGCCAAGGTTTCGGCCCACCGCGCCGTATGAAACGGCAGGCTACAACACGACAAGACCTACCCAATGGTCACCTCTAAAAAGTCCCTACTGCCCTCCCCCCCCCCCCCTAGAGGCGAGACGGACACGACACAGAGGCGCGCGTGGGAACGCGCACGTCTCTTCTCGGACCTGATGCTGAACGAATGGCGGGCAGGCCCACAAAGCCCGCCACCCCCAGGTCAAGCCTCAGGGTGGCTGGAGGTCGTCTCGCGCCCTCCAGCGCCTGGTGGCTCTGGCGAGAGGGTTTAAACGGTCCCTCTCTCCCACTCCGCCGCCTCCTTGATGGAAATCATTTCCTCACAGAAGGAGGCGACGGCGTTCCACGACCTCTCACTCCGGACCATAGACTGAACTACGGCCGGGAGCGAGAGGGCAACCGATCCGACTGCCGCAATAAACTCACGACGCTGCGATGCCCAGGCGGGGCAAACTGCCAAAGTGTGCAGCGCCGTCTCCTCAACAAAGTCGCGGCAGTGGTGACAACCGGGCGTCTCTTGCCAGCCTATACGACACAGGAACCGGCCAAAACAACCGTGGCCAGTCATTACCTGTGTCAGGTGGTGGCACCATACCGCCTCTCCAGCCACTACTCAAACACGGGACTTACCGCCACGATCGTGGCGTGCCCGATCCATTTCCTAACCTAACCTAACCTAGCCTAGCTACACATTCGAATAAAACAATCTCATTATTGCAATTGCCAATTCTAATGAAATAAACCAGAAGTATAATTTATGTATTTATCTAACAAATGCCACCAATTTTATGACTATAACATGTAGGCCCACAGATGTAGGAAAAATGGGGATTCTCCTTTCATTGTATCTTAATATTGCGTAGAGTTACATAATCTAAATTTACTGTCGTTATAAAGGTGTACCAAGGGTACATGATACAGCTTTTTATTTGATTGTAAATGTTATGGTTTACTTGCAAATCTATTTCTTTCTGATTTTCGGCAAATTAAAAACATGTTTGAACAAATTAAGGTCAATTATTGGTATTTTTTTTAAACTTCTACGTTGAGCCGTTTTTGAGATCTGGACAATCCCAAAACGTTACCGCAGCAAAATCTTAAATAACTTTAGAACCACAACACACACAAATTTTGCTGTTCACAAACACTCAATACGCAACAAAAGCTATCTATTCATGCATTTAATTCCGGGCTGAAACGATTTTATGAAAATCCTTTTGCCATGGTAACGTTTCAAACGTTACTGCAGCAAAATCAGTTTTCTCGAATAACTTTGAAACTACCACTTTAACAAATTTTGCTATTAGTGAACAAATTACTCTTCACGATGAACTAATTATTTGCTATACTTTCACCTCTCTAAAGCACACAATTTTTCAACATTTTGCTGCGGTAACGCACACTTAAAAATGGCTTTCATTTAATGAATAAAGTGTATAAATAGCCTTAACTTGTTGTAATGATATACGTCATAGGAATATCACACGCAGGAAGATTTTAACTGCCGCTTCGTCAACGAGGTAGAACAAAAATATTATAGTAGATTTATTTTAAATATAAAACGTATTTTACAATTATTTGTTTATTGCACGTGGGTATTGATATAATATGTAGGTACATTATAATTGGCTGTTATAAATTTACAATTTGTCTTTTAGGGGTTGCTACACCTAATAAGGGATAAGCGCGCGTTTTCGAAAAGGGCATTTACAAATACAGATATAGTTGACATGATGACGCGCGTTTTGAGTAAAGTCAGCTAAACATAGCCCTTATAAGTTATGTCGTGAGGGTAAAAGATAAGTGCGCGTTAGTAATACGCTTATCGTTTGTCAGCTAAACATAGCCCTAATTAGTTATGGCGTAGTTACATGCGGCGAGCAGTCGCCCAGTGCACGCTGCGCGTTACGAAGTTACGCTCGCAATGCCCAAAATAAAAAATAATTGTGTGCACGCTAGCTCCAACGTTAGAAAAAGATGCATGCTCGACTTCAATATAAACGCGGCAACCATCACCACTAACTAGCTGAACGCGCGCTTGTACATGCACTCGCGTGCGCGCTTGGCATGGTTCAACGTGACCTGGATCTTACTTTAGAACAGTTGCTAACTTACTTGCTAATCCAGTTTCATAAATATTCATAGTGAAATATCCTCCACAATTTTGTGATGAGTCTCCAGGACACTTCATATCACACAACTCATCAGCAATTACTGCCGTTGTTGATGGCTGGGTTTCCCCGCAAAAACACTCGGACCTGTAAAGATCAGAAATGGTATATATAAGTATAATGGTATATATAGTATACATACACAGACTCACGCACCTGTATATCACGGAAAGATTTGGCAGTGATGGATTCAAAAGACATAAGTTAAACAACATTTAGTGTGAAATCCACCTTAAGCGGGAACAAATAAAGTACTTTTTCCCGTTATTGCCTTGAGAGCTACATCGTTTTGTTTCGTTAATATTTGTTATAAAAGTTTGTGCGCGTGTTAGCGAGCCAAACATTTGTAGCGGTGCTTTAAAATCGATAATTTTGTTAAAAAATTGATAGTATTTGTTAGTTTAAAGTTTAAAATATAACTTATTCTTCATGTAATTACCGAAAGTAAGATACTCCGGCCGTTAAATTGCTTTTTCGGGCATTATTTTTGCAATTTTTGAATACACACTGCGGCAGTGTGAGACGTGTTTACATTGGCTGAGTTGCAGGCGAACTAAACAAAATAAGAGCTCACGTTTCAAGTGCGCTGTTATTTACCGAGACGTATTTTTTGAGCCGACCCGATATCTAGTTGCTATTGTTGATCGAAGGTCAAACGGCACTGGGCCACCTTGGTGGAGTATGGCCTAACCCTTCCCACACTGAGAAGAGACCCGTGTCCAGCAGTGGGACAGTTTAATACAGGGCTGATATTACTATAATTATTATGTAGTAGAGGGTGAGCGTATTAGCTTTCGTTTGTGCAGACTTCATAATAATAATTATAGATATGTGCAATTGTTATGAATGTTATGATTCTCGGATGTTAATCAATCTGCTTATAGATGATGAACTACAATTGAATACTCGAAAATTGATGTAATGGTGCTAATGCTAAATAGTTTGTGGTTGATAATTGAGCTAGCTCACTTGCTTGAAGATATGAATAATTGTTTCTTTTTTGGTGACTCTTACTGAGAATTTCCTGAATGAAAATCTAATAAAATAATGTCAGATTGATATACATATATTCTCTCACATCAAGTCTCACTTGCATCTTGTAGTGTTTAAAAAATCTCCTTAAAATGCTGGCAACTTAAATATATTCTTACAAAATAGTATGATCAAACTTATGACTAACTCTCAAAAGGATTGTATTTCTGAATATAAACTATACAAAATAAGTGAAAATGTGGAACAACACTTTCTAAGTTTCTACTGCTTTTAAACAATATTGAAAATAATTGCACAAATATAAACTTTAACTTACTTTCATAATACACATACTGTATGAGGCAATTATCCCTACTAATATTATACATTTGAAAGTAACTCTGTCTGTCTGTTACTTTTTCATAAGCTATTTTCTATTGACGTAGATACCACGCAGGCTGAGCCATGTGCAAAAGCTAGCATATTATAGATATATTTCCCTAAGACCAGTCTGTGTGAAAAACCTTGAGCCTATGTGCCTGTATTAAGGTATGTTACCACAGCGGGCAATAGATATGTCTATTTGTTTCTTTCACATGCAATAATGTGAGAGATATAACAAAGAATGGAGGCAATTGATTTGTGCAAAAGCTATCAATGTTTACATTTTAACCAGTTTTATGATTTTGAGATATTCATAATTACCACAGTTGAAAAATTAACTATCATTCCAGCTTGTAGTGTCTATTTACCATGACTCATTAATAAATATAGTTCATATTGTCTATTCATTTGTTATTATCTTTGACATTCTTAAGAATAGCTGTGAAAAAAAATGTTTAAATGCTACTGATTTATACTTATAATACCAAATATTATTACTTTTGTTACTTAACATCAGGATGGAAATTCAAAACTTTATCAAAATATATTGAAAGTGAAGTACTAAATAGTGAATTAGATATTTTAAATATAAAAGTGCTATGATTTCTATTTGCTATGTGGATCGTAGCAAATGGAAATCCATAGTCTCTGCCTACCCCTCAGGGAAACAGGCGTGAATCTATGTATGTATGTAAAAGTGCTACGAACTGCTGACCATTTTTTATCTTGACTTATTGGCCTTACAAGTCAAAAGCAGTATGGTACAGAATTAAATATAACACTATGCTCAAGTTTATTTTATTATTAATTATTATTTATTTATCCCTAAAATTTAACTGTAAAGTACCTATGTTTGAATAACAGGATGTCATAATATTATGGAAGTAGCTTTGGTGAGTACTAGTGATGTTCCGGATATCCATATCCGTATCGACAGGAAAAAAAAATCTGTATCCATTACATTTTTGACAGATCTTTTACCTTATTAATTTTTAATACATAGATTCAATTCTATATGTAGGTGATTAGGTAGCAATAAAATACTATTACATTTCAATCAAACTTTTTTTATTCCTAAATATGAAATATTTGGCATCAGCATTTATCGTAATGAGTTAACATACAATACAATACTGCACGTAAACTTACAGGAACTAAATGAACTATCTAATATATGTTTAAACACTTACTATAGTATAGGAAGCTATTATAAAATATTAATTAAAATATCTTTATGAGATCAATCAATCAGCCCACCGCAGTCCACTGCTGGACATAGGCCTCTCCCATTTTACGCCACAACATCCGGTCTGCCGCCTTCCGCATCCAGTCTGACCTAGCTACCTTTTTTAGATCATCGGTGCACCTGGCCGGGGGGGCGTCCGGCGTATAATAAGATCAACCGAGTTTAAATCTTTGTAACATTTATAAGAGAAAGTTATAAGATCACTTTTATAACAAAACTTAAATCTTATGGTCACGCGAAGCGACACCGATTGAGTAAGAAAGTTAATTTCCGTATCCATATCCGCGGATCTTGACGCCAATGATCCATATCCATATCTGCGGATCTACATTTTTAATTATCTGGAACATCACTAGTAAATACCCAAATAATTAGAAATAGATGGATGTGTTCTAACAAATGAATATGGACATTTATTCAAATATACAAAATTAAGATAAAATTTAATAGATTTTAAATTAGACAACAGGTTCAAGCCAGCCTTCAAATAGATTAGAAGAAGAGAAATTATGGTTTAATTCAAACAGTAATATTTCAAAGAGGTCAAAATAAATAACTTCTCTCATCACCTATTTTGTTTGAGATTCCACTATAAGGGAATGATTCTCTCAGTCTTAAAATCTAGCTTTTATCTATAGTATGATTTATATCCAGTCAAATCAAATTCTGAATGTGCTGAGCATATGTCTGAATAGAATATCAGAATAGTAATAATGATATAAATAAACTTACGCATATTGAACACCAGCATACATAAAACCAGCTTGTATACAAATATCCAAACATGCAGCTGGTGAATTTGTATTAGCATAATTGCCATAGAAACCTGACAGCAACCTCATTTTTTTCTCATCTGCATAACAACCCAGGTGTCTACCATATTTAGTTTCCCCGTGAAGACAATAATTTGGTAATGCTTCTGCGTAAAAGTTGCCACTTTGTATTAAACAAGTTTTATTTACAATTTGCTGTTTGCATTTTTGTGTCTTGGCACGATGGATAGCAGATATGGCTTCTCTACTTTTAATTTCGCAGAGGGGTTTAAAATCCAGTTCTTCAACTCTAAGATATGTCGCTGGCTTATTTGGGTGTTTAATATTCGTCGCCTGTAAATCTTCATCATCACTAAACCCAAAATTATTTTTTCTAGCCGATACTTCTCCATCGGACTGTCGTATCAGAGATCCATAATTGTTGTTCTTAAGTAAATTATCATTAACAGTAGGAAAAAAACTTAATGCAATAAAAATGTGTATAAAAAAGGCAAGTAGAACTGTTATCACCAAACACTTTGTATACTTATAAAATAATCTTCTAAAAGTAATTGCCATTTCCACAATATTTATGATTTATATAAACGTTTTTATGAAATGCTACATTATCTATAAGGACCAAATTTATCTAAATTAATATATAATAAATGCCTACATCGTCTTATTTCTAGGTTTACTAGGTTATAAACATTATTTTCCTACAGTTGAATCGTTTCATTCGTTTCTGACTTTGACAGATCTGATAGATCTAGACACAGAACACATATACGGTCCATCCAGATTACCTATTTTGTCCTTGTACTGAAAGGTATCGATTTTATAATATGATTCAAGTACATACTCGAGTAGAGGATCGATGCCTTATTTTGTCCTTGTACTGAAAGGTATCTATTTTATAATATGATTCAAGTACATACTCGAGTAGAGGATCGATGCCTAACCCGTGCCCGTAGTATAAGGCTGGCCACATACATACGTTATGCGTATTCGATTTCCTAACACGTAATCTCGATTCGGAATTCCGTGAGACTAGCGCACACGTTAGTTTTTCTTTATTAGGAATGTATACTGTCACTACGGATCAGGCGGGGGACAATGCCCAATACCTTTCCTCTATCCAAAGATAGGATTGACATCTGTGCTTTTGGCCCCGTACTTGTGTTGTAAATCAATCACAGAAGATGGCGCTTAAACAAATTTTAATTTATTATTTAGTTTCAGTTCTTACCTATCTATACTTTTATGTATTTAATTTTTCTAGGTCCATATTTTATTCTCATTTTAATTATTTTTATCATAAAATGTTATAAAATACAAATTAGTAAATATGTGGGTTAAAGACTACGATTCAAACATTGGATTTGTAAGTCAGTCACAATATGGCGACTGCATATTGCTAGTGCGCACGTTTGTAGTTTTTCATCCTATATTGTATATTTTTCGGCTGTGAAGGTCTTATGTAAGTGCGTTAAGTCGAGCCCTGTGTACTGTGTACGTACTACGTAAAAAATTCCGTAAGTACGTTTCGAATGCTAGCTCGTGCGTTCGGAGAAACCATTCGGAAAAAACCTAATGACGTCATGCGGAATGCAGCCCTTGCATACATTTTGTTTGTGTCGGCGCACATGTTCGGAAATTCTTATTCGGTACCGCACCCGCGCCGCTCGCATCGTACGTAGGTACGTAAACGATAGTTACAATGTGTGAGGCAGAAACATTAATATTGTCTATTAAAAAATACCCTTGTACGTGTAATAAAATAGTTTTGTTTGGATCTATTTTTGTAACATTCTACTTGTACTAATTTAATAACGCCCAATTTTTATTTGCATATTTATGTTACAAAAATACGATTGATACAAAATACGATTGATACAAAACAATTTAAATACGAATCCTGGATTACAATAATTGCAACGCAATACATAATATAAATAGCTATAGGCACAGAATACGGAATAGCTATAGCTATGTATAGAAGGATTAGTTCGGGGCCAAAAGTCCAGATGTCGCTGTTTCAAATAGGGTTGGCTGAAATTGTGAGAGTCAAAATGGCGGGTGTACTTACCTTAATCAATCGAGTAATAACATTTACCGAAAAAATGTACTTAAATTGTACTATTTAGTACCTCGGTTAAAAAAATTGTACCTCCTTTAGGAGGAAAGCACAGCTAAATTTAGATACACCGTCGTATTGACGTCAATATAGCGGGTGTTCTATATTTTATTAGTAATGGTTACATTACTAATAAAATAAAAATGTGTGTGTGTACCAGAGTACACAGGTAAGAAGTGAAACTTCTTTACGACATATCATTTTTCTACTATTTGCAACTTTACGAAAATGGGGTAGATAAGGCTTAAGCCTTAAGAAAAACAATTTTTTCCGTATTAAATTAAAGCTATTTTATTATTATAGACATGCATACAATTAATGAGTAATTTATTTTATCATTGTTCTTATTATAATATCTATATAATTTTAGAATTAATAATGTTCACTAGATTTACGGTCATATTTATTAATACTTGCTAATTTTTACAGATTTATATACATTCACTGATACTTACAATCAAAAAGTGAGGTTAACCTCAAATAAATATTAAAATCATGCTCATATGTGTTGAATTTATAAAACGAAATACATATATAATCACTCTCACTTTTCTTGTAAATTCACTTAAATTTGAATAAGTCTTTTTATTTTATCACTTTCAAATTAATATATTGTTATTCTTATTTCAAACCAAACTTCAAAACTAATATATTGTTGTTATTATTATAATATATTACATTATATTCTTTACGTCACTATACTAAACTTTGATAAAAAAAGCAACATGGCGCGTAACCGAAAAACGTGACGTTTTTTTTTTTACACTGCTACAAAATTTCTCCCATACGTCGATAAAGAAGTTTCACTTCAATAAAATTACATCAAAAAAATGTACTTAAATTGTACTATTTAGTACCTCAGTTAAAAAAAACTACCTCCTTTAGAAGGAAACCACAGCTAAATTTAGGTACAGCAGCCGTATTGAAGTCAATATGGCGGGTGTTCTATAGTATTTTATTAGTAATGGTTACATTACTAATAAAATATAATGACACCAAAAACATGTACCTAAATTGTACTATTTAGTACCTACCTCGGTTAAAAAAAACTGTACCTCCTTTAGAAAGAAACCACAGCTAAATTTAGGTACACCAGCCGTATTGACGTCAATATGGCGGGTGTTCTATAATATTTTATTATTTAACCATTACTAATAAAATATACCTAATAACACCAAAAAAATGCACCTAAAAAGTACCTCAAGTAAAAACAATACACACTTGATCAGTTCGTACTGAGAAATAAAACAACTGTCTCGTTTACAGTATTGTTTATTGTTGTTAGTTAAAAGTAAAAAATCATTTATTCACTTAGGTCACAAAATAACACTTATGAACGTCAAAAGGGTTAGTGGGTTTGTTCATTTACTGAATTTACATTTATGTTAGTTGCGAGGTTCAGGCAAAAGGTTGAGCCTATGAGAAGATACCTGCAAGAAACTCAAGGCCACTCTTTTAAATCACCATCAAATTATAATTTCAGTATTTTACAACAAACTCATTTATGTACCAGGTGTTGCAGTCATTAAGCCATATGTTACTGTCCATATAAAACTAAATTCTAAAAATAAGGGAAAAGTTAATAATATTTGGTAAGAAGCATTTCAGGTTTGAAATAATATTTATCTGTAGTCATTTGTAATAGACAGTAGTACCTATGGCATGAGGACGGATACACTTACACTTTGTGACATATGAAAAGGTAGTTTCGTGACTAAATGTAGTTAAAAAAAATTACGTCGTTACTTACAACGTTTGTTAAAAGAAAAGACTTTAAGATCACAAAATTAACACGAAGTACCTTTACATAAGTAAATTGACATAAATAATAGATACATTGTTTGAATCCTGTATGAAACAAGCAACTAGTTCCATGAGGTTTTATCATTTAAGTAATCATTGATTGAATAATAAGCCCTTCGTTCCCACTGCTGGGCACGGGTCTCTTCTCAGTGAAGGGTTAGGCCATATTCCACCACGCTGGCCAAGTGCGGGTTAGCGGACTTCACATATTTTCGAGAACATTATGTAGAACTCTATGCAGGTTTCCTCACGATGTTTTCCTTCACCGTTTAAAGCAAGCGATAATTAACAATTTAATAGGTACGCACATAACTTCGAAAAGTCATAGGTGCGTGCCGTGAGTTTGAACCCGAGACCTACTGCGTGGCAGTCCATCGGTCTCCCGACTAGGTTATCGCTGCTGGCCAGAATGTGAAACGTCATTCGGTTGATTAGACTAGTGTCAGGATATTTGAGGGTACTGACTTCCCCGTAACGACTGTCAGAGATGTTCATGACAGCCGGGAGTCGGAACCAACGGCTTAACGTGCTCTCCAAGGCACGGAAGCAAACGATCATTATTTAACAAATTAGCACATAAATTTTGAACATTCGAAAAGTCATTGGTGCACGCCCAGGATTCGAATGTGAGACTGCATTGCAGTCTGTTGGTCTCGCCTCGGGGCTTCTATTCGTGTTCATATAATTCGTAATTAAAAATATCCGTAAAATATAGATGTATATGTAACTATATCAATATTTCATGATAATTATCGTGTTTGCTTAGACACAAGACACGGTTGTTTTATTTCTCAGTACGAGCTGATTAAATGTGTATTTTCTTTTACTTGAGGTTACTTTTTAGGTACAATTTTTTGGTGTTATTAGGTATATTTCATTAGTAGGTAATGGTTAAATAATAAAATATTATAGAACACCCGCCATATTGACGTCAATACGGCTGGTGTACCTAAATTTAGCTGTGGTTTGTGGCTGTGGGTACAGTTTTTTTGACCGAGGTACTAAATAGTACAATTTAGATAAATTTTTTTGGTGTCATTATATTTTATTAGTAATGTAACCATTACTAATAAAATAATAAAATACTATAGAACACCGCCATATTGACTTCAATACGGCTGGTGTACCTAAATTTAGCTGTGGTTTCTTTCTAAAGGAGGTACAGTTTTTTTTTAACCGAGGTACTAAATAGTACAATTTTGGTACATTTTTTTGGTGTCCTTACTCATTATATTTTATTAGTAATGTAACCATTACTAATAAAATATTATAGAACACCCGCCATATTCACGTCAATACGGCGGGTGTATCTAAATTTAGCTGTGGTTTCCTTCTAAAGGAGGTACAATTTTTTTAACCGAGGTTCTAAATAGTACAATTTAGGTAAATTTTTTTGGTAAATGTTATTACTCGATTGATTAAAGTACACCCGCCATCTTGTCTCTCACCTGAAATTGACCTTAAGAGGGCTCTCTTTTCCCTATGTATTACTTTACTCTTTGATCCGTACTGACAGTAAACATTCCAAATGAAGAAAAACTAACGTGTGCGCTAGTCTCACGGAATGCCGAATCGAAATTACGTGTTAGGAAATCGAATACAGAAAACGTATGTATGCGGCCAGCCTAAATCACAACGGCGCGGTGCACTACCATGGACCGGCTATAACGTTGTGATGTGACTAATCCAACTATTTGCAACTATTTCAAGTTTCAAAGCGTTGAATATTAGAAAGAACTAGTAACAATAGTTAAGGAATCAATCGGTTAAGCATTTAATGTAAGTCTTGGGTCAGCAACAGTTCTAACTTCTAAGACTGTAGCCAGGACTGTGGGCCAGGCTGTGTCTGTACATCGTTAGTATTTTTGATAAAACTAATATTATGAGGATATAATAAACTGCTGAAATTTGATACATTTTCCGTTTCGGATAACTGAAGATATGGTGAATAGTGTGATACATGTAAATTGTAAATTATATCGGAGGCGAATCGTAATCTACACCATGCCCATTAAGTACTATAAAAGTAACATAATTATCTAACTATATACCTAATTTAAAATATAATTTGGATTTAATTTCCAATTTTAAGTTTTCTGCACTCGAAAGACTAGTATGAAACAAACGAGTATCTACTACAAAAAAACTCAGATAAACATACTTACTAGGATAATCAGAGAATATAATAAACCTACTTGGTTACATAAATAATTCTTTTGTTTTTTGGTACGTAATTTTAACTTTGTTAATTTAATTTTCAGAGTCCTACCAACACTAGCATTTTTTATAAAAGTTATCTTTACGAATATTTATTCGATAACTGTTTTTTTACTGCTCTTATCTAAAGCATACATTATGTATATTATAAAAATTACTTGACAGTCGAGTCTCGAGAATCTCGAGATCAAAGTCAAGAATAGTCAAAACAGTAGGACGTATAGTAGATAGACCTACTAGGTAGTACCACTTTGTAAGAAATGTTTACTTTAAAAATTATGCCAAAAATTAATATTAATGCAATAAGTGCTCGTCATATTCAAAGTGATGGTAGACTAAAAGGAAAAGTGGCCATTGTCACAGCCTCGACGGAAGGGTGAGACGACAATTTATAAACATAATTACCAAAGCTATATTATGATATTAATAAAACAAAATATTTGTTAATTTTAAGTTTAGTATAGTAGTCACATTGTTACCATAAAACAATAGTTCTACAAACAGAAGTTTGACCGGGTGAGCAAAGGTCACAAAGTTTTTATTTGTATTGATAAATAGTGATAATCGGTGAGGCGATGCCGGCGTCGTCGTAAGCCGTAAGATAATTTTGTGACTTTTAGACCTAACTATTTGCGACGTCTTTTAATCGAGGTACATATCACCTATAAAATACCTACCTGTAAAGGTTAATATAGGTAGGCATTTATTTTTAGTCAACGGGATTAGGTTAAAATGATGTAATTTGTATTACAAAATGTTTGAATGACTTTCTACCCAAAAAATGCACATTTGGTAAATCAAGTAGGCATCGGCTTCCCTACTTTCGAGCCATATATTTAGTAGGACAAAAAATTAAAATCTGGCACGTACGAGAGGAGTAATTCTAATCTGCCTTAGTTCTACCTAAGACTTCTTGATTTTCAGGATTGGATATGCTATAGCTCAGAGACTCGGCAATGAAGGGGCTTCGGTGGTTATATGCAGCAGAAAAGAAAATAATGTCGAAAAAGCTGTAAAAAGTTTATGCAACGACGGCATTAATGTTGAAGGAGTTGTTTGTCACGTAGGTAATGCAGAACAAAGAAAAAAGTTATTTGATGTGGTAAGTAGATATAGATTTAGGTATTCATGTAATTCATTCAATTAGTGCTCATTTTGTAGGTACATAATATTATGAGATCATGAGTTGATAATACTTAATGTTTAGCAGAAATAAATTTTAGATAGGCACTCTTGCTAAATGCTTTGTTGTACCTACTTACTAACATACAGTAGGTACCTACCTACATAAAGTTTAATATGATTTTGGTGCAATTCCTACATTGGCAAATAAATCAATAAGTATTGTAAGTAATTTTTAATATATTTACCTGAATCTAATCAAACATAATTTCTAAAATATATATCACGATAATATGGTATTACAACTAATTTACCTACATGTTGCGAAATGTTTTAATTTTAGGCTAAAAGTAAATTTGGCGGTCTTGACATACTTGTGTCGAATGCCGCTGTTAACCCCGCTGTATCGCCCGTACTTGAGGTAGGTTTCTTTTAGCAAACTGGTATTTTAAAAATATGAATAATATATTATACCCATAATATAACATTATAGAAAGAAGTATACCTATAGATTTTAGCTACATTTTGGTTTCAGACAGATGAGAACGTGTGGGATAAAATATTTGAAATTAATGTGAAGTGCTCCTGGCTTTTAGCCAAAGAAGCATATCCTGAATTAATTAAAAGAGGAGGCGGAAGTATTGTATTCATTTCGTCAATTGCTGGATATCAACCAATGGAAGTAAGTATTCACTTGCAGCCGGCGCCAAAACCCGTAGGTACAGTCGGTGCCAAACGAAACCGGTATGAATTTATAATGCCAACGTGCTTCTTCGTACCTATAAATTTAATTAAATCATCTTTTTCAGCCATTAGGTCCCTACAGTGTTAGTAAGACAACTCTTTTGGGATTAACCAAGGCAATAGCCAACGAAGTAGTACATGATAACATCCGAGTGAATTGTGTAGCACCTGGGATTGTAGCTACGAAGTTTGCTTCTGCTGTAAGTATTTTATATATAAAACCTGTTTACCATAATTATGATTATGAGTGGCTTCGTGGCGCAGCGGTAGTGAATGTGACTGCTGTGCATGAGGTCTCGGATTCGAATCCCGGCTCGGGCCAACAAAAAGTTATTGGGTTTTTCTGTAAAGAAATATCAATAGCAGCCCGGATTTAGGCAGTTGACAATATTAGACACCCTCGTGACTCGGAAAGCACGTAAAGCCGTTGGCCCTGCGCCCGATCTCTCTCCGGTCGTGTCGGATTACCGTCCCATCGGTTCATGAGAGTGAGGGAACAGAGAGTGCACTTGTGTTTGCGCACACGCTTGTGCACTATAATATCTCCTGCGCATATGGCCATTCTCCGTTAAATCCGGCTTGCATGATGTCGGTCACTGAAATAGACAGGTCGCTAAGTTAATGTTGTAGTTTACCTACTAGTGGAAGAGAATTATGTTCTGTATGACGACTTTAATAATAATAATAAACCCTCTAGGACAGTCGTTATCTCCTCATGAGACTAACGCGATACCGAAGGCCACAGTACACTAGCTTTTAAACTACTACCTTTGCCATGTGATATAAACAAAAAATGTATCACCAGGTTAAATAAAAGCGCACAAACCGCAGGGCAGCTTGTGGCGAGCTGAATGTGAGTGGCGACACTGCGGTCCTGAATGCCTCAAAGAGTCGGTGAGGGCCTCGTTCCCAGCTTGCCGTTACTGGTTGGCTGAGATGGAACTTCAAGAGCGCCCGTAGAACTCTCAACTCTGGTTTGCCTTGATCGGCCCATCAGAGGGGAGCCGCTAGAGCTACATGCTTGGGTTAGAAGTGTTATTTTCAAGGGCATAACTACGGGGAAACGCGCTCCGGGTTTCCGTTGTCACGAAAACCGTGATGGTGAAAGCGACGCCGCATCGCTTGACACCCCTAGCCGCTCTCATCGGTGTTGCCCTCTGCTGCTGGCTTGTATGCCTATCGTGGCTATTCAGGAGGCCCATCTAGTGAGTTGGCGAGTCACCGTCTGTCCATTCGATTGATGCTATTAAAATATTCAGGGCAGACGCCGTTTTATCATCCATAGTTACCAATATACCAGTCAAACACCCATACCCTTAGCCCATATATTAGAATCCATACGTAACAATAGTCCCTACGCCTGCTGCGGCTAGTGCCGCTGAAGGTGTTCCATCCCACCTTTGATTAAAACTCTCGAAGGGCCTCTTCACGTAGTACCCATGTCTCCGTGTAAGCCTCCCAAAGGGCCGGGTATTTTCCTAACGTATTAGGAATATACCCGTGAAAGATAAACAAATACTTAATAATAATGTTTATTTTCACCACAGTATAACACTTGTACATAATTATTCTATATTTACGAGTACACAGACATAATGACATACCTAATAAATAAAATAAAATTGTATTACTGACACACATTAAGTGGTGACCGGCCCCTTTGCTAAGTTGTTAATAAACAACTTATATTAAAGAGGCCAGGCCCGTAACCCTGTCTAATATGTACTATTTGTGACACAATATTAAGAATATGGATATCAAAGTAAGATTAGTGTAACGTAACAAAGTAAAATAGGGATGGATATATGAACATCTATACATATAATAAAATCGTAGGATAGTCAAAACTGTACATTGAATATTTTTTTAAAAGAATACTTGAGGCGTGATCTACAATCGATATCGAAGCCAAAAATATAGTTTTTAGAATTTTTGTCTGTCTGTATGTATGTCCGGGCTAAACTCAAAAAGTACTACATGGATTTATTTCAAATTTTGCATGAATATTACTAACAGGTCGGGTCAACATATAGGCTACATAATATTATCACGCTATCACCTACGGGGGTGGAGCTGTGAATCTTTATTTCTCTTACGCATTCTGTGACAGCGTGTAATATAACGACGCATATTTAAATGTTGTTTTTGAGTAAGCCATGCTATTATTTAGCTTTACACTATAAAAACTACGCCATTTAAGTAACTTGGGCAGAGAATTAAATAATAAGAACGGAAAACGGGCTAAGAACAAGAATTTATTTACTATCGGTTCCGTGCTACATAGTACCATCAGCCAAGAAAGTGGTCTACCAATTTTGACAAAAGTTTCTGTGTGATCTAACTATCGCTAAGGTTGACACATGTTGACACATGGCATGATGTGAATATAATCCTATCCTAACTAATAATAAAAAAGCGAAAATGAGTTTGTTAAACGCCTAAACCACTGAACCGATCATCCTGAAATTTTGCATATACGTTGACAGGTGTACAAAAACGGATATACCTTTCATCCCGAAAAAAGTACTGTTCCCGAGAAAAACAATAACAACGTTCTTATGATAATAGATGGCGCCACGTGTCTTTCAAATCATGATTAAATTATAATAATACAAGCAGAGTACGACCCGAATTGACTGTCAAATTAATAATTAAAAATTAATGTCTAATTAATGTCAAATCAAACTAAACGTTGGTCCACGGCAAAAAAACGTCGATTAAGTTTTATTGAGGCACCTAACTTGGTTTCCATGTTGCTAGTGATTCTTGACTGGAAAAATCTATCAGGTATAGTTACTACAAGAAAATTAATATGTATTTTTTTTATTGCCATTGGTGGCATACGAGCAAGTGTCCCACCTGATGGAAAGTGGTAACCACTGCTCATGGACTTCAGCAATGTCAGGACACAGCAAAGCCGCTGCCTACCGTGAAAGAACTCTCTTTAAACCTCGTTTGAAGAAGGACATATCATAGCGCTCGGGAAACACCGAAGCTGGCAGTTCATTCCAGAGCTTGCACGTATGTGGGAGAAATGATCGCTGAAAGCGTACCGTCTTAGAATTGAACGCTTCCAGGTGATATGGATGAACCCTGCTTCGGTGTCGAGTGGTACGGTGATAGAAAGGGGCCGCTGGTACCAAATCAAACAGTTCTTCAGAGCACTCCCCGTTGAAAGAGTCGGTAGAACACGCAGAGAGACCCAGTCTCTTCGTTGCTCCAACGACTCCAGTCTATCCGTGAGATTGGGATCATCGACGATTCGAACTGCCCGTCTTTGTAGGGACTCAAGTGGGTCGAGCTGGTATTTGAGGGCCCCTGCCCAGAGATGTGAGCAGTACTCCACGTGCGGCCGGACCTGTGCTTTGTAAAGCACAAGACGTTGACCTGGTGTGAAGTACCGCCTGGCTCTATTCAGTACACCCACCTTTTTACTCGCTAATTTAGCTTTGTCCTCCAAGTGACTCCCAAACTGGACTTTATTTGAGATTTCGACGCCGAGGATCCCAATACTTTCGGAGATACGGAGAGTAACTCCTTGGAACTGCGGCGCCATGATAAAAGGGTCCTTCTTGGCAGTAAACACGCACACTTGTGTCTTCGAGGGGTTGAATCGAACTAAGTTCTGTTCACCCCATTCGGAGGCCCGCCCAAGAGAGTCCTCGACTTCAGACACAAGTTGTGTTCGTCTTCCTGTATTATGCTCAGAGGGACATTCTGATAGCTGGTGTATCCTGTAACAGTTTAGTTAATCTTTCAATTGTCCTTTGTAATATATCATTAAGAAAATATTGAAGCTGATGCAGTGACCAAGTATAATGACAGATTTCTCCGCAACAGTTACTTCTGTACAAGTATTCTATTTAATCACCATATTGGACTTGATGATTTCTATCCATCAATTTTTATAGAAATATTAGTATAAAAAACAAATTTAAAAAGAGATGTAGAATATTTTAAGATTTTTTTTTACAAATGTACATACTACAGATAATAATATATTGTTGCATTAATTATGTGTCTGTTCTTTAAAAGCAATAATTATTTTAGATTACATCTTCGGAAGCCGCCAAAGAAAGAAGTTTGTCAATAGTTCCTATGAAAAGATTTGGCAAACCCTCTGAAATAGCTAGTACTGTGGCTTTTTTAGCCTCAGACGATGCTAGTTACATTACTGGAGAAACGATAGTTGCAGCAGGTGGAGCATTTGCACATCTATAAGCAGCAAATCAAGAGTACAGAAGATAATGGTTATGGGTAAACTTGTAAGACTGCAGTATAGATTTTGTCTCTAATTTCATAATAATTGTTATGAACCAAAAATCTATTTGGTGATTATTTCTGTATTAGGGATATTTATTTGTAATAAGGAAACTATTATAAAAATAAATAATAAGTTGTATTATTTTTGAATTTCATTGTATGTACTGTCTTAATTCCTTTACTTATCAAACAAATATGTTATAATTCATGTAAATCATCTGGATATATTTTGTTAAGGAGTTTTAAGCTATATGTATTCAATTAGTCAACATCATCATCAGAATCTAATAATTCGGATTTGTGTACACCCATGGAGCTCAATAGATTACTAGTAGGACCAGCTGAAGCTTTTTCTTCTCTCATACTTTGCATAATATTTGCAAGTATATTTTTGCTGTCTTTTAAATTTTCAGACTCGTCTTGATGAAGTTTAGCATTCAGCTCTCTATCACAATTGTCATCATCGTGATTATATTCTATGTCATCATAATTATCATCACTGTCTTCACTTACAGCTTCTCCAGTACTTAATATATTCAACATCTTTTCTATACATGATACAAATTGATCTGATTCAAATTCTATATTATCATCTTCAGATTTTTCACAATGATCTGGTTCTATACCTTCAAAATCAGATGTTTGTTTAAGGAATGATGATAGCTCTGTTGTGACAGCTTCAGATGATATAACATCATTATTTTTTAATTTTGAAGCTTTGCCATAATGGCTTAACAGCAATTTATTCAATTCTTCAGAATTGATATTTAACCAATCTTCATTGTCCCCATTTTGTTCAGGGTTTACTGAATGATTTTCCTTTATTGTAGATTTCATTTGTTTATATTCATTGGAGGACATAAGTTGTGATATATTGTAAGATACATATGTATTTATTGGAGACTCTGTAATCGTAAAGTATTCTTTAGCTTTTTGTAACAAATTATTGTACTCTTGAGATCCTTCAATATTATTTTTAAAATATCCGTTTTTCTTCAAGTTGTTTACAAATGTGTGGTAGTCTTTTGAAGAAAACATGTCATTGGATGAATTGTTCATAATCATTTGGAAACCACACATTAACTTGACACCCAAAATGCGTTTCTTGTCATTGTCAGATGCATAGTGTCTTACACTGTTTATAAGTTTAGTATGCATAAACTTTGCATACAAAAATTTGGTGAATTTTAATTCTACAGAGACACAATCATTGAATTCAATATTTCTACAACACTTTGCATCAATCATGTCATGATTGCAATATGCATCAACAATCGGTGCAATTAGTGAAGGTTTTAATACCAGTAAAGCTGCCAGTTTAGAAGGTAGAGTTGCCACAGCACTATGTATATTTTGAAATAGTTTATCTGGATAGTTTCCAATTCGACGTAGTACAGCTTGCTCTATGTCAGGAGAAGTTTTAGTTGCTGCTGGTGATTCATGTATTATTCTTAATGCAGTATTTAGTTCTACTTCAGTCTGTAAACTGATCACTTTTGGTGGAATAATGTGTATGTGATTATTATAAATGAAGACCTGAAAATATAATCAAATGTCAGACATAAACATTATTATATAAATAAACAAAAATAAAAAGTAGTAGTACATAAAAATATAGGTACTAGAAAATATCTACTCACTCGATTTTCTGTGTTTCCTGGATTTGCCCATGTTCCTATGTAATCTGCTGCTTCTATTAGGAGAAAATCACCATCACTATCAGTTATCTGAATGATTAAATCTTTGAACTGTTTTGATATTTCCAATACAAGATGTACAATAAACCATTCATCTTCCAGGTTATCACCAAAGCAAGTGGTACTACAAAGATGAAGAGGAACTCCTGAAAGTAAAATTAATTTATAATGCAAACTTACTTATGGTAATTTCTTTTCTTGCTTTTGGTTGAAAAATACTCTAACCATATACACAGATACACCCAGACTTACAACTGATATTTGTGGTACCTAATCAATTTGTGGACACAGTGGCAGTCCAGCAGTGGTCAACAAGAAATAACATAGTTACCTACTATAACTTCGCAGTAGTCAAATCGCTGTTGCTATGACTAATATCTGTGTAATGCCCTTATGAATAAATGTGTATGTAAATCGCTTAACCTTAATTTGTCAAGACTTGTATTTATATTGTATTCGAATTAGAGCCTAAGTTACGAATACACACCTGTATCTATGCTCTCCGTTATCGGAAGAAACACTTTAAATTCGTCTCTATTCCAAATGTAACTCTTGGATAAAGTTTCTATCGTGTTATTGATCTGTTGACATAATTCTTCCCATGATGCAGTGTCTGAGCCGAGTGTTACTGAGAAGAACAAACACTGAACAGTATCCTCATTTGTAGGTTCTAACGAAACTTTATGATTGTTATACATATTTTGCTTTGTACTAGAAGTTTTGTAAATGTTTGACTTTTGAAGCACTCGTGGGCTGCTACTAGGTATTTGATTATATTTACTTTTTACTTATTATTATTTATTTTGCTATACAAGTAGAATAACACAAATATAACCTTTAAAGACAATAGAATCAATATTATTTTAACTAAACCATATACTAATCTATGAACTAAACTAACGTCAAACCATAGAGTAGTATAAGTATAATCCTTTTATGTAGATGTAGATCATTAATTGGCCGTACTTTCAGAAAAACGTTCCAACCCACAAACTTAACATTTTGAGATAATCGTGATTGAAGTTCAATCCCGTATTGCTTCTTCATACAATGACATGTGGGTTGGGCTACTAAGTCATGATTTCATATTTAAAGTGATAGTAGAGCTACCAAATTTTTCCAGCTAGTAAATAGTAACCCCGTGACTAATTTGCTAATAATAACTCGATTTTGACCCAAGTGTGGGTTGGAATGTTTTTCAGAAATTATGTCCAATTATTGTATTTTGTAGACATCGTAGACGGAGAAAACTATAGACAAATTGATAGCATCTGTTTCATTCACACAAGAGTAAGAAGGAGTTATGAATTTGACGTGTATAAAAACGAGACAGCATGAGAATATTTTCTGTCTCGCGTTGCGTGCCGGTTTTTTTAAGGTCCGCACAGTACTGTGCTAAACAAATTTTACAGTTGAGAGTCGCTTGCTTACGCTTTAGCGTTAATTTTTGTTTAATTTCAGTAAAAGTGCACAATTATTGTGAAAATTACATAAGGAAACACTCAGTGAACTGGTTATTCATATATATTAAAGACAAAATGGTTCGTTGTAGTGTATTAGGATGTAAAAGTGATAGTGAAACGAAAACACCAAAATTGTCCTTCCACTCGTAAGTATTCGCCAATTTTAGCTTATTAATTTTTTTATTGATTGTGTCTTACACACATAGATTCACGTCAAGTACAAAATAATGGATTTAGTAGCCAAAATATGAAATCAAATCATTCATAACCACAAATTTCAGTGTTGCCGCATTCTAGTTGTTTATTCTCCCACAATTGTTGTGGGAGTTATATTTGATTATGATGTCTAGTATTGCGTGAGCCATCAATTTCAAATCACATTTAGATAATGTTATGAATTAATTATAATTACACAAAGCGATTAATTAAACTAAAGTATCTATTACTTTGCAGTTTTCCATATGATGACAAAGTTTTAATTTTTTTAAATAAAATGTTTTTAATGTTTTAAAACAATAATAAACAAAGTATTTACATAGTTTGTGTACTACTTATTGACCGTAATCCTACAAACTAACATAGTAAATTAAGTAGGGATTAACGTACATGGGTGGCAACACTTCTTTATGAATCGTTCTATCTCATGTGGCCACGCGCACTATTCGTCTATAGTTTTCTCCGTCTACGGTAGACATAGACTGCATAGACATCAGTGCTCAGTATTGCCACATACAATTTATAAAGTTCGTAGGTCGACGCAGCTCGTCTGCAACAATATAGCTGGATCTTTATTGATTAAATTATCACACGACGGTAAAGGATAATTCAGTATAAGTTTTATTTTATATTACAGCTATTATTTTAAGGAATAAAGATAAACCGGACATTGTCCTCGAAAAATTAATTAAACGATATATGCAGGATATTTGCAAGATATAGAAAACTAAGGTAACAATTACCTAATTAATTTGAGTATATATTGAGTTCAAGTTTTTGTAATAAGACAGTCGCACTAATCCTATAATAACACCTGATACAAATACCTACAGTATGCACAAGGCCCAAGGGGCATAATAATGATGGCAAAGTTATTATGGGTGCGTTCCACTTAGCGCTCACGACACTCACGCTCATGACCACGGCTTTTCCTGTTCCACTTGCTTCCGAGCGTTAGAGCTAGAGCGCACGGGCTACTTTTGTCACCGTGACTGTTACGTCACTCTTATCAAGTCTGTGTATATGTATGGAGATGCGTGCACGTTACGAAGTGACAACTGGGTGACATTTTTGTACGCCGACCGGCGAACAAGCCCGTGACGAAACTGTCATCGCGCCGTTAAGTTTTCATAGCAGTGCGCGCAAGGGTGACAAAATTATCACTCTCTGCGTCATTGTTCCCAGTGTTGCCAACTCTTGTAAAGTCGAGTCGCTAGATTTTTTTTAGTCGTTCTCTACCGAAAACCTAGAGATTTTATAATTTTTATAACTCATGTATTTAGGCTGTGCAAGACATCAGACCAATATTACTCCACCAGCATCATTTTTAGACAATATTTTTGTTAGAATTTTTGAATATTAAATATTTCATTCAAAAGTTATTCAGATTTTGTTTTTATTTTAACACTTTGCAATCCTATATGACACTCCCTAAACTTTTATCAAGAGTCTATCCAATTATACATGTCATAGGTAGGTACTTAATCATTCCATTACTGTCCTACTAATTTTACAGGGTTTAGATTATACATAATACATCACAACAGACAAGAGAATTATGAGCCCGAGTAGGTTCATGACCAAAATATGTTTTTGTTAATATCTAAGAAATCTGAAGTTAGTGGAGTATGTAACTTTTACAGTTAATATCAGAGCATACTAAATTTAAAATAAAGCAATATTCGTAAATGTGCATACATTTTTAGATGCTAGGCAGAGTGTCCTAAGAAAATTGGCCATCTCTTTTACAAATCAAACCCAAGTATTCTGTCTCTTTACCATCGCCACCGCCGAGTTACCAAAACCACCTTCACTTAGCTACATATTACACTCAATCGAATACATCTCCTTCTAGTCGAAACCTGATATTTTATGAAGACTCATCAGCCTCGAGTAGTATTCAATCATATATTTTACAGTTTGCAGCTGACTCTAATGAAGATTCCGAAATTTACGATATTTGCCAGGAGTATGATATCACCACGGACAATCATTAAATTTATCCTTACTTTTAAAATTAAAATAACGTTGTATTTTGATTGAAATAAATATCATTTAAAATTGTCTTATGTTTTTTACTTACCTCAAAGTTACAGCGAGTCTTTCTTCAGCTGGGATAGACAATCTCATATTCGTATTTTTGTATTTTAACTTAGGTCTTAATGTGCGAAGTAACTCATCAAAACTTGTAACACTCATTGGGAAATATTTAAACAAAATTCTTGGATGTTCTCGAAGTTTATAAAACATAGTATAGAACTTTCACTTAAAAGCCTGTCACTCCAAAGGGGATGTACCCAGTATTCTTTTCGTTTTCTTTTTCTCCTAAGTCTGACGAGTTCACAGACAACGACCATCTCTTCGAAATCCATATCGGCAAATGACGCTAGATTTCAAAAAATGTTTTGTCACTGTCACCTTTCGTGAGCGCCCTCCACTTTGCAAACGTGACGTGACAATGACAAAATCTTTTATGTCACGGTGACAAGAGTCACCCGTGCGCTCTAGGCTTTACAATTGTAAACTCAAGTGGAACGGCAATGGAGTGTTTTGAGCGTTGACGTAAATAATACAAACGGTGAATTAGAAAAAAAAAGCGAAACCATAAAGAGGTTACGATTTGTAAGTCTGACCAATAAACTCTTATAATTATTAGTTAACTGGATTTATATTAAAAAAATATATTTAATATCCTACTAATATTATAAATGTGAAAGTTTGTGAGGATGGATGGATGTTTGTTACTTTTTCACGCAAAAACTACTGAACGGATTTTGATGAAACTTTACAGTATTATTGTTTCATCGGAATAACATAATTATAGGCTACTAAAAATCTATTTTAACATAAATCTACATTAGTGCGAGCGAAGCCGCGGGCAAAATCTAGTATTTCATAATTTTGTGGCGTATTTAATTAATTTACATTAAAAATATAATTATTCAAAATGTATTTTACGGCAACAGTAGGATATTTGGTAGTGCGTCGCAATAATGCTCCAGAAAGTACTAGTTCATCCAGTTCAAATAAAGAGAATAATATCATTCTACAAAATCGTGAAAAACGTAAATTTAGACCACGTATCTATTTACGATTTACTTAATGTAATTAATCGTTACCCTGATGAAGAATTAAAAAAAACTGCCATCTGAAACACTGTAGAATGTAGATTATAAAACTTTTACTTATTTATGTATTCATCGTTTCATCAAAATCGCATCAAATAAAGTTATATTTTCGTGGTAGCCATCTTAGATACTTTATATTTAAAAAAATGGCGCTAACTTTCTCAACGCTCCCGACGACCCACCTATAGGGATGGGTTGTCGTGAGCTTTGCGTGAGCGTGAGTCATGAGTGTCATGACACTCATGATGACAGACGTTTTCGCCGCGACCACAACCGATAATATATACTAGTCTATGACCACAACGATCGCAGCCGCATGTGAAACGGCTAAAGGAGCATCTTGGGCGTTGTGAACGCTATGTGGAAAGTACCTATGGATTCATAGTAGAGCAAAGTAAAGTCCGTCTCACGGCAATAAGTGGAACTAATTATGAGATCGACCATGTTGTTATCGTTTGTCAATTGTCATGTTGAATGTGGCGCCGCGTCTGCGAGACTTCTTTCATGAGACGGACTTTAGTAGAGAATATCTTTGGGTATAATAATATAATGTCAAGTTGACAATCATTGACATTAATGACATATATGTCATTAGATATTGATGGTAAGTGATTTTCTTAGCAATATCAAAAGAAAAGGAATTTATTTTGTTATCCTCATAATAGATTAAGATACAGTTTGTAATTTATAATTAAAGATTTTGATTCCTAATGTCAGCTCTGTCTTATATATGTGAATACGGGTCGAATTCGGAAGAAAGTGATTGTGAAATTGATAACAATCGCTGTCAGAGGTAATATAACAGCATTTTATAAAAGTTGTAAGTTAACTCGTCATTCTTTAAGGAAGGTGACAGTGTCGAAAGGTTAAATAATGAGTTATCTTGATGTAATCCAACCATATGTGTTCTAGATCAAAGCTGCCAGTTCCAAATCTGAGTAAAGTAGCAGTAGTGCCCACATTTGAATACAAGGACAATCCACAACTTCATGGTGGTAGGGCGCGTTCTTTTCCTCATGTTAGGGGAAATTGGGCAACATTTGTTTATGTACAATGTATGATTATCCTAATTAATTACAATTAAGTTTTTTTTAAAGAAGTGAAGTGATAACTCTGAAGTTTTTATTGCAGATCGAAATGAACTAGCTGAATTAATTGAAAAATTGGAAGAAAAAGTGTTAACAAAAGTTGAATCATGTCAAAAATGTGACGATTTCCATATCAGCTTGTCTAAGACTGTTGTATTGAAGTACCACTTGATATCATCATTTAGTTCATCTCTTCAACAAATTCTAAAAGATGTAGAAAGGTATCTATTCAATTAATGTATTTAATTTACTAAATATTTGCTTATGTAAACAATATTCAGAATTACTTGTTTTCATAAGTAAAAAGTACAAGTTATAGTGGTTTGAGTTTGAGTTATAGTAGTGAAAATATCAAGAAATATAGAGACTATTTCTTGTGTTGCACAGCAAATCCATGTTCCATCCATCCATCTCTCCATCTATTAGCACACGTACATACAAGAGACAAAACCCTTTGGAGTTAAGGATGTCTTGTAAAATATTCTTATGAGATGATACAGATATTGTAGAAGCTTACCTTATAGTTGTTAGATGCATTATAGCTGTTGTAAATAGTGATGTGCCGGATAATTAAAAATGTAGATCTGCAGATATGGATATGGATCATTGGCGTCAAGATCCGCAGATACAGATACGGATCTTAACTTTCTTACTCAATCAGTGTTAGTGCGTGTGACCTTAAGTTTTAAATTTTGTTATAAAAGTGATCTTATAACTTTCTATAATAAATGTTACAAAGATTTAAATTATAAAGATATATAATCTATGTATTAAAAATTAATAAAGTAAAAGATCCGTCAAAAATGTAATGGATACGGATCTTTTTTCTCCCGCGGATATCCACGGATATGGATATCCGGAACATCACTAGTTTAAGGTATAAATTTATGATGTCAATTTGTTCATTTTTTGCGGCATTGGTTTTCTAATAAGATTAATTTACATTACAATTAACCTATTATGTTAATTAATGTTTCATTTTAATTTATTAAAATGTTGCATGCAAGTACTAATAAGCAAGATCACAGTATAGAACCTTTATATATAATACTCTATTCCAGTTTTGATCTTGGGTTTGCTGCTGTAAAAATATACTGTAATGAAGAAAAGTCTAGAACATTTATTTCACTGGAGGTAGATTCTTTTACACAGAAGTTCTTGCTGGCAATATCTAAGAAAGTTGATCAAGTTTTAGAAGAGTTCCAGTTTCCAACATTCTATGAGGTAGTTATAAATATTTTGTAATTATACTGATTTGTAGGCCAATGTGAGACATGACATTATAAGTAGTAGAGCCTCGCTGATTTCAGCATGAATGGGCCGGCTCGACCGGGGAAGGACTTCCCTCTTGCAGAATATCGACGTGAAATAGCAGTATTTCTATTGTTGTGTTTCGTTCGTTGAGTGAGAGTGCCAGAGGCCCAATCACCCTATTTCCTCCTTTCCGCTCCTCCTCCTTCCACTTCCTCTCCGAAAGGGTCGGCAACAGGCAAGTGATGCCTTTGGTGTTGCAGGCGTCCATACGCTACGGTGATCACGTACCATTAGGTGGGCCGTATGCTTGTTTGCCAACTTAGACGTATAAAAAAAAAATATGACCTACTTTGCTGATAATTCTTCTATAATGTTTTATTTATATGAGCAGAAGGCTGGCTGGCCGCTCACCCTGCCTTATCATTGATAATATTCATAAGTAGCAAATTATCTATTCATAGTTTTAATCTATTGGACCCGAGTAAATAGGGTTTCGGGGGGAGAACTACGGGTCTCCCTCTTTGGACCAGGGTACTGCGGGGTTCGAAGCCCACTGCTCAGAAGTAAGTCGTAGCTGGATGACTCGGGCAATACCCGGCTTATAGGCCAGAAAGGGAAGACGTATGGATGTACGTCGGCAAGTGAGCGTGGCTTACAGATCCGGCACCATACTGGTGATATGCGATACGGCTTCTCCGTCGGCCTCAGCGAGGACATCGTTTGCAACTCTCAGAGTACGCAAGTGGTGAGCGGCTTTATTGCTCCGGTACCTATCTGGACAATAGGTAGTGCCACTTAGGTACGAGGTAGCTCGCTTACGAGAACCGGAATCACTCAGGATTTAGGATTTCGGATTGGGGACAAGGTCTCAGATTCTTTTTGGATTGGAGACAAGGTCTCAGATTCTTTTTGGATTTGGGGATAAGAGCTGTCTATAACTGGTCCCTGAAGGTGCTTTCGGGCACTGGAAGGTAAAGCGGTTCTCACTATGTACCGTAAGGTTGGTGAGTGGGAACGCCATATCATAAACTTGAGTAGACTGTAGAGGAAGGGTCTGTCCATATTCAATAATAATACCTATACAGTATGCAGTTACATACACTATAACTGCAAATGACAGCATTTTTTTTATCAATATTCAGACCTCATGCTTGTGCTATTTGCTTTAGTAGTTTAGTAATCGCGAATCTTGTGTTAATACATTGTAAACAGGAACCATAGATACATGGGCACCAGCAGCTGGTTGATGTCGCATTGGCATTTGTATCAGGTAGGGTTGAGGCCCCCTGCCTCAACCCTTCCTGTTACAAATGTCAGCCCTCTCTCATGTAGTACCTATTTAAATCTTAACAATTTTGGCTTAAATATCAGTTTTTCGTAATACGGAAGAGATAATTACATTTGCAAGAGTAATTTAGGTGTCAGAATATTTGAGGATACTGTCTCTGCCTATTAGCTGTTTGAAGTAATAGTATGTTCATGATAGCTGCTATTAACGATATAACCTCTCTAGAGTCACAGTGGTGTTTATTTTTGTAACCCATCTATGAAGTTTGTTACATCGTCGGTCGACGGATCGTCGTAATCGCTGTTGCGTGGTGTGCTTGATACTTTTATTATTAAACTAAATAATTGCATTATGTTTATTTTTCAGAACCCATCCTTTCACATGAGTATTTTATGGGTTAATGGTAATAAGGAAACAGAGCTCAGTGCTATTGTGGAGTCTATGAATGATATATTGTATCAAGATATAGAAAAATCGCAAAAATCTATTTTAATTGATTGCGTAAATTGCAAGATTGGTAACAAGTTTTTTCAATATTCATTAAGTTGATATGGCTTTGTATAATAAAATGGAAAATATGGTCAATGTCATTTGTACAGACAATGCCACAAATAAAGTATACATTAACCCCAATTTTAATAAACCTACAAGTAATAATTACACAAACAGTGCTGTGATGCATGTCAATCCTAGATTTTCACATTTTCTATCAAATGTCCAGCCCATTCCACACAACAATGCCAGAATTTATGTTAATCCTAATTTCATGAAATGTAAAAGTGCTGCTAATAGTTTTGTTAAAAATACTAACTCTATGCAGCCAACTACTGTTACACCTACTACAGATTCTTTATACCCTCAACAACAACAAAAACAGGAGGATCAATATCCTGTACCAATTGCAAAATCTCGATACTGTTTAGTAAGGCAAAATGTAACTAAAGTGTCGGACGCAGTAGCTGTAGAAAAAGCTACAAAAACTTACCAAGTAAATAAGTACAAATCTATACCACTAAATGACATCAAAAGAAATCTTGATAACGCAAAAAATGCCACAATTAAGCAGCCTACGGCACCAAGTTGTTCAAAACCAAATTATGTGATGTCTATAGATAAGAAGTATGTGGGTTCTACAACTTCTAATCCGAGTAGAAGCCAGTTTAAATTAGTAAATCGTAATGTAGAACCCATTGCAAAAAATTATAAGATCAAAACGAAAACTCACATTGAAATACGCAAAAAAGTTGAAATAAATCAAATAAGACTTAAGAAAATTATAGGCAATTTAAAGAAAAATAACATCCCATGTCCTACGTACCGAAAATTTGGGAAATGTTTAAGAAAACTACGTGGCAATTGTGAGTTCTTGCATGACAAAAGACATATATGCATTTGTCGCAAATTTATTCAAGGATTTTGTCATGATAAAGAATGTCTGTTATCTCATGATTTAACTGCAAAGAAGATGCCCACATGTTACTTTTATTTACAAGGAACATGCACAAAACCAGACTGCCCATACTTGCATGTGAAATTAAGCGAAAAAGTAAAAATATGTCCAGATTTTCTTAAAGGATATTGTGAAAAGGGAAGCAAATGTTTGCAGCGACACATTCAACCTAAGAGTCAAGTTAAAGGTTCCGTGGTAAGACAATCCTCTTTGACCTCAAAAAGGAAATACAACAAAATAAAATCAAATAATTCGGATCAGAACAATGTCAAAGTTACACAGGGTGTAAACAGGATAAATACAGATAGAACTGAAAACAGTGTAGTTACAGAGAGAAACGAAAATAACACTGAATATAGATATTATCAAGAACACAAGGAAGATGTCAGTGCCACTGCTGAGACATGTGAAATCATAAAGCCTATGCGATGTAAACTTGGAACGCTCCCATCATTTATTCAATTGTAACATTTAATCATGGAATTAATAAGTACTACGTACAACAGGAAAGCTCATTGTCGTCGATAATACGTGCCGAAGGAGAAGTTCTAGAGCTTGGTATTTTCTTTTGAAAAAAATTTGACCGTCCCGACCAAACCTATGCTAGCGGTAAGTATGTGATCATTCTACTATTAAAAGAATGAAAACTTATAGGAGTAATCGGCCCAAACTAAGCTAAATGACGCCACACTAGGCTAATATCTATCATTCAAGACATTGTGAGCCTTATAATATAGGCAATTAAGTTAATTTCCATTTTAACAGTGATCTTGTTGTACGTAGTAGTTAGTAATTCCATGTTTTTAGGGTTCCGTACCATGAAAGGAAAAAGTAAACCCTTATAGGATCACTTTGTTGTACGTCAAGACCCTTTATCTCGGGAACGCGTATCGAGTTAAAATTAAAACGATATACTCGGTCTACAGTCTCTTCAAGCTGTGAGAAAATCAAACTTCTAAGTTAACGTAAAAAAGATACGGCCGTTTATGCCGCAAAAAGACGTATATTTCGACACTCTCAAAGGAATCAAAATTTATAGGGTATTATCCGTTGACCTAGAACTATGAAATTTGGCAAGTAATACCGTCTACTACAAGTATAGGGTAAATCTCAAAACTATACATTTGTAATTAAATCATAAAAAACAGTGTCTTTATGCAAGGAACGGCGGTCTAAATTTTGAATCGAGTTAACCGTGTCATATTTGTACGGAACCCTCGGCGGGCGAGTTCGACTCGCACTTGTCCGATTTTTATTTATTTTAACCACAGATACTGAATTAAATATATACCACAAGCTCATCAAATGATATAACACATTTAAGTAAAGAGAATCAAATATCTGTTGAGTTTCGCACTTTAGGACAATTTCGTTCACCATTTGTTTCTTTTTTATCTCCCGCAAAATATAATCAAGGATATATTTATTATATATAATTATGTATTAAAGTTATCTTCAAACGCGAGTTTTTTTGTTGTTAATCCCAAAACTCAAAAGACGTGTATTATACTGGGTGAACCTGTTCCGTAGGAAGTGCTTATTTAATTTTCTATAAAAAGCTAGGTAATTGGTATAATATTTAATAACGAAGTAAATTTTCAAGCCTTCTAGTACGGATACAATCACATAAAATTGATAATTTGAAAAATATTTCCAAGTAAACATAGTGTTGATCTTGCGTACTGTTTTAACTATGTCTTTTTATATTTGTTACTAAGCTTTTCTACTGTTCGATAACAGATTCAATAAAACAGTGTATATGTATTCATCGCCTCGCACGTTTCTTTAGCAATCATGGTAAGTCAATTTGCTTTATATTTATTTAATTCAGTATCTGCCATTGTATAGGAATTCTATTTTTATATGACTTTTATATAATTCAATAGGACTTAGCTGAATCATATATGTATAATCGATTAAAGCCATTTGTCACTCAATAGACAATTAAATAACACATGACGGTTTTAAATGCGTGTTGATTAAATTAGCAAAGGATAAGTGTTATTCGAAACCAATGAGCCCGATTATAAGTGACGATAAGCTATTGGGTTCCTCACTTAATAACTGATTCGATTTGATGTCATGTCTCCTAATATTGTTCTTTGTTTTGTTAGCTGTCCAAAAGTACTGAATCGAAGAAAAAGAAGAAAAGTTAGCGATGTCCTTTAAATATAACTAAAATGTAATAAAAGTTTTTTTATTATGGTTAATGGTTTTATTGGATACTAAATATTATTTTCCATTATTTACAGACTGTATGAAATAAAACAAATTTATAAAAAAATTAAAACAATACAATACTTACATAAACATACTATTAAGTTAAAAAATGTTCCAGTCTTCGATACAAGTTATCTTATCACATCCTCTCATTAATCATTGTTGTCATATAGGTATGTTCTTTATTGCGACAACAAGCATGCCAAAGATTAAGCTTCATTGGAACCATCTGGGTGTCTTATTATTCTTTGAAGTTGATGGTTTATTCGATTTCTGCGAATGGTGTCCAGAATCGTCATGTTTTCGCCTGCTAGGTGCTCTGAAACAAAGTACTTATATTGGAATTATCAAATCCAGGTATTATTAACGGTATTCTTAGTGTCGGCAAATTTTAAAATCCTAATATTATAGAGTTTGTTTGTTACGCTTTCACGCCTTAACTACTCGATCGATCATCATGAAGTTTTACATACACGTTTTCCGGGGAACGGAAAAGGACATAGAGATAATTTATAAAGTATAATGTAGTTCATCCTGAAGTTGATTATACTTTATAAATTATCTACTCGTGTGAAATTAGTGCTCAATGGCATGCTTAGGCCGAGGCCTACATTCAGCATTGGACTAACAGTAGCTTTTCAGTAATAACTTATTTACTTTACGGCCTGAATCACAATTATTGGCATCGATTTCTTTTCTATTGAAAATAGCTCTATTGTGTAAACTTGCGAAAGCTTAAATTTTCATCTCCGCATACAAGCAGCTATTGATTTTATTTAATTACTGCGATATTTTAGTGTCCAATTTTACTTTTTAAAGGAAATTTACTACCGTCAAACGTAATAAAAGATTGCGGCATTAAGACAACGCATGAGAACCGATGCTTAAGAATGGGAATACATGTTTAGCGCGGTTAGTTCCAACTAATTAGCTTCGAGTGCAGAGAGACGAAAAGATGTAATTGATTAGTGACCGAGGCTGAAAAGCTTGGGCGGCGCCTTATTCCCCTAAAACTTTATATTCTTTCAGAATACACGCTATTACAATGATGTTCATAATAATTGACCTGTGCATTTCGTATACAAATGCCAACAGTTGTGTGTATTCCTAATCTTATACAGCAGTCAAAAGATTGTTATTTTAATTACAACTTTGAACATGATTAGACATTTTCATACATAAAATACTTCTAGAAATTTATTCAACACTATGTCGTTGACTGTACTTAATATAATACTGTTTTATGAGTTTAAGTAGATACGTCATACAATAACTATCTATTTGCGGAGGTTATCGCATACTTTTGACCTCACGCATCGTCTGACAAGTCAGTGTGTCAGCCTACCAGCTTGCAAGACCTTCATGTCGATTATACGCATTCGTCAGACCGAGGTCCGTAAAACGCTGCGGAATCTTGACGTGAACAAGGCCAGTGGTCCAGATGGTATCCCAGCCATAGTACTGAAGACCTGCGCACCTGAGCAGTCACCCATGGTGACACGTCTCTACCGCCTCTCCCTGGCAACAGGACAAGTGCCGAATTCTTAGAAGCTTGCTTATGTGCAGCTAGGGTTTGCATTATCCGTTAAATTTTACTATCCGGATAATATCCGAGAAAGAAAAATATTATTCGGATATATCCGGATATTTATTGGAAAGTAAAACTAATATTGAAAATACATATTTATGTAGATTTTTTTATTTATATAATTGACAATTATTATTGTCATGAAATCATAAGTAACAAATTCTTATTAAAAACTAAAATCACAGAATTATTTCTTAAAAAACCTAAATAAAAAACAAAAACATAATATATTCTCTTAACCTAAACAGTCATCTGTCTTCGTTAACAGATAATAAACGAAAGTATAAAATCATAAAGAATCAACTTATATAAATGTAGAAAACTAACAATTTGTTAGAATATCTTTTATTTTTCAATCACTGACTTCTATTACACATGTAATTAAAATAATGATTAGTAATTGTCCACTAGCTAACTGATACTTAAATTCTTTAATATTAGTTATGGCTTACTAATTTTTTGTCTTTGGTAGTATAATAGCAAAAATTGCATTAAATTCATTAATTACGTGTTTTGTTGCACATGTAAGTCATGTAACCCACAGCCGAAAATACCCTCTCCGCTTCTACACTAAAAGGTGGCACAGTCCTGAGTAAGTTGTACACTCGGGATAAATGTTGGCCTCGTTCGCCGCCACCATCGTAAAGAGCCATCTCAACTCGTACTTTTGTCGATATCCAATTGAACGGCTTCGCAATGTGATGATGAAGACGCCACAGCCAATGTGGCTTCATTTATTTTCTTCTGCAATTGTTCCTTAATGGAAAGGCTCAAATTGCAATCATCTTCACGCGATATCTTCTGTGGTTCTGGCGAAGGTGAAAATATAACATCTGATGTAAAACATTGCGTATTTATTCTAGCGATGACGTTCAATATCTCCTCACTACTGGGGTTTTCAAAATGATAATTTGAACTGCCTTCGTTGTAAACGTTATTACAGTTGTGTAAATATTTTAGTGTACCACTTAGAGCAGGCATACGTCGTTCAGCGAGCCTTCTTTTTAAGGATGTCATAATTCATTGAGCTTTTCAATTATGAACTTCATGTTGTATCATTCATCCGTGTTGTATCGCATGTTCGTTGTTGCAACACTATTGGCCCCTGCGTGATGCCAAGATGTATTATGACGTGTTCACGCGTAGCACAGGTAGAGAAATGCATAAATACCTATATAGTAACGACAGCATGGTGTGTTGTATGTACTTTTATATTTTCAGGTTATTTTCAATTTTTGCGGATTTATGGATTAGGTAATTTATGAAGCTTTATTGCATAAGGTAAATGTGGTGTAAAGTAAGCGTAATTAAATTTAAATCTCTAACAACATGAACATTAAGTAATTATTAAAGAGGAATAAGGCTCGTAATAATCGATATAATTAGGTATCCGAATATCCGGATTCTATGGCATAAATTATCCGGAGCCAAAATATGACGGATATCCGGATAAAACGGATATCCGGATATCCGGGTTGCAAACCCTATGTGCAGCCCATGCCAAAAAAAGGCAGTCGAGCCGACCCTGCAAACTACAGACCCATTTCAGTTACCTCCATACTCTGTAAGAGTATGGAGGTAACTGAAATGGGTAACGTATACTAAACAAGACTCCTAACATACCTAGAATCAAATAGTCTACTTAGTGATCGGCAATACGGGTTCCGCCGAAACCCGTCCACTAGAGACCTAGTGTATGCAAAGCATATATGGAGCGAGGCCATCGAGAAACTCGGCGATGCATTTGCTGTTTCGCTTGGTATTTCGAAGGCCTTCGACAGGGTTTGGCATGATAGCCTTATCAATAAGCTTACGTCTTTGGGCCTACCCACTGGCCTCTGCGTTTAGATAGCAAATTTCTTGAGGGGTCGCTCGATTTGAGTAGTCATTGATGGCCACTCGTCCAAACAAAAGGCAATTAATGCCGGAGTAGGTACCACAGGGATCAGTACTCCCTACAACTCTTTTTGCTGCATATTAAGGATCTGCTAAAACCTGGTACGTTTGGATATGCAGATGACAGCACGTTTGTAAAGAGTTACGTTTCCAGCGCCAGGGCCAGTGGCGCACAGATACAGTTGCTCAGGGAAGTTATGATCGAGCGTATGAACTTATCCTTGAAGGCAGTCTCCGATTGGGGTGATGCCAACATAGTTAAGTTTAATGTCTCCAAGACCTAGGCGTGTCTGTTCTCCGCAAAAAAGAGCCCATTCCAACTGGCTCCAACTTTCCAAGATGTATCCGTGCTTTCACCACTCCACTTTTATAATGCGTACCGCAAAGGAGTCGAACTCACTACCTAAGTCTCTGCTTCCCGATGAGTACAATCTGGGTGTCTTCAAGTCAGGAGTGAATAGGTATCTTCTAGGCAAGCGTGCTCCATCGTCCACTGCATCTTCACTTGAGAAGATCGCGGTCAAACGCAAGCCTATTACAATATTAAAAAAAGATTTGAAAAACAGTCCAGGAAAGCCCTTAATTGCATCTATCAGCATCGATTTGCATTAAGCTTTTTTTTACGTTGGAGAATACTTTGACGCATACCACTCCGCGGGGCGACGGAGAGGTTAAGTCTGGCTCATCGGGGAAAAGATACCTCGGTTATACCGACTAAACCTACCACGGTGTTCCTCGACATAACCATAGACGGCGAGGCCGCGCGAATCGTTTTCACATGCAATCGCGACCCCGTCGAAGTTTCAGCCCGCCCGCGCCGTGTGAAACGGCAGTCCACTACATTGCATTGAGATAACCTAACACTGACTGACTTTTATGATAATACATTTTATTTAATACAGCAAAATGTTTAAGAATCAGAATGCAGGCTTGAAAAAGTGTAGATGCAGTGATTTTCATATGATAGATGAGCTGATTGGAATTAATTGTAGGTATTCTAGTAGTTGAGGGTTCCGGTATCATGTCAGGATTTGACTGAGAATAAAAATTGTGTACCAAATTATTATTATTAAGTTACATATAAACACTGTTTAAAATCCACAAAACTTTTATCCAGCTTATATTATCCTAACTAATATTATAAATCCAAATGTGATTTTGTTACGCTTTCACGCCTTAAAAGTCTTAAGGACTTTCTGTCTTTCGCGCCGAGCGTAAGACAGATAATAACAGAGCTCGTGCGGCGCATATTCAAATCGGCGCGCGGCCGCCATAGTAAAATTGTATGGAGGATTTGAAGTGCTTTTTTGATAAATATGTATCTTTATTGTCAACCAATAACTTAAATATTTGGGACGGACAAATTGTAATATAACTATTTATGTTTTGATTAAGCTGTAAAATAGGATAGATTTCTACTGTTTTCATCTAAAAATCACGTAACACGAGCTTACGTTTTTGCAAAATTACGTAATTTTGTAGGTAAAATATTAATTATTTTAAGTTTTTTACACGGAATAATTGTAAACACATTCATTGCTATGGTAAATGTGTATTTTATATTAGTATTAAACAAAAAGTGTTGATTTTATTCACTTAACCGTGACCGCCTATTTTGGCACATTTTGCTCGGCGCAGTCTTAACTAATGGACCGATCATCATGAAATTTTGTACACACGTTGTCAGAGGTACAGAAAAGGACATGGAGTTTCATAAAAAAAAACAGTACTGTTCCCGAGGAACATAAAATTTATATAACCAACATTTACGCGAACAACATCTAGTATTAAATGCAAACCTGCCCACTATTAAAGCTTTGAAAACTGTTAACGAACTTTAAAACAACCGTCACTAAATGTTTCATAAATAAGTTAGGGTAAAATTATTATTTTAAACAATATTCTCACCTGTATTTTGAAGCCAATATGCTGGCGGCATCGGGTGCTGTTTTCTTTGAATAAATCTCTTCTTTCAAATATGGTTGTTTTGTTTTATCTTCTTCTACCCATTTGAAATGCATGTGGACACATGGCACAAACCTTGCATCCACTAACGATGTTTGAGGATCCAAAATTTCCTTTAGCGGTGTTGTAACTGTTGAACATTAAGAAATATACATACATACGAGAACATACATAGATTCACGCCTGCGAAATAAGGCGAAATAGAAGAAATACTTAAGAAATATAAGATAAAACAAACATATAATTAATATTTAAGTTTAAGAAGTTAACAAATGTAATGAAGGGAATTATTTTACTCACATATATGGAAGTTTTTATCAGGTTTCTGCAAATGTCTCTTAACAAAATTTTTAACATCTCCTACAGTGTTTATTGGTGTAAAAATTCCTTGAAGTATCATATGATCCGGGAACTGTACCCGCACTACAACATTTTTGTATATATTTAGTGTTTTTTGTGATGCCTAAAACAAAACGAAGTTTCCGAATATAATATAAATAAACATAGTCAATCTAATAGGGTACTTGACTAAAGTACGAGTAAACAATGCATGCTGTGTTTGCTTATTAATTGGTTGTACATAGTTGACTTCTGTGTATGTTATACGACATGTATAAATGAAATGAAATGAAAAAAAAAATATTTTTGTACCATCATGACATGCATCATCTATTATTATTATTATAGAATGTGGGTATAACAAAAAGTAATTAAGTAGGTAAATAAAAATATGTAAGTATAAAGAAACTTTAAAAACAATTAAAATGTTTATGTGCACGTCCCACCTGACGGCACAAAAACAACGGTGACGCGCACAACATAATGCTGTGGCACTTGCATTCTGCAAGCACTACACAGCGCTGATTTGCAGCGAATACCACAATTAATGACGTTTGGTCCGTCAATAGTGCACTCAAAATAAATGTATCAATGATTTACTGTAAGCAATCCATACAATAAATAAATAAATATATTTTAGGTTGCTTGGTAGCTTAATATAAGGTTCTCTATCCATTTGCATAAAAATTTAATACAATATAACATGGCATACTTTTGTTTGTCGTAATTATAGTTACGCATAACAGCTTACGCGACATTTTTTTAAGTATAATCATGAAGTTGAATTGAAGTTGAAATACGTTACTGGGGCTTCGTAACCAGTTTCGATCAGGGAATCCCTTCAGTCTACGTTACTGGGGTTTCGTAACTACTTTCGATCAAGGAATTCGTTCAGTCTACGTAACAGGGGTTTCGTAACTATATTCGATCAAAGAATCCCTTCAGTCTAACTAACAGGCGTTTCGTAACTAGTTTCGATAAAGAAATCCCTTCAGTCTACGTTACTGGGGTTTCGTGACCAATTTCGATCAAGGAATCCCTTCAGTCTACGTTACTGGGGTTTTGTAATCAGTTTCGATCAAGGAATCCCTTCAGTCTACGTTACTGGGGTTTCGTAAACAGTTCTGATCAAGGAATCCCATCAGTCTACGTTACTGGAGTTACGTAACCTATTTAGGTCAAGGAATCCCTTCAGCCTTCCACGTCTCTGAAGTTTCGATGTAGACTTTTTTCTTACTTCTACGAAACCAGTTATGATCAAGGAATAATATCAAAGTATAAATCTCTTCGGCTTTATACGTATGTAAGTGGACATTGGTTATTAGTATCGGTGGAGATGTCTGTTTACTTCAACCTAACCCGTTTCTTTCAAGGAATAACACATTTTCGATTAATAAAATAATGCGCTATGAAATAGTTGCAACGATATGGCAGTTCGAAAATCCTCGTGAAAGGATTTCACTATAATACATCTATACAGACAATGCCATATATAAAAGAAAGGTGTTTTACACCGTTTACTAACGTGTGCTAGACTAACACGTTTCCTGCCAACATTGTTTTTACCCGGATGGCGTTGTGGTTTCAGTATTCGCCTCGTCATTGGTATTGCACCTAGCGATTCCCTGATGGCAAATAGTTTAGTAGAAGTAAGAAAAATGACACCATCGAATCTGGTTACGAAACTCGTTACGAAGACGGCCGAAGGGAAAGATACACAATACATTACGGAAAAATTGTTTTGAAATTAGTATTTGAAGATTTATTGATTCCAAAAATAAATAGATTTTAAATATTTGTTGGTATAGTCAAGTATGTAAAAAGTAAATAATCATTTAAAAATACATATGTGTGTATTATGCTAGAAGACAATCCTAATACAATTAAAAGTAATAAGGATGAAGAGAATATATAAAATGTCATGAGGAACTAAATATTTTTAGTTATATAAGCACACTTTGAATATCTGATGTTCATAATTGAATATGTATCTATAAAAAGAATTTGAATTACCTCTTTATCTTTCTCTTCTTTTTGTGCAGTTAATAACAATGGAGTGTTTTCTAAACTTATTCGGCTCTGTTGTAAATCATGGTACAACTTGCGTACTTCGTCAATTGATAATTCATAGAAGTCATCTGGCAGATCTTCAAATTCTTCCATAGTATCAGGCTGCATAAAGACAACAGCTTTTTGATCTCCCAACTAAAATAAACAAATGAAAAACATGATAAGTATAATACCAATTAGAGATGTGACGACTCGATTTTTCAAACCGGTTTGAGCATAAACCGACCTGCACCGATGCAGGTCGGTTTATGCTCAAACCGGTTTGAAAAGTACCGCGACGCGTCTACCTAAACCGGTTTAGCCGTGTCATCCGTACACGCCTCGCGTCGTTCTGCGCACATGCGCGCCTGTCAATTCGAGTTACCGCCGCCCGCGCGGTCTGACCAATCACAGCAGCGGAAACGGTTAGCGTGCCGCGCACGTCGTCCGTCACTTGTCAATTTGTTACAGACCGAATCGAATAGAACTGACTGCACCGAACTTTTGTTGATATTTATTCGATTGTTGTTAATCTGTACCTATTCCCCGCTTGTATACTCGATGCGAACCGTTGACAAACCGTAAACCGTTAGTTTAATTGATCCCGTTGATTCAGATTGCATATCGATTTGGTAAGTTTCATTAGTTCGTTAATTCGTCAAACGGTTCAAACCGCGGTTTACTGCTATTTTGACGGTTCGGTTTGGAATCCGGTTTGCATGCATTGTGATTTAAACCGGTTTGACAAAACTCAAGACCGTAACATCCCTAATACCAATAAGTTATCAGTTATGGTTAGCTGCATGGGCCTGCGTGCAATGTTAAACTATTTACAAATATCCTTACAAAAGTAACTTCTTCTTCAATATTAAGTCTTCTTTCCAAGTTCTCCTGTGTTTGTGTGCGCGATGAACTACTGCCTACTTCTATTATACTGTCTACTTCTATTTCCATGGGTTCTTCAATTTCCTTTGTATGTAATATTTGTTCCTCAGGTTGTACTGCTGAGCTTTCTCCTTGCTCCAATGCTTTCTCTTCCCTTACTTTTTTATTTAATGTATCTTCTTTGAATTTGGCTAAAATATCAGGCTGGTGATATTTATCTTGTTTAACACGACTGTTTTCTGTAGGTGCTGTAATTGTTTGCTTTGCAGGACCTGGTTCCTCCATAGCCATGTCAGTTTTAGTATCTGCTATTTTTGTTTCAGTTACAGATTTTCTATAAACTGATGACACATTTGCCTGTCTGGAAGAGAAATAGATTGATTTGAATGATGAAGAATATTAGCAAATGGTTGGATGTTTTTAGTCATTTTCTAAAAACAATCATGTTTCCCATCATTATTGATTACATGCAGTCAATAGTGTTATATGCAATTTGCCACAAAGTTTCTTGGTTTATCTGTTTTCCTTATGACATGCAGCTGTTTAGTCAGCTTAGCCAGCTCTATGGTTAAGAACCTGTTCTGCTTTGCAGTACTCTGTTCTATACTACTTGTACTTTTCCTTCTAAATATTTTAAGCAATAAATATAATTAGATACCATCCATTACTTACAGGGAAAACCTCAAATTTCTTATATTTACAAATAAAAGAAATCTGTTTACATGTATACTAAATATGAAATGCTTTTTGTTGGTAAGTGCATAATTTGAGAAGGGCTAGACAAATTTGGCAAGAGTAAATATCGACACCAGAAGTATCAATTAATGTAAGGGACAAAACACGGTTTTTCAGGAGAGCCAAAAACAATATTTTTTTTACATATTTATCTGTAATTTTTTGTCGTCTAATCTGATCTAAATACGTAAACTTACTGGTTTCAAATTAGCATGTCCCTTACATAAAAAAACTGCTTAGTTGTACTATACGGGACTGAATTTTTCAATGTAAACTGTCTGGTATTAATGTAAGCACCAAGATGAAGAGAAAACTATAGGCAAAACTACTGTAAAGGGCATTAGCAACAATGGAACGGCGTGAAATGTGATTTATGATAGCCTATATAGCAAAAGTAAAGGGTAATTTTGGACCTTATGTCTATGACGTTTAAGTCCGTGTCTTAGTCATGGTGCCATCATTAAGTGGAAAAAATACCTACACCTATTTGTCCTTTTAATTGCTTATCTATTTCAGTATTGTATAGAAAATTATTTAGTGGAATGTGTTCTAACCGTTCTAAGGCCTCTAAAATATTGAATAAAGTTAAAGACATAAACATTGTCAAAACTTATTTTTATTTCAGACTTCTTAAATCAGTAAACAATTGCAACTTAAGGTTACATTTCAATTTTCTAATAACATCTCCCTTTTCAGTCGGGCGTAAAAAATTAACAGACTTTCAAAGAGATCAAAACAATTAACAGTTATACAAAGTCTGTACCTTGTACCTACTTATGAACTTACTACGTATTAGGTTTAATTGCAGCTTTTGACCATATAACTATAAATCCATAAACTTATATAAAAAAATCTCAAACTAATCAAAAGCCTTGTAAAAGTGTGAGTTCAGATAGTATGCAAGGCGAATGTGAGTTAGTTACGACGGGAATTAGAATTATGTGATGAGCAGCATGGAGATGAGACGAAATTGTAAAAAAAGAGTAATAATAATGAATAACAACGAGACTTCAGGTCTGACAAAGAGGGTCAAATGTGTGAGTGCTAAGTACGTGAAGGGGAAGACAGAAAAGATGGATTGATTTTATGAAACATAAGGACTAGAGTAGATATTGAAACTGATTATAAAAAAAAAGATAAAACAATGGCTGAGTGTACAAGAACCATGTGAAAGAATATGAACGAGAGTTGAAATGACTGTAATTGGAGACGAATCGAGAAAAAGATGAAGACTGATTGATTCTAGTCATCTTCATTTGCTGACTCGTCTTCATCTGTTTCGTTAAGGGTATCTTTGACTAAAATTTATTTGGCAGATTTAAATATTCGCAATGGAATCTTCTTGGGACTATACCATTGTCACACAACTTTTTGAGATCGTTGAATTTTGCAACAGAAATCGGCGTCTGTATCTTTGACTAAAATTTATTTGGCAGATTTAAATATTCACAATATATGCAACAGAAATCGGCGTCTCTTTCTTTGTATAGAGGAGACAAATGATCTATTTTCCATCGCTTTATTATTTCGCACCTGGCACAACCCATAGCATCTTAAACGACATCTTTGTTTTGTATCGTTTTCTTACTTCTTACAGAACTTTTTGTTCCTATTCCTTTACCTTTTCCCTGTTCTTCGCACTGTCTGTATAATTCTATTATATAAGTAGTACCATTCTCTAACATAGGTAGTATATCTAATCTAAATTTTGCTCGTGTTAGTTTTTTTCGAGTGCAAACTCTTATTATATTTTTAAAGTGTAGGTCTTTATTTTTCAGAGTGGTTTAGGTGAGAGATTATGGATGTTAATAAAATCTGACTAATATTATGTGGCTTATGCCGTTTTCTAGTACTTTTCATGAAATTTGGCCATTCAGAAATAGTTATTTTTTTTACTTCACTTTCAACAGCATGCATGCTATCAACTAGCATATATATACGTATGATCCGCCAAAAACTAATTTATTTGTATTACGTTTAGATTTTTAGAATTCTATAAGAAACTTTTAAACATTGAAATGATGACCTTGTTTTTATTTTGCCCTGAGCAAATGTCACAATACAATAACAACTTCAATATTTGTATAAACATGTCGCTATTTCACAACAATAGCGTAAAATTTAATTTAAGTACCTACTTGATTAAAAATGAAGAGCATATTATACAAATGAATTAAAGGTAACATGAATAATTTTCTACTAGTTAATTTTGACGTAGTTTAATTTTAAGAGACAATGTTGATTGAGACATGTAAAATAAATATTACTGTAAGAATTACGTAACTTGCATAGTTTCGTAGTATATTAGTGTAAGGAAAAAATTCCGGAAATGCTTTAATTGTGTTGACACGTAAGGGACATGTTATGAGCATTATACTAACTGCAGTTTAATGTAAGGGACTAAATTATATTTTAGAACTATTTACTTTATTTTTCTTGGACGTTAAAAATATTTAAGTCCTTTAAATTCTTTTTTTTGTCATAAATCTGTTTAGGCACTCCGAAAACGTATACTGTAAGAGATATTTTTTTAACGATAGAGAAATTTCAAGTGTACCAAACGATAGAGCGCGAAATTCTGTATCCAACAGTATATATAACTCATTTAACATTTCTCGATCAGACAGAGGCGTTCTGGACAAAGGCCAGGTTAAGAGCTCCTTGAACCGACGGGCGTGTATGAGGAATGTGATGAAAATGAATTAAGCCAGAGAAGTATGTCAGAATCGTAGCAAATGGAAATCCATAGTCTCTGCCTACCCCTCTGGGAAACATGCGTGAATCTATGTATGTATGTATATAACTCATTTTGGCCAAAATGTCCCTTACGTTAATTGATACTTCTGGTATCGATATGGTCCAACGTTATTAATAGGTTTCAAGGAAAAAAAAATTGTACATACTGATTATTAGTTTTTATGTAAAATTTGGTCAGGACTTCTAATGCTGCAGCTAGTGCATATGGATTGCAGAATGCAGAGCCACTTCAGGTTTTAAAGGGAAGCATATCCCCTTATTTAGTAAGAAAATAGTTCAACCTTCAACTTTATATATATGTTTCTTAGTCTTTATTTATGTATTTAAATAAAGACTAAGAAACATAGGCATATGACATATCCTCTGTATAAGTCCTCTTAATTAAGCTCCTATAGGTAAGTTGCATACAGCCTTCTAAGATTTTTTTATAGATGAACCTGTCAAATTCAACATAAGCAACAATAATGAAAAAATGTGTGATTGTGTTTACATTGAAGACAAGCCTTTACCTTAAATAAATAAATGCCTGATATCTAATCTGGAAGTTCAACTCTGACTCACATTCACCTTATTTTCTTTTTTAATAATTAAATTGTATGTAAATATTTAGCTGCAACATTATACATACATGATAAAGACTGCCACATTATATGAGGATACTTATATCTATTTGTAAGTACTCCAATACTAATATATTATGTCTGTTATTAGTTTTCTCACTGTCTACTTGTACCATAATTAACAATTGTTTCAAAGACTTTTAAGCTTTTTGTTTGGTCATCTTTAAAGGAAATAAATAGTAACAGTATTCAAATAGTACCTGGATTCTTCTTGTTTGTTGAGTAATCTCAAAATTGCTCTTCCTTTGATCAGCCCTAACTGCCTTAATGTCTTTTCTCTGAGGGCAGTTTCACCAACAACCTCTTGACGCATATATAATATTGTTGGATGAACTAATGCATGCATCTCAGATGCAGCTAATGATGTTATAAGATCATATAATGTTGTTGTGGGAGCAAAATCTGCTGTTCTTCTTTCACCTTAAAAATATTGAAAGACGATTATCTTCCAGCAGTGTGTTACATTGTTGACATAACTGAGTTCATTAAACTTTACCATCTTCTAGTTGCAAACCAATAGTAACATTTGATTCTTTTCTCTTTTGATCTGCTTCTACCATTTCAAGCATAGCTTTGTTGGGTAAATTTGAAAATCTGAGCGTAGTTGTTAGATCTAGGATACGGTTGTGGTGTTTAAGATCGTAATCAGAAGCCTGAAAGCCCTGCTTATGGCATACATCCTCCAAAACCTAAAACATAAATGTAATAACTCCTGTTATTGTATGTACATTAATTAATAACTCATTTGATGCAATATTAAGTTAATTTATTTTCTAAAACAAGGTTAAAGTAGAAATTAAATTGTTAATTACCGACCTGTAAAAAGCTTGTATCAGGTGTGCATTGTATTTTTTGCCTTCGGCCATTTGGCGTGAGCACAATAATATCTTTAGACATATTTCAATATTAATAAAGTTAACCGTAATCAATCAAATCAATGAAAATAGTGAGCAGCTACTCAGCAATTTTCGATATTCATGTGTTGTAAAATCATACGTCAATTTATTGTCAAATATATTTCATGTACCGGCGTAAATAGACAGATAAAATTGAAAGTTGGGGTTCTGTCTAGTTTATGGTTAATGTCAAACATCATTAATGTCAAAACCTATGGTCAAAACTTATATGCAATATCTTTGGTATTAAGCGAAGAAGCTTATTACCAAAATCGAAAGGTACTGTTCATCAAGAGCTAATTGAATTGGCCTGCTATTTTTATTTTGTTGTTTGATATTTTTATTTTATTATTTTTATTTGGAATTGATTTATTATTGTGTAATTAATAATTATTAATGTTCTATCTAGTTTAATAATTATTTTCATTTTAAATGGTTATTGGGTTGGGTTTAGAAACGTGCCTATTCGTTGGGCAGAATCTAAGGGTAGTACGTGATACTAGAGAGTTTTCTGAGCCACAAGCAGTAATTTTTCTTGCCGGAGACCACTCATTTTTAAAAAAAATAAGAAATTCATATTGCGTTTTTTGAGGTTGTGAATAAGTCATTTACACATAATTACGTTCCTTTGGCAGAATCTAAGGGTAGTACGTGATACTAGAGAGTTTTCTGAGCCACACACAAGCAGTAATTTTTTCTTGCCAGAGACCACTCATTTTTAAAAAAATAAGAAATTCATATTGATTTTTTTAAGGTTATGAATAAGTCATTTACACAGAATTACGTTCCTTTCTACTTAGGGAAGTAGAAGGATGCAATTCAGTGTCAAAATTATTATAAATTAAAGTTATTATTATAGATATTTATTCCAAAGTCATATTTTTATTTAATATTTCGGTGAAAGTGATTAAGAGAAATAATAAAAAATAATTGAGATTTTTATAAAATAAAAATGAGCCTCTAAATTCGGAAAAAGGAAATACAATAAAGGTAAATATTAAAATCTGTGACAGATCCGAATTAGTTTACCTCGACTTCACGTGGTACTTTTTGCCCTACCCCTAGAGTGTTTTTTAGAACCCGGAGGCACGGAAGGGGTGCAGCCTCCGCCCGCAGTAACCAAGCATAGGCACAAGCGAGCCTAAGCGGCCGAGGCTGGTCGCCACGGGCGACCAGCAAGTCGAGGCTGCTTAGGTGAGCGCATGGGCCAGTGCTTTGTTACGCTAGGGCGAAGAGGCTGCACATCCTGCAGTGCCGGAGAAGATGCATTCTCAAGATATTGTATAATATAGACTTATCATAGATTTTTGAGTAATTTATCAATATATGACTTAATAAAATTTTAAAAATAAAAGTCCATTTTTCTCGGTAATTATAGGGCTCCGGCGGGAGGGGGAGGCGGGGATTAGTTACCCTTCCCCCTCCCCACCCTCCCACCGCCACCGTTACCCCCTATCGAATAGGCACGTTTCTAAACATTTACCTGGTTATTAGTTAATTTGGTCTAATTTTAGTGTAAAAAATGTTATATAATTTAACTTTTTCTATTTAATTCATTGTGATTGAATTTTATCTAGTTTAATCCTATTTTAATTAATTTGGTTTATTTTAATCTTGTATATACGACCTTGAATTTTGTAAGTGCTGTGCACACCTGTAAGTGGCAAATTCCCTCTGTATAATTGTGTTTAACATAAGTATATTAGAGTAGAGTGTATTAGTGAATAAGTTGTTGGAGTGCCATAATTTAAATATATAAATAAATATATTATTATTATTGTATCGCACCAGAGAGTGGCCGCGTATGAATCGGCTATAGCTTTTGTAATATACTGCAATCTGCCATCGCAGAGTATACGATGTACACTAATCAAGTAATCACAGAAATCACCCAAGTAATGATGTACATTTTTTTTAAATACCCTATTTACTCTAGTAGAGCTCTACTCCTTGAACTGGCTTTGTTGTTTCAATATTTAATGATTTCCCGTTTAATTTATTTGTTTTGATTATTCATCAGTTAACGGGTTCCAAGTATTTTAAAATGTCAATTTATTATCTGTTCAGATTATGTACTTCACTAATCTCCTTTTTGCTCGCTCTCAATAATAAGATAATTGTTAACTCGGACCAATTTCACACAGTGTTTAAAACTTAATAGAGTGTCTCACCTCTCAAATACACGTTTAAATACGTGTATATTCGTACCTGGTTTAGGCGATCTTTACGTATACATAGTTATAATTCGATAGTGATAACACTTATTGCAGAAGAGATAGACTCGACCCTATATATTACTTTACTCTTTGGACTCGACTAATCAAGTTGAATATTTGACGCTTAGTAACGTTGGATTGTCCCCGCAATTGCTAAATTATGAAGTGAACAACAAATAATTTCTAATTATTTCCCTATGTATTACTTTACTCTTTATATTACCCTAAACATAAGAAGCATAAATTGCAATTTTGACTTATTTTTAGCATTTATCTCTGTTATAAACATTACCCTAGATGTTATCGTATAGGTACTAACAGAATGTCGGACTAGTGGGACTAATCCGCCGAAGGAAATTGACGAACCTTCGATCAAATATACCACAGATGTACATTCTCATACAAAAACCGCCTCAATATGTGGCACTGACCAGTACTACTTACTTAAAAGAGTCTGCATTTATTATGCAATCTAGGAAATAAACCGGAATAACCATTGAACGCCCACTGCGAAACATTTTGTAGTAGTTTAGTTAAAACACGTCAATGTAAAGCGTCCTAATTATGTTACTCGTGATACGCAAGCGTACTAAGTATATGGTACGGTCTTCACCCGCTAACACTACAGGAAACTCATGAAGTCAACTACCACATAAATATTTTTTTTTGTAATGGAGAATTTGGATCGAATGTATATTCAACATAAGTATAATAATAATAACTGAAAATGCTGTAAGTGTGGCTGTGTACTGGGCGAGCGAAGTATAGCAAGTAAATACAGACATGCCATTGACACGAAAGAAGTAGTATAATAATGTTCTTGATTATAATAAATCGTGAGCGCGTATTTTGTATATTCTTGTGTGTCCCTTCTTTGTATGGCTGTTTCATAAGTTATTGCTATATTGAGCTATAATAGTTCTCCATTTCCCCTGTGTATTTCGTTTTGTGGAAAACTTACATAAAAAAGATATGTTACAACTTATTTAAAAATAACTGTATTATCTGAAATCATCGATCAAATATACCATAGATGCACGTTCTTGTACTAAATCATACCCAAATAATGTCTCCGAATTGAAGTGTACTTATAGTAATTATGTTTACTCGTTTGACTATTTAAAAATAGTCCTAAAGTGAATATAAATTCAACTTAATGCAAACCTTAACACTTAGTGATAGAGTCGTAATGTTTTCTTCAATCTCTCACTACGGTAAAAATATCATATTAAGTAACAAAACATTCTGAAATGAACCTTATAATAATTACAATTAAGTGTAAACCCGTCGCAACAATTAAGCGAGTGTTATTATTTTGACTATAGGTATATGACATTCTTCGGAACATAGTTATTCATTTTAATATATTATTATTTTTTAAATCTTTGATTGGACGTGTAACTAAATTTACGTTATCGAATGAATATATTCTTTAATTTTAATAATTAAATGATAGTACTTTATAAAAACCAGGCATAAAATATATTTATATTAAAGTAGGCCAATAATTTGCAGTAGGTACTAATAATTATGCTCACCTTCGTATATTGTATTACAATAAGTATATAAAATATTTGTATGTGTGTTTTCTATGTAGTTTCAATAAATAATAATAAAACTATATACTCGTAGATGGTCGAATTAGCTAACAAAACTAGATATTTTACCAGGATACTTTCGTTGATGTAGATGCTAAAAATATAAATTATAACTGTTCTATCATTAAGGAAGGAACTAAGTTAAAAAAATGAACAACTTTACTAAAATAAGGTTTTTATGTACCATTTAACAATATCAACTTATTTAACAATTGTCGCTTAGACCGATCTTGCGTTTCTGTATTTTTTAATTTTGCCGCGTAAAAATCTTAATTGAAAAATATATGTCAATATATTTTTCAATTAAGATTTTTATTAACGTTACCTTATGACCCTTTCTTAGTTATATATATATATATATATATATATATATATATATATATATATAAATATATATATGTCGGAGGAAGCTATGAGTCGGGTTGATTGTTATTTACACGTATATACAATACAATATACAATATAAATATACAATATAAATTGTCTACATTTTAATTATGTACTTTTAAAATTCTTAATTTAATTTAATTTGATTTGTTAAATTATTCTATAGCTCAAAAACATTATTAATCTAATAAAAGTTATGAATATTGTAATTCACGTAACGACCAATCAGAGCAGAGCGCGTGCTTGAGTGGGGTCGAGGCGCCATCTTTACTTTAGGAACACTTTACTTTATTGAGACACATTTGAGCGATAGCGACTGATCGAGTCGGAACGTTGAGTTGTGAGTGTAAAAAGAAGTAAGATCAGTGCCCTGAACCCACTGCTCGGTCTTGACTGTTATTTTTCATTCGACATTATTGTGAAGTGAAAATATTGTTTATTCTAAATAAAAATAGTGTAACACCGGCATCGTTGTGTTTCGTTATTACCCAGATAACGCCCACTAAACCCGCAACTACTACTGACGTTGCCATAGAGAACAATACTTCTCCGACATATATATAATATATACACATATATATATATATATATATATATATATATATATATATATATATATACATATAAACCCTTTCTTAGTTACATATATATCTTCTTCATTAAAATACTCTGAACAAATTACGCTAGAAGTATTTGGTTGGTAAAATTCGTGATCTCGAGCTATAATACATCTCTATTTCTCCCTTCGAATTTCATTTTGTGGAAAGTTAAAATAAACTAATACAAAATTAAATATTATAATAATAATTCAAAACAATTTATAACGACTCTATGACATTTCATATGGACTGTGTTCCAAAGTAGTGGTGTCGATTGGCTCTCGCTTACGGGCAGCGCACGCAAGAGTGAGTGGGACAGGTGCGTAATACATGCATTTAAAGGAGACCGTCCATATTCGGCTTGCACGTGGACAATCGTCTTAGAAACAAAGTAAAATATTAAAAGCTTTGTTTAAATATGTAATAAATATTGGTTACCATCCAGTAGTATGAAATTGACGTATTTTATTTCTATATTATATCAAAATAATACACACAGCCTGGAAGCAATAAGGCAGTATTACTGCAACTGCATAGTCGGCCGAAGGACTGTTGGTTGCTGTGCTCACATACTGTCTGTAATATGGTACCTAAGCTGGGCAAGATATGAAAATGTCACTCCACCAGCCCAGTTTTTGGAAAATATTTTAATAACTTATGAAGGTGATGGTGACACATGAAAATAAATATTTTTTAAACAATGTGTTTTATTTTATTATTTAACGAACTTGATACTAAACTTCAAAGAATAATGTTATCTACTTAGTTTAAGCTACTCAAAATTAATATTGTTATTACAATATAAAATTGTTCACGCCCAGGCCAGGGTCCCATACAAGGTGGTCGGTCTCCTTTGAACGAAAATATCTTCAAATATATTATTTAAAGCGCCATATTCAACAAAATATAATAAATATTTCATAACAAAACTATACTTACCGAAAGTAATAATAATAATAATAATAAATTCTTTATTTCCATAGTATACATAACTATTACATGACGTTCCGTTGGTCCCAAACTAGGCTGAGCCTGTGTCTTGGGCACCATTACAAAATTATGCAGGTTGTTTATAACTTATAGTATCCAGTGAATAATTAACTAACAATAGAATTTTAATAAAATAAAAGTATAAAAAATTAAAAATTAGTAAAAGGTACATATGTGTGGTTGTGTATTGTACATATTTGTGTGTAAGTATGTGTGTTTTAGAGTGTGTATGTGTGTTTATGTGAATGTATGTTAAATTTTGCCTCCTTTTGTATTATTTAACAATTTTTAAAATGTTTTCTGCGTCAAAATATGATATTTTTAAGAGCCAACATCTGACCTTATTATTCATTTCTGTTTTACTGATATTTTGGATGTTAAGTAATGCACTTACTTTGTTAAATATATGTGTTTGTAAGAATGAGGGTAATCGTTGAGCAAAAGTGGAGTTTACGGCTATAGTAGGAATTTTTAATTTACGTTTGTTCTGCTGCTCTCTTACATTGTTTTCACTCGTGGCTTTAACGTACATTTTTGTAAAAACCTTGTATATGAAGATTTTTCTTACTCCTAAAACAGCTGCTTCTTTATATAGTATGTCAGTTGGGAAACAGAAAGGTTTGTCTAACATAACTTTTAAGACAGCACGTTGCGCTCTTTCAAGCTCTATCATGAATTTTTGGGCTGATCCACCCCATACTAAAACGCAATATCCTAATAGAGATTGACAGAGAGCTACGTAAACTAATTTACAAACATCCTTAGGCGCAGAATCACGTAAGAGTTTCATTATATAAATAATTTTCCGTGTGCGCTTTGCTAATCCCGTGATGTGAATTTTAAATGAGAGGTGTTGGTCTATAATGACTCCTAGATATCGCAATTGGTCAACTTGAACTATGTTGCTACATTGGCATCGTGAGTTAAAACTGTCGAAATAAGGACATGAGTCTGCATGAAGTTTGATGTTCCATTCTGGTATACCAGTTGCACGTGTTTTTCGAAATGCTATGTAATTAGTTTTCGTGATGTTAAGGGCTAGCAAGTTAGAGTCAAGCCAATCAGCAAGTTTACGAACACCTGTTGCAGCCCGTGTATAAACTTCAATCCAGTCGATGCCATGAAATATAATAGCTGTATCATCAGCGTAGCAAATGAGATCAGCGTTAGGGATATCTATACCGAGTATTCCATCTATGTAAATTATAAATAGTGTAGGACCGAGGATGCTACCTTGTGGTACGCCGAAACAGATATCTTGCTCATCACTAACTTGATTTCCTACTTTAATACATTGTCTTCTGTTGCTTAGGTAACTACAGAACCATTGTAGTGCAGTTCCTCTGATGCCGAATGATTCTAACTTGCGTAAAAGTATTCGCACAGATACGGTATCAAAGGCTTTTGCAATGTCTATAAATAGGCCTAAACAACGACGGCCTTGATCTACATGTTTTGAAATTATGTTAGTAAGAAGTTCAACGGCATCTTCTGCAGATCTACCTTGTCTGAATTCAAACTGTCGTTCTGACAGTAGAGCCTTTTTTTCTGAATAACTAACGACACGTTTGTTAATAAGTTTTTCAAGTATTTTGGAAAAGATACTAAGTAGGGATATGGGTCTGTAGTTATCAGGAGTATCTTTAGGCCCACTTTTATGGATAGGAGATACTGAGGCTATTTTCCACCTTTCAGGGAAGGTACCTGTAGTCATGCTAAAGTTGCAAATAAACGTAAATGGTTCTAAAATATAATGCCTAATATTTTTGATAAAGGGAGCTTTGTAACCATCGAGCCCAGGAGCGCTATCATTTTTGAGACTTTGTATTATCGTGTCTATTTCGTATATATCGGTAGGGATCATAAAAAACGATTCTGACCCAAAATTCTTAGTTTTAACGTTAGTAGCTAGAGCGTCCTCTGACGTACAAAGCTTTTCTAGTATTTTATTAGATAAATTCTTGCCGAGTGACGAAAAATAATTGTTATGATTGTTTAATGCTTCTTTGGGTGAAATACTGGATGCTGTTAGTTCTTGACAGTCACTTTTCTTTTGTGGAAAGTCGCAAATGTTTTTAATCGCACCCCAGAGTTTCTTCGTATTGTGATGATTATCCTGAAGTAATTTACTATCGTAACTGCTTTTAACTTTGCGAAGGATTTGTTTAAATAAGTTCCTATATCTTGAGTACGATACCTTCAGTGTCTCGTTGTCGGGATTAAGTCTAACTTGCGCGTGAAGTTTGTCTCGAAAACGCATGCAACGTATGAGGCCGGGGGTAATCCAGGGTTTAATTATGTTCTTTTTACGGTTACTAATTGTCTGTGTGTTTTTTGCTACAGCCGAACTAACTATGTTCTCAAAAACGCTTAATGCTTCATTAACATCATTGCTGCTATTTACCGGAGACCAATCTGTACGTTCCAGATCTAATTTAAGGGCATCGAAATCAATTTTTATATAATTATTTAATTTATTTTTATTGACTTTTTCTTTTAATGTATTTAGTCCAACCATAACTGCGTCATGGTCTGACAGAGTGTATTTTGCTACGATACCCAGTATAGCTCCATTATTTCTAACTAACGCATGATCGAGACATTTATTTCCGCGGGTTGGTTTAGTAATAGCTGGCAACAAACCATATTGTGCCATTAAACATTGATGATCTGCGTTATCTCCACTGGGGTTCTCGGATAAAAGATCAATATTAAGATCGCCTGTTATGACTGTTGTACTCTTTTTAGGTATTTCTTGTAAAGTTTTGGCTAATGTTTCTAGAAAATTGTTTAATCTACTGAACGAAGGGGATCGATATATACCAAAAATATTGAGTCTTATTTATATTAACTATTAAACAATTTGAGTCAGCAATTTCAGGCTCTATTGCAGTTGCTATATGGTGGTCCCTCACATATATTGTTACACCTCCTGATTTATTGAGGTATTTTGTCGTGTGGAATTCCTTATACCCATCTAACTGTCGGATTGTAGAGTTTTCATGAAGCCAGCATTTTGTTAGAACTATTACATCAAAATCTATATTTAAACGCTGTATGACCACTAGGAAGCTATCAAAATTTTGTTGTATACTTCGAATATTTAAAGTCAGGATCTTAAAGTTGTAATTATTAGTCAAAAGGTCCTTGGAGAGTTCTAATTCATCTAATGAGTGACATTTTATACTAAGTGTTTGTTCAATATTTTCTTGTAGTTCTAGGTTATCCATGTTAAGATTTAAAATTTAAAAAATATATAAAAATTATAAGGATAATGTGTTTTTGTATCACTCATATTTACATAAAATGTTGACCTTAAGTTAGGATAAAAACAGATTTTACTGTATTGTTTGGATGAAGCACTTAAAAGAGTAGAGTAAATGTAAATGTGTGTTTGTTTTGTGTTATTTTTATGTATAATAATTATTGTGTAAATAAAATGTTTGTATACTAACCTATGTTTAGAATATTTGAAAAAGAAAACATGACAATATATTAGCAAAAATGAAAAGTAAAAATATAAAGATATTATATAAGAAAATATTAAAATACAACAACTGTTATAACAGTCTCTAAATTGGCCTCTGTAATGAAAATGGTAAACAGCTTTGTTGTAGATATTTATAGAGGAGTAATAACTATAGTTAACAAAGTTACGGTGCAGCTCGAAGCAACCCGTGTTATTATACGACATGGAGAGTATATTATTGGTTTTGCTTACTGGTTGACGCTCGCGTTGTAGAAGTCTGGGCATCCCTGTTTGGGCACTGTGTGTTAAAGTATGTATCCATATCGGTGGGATTTCGAATGACAATGGCTTGTTTCCCTTCATATTTCCGAGCTTGTATTGTGCCATTTTTGACCCAGCAGTACTTGAAACCTGCTTCCCTTGCACGTATTCTTGCTTCACGAAATAACTGCCTGTATTGTTTTGTAAGATGTTCATTCACAAAGAGTTTCCTCTTGGGTCCTTGTACCTCGATATCCGATGTGACGAGTTCCCTCCTAGATTTAGCTGCCTTAAGAAACTCATCACGTTTTGCAGTTCGAGCAAAACGGACGATTATAGGGTGTGGTCGTATTATTCCTGCTGGCTGAGACTTAGTTTCACTTCGCGTTCCAGGACCATAGGTTCCGTGACCATATCTAAGTCCTCGCTTACTAATTTAATTCCAATCTTATTGGCGTTGTTTGTACTATATGTTGGAGGTTTTCATTAATATTTTCGTTGACACCCATGAGTTCTATATTGTTCCGCAACGCTGATTGAGCTTGTGTACTCAATTGATCCTGTAGGTCAGTTACCGCTACCTTGAGTGATTTGATCTCAGCTTGGTTCGTCTCCAAGTCGAATAGCTTTTCTTCATTTTTTGTTACACGCGTTTCCAAATGGTCTATTCTATTGGTACAGGTTCTGACACATTCTGAAAGTGTTTTAACTAGATCTTTTAGGTCGAATACTTGTTCTCTCAAAAGACGTATCTCAGAAGTAAGTGACATGAGATTATCGTTAACGTTGATAATCGTGGGCTCGTCGCTATTAGTATTATTTGTTATGACGGCTTTACGTTTCGTTGATCGCGTAGTCATTGTAGCATATACATCAGAATTAACGTTGTTTTTGCGTATCGGAGAATGGGTCTTATCGCTCTTTGGTTCCTTACACTGACAGTTTGGACATATCCAGCTCATAAGATATTCATCCGAGAAGGTATGATATTTGTCTTTCGATATATTCACGCATAGCAAATGATAATCAGTATTGCACTTATAGCATGCCATAAAAGCTGTAGCATTATCAGTATTAGATAAGTAAGCCCCACATTTATTTAACATTTTGTATTTATTATAACTGTTTTGGGTAACAGAAATGCAATAAAAATATTTTGGTAATTTAAATACGATAATTCCTAGAAATGGTGCAGGTGCGTCGGTCGTTGATGCGCGAAGACACGTGCGTTTGTGTGTGCGCGCTTCTTATAAATTCTTATTGGTCGAATTTACAAGCGACGCTTTGATATTTACCAATTTAATCAAAGTTCGTTATTGCACTTTTTGGATTATTTCACTCATTGTTCATCAAAACTACTTAGAAATATGGAATAATTAGAGAGTACACGTCATTGTTTTTATTTTTAAGTACGACATTCCATCCTTTTTTTGCACTTTTAGAGTATAGTTTTTGCATTCTTTCACTACACACTTTGGCATCGTGAAGCGTTTGACCGCTAGCGCGGTCGTAAAGTGGCTGCGAGCGAAATTGTGCTCACGACTGATTTGCGCACAGTTTTGTTGGGGCCATTTTTCGAGCGACAGTCGTGCATCTATGGTATATTTGATCGATGGCTATAACCTTTAATCATGGCTATAACAAATTCTGGACTAAAGTAAGCCGGAACCAAAATGACGGAGTTGTGGTGTTTGTACGAAGTGTGACTGATGTTTGTGTCTGCGAGCCCGATTTCGCCGAGGGAAATTGTTTAATTGTTACTATCAAACCCGATTATACAATCATTTTCTCTTATCGATCTCCAAGCTATAGGAATACGACTATTTACTTAAAATCACTTGATAAAGTGTTTAGTAATGTACATGTACCTACTAAACACATGATTTTGACAGGCGACATAAAACATAAAAATCGATATCCTGCCAGGGTCCTTATCAAGCTCTGCACAGGATTATCTTAATTTAATGGCCGTGTATGGACTTATACAGGATATAAATAAGCCCACGTGTATTAATACCTGTATTGACCACTTTATGGTGAAATGTTCTTTATGTTGGAAAACCGTTTTATTTGATCAACAATTAACTGATCATTCTCCGGTATTACTATATATTAATAAATCTAGAATTACCAAAAAGAAAGCAGATTTTAATAAAATTAGAATAGATTACAATAATATCAAAGAAGAGCTTGCCAAATTGGTGTGGCATCGATTATATGCAACAAATGACACCAATATTGTATCTGAAATATTAACAAATAAATTGTCAAATGTAATCGTTAATAATACAATTATTTTGCGGATATCGAACCGGTTGAGACCATTAAACCTTGGATAACAAAAGGGATTGTACAATGTAAATTAAATGTAAATCAAAGAAAACGAGATATTTTGCATCAGAAAGCTAAAAAATCACCAAATGATACTCAAAAAGAACAACAATATATAAAATACAGAAATATATATTGCAATAACATTATAAAAAATCTCAAATATAGATAATACCAAAAAAAATTACGAATAAATAAGGATAATGTTAAAGAAACGTGGAAAATTGTAAGGGAAGTATGCGTCTTAAATCGTAAAAATGAAGTTTCAGTATTGATAGCACTTCTAAATCTTCACTTAATAAAGTGAATGGTTACTTCACATCAATCGGATGTAGTCTAGCTAACCAACAATTAAGTACCATGAACTTAAGTGAACAAGACCTAAGCACGGCAAGCTAAACTTGAAATCAATGGTATTTACGCCAACTGATATACATGAAGTGCGAGGGATTATATTAGGACTACGATCACACAGTGCACCAGGATGGGACAAAATCATTGCAACAATCCTGAAACAAAATCTTTATACACTTGCTCCACCCATCATGTACTTGTGTAATATAAGTCTTGAAACAGGAATTTTTCCTGCTGCCTGTAAGCAAGCTGTGGTCTGCCCAATATATAAGTCAGGTGACAAGAGTGAGCCATCCAATTACCGACCCATATCTCTTTTGTCAACGCTGTCAAAAATATTAGAAAAATAGATAATAGAAGGGTAATTAACTACTTAGAAAAAAAATGGAATGCTTAGCGAGTCAGTTTGGTTTTCGGAAAAGAAAATCAACTGAAGATGCAGTTTTGACACTTGTATTTAATTTAGACAAAGGCAAAAAGTGTCTGCAAGTCTTTTTGGATCTCCAAAAAGCATTTGATACAGTGTCTATTCCTATACTATTAACACGACTTGAAAACGTTGGCATGAGAGGTGTGGTTCTGAATTGGTTCAAGGACTATCGGGTAGAGCACAGAATGTAAGAGTGGCAGGCATTGAAAGTGACCATGCTGTCTGCAGATACGGTGTTCCGCAGGGTAGTACGCTTGGCCCTACATTGTTTATTAATGTGATAAATAGGACTTTGTAGTTGACAAAGTTTTGTACTATAGTCTAAATTATAGCAATTCTGCACTTCTCTTTCACTCATTGGTATGTATGAATCTTTTTGGAGATTCATACCATTTGATTCACTAAATTGGGACTATGGTTACCATTTTACTCTCGAACATCCGAGCAATAGGTATGATTTTATAAATGTCATCTCATAAGTTTCTCGAGTAACTAGAGGGATCTTAATTTCAAATAGAAGATATTGATCTGTTACTCTGACCTTAGTTTTCAATAAATGATAGATTTTCAATAAATTACTATTACTATGAATATCTTGTATAGGTAATACCTATTAAATCTTTGGACAAATGTCCAGAGATAATGCTCACCTCAACTCGTAATTGATCAGGCGATATTATGTGTATATTGAAATTCCCGTGATATATATCAGTAACGGTATCTAATAGATTGCTCTAAATCATTTTCAAACTACTCAGAATGCTATTTGCGATAACAGATGATAATGTAAACTCACTTACACTGTCTACCCCTTCTTAAAAAGCGAATTTTGGGTTTCTATGGTCTGAATGTGCTGATTAATCAGTTTGTGTTGTTTATCTATTGACTGATCTAAGCGTTTCAAAAAGTTATACTGTCCCTCCAAAACGGATGTTTGGTTCCTCCAGAGGTTAGCGTGATGATGTTGGTTTGTTCTAACGAGGTCAATGTCTTGCTGATATTGTGTAGTAAAGTTATCATTATCATCCAGAACTCCAAACAATGTGTTTGCGATGTTGCCTATTCCGTTGAAATAGCCCCGACGCACTCGGTTCAATGTACCAGTATGTTGATTAAGCAGCAGCTGATCGTAGTAGTGTAACTTGCTATATCCTACTCGAAGGACCATGTTTGGGTTGCCCCAAACTACTTTAAGATGATTGATATTAAAAGAACTAATTGATATTTTGATAGTTTATTGATTTATAGGTATATGAATATTGATAACAATGAGTAGGTCTACCGTGAAATAGGCGAAAACGTGAACTAACGAAATAATGAATAAAATGACGCGTACCGACGCATGACCTACATAATATTGATGACTATGAATTATGTATGTTCGGTTGCACCGTACAGTCGGTATGGGAGGAGACGGGTGTTCGTCCTCTCCCAGAGGTTTTAACTGGTACAAGGAACCGAGCCGGCCAGGGCGTATTCCTAAAATGGAAGGCGTGCCTTTAGCGGGATTCAGAACCGTTGAGGCCCTCCAGCCGGTGTTGGAGCGGTGGGCAGGGCGGCAGCATGGGAGTCTTTCCTTCAGACTGGTTCAGGTGTTGTCAGGGCATGGTTGCTTTGGCAAGTACCTGCACACGGTCGCTAGGAGGGAACTGAGCCCCATCTGCCACCACTGCGGGTATGTTGAGGACACGCAGCTTACGATCGTAGCATGTCCTGCCTGGGCGGTGCAGCACCGTGAACTTGTAGGCGTTGTGGGAGTCAACCTCTCGCTGTCGACCATGGCTTTGATCACGGCATTGATTGAGAACTGAATAGCGGTCGCATCCTTCTGCGAGGATGTTATCTCGCAGAAGGAGGCGGCGGAGCGGCATCCGTGAGGAGAGTATCCTTGCGGATTCGAGCCACCGCCGGCGGACCGGGCGGCGCAAGCGCGCCAATGCACGCCTGATGCCGCCATAGCGAGGGCCGCGGGTGGGAGAAAGGGGATCTCCCGTCCGCTAGCCATTGAGTCGGAGTCGCCCTCTGTCGTGCCGGGGTGTCACCCAGGAGTCGTCGGCCGTGTTGTGTTGGTCATTGCTGGGTGGGTCGTTGATGTAGTTTCAGTTCCAGGGACTCACCCACCATTCAAAGCAGCGAATTGGCACACCGTGGTGGGTTTAGTCGGTAGTACCCGGGACGTTCCATCTTTTCCCACATAACATAACCTCTCCGCTCCCCTTTTCAGGCAGAGAGGTATGCGTCAAAGCAATCCCGCAAGGTAAAAAAAAAGGTGCCTATCATGACGATGACATAATTTCAGTTGATTATAGCTGACGCGAACTGCCTGCCATAGAGAAACAATGGCAATCAATTATGGCGAATATTCGGCCAGGTATTTATTTTAGCATACATTTTGTCGATCGTTATGTGAAATCCATGTGAGGCCAGTCTCTAATAATATATTTGTTTCTAAACCAGGCCTACAAATGACAATTTGCAGGTTCTTTGCTTGGCTTGTTGTAACTTACCTGCCAATTAATCACTTTGAAGAATATGAAATATCCATAAATGTTCTGAAAGAATAAATAAAAAGCTCGGTATTGTCCAAAAAATATATTTTATTGTAGTAGACAACACGAGGGCGCGCGCCCGGAGCCCAGCCTGCACCGCGCGCGCGTCCCACAACAACGCTTCGCTATCTACGTCCAGCTCTCTGTTTTAATAATTGGAATAGTTTATTTAATAATTACAACGTTTTTTTTATCTGTCCGTATTTTAACATTAGGTATAACTAACTTCGTCTTGTATAACTTGGTGTAAGAACAGCCTTCAGGAATTGAAATAGGGTGGCGCAATACACGCCTCACAGCACTGTTTCCATTTCTACTCGTGTCCGTTCTCTGAAATAACAGAACGATATTTTATACATATTAATATGGATGGCGCAGTGGTATAAGTGGGCGCCGCGCCGTTGCCACCGTGCCTTCGACCCCTACATAAGACAATAATTAGAGTACCTAATCCAAAAATAGTTATCCCGAGTCTGGGTGTTCTTTGTGTCCGTTTTGAATTATTGTAAAGTCCGCCGAATTTCGGATTCCGGACACAGGAATATGCCTAGTACGGGAGAAGTATTTAAAAACATAGAAAGTGTTTCATCGACATCTCTTTCTGCTTGCGCGTAACCCATGGTTACGCATACCGGGCAAAAGTATGTTATCCAGAATATTGTATATTAGTGTGCCAACTTTAGTTCAAATCCACTTCACGATTTACGCGTACCTACTTGATTATACTAAGGATTATTTATCCATACTATAGTCCGTTTCAAATACGAAGTCCCATTTCACAGATGATCATGGAACAGCAATAGTGAAGAGACCGTCTAAATCGACACATCACGGAATCGATTACCAATTAACTTTCCAAAGAAACAGTAATCGTGGGTTTAGAATCGAAACAGAAATGATAGAAACAGAAAAACAAAAAAGAAGTTAATCCAAGATTGACATATCGAAAGAATAGTTATATTCATATATAACGTGTACAATTGTAAAAAAGATCTGGGTTTATCCTTGATTAATTTCTAGTATAACGTACTTACTCCATACTTAGTATAAGGGTGAAATAAATGTGGTATAACAGATTTTTATTGGCAGGACGGCTACTCTTTATAAACTATGGGATATTTCAAACATACGTCCAATACCACATTTTTTGATAAAGAAAATATATTAAGGGTTTGCAGAATGTGATTTAAAGTACGTTGCAACCTAATAATAAATTTACAATAGTATTTCTCAGACAATGGTTTTTACCTCGAATTAGTTCGATTTTATCCGATTCAAACTATCGCGTCACTAAGTATAACTGAAAGTTAAAAAAATACCCTAGTGCGTAACCATGGTATTGAAGTAAAATATTTTTAATTTTGAAGTTTAAATTATTTAACACTAATATCATTAGAAATTATTAGTTGATTATGTTAGTGCTACACAGAGTGGTTTAGCATCGATAAAGGTGTTAGACAAGGATGTGTAGCGTCACCTTGGCTGTTTAACCTATACATGGACAATTGTTTGAAAGATTTTAAAGATTGTGAATGGGGATTAAGAATGAATGAGTTACTTGTCAAATGTCTTCTTTATGCCGATGACCAAGTAATACTTGCGTCATCGGCGGAAGAGTTGCAGGCGATGGTAACTATTATGCATGGTGCTTTTAAGAGTAAAGGAATGAAAATAAATGTAAGCAAGACGAAAGTAATGGTATTTGAAAAGGAAGAGTGTGTGACGATGTGTAATATTATGATTGATGGAGAAAAAGTGGAGCAAGTGAAAGAGTTTGTATATTTGGGTACTTTGTTTACAAGGGATGGTAAACATGACGGAGATATTGAAAGGAGAACGATTGCTGGCAACAAAGTGAATGGAGCCCTACACGCTTTTATGAACAGTCGAAATGTATCCGAAAAGGCACATTTGGCTGTTCATAGAGGACTATTAGTGCCCACACTTATGTATGGAAGTGAAAGTTGGGTATGGCAAAAGAATCATGAGAGCAGAATAAATGCTGTAGAAATGAGAGCGTTGAGAAGCATATGTGGTGTGACTCTGAAAGATAGAATAAGAAATAGTGTGATTAGAGAGAGATGCGGCATGAAAGTGGATATAGTTACAAGAATAGAAAAGGGTATGTTAAGCTGGTTTGGACATGTAGAAAGAATGGACGAGGAAAGACTGACTAAGAAAGTTTATAAGGCTAGTGTGAATGGAACAGTCGCAAGAGGAAGACCTAGGCGAACGTTTCTCGATCAGATCGGAGGCGTTCTCGACAAAGGCCAGGTTAAGAGCTCCTTGAACCGACGGGCGTGTATGAGGAATGTGATGAAAGTAAATGAAGCCAGAGAAGTGTGTCAGGATCGTAGCAAATGGAAATCCGTAGTCTCTGCCTACCCCTCTGGGAAACAGGCGTGAATCTATGTATGTATGTATGTATGTTAGTGAAACAATTACATCAGGTTTTGTATGGATTCTAAATATTTAAAAAAGTCTTTAGTACCTACCATAAGTAATCATTGTTTATTTTAACAATTTATATGAAATGTGCAGAGTTACGTGCTATGAAGTGTCAAAAGGGACTTCGTATTTGAAACAGACTATCCGAAAATATCTGTCAGTAAGTTTCATTACTAGAAACTACTACACGACAGCGAATTCATTTTAACGGTGGCAATATTATTAAGAGATACTATTTAATAAATAAGTAGGTACGAAATTACGGATTATAAATTATAATATAATAAATAGTTTATTTTCTTAAATATATTTTAGAAGAAAACAGTGCAGTGACATCGCATTGTTGAGGCAATGGGCGAGCGATGCAATGGTGCACATCAGATAAGCAGGGGAAACGCCAACATAAAGAGGAGCACCCATCAATATCAAAGATCACACGTCAGATGACATATTGCTAGTATCTACATATATTGAACGCTTGAAACTTGAAGCTATGTATATGATTTAATGATTGATGATTATTCTTAACTAGTTTTCACCCGCGGCTTCGCTCGCGTAAATGTAGGTTAGGGTAGGTTAGGTTCGCAATTTGGCGGGGGACCCCCCATAGTGCTTGTGTCCTCGTCGCGTCCCCCGGAAACGACCCGGTTCTGACACCGTAACAAAAGTGTCAGACCGGGGTTCTGCTAAAGTGTACTTGCGTGCCGGTTCGTATTGTCCTGCTTCAGTGTTTTCTGTCTGTTGTTTGTCTGTCCCTGACTGTTCGCTTGAGCCATGCCCAAGCAACAGCGAGATGCGCGTGGGAGGTTTAAAAAAGGCCCTTATCAGGGCCACCAAAAAGGCCCTTCTCAGGGCCACTCCGAGCAGGAGAGTGCTCCTGAAGAATTTTCGGACACCATGTCTTTTGACTCGTGTGCCGAAGTAGTGGCGGGGGCCACCTTTGGGGAGGCAGGCAGCCGAAAGCGGCCGTCCACTTCGTTCTCCGTGCCTGGATATTTAGACTCAGACACGGAGACCGAAGGGACGGCGGCCGCCGAGGCCGGGCATCCTCCAGGGCGGAGTTCCTCATGCCCGCTTCAGTGCAGCCGAATGCGGAGTTTGAGGCGGCGCTGCACGAAAGACGCCTTCGGAAGGGGCCGGCTGCTGTTGCCACCGACCTGGGGATGGAGTTCGGCAGTGAGTCGGATTCCACCCCATTGTTCGGCGACTTGAGCACCCTAAATGCCCAAGAACTGAGAGCGCGGGCGGGCGAGAAGCTCGCCTGCATTCTGGAGGTGGCCCGAAAGTCGGGCAATTTAAAGGGCGAGTTTGTCGCTCGCCTGAAGCGGTTGACGTCACTGCTGAGGGAGGTGGTGGACACCCTGGCGGGCCGCAGCGAGAGCGACAAGAAAGCGTAACAAACAAACAAACTCATTTTCGCATTTATAATATTAGTTAGGAAGTTAGGATTAGGATTATTATTTACAGAATAATATTTCGTATAAAATGTTTGTGATTATAATCTTTAGGTAGTCTGCCGCAGTGGCGTGGTAAACGTCATTCATTCGATTGCTATGCTTGATATTGATATATTGATAGTTTGGCTCCCGGAGAGGGCAATGTGCAATTCGATTTTCAGACAAGAAATTATCTTCTATAATATATAAAGGAAGATGTCCTGACTGACTGACTTAGAGACAACGCACAGCCTAAACCGCTGGTCGTAGGAACTTGAAATTTGGAGAGCATGTGTGTTTTAATTTGTGGTGTACTAAGAAAGGATTTTTTGAAATTCCACCCCTAAGGAGGTGAAATAGGGGGCTGAAGTTTATATGGAATTTGCTAATTTCTGGACTTATAAGTATAGACATAGGTATACAAGTTATTGATTATAATTGAAAATGACCTGTGTAGGTAAAATGGACAAAACTCCACCTAAAAAGATAAAATGGGGGGATAAAGTTTGTATGGAAATTTTCTCATTTCTGGATTTAGAAGTATGAAAATTGGTATATTGGGTCCTGATTACAAACAAAAATGATCTATGTAAGTGGAATGGACAAAAGTCTCCCCTAGAGGGGTAAAATGGGGGGTAAAGTTTGTAACGAAATTTTCTCATTTCTGGACTTAGCAGTATGAAAATTGGTACATAAGTTTTCGATTACAATTGAACAATATCTGTGTAGGTTAAATGGATAAAACTCTCCCCTAAAGGGGCGGAAGGGGGGATAAAGTTTGTATGAAAATTTTCTCACTTCTGGACGAGTACGACCCGAATTGATTGTCAAATTCTAAATTAACGCGAGCGAAGCCGCGAGCAAAAGCTAGTTATCTATAATTAGACAATTATGCACGGTACCCATGTAATGGGACAAATCATAGCTAGCGATATGTACACTCGCGAGCAACCAAATCGACTCAACCTTTTACTGCGCACACATACACCAATTTTACAAAAACTACACTTGGTATTTATTTTTTGCAAACAAGCATACGGGCCACCTGATGGTAAGTGGTCACCGTAGCCTATGGACGCCTGCGACACCAGAGGCATCACTTGCGCGTTGCCGACCCCTTAGGAAAGGAAGTGGGAAGAAGAAGGAGCGGGATGGGGGAAAGGGGGTGATTGGGCCTCCGGCACACTCACTCACCGAACGAAACACAACAGTAAGAATACTGCTATTTCACGTCGATATTCTGTGAGAGGATAGTCCTTCCCCGGTCGAGCCGGCCTCTTCATGCTGAAATCAGCGAGGCTCTAGTACTCTTAACTTACTTTATAACAACAATATGTCATATAAAACTTTTAAATTTAAGCTTTCAATGAGCATCAATACCCTATAAAAAAAGCCCTTATTTCCTCTCTACGACTAGTCCAGTTTATGATATAGCGTTCCGCTACACCAACCGTCAAGGTTATATTAGGAGCTGTATAAGGCACGCTCACTTTCCGACGTACATCCATAAGGCATGTATGCTTTAACGCTGTTGATGTAATATGTATATGTAATGTAAAGATGGCTCTTATTTTTTTTGTCAATCATCATCAGGCTATAATAGGCTGGACATAGCCCTCCCCCAAAGAGCGCCATAGCGCCCTGTTTTCAGCTTGCCGCATCTAGCATCTACCTGCAGTCTTTCGCAGATCGTTATCCCACCTGGTCGGAGGGCGTCCTACACTACGTTTGCCGAGTCGCGGTCTCCACTCAAGAACACGCTTACCCCAGCGGTTGTCGGTTCTTCGCGCGATATGGCCAGCCCACTGCCACTTCAGCTTGCTAATTCTCTGAGCTATGTCAATGAATTTGGTTCTCTGTTGGATGTATTCGTTACGAATCCTATCCTTCAGAGAAACTCCGAGCATAACTCTCTCCATAGCTCGCTGAGCGACTTCGAGCTGGTGGACCAAGCCTACCGTGAGTAGCAGTTTGCTCGAGAGCATCTCGATTGGGGCATTGCGCAATGGCGGTCGGTCCTGTTCACTGACGAGTGCAGAATGTGTCTGCACGGCATTGACAGGAGAGGCCGGGTCTACAAGATCTACAAGAGTCCGGGTGAACGATTTACACAGTGCTTTTTCGCTGAAACAGTTGTATACGGCGGAGGTTCTTGCATGATGTGGGCTGGGAAAAGAAAAGGAAAAACCTTAGAAGGAAAAACCGAGCTTGTTTTTGTGCCTAGGGGAGGCCGAGGAGGCGGGCTAACGGCTGATTGGTATATCACCGACATACTGTTGGAGCATGTTGTTCCCTACGCAGAGTTTGTTGGCGAAGACTTCGTGTTAAAGCACGACAACACCCGTTGTCACAAGTCGCGTATCACACGGCAGTTTCTTCATCAAGTCGGAATACGCACAATGGACTGGAATGAGCTCAGTACAGACATGAATCCCGTTGAGCACTTATGGGATGAGCTCAAAAGAAGAGTACGGGCCAGAAATCCAGTCCCTTTGAACGTAGAAGAGCTGAAGACAGCATTATTAGAGTGGGACGCCATTTCTGAAGAGACCGTCAAAAAGTTAATAAGGTCGATGAAAAACTGACTGCAAGCTGTAACTAGAGCTAGGGAGGTAAAAAAAATTATTATTTTAATACTTGTATTAAATTAAAAATTAATAATTTTTTTATGTATTTGCAAATGTTTTTGTTTAATTTGTAAAACACCTGACCACAGCCCTTTGTCCTAAATTTCCCTTTTTTCCTACACTTACTTAGACATTATTAATTTAAAAAATAATAATTGGATGTCAATAATAATGACATCAAATTAAAGCTGACACTTAAGCTTTCCGATGACATAGGTACTGTTATCATAAATAACACGTGTTTTTTTTTTATGGTGGTATAAGAGCAGCGATAGCTCAGTGGGGAGACCCTGTTGGTAGCAGCACGCGGCGCGGGCGGCTGACACCGACTCCAATAATAACAATAATTTAATTATTCACAAGAATATGCAATTATTTATTAACTTTAAGTTTTAGAATATTCTTATTTGAAGTCGGTTTTCATTTTTGTTAAAATTTTGTTTATTTCTCGGTTTTTAGTGAACCTTGCCAAATATGAGAACATCATCAATGTAGCCAAATACGCATTATTAAGTATAACTCGAAAACGAATGGTCAAATCTTGATCAAAATTAAATGGAACCGCACGGGAAGCACCAGATTTCAAATAAAAAAAGAATCATCAAAATCGGTTCACCCAGTCGAAAGTAACGAGGTAACAAACATGAAAAAAAATATACAGACGAATTGAATACCTCCTCCTTTTTTTGAAGTCGGTAAGAAGAAAATTTGGTAGGTACAAAAAACATTATGGTATACCTAATTGTTGAGGGCCAATATAGTTACAGAAGTCTTCATTCATATAGACTGACGCTCATAGTCGATTACTTTCAAACTATAGAGATTAGAAATCAACACATACAAAGGATTGTTACTTACTTACTTATCGTGCCGATGGCAACACATTTTATACAATTTTGGACCAGTTTTCGGCAACGCGGTTTGCATTTGGTTTAGCCTGATACAGGTCATCCAGTGTGCACGATTCTAGGCTCACGGGGCACGACGGCATATGACACATTTTCTGTGGTGATACGCTGCAATCACATGCATTCGCACTTGTGTCTAGATATAACCCCACCTTGACAGATTGTCTTTACATCGGCCAACCTCGGTACGCAACCTGTTAAGTGCCTTCCAGGTTGGCCAAGGTAGTTTGGCTTCCGGAGGTAACTGTTACTTATCACTTTAATTTGATACAAAGATTATCTACGTAATTTTCAATTTTCTAATCCATTGCTTTCATAATTTATTTGTTTCATTGACTTTCACAGTATTGTAAGTTTTATATAATTTTCTATTAATTGATGTATACTTGTAATTATTTATTATAAATTACATTGTTGTATTTACGTTATATACATATTATTGTGTTCTTTATATTGTATGCTGTGATGTCCTGTTATTAAGTAAACACATGTCCTATTTTAGTGTAAATCTGCCTTGTAATAAATGTGTATTTCTTGTTGGAGATTCAAAATAAAATAAAATGAAATAACTACTGAAATACAAATTAATAGAAGTGGCGTCCCACAGAGACGTATATTAGGGTCCTAATATACGTCTCTGTGGGACGCCACTATCAAAAATCAACAAAAGTGGTCACTTTTGTTGATTTTTTTATATATAAGCAACATAATTGGCTCTGAATCATGCAAACAATGCACATAATTTGCTGACGATAGAACATTGATATATAATAAACAGAAATGTATTAGTGGTTAGAGTGGTAGCCGCACTACTACCACTACACTGATTGTTGTGACGACACCATTTTGTGGACATTGCCATATTAAAAATATTACAAAATGGCTGAAATTAAATAACATGCTTATTACAAAAGTTTCAATATTTTATATAAACATAGTCTGGTCATAAGTTCTGTCACACAATAAAAACTTTAGAATTTAAAATGCTGGCCACAAAAAAGTTTATTGAATTAGAATTTCGAATTTGTCGTGAATATAAAAATGTATACTTTTTAGAATTTTACTTATTTTAAATATGGAGTGGACACTTAAAGAAGACCATGTTGTGGTTATTGCGTTGCATCGTTGCGGTTACGCACCAATTCAGATTTTTTACATATTGAAAAATTTTAATATAACCATAAGATTCGTTTATCGTACCATCAAACGATACATTGAAGACTCTAGTTTAGATGGCAGGTCAAGAAGTGGTCGCCCCCGCTCTGTTAGGACTCCAGCAGTGATAAAAGCTGTGAAGGCGCGAATTCAAAGAAATCTCATATATAAGCAAAAACTTTTGACCCTTCAGATGGGTTTAAGCAGAACCACGGTGAAAAGGGTGTTAAATGAAGACTTAGGGCTTCGGGCACATCGAAGAAAAACAGGACATCGTTTGGACGCTCGTTTAATGGACCTGAGGTTGAAGAGATGTCGTGCTTTGTTGAAGCGATACGCGGAAAACAAGCATCGGGAAATTCTGTTTTCGGATGAAAAAGTTTTTTATGTGGGAGAGAGCTACAACAAACAAAATTATAAGGTGTACGCACACAGCAGTGAAGAGGCGAGCAACCGTGTTCCGCGTGTCCAACGAGGCCATTTTCCATCCTCACTCATGGTTTGGTTGGGAGTCTCTTATAGGGGCTTAACTGAGGTACATTTTTGTGAGAAAGGCGTAAAAACGAATGCAGTTGTGTATCAAAATACAGTCCTCACGAACCTTGTGGAACCTGTTACTAATACCATGTTCAATAACAGGCGCTGGGTATTCCAACAAGATTCTGCGCCAGCTCATAGAGCGAAAAGCACTCAAGACTGGCTGGCGGCGCGTGAAATTGACTTCATCCGGCACGAAGACTGGCCCTCCTCCAGTCCAGATTTGAGTCCGTTAGATTACAAGATATGGCAACACTTGGAGGAAAAGGCCTGCTCAACGCGTCATCCTGATTAGGAGTCACTCAAAGCATCCTTGTTTAAGGCAGCCGCCGAAATTGACATGGACCTCGTTCATGCTGCGATAGACGACTGGCCGCGCAGGTTGAAGGCCTGTATTCAAAATCGCGGGGGTCATTTTGAATAAACTTTATTAGCATAAGAATCTGTGTTTTATTAAGTTCATTTTGGTATATAAATGTTTACATCAATAATAAACATGTCTCAATTATTTAATATTAAACATTGACAGAACTTATGACCTGACTATGTATATACGGATTTAGACCTACGTTGTATATTCAATAGTACTTATTTAATAAGTTTAATTGTGTGATTTTATAGATTTGGACAGCTATACTAACTACTAGATTCAATACCTCGCACGTAAATCCCCGCAAGAGAGCGGACGGTCGAGATCGGGCAGTAGGTCGGCGGGCGGGCGCAGCGTCCGCACGTGCGTGGCGTCATGCGCTTTGCCGCCCGCCAGCAGCGCACCGGCCGACGCCAGGCGGCGCGGCGGCGCTGACAGCCCGTGTGCTGCCAGCGCCGCCGCAAGCTGCCGCGCACGCGCCACCGCCAGGTCGCGTTCGTGTCGCGCGCGCCACACCTGCGCATGCGTCCAACAACTGTTTGTACTATCTAATAACTTCAATCTTTTATCTTGATTCTTTCATCCCAGTCCCCTACGAGATTTGGTGAAAAATTCGTAAGGAGCTCGAGCTCATCCAAGGCAAAATGTTTCTGTTGGAACTGTGGAGACTGACACGTTTTATGAGATGTATGACGTAGTGGCTATACCTGCTGATGTAGATATATACACTGACAGTCTGGAAACAATTAATATCGATTACCTGAGCGGCACAGACGGCAGAGCGACAGTGACTCCGGCCGCCGTACCCACGAGCCGCTGCCTCCACTACGGCCCCGTGGAATGTTAAAGATTGTCCTGTTAGCATAACAACACAAGTTTAGAGCTAAAATTGTATGACCTGATAAAACATTGGTTTTGCCATCCGAAACTACGGTACAGGCTTATAATATGGAGATGTTGATAATATTACCTTAAGCGCCAATTTTTCAATCATCAGATAACTTTTATCTGAGAAATAAATATGGCCATTTGTTTCATTAATGTTTCTATCAAAACGTAAAACATATTCCCCAGATAAATTTGTCGATTGCAAAATCGGCTCTAAGGGTCGTAGTGTTATGGTATGGTTGTGGAGCTTTATTATTTGCAGAGATTAATACCCATGGATAAAGAGACAAGGGCGCAGCACGAGCCCGCACTGGAGGCGGCGAGGTGCGAGCGCAGGTATCGGAAGTACACGTGCTCGAGCAGCAGCAGTAGCGCCGCGAGCAGGATGCCAGCCATCAACAACAGGAATGCTGACAAGAATTGTTCCAAAGCCAACGGGTCAGAAGACTTGTGTTCTTGTTTATTAGGCTTACATGTACCCGTCATCCAGTATCTACGAAAACACATTATTTAACTATAGTGTTTGCTAGTCAATGAGCGCATACATAAAAAGTAACGAAAGTTATCCGTTTTTTGATTCCTAATTTAGTTGAAAGATGTTTAATTAATTGGTTGCAGAACAAATGCTGTACCGACCCACTAACTTCAAATGAACAAAAAATATATTTTTTTCATTGGGTAGTAAAATACTTACAACTAATGCCCTTTATTTATACACCATATTATTTCATAAGAATAAATGAGAGTGTTTATTATTATTACGATAAGTACTTACCTTCGTAATCTTTCTAAATCACCATTTGCTCTTAAATCGAGTAATCTTTTATTAAACATACTGACATATTTAGAATTACGAGTAAATGCTAGTCCGTATCCAGACATTGCATACCAAGACCCTACAGTTAAAAGTCTGCAGTCTTCGTCCTGTAACAAATGCATTATTTAATGTAATGTGTAAAACAATAACAGTCACTCTTCAATGGCAATCGTTAGTCAGGTAAGTTAAACTTCTTTCAAGGATACCTATGTGTGACAATTAAGATTCGTGATAACTGTATATAATACATTTAGTGGTAGCGTAAAGGACCATAAAAATCGTAATGCAACTTACTTGTGATACTAAATAGTCTAGTACTGTGCCGTCGTAAATGAAGGCGTCTAGTTCAGCTGTAAGCACACTTGTGACGCCTGCACTTACTGTACTCCGATTATACCTGAAAATATGATTGTAGTTATATTACATGCCAAATTCTGCTGGCTATTGAAACAGTATTAGAGATTGCAAATCACTAGAGACATTGAAAATGATTGGTTAAAACTTAAATTCTGACTAAACACACGACCTAACAGTGCCAACTAGACTCTTTCTTTTTGAATTCTTTAAGTATCTTCTAACTACGAGACGATTTAATGCTATATCAAAATTATTGTTATAGGTGGTCTGGACTAAAATATGTTCATAAACTTACTGAGCCATGTATGCATGGGGTTCTGAAAAATATTTGGCAAGTGTAGCGTCTGTGTGTGACCACGGCACCGTGCCAAACTTGAGTGGCGGGCGCTGGGTCAGAGGCCGCGCTATCCGAGGATCATCTAGGCCGCTGAGTTCATGGAACTCTTCTCTTGTGATCATGAAAGCGGCCAGGTTGGCAGTGTATATCGCAAGAAACACGACTGCAAACATCGCCCACATGTTTGTCATAAATCGGGCTGTAAACCCTCGAGGTGAATCAACATGGACAGATGCCTGCAAGAGTTAAAAATGTGTTACTATTGTAATATATCATGTACAAGTTCTCATTATTTTATGCCACCGACCTGAAAAAGGACTGCCCAAACAATCCAATATGTTCGACACAGAGAAAATCTATTCTGTGGCACGCGTTTTGAATTGTTCCCAGTAGAACAGTCAAATCCACTAGGTGATAACCACTCAAAGAAGAATATGGAGAACGTAGCCGCTTGAATGGCGACGGCCCCCACAAGCATCCACGACGCAGTATCAAATGGCTCTAAGAAAGCTGTAGGAGAGATGATACCCGTGCGTTTAGCGACCACTATCGCGACACCGGTTTCCATAAAAGGGACACTAAAATCCACTACAGCTTCTCTGTCTGAATTTATTATTAGTGATGTTAATACCTGAAAATTAAACAATTTACCTAATAACAACCTACGTACTAATATGCAAACACTTTACACTTACTTTAATAAAATGGTTAATAAAAAGCGTTCAAAGCAAAAGCGAATGCAAGGTTCAGTGCATAAAATTGGTTTTAAATAGAAAGAAGATTTTTGAGGCTACTCGGAATTTTAACTACTTTGTTTTTACAAGCAACTCATTCTGGTCACAAGACCCACTACGGAAAGTTAGTTGAAGGGACCAGTTTACTTTATAAGATTATTAATAATTAAAAAGACGTACGTACCATATCGGTTTTCTTGTTGACTAAATCAGCTATTAGACCATTCCACTTGCCATGGTGTAGGGTTCCCCAGCGTCCGTCTTCGACGCGCACCAGCTCATATGTAAACCCAAGCTGTTCTGCTAGCTGTTGAAGTAAATCTATGCAGAAACCACTACAGCACTGATACAGTGAACTGTTCCCATGAGCAGCTCCAGCCTCCAAACTGAATACAAAAACCGGACAGAAATTAGCAGTGCGCCATATTACTGTTACGGAAAAAGAATGATTATCACAGCTATATTATTATTTTAGAAACATATTATGTTATTTTGAATGTCAAGCTTGCAAAGATGGCTTTAGACTTTGTTGTTTTATAACTTACCCGGCCACTTCGACTTCTGGCGCTACACGACATATGACCCCCCGGTCCAGTGAACATCGTCCGCTCACTGGGTCTGGCGGGGCTAAATTGATGTACGGCGGTTCTTCTAGAAATGTAATGCGCATGTGGAACTTTTCCGGCACTCCCTGGGGTGGAGTATGTAGCCCGCCCGGCCATACAATATCTTTAATTATGAGCCTCTCCCGCGGATAAGAATTCCACGTGCCAATTTCTTCCCACACCAACTGAGAATAATAAAAGTAAATAATTAAGAAACATTATTTCTACATAACGTAGTTATTACTAAGGCAGCTAGAACCTAATTACCCATTGAAGTAGTTGTCTATGAATGTATACCTATATCGTTTTTAAGAATTTGGGGTTGAGAATTAATCAGATCAATCTAAAATAGATTGGTCTTTATGTGTAAATAATAAACCGTCTTTAATAAAATAATTTAAGTGATCGACATACATACATAGTTGTCAAAACAACAATATCTCCTACGAATAGTAAATATTCGTAAAAAGTATGTAACGTACCTGTTCACCAATGGCAGGTCTTAGGTTCATAATTTTCAATTCTGCAGCTTTCAGTTCACCATCTGGTGTGAACTCTATGCTCGGTCGACCGGTTTCACCATCGACGCTAACATTACGCAGATGTCTGTAGAATCTTTCGCCGGTCGACCACCGCGCCTCCCCTGCTGCCGCCCCGCTACAAGACAGTCTAGTCCCTAGCGGGTACCGAATGTTGTCTGGCTCGGACACATATGATTCAACTCCATATGCAAATACTTTTACTGCAGTAGCTATTTCAGCGATTAACGATGAACTTGATGTATCGAAATGAACACCTGATAATAAAAAGTAGGTACGTATAAGTATATTTAAATTTACAATGATATGCTGTATTTTGTAAAATATAGGAATATAGGTAAGTAGTTAACCTCACACTGAAGCGATATTGGGCGGGTATATAGTTAAAGGGATTATTTAGGCTGGCCATAGACGGACCGCATGTTGCAGTCGAGACCGAGTGCTCTAGAGCGGTCGCGTTGAAGTCGTACACGACTGCAACACGACCGCATAATGCAGTTGACTACGACTGCTTGGAGCAGTTGTGTTCGACCGCAAAATAATACTGATGCGAGTTCATTTACAAGATGGATTTCGATAAAGAAACACTGCTTCTTGCACTACTATTACGCAAGCGTAGGCGTAGAAGACACCGTAGTATGTGGGTGCGTCCAATACTGCAATCAAGAGAACAGCATGGAATATTTCATACTTTGTATCCCCAGCTGAGAGAAGACACTAAAAAGTTTTTCAACTACTTTAGAATGTCCGTGGTTTCATTTAATGAATTAGTTAGTATTTTGAGCCATAAAATACAACGGACAGATTCCAAAATGAGGAAAAGTGGAATGAAATGAGGGAGTGGCGCGCGGTCGGCAGCAACCGCTTGTAGCGGTCCGTGTATGGTGGGTCCGACAGCTCTAAGCAGTCGACCGCACGGCGACACTCGACCGCAGAGCGACTGCTCCGACCGCTCAGGAACTGCTCGAGCGGTCCGTGTATTGCGGATATTAATTTAGTATGGAAACTGCAGATCGCCGTGCGGCAACCGCATCTTGCAGTCGGTCTCGACTGCAACATGCGATCCGTCTATGGCTGGCCTTAGTTAGTAAGAATTCCGTGCCAAAAACATCGTTCGTCATCAACCGGTGTTTTGTTGTTATAAAAGTATGTGCTAACGACAAATAATATAAATTTTCTTGCAGATAAACATGTCAATATAAAACATACAATTAGGCCTGTTACTTAACACAATTAAATTTATACGTACCAAGCATGCCAACTGGGAATTTATTCGGTTGTTGCATCGAACCGAGAACACTTTGTGTGACTATCCAGACAAAATTCTCGCCAGTAAGGTGTAAGTCACCAGCTGCAGACAGAATTTCAGCTGCTTCCTCACGCGTTGCGTATAACAACATGACGCGTGCCTCGCTTGTCACCAACTCGTTCAGATCCGAAGACCGTTTTACCACGATGGCATTTAAAATTGTAAATTTGAATCGATCCTGTAAAATTCCGTAAATTTATAACTATTAAGAAGAAAGGAGAAGATATTATAATACCCATTGATAAAAGTAAGTCACATAAAACATAACTCTAATGAAAGACATGTCATTTTACTATTGAACAGTTCGAAATAGAAATGTCTACAGATAGTTCTTAAATAGGGACGAGGTTAAGTTTAGTGCAGGAGCCGAAAGTATTGCAAGGTAGAGATTGATAAGCACTTGCATGAGAATGAGAATTTAGTTACATACAATAAGAGCATGCTAAGCTCAGAGAAAGGACTACGCGAAGTGCGAGCAGTTAAATGTTGTGTTTAGATCGAAAATAATAACCTTTAGATGTCGTTTCCAATATTTAAGAGTCAACGTATTTGGCCGTAGGTACCTACATACATATCTACTTATTTTCTTAGAGTTATTTATAGGTACATGTGTCTAATATCGGTTGATACGCGAACAATTTAGAAAAGGGTTTATGGTTTATTTAGAAGTACCTAAGTACATTTTAAATATTATAAACGTTAAAATATTCCGTGCTTGTTATATTATAACGGCTAAACCGCAGGACTGCGTTTGGTCACACTCAATACGGAAATAGTATGAACCTAGAACGAGACATTGGTAGTATTTTAAATAAACGATTAATGCCTAAGTGAAACAGCTGCTAGGCAGCACATAAAAATGGCAATCTTTTCTGTATAATTTGGAAATCTATCATAATTACCTTGCGCTTTAATATTTATTCGCTGCTAAAATAGTTCAAATTTACGCAACAACAGCTTACCACGAAATGTTCATTTGAAGTTAAAAAGGAGACATAGATTTATAAACATTTAAAGCGTTTCACAAAATTAAATAAGAATATAAGGTACACAAACGTCAATTAACAACATGATATCAATCAATTCATTACAATGCTTAACTTTAAATAAGTAAATAGGCAATTAAACATATTTGTAAATTAAGTATGATTCGGTACAGATTGGATACATACTTGGAGGGCAATAACTCTTTCACGCACAGCCTGTATAAAATCATCGTGACCCGCAATTGCTGAAGTAACGACACTGAATTGATGCCACTTGTAACGTTCTAGTATCGATAACATGGCAGCCGTTTGATGTTCGATAGACGGAGCCAGTTGTAGACGCAAAGATGCATGTGATGCACGCTTTTCGAGGCCACTGTTGTCTGCGTTCCACGCAATAACCTATGAATTAATTTATGATTCAAATATTGCTTACAAGGAATAAGAAATTGTTTACTTTCTGTAAATGATTTTATTTCTATTTATATTATTAGTTATGCTAAGATAAAAATATTTTACCGGTATGCCGAGATAGCCGGCGAGTTGTAGAAAATACTGTGCAGAGGCAGTAGAACGCCCGTATTGTTCATGATTCATAAGATAAAGGATAGCAGACACATTGACTGCTAGAAATTCTTTACATAGCGAATCCAGGATAGCTGAAAGCGGACAGAAATTAGTCAACTAGATATGATAGCGTTCGTAATGACGTGTTTTAGAGTGATATGAAGTAAAAGGCACATAAAACTGATAGATCACTTACACATAGGACTAGGCGTCAAGCCTTGCGTGGAAAGCGTTATATTTAGGCGCACGTGCGAGAAGAGTTTGAGTTTGCGCGGCAATTTCGATAGTGCTGCCTTCTCGGCCTTAGTATAATCACGCGTGCCAAAGGCTTTATGTGGCACGACAAGTGCTGCCGTGATGGAGGAGGGCTGTCGCGGCGGAGGCGGCGCGGGCGAGGTGCGCTGGCGCCGCAGCCCGTCCAGGCCGATGCGCACGCCGCTGCCGCGGCCCGCGTCGCGTGCGCCGCCGCCGCCCGCGCCGCTGCCCACCTTGATGCCGCTGCCGCGCTCCGCCGCCGTGGCCGCCGCCGCCGCCAGCGCCCCCAGCGCCGCCAGCGCTATCAGCGCTGCACGCGTCTGCATCTCCACTCTTGATGCTGCGCCAAACACACTATATTTTAACTATGTTCAATACTTAGTAAGTATAAAGGGTAACGATTTTTTATTTATTCATTTGTTGGTAATCGATTGCTAATCACAGGTTTTAGGTGTTTACAAACAACATTCGAAAGATATCTATACAAATAAATAAAATTGAAGTGTCTGTTTGTAATGTCAAAATAACAGCTTTTTATCTAATGTATATGAAAGTATATAAGGTACCTATACGAAAACATCTATTTTTTTATTTTTGTCTGTCTGTTTGTTCCGGCTAATCTCCGAAACGGCTGAACCGATTTTGACGCGACTTTCACTGGCAGATAGCTGATGTTATAAGGAGTAACTTAGGCTACTTTGATTTTAGAAAAATAAATAGGGTGCCGCGGAGACAAGCACTTTTTAGTTAAAATCTACGCGGACGAAGTCGCAGGTAACAGCTAGTCATTAATATAAACGAAAAAGTCAAATAACTTGATTATATGAAAAACAATATCGCGTCGCTAATTCGCTGCTAGGTATATATATGTAAATAATGATGCAGATTCGTTTGTAAACACTGCTCGGGTACTGACCCTGTTCACAGTATGAGAAGGGTTAGAGCTTAGTTAACTATTATCAAAATGATTCGTTACATATTAAAGTTTAATACATTTAATTTAGCACTAGCATCCCTGCAATGTATCCTGGTGAGATCATCCACGCCACTTAATTAATATTTTAACATAAATAGGGTACAAGATGAAAGGAGTTCAGTTCATTTACTGTTACAAACGTACCTAGGTATATCAGGCTAGTTTTATTCTAAAATAATAAGCCCGCCACAAATAAAAAGTATATCGTGCATCTACGAGTATTAACGCTGCATTAGTCAGCATGTGAATACAACCAGTGAAATTCTGCTGTAGCTATTTACCTAACTATCTGTCTTAGGCTGCGGCAAAAGTTATGCTTATCTTATCTCCTTGTCTGTCGCGTTGACAGTTGAGGGGTTATAAGCACTTGGAAAATCGAATCAAATGAAAGATGTTAAGACGTGAGAAATTGTTTCTTTAAAAACTTAAGTCGGTGTAGGTACTTGTAAATATTGTAGCGAACTCTACAAACATGAAATAGTTACTATTTGCGACAAGACATAGCGCTATAATTGATTACACACTACCCAATACAATTTCTACTGCAGTCTGAATCACGCAAGCGAAAGTTACAGTACGCGTTAGGTACACACGGCGTACGGCTACACATCAAGTTAGACTTCTTATATACGCATAACTACGCTACTTACATACAAAATAGAGAATTGTCGGAAAGGGACAGTGCATAGTGGTGTCGATGTAATGGTAAGGATAGAGCGTAACAAAAATATAACGCACTCTCTCGCACGATTCCCAGCGTTCAACTTCTAGTAGTTCAAAGTCCAAACAGTCTAGGTTGATGCATCGCTGTGTGTACTACAATCATATACAGGTTCCTAACTTAACACTAATTGTTGGGCCGCGGTCCACTAGGTACGATCACCTAACCAGGTCGGTGGATCCACCATATGTGTTGAAGAAGCAGCACACCTCATTCCTCCACAGTGTAAAAGATTTCCTATATAAGCAACAGACTTCAGAAAGTCGATGTGAATGATAAGTTACCAACAGGGACTGCGTTAATAAAGGGCGATCCCCAAATCCTCGGGCCATTTATATTTTAATATATAGGTACTAGCTATTACCCGCGACTTCGTCCGCGTGGTATTTAACAAAAAATGTTTGTTTAGTTCGCAGATATATTTTTCTAAAATAAAAGTAGTCTAAGTTACTCCTTATAACATCAGCTATCTGCCAATGAAAGTTCCGTCAAAATTGGTCAGGTCGTTTCAGAGATTAGCCGGACAAAACAGACAAAGAAACAAAAAAAATAAAAATTGTTTATTTGTTTTAAGTTCCGTATATACTTTCATATGCATTTAGTAAAAAGCTGCTATTTTGACATTACTAACAGACACTTGAATTTTATTTATTTGTATAGATAAGCAATTGCTGCGATAGACTAGTGGGAAACCATTGGACCACCACGCAGAGGTCTCGAGTTCGATCCCAAGGCGCGCATCTTTGACTTTTCAAGTTATGTGCCTAATAGTCAATTATCGCTTGCTTTAATAGTGAAGGAAAACATCGTGAGGAAACCTGCACGTCTGAGTGTTCTCCATAATTTTCTCGACGATATGCGTAGTCTACCAACCCGCACTGGGTCAGGCGGACTATGTCTTAACCCTTCTTACACTGAGAAGAGGCCCGTGCCCAGCAGTGGGACAGTTTAATACAGGGCCGATATTATTGTGATATTACAAACGATTGACCTAACTATATAAGGTCTGTTATGAGATTGTGCTGTACGCGGGTGATCCCTACCTACCCTTCGAGCTTTAAATATTTAACCACTCTTTGTCAATGTTATACCAAACTTAATAATGCACTCTCTAAAAATGTCTATTAGTTAATGTCAACAATATTTTTGGGAATGATAAAAGCTAAAGTTTATATTTCTTAACATCTTATGTTAAATGAAGCTTAAGACTCTATTGAGGTAAGTACACTAACAATGTTTTAGGTCGACGACGCGACGACGCAAACGCTCGACGCAAAATTACAATGGGCTCACAAATAGAAAGATATGTACTGTATTTATATATCTAAAAGATAATATATTTGTGTTATTGTTTGTAATGAATAAAAACAAAAATTACGTCAATAATAAAGTCAATAAAAACGGTTCCAAAAAATGTTTACCTTCATAAAGTTTTGTCCAGAAGTAACATAGGCTATTTAACATCACGCTACGAGCCATGGGAGAGCAGTAGTACTCACAGATGTAGCTGAAACCGCGGTGGACTGCTATTGTCAAATATTTTGAAATTACTTCTTCAGAAAAGCTTTTGCGGGCAGGACCTCCTTAAGAAGAGTTTTATTATACCAATCACTCAGATTTTGGATTGTCTATTTCTAATACTGATACTGACTAGTAGATAAAGAAAATTAATTCAGTTAAAAATAAATAGGTAGACGTGTATTCTTAAAATTATTAGATTTTTGTAATGCCCATTATTTATTTTAAATAGTAAAGAATGTAATAAAACAAAAGTGACTTTTGCCTCACTTGGCAAATCCCTTCAAAATAAATTTTCATTATTATCACCAATATATCTGCCCTCCTACTACTTATTGCTTAAACGTTTTATTACTTTGGCGATCTGTGTGATATAGCTACAAACTGATTTAATGTTTATTACCTACTTCATAATGACTGCCTTTATGCCTTCAAAGCAGCCGATTCAATTTTATTTACGAGTCTAACAAATTGCGGCTGTTAACCAGCTACACAATCTGTTTAATCATGAATTAAATATTATTTACCAAACACAGGCTTGTCTTGCTTGCGTAATTAACTAATTATACATAGATACAGCTCATCTAACACTTCCCTCTATCGACTATAGGCGGGCGGCAGCAACTAAACTTATCCTTAAATTTATAAAATCACTTAAAAAATTCTGATCAATGAATATTCGCCATGATACATTTCACAAATATGCAAAGTCAATACCAATACTGAGCCAGTGCCTCTACATTGACATTATAGTACCTGTACACATGCACTTATCAACCAAAGGGGTCACAGCCTACGGGTGATTATTGTAAACAGAAATGACACTGGATACACAAATAACTTCAATTCTAGAATAGCATATTATGTAGTGTCTAAATACATATGTATAAACGGGACAGGACAAAAATTACCAATATTTGTAACCATAATACCATGCCGTAAATTAAAACGTTATCTAATTTAACTACTATTGTAATTCTGAATTCAGTTGTTATTGGATTATAAATGACACACACAACACATATCACCGCTTCGGCAGCAAACAGCAATGGTTAGCACCATTATGGACGTCTCATTAAATATTGACGTTAAGGATTACATATAAACGATAAAGGATAACATTATCCTATTGTATATTTGCTGTTTGTGACCAATTGTAAAAAAAATATTGATTTGAAGTAATGTCGTTCACATAAATCATTAGATTGTATAGTTTATGTTAGCATAATACCTATAAGCGCGTTAAACGGCGGTGGTGACAGTGGCAGCGGCGGCCGCACGACAGAGCGCGTGCAACTATCCACATAAACTTAGTAGGCGGCGCGGGCCAACATGGGGTCGTTCTAGGACGGACAGTGGCGCGGCACCGCGCCGCCTGCAACACTAGCTGTGTGCCACGCGTGTTTACGTAAGCGCCACGCCCCGAGCCACGCTCCGGCTGTATGGGGCGCGGCGCGAAGCGCGAAGCACCTCCAAACGCCGAGCGCCGACTGACGCGCCCTCACCCCGCGCGCGCCTTCTGACCTCGCGCCTGCGCCAGCTGCTTACAATATCCACACCTCCCGAGCCGAGAGTCCCCTGTCCTGTTACATAATACCTCACATTCAGAGAACCTTGTTATCGGGAGCATAGATGATCAACTCTGAGCCTACTAATTTATTATACGTTTATCTCTTGCCAAGATGATATTTTGTTAAACCTCAAATATATATGCATCCAATGGTAGTACCTATAGTATCGTACTTATCGTATTTCAGTTTATCTGTCCGAGTATTGGAAACAAAATCACTCCTATTCGAATCTTGTTAAAGTAATCGATAAAAGTACTTAATCATAATAAATTAAAACAAGGGCGGGGAAATGTGAACATGATATTATCATGTAGCTAAAGGTTACCTACTTAATGTACTGGCTAAGTACTTATATTAAAGCTTTTTTGTTAGCAAAACCAATGACGATCAAAAGGTTTCTAAATAAATAGGTACATGAAATTTACGAATAAATGAAATATCATTGATATTCATAAAAGTAGTTATAACTATTGACATACAGATCAAGTAGGTACCTACCTACTGAGCTACTACTTATGAGCGTGTGTCCTTATATGATACAGAACTAGGTACCTAATACAAAACGTGAATGCCTAGTTAGGTACTTACTAAGTTATATTTAACCGAAATTCTTATTATGTATAAAAGAAAATGTCTCGGTGTTAAAGATACATACATTCGATTTACAATTTTTCTGTTCTTATAGCACACAATTGAGTTCAATACACAATTTATTAGGACTCAGCATTGTCATGCAATAATTTACAATAGGTACTTATTGGATACCTATGTATATGTACTTAGGTACTAACTATTTGCAAATGACGTATGTACCTACTACTCTTTTTCTCGATATACATAATTATATCTCTATTCACTATATATAGGATTCAATAAATATCTATCTATCTATAAAAAAATCTAGGTAAATCTAGGTGATTTACCTAGATTTTTTTTGTCGGATATGTAATCTGCTAAATATTGAAAACGCATTAAAGGAGTAAGTTCGATCATACTAAGATGGATCGTGAGAATGCGATGCCTATAACTCTACATAGGCGCGATTAAAACGTGTGAATAATGAAAGAGCGGCTATTAGGCTTTATCTCATGTTCGGTCACGAATTTGCAACTTTTGCAATCGTCACATAGGTACCTACATCGCGCGATACGAACAAAATGGTAGCCAATGTAAGAAAGTGGAGTGATGTTTTTCCAAGGCTGAGTCTGGTTTGAGCTCAGTGCTAACATGGCTAAATCGCAATTTGCTTACCTTAAACGCCAAGAAAACCAATTTATATATGTTTTCACAAAACCGCTATGTCATCCCCAAGCATACCATGTCAGATCAAATTACATAACTGCCATAATCAAAGTTCCTGCAAATGTATACCGATAGAGCAAGTCCAAAGCATTAAATATCTTGGTGTGATAATTGACCAAAACTTAAACTACAGAAACCAGATAGATTCTCTATCAAATCGCGTACGAAAAAGGGCAAATATTAAGAAATTACTTCGCACATAGGCCTCGAGCGATGTATTGAAGACCGTTTATTTTGCATTGTCTAAATCATTACTAACATAATTATTGTATAGGAAGTTGGGGTTGTGCTGTAAAAACAAAACTGATAAATCTGGAACGGGCCCAACGATCAGTATTAAAAGCAATGCATTTATAAACCATTCCAATATCCTACCACAAGACTCTACGAGGATAGTAAGGTAGGTACTTACTGTGCGCCAGTTGTTTTTATTAAGCCGAGGATTTCCCAAAGTACAGTGTTATCTAGCGTGCTTAAACGCTTTTTATTTGTAAATAACATAGATTTAAATTCTGAAAAAAATATATGTTATTTTACAGCATTAGATCTTGATTTGTCGGGCATTCGAAACACGATTACTGACATTTTATACGATCGAAAAAAATCGGGAAGATAGGTCTGATTTAAGCATTTTTCGTGTATTATTTGAGTTATATTGGGAATTTAATTTTCAAAAATATACCAAAAGAAAGGTCATGTAAAAACGGTTATTTGTCGGGCATCACAATATGCATTATATAATATACAAAAATATAATACCGAAAATGTGATTTCTTACAAGCCGCAGTAGCCGCCGCGCTCTCTCTAGCGTCTTGCACTCCCGAACGGGATGTAATAGGGACAGGACGTATCGCTAGTTTGCAGAGCGCACCGCAGAATTACAAATAATTTTATCGTCAGTTACGAATGTCATCACTTATTAATAAATATATTATATCTAGGTTTAGTTTGTAAATAGGTATTATAAATTTTTAGTAATAAGAGTGTATATAATTAACATAGTTTTGAAAATATCGTTTTGATTATTGGACGAGATAACGGCCTTGATAACAACAGCATAGTTAGGTACCACTTCCAGTGCAAGTCCATTATTGATTTGTAGATGACGAGTGTAGAAATGGGCAATAAAATAAAAGAAAATCAAGGTTGTCATCTTTAGCCTTACGTAGGCTAAACAAATGTAAAAGGTAGGTTGCCTACCTATTATTTGAAAATTACTAAACACTACCTATCATATTTTTATAGGACTTGAATCATTATTTTATAGCATTATTATTATATTAGGTAGGTATACGGGAATAAAAATGTGAGATGTGCCTAAAAGCAATACGAGCGAATTTTATAGGTAGGTACCTGCCTACCTAAATAAATATAAATATTATCCGCAGTTATACCTGCGCGTTGTGGTATTTATGTTTACTGCACCACCCTCGTGGGTTGTAATGTTATTTGGTACTAGATGTTCCCGCGGTTTCACCCGCGTTTATCGTTACTGCGCCACCCCCGTGGGTCGTAGCGTGATGTTATATAGCCTATAGCCTTCCTCGATAAATAGGCTATTATGAGATTAGCGCGTTCAAACCAACAAACAAACAAACAAACTCTTCAACTTTATAATATTAGTATAGATAGCTGACCCGCGCAACTTCGTCTGCGTCACATAAGAGAGTGGGTCGTAGGCACCTATAATACAATTTTAAAGGAGCTGAATCTTTCTTTGTTAAATCCACGAACCACATAAGAACCATTGAACAACATTTTATAAATATACCTACAGTGCTAATTTAAAATCACGCAAAATAAACCAGGAGAAACATCGTTTGTATGTCTGTAATGGGTAATTATTTTGCTGCGACGTTATTTTAAAACTGCTATATCTACTAAGATATTCATTGAAATCGAATGATGTAAAGGGCAATTTTGTTTTAAATTAAATACTTGTGATGAATAACGTATTTATTTGGATAAGGATTAATATCATGTTTATAATAATACCTTCGCAAATAATGTATTATTTTAGAACAAATTTGGTTAGCATAAAAAAGGTTATAGTGAGCCAACCTAAAAAGATAGACATATGTTGTTATGTGCTTTTTTTTAGAACTTTTAAAGGGGAACAATTCTGTCATACATGATTTTTGCGAAACTTTAACTGTTTACCCAGCGCACGTAGCGGAAGCTCTCAAAAGGAAAAAAAATCCTCCGATTTTGAAACATTCTTCATTGGTGCTCCGCTCCTATTCATCTTAGCGTGATGATATATAGCCTATAGCCTTCCTCGATAAATGGGCTATCTAACACTGAAAGAATTTTTCAAATCGGGCCAGTAGTTCCTGAGATTAGCGCGTTCAAGCAAACAAACAAACAAATAAACTCTTCAGCTCTCAAAGTTCTTCTTCAGCTCTCAAACTCTCAAAGTTTCGCAAAAATCATGTATTATAGAATTGTTCCCCTTTAAAAGTTCTAAAAAAAAGTCCGCGACAGCATATGTCTATCTTTTAAGGTTGGCTCACTATAACCTTTTTTATGCTAACCAAATTTGTTCTAAAATAATGCATTATTTGCGAAGGTGTTTTTATAAACATGATATTAATCCTTATCCAAATAAATACGTTATTCATCACAAGTATTTAATTTAAAACAAAATTGCCCTTTACATCATTCGATTTCAATGAATATCTTAGGAGATATCGCAGTTTTAAAATAACATCGCAGCTAACTAAGTATAACGAAGTCGCGGGCAGAAGCTAGTATTCAATAATCCTATTGACTATTACCACACTATTACCAAACATGGAATACGGTTTGATTGTTATATTTACGTAGTTTTCATGGACACTTAATAATATTATTATCGTATTATCTATCACTATCACGCCTATGAAGAATGCACTAGTGTCACAGCTTAGAAATGTTCTACCCAAACCGAGTTTCAGTATCCCTCTACCCAAAAAAGGCATTGCAAGAAAGCAAATTAAGCTATTAACGTAAAAATTACAAGCAGTCAAAGTTCAAAAAAGTTGACACGGCCGATAATTGGTGCCACCACCCTACCTACGTCACCGGCACTCGCGAGTAGCATAGCGCCCGACTCATCGTAATTATGGACGTCGGCGTACGCGCGAACCGGTGAAGCGGGGGGCCGCAAAACCTTTGAGCGCTCGGAAATCCTCGCCTTAAGGGCATTTCTCAAAGTACATCAATTAGTAATTACCTCTAAGGAATATAAACAGAAGCTCAAACGTAGAGTAGGTATAGGTACAGAATTAACCTTCCAAAAATTAACACATCTTTTTCTAGGCGTTCTAGTCCCTATATTGATCGCTATATCTAGAATATAATAGCGAAATTTTGTGCATTTAAAGAAAGCTCTCTAAGAGACAAAAGTAAAACTTTTTAATTGGCTTAGTTCTTTGACATACGACGACACCGAAAACTACAATTATAACAATATTTAACAGTTATCAACAATAATAAAACGACATTAAACAAAACAAACATATTTAAACGAAATTATGTGAATAGTATGAACTATACCTCTTTAAATACCTGCTACGCCAAATCTATACTAATATAATAAAGCTGAAGAGTTTGTTTGTTTGTTTGAATGCGCTAATCTCAGGAACTACTGGTCCGAATTGAAAAATTATTTTAGTGTTGGATAGCCTATTTATCGAGGAAGGCTATAGGCTATATAACATCACGCTACGACCCAAGGGGGCGGCGCAGTAACGATAAACGCGGCTGAAACCGCGGAAACATCTAGTCTTTTATATCTCTGTTGTGGTAGTCCTTGTCATGTATATTCCACAAGCAAGGGTATTTTTCAATAGACAATATAAATGTTTCTGCCTCACACATTATACCTAACTATTGTTTACGTACGTACGATGCGCGCGGCGCGGGCGCGGTTCCGAATGAGAATTTCCGACCGTGTGCGCCGACACAAACAAAATATATGCAAGGGCTGCATTCCGCATGACATCATTAGGTTTTTTCCGAATGGTTTCTCCGAACGCACGGGTTTGCATTCGAAACGTACATACGGATTTTTTTCCGTTCGGAGAGAAAGCGGACGTGTGCGGCAGTTAGTGTATTTTATATTGATTTCATGCATTCGGAGCTCCGAATATGGAAAACGAATTCGGCAATCGAATACGGAAAACGTATGTATACAGACAGTATGACAGTATACATTCCGAATGAAGAAAAACTAACGTGTGCGCTAGTCTCACGGAATTCCAAATCGAGATTACGTGTTAGGAAATCGAATACGGAAAACGTATGTATGTGGCCAGCCTTATTCTGCGTGATTTTAAATTAGCACTGTATATTTATAAAATGTTGTCCAATGGTTCTTATGTGGTTCGTGGATTTAACAAAGAATGTTTCAGCTCCTTTAAAATTGTATTATAGGTGCCTACGACCCACTCTCTCTCTTATGTGACGCAGACGAAGTTGCGCGGGTCAGCTATCTATACTAATATTATAAAGCTGAAGAGTTTGTTTGTTGGTTTGAACGCGCTAATCTCATAATAGCCTATTTATCGAGGAAGGCTATAGGCTATATAACACCACGCTACGACCCACGGGGGCGGCGCAGTAACGATAAACGCGGGTGAAACCGCGGGAACATCTAGTATATAATATGTGTGTGAGGGTGACCGCCACGGACGTCCATTCACGTCAAATTAAACCGTGCTCACGACGCCCCCGACGGCATGGCACGTCGAAAATACGCCAATTTTACAGTTCATAATAAACATAAAAAAATATGTTTGTTGTGTTCCTTTTACCTATTATTTAAAACTACATTAATCATAGCCTGGCGTAGGGGGCATGACGCTACTTTTATGCTGTGGCGGTCAAAAGGTTAATTCTGCACAAAAACGAAGGAATTATAAATTTTTTACGAAAAATTTGTGTGAAGCTGATATGAAAAATCTAATCATCTCTTAAACGGCAAGGAAAACCGTAATATCCTTACAGGTGGTTATAGTACCTACTAATTATTTATGATTTGTCATAATATTCCACATAACGGTTATCGATGCCGTTTTTTTTAAATCATAGAAATATTTTATTTATTTTTAAGTACATATGAAACGGTTCCGTTTAGTGTTTAAATTGAGGAACACAGACTTTTAACAACACGCAACATAAATAGCATCACCCCTACATCTCTGAATGAGTAGGCAGAGGTATAAGTACACCCACACTTACACAATTATTTTAGAGAGAGATTTTAACACAAAATGGGTTTTAAATCTGTGGATACAACCAAAATACTCAATATGTAATTGTTTTATCTTCTAATAAGTCTGAAAGAAGTGATTAACCCTTAATCAGGCACAGGGAACTATTTTCTCACATCGTCAATCTAGCTAAATACATGAATATTTTTAAAATGTCAACTCTCTAGACTCTATTTTGTACCCCAATATGATATTTGAGAATTACTGATTGATTTTTTTGATAACCCCCACCCATTCAAATGTCAACGCCAGAGCCAGATTAACGTCACATCCGCGTTTTTCAAGTAGTAGGTACAGACTTAATTCTAAGAAGTTTCTTCAGAAAATATTCTAGTAAGTAGGTATTTGATTCGCTATTGACTAATTTATTATATTCTGTGTAACGTTGTTACGATATACAAAGCGAAAGTTTAATTTTAAAAAATTACAAGACTTGTATGGAAATGTAATCAAATTTATAAACGTAATTGGGCAAAGGGAAATAATTTCCCACATGGGTTGTCCGTAAACGGGCAGAGGGCAATAATTTCCCACCTGAAAAAAACCTTTTATTTTCAGTTTCAGTAATTTATATTTTATATTATTTACACTACTACCTAACATGACACGAGAACTTACAGTTAAATCATGAAAAGTTGAATTTTTTGTCTTGCCCGATTAAGGGTTAAGTAATTACTAATTACAATGATTTAGTGTTCAAATAAGTCTGAATAGGTGATTAAATGATTTGCAATATTGCGCAACAATGCCAATTATAGATTATATTCATTTTTTTTTATAAGTAATAAAGGGCAATGCAACTTTTGCCATACATAGCTGCCATGTATTTTTTCTTGCCGCCAAAAGTGAAACCTAGGCCATGTGTTAGAAGAGTGTATGAGAAATCAATAGCAAAAAGAATTAGGTCTACCAACCGTATCCGAACCAAGTTAAAGTGTTTAATAGATTGCTACTGTTTTTTTATCAGGCGTTATTTTTTTTTATATTTTTTTTTTTTTCTTAAACAACAATACTCCGTGTCTGTAATATTTTAAGTTTTCCATCGGCAACTGTAATAACTAATAAGTCATTCCGCATCCTTCACTTCCGCGTACGTCACCAGGCACGGTATAGGGGTGGCGCGCGGCGGCAGGTGCACAAGTGACTCGTTTTACTTGTCGTGTTATAGATTAAGTAGATTGTGTTATTGTTATTGTTGGGTTTTGTATTAGGTAGGTACTAAAACTCAATTTTGTCTAATAACACATTCATCCCTTACCGAGCTCTGTTTCCGATAAGTAAAACTGGAGCCAAGCAAAAACTTCCGCGCCACGCGCTGCACAAAGAATAGGTACAGGTAGGGTAGGTATAGGACGTAGGTACCAAATAAGTCAGGCCAGGAGTTATTATGGCGAACATGTGAAGGACGATGCTTCGTATGGTACAGACTTTGTTTGTCATGTTACGAAAATTGTATTGTACAGGGTGGACAGGTTAGATATTTCGGTTTTGGAAATATTCAACATCAATGTTATCAATCCATAGCTGTTGCGTAGTCGGATTCAGTCACGACATAGACGACAGCGCACATACTTCGTCTATCTTTTGATAGCAGGGCTTAATGATGGCTTAGCAGCAATAAAAGGGCATAATTGTTTCTGTATTTCTGGGAAGAGAACACTTGGTTGTTGTAGCCACGTCATGTCTGTATTGTGGTTCATGGCGTGGGGTAGACATCAAGAAAACTTAAATCCTCCAGCTCAATTTCTGGATTTTATAATAAGACATGATATGGGAAGACAGACAAGTAGTGATGATGATTCATTAAATTAATCTATAAGAATGTTGTAGTATAATAATTGTTCTATGATTTTTGTAAAACCTAATTATTTAATAAATCGTTTTGGTTTCGGTTTATATGGTTGTACCATAATTCTTTTGAAAGAATATTCCTTAGTATGTACAATTTTTAGAAAAATAACCGGCGTCCTCCTAGTCGTACAAAAAAAATTGTGTAAAACAAATGAACGTGTCTACAAAACAAATGAACGTCTACAAAACAAATGAACGTCTACAAAACAAATGAACATCTACAAAACGAATGAACGTCTACAAAACAAAAGAACGTCTACAAAACAAATGACTATCAGAAAGTGATCAGCCATCGATAGTGCTTACTAAAAACGATTTTCGACCTTATTGACAATTCATGACAGATGTTTTTTATGTATTTTCTTGCTTTCTGTCATTAATACGTTATTATTATATAAAATGATAAATTATGAGTAATGTCAATAAGGTCGAAAATTGCATGCACCTGTTTTTTGTAAGCAATAGCGATGGCTTATCACTTTCTGATAGTCTTTTGTTTTGTAGACGTTAATTTGTTTTGTAGACACCTAGACACGTTTATTTGTTTTACATTTTTTTTTTTTCTATAGTGGTGGTTGACCTATCCGATCCGGTTACCAGATTATCTTACTAGGTCTGGTGATAAAAAACCGCCAGTGAAAAAAAAATAACAGTGACAACCAACTTAATACCAAACGATATATAATAAGTTTTACCTAAACCAGGTTGCAAAATCAACTATGCAGGCAGTGTGAAGAGTTGCGAGCTACAAGATCCGAGGAAAGGTGGAGCTTTAGCACTCATTAGTCAACCTGCGAACAACCCTCTTATAAGCAATTGTATTGTTTAATATTTTCATAATTTCAAGCAACACAAGAAGTTCTACGTAATTGCTAGGAAAATTATTTCTAATTAATTTGGTAATTTTACGGTAAAACCTAAGTACCTATACAGCTTTCGATAGGGGTAGCCTATTTAAGTCCTTAATATGGTTTTATCAATATGTTATTCAAATAGGGGAAAAGCTTTGAGTTCTAGGGCGCGATTTGCGGGTCGGGCAAAAAGTTATTGGGTTTTTCTATTGAAAGTTTTTAATAGCAGTAGGTAAGGAATATGTGGCCGTAAAACGGCTATAGGCCTCCTGTTACATTATATCTAAAATCATAGTTGGTTAAACGAAAATTTGTAACTCATTGGCCTACCTCTTGGAGGATAAAGGCATGCGACTATGTACGAAGATACAAAGTCTTGTTTTATTCATAACAAAACACAGCGCCATTTGATATATTCTAGATTTACGACCGGTCTTTATTCTTGTTTAATCCCTTGCTGGCTTGATCTTACATAAATCGATCACAGACCCACTAATTGACATTATTGTTTGTTTAGGTACGCCAATAGTAATACACAGTACCTAATACTGTATATTGTAATTAATTAATAAAATATATGTATTATTATATACATACCTACACTAGAGTTTGCCCATAGTCTGAGATAAAGCCCCCTCCCTCTCTTTGTATGGCAGCTCATACTAAACAGGGGTCTGTTTTATATGAACTGCCAAAATTGGTGATAGATAAAGAAATGTTATGTGTTTTAAATCAAACAATGGTCCCAAAAGGATTAGTTTGTAGCAGAATTTTGAAACGGGTCTCTCAAGACGATATAGGATTAGACCATAAGGCCTACTTGATTTTGGACGTTTTTAGACGCTGGCCACTGTAGACTGGGCTGAACACTGAACTTAAAGTGACAAAAAACCTTAATAGATATTTTAGGCTATGTGATGATGCTAGCTGACTACATCTAGTCCAGATATAGTCAGCCAGAACAATTCCAGAATCTATTTGGCCGAGCTTGATAAATCAATGATATACCTATAGTAATACCAATTCAGGATAAAATATAAAAAAAAGAAAATAATAACTTAATAATTAATATCTAAGTGATTGGTGTTATGATTTCATCTGTTATTAATGCATATACTACTTGTTTACACTAAATCACAGCACAAAAACTCGTTAGCTATTATTGTAGATGATTTTTACTAATTACTCTATCCGAAAAAGTGTCTTAATGACAATGAGTTAAAGTTTGTATTTCCGAAGCGAGAATCTTACCTTGCCGTAACACAGTCTAGCACGGGAGGTAAAGAACATTTTGTTTCTGTATACCGCCATTGTCATTTATCCTTACTAATATTATAAATTCGAAAGTAACTCTGTCTGTCTGTTACCTTTTCACGGCTAAACCACTCAACCGATTTAAATGAAATTTGTTACAGATATAGTTTAAAACCTGGGGAAGGACATAGGCTACTTTTTATTGATGTAGGTACCACGCGGGTGGAGCCGCGCGCAAAAGCTAGTAATATCATAAGTGTTTAAATGTGAATAGCTACGATGTATGTACGCATAAGATCTTAATTGTTTTATTGTTAAGCTGCTATTTGTATACTTATTTGTTTTTATAATTTTGTTAAGTTACATCGATTATTGTATAGTTACAATAATCGATGTAACTTAACAAAATTATAAAAACACATAAGTATAGAGTTTTTGTGCTGTGGTTTAGTGTAAACAAGTAGTATATGCATTAATAACATATGAAATCATAACACCAATCACTTAGATATTAATTATTAAGTTATTATTTTCTTTTTTATATTTTTATCCTGAATTGGTATTACTATAGGTATATCATTGATTTATCAAGCTCGGCCAAATAGATTCTGCAATCGTTCTGGCTGACTATATCTGGACTAGATGTAGTCAGCTAGCACCATCACATAGCCTAAAATATCTATTAAGGTTTTTTTTCACTTTAAGTTCAGTGTTTAGCCCAGTCTACAGTGGCCAGCGTCTAAAAACGTCCAAAATCAATTAGGCCTTATGGTCTAATCCTATATCGTCTTGAGAGACCCGTTTCAAAATTCCGCTACAAACTAATCCTTTTGGGACCATTGTTTGATTTAAAACACATAACATTTCTTTATCTATCACCAATTTTGGCAATTCTAAAACAGACCCCTGTTTAGTATGAGCTGCCATACAAAGAGGGGGAGGGGACTTTATGTCAGACTATCGGTAAACTCTAGTGTGTGCACAAGTAAAACTATCTTTTCCCTAAATCTCATAGCCCGGTGGAACAACAGTCCGAAACAACCGCAGAAAGATCAGGCGCAATACCAAGAGCTTTATGTCCTTGCCGGGGTATGGAGGTGAGCATCCTCGCTAACTTCGCTTTGACTCGTTTTTGGCCCGTCCCGGGAGTCCCGGGACACATCCTTTAACAGTGCACACAACAGTGGGACCTTAGCACAGCAGTCGCATTCACTACCGCTGCGCCACGCAGGCAGGCCTATTACGTCGGACCAAAAACAGTAGTTAGCGAAATGAAGATGTAATACACAGAAGAATATCACACACATTTTACTAATAATGCACCATTTGTGGATGTTGCAGTACTATGTCCTAGGTTGGAATTGAGCGTGACCATTATTTTTTATGATATAACAATGCAAAAGCGCACAAATATTTATTAATTTATGTTCAATAACTTTCAAGCCAATTAGAAAATGTTATCATCGTCAAGCCAAACTCTCAAGAGTAGGAATTTCTCAAGTAGATGTGCGTATAAACTGGAGGTTGGATAATACAACATTAGTTCCATTTTTTGTATGTAAGTAAAGACTTTCAAATAATAAAATATTATCTATTATGGAGGCCCACTGATACTGAAATTGTACAGGGTAGGTAGAAGGCAAAAAGTAGGTATTTGAAATATTATTATCAACCAACATACGACATGGTCAAGTTGTCGCGATATGATTCTAATTAAAATTTATTCGCGTGCTTTTACAATCAAGGAGTAAGACGTTTAAAGAAAGCTAAAAATAAATAGATTGCTTTACTACAAAAGGTGAATAAGGATAAGAATAAAAACAAGACAAAAAGCTTATTTAGAAATCAATCAATAGGGCAGAGCACTTATAAATCAGTGGATAAGATATAGGGACATGGATGAAGCATTTAAAACAAAAGCGTAAGTAGGTAGTTGTGGATATCAGGATTATTCCTTTGAATTGAAGAATATATTAAAATTTCAAGCCCAAGTCTTACCTCACATGGTTCCAGTTTTCATATACACCAGCAGCAAATATGGAAAGACATAAATCTGCATGAGATGACTGTTGAAAATTACATGCATTTTCAGCTTTTGAAGTAAGCACAAAAAAAATTCACTTACAATGGGATAACTTGTCTTCACAGATGAGTTTGATATAATTACAACTACTTAATGAATTGTAAATGCATATTATAAGATAGCCCATACAACAACGAAGAAAACGCATGAAACTAATGAAATTCACAAATATAAACCATGATATTGAGTGATGAAATTGCTCACTGAAAAGTCAAAAGAGAATAATAAATACCTTAATATTATTAAAAATGCAATTTTGGGGTCTATTTCTTTGGTTGATATGTATTAGCCACAACAGGCATAAATGTATATTTAACATGTAAAATAGGTGGAAATATATCACAGATTTACACAACAATTTTCGTTGTACAAAAATAGTTATAAAATTTAGTAACTAACTTTTCCAAATCTGTAACACCAACCACGCATTTATAAAAATCTTAAAATTATTTGGCTAATGTTACAAAATAAGATCCATTATATCAAAAGTAAAAAGATTACACTTGCATCAATCATCATATACCCTGTAAATAGAGATTTCTTACATTAGATGTGGAACTTCACTGAAAGTACCTAGTGCCATTAGTCCCTTTGTTTATACCTATTTCTTTTGATTGTCCAATTTTAACCATATTAAAGTTCTCATTGCATAACTATTATAGTTCACCACAACACTAAGATTATTTGATTCAATAAAGTTCAAAGTTCAAACACAATTTTTTATTAGCAATTATCAGATAAATCAATACATTAAGGGTTGATACAGTTTCATCGTCGATCACGGTATGATCTGTGTGATTCACGTTCACGACTACGTCCACGAGAACGATCAGAAGTACGCCAGAGGAATTCATCTACAGAACGTTCATAAGACCTCTTGTCATAAACTAACACTGAACGAGGATAGTCTGCTAAATCGTAATAGCGCGGTGGCGGTGGTGGTGGAGGTGGGGGTATTGCGTCATATGTTGATAGGGCACCACTAAATCCAGGTGGAGGCACATATGGCAATGGTGGCAACTGATGATGCATTGATCTCATATATTCTGCCACATAGGCTTCAGCTGCTGCAGAACTGCTACTGCTGTACGTCTCACGGTTGCGACCAAACCATACTGGTAAACGTTCCCGCATGTATGGTGATGGAGAACGTCTCTTGTATGAACCAGATGATATTCTACTTCGTGGTGACATAAAAGACTTTCTCCTATTCCGTGATGATGTATTCAAGCGGCTTCTATAGTTGGAACCTCTGGAAGATAATGGGGCTCTATATGTCCGATAATTGCCTCCACTTTTTAAATAACCTTTCTTGGCAGCTTCTTTAGATTTTCTTAAAATTGGAGTCATTTCAATGCCTTCATCTTCTGGAAAGAGGCGACAAAGTTCTTCTGCAACTTTTGGTTCAATTTCCTGCCCATCTCTTCCAATTTTAACTGGCTTGCCCTCATTCCATGGGTTGTAAAGATGTAGTGTGCTACTAAAAGGCAATTCTTTTCGACATATCCAATCAACTTTGAACACACCATCTAAAACTTTGGCTGAAAGACCTGGTGGTAACACCCATGATATAGGGGGAACGTCTCGACGTGATTCACTCCCTAATCTGGCAAATCCGGCAAACTTGCCACTTTCCTTTACTGAGAATATTAATAATACGTTTCTAGATTCCCTATAAGCTTGGTTTAAATTTGCTTCATTCTGAGGGAGTGTCGACCACACACCTTTCGCTTTTGACAGTGTTATGTTTTCAGCATTATTCGATTTAATTAAAAAGAATCGTGTGTCTCTGAATAAATAATTCAACTTGGTCATGTAGTCATACGTCTTTATTTTGATACTGTTAGCAACGCATCGTCGTTTATTTTGTACAGGTGAATGGCTTGCTGACTTGGTTCGTTTACGATTAGCGCGTCTCTCTTTTGATTTAGTGCTTACTGAACTGATACTTGGTGTGCTAGACTCACTAGAAGTCGAGCTTGACACCTCACTACGGGTATCAAAATCTTTTCCTTCCTCCAATTGTTTTAGTTCTTCGCCAATCTCTGCTTCCACTTCACCAACGCCAAGGTTGACGGCGTCGGTGTTGTTTGAGACCTCCATTTTCAGTTCAACGTGTAATTACTCATAAAAACAAAGAGATAGCCAAAATTATTGTTGCAAATACTTAATTATTAATCATATTGTTTATTCCTATATTAGAGCACACCATTACTAGATTACAACATATTCAAAATTCTAAATTACAATCATTTACTCATTTACACTCCAATCATTTACTTCAATCAAGCTCAAGTCAGCTCAACATCAAGCGACAGCGACAATCTGTCATTTTTTAAACTATGCAGTTTGGATTCATGTCTTTTCAGTTCGATTTACATGATGATATAATAGCCGTCGGTCCCGGCTGCCATGAACATCTATGGCAGTCGTTATTGGGAGAGTGTCGACACAAAAGATCTCACTGGGTCGAAGTGTCGCCGGTCTGCACTGACTGGCCCCCACATAAGATAAGATACATAGGTGATCATTTAGTCAGATAAAGTAATTGTTTTATTGTTAGTATAAATAACAACAAACAATAAAAAATGTTTTTTTTTACAATTTTCGTTACTTGAATAGATTGACGCATGGACCACAGGCCACAGTCCATTTACCGAAGACATTAGCTTAGCTCAGAACACCGGTCGCAAATTTATCTGTACACAACGAAGTAACAATAATAAAGAAAAGGTATTTTAGATTATTCCTACTCCTTAGTTGACTCCTCGACGTCCGAAGAGCCATATGCTGACCGTTGATAAATGTTATGAAATTTCAACGGTAGACAGTATCCACTGACTAAATACAGAAATAGTTACTTATGAATAGCACTATTTTATATATTACTAGATGTTCCCGCGGTTTCACCCGCGTTTATCGTTACTGCGCCGCCCCAGTGGGTCGTACCGTGATGTTATATAGCCTATAGCCTTCCTCGATAAATAGGCTATTATGAGATTAGCGCGTTCAAACCAACAAACAAACAAACTCTTCAGCTTTATAATATTAGTATATTATATAGCTGACCCGCGCAACTTCGTCTGCGTCACATAAGAGAGAGAGAATGGGTTGTAGGCACCTATAATACCATTTTAAAGAAGCTGAAACTTTCTTTGTTAAATCCACTAACCACATTTAAGAACTATTGAAAAAGATTTTATAAATATACCTACAGTGGTAATTTAAAATCACGCAGAAATCAGAATAACCAAGAGAAACATCGTTGTTTGTATGTCTTTATGGGTGATTATTTTGCTGCGATGTTATTTTAAAACTGCGATATCTCCTAAGATATTCATTGAAATCGAATGATGTAAAGGGCAATTTTGTTTTAAATTAAATACTTGTGATGAATAACGTATTTATTTGGATAAGGATTAATATTATGTATATAATAATACCTTCGCAAATAATGCATTATTTTAGAACAAATTTGGTTAGCATAAAAAAGGTTATAGTGAGCCAATTTTAAAAGATAGACATATGCTGTCGCGGACTTTTTTTTAGAGCTTTTAAAGGGAAACAATTCTGTCATACATGATTTTTGCGAAACTTTAACTGTTTACGCAGCGCACGCAGCGGAAGCTCTCAAAAGGAAAAAAAACCTCCGATTTTGAAACATTCTTCATTGGTGTTCCGCTCCTATTGATCTTAGCGTGATGATATATAGCCTATAGCCTTCCCCGATAAATGGGCTATCTAATACTGAAAGAATTTTCAAATCGGACCATTAGTTCCTGAGATTAGCGCGTTCAAGCAAACAAACAAACAAACAACCTCTTCAGCTTTATAATATTAATATAGAGTATAGTTAACCTAGCGATTGATGGGGCAACTACTACATAATCAACATTGAGAGACAAAAATAAATAGTTTAGTTGCTATTATGCCGATATTATGATGGTTCTGCAACTAATGTCTAAATTAACCAATTTTAGATTCTCATCTAGCTCGAGCGGGCCCGCTGCAGCACAAAGAACAAAGCAGCACTCAAAATAATAGTGTGCCTTCCTCACTAGAACTAGATTTTATTCAGGGCTGAAGTATCAAACTTGCTTCCTCGCGTCCCATCTTAGGTGATGATTCTTATTGGCGCGTATCTACTTCTGAGGCTTAGAAACAGTTCTATTCGTGCAATACCGGGATAGAATAACAAACACAGGCGTTACCTCTGTGGTGACATTATTTTACTTGCTGCTAGTGCTAACTGTATTGACGAGTTGCTTCAAAATGAATCAATTAAAATAAACGAACTTGGTACCTAACGTTAAAAATTAAAATATAAAGACACATAGTCTCGCGCCCATGCCTAGGCTGGGGTAGGTATAATTATTATTTGTATATATGTATGATAAGCTACCCCTATACGTTCTAGGGTACCATTAACCCACATTTCGCCAGTTATGATTTTAGGTCGCACATAATAAGGTACATACATAATACATATTTATGGTATGGCCACTATGATGGTCTACGTGGAGATTGTCAAACGCCGTGATGCTACTGCTCACGAATAATAACATTCATGAAATGTCATATGCAGCAAACCACGAAATGATCCTGTCTTACCATAGTTTCTCTTATCTGCAACTTAAAAAGGAGTATTCCGCTTCCGGCACCAATTTTTTCGGCACCTATGGTTTCGACACCTAAGCTATTCCACTTTTTATTTCCGAAACCATAGGTGCCGGAAAAATTGGTGCCGAAAGTGGAATACTGCCTTAAAAACCCTCCTATGCTGCAGATGATTACACAATGTGTACCTAAAGATCTGCAGCATAGGAGGGTTTTTAAGTTGTGTAATACACATACGTAATATACATACAACCGCGTGTGCAAGGTTGTGAAAATACTTATACTAATAAGTCTAAATAATTAGGTACGCAGCCAACAAAATAGGGTTTTCAAGTAGGAAATGATAAGATTTATCAATTAAATATAGTGCCGATAAAGCGCCTGTGCGCCCATTACTAACGGTGATCATGAGCTATAAAATCGCTAACACGAACAGTATCATCAGGCTGTATGGCTTTCGGTATTATTTTGCTAAATATGCCGAACATACCTACTTAATTATTATGAAATATATGGTATGTACCTACTTACTATAATCTTTGTATACTGTTTCAAACGTCTGAGACTTTTTATTTTTTAAATCACTTAATAAATAAGTACCTACTGAGTATGTACCTACGAGTACGTAGTTACGTACTACGATTAGCTGTTAGTTCCTACTAGTGCTTTGTAAACAACTTTTTGATTTATCCAGTCTCCCCGTGACCATGGCTGCTGAAAAGCAACCGAAACGTCGGGGAAAGTGTAAACACAAATATAAATAGTATAATAGTATAGTAATAGTTTTAATAGTTTCAATAATTTAATTAGCTTAAAAATTAGTAAAGTTTAGTAGTAATAGTAGTGCAACAGTTTTCAAAATTTTGTAATAAAGTGTCAAATAAACAACGCGATAAAATCCGTATATAGTAGTTTAATTTCAATTATCCAGTAATTCTAAGTCTACCGTCTACGTGTTCTGTGTAACCTATTTATTATCGTTTTAATCTATGAGTTTTAAATTACTTAGTTAGCGAGTGTTATATATTTAAATATAATTGTAATAATGATGAATATGCGTATAAGTTGATCCATAGTTCGTCATGTTGTCGAATAATAACAATGTAATGTCAGTTGACATACCTGTTATCATTTCCGCTCGTTATCACCCGATGCGATGCAGCGTTAGTTGCTGTCAGTCAGCTGATTTTAGGCCTTTTATGTTGGTAGCACTTGTTTTTTGTGAAAAACCGCGTAGAAGTTTGAAGATTTGTGTTGTTTTAATGGAGTTTCAATAGGTTTATATTATTTTATCCTCTATTTAGTTCAGTTTATCCAGTTCGTTTAATTTTCCATTTAAAATGCATTATGTGCAAAAGTATTTGGAAAAATTGCCTTTACCTAGAACAAATAATAATGTAACTACCAGTAATAAATCAAACATTTATTTGTATTGTAATTACTACAGCTTTTATTCTCAAAAGGTAAGATACTTAATATATATAAAATAAATGCAGTTATTTAAATTAAGATTATAATTTTAGGCTTTATAAATATAGATCAATTTATAAATTGAAATCAAGTTGAATTATTTATTGCTTGCCATAAATATATATTTTATGTTATATTTAGTTACTTAAATTATCTTAATAAAACCAACTATATCATTTATTATTAATTATGCAATTATTAATTCAATGATTTATAGGAATTTTATTTTACATTACTTACTACTTCTACTTAATTTTAGGTGTTAATGGCACTTTACGAGAAAAATATAGATTTCGAGCCCTTAATTATAGACATAACAAAAGGGGAACAGTATTCATCCTGGTTCTTAGACATCAATCCTCGTGGTGAAATCCCAGTGCTCAAAGTAAAAGAAGAAGTGATCCCTGACTCAACAAGAATTCTTGATTATTTGGAATACTATCTAGATTCAGGTTTGTTTTTCTATACAATAATTTATTTCCTATTTGGTTGTCCTATTTGGCTCTTAGACTATCTACTTTAGTTTATTGCAATCCAAGGCTTTCTACAAGCTTTGTCAATACTGTAATTGTGCAAAACCAATCAAAGTTAGACTGACTACTTGCTTGTTCTCATAGCGGTTATCTTTAAGTAACAAAGATTTTTCGGGCCCATTTAAATTATTCATCCTTTAAATAGTGTCTGTCTGTTATTAATATTAGTAATAATAAATATTTATTTTATAACTCTGTGTACATTACTACATGTTTGTTAATTTTCAGAATCGCCACAGTTGATAAATGTATCAACCGACAGTAAAGTGCTGGATAACATTAATAGATTCCGTGACATGATAGAAGCACTGCCGGCTGGTTTAATAACTGTTGGATCTTTCTACCAGCCTCATTTAAGTGGTACACCAAAATTGCCATTCATCCTTCCAGTGCGAGAAATACTTAAAAGTAAGTAGGTGTGTAATTTATTATTAGAATAATTAATCACTTTTACATAATATTTAAAATAATTGCCGAGACTCAATTCAGAATGAGAATTGTTTTAAATAACTTTAGTTTTTAACAATGATGAATTAATGATGAGAGCTGGGCACACTTTATATCCTTTGAAAGCATTACAGAGCATTTGTATTTCTCAAAATGGATAGGCAGAGGAACATCAGGTTGAGGATACATCAATATTTTATTAGTTAAGTTTATGTACTCGGTCCGAATTGGAAACAATTCTAATCGCGTAGTTATTCTGAGCATAATATTCAAATTCCTTAAATAATTAATGTAAACCAAAAATTAGGCGAAAATTGTTCTCAATACACGCAACTCCAACTACCTACAGTTAGAGACGAGTGTACTTCGAGCATTTTCCCCATTCAGTTATGAGATCACATTGATTCCAACTTTGAGCAATTTGTTACTGTGTGTTTCTAACATCTAGTAACATTTGACTAGCAACTCTTATCTTGTCACTACCGTTAATATATTTTTCTAGAGAAGAATATAAATGTGAAGATGATAGCATAGCGAGAGCGGTGTACTCTCTGTTTAAACCGCTATTTAGGTAGTGCCTGCGTTGAAAAATCACGAGGTTCCGTTTACTCATTATGACGTACCAAGGACGAATAAACAAATGCAGCTTCGTATTGTTTTGTTTAATCTGGCTAGATTATTTCATTTAATATTCGTTTAACCTTATTTCAAAACATGAACGCGGTAATTTTTAAATTATCATAGGTATTTGCAAAACGTTATACAGTCAAGTCTTAGAATAGGTACTCGACATACCTAATTAAAAATCTATTGTGTCTCGCCACCACTGCTGCTCCGCTCTGCGATTCATTAGGTTAATAAACCTTGAGTGCGTATAGTGAATACGACTGCTGTGTGACGTCTCGGGTTCGAATACTATGTCGAGTCAACAAGGCGTCACCCTCTTGCCTCGGAAAGCAAAGCACGTAAAACCGTTTGTACTGCGCTTGATCTTTCTCCGATTGTGTTGGATTACAGTCTCATCGAATTTATTATCAAAGAGTTAGGGAACTGAGAGTGCACTTGTGTAAGCGCATACACTTGTGCTTCATAAATAATACCTTCTGCGCAGATACCAATCAGGCCAGTCTCCATTCAAATTGACCGCCGTGACTGAACTAGAGAACTCTGGGGGACACATTACATTATAATAATTAATTTTTATATACTTTTCAAAGCCAAATCCCGCTTTAGTCATTGTGTCTCAAGGTACTTTACAAGCATAGGTAGCTACAATTTAACGGGCACAAAGTAAACCCAGAACGTCAGAACTGAGAACGGTTAGAATCGACGCGGCAACAACGGTGGTAGGCATAGCAGGTACTAATGTATACTATGTGTTAGTTCAATTCAATCTGATGTGTCCATGGGTACTAATTTATAAATTAACTGTGTCCTATTTGTTTGCTGCGTTTTAACTATTTTGTTGAATATTGGTGTGAAGATAATTTTAGAGTGAGTGGACCCTTCATGATTTACTGGATTTTAACGGAATTTACTGGCTGCGTACTCTTTCATATGCCAATGAATGTCATGTAAAAAATTACACAATGACCAAAAAAATATGGCCTTTTAAACACGATATTTTTATAGGCAGGTACTAATTGGCACACTCTACGATCACTTAGTACCTAGTGTACTCACTTTTCCTCTAGTCACTCCTTCACATTGACCTAGAATCTTAAAAGCAGTATGGAGTTATGAAACGAGCAAAGTAAAATAGGTAGAAAAGTTATGCTATATTTATTATGTATAAAATATGATAGAATTGGACTGCAACTGCAAACGTCATTGATAGAGCTCGATATGGAGTTAGGTACGTGGTTATTAATTTTTTAGAGTTTAATCATAATATAAGTTATGTAGTGACACATAGAACCCTGATCTCTTTGTTCCGTATGTGTAACTAATGGCCTAAGAGCTATTTTCCGCTAAGCGACTAGTCTGTCTGTATTCTAAAAATTATATAGGTTTTCAACACAGGCTTTGTTAAGATAACGCACTACAGAATGTGCTTTATACACAAATATTGGTAAATTCCTTTAGGTGAAATTAGGAGGAGGTGCTAACAAAGCTGAATCCTCTAATATCGGGTACTTCAATAATATTAGGTACAATTGAAAACTGACGAAAACATGTCGTATTTATTTAGGCAGGCAGGTACCTACCTATAAAATTCGCTCGTATTGCTTTTAGGCACATCTCACATTTTTATTCCCGTATACCTACCTAATATAATAATAATGCTATAAAATAATGATTCAAGTCCTATACAAATATGATAGGTAGTGTTTAGTATTTTTCAAATAATAGGTAGGCAACCTACCTTTTACATTTGTTTAGCCTACGTAAGGCTAAAGATGACAACCTTGATTTTCTTTTATTTTATTGCCCATTTCTACACTCGTCATCTACAAATCAATAATGGACTTGCACTGGTAAGTGGTACCTAACTATGCTGTTGTTATCAAGGCCGTTATCTCGTCCAATAATCAAAACTATGCTAATTATATACTCTTATTACTAAAAATTTATAATACCTATTTACAAACTAAACCTAGATATAATATATTTATCAATAAGTGATGACATTCGTAACTGACGATAAAATTATTTGTAATTCTGCGGTGCGCTCTGCAAACTAGCGATACGTCCTGTCCCCATTACATCCCGCTCGGGAGTGCAAGATGCTAGAGAGAGCGCGGCGGCTAGTAGGAAATCACATATTTTCGGTATTATATTTTTGTATATTATATAATGTATATTGTGATGCCCGACAAATAACCGTTTTTACATGACCTTTCTTTTGGTATATTTTTGAAAATTCAATTCCCAATATAACTCAAATAAAACACGAAAAATGCTTAAATCAGACCTATCTTCACGATTTTTTTCGATCGTATAAAATGTCAGTAATCGTGTTTCGAATGCCCGACAAATTAAGATCTAATGCTGTAAAATAACATATATTTTTTTCAGAATTTAAATCTATGTTATTTACAAATAAAACGCGTTTAAGCACGCTAGATAACACTGTACTTTGGGAAATCCTCGCCTTAAAGAAGGCCAGTACGGCTCCTCAGAACTGATCACGCATAGTCATTTGCAGTTGCAACGACTGCTAGGTCGCTGTTGCTTAAATGGTAGTAGGTATATGATCACACGGTAGGTTATTGTTCTGTCACTTATGCTAGAGCGTATGTTTACCGCAAAACTGTCGAGATGCAATAATTGGTTGCGTTTACTGATTACAGTAAAGGTTCGAGTTACGTTTTAGGATGGAGCAAGATCCAACTATGACGCCCTTTTCTTCCTTCTAATTAATCTTTTCTGGCCATCGGGACGCTAAAAGCGCCTTCTGGGTCTAGGCGTCTGGAGCTGACGCTCCGTTCGCCTTATGGTAAGGCTATTCATCTACTACTCAATCACACAAACTGCCTGTACATAAAATGACTAGAATAAACTTTATAAATACATACATACGATTAGCTCCAATGATAGTAGTCAATGTGCAGTCAGCAATATAATTATTATCTGAATAAATAGGAATCACGAGTTTTACGACCGTTGCTGGCTGGCACCCTTTAAAAAAAATCATCGAGAATTCGGTAGATTTTTATCTTCGATCTTGTTATTAATCTCAGTCTATACTATGACAGCTTTCTTCTTGACTGTCCTACTTTTTTCGATCTCTTACGTCATTTACGTAATGCCTTGTGTTTGTCTCAAGGTCTATCTTTGGGAACTACCGAATCTAAGCATTTCCCAATGATGAATTTGCTTGGTATACGCAATAAACGTTCGCACGATACTACCTATTACTAAGGCGACAAATTGAAATAGTCAATTATAATAAATAGATGTTCTTTCATCAAATACAAATAAAAGTCAGTAAAAATTGCTAGGACTCAGAAAAGATGATACAGGACATTGTGCAGTCAAACTAAGCTAAGTATTTAAGAATTCTGATGCGATTGAGTTATATTCCTCTGTTGCATCTTAATATATCAAGATTTTGTCAGACTTGACTTAATGTATGCGTAGATTCTTTATAATACTGATAACGTTTGTTTATTCTAGATTACTAAATTGTATTTACAGACTTGATACGACATATGGATAACACATATCATGACGCCAGAGTTGTCTAATAAAATGAATAATAGAAAGATGATGTCATGGCCATTATCCCTAGAAAGAAACGTAAATTTAGTTAATGTGAGACATACAAAACGCCTTTATATTATTATGCTTGTACTACCTATCCTAAAAGTCTTAGCGTCCGAAGTTTTGAAATATGTATAGAGGTATATTCATACCTGCATCTACCTTCAAACCTAGACTAGCTTGACTGCATAAATATATGCTACGGCATATCGCAATCCAGAATCAACTAAATTTGTTCTAATCAGTATCAATTTCAATAGAAATTTAAATATTATCTTAATTTGTTAAATACCAAATTGGATATCCTTTTTTTATTTGGTTTCCTACATGATGCTATTAGTTATAATAAAAAAACATTAAATATATTATATTTTAAATTTAAACAAAACATTGCGAAACGTCATTACTAGTTCGGTCACAAAGTGACCATGTGTACTTAACTTTTAAGCCATACTGAGTACACATTGCCGAATCGATTTTTGAGTATTTCTTTATAGTTTACGTCATTTAGCCTCGATTGAATTCAATTGACAAAGTAAGAAAGCTTAAATGATTTATTAAGATCACCAAAAACATTACGTCACGAGTTTTCAATCATTCTTGGTTTTGCACATAATTTAGCTTAATTTAATTTGTTCGGATAATTCTACGTGTCTGTTGCATCCCGCACGGGCCCCGCACTCTGTTGTAGTCGGTTAGAGGGAACGTACGTCTGTGATTAATATTACGGATTCGAAGAAATTCATTTAATTAGTTTGTAATTATTATATTGTCAAAATATTTATCATTCCTGTTTAATCTTATCAAGTTAGTACTATTAAATATACGGTTAACCTATTGTTGCTTGTTGTGGGAATTCAGAGCCACGATTACCTACTAATTATAATCCTAATTTACGAGCAAAGTTTCTAGAAATATCGATAAAATTTTATGGATTCGTCATTTATGGTCACTTCATTACCAGTTTTTGAATTAAAACTGGAATGACGACAGTGTGTAAGGAATGACGAAAATGCTTTGTTTAATATTATTAGGTTTCTTAATAATTAGATATTTAGGTTTGCAATGGGTACTATTATTATTTACAGCTATTGCTTATATAGTCAGTTATTAAATTTCTAAATTAATCAAATAATACACTCACTACCTATACGATGTACCCGTGTTACCTATTTTATGAAACGCGCATTAGTTACAGATTGTAAAATCAATACTAATATTATAAAGCTGAAGAGTTTGTTTGCTTGAACGCGCTAATCTCAGGAACTACTGGTCCGATATGAAAAATTCTTTTAGTGTTAGATAGCCCATTTATCGAGGAAGGCTATAGGCTATATATCATCACGCTAAGATCAATAGGAGCTGAGCACTAATGAAGAATGTTTCAAAATCGGAGGATTTTTTTTCCTTTTGAGAGCTTCCGCTGCGTGCGCTGCGTAAACAATTAAAGTTTCGCAAAAATCATGTATGAGAGAATTGTTCCCCTTAAAAAGTTCTAAAAAAAAGTCCGCGACAGAATATGTCTATCTTTTAAGGTTGGCTCACTATAACCTTTTTTATGCTAACCAAATTTGTTCTAAAATAATGCATTATTTGCGAAGGTATTATTATAAACATGATATTAATCCTTATCCAAATAAATACGTTATACGTCACAAGTATTTAATTTAAAACAAAATTGCCCTTTACATCATTCGATTTCAATGAATATCTTAGGAGATATCGCAGTTTTAAAATAACATTGCAGCAAAATAATCATTACAGACATAGTACAAACGATGTTTCTCCTGGTTTATTTTGCGTGATTACTACTGGTTCGATTTGAAAAATTCCTTTAGTGTTGGATAGCCTATTTATCGAGGAAGGCTATAGGCTATATAACATCCCGCTACGACCCACGGGGGCGGCGCAGTAACGATAAATGCGGGTGAAACCGCGGGAACATCTAGTAAATAATACAAGTATTAAATTCAATCTTTCTGAAGAACAAAAGTTAGCAAAACGACGAAAATATGCAGACGACGCGACGGTATAAAAGGAAGAAAGCAAAGAGTTAGGCCGTTAGTATCAATGAAAAATTGCCGCGAGATATAAAACAGCAAAGAAAGAAATGGAAAGAGGCATCAAGAAAATGGAGACAAAAGAAGATAGAGGAGAAATTGAAAGACGAACAGTTCCGCAACCTTTTATTGCGTATACACAAACCAATACAATTAATAAAATAAAAACGCTAAAGAGAAACAAATGATCTACTACACTCACCCGAAGTTAATGTTAAAATAAGATAAATCCGCTATCGTGAACCGAGGAAACGTAATATGCTTCTTAAAGAAATTCTAAATTTAAAGAAGAGAAATGCAATGCTAAGAAAAATAATAAGTCGGCAAAAAGCAAAGTTAAAGAAACGTGCCAAATGAAAATTATACAGAATTAAACAAAGAAAGAACCCAGTTGAAGGCAGCTAAAACAAGGTGCATAAAGACTGCGGTACAATTAAGAAATTGATCAAAGTTTTCTACACGGATGACTGTAATAGCACTATCAAGGCAGGTAAGAAAGAATTTTTAACGAAAAATAAAGAAAAACGTCGGAAACGTTATTTATGCAATCCTTTTAAAGATCTTTATAGAAAGTTTTTGGCTACGCATAATAATGTTGTATTCAGTTATTCATATTTAAAAGACCTTTTTGGGTTTTATTTCCGAAAAGTAAAGATAGAGAAACCTGTGCATGTGCAATCCATTGCAATATTAATTTACTTTTAAAGTGCTTACACAAGGAATCCATAACCGCGGCGAAGAACTCAATAGATATCATTGCAGCCCTATGTTGTTTCCGTCGTAAAGAAAATTGTTTGAAACGTCATTGTGACTCATATAAAATTAAAACGCTTACATATCATGAATTTTCTAACGATCAGCTGATAACATTTATCAATGGCGAAGACGCAGAGAATCATATACTACAAAAACAGGGCTACGAAAACTACTACCATTTCTACAAAAACAGCAACTCAAGCTCCATCATTAGATGTTATACGTATTCTTGAAGAACAATTGCCAAAATTCTTTGAACTTGTTATTAATATACATAGTCAGTATAATAATAATTATAGATGAAAAAAGTGAAATGTGATCTCAAACTAAACGAAGTGGTACTTCACATAGACTTCTCTGAAAACTACGGTCTCAAATTTGGACAAGAAGTGCAATATTTTCATTTTGGCGGTAGCAGGAAAGAAGTTTTTATTTACACCTTTGATTTTCATTATGTGCTGCACGGGCAACATATCTATTTGTACGGTCAGCCAATGCTTTCGGTATGATGCTCCTGCTGTCTGGGTTCATAATTCCTTTGCTAAAACTAGCTATGGAAAATAATCCTTTTATCGACAGTTTACATTTTCTTGCCGATTCACCGATAGCGCAATATGGGAACAAGTATGTGTTTCACATAATGACACAACTCTGAAAAGACCTTTCGCAAATAAAAAATTTACCTGGAACTATTCTGAAGCCGGACACGGAGAAAGTGCCCCTGACGGCGAGGGTGCGGTTTTAACACAAACCGCGGATGATCTTGTGAATTTTGGATAATATGATATTGGCAGTTTTGATCAATTTATGAATACAATGGAAAGACATATAGAAAATCACTGATAATAAAAGTTAAAGAGCAGGAGATTCAAGACAAAGCTAACCAAATGCCCACAAATTTAAAACCGTTTAGTGGTACCCTTGCTGTGCATCAAGTGCTTTGGGCAAAGGATTTGAATGAACTGACTTAAAAAACTAAGTTGTTTTAAATGTGGGCCTGGCGAAGTAACAGTTCAAAGTATTTGTGAAGACTGATTGAAAATATAGATTTCATTTTTTTATTTAATAAATAATTTGGATTTAATGCAGTTTTTTTTATCTTTTGAACATAACATCATTACTGGTGCAAAAGGATCATTCCCCGCACTTCAAAAATCATTCCCAGGCTACTATCGTCATTCCTGGTGCGGCTTATTTATTAATTTTCCAGAAAAATCCTAAAAGATTTTTATAAAACTAGGTACCTTACAAAGCAACATTATTTTATTACTTTATCTTTGGTTTGCAAGTAAAATTAATCTCTTTTTAATAAGTTTTTCGGGTGTGACAAATAGTATAAGGGAGTAGAATCTTGCCGAGTTGATCAACCCCACTGGTATCTTTATTTTGCGTTACAGCAGTCCCTGGCTGCATATCCCAGATAGGTTTTAAATTATCTTTGACTGTCCAAGAATTGACAGATTAAGGAGGTGTAGCCACCGCACGTATGCAGCCTTGAACCGCACACGGATGACACCACAAGACCATGACTGTTTTATAGAAATAAGATTAGTTATGAAAAGAACAGTCATGGTCTTGTGGTGTCGTGCATGTGTGGTTCAAGGCTGCATACGTTTTTTTTTATTATATTACTAATGTGGCAAACAAGTATACGGCCCACCTGATGGCAAGTGGTCACCGTAGCCTATGGACGCCTGAGGCATCACCTGCGCGTTGCCGACCCTTTAGGAAAGGAAGTGGGAAGGAGAAGGAGCGGGAAGGGGGGGTGCTTGGGCCTCCGGCTTACGTGCGGTGGCTACAGGGCTATCTCTATCATGAATTACACTGGAGAACAAAAAAATCTATTTTTTCTGCGGCATTCATTTTGTTACTGGTAATAAACACCTTCATCAGTCATACCCGAAATGTATTTACTTTGTATGGATTGACTCTGGTTCTTGAGATATTCAACATAAAGAACGGTTCCATCAGGACATTAGAACAATGAAAGAAAGATACCAAGGCCGATGGGACAGCCATATTATGATGGCAGACTATTGCTCGAGTTTAATAAGGGATTGTCCTAAACATAAACACAATAGAAAAGCTTACAGATAAAGTTTTTCTAATATTTTTTTATGATTTTTGTTAATAGCATATGTATTAAGTTTTCTTGCCGTTATTATATATCCGCTTCTAAGATATATATTTACTATGTAATTTTTATTTTTTTATATTTTTTATATTTTTACTATGTAATTGTATTTCGACCTTCTTTCAGTCATATAGTTATAAATAAACTAAACTAGAGTCAATTTAACAAATCTGATATTTTCCCGTATTCAGCATACTGAACTTACACAAAATTGACTTCAACTTACCATGCCGCAAAATGACTGTTCCCCAGTGTTATAGACAAATAAGTACCTACTTATAGTACCAATCGTCTTTGTAGGATTGCTCTTTTGGATTGGTTTGGATACTACATATCGTTGTTACAAGTATCCATGGGATGTAGATGATGCCACTTTAGTAGTACCTACTTGTCTATCGCATACATTTTCAGTAAGGAACCGGTTCAATATTCATGCTTCTAAGAAGTTTCTTGTGAATTAAAGTTGGTACTGACATGACAGCGCTACGATCGACTGTGAACAAACAAACAATCACGCTTTTGAACAAACCAATTGCGTGATCATTTAAAGTTTATGGAACCGTTTTTGTACCATTTACCTACAATACAAAAATAAGTAGGTAAATATTATGTTCAAAGTATATATTATGATCAAAGCCAAGTAATTAGTTCTATTAGTGGCACAATCACTATTCTATTTACCTACTAGTTCAGAATGAACACCAATTTATCCATGGCTATGCAATCACGAACACGGAAATATGTAGTTAGTTGTGATCTTAGAACAATAACAGTATTGAATTACTGTTTCCTATAAGTTTGTTCTCAATATAATTACAATACATTTTATACATAAAATATATATGTACAAAAGGATATATCAAATAAAGCAGAATGTACCACAAACCAGCTAGGTTTTTAAGTCTAAGTATTACTAGCATTTCGTTCCTGTTGTTAGAACTTCTAGGTATCGTATTAAATGTTTCTTATTATTAACTAGCTGACCCGCGCAACTTCGTCTGCTTCACATAAGAGAATTTTCCTAGTTTTTGCAACATTTTTCTTTTATGCTCCGCTCCTATTGGTCGTAGCGTGATGTTATATAGTCTATAGCCTTCCTCTATAAATGGGCTATCCAACACTGAAATATTTTTCAAATTTTTACCCGTAGTTCCTTAGATTAGCGCGTTCAACCAAACAAACAAAATGTGAGTGAAGTCGGCGCGTGAGCGCCCCCGCCTTTTTATAAATGCAGCGGATGGCCGTTTCGCGCGTTAAACAAAAATCAACCGTATAGCCGTACCCATACTGGCGCGGCGAGATTTGGAAGTTTTATTTCATCCATATCTTGTGTGTTTATAAACCGATTTCTATAATTTTTTTTTATAGAATAAATATTTAAGTGTACTTTTTGAATATGGGAGTTTGATAAAGATATATCTATGTGAAATACAATATATTTATGTATTTAATACACTTTGAAGAAATGCCTAACGATTAAACACGTTATTGTGGCTAATTTATAAAAGATAGATATATTGAGGACTTTTTTGTAGATCTTTTGAAGACCATCATCTTTGTAATACATACTTTTGGTGTATGATCAACGTATGCGAGGATAAGAGCTCGAAAGCGCATTTTCGTCCGACTTGCTTCAAATTTATCGTCACTGCTCAGCTCCTATGTGTCTTAGCGTTATGTTAGCCTATAACCTGCCCAGGAGTATGGACTACAATCGTACCAAGTTTGGTTAAAATCCCTTCAGTAGTTTTTGACCCATGCGTGCATATACAGACAGACAGACAAAAAATTTACTGATTGCATTTTTGTCATCAGTATCGATCACCATTCATCCTCCAATATTAATTTTGAATATATATTCAATGTACAGAATTGACCTCTCTACAGTTTTATTATAAGTATAGATATATATAGGTACTCGACTTTTAGGCGGCTTATGAACAGTGATCGGAGTAGGTAGATTGATTTTTGGTACTTGTATCATAAATGCACACAGAAAGAATAACATGGATAAGCCATTTTTCCGGAAAGTAATTCCGGTATTTCCGGATTCAATTAAATATTGTTAATGTTGGTAGTGATATTATTCCTACTCAATTCAAAATTTAAAGGAAGGTATCAAATCTAAATTAATTCATTATTTATCTGTTGAATAATAAAAACAATCGAATTCCGATCGAAGCTTTAATTTAAATTTTTTATTTTTAGCCTTTTATGGCTAGAACTTTTATAGATAGACATAAATTGTTGCACTTAAATTTAAATATTTTCATAGGGGTCATGGTAATTTGCATTAAGGGTAGAATAAATGACGGGGCCCCATAGAGGGCCAATGCCTGCTGGGGTCGTGAGACTGTTCTAAGGATGCACCACGACTCTGAAACGTAAAGGGCATACGAAGGAACAGGTTGATTTTAGTCAGATTTTAGGACCAAAAAAAAAAGGGGTAGAATAAAGAAAAAAGATAAAAATCAACATTGTTTATTGTTAAATATGTACATTTTACAATTATTCACATTTTGAATCTTCATCGATTACAATGTCAGCATCCTGGTAATCCTGATCTTTACAATTAAAATATATAACTATGAGTTTCTCTATATTTTCTATTTTCAACCTATTTCTTTTAACATCTAAAGTCCATTTATAAATGGAAAAAGACCGTTCTACATCTGACGATGTCAAAGGAGCAAATTTTAAAAAAGGTATTAAATTATGTGCTTCATTTTTTTCAATGGCCTCACTATATTCTCTAAGTGTGTCTAAATCTGGGTTTCGTTCCATAACACGTTCTATTTTATTTTTTATATTTTCTGAATTGCACTGATTTATAGCATCTCTGACGTTGTCAAATGCTAAAAGTGAATCTGTCAACGATAAATTATGCTTTTGCAATTCTTTTAAAGACAAATGAATTATAAAATAATTGTCTTTAATGTAATTTAAATCTTCTTTTAAATTTTCTTTTTCTATAATATTTTTTGCCTCTCGAATAGATACCGCATCAGAGCTGCTTAAACAAGATAATACTTCTTTTATTTTTTCAAAGTTTTGAGCGTAATAAAATGCTGCCTCTAACCAAGTGCCCCATCTTGTAACAACTGGTTGGGGAGGTAGCGGCAAATCTGGATATTTTTCTTTTAAAATTTTGACTCTACTTGGGGCTTTCAAAAATACCTTTTTAACATTTGCTATTAAAATGTTAACATCGTGATATTCTAACCTAATTTGCTCAGATACGCGATGAAGAGAGTGCGCCAAACATGTTGCGTGCTTCATTTCAGGTAAGTATTGTTTTAAATTTCGTCCTGCAGACAGCATATATGCAACGCTATCAGTGCAGAGGACAAGAATGTTACCTACCTTCGATTCAAAAGAATCTTCCTAAAAGTTTTCCAAACATTCTAACACAAATTGCGTGATTGTTTGTCCATTAACTACAGTTAGCATTTTACATGCTACCAAATAAGGTCTAGTCAAATTGCTAGGATGTAATGGTTTTATTAAAAAATGGACTATATAGCGACCTAAAAAGTCTGTCGTTTCATCTAATGATATCCATAGTTTCTCATTTTTATAATTTTGCCGAATCGAATTGATTTTATTCTTAAAAAACTTGTCCAAGTAAACTTTCCGTAACTGTGATTCATCTGGCAGAGTACGATTAGTACACGTACAACAACAGGTACTACACATATATTTTTTAAAGAAATCTTGAAAAGTAGTATTTTTCATCTGAGACCACGGAATATTGCACAAAATGAGAAATTTTATAAGATCGAAATAAAATTCCTCTTCGGGCCGCTTAAACTTTCCCTGGTGTACTGCTCCTTCGATATGTCTTTTAACGTTTCCTTTATTTATGGTTTTCAAATGGCTTTCACATTTTGAACAGTATATTGTACCACTAGCGTGATCGTAAAGTAGTTCGGGATGACCGGATATCCATTTTTCTACAGTTTCAGCCTTGACGTTTGCCATATCTGAACTTTGTTTTAGAGATGGAACCTCGTATATATCACCTAAAACAAAGACATGAAAAAATTACATTTTATTTAGTTTATTTAGCTTACTCCGTTTGTTTTATTTTTCGTGGATCAAATTTAGTCATTGAAATTTCACCCTCTTCCTGTCAACCGATTGATCTAAAATTTGGTATTCGCCTTTGATTCTGGTGACAATACAATTATGTATATTCAATATTATTGTCAATCCAAAATGGCTGCCGCTACAAGATGGCGGACAACTTATTTTTTTTTCAATCCCATCAATATGGGTATCAAATGAAAGGGCTTGTTACGTAGAATATTTTGTAGAGAAGTAGATAAGGCCTATAGTAATTTATTTTACCAATACATTGCAAGAGGACACAGGGCATTCAAATTATATACGGATTCCAGTAAAATGTCGGTTAATAGTGGAGTTAGCTGAATTGCGACTACATTACTAGAATATCATAATTTTGTTTCGCACTAAGCTCACTGGTTCATACTCTATTAAAGATTTAACAATATTAAGACTCATGGTATGTTCAGCAGGTTAAGCGAACAAACACAATACTAAAAATATTCTTATAGTACATCCAAACATGCTTTATACTCCTTGTAACTAGTAAAATATTACTTACCAAAGCTTGGTTTAAATATGTAGATCCAATTCAATAGTGAAAAATCTGAGTCCGTATATTCGAGCCAAATCGTGGTTTAGAGCAGATTCCAGAAGTCAGTATGTACACAAGCCAGGGTCAAGTAACGTTTTCACAACACAGTAACAAACAAAGATGCGCACTCTACGAACCGAAGTAAACGAGTGAGCTACCTGGCATGTCGTCGGCGGGCGTACGCATTGTTCTGATAACCGGTTATTGTACCACCCATGATCCTTTGTTCTGATTGATCGTTGGGTTTTGTCAAATCGTGACTGTGTGCCGTTAAAAAAAATATGAAGAATAATAAAGAATAATATTGCTCATTTTATTACAATTCCTACCTTTTTTTTGAGGATGGCAAATCATCAAATGACTCCTTCCACTCTGGCAGAATAAAATTCCTACATAAGTTCCGGTTTTTTTTTAATAATCCACCAATTCCGGAGGAATGTCCATATTAATATATACGTTTCGGATCAATGACCCCATTTCAATCTACCTACTCCGATCACTGCTTATGAAGTTTAGGCAATTTATACATGCGCCGGTTTTTAAATTAGTCCTAGGGGTCTAACTGTGTAGTTTTCACAATTGTATTGTTAGAGAAATCAATTTGGTGCAGTACTTTTTACGCGTACAAACATACAGACAGACAAAAATGCTAAAATAATTGTTTCGACTTCTATAACTCTTCTAAAGATTCCCTTACATTAAATACCTATCTCCTATGTACAGACATCGACCTTTTACAATTTTATTATAATACTAGATGTTCCCACGGTTTCACCCGCGTTTATCGTTACTGCGCCGCCCCCGTGGGTCGTAGCGTGATGTTATATAGCCTATAGCCTTCCTCGATAAATAGGCTATCCAACAATAAAAGAATTTTTCAAATCGAACCAGTAGTAATCACGCAGAATAAACCAGGAGAAACATCGTTTGTACTATGTCTGTAATGGGTAATTATTTTGCTGCGATGTTATTTTAAAACTGCTATATCTTCTAAGATATTCATTGAAATCGAATGATGTAAAGGGCAATTTTGTTTTAAATTAAATACTTGTGATGAATAACGTATTTATTTGGATAAGGATTAATATCATGTTTATAAAAATACCTTCGCAAATAATGCATTATTTTAGAACAAATTTCGTTAGCATAAAAATGGTTATAGTGAGCCAACCTTAAAAGATAGACATATGGTGTCGCGGACTTTTTTTTAGAACTTTTAAAGGGGAACAATTCTGTCATACATGATTTTTGCGAAACTTTAACTGTTTACGCAGCGCACGCAGCGGAAGCTCTCAAAAGGAAAAAATACTCTCCGATTTTGAAACATTCTTCATTGGTGCTCCGCTCCTATTGATCTTAGCGTGATGATATATAGGCTATAGCCTTCCTCGATAAATGGGCTATCTAACACTAAAATAATTTTTCAAATCGGGCCAGTAGTTCCTGAGATTAGCGCGTTCAAGTAAACAAACAAACAAACAAACAAACTCTTCAGCTTTATAATATTAGTATAGACTAGCTTTTGCCCGCGGCTTCCCTCGCGTTAATTTACAATTTCACAATCAATTCGGGTTGTACTCTGCTTGTAATAATATAATTCAATCATGATTCGAAAGACACGTGGCGCCATCTATTATCATAAGAACGTTATTATTGTTTTCCTGGGGAACAGTAATTTTTTTCAGGATGAAAGGTAGCCTATGGCCGTTTCTGTACACCTGTCAACGTATATGCAAAATTTCAGGATGATCGGTTCAGTGGTTTAGGCGTGAAAAGATAACAAACAAACAAAGTCATTTTCGCTTTTATAATATTAGTTAGCAAGTTAGCATTAGGATTAGGATTAGGATGCATAGATAAGACTATTGCCAATTCATTAAATTAGGAAACATGTTTTATGATATGATTGATTAACAAAACATCTACTTATCTTTACGTATCTACTTCTTCAAAAATATAGTATAAATCTGAATTTTAGTGCCAGTGTAGATACATAATATTTGGCTAGATACGTTAATATTATCCTGGCAATATAATGCATGGTAACATTAATGAAAATGCCGCATAGGAATATAACTATAATCCTGTAGTTGCGCCCGCAACTAAACTATTATGTTTGGGCCAGTACAACCTGTACAACCATTGATAAAGCGTATAGCAATATTGCGTTATTATTGTCATGTGCTTTCATAATCTAAAGAAGTTATTGTACTGCTTAAAAAATAACGATTATATCTGCATCTCTATACCTACCTACCTACAAATTATCATTATCTCAACGTGATTATGTTATTTACTGGCAAGAGCAACTACACATGTATCTATCTTGTATCTATCTAATAGGTATGTGGGACCTTTTTAGGTCGTTCATATGATACGCATAATTATGTTTACTACGTTTATTTACAGGTGGAGATTTGAGTAATTCTACAAACTTAAGGAAACTTGCAGAAGAAAATCCTAAAGCCAAAAGTATATTGCTTTACAAAGCTGAAATACAAGACCGAAAACATGAAATAATAAGCAACGAAGAAGAATATACTAAAGTACTAAATATCATAGATCAAGTGTTTACTCGTGTCGAAGAACAATTGAAAGGACAACCAGAAGGTACGTGTTCACATAGATACCTAATGCTCATTTATCGCACTTATGTTAAACTAGCTTTTGCCCGCGGCTTCGCCCGCGTTAATTTAGAATTTCACAATCAATTTGGGTTGTACTCTGCTTGTAATAATATAATTCAAGCATGATTTGAAAGACACGTAGCGCCATCTATTATCATAAGACCGTTATTTTTGTTTTCTTCGGGAACAGTAATTTTTTTCGGGATGAAAAGTAGCCTATGTCCGTTTCTGTATACCTGACAACGTATATGCAAAATTTCAGGATGATCGTTTCAGTGGTTTAGGCGTGAAAAGGTAACAAACAAACAAACAAAAAACAAACTCATTTTCGCTTTTATAATATTAGTTAGGATAGGATTACCTGTTAACTACACAAATACATATATTAATCTGTTTATCTACTACACTGAATAAACGATGTGGATAGTCAGCAACGCAAATTACCAGGCAGCGTTGAAGGAACTTACTCTATTCACTTGATAAGAACCGATCCAGTGTGAGAAGGACATGCATATCGACAGATCGACAGACCTTCGGATTCTGTTGATCTGTACTGATTTCTTGAAATTGTGCTAGGTTCATCCTTCATAATATGTAGAACCTACATCGTTTTATTTTTCTGTAACCTTTATATACACGTGTAAAATTATACGTATCTCTGATTTCTCGCTTCACAAACTTCTGAGATAAGGATAGAAGAGTACTTTTTGTTTCATTTTTTCATGATAACACAAATTATAAATATATTTTTCCATTGTCAAACAATACCTTGCCTGACCTTGTAAACCCATTTCATTTCAAAAAATATCCACGATTTTTGATTTCACTCTCATACGTATTATCTCCTTCTACATACAATATAGCGTAGATAAGAGATAATAATAAACAAACTTTAAAAAGGGAAAACCGACTTTAAAAAAAACGTCGACACTAAAAAGCGATAAATAAACTTAATGAAACATTTAATTCAAAGGACAGAAACGTGTAACAATTCTCTTTTACAGATTTCCAATTTCGGTTAAAATAACTTACTTACCTACGTAAATACTAAATTATTACAAAATCTTAATAAACGAAAAACTTTACTTCTGTGAACTGCCCTCCTACATATTTATTATATTATTCGAGAAATACCTACCTATAACAATATTATTTTACGTCTCAATTATGTAGTATTTAGTATTTACAAATTATGATAATTTATTTACACAATTACATTGACAATGTTTGTCTAAACCTCTTAACTATTAATTTAAATAAAGTATTATTAATAATTATTATACGTGCTAGGTAGCTACTGATCTGTTTGAAGTCGGTGCCAAGCCCCAAAATAATAAGATAGATGTATTAACACCTATTTGTTGATTATTTTCTTAAAGTCGGTTAAAATGATTAATACTTCTAGTTTCTAGCACTAACTCTATTGTCTCCTAAGAACTCAATTATCGATATCGGCAAGTCTTTATACATTATTCTAGAACAAGAAATCACCTAACTCCTAACCGTTAAAGAGTTGTACGTTCCTTCATCAGCTCAGCGTCATGAGATGACGATCACCATACGCAAATGTCTCAATAGCTTTAGAAAATATATGAAAAACATTAATATCTATAATATTTGAGGGTTGTCCTCGATTTCCCTGGGACTCCATCATCAGATCCTGACATGGTGCCAATGGGACAACTCTTGGGATATCTTCTTTCCAACAAAAAAAAGAATCATCAAAATCGGTTCATAAACGACGAAGTTATCCGCGAACACACAAAAAAAATACGGTCGAATTGAGAAACCTCCTTTTTTGAAGTCGGTTAAATAAACAAAATTAAAAATATTTATTACTAAAAATGTTACAATGTATGGTCTCGTCTATTGGCCCCCCACTAGGCAAGCCTCTCCTGTGGGTACCGTGACGATTACAATTTACGTTTAGGCACATTGCTTGATCGATATCTTTAAAGTTAATATTTATGAGATAATTTTATACTACTAAACTAACATTTAACACTTATTTTTTATACATTTACGGGGAAAATAGAAAGCGTAATATAATTTTCGATAACCGCGGGTGGTGTATAATAAAGCAAAATTTTTTGAAAAGACATTTGCGGAGACGATGCACACCTAGACAGCCAAAAAAACACATTTGGCTGAGCCTGAGAGATACTTTTTGTTCCGTACGAATATTCGAACTCAAGTTTTCATATGTCGATCTCAGACTGAGCTCTAAGGTATCGTTTTCTAAAGCCTCAATTACTTTGTTAATATCTGGATCAAGGCGTTGTTCCGCCTGTAACCAATCATCTCTAATCTGAATTACGTTAACTGATCCGGAGCTAACATTAGAAGCAACCGGATTCCTACTCAGGAAGTCTCCTTTCGCCCTTACGATACTCAACTTCGAAATCTAAACTTTGCATGCATGCCCACCACCTATGCATTCGAGGGGACAGATCTTTTTTATGTCGAGACGCCTTAAGACTATTACAGTCTGTTATAACTTTGAATCGCCTACCTAGTATGTAATGTCTAAAATGTTTAAGAGCTTTAAAGACCCTAACGTTTCCAGCGCGTAGCTGTGATAACGGCTCTCTACTTCGGACGTTCTCTGACTATAATATTCAATAACTCTGAGTTGGCTGTCGAATTTATGGAAGAGAACTGCTCCATAGTCAAGAGCACTCGTGTCTGTGTGAATTTCGATTTCGCGAATTGGGTCAAATATAATGAGCAGGGGCTCGGAAGTAAGATGCTTTATTACTGTGTCGCGTGCTTTCGAATGTTGGGTTTGCCAGTCCCGTTTGGCATCTTTTTGTGTCAGCTGGTAAAGAGGACCCATTATAGTCGAGAAGTTAGGCACAAACTTTCTGAATTAACCTGCTAAGCCATTGAATTGGCGCAGTTCTTTTACGTTAGTGGGAATTGGAGACCTAGCTAGAGCTTCTACCTTTTTGGGGTTTGGTTTTACTGAACCTTCTGAAATAATAAAACCCAAATATTCAACGGAACGTTTTAAGAATTTGCACTTATTCCAGTTAAATGAGAAACCAGCACCTGCGAGAGAATCTAAAACCTTTTCTAAATGTGTAAACGCTTCTTCTTTGTTCTTAGAGAAGACTAGAACGTTATCTATATAGACTGTAGCGATAACGTCTCTCAACGAGCCTAGTGCCTTATTTATGGCTCTTTGATAGACGGCAGGGGCGTTAAAGAATCTAAAGAGCATCTTTAAATACTCCCATGAACCATCAGACGTCATAAACGCAGTCTTTTCTACGGAGTTTGACTTCTGAGAAATAGGTATTTGATAAAACCCGGACGCCATATCAAGGAAACTGAATACACAAGATTGCCCTAAGGTATCTATTTGCTCCGAAATTAATGGTAGAGGGTAGTTGTCGCGAACGGTATTGGAATTTAACTCTCTATACGATTATAGAGAGTTTCCGATCGCCTATGTATCGATATACATAGGCGATCGGTACCGTCCTTCTTTTTCACCAAAATCGCGGGACTAGAGAACGGCAGAGAACTCTCACGTATTATGTTTTTCAAAACCAAATCAGCGATAATACTTTTCATAGCCTCACGTTCAGCTGGAGCTAACCGATAAGGGTGGCGTTGTACTATTTTATTAGGATCTTTAAGTTTAATCCCCATCTCACCAGTAGTGACTAGAGATTGAGAATTGCCTTTCACAAAATTATCACTAAACTGAGTTATTAATTTTTGTAAACGAGATAAGTCATTGCCATCGGTTAGATCTGTGTCGATCGTACTAATATCAAGGCTTTGCAAAATACAAACATCGGCCTGGACTTCACGTATAACGTGAACACCTTTGCTGTTTATGATAAGGCTTTTTTTTTTTTTTATTGTCCTCGTCAAAATGACCACACTCCACCTGATGGTAAGCAGTCGTGTGGTCTAAGAGCAGTAGCCTCCACACCGCCCTCATAGCAGCCGAGGCGATGTTGAGGTCTCTACTTTGACGGCCTGAGAAGGTGCTTTTTTACGCCCCGCTTAAAGGACCCAGGATTGAAGGAAGAAGGAAACACGAGCCTTGGCAGAGAATTCCATGCCTTGGCCGTTCGGCAGAGGTATGAGGACCCAAACTTGTTGGTACGTGCTCTTATCGACTCTACCGTGTAAGGATGGCATCTGAGCCCAGCACGCGTTGTTCTGGGTAGGAAAGGGGAGAGCGGGATAAGGTGGAATAACTCTTCAGAGCACTCCCCGTGGTATATTCTGTAGAAACATGCCAATGAGGCAATGTCCCTACGGAGCTGCAGAGGTTCCAGTGAACTCGTGACCTCTGGATCTCCGATGATACGGACAATCCGCCGCTGTAACCGATCGAGAGCGTCCAGCAAGTACTGCGTGGAGCCATCCCAAAGATGAGAATAGTACGCAAGGGCGCACTTGTGCCTTATACAATAGGCACAGTTGCTCAGGCGTGAAGAACCGCCTCACCCTGTTCAGAACTGCAAGTTTTCGCGAAGCTTACTTAATGACGCTCTCGATGTAGGTTTTGGGATTAAGGGAGCGGCAAAGATCCTTAGTCCCGGTCGCTCGAAAACATCACGACCTATGACGTCATCGTGACGGCGTGTGAGTGAGATAATAAAGCTAACTTCAATGTATACACCATGAATCTCTATCGGCAGACTTATACTTTCGAGAAGGAGTACATAGTGTTAGAGCCAATACCTGAGACGCTTAAGTGTGAAATCTCGATTTCTAGACAAATTATCAGCAATTTCTTTACGAATAAGCGAACAATCAGAACCACTATCGATCAAAACTTGTAGTTCTAAATGATCAATTTGATCACGTACTAAAGGTGCGTCAGATTGTAAACACATGTTAACAGACAATGTCGTTTATAATGTCCCGGCTTACCGCAATTGTGACAATTTATGGAGGATGAAGTCAGTCGCCGTCGCTTAGGGTCATTAAGCGTGGAAGAATGATTATCAAGAGATCTTTTACAGTATTTAATTTTAGGATAAGTACCAAGATGCCTGTCGAGTGCTAAAAAATCGGCTGGGATATTTTTTAGTAAATCTGATCGTACCTGGTTGTCAGAGATACCTGAGATCACCACTTCAATCTTGTTCGCCTCGTTCCAACTCGTCTCCAGTCGGTCAATCAACGCCAGCTTATTGGTTGAATATTCTATGTAAGTAGAAGCTTGATCGCTTAATACTGCAACATTTCTTGAAATAGGTCATGAAATCTCTTCGTAGACGCAAACTGTCTCGGAAGCCGCTCTTTTGCTTCGTCCCAGGTCTTGCAAAGGCGATACGACTTCGACGCCCACTTCCGAGCCTGGCCACGTAGATTCGTGAACGCCACGTTCCTGGTCTCGTAATTCGTCCACGAGTTCTGGATACGGTGGTGTTCTATCTCGTCGCACCATTGAGCACCCGAAACTCACAGTCTTCCGGATCAAAGATTGGCACGTATACGTCGCTAGGTTTCATCCGCTTGTGTAGAATGTACGATTTTGGTGTTGACCTACTGGCTTCTGTGTGACGGAAACTCTTTGCCATACCACGAAAAAGGGATGCCCACATATCAGGTGTCAGTGCAGGTCGATATTTGACCACCCGATTGTGAGAACGTATTTCGATCTTCAACCTGCGTGGTCACTTGAGGGTTATTTTCACCACGTGGCACAGATGAATTGTCGAAATATTCTTCTTACGTCGAAGCAGGATGTGGGTTCGACGCGCTGGAGGTGTTTTGTTCCAATCCCACCGCTGCTGTCACGGATGGAAACCGATTCCGTTCATAAGATGGTTCTTCGTCCGCCATACTGTGTACGAAATAAAATAAATAACTCAGTGCGTACATCCGACGCGGTCGAGCTCTCGAAGTCAAGTGACAGCACGAACGAACGAACGAGTTAATCTGTACCACCACTACTTCACTCGCTCAACCTTCGTTCAACTTTCACTCATTCACTAACGACGCTGACAGCGCCATCTTCAGACTTCCGCTCGAAACTACTGACTCAAGGAAGTGAATAACTCTTAAATGAATTAATAGATGGCGCCACTTCGAGATGCCTCAAACCACTGACAGACAGCGCCACTCGATTCAATAATTCTCCGACATATGTATATATTTTATTACAGTAGGTACCTACTTCTAATGAAGTCGTGACACTGAGGACACGAAAATCTTGAACTTCTATACAAGTCATTGGCGTCGAAAAGGTTATGCAGCGATAGTCTAGTGGGAGACCAATTGACTACCACGCCCTCTGCATCGACAGTCAAACGGTCTCCCACTAGGCTATCTCGAGTTCGATCCCAAAGTACATCTAACTTTTTGAAGTTATGTGCCTATTTATTAGTTAACTGTCGCTGGTTTTAACAGTCTAGGAAAACATCGTAAGCAAAAACCTGCAAGTCTGAGAGTTCTGGATAATTTTTCGAAGATGTGAAATCTGCTAACCCACATTCTATAGCCTAAACCTTTTCACTCTAAGAAGAGGCCCGTGCCCAGCAGTGGGACAGTTCATATTCAGGGCTTATAATTTTATATGCCTACATTTGTTTATGATAACTAGGTACTAGCTACAGATACTTTTCAAACCGGTTTGAGCATAAACCGAGCTGCTTCGGTTAACGCGACGCGTCTACCTAAACCGGTTTGGCCGTGTCATCTGTACGCGCCTGTCAATTCGAATTACCGCCACCCGCGCGGTCTGACCAATCACAGCACCGGAAATGGCTAGCGCGCCGCGCGCGTCGTCCGTCACTTGTCAATTTGTTCCGACCGAATCGAATAGAACTGACTGCACCGAACTTTTATTGATATTTATTCGATTGTTGTTAATCTGTGCCTATTCCCCGCTTGTAAACTGGATACGAACCGTTGATAAACCGTAAACCGTTGGTTAAATCGATCCAGTCGATTCACATTGCATATCGATTTGGTAAGTTTCATTAGTTCATTAATTCGTCAAACGGTTCAAACCGCGGTTTACTGCTATTTTGACGGTTCGGTTCGAAATCCGGTTTGCATGCATTGTCTAATCGATTCAACCCGGTTTGACAAAATTCAAGACGTAACATCCCTAGTACTAGCTACTAACTAATAAAGCCTTTGTTGGAGTTTGAACTATGAATACATGTTAGTACTAAATCACACAGTACACTTCTATTATATAATAATAATAATAATAATAATATTCTACCCACAACACCATCTAGTCCAAACTAAGCAGAGCTTGTACTATGGGTACTAGACAATGGATAAACATACTTATATACTTCTTTTTTTTTGTAAATACATATATATTATACATAGAAACACCCAGACCAAGTTGTTGTTTTGATAGGACGTCTGAGGTACCTACAATCCGAAAACGTTGACTTTTTTGCTATAGTAGGTAGGTATAACTACCCTACTTATATATAAGTTTATGCGAAGTACAAACATAATATTTATTTATTATTTATACTTTTCAGGCAACTGGTTGTGCTGTGAAAACTTTAGTATCGCTGATATAAGTTTAGCTATTCTTCTGCAGCGTCTTTGGGAACTTGGCTTTGAAGAAAGGTTTTGGACGGAAGGAAAACGTCCCCTGTTAGAACACTACTACGAGCGCGTGAAACAACGAGACTCCTTTAAACGCACAATACCTAACTTACCAGTTCATCTAAAAATGATAATTATGTCCCAGCCACCAGCTTATTTGGGCGCTGCAGGTGCTGCATCCGTTGGTGTAGTACTTGCAATTGGTTATATTTTCAAAAAGATTATACACTAATATGTACCTATTTATATAATTTAGAAATATCAGAGAACATTTAAAATATTTATCGACATTCCAAATTACGTAGGTATAGACAACTTGATATTTAGTTTATCTACATATTGTTTTCATTTAGTGAAAATGTATCACTTTATCTATACATCTATACAAATAAATAAAATTGAAGTGTCTGTTTGTAATGTCAAAATAACAGCTTTTTATCTAATGTATATGAAAGTATATAGGGTACCTATACGAAAACAACTATTTTAAAATTTTTGTCGGTCTGTCTGTTTGTTCCGGCTAATCGCCGAAACGGCTGAACCGATTTTGACGGGACTTTCACTGGCAGATAGCTGATGTTATAAGGAGTAACATAGGAGAAATAAAGATAGGGTCTGCGGAGACAAACACTTTTTAGTTAAAATCTACGCGGATGAAGTCGCGGGTAACAGCTAGTTAATAATAAAAATAAAACCAGCTGTGCCCTCACAAATTATTGACGTAGGTATAATGTCTGTTACCAAATACTTGAATATTGTTTATTTAATGAAAATGTCATGTGCTAATCTGCTTTTGAAATACAAAGTACGAATTTGTACATAGGTTACTTAAGTAGTTCCTATCTCAAGCAGAAAATCGATTTTACTTCTGGTATAATATAACACGGAATGTCGAATGGTAATCTTGTAAGCACACTTTCGTCAATATTTTTATATATTATATAATAACGTGTTTAAAATATACTAGAGATATTCTAAATAGGTAGACACTGACATAAAAATGTTTGTGATCTCGAAAGAATGCATGTCGAATACTATACAAAACCATAGAAATCCAAAATATTTATTATATAATTTTAATAAACCTTAAAAAATTTACATTACTATTTACAGATTGTATAATTATACACTTTACAGCTTAATAATAATGAATGGTGAAGCTGTTATTGGGCATCACCGGGCACCCAAATTTAGTAACAAAAATATATGTGCGTTACCGCAGCAAAATGTTGAAGAATTTTTTACTTTAGAGAGGTGAGAGTATATCAAATAATTAGTTCATTGTGAAGAGTAATTTGTTCACTATTAGCAAAATTTGTCCAAGTGGTAGTTTTAAAGTTATTTGAGAAAATCTGATTTTGCTGCAGTAACGTTTGAAACGTTACCCTAGCAAAAATTTTTCATAAAATCGTTTCAGCCTGGAATTAAATGCATGAATAAAATAAATGTTTGTGAACAGCAAAATTTGTGTGTTGTGGTTCTAAAGTTATAAAAGATTTTGCTGCGGTAACGTTTTGGGATTGTCCAGATCTCAAAAATGGCTCAACATAGAAGTTTGAAAAAAATACCAATAATTGACCATAATTTGTTCAAACATTAGTTTTTGATTTGTTTGATAAACACCAATGTAATTAAATGGTGCTGAAATTCAGAAAGAAACAGATTTGCAAGTAAACCATAACACTTACAATCAAATAAAAAGCTGTATCATGTACCCTTGGGTACACCTTTACAATGACAGTAAATTTAGATTATGTAATTCTATGCAATATGAAGATTCAAAGAAATTTAATGACATTTTATATGGTCAGATTTAAATAATCCAATACGCAGTTCCCATAAAACAAGGAAACACCATTTAATAACATTGGTGTTTATCAAACAAATCAAAAACTAATATTTGAACAAATTAAGGTCAATTATTGGTATCTTTTTTTAAATCTCTACATTGAGCTGTTTTTGAGATCTAGACAATTCCAAAACGTTACTGCAGCAAAATCTTAAATAACTTTAGAACCACAACACACACAAATTTTGCTGTTCAAACATTTAATACTCAACAAAAGCTATTTATTCATCATTTAATTACGGGCTGAAATGATTTTATGAAAAAAAATTACCAGGGTAACATTCCAAATGTTACTGCAGCAAAATCAGATTTTCTCAAATAACTTTAAAACTACCACTTGAAAAAATGTTGCTATTAGTGAACAAATTACTCTTCACAATGAACTAATAATTTGCTATACTCTCACCTCTCTTAAAGCACAAAATTTCTTAACATTTTGCTGCAGTAACGCACACCAAAAATATTACAATTGTCTACACAACTAGTGATAATAAAACAACAGTATTATTTATTTTAGAAGATATTTATTAAACTGATAACATCAACCATAGTTCTTTTATTTATTAACCAAAATTACAATTTACTTACATGTGATTAGCAAAGCTAGATGCTACAGATTAGTGTAAAATCATTTTATCTTATACAACAATTATGTATTATATTGTTACATAATACATATAGTATATCACAAACAGGAACATATATTTGTTTAAATAATAAATAAACAACAGTAAGCACTAACAAATTGTAATATCAAGGTCAAAAACACTACTTATAGATTAAAAAAGGATAATGCTGTAAACATTCTATCATACAGTTATGGTTTGTAATCCGAGTTAAAATGTTAAAGATATTGCAGTTGCCCAAAAACTAAGTGCTTAATGTGTAACAGAGTAATAAATTATTAAATTACAAACATTACAATATAAATAAGAGAAGACAAAAATAAATCACCAATTTTAAAAGATTTGTCTATCTAATACACCAGACCAATGTATGCTTCACAGGCATCCATATACTAATACCCAATCCATTTATGTGTACAAGACACCTGTCTTGATTATCTTGTTTCCTCCTTTGTGCCCTCAGATTCTTGATTAGTGCCAATAGGCATACCCATGAAGTGCTTTCCATTTGTAGTACTTCTTTTCCTATATACAGGTGCTGCAGTCACTGGTTTGTCTTTGTTGTTATATTTAAATATACCTTCTCCAGGTAAATTAGGCAAGATATAAGGTATAGTGTACCAGACACGATAAGTCACAAACCATGTGAGTATTGCTATCACACCACTGATGAACTTTTCTACCATAATGTGGTAATACAATATTGTGGAAACGAGCATTACATCCCATAATAATTGCAATAAAGCAATGCCTATTAAAAATGCTCTCACATAAGGTGTGAAATTTCCATAAGACATTTTTAAAATATTTAATTCTTCATTTGTGATATTCTTCAAGGGATTTATACTAGCTGATTTGTCATCAATACTTCGTGCATACTTCTCGTCTCTTATGTAGTCTTTTATCCTCTCCCATCCATTGATTGCCTTTGCTTCTTCTATCATAACTAAACTGGAATATATCAGAATAAAACAGTGGCCAGATATATCAAAACCATTCCAGAAATGCCCATTTTTCAAACATGATATTTTGGTATCATACAACTTTGTATTGCAACGTCCATAGTTTGTCTCTATCATGTTAAAAACTGAAGTCCAGGTATACCAGAATATCGTAGCTATAAACAATCTCGTGAGATGGGCCGTTGCGATTAATCTTCTCTTCCCGCAACATGTTGTGTATGATGTTAACAAGACATAAGGCACTGTCATAAATAATGTCCAAAACCATCCAATTTTTACAAAGTATTGGTTAAATATATTATCACTCCTTGAAAAATATGATTTTGGAAACGTCAATACATCTGCAACTATAGATAGTAAGAAGAGTGCCCCTAGGTATACTGCTATTTTTAAATTGGTGTCGAAGAAAAGAATTTTTTTACATATATGCACAATCATCAAAACTAAAATTTCCAATATTGATGATTCTTCCCGGGTAGGTTTTGTACCTTTGGGTTCAAGCGGCTCATTTTGCACTTTAAAGTTCATTCGGGTGCCTTTGAAACTTGCTCGACTTGTCATGATTTGAGAATTTTCATTTACACGGATCACATAAATTAAAACTTTCACAATAAAATATGAATACAATCATACAATGTTAAATAGGTATCTGCGTAAATTTTCTATATCAGTAAGGTTGTTCAACCATGAGTATTATATTTTTAGAGACAAAGCCGTTTGTTTCTATCATTCATTGAATGTGAAAATTGTGAAATGAAATGCAGTTAGATCATGTTTATGTCATCGAAAACTACAGATTATTTTAATGTCACTATAATCTGTTGGAGTTGGAATATCATAGATTTATACTCGTAGATAGAGGAACCATAGATGGCGTCATATATTTTGTTTCATTCCCTCATACAAGGATGCATATAATAAATTTACACATGTAAGAAAAGGATGTGACTATTATATACCCGTCTCTATCTGCGTAGCCACTTTTTATTCTACTGGCATTAAATTTAAGGGCAAACAATACCAGCTGTCAAATGTAGGAAAGCTAACATCGTAGACAGAGAAATCTATGTACGGCTAACATTTACTATTTTTATGTTTATATCGTGGCATTATCAAGTTCTCGTGTATTACTTTGTATGTGAAGTTTTATTTTTATACGTATAATATGGTATCGTGTAGTGTATTAGTGTATGTAGTGTATATTATTACAACACTGACAGAAAAAAGAGATAGTACTATACAGGCTACACGATCCCCATGTCTATAGTTTCTCTGTCTACGTTTATACTCCATTTGGTTAGTTAACAAAAGATAAACAATCTTGATGTGTTTTTTTTATTTTATCTAAAAACTCAGTTTAAAATAAAATGGTGCTAAAGATCAATGAAAATACAACAATAACATAGTTTATTTGATTAAATGTTTTAGTGTAAAAAGTCACATCAAGATTGTTTACCTTTAGTTAAATACCTAACCAAATGGAGTATAGTATACTATACAATACTTTACCTACCTATCCATACGAATATTATAAACCTGAAGAGTTTGTTTGTTTGTTTGCTTGAACGCACTAATCTCCGGAACTACTGGACCGATTTTAAAAAATTTTTCAGTGTTAGATAGCCCATTTATCGAGGAAGGCTATAGGCTATATATCATCACGCTAAGATCAATAGGAGCGGAGCACCAATGAAGAATGTTTCAAAATTGGAGAGTTTTTTTTCCTTTTGAGAGCTTCCGCTGCGTGCGCTGCGTAAACAGTTAAAGTTTCGCAAAAATCATGTATGCCAGAACTGTTCCCCTTTAAAAGCTCTAAAAAAATTCCGTGGTAGCATATGTCTATCTTTTAAGGTTGGCTCACTATAACCTTTTTTATGCTAACCAAATTTGTTCTAAAATAATGCATTATTTGCGAAGGTGTTTTTATAAACATGATATTTATTAATCTTTATCCAAATAAATACGTTATTCATCACAATTATATAATTTATAACAAAATTAACCTTTACATCATTCGATTTCAATGAATATCTTAGGAGATATCGCAGTTTTAAAATAACATCGCAGCAAAATAATGATCAAGTACTGCGCGCGCATAAGGTTCCCGCGATCCAGACTTCAAGTAAGATTTCTTCGCAATAACGTGATTGGTGCTACAGTTTTGACTGGTACAGCAGTAGGGCAAACAGTGCCGATATCTCGCATCCCTAACATACCAACGGATTTGCCTTTTAACTTTAAAAGAATTAAATTTTTGGTAAAGGTATCGGTTGCGGTAACAATTAATAAGGCTCAGAGGCAAACATTTAAGCACGTAGGAATAGATTTACGCCAAGAGTGTTTTTCGCACGGGCAACTATAATTATGTTGCCCTATCGAGATCTGGTTCTGGTGAAAATCAATATCTACTTCTGCCGAAAGAAAAAACAAAAAATATAGTGTACGCAGAAGTACACTAAAATAACATTAGTTTTGAGTTTTTTTGAGAATAATCTACAATCTAGATGATATAAGATTATAAGACCCAGTACTTTTACCTAACAAGTTCCACTATTATTGATAAAATCGTGATGTAGGTACCTAAAATAGCTCCTTAACGTACGTATTATTTAAAAATATTTTCACCTTCTACGTAAACGAAGTCGCGGGTTAAAGTTAGCGTTAGCCCAAAGTAACTATTCCACGCGGACAAAGTCGCGGGCAGAAGCTAGTGTGGAATATAGTTTTCAGCAAAGATTCTTTGGTTTGCAGACTGTCAAAAACTTAGTATTGTTACTTTTATTAGGCAGGGCGTAGGACGTAGTATTAGTTATGACTGTTATGAGTTGACTTATGACCGCTTCACAGAAGAATACTTACATTCACGCTGTTTGTGTTCTGCTACCTTTCTGCATGACTACTGGATCACTATGACTTTCTTTATGTGCCATACCATTAGTGATAGGTATATTCAGCGACAACCTAACCTTCGTAAGTATCGTAGACATTGCGTTCTTTGTAGGCAATAATCACACAAGTTAACAGCCTTTCATATTCCGCTTCCTTAGATACAAACTACGTGGTTCATAACCAGCATCCTGCGTGATTACTTTATCTTAGAAGGACATCATTGATATATCCTTTTTGTCACGCGAGTCGATAGCAAATCTAGGCAAGGTCAGCAGCAAGCATTCATTATTTTATCACGCACGCTGGACACACGTTAGTTACGTAAACCTAGCTATGATCTAACTGCAGTCCCAGTATACTACCAAATCAATCTTGCCTCTGACTAAAACTGCTACAATCAGAAGGTATCAGTCACATCTATCCCTTTTAAATGTTTGTGATACATTCTACACATTTATCTAATCTTCGGTGAAGAGCTGCCACGGTACAGTAATTGTCCATAAGCAACTACAGCTGTAATTGCTTATGGCAAATTATTGTATCGTGGCCGTGGCAGCAAGTATTGTTTGTTATCAAACAATACTTTGTTTAGGGCAAATACGCAATTCAAATATCAATATACTTCTGAACCCAGCAACGAACATGTCGATCAAGAACTAACTGCGATCCTTATTTTAATGAGAATGCTTAACGTTCGCAAGTGTATTGCCGGACTATGCAGACGTTAAGAATATCATTTATTTATTTACTATATATAAAATTAAATTACCACTGACTCACTGACTGACATAGAGAAATAGAAGTCATAGACAAATTAATTATATGTTATATCTTTAATTAAGCTTGTAATTGTGAGGAGAAATAAATGAATTTATTTATACAAGGGGGAGTCATAGGAAAAAAGTAAATATAGCGTCGTATAGAGAATCGTTCAGAAGGCCCGGGATAAATGCCTGACCTTCGGAAGTCAGCTCTTGGTGGTGGTACCCCATCGGATCTCGGAAACGGTGATATCTACGGGAGTTGTTCTCGAACAAAATCTACCTAAAACCCTGGGAACTTTTAAGGGGGGCGAAAAAAAACATAGCTTCCATACAAAAAAACTTGGCCGCGATACAAACTTTGACCTCTGACATCTCCGAAACGGTTAGAGATAGGCGGAGTGTGTTCGAACAAATGTCATAGAGGTTGATGAGATCTTTCCAGAAAAGGTCTTTATCAAGGTCACCGGGGTCATCGGTAATTTTTGACTTCGAGGGTTTTTAAGGTCCCCTTTTGATTAAATCAAACTATTGCAACCACGCGAAGTACTAGTCTACTTATATAGCTGTACAATAATCCCTTGTCATACCAATTTGAGCGGGCTTTATTGTCATAAAATCTCATGGATTGCATGGTCATTTGGGTAGGTATCCCAAAGAGCATTACATTACGATTCCTTACTTTATTCGTTGCTCGTCGATTAGGAATATACCTAATAATAAATTTCTAGACCAGAGGTTCCCGGACTGTTTTTTTCATGGACCACTTTCAAAATTTAGCTGGTTTCGGTATTTCTTGGCATTCGTATTTATATAGGTGATGAATCAAAAAAATTTGATCAAATCTCTAAGAGCAGACCGTTTTTTTTTTCTCGGTACTGAACCTACCCCGGAAGGCGGGACGTCCTTTTTTTAGAAATTCTCTACCGAAAATATGCAAGTTTTTAAAGGTAACAGTAGCTGAGCTTCTTAAAATATTGAAGTCAAGCCATCATTTTAGTTCTTCACTAAATAAATTTTCGTGGACCCCCTTACTTACAAATTGTGAACTTCCATTTTGTTGTCACACCAAACCCCCGTCGAGTCTTTCGTGGACTCCTGGGGGTCCACCTGGATCACTTTGGGAACTAAAGCTCTAGACCAACATGCATGATACATCGTTATTGCAAGTTTATGATTTTATCTATACTCATCTGTAACATCCCTAATTTGGAAATTGGTTTAAAATGCTAATTTTTTAATTGGCAATCTTATCCAACATAGTGTTTTGTTAGCAAACTTAGCAAGCAAGCGTTCTGTTTTAAAGCGTCGCTGCAAGTACATAGGTACTTACCTATCTGAGGTTTTCCCTCCATTTGCATTTAGAGTGTTTAACGGTGTGCATATATTATTATCTTAAAATTCATCATGCGTAAACTATCAAAAAGTCGGGCGGATGATGATGTCGTGTCTTCGACAAATGGATCGGTGCTCTGTGAAGAGCAACCTGAGGCGGAACGCCAAGCCGACCCAGATGAGAAAGAGCCCGGATCTGAGTCTAATGAAAATGTCGAATCAAATGAACATGAATCTACAAGTACTACAAAAGAATCACCTGCTAAAAAGGGTAAAGCTAAAAACAAAACTAAGAAAAGGAAGTCTGAAAAGGATAAAACTATTACTGAAGAGGAGTATGAGGTCGGTAATATATCGTAACAATGTTTGTAAATAATAAAGCTTTTCGTTGACCAGTCCTGTACGCGGTTATTTGTATATATTTAGGGTCGCTATATTATTATATTTTGTTATTTGTGGGCAGTTAGACACTATTACACTAATTAATTGCGCATATGTGCTGACTCCGTGTTTTAGCGGCATTTATTGGTTAAAATGTTGAGCCATCGTGTTCGTGTCGAATAATAAGTATAATTCAGAAATACGCCTCTCGTATCGCATCTGATACGTAGGTTGTAGCTTGCATAAATTCTGTCCCGCGATATCCAATTCTATGGCTGATATGACTGACTTCGGTCTAAAAGTGTCGGTCGCATGAGCTACTGTGCAGTACATCTATGACACTATCAGATTAGTTATGACTATGTAATGGACTGCAGCTTCAAGATCGAAATTCAGTTTGCATGAGATTCAGCTTTGAATCTCCTGCAATGTCAGGGTATCACTGTAGCACATTGCAAACTAGTGGGGGTTATTAACCAGTGAATTATAGTTTAATATAAGGTAATAAATAGACTCATAAAATAATTCAAACTAAATGTATCAGCAGTAGGCACCAATTAGAATAGTTGGATGTGTTTTTTGCAGTTACCCTCACAATTAGGCCATTGTGTGTAAGTGCCACATGCAAAGGGTTGTTTTTTACTCACACCATGTCAACTTTGTACAGATAGATAGTAGGGACCAATATTGCACTGTACTTCCTATGCTGTTTCTGGATTGTTCGGAAAAGCTTTTCCCTTTGATTGCTCATGCTTCTGCAGTGTAAGAGCATATGAGCCAGTATATCCTCTGTCTCCATGCAGCCTCTACATAGCTGGCTGTCACTGATTCAATTTTAAAAAGGCCGGTCTCCTATTATGTCCACTAAGTAGTGAGATATGGCAGTTAACACCATGAATGTTTATCTAAGTCTGCCTAGTTTACCAGTACAGATTTCCAATTCTGTCTCATAACCCAATTAGGACACTAATTATAAATCAAATGACTCATTTTATCTCTAAATATTGAAGTTTAAGGTGCATTTATTATAAATTCTTATTTAAACTCCATAGCAAACTGGGTACTTAATTTGTCATAAAGTGAAGTGGGATAAAGTATGATCCAAAAATGTCTCTAGAAATATAGACAAAACATAAAGTAAAAATTTAAAATTCCGTTAATAACTAAATACATTGCTGAGCTCATCTTAGCTTTTTTATGACATATTTTTGTAATTATTTAATTATATTTTAAGGTTGAAAAAATTGTTGATTCAAAGAGGATTAAAGGTAAGCTTCATTACCTAATACGCTGGAAGGGGTACTCTGCCAATAATGATACTTGGGAGCCAGAAAACACTCTATCGTGTCCAGAATTAATTAACAAATTCAATGAGGAAGTAAGTAGTGTTTTGTTTTATTATATTACTGTTAGTAATATTGATAAATTATACTATTATCATTTTTAAATTCATTATTAGATATACATATACAAGGTGTCCAGTAATTAATGAATAACCTTGAAATGTCTTATAATAGAACTGATGGCCGTTCAGAGAAAAATATGATTTTTCTTTTTAATTACCATATTTAACTTTCTTGTACACTACAATCATAAATGAATGAATTTCATCAGTTTTTTTTTGTTTTATTATCATACACTAATTATGCTAATAGATAGACAGTCAAAAGTATGACTAGCTATTGCACTTACAAAATTTTTCTTTTTGTATTTCAGCTTTTTTTCTGAACAGCCTTCAGTTCTACTATAAGTAACTAACATCACTTACATACCCTATTTTTAATAATACTTAGCAAATAAATGGATGTTATAAACTGTTGTATTTCATTGTACGATTACATGTTGCACACATAAATAAAAATTACATATTATATGGTTAAATTAAATGTCTTGATGATTTTTATTAGTTTAACCTATAAAACTTATACATATTTTATTATTTATTTTCAGAAAGAGAACTCCAAAAACAAGGATGGTAAACCAGAAAAGAAAAATAATAAAAGGAAAGCTAAAAAAGAAATAAAAGTGCCATCTAAGCGACCAAAGAATGATTGGGATGGTAAAACTGCTGATGAAAATGCTGAATATGAGGTAAAATACAGCTTATTTTTATAGGTATATTATTAAAATACTAGGTGTTCCCGCGGTTTCACCCGCGTTTATCGTTACTGCGCCGACCCCGTGGGTCGTAGCGTGATGTTATATAGCCTATAGCCTTCCTCGATAAATAGGCTATCCAACACTAAAAGAATTTTTCAAATCGAACCAGTAGTAATCACGCAGAATAAACCAGGAAAAACATCGTTTGTACTATGTCTGTAATGGGTAATTATTTTGATGCAATGTTATTTTAAAACTGATATCCTAAGATATTCATTGAAATCGAATGATGTATATATATATATATATAAATAACGTATTTATTTGGATAAGGATTAATATCATGTTTATAATAATACCTTCGCAAATAATGCATTATTTTAAAACAAATTTGGTTAGCATAAAAATGGTTATAGTGAGCCAACCTTAAAAGATAGACATATGCTGTCGCAGACTTTTCTTTAGAACTTTTAAAAGGGAACAATTCTGTCATACATGATTTTTGCGAAACTTTAATTGTTTACGCAGCGCACGCAGCGGAAGCTCTTAAAAGGAAAAAATACCCTCCGATTTTGAAACATTCTTTATTGGTGCTCAACTCCTATTGATCTTAGCGTGATGATATATAGCCTATAGCCTTCCTCGATAAATGGGCTATCTAACACTGAAAGAATTTTTCAAATCGGACCCGTAGTTCCTGAGATTAGCGCGTTCAAGCAAACAAACAAACAAACAAACTCTTCAGCTTTATAATATTAGTATAGCTTATAATCTCAACCGAAAAGACACTCGAACACAGGTACAGAATAATCTTTGCGTACGAACAGAATAGCTCGCTATTCTGTTCGTACGCATCATCGAAAGTATCTATAAAATAAACTACCCACTACAAATTTATAAATTAATTTGTTATTCTTTGCTTCTTGTTTTACCCTGTAATATGTTCTTTTTTAAATAAACTATTGTCAATAGATATTCAAACATTGTTTAAAGTAAACTTATCAAAATTGAGTTGTTAAGAAATATACGTCTTTTTATTTTATAGTAGGTAATGCACCGCGATCTATAACGATGTAAATAAACTACTTAACAGTTCTTGTATCGATTTCCGTTAGATGGCGGCAATTACCGGCTTATACCATTTCAGTTTTAAACTACCTACACTCTACAGTGACCTGCAAAAATGCATACCCATGTATGCATTTTTGTAGGTCACTGTAGGTAGTTTATTCAACTTTGAAACCTTTTTGAGTTCAATTTTGAAAATCCATTCTTAGCTGTCGAGAATGTGTATAAACTACAGTACACGTTATCTAAGGACGGATTTTTCAAAATTTAATCACTAAGAGCGTAAAAAAAAATTTCGAAGTTTGTATGGAAATACAATGAATGTACCACATACTTAAGAAATAAATGCTATTCTATTCTAATATAGGGTACAAGTATAGCCATTACAACTTCACATTTCGTATAATAGTTGTAGAAATCAATAAGCAAATAGCTACATAACGATTTTTCTAATTTCTGCTCCTAGAAATGATGCCGTAAATCCTAAAAAAGCCTTTTTACATTTGACAGTCCAATTCTTAAGTAAGGTTATAGGCTATAACATCATGTTACGGGACAGGACCAGTAATTAGAAATGCGGATGCAAACACAGGGGCAGCTTATAAATATACGCGCAACTGCACGCATGGCCTAGTGTGGTTTAAGTTGCCCTGCCACTGTAATTATGCCGAGAGTTGTGTGTTCACACAATAAATAAAAATTTGTGTGATCCGTTGTTTGCATGTTTGTATATGCGATATACGATATACGAATATACCTAGTGAGCGTCATCTTTAAAAAAACATCAGGTAAATGAGAGTTTGGGGAACAGATTACGGAACAACAAGTGGAGACAATTTTATTTTACAAAATCTCATTTAGAGTAAATAAGAAGATATACCCTCAAAAAAAAAAGTGCTCTGAATATTAAATGTTTGTTAACATTAGATGTAAGACCCCTTATATGGAGTGGAGGGTTGGTAACCTGAGATACAGGAACCATCCAAGTTCAGGTATCAACCCCCCATAGTATATTTTTATGTGTATAAAAAAAAATATTGCAGCGGCCGGAAAGGCCACAATAACAATTTCTGACGTTCGTTATCGCAGTGTCGCTTAGTTCGAGCCGAAGCGAGCACGTCACGTCGTCTTTACACTTATGTCTAAGAATTAAAGCTGTAGCATAATAAAGTGGCTAATGAGCGTCGAATAAATTGAAATCAGTGTGAAATCGTCGAATTAATAGTCGTCTATTTTATATTGCAGGTTGATCGTATCTTGGAAGTTCGCGTCAAGAAAAATGGCAAGAGGGAGTTTTTCATTCACTGGAAAGGATGGTCTAGTAAATTTGATTCCTGGGAACCAGAGAGCAATTTAAATTGCCCCGAGTTGATTAAAAAGTTTATGGAGAAGGTTAGTTTGATTTAATTGTATGTAATACTAGATTTTCCTACGGTTTCACCCGCATTTATTGTTAATGCGCCGCCCCCGTGGATCGTAGCGTGATGTTATATAATATATAGCCTATAGCCTTCCTCGATAAATAGGCTATCCAACACTAAAAGAATTTTTCAAATCGAAATAGTAGTTCCCGAGATTAACGCGTTCAACAAACTAACAAACTTTTCAGCTTTATAATATGTATTAGTATAGATTATTTTTCGAATTTAAGTTATATTAAGTTATGTTTTAAATCCAACTCTATGGTTTTCATGGTGTATAAATATAGTTATATGGACTTATTAAAGTTAAAAATTGCTTGTATTTGTTGCGAATATTATGTTTAGAACCGTCATTTAGTAATCATATTCAGTTTTAACCGGTCGTAAACTACATCTTTTTTATTTGTTAATTTTATTTTTGCTCTTGCTAAGCACATACATCTCTGACATTATTGCACATTTGTCGATTGAGCAGTGATGTGAATTTTATTTCTTAAACATGATCTTGTATACATCAGGTTAGCAAGGCTCGTTCCGTGGAATCCCGTGATCTAAGAGTGGCCCCGGTGACCACAAACCGATACACGCTACAGGACCCTTCATCTGGACGCCGACTAAGCAAAAGGCGCGGGCAGCGTCAGAGGTAAGATTGCTGTACCACATAACTGTACTTGGAGTAATATAAATCATACTAAACAATGTAATAGTGTAGTAAGTCCTTCTGTTTACAAATATTGCTGTAATTGTTCATCATATAGTACTAAAAAATATCAATAGATATAATATTCCGTTTCGTCCGGTGTCTTTAGGCTTATTTACATAAAATATTTCTTAAAAGTGTATTATATTATTTTATTTGTTTAAAAATTGTATTTGTGTTATGGCAGTAGTAGTGAGTTTGATGTCATTTTTTATATATGCTACACCTTTAGTTAGCTTTGCTTCTAGTTGCACTAATGAATGTTAATTCACAGCGAATACTTTTGGTTGTAACCTCGGCTGTCTAATAAGTTACTTTAAGTTCTAAAAGGATTAACATTCATTTATCTAGATATCAACGTAATTTTTGTTGGTAGGCTGGCTAATATTTGTTTTTATTATTTGCAGAGTGCGTTATGACGATGCTGAATAATGGAGTATACAGAGTTCTCATATTACATATGGTATATTGTATGTACCATGATTAATCATTGTGAAAGATTTTGAAAGTTTGAATTTAAGTAAATATTGCAAATATTCATTTGTAATAAAATGTGTTTCCTTTTTTATGTGCAGTGACAGTAGTGTTTCTACGTACATGTGTGTGCGAAAGAGCTAAGTAAAGTCCCTTCGTACGTATTTGTAGACAAATGACTGTCCCACTTTTATTTCAATCTTTGTATATTATAAATTTGTAGCGTGTAATAGAAAAGTGTGGCCCAGCCCTATGGAGGAGAGACAACACTTGATCAGTCTAGTAATGTAAACAATGTTTATAGATAAAAATCTAGACAGTTTTCGTTTCGGCATCGTATATTATAGCATTTTCAAGAGTTTATTGGTTAATTAAAGCTGTTTTTTTAAATATTTATTGCAAATCTGTATTACGAAAACTGAGCTTACATTTGTGTAATTATCCACGTGAGTAAATTAATAAAAGCAAGTACTAAAATTATGTTTACATTACGTATGTTGACACTGATATGTTGATTTACTTCCAAATTGGCCACCTTACCTGTTACTCGTTGTGTAGATTGAGTCTCTAGGGAGAAATATCTAGTAAGTTTTTAGGCATGTTTTAATTGATAAATCATTGCTACAATAAAATGTTATTGTTACGATATAGGTACTAGCAATGCGCGATTGTTAGTAGGAATAATCGAATTATGCGATTGTTGCTTCTATTCGGTTGCATTAGTGTTGTTTTGGTGTTACCCCGTGCGATTATACCGACACGAAGTAACATACCATGTTCGCTTGCGTAATTATAGATATCACTCGCGCGTTAATAGGCAAAAATAATAATTAAAGATGGTTTGAAAGGAAAGGAGTGGCAGAGGTAAATATGTGAGTGTCCCGAACTCTTACTCGCCAGGCGAAACACCATTATAGGGCTATTACTCATACGTAGTTTCTTGTAAGATAGTAGTCTTCCACTGGTGAGCTGTCTCACTCATTATAATATGGTTCTATTAATTTTTTGACATCAATAGCGCTTCGTTAGTACGAATGGCGCCTCAAATAGTCTCAAGTATAAATTTGAATAAGTGTAGTAACTGCATGAGAATTCTTTTGTACTAGACTTTGCCATACATGTTCTGCTTGCATGCTTCTTTTATGGTGTGATTAAATATTTTATGTTTTACTTTGTTTATTGATATTGATGTATTATAACGTTAATCATAATACCTGACGCATCATGAGGAAGAAATAGCATTACTTGTTCTCTATTACTGTATGTGTGTAGAAAGTAATAATATATAAAAGAAACTATTTTCTGCTTTTCAACTAAAAGTATTAAAATATATTATTATTATTATGGAAATCCGTAGTCTGCCTACCCCTCTGGGAAACAGGCGTGAATATGTATTATTGTCTCGCATATTGCTGCAGCTACTGTGTTGCTATTATAATTATTACTAAAACCTTAGTGTCATTATAGTGCATGCATGCATTTAAAAGTGGTATAGATTTATTTACACAAAATCTTGATTTATTTTCAGAACGTATTATGATTAAGATGAATAAAATTCGCCAATCCTGTGGGCAATATTTATCGTTTGATTGTGTTGTCAAATATAACATTTTGAACATTTAATACTGCCATTAACCCCACTTTTGGGGTAAATATATTATGGTATTAAGTTATATAATAATATTAATAAGTGCGGGATCGAATTGAAAATGGAGGCACATACGTTTTGTTTTTGGATGCAGTTCACGGCAAAGAAATACAGATATAAAAAAGAGATAAAGATAATTTTATTTGTTATAACATGACAACATTATACATAAATATTGCATGCAAGTTGTTAAATTAAATGTCAATGACAGTCATGTTTAGCCTCTGAGGCGTACAAATATATAACAAAAACTTTAATTGAACGCGGCTTCTGGTTTAGTCTGTATTCTGAGGACTAAACATACGAACTGTTGTACGTACCGCGTCGACTTGCTCAGCTTAAGTCGTCAAATGTTACGTTAAGTTAATGTATATACAAGAAATATTTCCTGATTTTAAATTGTCTTGTTTCCGAGTACAATAATTGTATCCTCCTTTGACATGGAGTTGTTCTTCCTGATTTTACATAATTTCATTTTCAAGTTATTGAATACATTTGATATACACGGCAATGGCGAACAGTAGACCAAATAGCCTTTCTAACTTAGAGTAAAATAAAAGGTGCTCTCTTGAGAATCGCAAATGCCTATTTTAGACTTAAATATCTGTATAAGATACTATTTTAATTTATACATATAGTAGGCTACTCTTTCTCTCTTTATCATTGCACTCCTTGGAAAGTTTCGGTAACGGTATGACTGTTGGTCCGTCTTTTTTTAATCATTTGATGCCCGAGTTGTCTTGCATGCTTTAAGCTAAATATTATTTTTGTCTAGCTTTCAATATGTTATGAAGTATTTCAATTTGTAAGTATAATGGTGATTCACCGTTATGCATTCAGCCAAACTAGCTGTATCACTGGTATATAATTTTTCTGCTCTGATTATAAACTTGTATTAAATACAGCTCGTCTGCTAAGACTGTTACAAAATTCATTGACCCGATGCATTCATTTAATTTGTGTGTTGGTATTACTCAGTCATTTGTCTACAATGTTTTTAATATACATACTCTAGCACGAAAATATATTTTTTACTATTATTTACTAAATGTACAAGAAAGAGAGAGGGCCCCCAAAATTTCCTTAGAAATCTGACGTAGTATATTTATAATTAGTGTAATTATTTACACAATTCAGCGAAATCATCTAATTATTATATCTGAGACTAGTCTTGAGGAATTACCTAATATTCGTCTAAAACTGTAAACTTAGAAATAAGTTGTTGCTTAAGTAAGATTGTCATTTAATTGATGTTGTTAATCCTCCAAGTACATAAACCGATCATACGACATCGCTACGGACCTCTCTTTCACGCTAGATAAAACACTTCGAGATGTGCAATAAATGTGGCTAAGCTATTATCATTCAAAATTATACCTACATATTATTCACATAACCTGTGGTCAACGTTTTTGTTCCGAAACTGTAGATGTAAAAAGAAATGTAAGTGGTTTAATGTGTGCATTTTACTTTTAAACTATTGTAAGGTAGATAATTATAATGAAAAATAAAGAATTCGCTGTAATTTGTGTTTTATTTTGAAAGATCCGGCTCATAGACTAGTATATGTTATCGGTAAATCCGGCTGCATCACCGTGCGCAGTGTGCTATCAATTTTATAGCACTTTTTTTTACGGTGTGGCACACCGTAAAAATATAAGTTTACTTCGAACGGTGGGTGGGTCGCTCAAATCGATTTTATACATCGAGCAACTGTTTAACTGGCCCCTTGGGCTGGCAACCGGGACGATTATTTTTAATAGTAGTATTTTTTTATAACTTATAAACCGCGATCTAACGTATTGATGTGAGCGACCAAAGTATTATTTTTTTTACTTGTTGTAATGCATTGATGCTTACCTACCTCTCCACGGGGTGACGGAGAGGTTATGCAGGGCTCACCAGTGGAAAGATTGCGACATTCCGGTAATACCGACTAAACCTACCACGGTGTTCCTCGGCCAATGTGTGCATATACACCGTAATTTTGCCGGGTTTACCACCTACCGTAGCATCTATGTTATGGTAGCAAAAACTACCGTAATTTGTAACTTTGTTTTTTTTAGATTTATTAGTCATTATTTTTGTTAGAGATAACAACATTAATTAATATGACAATACTGATGCTCAAGCTAAAAGGACTGGTATCCAAATACTGTAACAAACTTTTTAACCGCTTACTTCGGATTAATCCGACAAATATTTTCGTGTCCATTTCGCCAGCGTCGTATATTTCCGACCAGATACCACAGCTCGTATCTGCTTTTTTATTTAATTACGGTATTTTCTATCAAAAAAATGTTTATATTGTGTAAATGGTTAAGTAATCATTTACAATAATTGAATACACTTTAGTCTCATAATTAGAAGTCCTAAAATAAGTATTTATTTTCGATTCACTGTGCCGGGCGCTGGGGGCACGACAACTGTTATGAAGTGGGGTGGTTAAAAGGTTAAAAACAAATAAACGCACAAAACTGGAGATTTCAAAGGATCTCAAAAGGATTATGAGCATGGGATGCGAAAAAATGCAACCATTGCACATATTCAAAAATAATTTAAAATAAAGGTCCCTACGAGGGACGAATGGAGACAAAGTCTACAATCCCCTGACAAGGGTTGTCTCAACTGGTACACTGATGGTTCCAAAATGGAAACAGGATCAGGCGCCGGTATCTATGCCAGTGACTGTAAGGTGAGCTAAAGCATGGGCAAATATGCAACGGTCTTCCAAGCGGAAACCTATGCTATAATTGCCTGTGCTCAGGAGAATATCAACAATGGTGTCACTGACAAGACTGTGTATATTCTCAGTGACAGTCAAGCTGCTCTCAAGGCTCTGGACTCGTGTAGGGTGGACTCCAGACTGGTCCTGAACTGTGTTAAGATCCTCAACAGGCTTGGCAGGAAGACCACAGACTGGTGTGGGTTCCGGGGCATGCAGGGGTGCAGGGCAATGAGGAAGCTTATGAGTTAGCCAGAAAGGGTTCGGAGGAACTGTTTGTGGGCCCCGAGCTATTCGTGGGACTCTCTGAGAGCACCGTCAAGGCAGCTTTGAATGCACATGGCAATGATAAACACAGGTTAGATGGCCATTAGGGGTCTGGAACACTCCAAGAAATTCATTGCAAACGGAGCCACAGGCTTCACCCGGAAGTTCTGTGGGTATAGCAAGAGCGAAATGCGCCTACTTACAGGAGCGTTCACTGGCCATTTTGGCACCAACGACTTCCTGTGCAGATTGAGATTGGCACACAATTCGATCTGCAGAGCCTGTGGTGAACAGGCTCTGCAGATAGAATTGAGTCCATATCGCACCTACTGTATGAATGCGACACGTTGGCTGGACTGAGGATGGGTCTGATGGGATTGGCATATCCAAACCCTGAAGACTTCAGGCTTCTCCCTCTGAATTGTACACTGCGGCTAATGCATAAATTCATAAGGAGGTAGCTAAGGGTTAAATCTTGAGGCCGACACAAAAGATCCCACTGGGTCGAAGTGTCTCCGGTCTGCACTGGCTGACACATAAGATAAGAACGTTTATAGAAGAAAATAAATGTCGTACTGTATTCTTTTTATGTAGGTATTCTGTATTCTATGAGTGGCCGCAGACTTAAAAAATCATGCCACTTTTACCCAAACTCCTTTATCTGCCAATATTACACGTTGAGAACTCCTGTAGATGAACACGTATGGCGTGTCCACGGCATCACATAATAACTTTTGTTTTGATAACATAAAAAATTAAAATTCTTGCGGGCCACTTCGCAATTCTTTAGCTTACGGCTAGAGGTTTATGCTAAGAGTGTTTCGAAGGATACCTAATATTGATGCAAAGCCGAGAACCCGCCTGGCGTGCTCGCGGTATAGCTATAAGGATTAGTGAGGACACGCTGAGGCACGTCAGTGGCACTGAATGTGTTAAGTGATCGTCTCGCCACTGCCACGGCGGCGGCGCGGCGCCTAGTGTTGTGGGATCGAGCCCACATTGGGCAACATTTGTGTGATGTATGAGTATTTGCGCCGAGCCTGGGTTTTCTGTGTCCGTTGTTAGAATGTTTATAAAGTCCTCCACGATACAGGATTACTTGTGCTGGACTTTAAAAAACGAAGGTAGTTAGGTACAATCGTCGCACTCTGTGAAATCGCAGGCAACCATGACCACTTATATAGCAAGATGTTTACCTACTTAAGATATTGAGCAATAATAATATATAATAATATCAGCCCTGTATTAAACTGTCCCACTGCTGGGCACGGGCCTCTTCTCACTATGAGAAGGGTTAGGCCATAGTCCACCACGCTGGCCTATTGCGGGTTGGCAGACTTCACATATCTTCGAGAACATTATGGAGAACTCTCAGACATGCAGGTTTCCTCACGATGTTTTCCTTCACCGTTTGAGCAAAAATGGATTAAATGTATAAAATCTATCAGGTTTTGTAGATTGAATCCTTTCTAACATTACGAAACCAAGGTTTAAGAAAATGAAGTCTAAATTCAACGTAATTGTGTATAATATAATTTATACTATGATTACATTACAATAAATATGAAGTCCTTGGACATTAAAAGTCGGCCGTCGGGCCTTCAAACTAGACCCTCGAGATCGCGTTGTGGCGGCGCCACCAGCATCAGCTCGAAGTCGTGCGGCGGAGCGGCGCGACGGCGCGGCGCGCGTGGTGCCGGCGCCAGCACCGCGCCCGCCGCGCGCCGCCCGCACACGCCGCAGTTAGCCTCCGCTTCGCACGCGGCGTGCGTGGCGCGCGCGCAGTGCCCCGTGAGCACGGGTGCGGCCTCGGCCAGGCGCCGCCCGCAGCGCACGCAGCGCCCGCGCACCGCCAGCCCGCGCCGCGCTGCCGCCAGAGCGCGCGCCAGGCGCTCGTGCGCCTCGCGCGCCGACACACGCGCCGCGCACTGCCAGCCCGCGCGCCGGCTCGACGCGCACGCCAGCAGCGCCAGCGCCGTGCGGGACGACTCGCAGGCGCCCTCCAGGATCTCGGACACGGGCAAGTAGGCGGCGGCCTCCAGCAGCAGCGCGGGCGGGGGTACGCGCGCGCGTCGCAGCAAGCGCGTCCACATGTCGGCGGCGGCGGCCGGTGGTAGAGCGGGCACGGCGCGCGCGCACAGCTCGGCGCCGGCGGTGAGCGCGCGCGCCGCCTCTCGCTCGTCATCTGCCTCGGCTGCCAGCCGCAGAAGCGCGTCGAGCGCCGCACTGGGGTCACCGACCGCCTCGAGGCACGGCGGCTCAGCGTCGGGCGGCCCTTCCTCGCGGACAATCGCCAGAGCTTCTTCGGGTCGCACGAGGCCGACGTTATCGGCTAAAAAGGTGCGCACGTCCGACGGCCGCCGCCGGCACAGATTGCGCAGGTGCGCGGCGGCCGCGTCCCCGCCGAGGCGACCAGCCTCGAGCAAACTGCAACCGAGCTCAATGACTTCGTCGCTCGACGTCGACCGCAAGACTGCGAGGCATGAATCGGTAAGGTGCTCGGCCGCGAGGCTCGCCGTGGCTCGTGGACGAAGCTTAACAAGGGCGGTGAGGTACTTCTCGAGTTGCTTTTTTACATCGTCGTTAGTATCGACTAGTGGGCGAAGGTACTCGAACAGTTCATCAACGTCGGTATTTGTAGGATTGGTTATTTTAAAAAAATCTTCGAGTACGTGATCATGACGTAAGAGAGCAGCGTCGATACGCCACAGAACTCTTGGTCTTTCTTCAGCGGCGCTATACTGTTCCTCGAGAAGGTCCAGCTGCATGCGACCTTTCGTTAACAAAGCGAACCAGGCGCGATCTGCGCGCTCACAGTTTGTTATTTTCGCTAGCTCTCGTAAGCCACTGATGACTTCCTGATCGGTTGGAAGAGCACCTGAATTTAATTGCCCCGTCAAAAACTCAAGGATCTCCACACGATCGTCTGCCTCCTAAAATATTTAATGAATAAGATATGCTAATATATGTATTTAGCAATTAACTAAGAAATTATTTATTACCTGTAATTCATGAGCAAATGTCAGCAATGCGCGGGCAACCCTCAGTCTATTCTGTTTTCCCAGGGGACCCACGAATGGAGGGTCGCGAGCGCTCTGCTCCAACAGTCGTACCGCAGCCGACGCATCATGCTCCACCATGACTCTTAGAGGAGACCTGGTACCACCTTCCCTCTATAATAAGCATAAAAGTTGCTTTACTCGCGTCACAGTATTATTAAACAGTATCTATAATAATACATTTTTATTTAATAAATAAAAGTCTTTACAAAACACATTACAGGCTATTTATTGTATTAAATTCACATTAAAACTATATTATTATAGGCACAAAAAGTCTTGTTTATAATGTCTGTTTTTACATTTTATTACCTGAAATACGTCAGAGACCTGTGTTTTAGGCTGTTTCTAATATTGCATTGTTATTCTATCGTTAATAAAGTAAGGGTCTACAAAAAATTAGGTATACATGTCCCAGAGGGCTATAGTAAACAACTTCAGGACTGTCAGTTGGATAGCCTAATCTATGTTTTGAACCAATATGGGACCACATGCCGCGCCCTACCACGACTAGTACACGACTAGTAGACACGACGGTAGGTGCGAGGAGGGCGGGCGGAGGAGGGGTTTCGTACCTCGTTGTTGAGCAGCGCCAGCAGCGCGTCGTGTCGTGCGGAAGGGCATGCGTGCGGCGGTAGCGCGCGGCCGGCGGCGCCGCGCCCCGCCAGCGCGTCAGCCGCTGCCACCACGAGCGGTAGGTGGGAGGGGGGCGGGGTGTCGTACCTCATCGTTGAGTAGCGCCAGCAGCGCGTCGTGTCGCGCGGAGGGGCGCGCGTGCTGCGGCAGCGCGCGGCCGGCAGCGCCGCGCCCCGCCAGCGCGTCAGCCGCCGCCACCACGAGCGCCCAGCCCGCGCACGTGCAGGGCGCTGCCGCCATTCGCCGCCCGCACGAGTCCGACACGTGTGCCGTCAGCTCCCGCATGGCACCGCCACCGCCACCTGCCAGACAAATCATATTAGTTCGGTGACTACTTAGTTATAGCCACTACGTGTGGTCATTTTAGGGACCGTGGGATGCAGATGGTCTCTACCATTACTAAAAGTCAAAACAGATTGATACGGTACCATTGGATAGTGCCGTTAGCTAATGCGTCGAATATTGTTCGATACAAAGACTTATAGTATTACCAAGCGCTGCGGCTATCGCCCCGACCGCTCGCCACAGTCCCTTCTCCCTGGTGAGCACGCTCGCTCGGTGCGGGTCTAGTGAAGTCAGGGGCAGGGAACCTATCACTCTCTCCACGAGGCCGGGCTCAAACTCTGCTAGTTTCTCGATGAGTGCCTAACAACATCATACAGATTAAATATCAGTAAGACTAGGAATATGTCAAACTAAGTAATGAAAACAAAATCTTTTTCAGGTGAAGTTATCATTTCTGTAATTTGGCATCACCTGTGTGCAATCTGGTGAAGGCGCTGCAGTCGACAGCTCGCCACGAACCGCAGCATCTCCTAAAGCTTCTACGAAAGCTTTTTCATTACAACACTGTTCCCATAAACGGTTCCACAATTCGTCACTAAAAATTAAAGATTAGGTATAATGCATAATTTACACCTTTTATAAAATTTATTTTAGTTTGTACCTTTTTGTTCGAGACATGGAACCAACTAAAGAAATTGTCGTGACTACTTACTGTAAATCATATTTCAAGCACAGCTTCACCGTTTGGTCGGCAACTTGCTTGCTGCTCAGAACGTGCGGTCTCTCAGATATATTGATTACAAACTGGGTCGCGAGGGACTTCGCTTCTTCGCCTTGTGTAGAACAAAGCAAGCGCAAAGCGTGGAGATGTCGCCCAGAAGATAAAAACGCTTGAGCTCTTGCGAGCAGGTGTCGTGGTCGAACGCGGACTATTCCACGACGACCGAGTAATGAAAATGCACCTTCTGAAACGCAGGCGCCGCCGAGAGCGCTTACACCAGCCGAGCACATGGCGCGGGACACGCGCCCGTCTGTCCAAAGTCCCTAGAGCAATACATGCAAAATATAGTCCTTTAAATATTACACTGTAATTTAAGTCGCTATAGTAGCGAAGTATTAGCAGTATCATATAACATTTAATGATTATGATAGAGTAGTAGTTTATTCTTTAGTTTCTTTTAGAAGAGATCGCTTTCAAGACGCCAGATAATCATTCTGTTAATATATGATATTATAATACCTTAAAGAACGCTGATGCGTAGACTGGTTCCATGTGTGAGAGATCTAGAGGTTTTTCATAGTCCTCTCCCCACAATCGCAAATTTTCATCCGCATCAAAAATCGCCAAATTGCCGCCCAGCCAACCGAGCCACAACGGACTAGTTAATAATTCGACTCGCTGAATTGGTCTTAGAGATATATTAGACCCAGTTATAGTCAGAGAGAGCCACTGTAGCGTTTTAGCACGACCGCAGACTAGTACCCGCTCATCCGTTTCACTCCACTCTAAGACTGGCAAGGTGTCTGGTGGTCCGATGAGGCGTAACCCTGCGGCTCGGCCTCCAGCCACTATAATTACTCGAGAGAGAGTAGCTAATGCTAAAATGCGTGCATCTCTAGCGGCCATAGCAACAACTTCACCGCGCGCTCCTGAAAACAAGCACGACGTGCGCGCTGATCGCACTCCGAGAGGTCGCGAAAACTTGATTAACCAGACAGAGCCGCCGGTGTCGAGTGCGAGTCCTGACGTGCCGGCCCATGTCACACGCAAGGTGCCCCAGATTTCGCCTCCCAATGTGACGCGCCTCAATATCGTCCCATGGATACTCTCATATTGGCATATTAGTCCTCTAGCATATCCCGCAAGAAGTCGGGTGCAATCTTGATTATATGCCAAACATGAGACGGCTCCTCTATCAGTATTGGAGTCACAAACCCATCGCAGTGTTTGTTCATGGAAAGATAGCAGATGGCCGTGTGCTGTGCCTACAGTTAGTTTTGCGTCTGTTCCAACGCTTAGTGCTGTTGCGGCACCAGCTGATGATCTTTCCTAAAAGATGCATTAAATATTAAAACTTATGTGTAATTGGAATCCATTCTTCAGTAAGAAATTTGATAAAGATGGTGATCAAGTTTGGTAAATTAAGCTGATAATATTGCATCCTTATATTACAAAAATAATGTAAATTTCGTTCGCCTTAAATTATAATATTTACACAATGTTTATACAACATAAGGCTGAATACATACCTGGGCTTGTAAAAGTTGTTGAGACACTCCTTGTAAGAAGTCGACTTGCAGTGCAGAGCAAGTCGCCGGCTCATCTTCCACTTTGTTTTCCTTATTTTTACATTCTTCCTCTTCAGTGGACAAAACTTCAGCCAATGTTGGTGCTTCACTAGCAGGTAATGCATATTCTATTTCATCTAACTGTAACATAAGTATTAATTATAATAGATAAGATATTTATATTGTTTTAGTCAGACTCACAAAGTAACATGTTTAACAACAGTGTTCTAACATAAGTAAGCAAAATAACATATTATGTAAAAAAAATCTGTTGGTAATAAGATAAACTGGGAATATTATAGGACTGCCTAGGTGGCACAGCAGTAGTGTATGTGTTTGCTGTGCCTGACATCTAAAGTTTGATTCCCAGGTGTATATTTATTGGCAATAAAAAGATTGATAATGGACTGGCCCCCTTTTAAACAAGACCTAAAATGAAACAGATTGCAAAATGTGGTTATGATGTCCCTTTGACTACTCCTTTAGAGAAATAGTCATCAAGACTATGAATATACATACATACATAGATTCACACCTGTTTCCCTGTGGGGTAGGCAGAGACTATGGATTTCCATTTGCTACGATCCTGACACACTTCTATGGCTTCATCCACTTTCATAATATTTTATTCCTCATACACGCTCGCCGGTTTCAGGTGTTTTTAACCTGGCGTTTATCCAGAACGTCTCCGATCTGATCAAGAAATGTTCACCTAGGTCTTCCCCTTGCGACTGTTCCATTCACACTAGCCTTATAAATTTTCTTAGTTTTTTCTCTTCCATTCTTTCTATATGCCCAAACCAGCTTAGCATACCCTTTTCTATTCTCGTCACTATATCCACTTTCAGGCCGCATCTCTCTCTAGTCACACTATACCTTATCCTATCTTTCAGAGACACACCACATATGTTTCTAAGTGCTCTCATTTCTTACTATGAATGTACGTTGTTATTTTCAATCAGTACTAGCACAGCATGTATTTAGTGTGTTGTAGTAAGCACATTCATGACATGCAAGTCAACCAAAAATAAATGTGAACTGGACTGTATAAAATTGGTACCAGTATGTGAACTTCCAGAAATACCAAAGTTACCACCATAACTCTTACGATAAACAAGCAACAGCAGCAATGGACTGCCAACATTGGCACAACACCAGTGACTACAAGCACTAAGAAATATTAGAGTGGACATCACAAGTCTGGAGAGAAAAGGTGACATGGGTACCAGACCAAGACCAATTTACCAGATAAAGAAGGTATCTGGAATTGAATGGCCCAAAAGCTAGAATACTAGATTAGACTTGTTCTTGCTCGGTCACTAAACAGAACGCTCCGAACTAGTTCATTTTTCCAAATGTCTAGTTCTATTAGTTCTTTAGTTCCACTGGTCTTTGATACATTTGTAAGTTCTTTAATAAGCGATGATGCATAATGTGTGCTTGGTCATCTAGTTCTCTAGTTCTATTAGGACTATTAGTTCCTTTATTCCTTAGTAACATCGCTAAGAAAATATCACTAACTAATTTATTAAAATAAAATGACCTATAAGACTCTTATAATAAAGTTCCAGATTTTGTTTACTCCAATCTAACTTTCTACAGTGGTCTTGAAAGTTTGCTCTGGGAAACAGGTATTATATGCATTTCGTTCCCTCTAGTGTAATTCAAGTAAGGAAAGAAAGTGAGCACGACATTCTTATGCCATTAGCTCGTTCAGAACTGGGCGAACTAGGTCCGATTAAGGAACGGTTCACGGAATAGTTCGTTCTAGTTCAGTGTCATGAATTCATTCCTAATAGTTCTTAGTTCGTGAACTACTCAAGTCTATACTAGATATAACATTGTCACCTGGAAAAAAGATTGTAAGATCTATAACAGTAGAATGTATAAGGTTGATTGATTAATTATTGGTTTAGTGTACTTAAAATCTGTGTCTAGCTTTGTACTCTATATATTATTATGTGTGTAAATATTTAGCAGAGGTATTCTAAACAATAAAAAAGTATCTTAATTATTTTTACAGATGTTGTATAACAATAACAATTTTCTCATATATAGCATCTAAAATATTGAATAATACATACAATTATGTACATAATACATGTAGCTGAGAGGTGAGGTATAAGTCAACTGAGTAGTGTGCCTAAATCTACTTTAAAATACATTTTTGAACCATTTTGCCAGCTAAATATGCACTCTAGAAAGTGGTAACAAAAGTAAGTCTTTGAAAAACATTTCTTTATCTCTTACCACTTTTCTTTACTTTTAAATACAGATATTTCATAACAGTGTTGACTCTTATCAACAAAGAAGTAAAAGAAATAATAAAATGAAGAGCTGTTTAGTATTCTCTAAATGTTATCAATTAACATGATACTTAGATAAGAGCTTGTTACAGTTTAGCTATATAAAGGCAGTGGCATACATATTGTTTCTTACTTTTAGGACATCAATGTTGTAATTTCTTAGTTAACAGTCATGGTACATAAATATCATACAAACAATATGTTAACTATCACTACAGTCAAGTGCCACATATATTATACATGTTGAATTGTGGTATACCAAACATAAAAATGCTTATTATGTAATAAAATACATTAATAAATTGTTACATGGTTGATTATGTGGGGGGCGTAGCACTCAAAACATTGCTCGAACTGTTAGAGTATGTTTAAAATTATGCCTAATATCTCAATCAATTGATCTGGCACAGCAATTGTTATATTGGGTGCATAGTTTCAGTAGTTTAACTTATTATTTAATTAAATAAAATCACCTCTTCAATATCCAAATACTGAAGACTTTCAACAGATTCTAAATCCGAGTCCAACAATGATTGGACGGAAGGAGTTTTCAACAAGTCCATTGTTCCAATTGAATAATCTAATTGTGATTATACTTAATCTGAAAAGTCATAAAGTTGTTGCATTAAAACATTTTAACGTTTATATAAAGATATAATCCTTATTATCATCAAAAACTATCGCTACATCAACAAAAAAGGTTTAAAGAGAAACTTTCTGGAGTTCCCTGCTTGCAATTTAAACTTATTATAGGATTTAAAATTACAACACATTTTCACAGGATAGAATATTATATTTACCTACCCATTTTATTTGAATCAAAGTAGGTACCTATATTAAAATTTTTACAATATTCACAGCAATAGATAATCAAAATTATCAAAATAATGACGTAATTGACAGCTGTCACTGGTAGGATTGCCAGTTAAAGATTGTAGGTTATTATAGTCGACTTTTCCTCATGAAATTGTCAAAGAGGTGATGATCTAGTTAGCTTATTGAAATATGTTAATATTTAAATCAAAGATAATATATTTGATTTTAATAAGCAAGCCTGCGGCCGTTCTAATTAAGTAAATCCTAACTTCCTAATCCTAACTAGTAATATTATTAAAGCGAAAAAGAGTTTGTTTGTTTGTTACCTTTTCACGCCTAAACCACTGAACCGATCATCCTGAAATTTTGCATATACGTTTTCAGGTGTACAGAAAAGAACATAGGCTGCCTTTCATCCCGAAAAAATTACTGTTCCCGAGGAAAACAACAAAAACGTTCTTATGATAATAGATGGCGCCACGTTTCTTTCGAATCATGATTGAATTATATTATTACAAGCAGAGTACAACCCAAATTGATTGTCAAATTCTAAATTAACGTGAGCGAAGCCGCGGGCAAAAGTTAGTTAATAATAAATGAATAGATCAGAATCTCGGTGCCTATGCTTTTCCAGTATTACTACAGTACCTATTTTCTATACAGCTAATAACATACCTGTGATTGCGATACTCTTTCTTAGAAGTATACTAGGAGCGGATAAATCACCATTCCTAATTTATACATTCTGCCTTATCACTTTATCACATAACTTCAGCAAAAACAGGTCATTTATATATTATTCACGTAGTGCATATTAATTAATCTGTAACAGAAATAATACTTTAACTAAAGTATATAGAATACTGTGAGAATAAAACTAGCCCTATATTTTCTCATAAACAAATTTCAATAAGGCTATTGATTAAATTGCTGCAAGCTATAACAAACACAAAATGTTCTTTTTGAGACAAATCTACGTACTCGGTACTAACTATCTCTAATTTGAATCATTGCTTCGGCTGATGGTAGAAGGTTGTAAGGTCGGTAATGAAAAGTTCATTTATTGATAACCAAAGTCTAAATTTAATCTTTTCATCATGTTTACTCGAGGACTACTATATTAAATAAATACTAGTTATCCCTTTTGTATTTTGTTTGTTACCAAATTATAAATAAAGTAATAAGTACTACACCTTCTATCCTTTTTATAGCTTTCGAACAAATATCAACTAAAAACAACTTTCGCTTAATCTATCGCTAAGTGAATGTAAAGCCTAGAGCGCACGGGTGACTCTTGTCACCGTGACATAAAAGTTTTTGTCATTGTCACGTCACGTTTGTCAAGTGGAGGGCGCTCACGAAAGGTGACAGTGACAAAACATTTTTTGAAATCTAGCGTCATTTGCCGATATGGATTTCGAAGAGATGGTCGTTGTCTGTGCACTTGTCAGACTTAGGAGAAAAAGAAAACGAAAAGAATACTGGGTACACCCCCTTTGGAGTAACAGGCTATTAAGTGGAAAGTTCTATATTATGTTTTATAAACTTCGAGAACAGACAAGATTTTTTTTTAAATATTTCTGAATGAGCGTTACAAGTTTTGATGAGTTACTTCGCACATTAAGACTTGCGTTAAAATACAAAAATACGAATATGAGATTGTCTGTCCCAGCTGAAGAAAGACTCGCTGTAACTTTGAGGTAAGTAAAAAACATAAGACAATTTTAAATTATATTTATTTCAATCAAAATACAATGTTATTTTAATTTTAAAAGTAAGGATAAATTTAATGATTGTCCGTGGTGATATCATACTCCTGGCAAATATCGTAAATTTCGGAATCTTCATTAGAGTCAGCTGCAAACTGTGAAATATATGATTGAATACTACTCGAGGCTGATGAGTCTTCATAAAATATCGGGTTTCGATTAGAAGGAGATGTATTCGATTGAGTGTAATATGTAGCTAAGTGAAGGTGGTTTTGGGAACTCGGCGGTGGCGGTGGTAAAGAGACAGAATACTTGGGTTTGATTTGTAAAGGAGATGGCCAATTTTATTAGGGCACTCTGCCTAGCATCTAAAAATGTATGCACATTTACGAATTTTGCTTTATTTTAAATTTAGTAGGCATGTAATATATACATTTTTTGTTAATTCGACACAGAAGTATACAATGCGAAGAGATATACAGTGCGAGTCTTTATAAAGTGCACATATTAAAAAAGGTGAAAATATAAACAAGTTTATCGACGGAACAAATGTTTAAAAAAATCTAAAAATTTAAAATTAGAAAGAATTAATTTAATTTTAAATTTAAATTTAAAATTTAATAAGAAAAAAGTAGGGTAAAGGGGACATTTTTTTGAAAAATTTTACATTTATTGCAAAAATTGGTAGAAAAATGGTAAATTTCCTTAAAAAAATCATTAATAACTAATTTATGAGGTTTATTTTTCAAAAAATTATGGCTTTATTAGCTCGGCCTATTATTCGAGATTATTATTAATTTTGTTTTGTTTTAATATCACATTTAGTTTAAAAGTAGTAACACTTTGTTTGCATGGGGTACCAAGACGAGAGTAAAAAAATTAAAAGTCCATAATATTTTTTTAATTTTTTTAAACATTTTTTCCGTCGATAAAATTGTTTATATTTTCACCCTTTTTAATATGTGCACTTTATAAAGACTCACACTGTATATGGAAAAAATATAAAATCTCCAGGTTTTCGGTAGAGAACGAAAAAAAAAGGTCAATCCGCCTACTGTATACACTCCACGGGTAGGCGGGCTGACCGTTTTTTTTTTTTTAGTAATTCATTATCTGACAGTCAAAAAACCAAACCAGAATCAGTTTTAGCGACTTTCTGGCGACTTTTGATATTGAATCTAGCGACTTGACTTTACAAGAGTTGGCAACACTGGGACGAACGACGCAGAGAGTGACAATTTTGTCACCCTTGCGCGCATTGCTATGAAAACTTAACGGCGCGGTGACAGTTTCGTCACGGGCTTGTTCGACGGTCGGCGTACAAAAATGTCACCCAATTGTCACGTCGTAACATGCGCGCATCTCCATACATATACACAGACTTGATAAGAGTGACGTAACAGTCACGGTGACAAAAGTAGCCCGTGCGCTCTAGCTCTAATGGTACTTCTATGATAATATATCTTTTAACCCTTAATTCGATAGTGTGCAATATACTGAACATCAATTTTGAAAAAATATACAGCAGGATTTTTTAACTATATTGTATTTATTTTAATTCTAATAGTTTATTTGTATAATAAAGTAATGTATAAAAAATTACGAGCAAGATGCGCGTGCGCTTGGCTGGTTAGTCGTCGCCAAAATGTCAGGAAGGAAGGACGTGTCGCGACCGCTCTCGGTAAGTATCGATTTATTTGTTATTTTATGTTGCAATGATTACTTATTACTTACTTCACAATATATTTTATAAAACCTATGAATATGTGGACACAAACTAAAATTGTAATAGCTATTATAGATTTTTCGTAATAGTCAATCAAATTCGCTTGTCCAGTATATTTCCCATTGCTAAATACGTACTATTTTAGTGAGATTTTGTGATGTGTAGTATATTGGACACTGCCAATTAAATAGAAAACTAACTGCTAATATGATTTTATGAACCAATATGCGTATTTCGTATGTCAAATTTTATTTTTTTACCTATCAATAATATTATTTGCAGGTCTTCAAACAAACATCACGCGCGTTACATATTGGCATTAATGTCACCATCCATCGATATCTCCGAGGACAAAATGAAAGATTTTAATGCCATTTTGTTACTTATGGGTGTAAATTTGCCATCCTATGTAGATTATTAGTCAAAAGAATTACACTACCTAGCTATTGCCGATATCATGTCACTGAAAAGGTTTGAAGCTATACGCAGATACATCCATTTTGCTGATAACTCGTGTCCAGATCCGGATCTCTACTTTAAAGTAAGACCTTTTGTAGAGAAGGTGAGGAGGAACTGCTTAGCCATGGAAGAGGAGATAAGATATAGCATTGATGAGATGACAATACCGTATAAAGGCAAAAAGGCGGGTAATAGGAGATTATACAAACCCGTGAAACCCAATAATGGAGTTTCAAAAACTTTGTCCGTGCAGACATGTTAGGCATTGTTTAGACTTCCTGCTTTATGGAGGCGAAGATACATTGAGATACATCCAGTTTTCAAAAGACGAAGAAACCTTAACCTTAAGAGCTAAAGTTGTCGTTGCTTTATGCAAGACAATACAGACGCGAGTCGGCGTCGTGTATTTTGATAATTATTTTTCTACAGTAGAATTAGCATCACATAAGAAACGAATGTGGTATTTTCAGTCTAGGCACTATATGTTAAAATAGGCTAAAAAGTTGCGAAATACAGTAGTATTGAGTAGTTGAGTTACAATTTTTGGAAAAAAGAATGGTAGAGGGTCTTATTGCCAAGTAGTTGACAATAACAATAAGATAGCTGTAGTCAAATGGTATGACAATAAGGTTGTCACTCTATTCAGCTACGCACTGAGTAGAGTGACGCTGATGCTTACGCAGTGGGAAAAATTAAGAGGTACAGCATGGAAATGTAAGCCCGAGTTTTCGTGGACTGTCCGGAACTTATAAAGCACTACAATAAACACATGAGAGGCGTCGATCTCGCCGATATTCTGTTTGCGTTGTACCGGACTACTTACAAGAGCCGACGTTGGTATACTGCAATATTTGTTCAAATGCTCGACATTTGTGTGAACCACGCCTAGTTAGTTTATCGCAGTGATTGCAATAGACGGGCAGTGAAGCATATGAGGTCTTCGAGGTCTTTTCGGTGCCAATTAGCAAGAGAGTTACAGAATAAAGGGAGATCTCGAATATCAGTTAAGTACAATTACTATTGAACAAATATGATAGTGTACGCTATGACGGTATTGGTCATTGTCCTAGTTTGGAGAGTCATACGGTCGCTGCAATCTACATATATATAAAAAATAAAACTGATGTGTATTGTGTTAAGTGCAATTAAAAGTGCAAGGCTGTTTATTACGCAAAAGATGATAGAGATTTTTTTATAATTTCCATACAAAAGTTTTTAACTATGTCGACTGAATATTATTATTATAATTATGATTAAAACTGTTGTATATTATCCGTAATTCTGAATAATAATTGTTACATATCTTTTCGTTTAGATTGATTGTATTATTGATCTCACGTAGAGTAGCTATAAGTAAGTAATAAGTAAAATGGTCCTTATTGCCTGTTATTACAACAATTAAATAAAGTTTTTGTTAGACATTTTATTACAAATATACATTTCTTTACTAAAAAAATTAAAATATATTGTCATTTGCTTTAAAATTTATCATCTGCACAAAATAGAAATAAGATCTAATAAGTGTAATAATTCGGCAATGTGCATTATACTGCACATCAAAATTATTGACAACTTTATGGCAAACCTGGCAAGGTCCAGAATACTGAACACGCATTTTCAGAAAATTAGGATATACCAGATTTTTTACATTATTGTTTCTTGTTGTAACAACTCTCAATGAAGCTAAAATACAAAAATAAACATAACTTTCCATAATTTTTTCTCTTGCCAGATTAAGGGTTAATTAATTTTCTATGATAATATTATTTAGTCATTTTTTAGGCGAGATTAAAGAAATTTATGGCTACACTTAGTGAACTTAATAATAGCTTCTCAGATATATAGTTTTATTGATGATCAGTCGTATGCTATGAAAGCTCACTGACTCGTCTATGTATCTTTGTTAGGTACTTAGTTAGTTCAAATATTTGCATGGCTGTTTGTGTAATGGAATTATTAGGTAGTTACGTAAACTGTAAGTGTCTAAAACAAAATAATGTTCGACGTAATGACTTTAAACAATAAGCAATAATTATAAATATTTAAAAATCGCATTACCATCCCTACCGGTGATGATATAATTATTAGCATATAAAAATTGTTTTCATGAATCACTACTCGTGAATTCTAAGATTAATCCACATTATACAGAATGGCCGGCAGATTAACGTCCAAATAAAAAAATTGGTTTCTCGTATCGTGGACTATCAGAATCACCCCCATGTATGTGCCGCGATTTCTCATAGTTTTCGAGTTATGATTATTTTTCTGAATTTTTGAGATTTTTCGACCAAAAAAACACAACCAAAAAAATTTCTTAAAAAAGAAGTAAATTTGGAACTGAATTTTCATGAGTCGTTCTTTTATGCATAAAATAATCAGCTTCATGACTGTGATAAAAGTTATGAAAATGTTGATCTAAAGTAATAAAATTGGGTTCGGTCAATTATGACTACAATTTTCAACTGTAAATTAAAAATCTAAATAGGTGATTTAATTGTTCCTAAATAAGCCTTAAACATGCGTCGGACTCTCAGCTTTCATAATCATTAAAAAAGTAGTGCTAAAAGTGGCTACTTTGGCTATAATCGGCCTTCAAAGACAGCGAGGTGGAAAATACTTAAAATTAGTCATCAATTTAAAAATTATTTTTTGGTTAATTAGTTTGTTTACTAACCAAAAATTATTGCATAAAATGCTCTTTTACCTGCAATAACAATGGGCCGAGAGAGATAAGACACTGAATTATTGCTATCTCCCTCACTCTTGGTGGCGAGAGGAGCAGCGCGCAACCGAAGACAACACAAAACAAGTTATCTCAGTCGTGCTCACTGTGCGTTTACTGCTACTCGTGTTGCCATTTGGTCTTTATTACATTTGCTTTGCCCACGGACCCCGCTGCCTATTTGTTTGACTACTTTGCTCGTTTATTGGACTCTGTTGTGCATTCTGATTTGGACTTCGTTTACTTGGAAGTGTAAGAGATGAGATACACGCTAAGTGAATATGCAGAAATGCATTATTTTTGTTGAGTTGCACAAGGAAACGGTCGTGAAGCAGCGTGAATGTATCGCGAACAACTTCAACAACGTGATGGGCCGCAACCTGAGCGATATCCCAACCAACGTGTTTTTATTAACACGCACAGCACCTTAATGGCAGGCCGCATTCCTGGTCAATGCGGCGGTTATGAAGGAATCCCTAGAACTGACTCGAATCGCAGAGAAATGGTGCTGGAAGAAGTTCAGCGAAATCCGTCTACGGGTACAAGAAGTATGGCTCGTGCTCTGAATATCCCAAGGACTTCTATTCAAGAAATACTTCATGATGAAGGATACCACGCGTTCCACATACGACGAGTCCAAGCATTACTGCCTACAGATAACCAATTGCGCATTGATTTTTGCCAAACCATGTTACGAAAAGAGCAAGAGGATCCTGGATTTTTCAATAAAGTTTTATGGTCAGATGAGTCACGATTTGGGCGATCTGAAATATTTAATATTCATAATTACCATAGGTGGGCGATTGACAATCCACACGAAATGAGAGCTTCAACGTTCCAACATCATTTCAGCGTCAACTTGTGGTCTGGTATTTTCAATGGCGAATTTATTGGTCCGTTTGAACTGCCGTCCAGACTTAATGGAGAAACCTACAGAAACCTCTTAGAAAATAAACTTCCGTTATTGCAGTTAGATGTGAATCTCGAACTCAGACGAACCATGGTGTTACAAAATGACGGCGCCCCGTGTCACTACGCAACGAAAGTCGGAAATTTCTTAAATGAAACATTCTCTAACAGATGGATCGGACGCAGCGGACAATTACGCTCACCTGACCTCAACCCCCATCGATTTTTTTATTTGGGGCTATTACAAGGAAATAGTACCTATACGACCGAGAGTGTTCAAGTGAACAATAGCTAAGGCAGAAGATTGCAAAAGCGAAACGTGTTGTGAGTGAGAACAGAGAAGCTTTTAGACAAATGAAAGACAATTTCTTACGTAGGTCTTCTGGTTATTTTTTTCGTGTGGTTGGTGCCGTAGGTGGCCCATCTGTTGTCAAGAGTTGTTCAAGCCGCCGTATGCCTCTGACATGGCTTAACGATTGCTGTTAAATCGAATTCGATTGAAAAAATTGGCAACCCTAAATTGATATTGTCAATTGTCATATCATATTGCAACACCGAACGGATAAACTAAACTAAACTGGTCTAACGTGCAACGAGGTGAACGAGGTCTAGATAAGATCTTTGGAATTTAACAATTTTCGTAAATTCTGTGAAAGATTATTTTCATTAAGTGTAATAAGTGGACATCGCAAATGTTAAAATATTACAAATAGTAAAATTGAACTGGATGAATACAAAGAAACTTGGATACGTCATGTCGCCATTTTGTTAAGGTCATCGTAAGTTGTTCAATCAATAGAAAACTTGTTGTTATTTGTTGAAGCAAGTTATTTTTATTATTTTGCACTACAATGTCTGACAATAGTCCTAAAGAACCGCCGTTACAAACGATGAACGGCATGCCACCTAACCATAACCCGTGGTTCTATGGCATCTATCCACAATACAACGGTTATCACGGTGCTATTTGTCCTCCGTATTATAACCAGTACTTCAACCAAATGGGCAACAACGGAAGCTTCCCCAACAATTCTCACCAATATCATCAGAATAAAGATCAAAAGCCTGACCTAATTCATCCTCAATTTACCAAACCGCCGCCGTCAACACCTTTGCTTGGGATGTCTCCCTTAGATTCTAGTCGTCCTTTCTTTAATCAACCTCCGATCAGGTTTAATCTTAATAATGTTAGGAAACCGGCGCCTCTCCCACTTAACGAAAACCCACTCCTCTCAAACAATGGTCCTAAAAAGAAGCGCAAGAAGGGTAATAACAACAACAAAGGAAATGAGGGTAATTTGTGCTCCATGAATGACATACTACCACCTTTGCCAGACCATCCCCCACCTTTACCACCCTTACCTCCTCCAGATCTGCCAAAGCCACCTCCCCCACCTCTTGATCTTCCATTACCTCCTCCGTTGGCAACTGAGGACATACCTCAACCACCAGAACCAGAAGGGCATAGCCACAATCTAGAATCTGCAGATGAACTGAAAGATGAAGAGTTAATAACATTAAAAAACAATAATTCTTCTAACTTCTTTAAATCTGCATCCATGCCAAACACTGCAGGCACATGGCCTGAAAGTTTAGAGAGGTACATCAAAAGATGCTATGAAAAATGTAAATCAGCTTTTGATCGTGATCAAATTGATATTTGCCTAAAAGGAAGGATTACTGCTGCAGCAAATAAAGATGAGATATGGACTAGGAATTGGGATGACGAACCTATACCTAGTGTTCATAGTGAACGCAATAATCTGTCTGTTAAACCTGTGCGAGGTACATTAAATTTGTACCAGAAACCTGAAAATGTAGTTGAACCACCTAAAAGCAGACCTCTTACAAATGGTCGAGGGTTTGTTGGGCACAAAAATTCTCCACAGAGAAGACGACGCCCTCATTCTAGGAGTAGGTCACATTCGAGAAGTCCTATTAGAAAAAGGCTAAGGTAATTATTTCTTTTAATATCCAATTATGTGGTTTGCCTATGTGTATGGTCAGTGAGTATTAATAATTTTTATATGGTTACAGCGCATCTTCTGCTTCTGGTGATGAGGTGGAGGAAAAGAGGTCTTCAAAGGGCAAGGCACGACAGAAAGTTAAAGACAGACTATCTTTAGATCAGAAGAAAACAGATAAATATCAAAAAAATTCTAATAAAAAGAAACCTCCCTTTGAGTTTGTTGTTGAAGATTTTCAGGGTAATGCTGAGAAGTTGCTGAAGAGAGCTGAAAGGTTTGGTAATTTGAATTCGTCTAGTGTACCTTCCATAGCCAGTTCTATCCAGGGAGGAACTAAACGTCAGGAGCCATCTGCCAGGAGACCTATAATTCAGGATACTGAAGGAGATTATGAAGACAATAATGTGCACATAGTAGGCACATGCTTAGACATTGAAAAGTCATTTTTAAGATTAACTAGAGCACCGGAAGCTTGTGAAGTCCGTCCCTTATCTGTATTAATTAATTCATTGAAGAATGTAAAGCAGAGGTGGATAGACAACCAAGATTACAGATATGCATGTGATCAATTGAAATCAATTAGGCAAGATTTAACAGTAAGTAGTTTGTTGTTGTTATATTTTAAATATTTTATGACAATTTATATTCTTTATAAATATTTGAGAAAATATTTGTATTCTATTCTGTAAGTTTGTTTAAAATTTTTTACACAAACTATCAATCAATAATGTTGTACTTCCGTTCTTTATAACTATCAGAACAAATAGACATTTGATACATTGTAATTTGATTGCAGGTACAAGGAATACGGGATGGTTTCACAGTTGAAGTTTACGAAACACATGCTCGGATTGCTCTTGAAAAGGGTGATCATGAGGAATTCAACCAATGCCAAACACAACTTAAAATGCTTTACTGTGAACTGCCTCATTGTGCAACTAATATTGCAGAGTTTACAGCATACAGGATATTGTATTATATCTTTACTAATAATACCTTAGGTTGGTTTTATCAGAGAATATATTTTATTGATGTTTTATATGTTTTTAAATCAAATCTAATAAAATTACATTTCTTTATTTTCAGATATAGGTACAATGTGTAAAGTACTCCCAAAAATTAGTGAACAGACTGATGAATGTATGATACACGCAATGAAAACTCGATACGCATGGTCTTTAGGAAACATGCGTAGTTTTTTCAGGCTGTATAAGAATGCTCCCAAGATGGCTGGATATCTTATGGACTGGTTTGTGGACAGGGAACGAAAGAAGTACTTGAAATACATCATAAAGTCGTACGTCCATTATTTAATTATTATTTTAAATTTGGTTTTGGTGCTATGTTTTTTAATAACAGCAATAGGTCTATTAAAAAGCAAATATATTAAATTTCACCATATTACAGTTAATAATATCTTAGTATTCAAATTTTAGTAATATAACTACATTCAACTTATTCATTTATTAACAAATTATTCACCAGCTTATCACTCATCATATCATTTTGCATCTGCACATATTTGAAGGTGATATTAGGTCTAATCGTTAAATTATTATTTTAATTTGCTTTACAGTAACAATAATTTTATTTTCTTTACAGTAAAAATAATAAGTATACAAATATTGCATAAATGTCCTCATGGCATAAGTTAGCCTTCATATTTTACGCGCGTGAAATATTATCATCAAAATTGTCTTATATCTATTGAATTGGTGTATTGCCTCAGTAGTGTTGCTTTTTTTGAGGTGCAGCAATAGTTTATCCCGACTTTAAGTATGAGCAAATCCATAATAATATAAAGACTGAATGGGAATATTGCTCAAGGAATTTAAAATAAATGGGTAGCCATAGTTTGAGCCCTGTTTAAAACGCATATGTTGCATAGGACTGCACGGATGGCGCAGCAGACAAGTGTTCATCTCTTTGCTGCCGACGCGCTAAGTTTTGTGGGTTCGAACCTCACACGAGACAAATATGTGATCTGCAAATGATTATTCTGAGTGGGTATCTTTTGTATCCGATAATAGTAGGTATGTTTATATTTTTCCCTGCAACATAGGGCAAGATGCTAAAAAACTGCAGAGCTGTCTTCTAAAAAGCTTGCTCTGCTAAAAAAAATGCGTACAGTCGTAGGTCAAATAAATCATGAGAAAATAGATCTGGCAAAATAACTGCAAAGTAATAACAAAACTGGTTAGTTAGTTCGTGGACACACACATTTGCGTACCATTGTTACATCCCAAGAATATTTAGCTATATAATTTATATTGAATATTCAGCATAAGATACAGAATATTTCATTTTGTAGAAGTTGTTCACTAGGCACTTTATTATATTGGACTGCCTTACCTGTCTCAATTTGGGCTGTGATGTTTTTACGTTTTTTATTTATTAAGATGCAATACAGGCTCGGCTTCTGGAATAAACCAACATCCTCTTCTATTGGGTTGCACCCATTATATGAAACCTAACACGAAATAGGGTTGTATACATATAAAGTATATATGAATAACAAGGGATAGTCAGAAAATTATATAATGTAATTATTAAGTCATTAGTAAGCCATGCGGTTAAAAATATACATTATGTCATCAATACATTTCGTAACGATCTTATAATCATTTGGAAATAGTGAATTTTGTTATTAGGAAATAGGATAATATATTATACATAATTATAAACGAAATTTCATGTAATTATTTGGTTATGGTTACTTAATTTCATTTGATTCATATTATTTAATCATAATGATTTTAGGCTGAATTCTTAATTCCAATCAAAATACTTGATATGTTAGACAATTTCCAGAACATGTATTAAAGCTAATGGTGTTAGTGAAATTATGCCAAAACATATTATTACATAACATTGCAATATATTATATGATTAATGAAATGCAGTAAAATGTTGGTGCGAGCACCAGCAGTCATACAACATTTATCTACATTTCATGATAAAATAATGTGGCATAATGTGTCATATTAGTGATAATACCAAAAGCTTTTTTAGCTAAAATAAAAATAAGCACCATTTGATTAGAAACAATAGGAAATATATGCCAGCCTCGCTGGTCGTGTTTTATTAACATTGTCTTTTATGTGCAGCTACAGACAGACTGTTCCTGTGGACTTCATCGTTCGAGAGTTGGCGTTTGAGTCCAGTTCTAAAGCATTAGAATTCTTAAATCAATTCCCACTTTCTTACACTGGTGATCAATCTCACATTGATTGTAAAGCCAGTCAACCTGTTGTTGCGAGTCTCTAACATTTTCTGCATGGATGTCCAGTTAGATGTCCAGTTGTATTAGCTTGGTGCGTGGTTATGTAACGCTGCGGTGCTGCAGGTTTACAGCGTGATTGCAGATCCACTGCGCATACCTATCAGCAGTGTCGTCATCGTCAGTCAGCATAGTTTACATCTTAATTTTAATCAGCTTTGCTAGGATGAGGCGGCCACAAAATGCATTACATGTCGAGTTGTACAGCAGAAATAGAACAGCATTGAAGAAATATTTATTTTAAAATAGGCGCAAAGTCGCAACTCTACACAAGAATGGGAAGATTTAAATATGAACAATAATAGTGTGAAAGTGATAAAAGACTTGTAAAGGATTTATTGTGAAGGACCTAAGTGTTAACTTTTTTTATCTTTTATGTAGATAATATTAATTTTAATCAATTATGATTTTATAAAACCACGCAGTTTAACGTATTTTAGAACTAGTTAATAAATGATTCTCGTTTTATATATTGCTTTTATTTTATCCCGTCTAGAAAGAGTTCGTCGGTTGTTTTTATAAAGATGACAGTGCTCTAGTCAACCTGTATGTATTTTGAGTTCACATTTCTTTAGTCCTAAGTCGTCGAAGTATCCCTAACTTAGTTAACTGAGTTTACACGAAAACAAAACACAGTATACAGTAGTTGTTATGCCTACCTACCTAGTTTTCGTCTTTCCTGTACAGTAGCAGAATTTCGTTTTCTAGCCACAACCATATTTGATTAGTAAATACCTATTGACAAAGTAGGTATAATACATAAATAAAGTAACCTCTTGAGTGTTGAGAGGACATGAAAAAAATAAATCAAAAAATCATTGTGTAAACAATACACAAACAGACAAACGTATGTCTGCTCGACACGACTCGTTAATATAAAAAGCTAGAATGCAATTTCGACAGTCTGGCAGGGTTGAAAATGTCTATGCGAGAGAGAATTGGCTATCCAAATAAAAATAAGGTGGTATGGGGTCAGCAAACAATTGACCAGATAGATAAATATAATGAGCTATGTAATAATATGCCTAATTAATAGACTTTCCTGAACAATTTACACTTGTTCTAGTGATTGTCATTGTACTGATCATAGAAACAGCTTGACTTGCTTTATAGTAATATAATAATTGTAGCCATAACAGAGTCAGCTATTCTTAATAATAATAATGTAGCAAAAGGGGCAAGTAGAAAACAATGTTACGTTGTAGGATGGAGCATGTACGTGAGGCACACATCCGAGGCTCGGCTTATATTTTTACAATTTACCTCTATATAGACCGCGGAAGGGCATATTACCTATAGGTACAATGAATTTTTAAAGGAAAAATTAATATGGTGTCGAGGATAATAAAGAGCAAGTAAAACTAGATATTATTTCTGAGCACTGCGCCTCTAAGAACTTTGTTGATTTCTGGAAGGAGACAAGTTGAATCATAGGCCTGACCACAGATAATATAATACTATACTAGTAGCCCGACCTTCCCGTGAGCGTGTAAGGTGTAAGTGACAGCTAAGGTATAGCCGAGTTATTTAGGAAACAGTTTACTGTAAATTCACCAGCAGGTCCTTCAAGGATGTATACTGATGTTGAGTTCATTAAACCAAGCGATTTGTTTTACGTGACAGCCAAATAAGTTCGTAATGCCATAGGTATCTGGCATGAAGAGAATTAAGTCGCCTGCTCACGATGGACTCAGCGTCGAGCACTTGCAGCAGGTCCTGCATGGACCTCACTTACCACGCGTAGGTAGTAGGTAGGTACTCTCGATGTTCTTCACATTGTGCCCGAGACACTCCTACCTATCCGCTGACCTCATGCGAACCTTTATTGCGCCAATCGTAAAAAAAACTAGTGATCTATCACAATTAAATAATTATAGATCAATTTCTCTTGCTACAGTGGTGGCCAAGGTACTGGACTGTGTGCTTGCCTCTGAACTTGGAAAACAATTAGAACTACATGATGCGCATTTCGGCTTTCGTCCCGGACTTTTTATGGAAAGCGCCATACTAAGTCTCAAGCACACTGTACAATAATTATACTATACAGAGAGAAGTCTAGGAAACATGCATACCTACACAGGTGTGTCACCTGTGTATGCATGTTTCCTAGACCTAAAATAAGCTTTTGACCTTGTGTCATATGACGTTTTGTATCAAAAGCTCAAAAGACAGGCGTGCATACACAAGTACAGAGGCTGTTTCACTTCTGGTACAAAAATCAAATAAACAGTGTTGTGGGCTAACAATTTCTCCGACGAGTACACAATGGAGTGCGGAGTGAGACAGGGTGGGTTGAGTTCTCCCAAACCAGTGGTCGGCAACCCGTGGCTCGCGAGCCGCGGCTCTTTGACTCCTCGGCTGCGGCTCTTCCATGAAATGTTTAGTGCACGCACGGAATATTACTTATCTACTTGCTTTATAAGTATGGTACTGAATTTTATTTAATTTACTATTAGTTAAACTAAGACTTACTTATTTGACAAAGGCAAGCAGGAGTGTTCTTTTAATCCTAATTATTTCCACAAGTACCTACCTATGTCGTCTACTAAAGCAAAGCTTTAGCCGGAAAATGGCTCTTTGAATAGTTTTTAAGTGTATATTACCTATACCTATTTGGCTCTTTTGGTCAACAAGGTTGCCAACCTAAGCTATTCAACCTGAACATTAATGAGCTTCTGATTGAGGTTAGCAGCGCCCAAGAAGGGTGTTCTGTTGACAATGTTTGTATGAACAATTTTAGCTACGCAAATGATATTATGGTATTGTTGGAGTCCTACAATAAATGCATTAAGGAGACTGTTAGGTATTTGTGAGATGTATAGCCATACTCATGGTCTAATATAGGTACCTACAACTGTCTAAAAAGTGAGTAGGTATATGGTTTTCATTACACTGTTGCCAATTTAGCGACTTTGTCGCTAGAAATGACGACTTTCGTGTATGTCTTAGCGACAAAAAATAAAATTTGTCGCAAAAAATTTTTTTGCGACTTATCTGGCGACTTCTGGAGTACAAATGAAAACAACTTTAGGGCATGTAATCTTCGATCAATAATACACTAGATGTCCGGTAAGAGCTTCAAAAACGAGGCGAAAAATAAGAGCACAAATACGGTTGTGCTCTTATTTCAAATTAGTATGATCCAATCATAGCCAACATTAGGACGTCAAAATGCCGCAGTGTGCGTTCAAAAATTGTGCAAATAACCACCGTAACACCGAGATTTTGGAAGGAATATCTTTTTTTCGGTAAGTTGATATCATTAAGTATTTTTCATAAAGTAAAAACCTAATTGAATAGTAAATATGAATCAATTACCAAATATTATGATTGTTTGACCAACGTTTGCGAGAACGCGCCAACTATTGTAAATTGTTATTACTATTTTTGGCAGTTTGTAATTTAGACTTTAAAACATGCGTATAAGATTAAAATTGTTTTGATGTGATTTGAGCAGCGAACAAAGGTCGTAAAAATTAATTGCTTTTTGTACATAGCTTTGTGAATGCAACTTTAAGTATTGGACTTAAGGTTGAATTTGCATTAATGTATATTTATTTCAACTAGAATTCTTAGAATTACCTACACTCACAATTGGCGACAGTTTTAAAGAGGACTTTTGTATGGGATTGTGTATCTAGTCTATTATTGATCGAAGCATATAATAAGTACATTTTTTGTTATTTCGACATAGAATTATACAATGCGAAGAGATATATATGGGAAAAATTATAAAATCTCCAGGTTTTCGAGCGAAAACGACTAAAAAAATAAAAAGGTCAGCCCGCCTACTCTGGAGCACTACACAGGTAGGCAGGCTGACCTTTTTTTTTTAGGAGTTCCCTACCTGAAAGTAGAAAAACCAAACCAGAATCAGTTTTAGCGACGTTCTGGCGACTTTTGATATTGAATCTAGCGACTCGACTTCACAAGAGTTGGCAACACTGGTTTTCAAGGCACCCAGTAGGTAAATGTCCATTAAATGTGCCGCCAGTGAAAAGGGGGAGTAGTATTAAATAGAGTACCTACCTATATTTTAAGTACCTATCTCGGACATGTTGTGACCGACGACGATCTTGACGATCAAGCGGATATTAAAAGGGAGCGTAGGGCGATGACAATCAAAAGTAATATGCTGGCTCTCGGGTTTGCTCGTTGTAGTGAAGATGTTAAAATTACTCTCTTTAGGGCCTATTGCCAAACATTTTACACGAGCTGCCTGTGGGTCAGATATACCCAGAGATCTGTCAACGTGCTGCGCATCCAATATGACAACGCGACGGCTTTAGAATGTTATTGGGTCTGCCCCGATTTTGTAGTTCTTCCAGCATGATTACAGTAGCCAGAGTGGATGGCTTCCATGCCATCATACGCAAGTGGATTGAGGGGCAGCACCAATAGCATCCTAAAGGTCATTGCTGATAAATGCAACGCTGTTATTTGGAGAAAATTTATCCAAGTTTTGATTGACTATACCTACTTAAAAATTTTAAAGCTTGGTTGTTCGGGACTTGGATACATTCTCAATTTTTATTTGTTCAATTTTCAATGTTATTTTTGTAACTGTAAGGCTGATTTTAGAGTCACGCTGACCGCGCGCTGATCGTCGGCGCTGACAGATCAATATGTATGTAATTAAAGCAATCGTTCCTGAGTCACGCTGATGCCTCAGCGCTGACATTACATACATTTCAACTGTCAGCGCCGACGGTCAGCGCGCGGTCAGCGTGACTCTAAAATCAGCCTTACACAACAATGGACAAAGTCTGAATTAAATATACATATTATTATTATTATGTTTCTCATATCACATATTTTTCTAACATATTAGAAAAATATCTGGCCCTTTGGAAGGCTTACACAGAGACATGGGTCCAACGTGAAGAGGCCCTTCGGGAGTTTTAATCTAGTGGGATGGAACACCTACTGTGGCACCAGCCGCAGCAGGCTTAGGACTACTTAATTATTATTATTGTGATGTCCCACAATCTAAAGTAGGAAATAGGAAATTACACACATTCTACAGAATATCGTCGCAAAATGACATTAGGTACAATGTGTTGCGTCGAATAACGTAATATTACTCCAGACCGAATTACGATCACAGCGTTTAATCTTGATAGAGATTAACCATCTAAGTACTTACCTACCTATGCGAGAAGTGTGTGCGCTAACAAGTGCACTACAGAATCCTTTTCACCACAGTACCTTACTATCAAAGTCCGATGGCTTATTGGTAGTTTTGCACGAATTATTATATAATTATATCGCGCAATTTGTGCGAAACGAACAAAAGTAAGTCGACGGAGCCCCGCTTGGCGGGGCTCCTATTTTTGGGTGGGCTTAAGTTTTTTTTTTTACATGGAGGAGGTATGCTTTGACGCATACCCCTCCGCGGGGGCGGGCGGACGGGTTATGTCGGACTCGCCGGGTAACAGAAAGATGTTAAAACGATAAAATGGACCTCCCGGAATACCGACTAAACCTACCACGGTGTTCCTCGACAAACCACTATCGGCAGAATCACTTTCACATGCAGTCGCGACCCCGCCGAGGTTACGGCCCGCCGTATGAAACGGCAGGCCACTACACGAAAAGACCTACCCACTGGTCACCACTACAAAAAAGCCTTATTGTCCCCCCCCAAGAGGGGAGACGGACACGACACAGAGGCACGCGTGGGAACACGCACGCCGCCTCTCGGACCTGGTGCTGAACAGATGGCGGGCAGGAGGTGGGTTTAAGAAGTAAACTAACATAACCTAACCCTTCCGAGACGGAATGCAGTGATTTGAGGCGTATAGGTGCTCGTTATGATATATTTTAGAAAGCATAATTATTTTGCTGCGCAATTAGTGTTTTTGGTGGTCATTATATTTAATACCCTTAACAAATACCTACCTACGCGATTCTTTGTGGTGTAGACACACCAACAAGAATCGCGTAGGTACTTGTTAAGTGGTGTGTGGTTGGTGTTGATCATACTTGTCTCACTACCTAGGTTCTACATGGGTAGATAAACGGAACAGAGACTAAGCTTCTTAAGAACGTGCATACCTAATTGTTACCTATTTTGGTAGGGTTGTCACAATAGATGAGGACAAATTAAACAAAACATTTGTTAAATAGTTTTATTATTCAGTATGATAGAATACTTTACAAATTACTTACTCTAATAATTTATTATATTTATTAACACCTTGTAGTACCCTCTTCTTATTAAAAAAGGATCATACAATAAATTTTAAATTGCATATAAATACTCTAGTAGGCAGAGTCCGTAAACTCATTTACATTTTTAAAACCTTGCGCCATATTGCAAATCAATCTATTATACGTAACGTATATCACGCCTTATGTTTGTCAATTGTAACATATTGTATTGCCTGCTGGTGGGGGTGCAGCAAAAACGGTCCTTAAGCCACTGGAAATCGCACACAGGGCCATACTTAAGGTAGCAACATTTAGAACGATTATGTTCTCTACTAACTTATTGTACAAAATATGTAACGTACTTAATGTGCGACAGTTATTTACATTACTCACAATGCTTTTACAACACAGAAACACTTCATACAAAAAGCTAACAAAACGTCGAAAAGACAAAATTTGCCTTGTTCCTAAACCGCGGACAACTTTTACTAAGCGTTTCTCTCATTACTTGGCTCCCTATCTATACATATAATAAAATCGTAGGAAAGTCAAAACTGTACATTGAATATTTTTTTTAAAGAATACTTGGGGCGTGATCTACAAACGATATCGAAGCCAAAAATATAGATTTTAGAATTTTTGTCTGTTTGTCTGTATGTATGTCCGGGCTAAACTCAAAAAGTAATGCATGGATTTACTTTAAATTTTGCATGAATATTACTAACAGGTCAGGTCAACATATAGGCTACATATTATCACGCTATCACCTACGGTGGAGGAGCTGTGAATCTTTATTTTTCTTACGCATTCTGTGACATCGTGTAATCTAACGACGCATATTTAAATGTTGTTTTTGAGTAAGCCATGCTATTGTCTAGCTTAACACTATAAAAACTACGCCATTTAAGTAACTTGGGCAGAGAAATATAGTTGGGTTCCGCGGCGACAAACACTTTTTAGTTAAAATCTACGCGGACGAAGTCGCAGGTAACAGCTAGCCTATATAATAAAATAAATTTAACATGTGCGGTATATGGTACATCACACTTTTTATGTTTAAATAATGTCCGATCATTTCTCCGAAACAAATCCTATGATGAAACTGAGGCATTCCTGTCATAACCTTTAAAATGAGTAACGTTATTCTTATATTTACATCATTACATAAACACAAACACCCAAACACAGACACGCCCACGCGCACACACTACACATACATATTATACACTAATACACACACTAACTTTTTCACTGCATGGAGTTATTTAAAAAAATGTTAAACTTTTTATTGTAGTTTGAATTGTAATTGCATGGTTAGGTATACTTTAGAGAATAATTGTAATTATAATACATACCGGAGGGAAGAGGACTGTTAATCCTTACTACAGGTTAATAACTAACCTATCAAGGGTAACAGAACTTCACCCACAGGATTGTACGTAAAATCGTTGTAAGACCTACCATATACATATATTTTTCATTCTGTACTACAATCATTATTTCGTAAATAAAAACATTATTATTATATTATTATAATTAAATAAAGGTACTTACTTGAAAAAGTAATAATACAATATTTACTTACCTATTGTACTCCTTGGGATAGTTAAAGTATGATATATTTTTATTTTTTCAGTACCTATTATTCATACACACAGTACAACAAACAACCATGTACGGTATGGAAGAGCGGAGCCTCCTAACACAGGCATTAAATGCTTAAAAGGAGACTTCACAAACTAACTTAAGTATGGTTAAAACGAAATAAAAACCATTATTAATAATAAAACACCACGTTTTTACATTAAAATATTCAAACTTGCAACTAACAAAACAAACAACGTGCGTCGCACTGACCCTGAGATTCTCTCAGCATCTCTACTTAATCTGTGGATTCTCTACTGGCTGTGCCAGCGTAAACCGTTTTTCCCAGTCTCGCTGCGTACGCGACAAGCGGCCAGTGGTAACACACACATGCCCCGCGTGCTTGTAGTAGTGCAACCATAGAAATATAAAAAAGAGGAGAAGTGCCAAGGGGGCGTGTCCGTGTCCGCGCGATATGCCCAAAGTGGTCATGTCATAAGCTAATGGCCGTCTCCGCGAACTAGTACACTTTTGACCGTGATCGCGACAAATTATAAGAATGCCGTCTTGTTCAGTGGTTTGTTGTAAAAACCGAAGCTCAAACCAAAACTTTGTGAAGAATGGAATCACTTACCATATGTAAATACAAGTATTTTACTATATTTGTCTTAAAAATCATGAAATCTTGTTTATTATATCTATGAGTGCAACCGATTCGCGCGGTTGTATGAAGCTTATTTATACTCTGTTCCGTTTATCTACTTATGTGTAGGTACTATGAGGAAAAGAAAAATATATTTATTTTGTAAAACACGGTGTGCGTTACCCCAGCAAAATAATGCCCAGCTTCTGTAATTGTTGCGCACATTTTTAAATTTGTTGCACGTATAGTTTTTTAGTTATATCACTATAAACATTTCCTGCTGGGGTAACGTTAGTAACGTTACCGCAGCCAGACATTTTCTTTTTTAATGGGAATATTTAAATAAATTTTAGCTATATAATTAGTTGTCTAGACGAGGTAAATGTTGCAACTTATTTCGAATTTGTTCTTTCTTCGGCTGCGAAGTTATTCGAGATCCTGCTGGAGTAACGCTTGTGCGTTTGCTGGATCTCTGGAACGGTTAAGCGGATTCTAATCATCTTTTGTCCATGACTTCGTAAGAATTAGTTATAATTAGTTGTGTAATAAAAAAACAAAAATGCACCGTTTAAAGGTTATTTAATTACATATAAAAACGCTTCAATACGTCCTAACACTTTGACTAAGAGCTGTAAAGCCTTACTTTAAACGTTATTTTGTAGCTTATAACTGCCTTCAAATGTACCTATATGAAGTTTCATTGAAATTAAACTACTATATACGGATTTTATCGCGTTGTTTATTTGACACTATTACAAAATTTTGAAAAACTGTTACACTACTATAATCACTATTAAACTTTACAAATTTTTAAGCTAATTAAATTATTGAAACTATTAAAACTATTTATACTATTACTATACTATTATACTATTTAGATTTATTTTTACACTTTCCCCGACGTTTCGGTTGCTTTTCAGCAGCCATGGAGTTTCATTAGTATCCTGTAAGTAATTAACAACAACCACAGTTGGTTCAGGAGGTGGTGGCCGTTCTGTTTCCCTCACGGGCGGAGCACACTCCTCCGCCGATGGTTCCGCCTTCCATGGCGTCCAACGCGGACTTTGACGACGACGTTGTTCCCGAAGTGACCCAGATAGAGTTGCGAGCGGCGCTGTCGAGACTTCGCTCGAAAAACACCGCCCCAGGGCCCGATGGCATTCCTGGTCTTGCATTGGCCCTGGTCCTCGAGGAGCTCGCGCCCCGACTCAGGGGGCTCCTCAGTGAGTGTCTTCAGCAGGGCCAGTTTCCGCGCCAGTGGAAGGTGGGGAAACTGGTCCTGATCAGGAAAGAGGGGCGCCCGGCGGACTCTCCGTCCGCCTACCGGCCCATTGTGTTGCTGGACGAGGTGGCTAAACTTTTTGAGTTTATTATTGCGGAGCGCCTCGTCCAGCGTCTGTCTTCAGTGGGTCCGGATCTGGCGGAGAACCAATATGGTTTCCGCCGCGGGCGCTCCACTATAGACGCAGTTATGCGAGTGAGGAGCCGGGCGGAGGATGCGGTATCCCGGGGCGAGGTCGTCTTCGCGGTGTCTTTAGACATCGCGAATGCCTTCAACACCTTGCCCTGGAGTTGTATCAGGGAGGCACTCGTTTTCCATCGAGTGCCGACCTACCTCCGCCGCATAGTCGGGGCATACCTATCAGAGAGGGTAGTAGTCTACCCGGGTCACGACGGTTGGAGTCGGCGAGAGATGTCGTGCGGTGTTCCGCAGGGATCAATTCTGGGTCCGCTCCTGTGGAACATCGGTTACGACTGGGTGTTGCGAGGTGCGCTCCTCCGTGGCGTCGGCGTCATTTGTTACGCCGACGACACGCTTGTCACGGCGAGGGGTAAGTCGCACCGGGCGGCGGCCATACTGGCGACAGCTGGGGTCGCACAAGTCGTCAGTCGTATCCGGCGGTTGGGCCTCGAGATGGCCCTGTCCAAGTCTGAGGCCGTTTGTTTTCACGGCCATCGAAACCGGCCACCTCCAGGGGCTCATATCATGGTAGGAGGGGTCCGCATCGGCGTCGAGTCAACCCTAAAGTATTTAGGTCTCTTGCTCGACGGCCGATGGGACTTTACAGCCCATTTTAGACGTTTGGCCCCCATTCTTCGGGGCGCTGCAGGCGCTCTCGCGCGCCTGCTGCCCAACCTTGGGGGACCAAATACCTCCTGCCGGAGGCTCTACGAGGGGGTCGTGCGATCCATGGCCCTGTATGGGGCCCCAGTTTGGGCGAACAGCCTGACGGCCCGAAATATGCCGACGCTTCGTGCGCCACAGCGCGCCATGGCCGTCAGGCTGATTAGAGGATACCGCACGATCTCGTTCGAGGCTGCGAGCCTCCTCGCCGGATCGATGCCATGGGACCTGGAAGCTGCGCTCCTAGCGTCACTCTATCGTTGGCGCCAGGAGGCGCAAGCTCGGGGCGAAGGACCGGGTCTGCCCGCTATCGGGGCGGCAAGGTCCGAGCTCCGGCAGGTCCTAGTGGCCAATTGGAAGGAGCAACTTGTGCACCCCAGTGCCGGGCACGCCACGATCGTGGCGATAAGTCCCGTGTTTGAGGAGTGGCTGGAGAGGCGGCATGGCGCCCTCACCTGCCGGCTGACACAGGTATTGACCGGCCATGGTTGTTTGGCCGGTTCCTGTGTCGTATAGGCCGGCAAGAGACGCCCGGTTGTCACCACTGCGGCGACTGCCGCGACGTTGTTGAGGACACGGCGCTGCACACTTTGGCGGTTTGCCCCGCCTGGGCATCGCAGCGCCGTGAGTTGATCGCGGCAGTCGGATTGGTTGCCCTCTCGCTCCCGGCCGTAGTTCTGTCTATGGTCCGGAGTGAGAGGTCGTGGAATGCCGTCGCCTCCTTCTGTGAGGAAGTGATTTCCATCAAGGAGGCGGCGGAGCGGGAGAGGGAGCGTTTAAACCCTCTCCCCAACCGCAGAGCCGGGCGCCGGAAGGCGCGAGATGACCTCCAGCCACCATGAGGTTTAACCTGGGGATGGCGGGCTTTGCGGGCCTGCCCACCATCCGTTTAGCACCAGGTCCGAGAGGCGGCGTGCGTGTTCCCACGCGCGCCTCTGTGTCGTGTCCGTCTCCCCTCTAGGGGGGACAGTAGGGAATATTTAGAGGTGACCAGTGGGTAGGTCTTTTCGAGTAGTGGCCTGCCGTTTCATACGGCGGGCCGTAACCTCGGCGAGGTCGCGACCGCATGTGAAAGTGATTCGCGCGGCCCCGCCGATAGTGGTTTGTCGAGGAACACCGTGGTAGGTTTAGTCGGTATTCCGGGAGGTAAATTTTTCTCATTCCATCGTTCTTTTACCCCGGTGGGTCCGGCATAACCCCTCCGCCCGCCCCCGCGGAGGGGTATGCATCAATGCATTCCCCCAGGTTAAAAAAAAAAAAAAAAGATCCTGTAAGTAATTAACAAATTATGATGAAATTTAGTTCTCCACGTTCACGGTCATAATGCGCGCGGAATTATTTTGCCACCGATAACCCTGTATGTAGATATATAAACTAAATTTTATATCAATAATTAGTTGGTTAGTTCAGTTTTATACCTGTAAAATTTCAGCGTAATACATACAAGAATTAACGAGATATTAAAATCAAAGACATTAGGAAGTGTAAGACCGTGGTAGCCCGACCATGTTTAGGTGGTTTCAAAAAAGCGACCGCGTAGTACTTTATGCTATCTTCTAAAATGTGTAGACCTTACAAGTTCGGTACAGACGCGTACACTGTTATAGAAACAACAATATTTATTCATTATTATTATTTATTTTAAACATTATTATTATTTTTCGGCTACTTATGTGCACGATTGCACATACTTACTGAAGGTGGCGTTATTGGTTGAATTTATTCAACCGTTAATCGATAAACGATATTTTTAATAATAATAGTAACGTTTATTTCAAATTAATAAAAACGATTATAATTTATTTTTCTTTTTAATGTATTTACATGTTACGGATATATTTTACGGGGATCTTAAGCAGTATCTTTACTTTAAATATTTTAAACTACCGGAGAAACAACAGAACATATTATGCACTGGCCCATCGATCAAATCTACCATAGATGCACGATCGTCGCTTGATAAACGGCGCCAACTAAAGTCGGCATAAATCAGCCGTATGCAGTTTTGCTCGCAGCCGCTTTACGACCGCTAGCAGTGTGACGTTTCACAATGGCAAGGTGTGTAGTGAAAAATGACAAAATTATACTCTAAAAGTGCAAAAAATAAGGATGGAGTGGCGTACTTTCGTTAAGTATGAAATGATGTATTATATTTTGATGAGTATGGTGCTTTAAACAATATATTTGAAAATATTTTATAGGTACTCATTTTTCAAAATAATCTGTTATTTTTTTATACGACATTTAACTTAATTTTAGCATAATATATACTATTTGAGATTGTAATTTGTTAAACATAAAACTTACATAATTATTTAACTGTAGTTTAATATTACCTTATTTTATTATTTTTGATCTGTGATTTTTAAATAATTTAAGTTATTTATGTTAATCTGTATATACCTAGCAAAAAATGTTGTGATATTTGAATTTAGACTATAAAACAGTAGGACTTACTTACTGTAAACATTTTGCTACATTGTGATGTTACGTATTTAATATTACCATTGATCTGCGAATTTTTAACGATGTAGGTAGTAATTAGTAGGCATTTATAGGTATCATTTTCCTAAATTGTGATGTTATTTAGTATTGTTTTGATTGTTGATCTGTGATTTTTAAACGATTTAAGTAGGTATTAGTAGGCATAGGCAGGTATAGTGCGAATTGAAAACATTCATTCTATATCTGTTATTATCTGTGATTGTTTTAAATTTATATTTTCAAAGAAAAAGTGTAAACTACAACTAAAATCATTCATTTAAAAAATAATGAAAAATGCCATAAAAGCAGAATAATTGCTATCTGTATTTCTTACCTGTGATTGTTTTTTAAGTTTAATTAATGTTTTAAAATTTCTACTGAAGTGATTATTTTACCCGTAAATAACATTTACTTAAGAAACATGTAGATTTTTTAACACTTGTGTACACATTTATACTAAACTTGTAACACTATCCTATATATTTAAAAAGATAGCATTATGTACTACGCGGTCGCTTTTTTGTAACCACCTAAACATGGTCAGGTTACCACAGTCTTACACTTCCTAATGACTTTTCTTTTAATATCTCGTTAATTCTTGTATGTATTACGCTGAAATTTTACAGGTATAAAACTGAACTAACCAAGTAATTATTGATATTAGTTTATATATCCACATATAGGGTTATCGGTGGCTAAATAATTCCGCGCGCATTGTGACCGTGAACGTGGAGAACTAAATTTCATCATAATTTGTTAATTACTTACAGGATACTAATGAAACCATATACATTTGAAGGCAGTTACAAGCTACAAAATAACGTTTAAAGTAAGGCTTTACAGCTCTTACTCATAGTGTTAGGACGTATTGAAGCGTTTTTATATGTAATTAAATATCCTTTAAACGGTGCATTATTTTGTTTTTTTTATTGGACAACTAATTATAACTACGAAGTCATGGACAAAAGATGATTAGAATCCGCTTAACCGTTTCAGAGATCCAGCAAACGCACAAGCGTTACTCCAGCAGGATCTCGAATAACTTCGCAGCCGAAGAAAGAACAAATACGAAATAATTTGCAACATTTACCTCGTCTAGACAACTAATTATATAGCTAATATTTATTTAAATATTCCCATTAAAAAAGAAAATGTTTGGCTGCGGTAACGTTACTAACGTTACCCCAGCAGGAAATGTTTTTGTGAAATAACTAAAAAATTATACGTGCAACAAATTTAAAAATGTGCGCAACAATTACAGAAGCTAGGCAACTAATTATCTATAACATTTAAATGACTATTTTCAACATTATTTTGCTGGGGTAACGCACACATTTTTAATCATCTATGTCGTATGTCTTAATTTCTGCGTGCGGCTTCACTCGCTTGGTTTATCTTAATAATTATCATTAAAGCATAGAACTATACCTGGGCTGACACAGGAATAATGTTGTTTACTACTAGTGAAAGAATTTTTCGAATATGTTTAGTGGTGTTGGACATTGCTCCCTAAAAGATTATAAAAACTAATAGCCTTTACGACTAACAACAAGTTGATACAATGATATACTCGTACACATAGGCTAGAACGAACATAATCGATACTTTGCAATTTCTTATTTTTTAGGATGCCAATGATTGTGACAGTAGTTTTGTGTTCACTTATATACTATTAATACAGTTTGTTGACTGCATAGTTGGCGTACCTAGTGTTTTAAGTGGCCGCCTCGCCACTGCCACAGCGACGAGTGTTGTGGGTTCGATCACCACGCGGGACAAACATTTGTGTGATCCACGTTTAATTTGTTAAGTCCCTCTGCGGCACAGAAAAAATCCTAGTGCGCGAGTTGCTTTTTAAGCAAAATAAAAATAAAATAAAATTATAACAGTGTTAGGCAAGCCTCAGCCCTTCTAGACCATTAGCTGGCGACGCTCGTGGCAAAGACATGAGCAGTGGAACCATTCATCGAGATTATTAGATCATAAATTCAGGCTTGAAGCTGTACTTCACGGTCTAGTAACTTGCCGAGATGTGTCTAAGTCTATTATAATTAACATTTTAAGAATTGAATAAAACAAAAGCAATTTGTAACAATATATTATTTAACATCAATATTACACTATATACTTATAAACAAAATTTTACTTACAAGTGGAACACTAATACTTACTCAAAAGTCGAAAATTAACACCTCGTCCTTTTTATTTATGAGCTATGCTTAGAATATTAATTAATAGAGATTCTCTATTCTGTGGGTAGGTACACAAAGATCAAACATCGACATTTTTGTGCGTTACGATTGCTCCGCCAAGTTATACAAACAGAAAATAACTTCGTCAGAAAAGTTGTCGAAATTTGTCCAAATCGAAAGGAACAAACTAAAAATTTGTCAAAGTAGAGATAAAGAAGTTATAGGGGTGTAATGTTGGCCGCGCGAACCTAACGTCCACGATTGCGCGGCCATGGAGATCTCGGCAACTGCTTGGGTTAGAGATCTAATTCTTTTTGTCAATTGAAAACTGAATTTGTCAAAAATTGACGAAAAAAGAATTACAAGCTTTAGATCAATATTTTACGAATTATTCACCTTGGAAGTTATGGCCGCGCAATCGTGCACTTGTTGTTTCTTTATTGTTTATTATTTCTTTAAATTTTAAGACACTAAAACTGTTACAAGAAGAAAGGTCTTAATTTGTCAAAACTAATGAAAGCACTAAAACTACCAAAGTTTAGAAAAACAGACGAAATCAGTCCAAAACAAAAATTACGTTTCAAATTTCAAATTTCGAAATTTTTTCTGGCGATGTTGTTTTCTCTTTGTATAACTTGGCGGAGCAATCGTAACGCACACAAAAATTTCTGCAGCGATAATGCCTTATATGTGAGATTCTAGACTCTCTCAGTCATTTTGATTATCAATGGAACAATAGGTAGGTACATGTTGTATTCAAACTCTAATTAAAATTCAACTCAAGTTTTAAAATTATCTTACTAAATCTAGAGGCTCATGTCATATTACCACAACCTGTATATAACCTCAGCTATTTTCATGTATACAAATATATGCATCCTTAACTATTTTTTATTAATTGAAAGTAGAAAAGCAAAGTATTTATTATTATTTATTTATACAAATCAATTCTGGTTTCTTTTAGCACATACATCTAATTTCATTTCATTTTCATAGCGTTTTCGCATTTCTAGCAATCCGATCCGGCTACGCACGAGGAGTACAAAACCGTAACAAATTATGCACCTAAACTTTCCTCATGAATCACTCTATCTATTGGTGAAATCTGCATCAAAATCCGTTCAGTAGTTTTTAAGTTTATCGCAAATAGACAGATGCGATTTTGGCAGACGAGTTGATTCTTTAATGGCAAGTGGTTGCATATTTGTGTAATCAGAAATTACTGGTTACAAATCAAATAAATTACAATGTAATACTTAATTCTACAGGTATTCAACTTATTTTAAAAGTGTGGCAAGCAGACTTTGCCAGCAAATAATTCAGATATCACAGTTATCCACAGCGATAGAACAAATAATATATATGAGATGCCAACTTGATGGCTATTAGGCAGTTGATAAGGTTGTCCTCCGATATCATCAACATGGAATCCCATAGGGAATATTACTGCAGCTAGGCAAAATACAACCACTGAAATAATAACAAAAAATCGATTAGACATCAATAAAGTAGTAAAATGATTGTCCGATATTAATGTTAGGGTGTCTATAAACATGTTTGAGTTCCAAGTAAGTAGGATTGGATATGTGGGGAATGTTCTGCTAAAGCAGAGGTTTCCAGACTTTTTACCTCATAGACCACTTTCAAAATTTAACTGGTTCCGGTGGACTCCCTGCAGCTACATTTTTACCATATTCCCAAAACTCGACAAAAAATGTGAAGATTAGATCTAACTATGGAAAGGAGACTGGCGGTTTTCTACCTGAACACCTACAGAAATAAAACTTTTACGAAAAAAAGGTTGATATTTACTCTTAACTATTTTCAGAAAACTTGTGGAGATAAATAATTTTCAAGTTAGCGGCTACAATGTGAAAAATCGATACTTGCATATAACTGATACACTCCCACTTTGTACATTTAATGATATTGGTTTCTTTTTGTTGATAATCTGTGGTTGATATGAGAAGAAATATAAAGACTGATAATATGCACGACACGTATTTATTGTAACTCATTACAAGCAAGGAAAAAATTACAGAGATGAAGGAAGCGGAAGTGCAGCCAACATAATATACTTGATAAAAGTAATAATGCCAACATGAATATGTAATATGATTGCATTCTCTAATCCCAACACTTTTCACTTATATATCCCAAAGTAGAGGTAAGTGTTGCCCTGGGTAATGAGATATTTTGTACGATTTTTAATTCAATTCACAGGTTTTTGAAATCGATTATTCACTCAATATCTGTAATCGATAAATTCATGTTTGTTGCCTTAATAAAAAAAACAGTAAATAGTTTTTTTAGGTTGGCATCAAACTGTTATTTGTCACCATTATCTGACGTTGTCGTTGTGATCCCGAGCGACGTTTCGGCGGCGTTTCTAAACTATAAACATAGGTTACAAGCACAGTTGCTTCCTGAACCATGTTGAACCTGAGATTTAAGCTTGGAACCTATATAATAATAAAATAAAGTATAATATTCACGTCATATTAGTGAATTAAAATACACACATACAATAATAGAAGTTTTCGTGCATGACTTAACCTTATGTCAATGTCATAAGTTAATGTCTTTTTGGTAAAAGTGACAACCATAGGTACATGGTTTACTAATTAATAATGCTATCAGGAAACATTAGAATTTTATTATCCGTGTAGGTGACTAGGCCGAACGCTCCTAAGAAACCCACCAGTCTTCTTTGCGTTGCGGCTAAGTTCCAACCACGAATTAATAGTTTCGAAAAAAAAGTGGTAATTGATTGGTTAATTAATTAATTGATTCTGCTGTGAGTGGCTGTCAAAAAAGTAAAGTTGGCCAATCAAAAAATGATTCCATCCAACTTTACTTTTTTGACGTCTACTCACATCACAAGGAACCAATCAATTCTCACTTATTTCATTTAGAAAACGCCCTCATTCGGAGTGGTTAAACTAAAAAGAAAAATAGTATATGTTTTTGTGTTGTATTTATTCAAATATGTAATTATTACACTATTAATTATATTGTTATCATATTACATTGTAATATGATAACAGTTGTAATAAAATTAAACATTAATAACGTAACGTTACTTCTACAATGACAATCACAAAATAGTCATAATTTTAATGGGAGGGATGTACTTGATGGATTCACAGCAAATAATTAATATTTGGCTTCAGTTTTGTTAGGAATTACCGCAAATCTCCCCGTTCCGTGATATTCAATCTGCTATTTTTTTTTGGTAAAAGGTTTGTAATGACATTAAAACTTTTTTCTACAAGATATGGCGAGAGAAACGCTATCAAAAGCTTTCTCGCAATTCCTCACAGTCCAGGATATTTTTCGGGTATTTCTACCTGCAGCCAAAATGTTTGATACCCTCTTTTAAATTTCACTTTCAGCTCCTCATTAGTACTAAGCTCGAGTAGCTCCTCTTGTAATATCATATTCTCCACTTCCGTTTCATCAAATGGATTTATGATCCATGGTGGTATTTCCATCGTCAGAATATCTTCAATTAAATTTCGTCAATTAAATGTTGAACGTATGTCTGAATATCCTCATCAAGGCATTCTACCTGTGATAAGTTTGAAAACTGGGCAAATTCGCACAGACTAATATTTTGATTTATAAATTTCAATTTTCCAAGAAAAGCTGAAATTATACACTATGTTTTATTAAATTGTAAGTTAAAGTCATTAAATTTTTTGAACAAATCTGTCAAATACGCGATGTCTGCTTTCAAATTAATCAGGTTTTCTTATAAATCTAGATCTTTTCTTTCCAGAGACTCTAAAACTAATTTAAAAAGTGAGTAAAATCTTGTTAAACATGCACCTTTCGACAACCAGCGTACTTCAGTATGTAAGAGCAATCGTTGGCAGTCTTCATCATTTATATCGCACAATTGTGCAAATAAATGCGTATTCAACGCATTGCTTCTTATGTTGTTAACTGCATTAATCACAAATTGAAGCGATTGGTGCGATCTATCACTCAAATTTTTCGCTAATAAGTGTTGACGGTGGATGACACAGTGAATTGCAGTTACCCCTGGTATAATTCTTTTAAAATGGCTAATATTATATAAACCCACGATATCGTCCGACCATGGCAGGAGCTCCATCTATTGCCACCAAAATAACGTTTGTGAATGGAATCAATATTTCCTTAAAAAAATTACTCAGGACATTAAATATTGATTCACCTTTAGTGTCCGTCTTCAAAGTTTTCGCGAATAGTAGGTCTTCATGAATTTCTTCGTGTACAACATAACAAATCGAATATATGCCAATAATAATGCTTCATTACCAGGTAAAGTTGTTTCGTCCAGTTGAATAGAAAAATGAGTTGTTTGCATATATTACACAAGTAACTTTCAATAGAGCTCATTTCATCAATACGTCTTTGTACAGTGTTGTTACTCAAAGGAATTCTTTTGAGTATGTCAAATGGAGATTTGTACAGAACAGTTTATAAAACCTCTTCAACAGCGGGTAAAATTAACTGTTCTCCAATGGTGTGCGGTTTTCCAGATTTCGCTATAAGTAATGAGATATTCAAAGATGCCTGTAAGCCATCATCGTTACTTTCAGATCTTAAAGCGAACATACTGTGCACGGTGGGTCTCTTTTCATATTTTTCCTTCAATGCTTGAAAATATTTTAAATCTTTACCTATTTTATCAGGATGACACCTTAGATGATCGAGCTTCGATGGTTTCATAGAGTCATTGCTCAAAACTTGGTTGCATAAAAGGCATATGGGCAATCGCTTGTCTGGCTTAGATTGAAGAAAATAAAATTTTAAATAATCAACACTATACTGTCGACATTTCTTCTTAGATTCAGCCATGTTTCGTATCAGTTACCTACCTGTAAATAAAAAAATCTTTGTTTTAGTAATAATAAGGCGGTCTTATTCAACAAGATATAGCTGTTTTAACAGAATAGGATTACCTAATTAATTATTGCAATGAAATAAACAAAGTACCGACGGCAAACAGATTCTAATTATTAAACGCAATAAATCGCTTCATAAAACTCTACCTTAATCCATAATAGAGTTTTATGAATACGGCTGAACCGATTTTAATGTAGATAATTTAAAACATTTTTTCATTAAATATTTATATATATTTATTTATAAATATTTTGATATATTTCTGTAAATTCGATAGAAAATACTTTTAAATAAATATTTGATATCAAAACTCCGCGATTTTAATTGTTTATTTATTATGTACGCGACGCGTAAGTATTTCAGGATCCTAATGCTAAATGACTTAATTAAATACATTTTCATAAATTGTACGCGAAATTGTACGCGTTGCGTACAATTTATGAAAATGTATTTAATTAAGTCATTTAGCATTAGGAACCTGAAATATTTACAATCATGCAGGTCAATCATAATATATCTCTCCTTTAGTGAACCACAACACAGTCGGATAAATAAAAATTACTAATAAATTAGGGACAAAAAGTTCAACCTTTCTCGGTTTTCTGTTCTTTTATAGAAGTATTTAATAATGACTGTTCAGTATTTAATTTTTAATACGTAATTACGTACCTACCACACGCAAACATTATAAATATACTTATTACAACATAAAATAAAAGTATGTATAACAAATAGGCAGGTAAATACTTACTTTTTCTGACACTGGCAAACACTAACATCGATTCACTTTACTTTACTTTTCTTTTCGAAATTCCAGAAACAAATGAATAACTTTTATCCTTGGCATTCGTATTTATATTGGTGAAGAATCAAACAAGTACATGCAAGATTGCAAGCACACACACGACAAGTCGTATTTCGTCCCTTTGCACGTCTGAACAAGCGTTGCGGACGGCGGCGGCGCTTTGCAAGTCTCGACACGTTGTACTGAATATGGAATATGCATGTTTTTACAAGTAACAGTCACTGAGCTTCTTAAAATATTATCTGCTTACATTGATAAGTGTAGTCAAGCCAACATTTTAGTTCTTCATTATCGAAAGCAAATAAATTTTCGTGGACCCCCGCTTACGAATTGTGCACCCCCATATTTTTGTCACGCCAAAGTAGACCCCCGTCGAGTCTTCCGTGGACCCCTGGGGGTCCACCTGGACCACTTTGGGAACTACTGTGCTAAAGTGTTGTTCAGACAGACTCAGTTCACCTACTCATATACATATTATTATTAGCAGGTTCCGACTATCTGACAGAACACTTAAATGTTGAATAGTGCAATAAAATATGTGATACATTATTTGAAAGGGTCAAAAGGAAGGCTTTACCATTGGCAGTAACTGTAAGTGCTGCATTATGTCACTGGAGCTAGCAGTCAATGTTAATCTATTATTTATTTAAATGTAAATATCACAATATAATAATACTTACTTGCTGCAAATCCTACCCATCGTGCATATGGTATTACATTTCTGTCAAAGTGACTGGATGCCAATAGTATCACAGTAGTTGTTATGCATATACATCCAATAAATATGCATATCAATGCAAGTAGCCATTCAGGTTGTAGATCAGGAGTGAAGCATACTTGTGGTCGGTTGTATAGAGTTATGCAAGACCACATTAGACCAAGGCGTGTATCACCTATAAATATAATAATAATAGCCTTTTATTCCTAAACATAGGGTTACAAGAGGTCCCTAAGTTCGGTGTGCCTTTTGGCATAGGCCTCCTCCAATTCCTTCCAATGGATCCTGTCCCTTATAATATATATAAATAAAGCTTGAGTCATTGTTCTCTTAAATTAAATACTTATTCCATAATAATCAGGTTAGTAAATAATTTACTATGCTAAAATGCACTTACAAACACTGATACAATTGAGAGAAGAAAGGTGTGGAATCTGAATACACACCTGAACAAATCTATATTGTATTTAGCAATTTTTAGGTAAGACATACGAATATTAAATCGTAAACGAGGGTAATAGCTTATTATTCTATAGTTTATTTTACAGCAGCTACTTAATATAATTTTGTTAGCTAAACACATTATAATGTTCGGTTGCGACAACGCCACAACGATAATAAATAGGAGTGCAGGACAGGACCTTGAGATATGTCACATTATTATAATTTAAAAATGTAATTACTTACCTCCAACTTCAGTGATTATCCAGTTTGGCATAGCTAGACTTACTATGGCAAGAACATCTGCTGCCATAAATAGAGTGCCTGATATAAGTGTTAGCTTATCCATATTTAATATGTAAGTATCCTCTTTGGTTATCTACTTTTCATAATTATGTTTTTCCTGATTTGATGTTTTTGTTGTTTATCAACAAATTTGTATTTTTATTGCTAAATATTGTAATTAAGGATTATATAAAATACTGTAATGAACGGGAATGTAGTTTCTGAATGTAATGTTTATATTTTACGGCAATAAATTATAAACGTTAAAATAATACACAATATTGACAACAAAAGGATCAAGGACAATTTGACAATTGACATAATTTGATAGTAGGTACCGAGCACGACAGCGACAAATGACAGATTTTATTTTTCCCGGTGTTGTCAAATTATAAAATTATCACAAAATTTTCTCTTTTATAAAATCAACGCAGGTGTCTTTATACATATAGTTTAAATCTACAATATCTTTGGTTTTATCCTAAATGAGTTGCAGTGCAGACCTGTACAGTGTGCAACAAGCTAAATGTCTGCAGTATATTTGAATGCTTTAGAACGACAGTCAGGTTAAGCTACAATAGCTTTATGTCGTTCCACATTTTTTGTCGATGAATCTAAACTTTATTCAGCAGTATTTAACAAAAGCAGTACGCATTTAAGCGTGTATTTTATAAATAAATATCCTATCTGGCTTTATTCACAGTTCTGGGATGATAATGTATTTTAAAATTGTTTGCTATTTAACTGCCATGATTGTACAGATTAGCAGCGTCGGCACAAAATGCATTTAATAAACCATATAGGTAAATAGATATACAAAAAAGTTCCTACGTACCAGATTATGGTCATGGCATCCAATCTTAACGGAGATTGATCAGAAAACGTATGCAAACACAAGCCCATTCTGTGTTTCCTCACCCTCATAATCTCATAAAAAGTGGAGCAATCCAACATAACCAAAGAGAGATCAGGCGCAGAACCAACGGCTTTACGTGCTTATCGAGGCACGGGGTTGTAAAACGCCAGTAACTTCTTAACTCTGAGCTGATAGGCCTAGCGCGTACTGCCTTGCGGTGGAACGCGGTGCGTTTATTCTACCGTGTGGTAGATTATAGGCATTCACGGGACCGCGTACTGCAGCACTGCGTAAAAAAAGGGTACCCAAACGGTATTGGGTTCATCCCTGGACGGCCTTAAGGCCTTATGAAGGTCTTTTTTTTCGTAAGATATGACTAGTAGTTACTATCTAAAAAGGTTTTCGTTATCACCGGAGAAACGCCAAGTAACGACATATCTGTGTCGCGTCCCAACAGCAACTGACTGAGTGTCTCAGTGCGTTTTTTTTCACCGCAGTGCGTGGCACTTTTTGATATCTCTATGCGATACAAAAATATGTGCGGTAGATTCACCGCAAATTTGCAGCGGGAGGCCAACGACGACTTCACCCATTGCGTTTATTTCACCGTAATGCGCGCACTTCTATGACACTATATAGGTACTTCATAGATTATGCGTTAAAAAAACGCAAGGCAGTGCGCGCTAGGCTTTATTGAGAATTTATTGACAGATAATCACATAAAATTTTTGTTTGCTCGACTCGGGTTTCAAACCCAAGACCTCATACGCAGTAATCGCATTCAGTACGGCTGCGCCACCAGAGCTGTTTCTTATTAGTTACTAAGTAATATAACGTTGCACTTTGTTTAAATAATATTTATCCATGATATCGTAAATCTGAGTTTTATTTATATTATTTTGGTAAGTGTTTAAGTGTAAAGATCATTTGTGAGCTACTAGGTTGAGGCAAGGGAAAAAACCAAAGATATACATAGATAGCACACCGCATACACTTCAGGAATTAGCGGCACCCTGAAGTGGTCGGTAGTACCTAATAGTCTATTATACCCACGTCTTGCCAACTATGATGTTAGGTTCAGCTACCAACAGTTTTCGGTTATTTATTAGCTATGATTTTAGATCGCATGTAATTGGGAGCGAGCCTATTGTCGTCTACTAGGTAGGTACAGTACCTGAATTCGTACTGCTACTGAGAATTTATAAAAAAAGATCGTTCCTTTCGTGTTTCTTTTCGTTTCATTTTGGGTTTCGAACCCAGCTCATAACCCGCCCGCATCCGTTTTTCTTCTTCTTGACTGAAAATTTTAATAAATTAAACAAATCCGGGAATCTAGCCCGAGTGTATGAGGTCAACACAGTTTTTCTACTACTATGTATATACTTACTGTCGAACTATCAGGTTTGCTAAAACGATGTTTCGGCGGATCAGTCTAGATGAAGCAGTGGAAAGAGACCACTTTTGAAGAGGTCTGGCGATGGTACACATCGTATTGCTCGCATTGGCATGCCTAGGGAGTCTGTGTAAGAACATTTTAGCAGTACCTAAATAAAGTGAAAACCATTTATTTTTTTTCTTAATGCAAAATTGTCATGGGCACACGCGATATTATAGTGCACAAGCGTGTGCGCAATCACAAGTGCATTATAATTATTATCCTTCATTCTCATAGCCCGATGGAATGTCAATCCGACACGATTGTAGGGTGGCCTTGCTTAAGATTTTTCTTTTGATTCTTTTCTTTAAAAGGAGAACTCCCGCAGTAGGTTTAATTCCTGTGTCGCGCGGAATTTACAAACATTCAAACAACATACAGAAATAATATCCAGACTGAGAACAACCATTTGTGGATCACACAAATTTTTGTCCCGTGTGGGATTCGAACCCACAACACTCGGCGCAGTGGCAGCAGCGTGGCGACCACCTAAACTATTACGCCATCCGTGCAGTCACTAAGTTAAAGACTTTGCGTACCTACTTTTCGAGGCAGGGGGATTAACATCGTCATTTTTCGAATACTGAGCTGCAACTAAGAACTTATTGGAAGAAAGATCTTTACTGTTTCTTTTCGTGTTTCTTTTTGGGTTTCGGACCCGGAATCTCATGAGCCCCATCCGTTGTCACTAGTTTTTAGACTATCGAGCTAGTCTATAATTATTAAGTTGTGTTCTTTTGTCGTGACGTAGGTGCCTATAATAGACTTTATGTCCGTCTTAACTCAGCATCTACTAATAGGTACTTTATATAGCTACCTAATTTATTTTTAAATGGATCTTAAATGGCAATTAATGTATGGTATGAAGTAATGAAATATTTATAATTATATAAATAAACGGTATTAAATATAATGACCACCAAAAATAGTAATTGCGCAGCAAAATATACTTGCTTATAAAATATATCATAACGAGCACCTATACGCCTCAAATCACTGCATGCTGTCTCGAAAGGGTAAGGTTATGTTAGGTTCCTTCTAAACCCACCCAAAAATTCCTATGTTTTTCTTTGATCTCTTTAAATATATTTTGCTGTGCAATTTGGTGATCATTTACTATTTTGACTGTTATATTATATTTTATTGATATTGTTTTACTATATCTGGTGATAAGTGAAACATAAGCATAAATAAGCACCCATTGGGTTTAAATATGAAGTTGCCGTTTTGTATAAAGAAAATTAGTAATGTTGTTGTTTTCATACCTACTAATTAGATATTTCATCAATATTTTTTTAATGGCCAATCTTAATTCTATGTTATTTTGTATGCTGTATTTAGGCCTTGATTTTATGTTGCTTGTATTTAGGTAAACCATGACCTAAATACAAGCAACATAAAATTAACAAAAACATCAACCGTCATATAATTCTGGCGAATTGAAACAATGAATACGGGCAGATTGTAAGCGATATAGCTGTAAATACAAATAGTAGAAAGGTTATTTATATTTATTATTAATAATACATGTTATTAATAATATACATATATAGTCTATTCTCTCGACATATAAATGGTTTTTAAAAATAACCATACCATTTTTACAGAAACCAGCAAATTATAGTATAAAAATCATAAACGTCAATTCCACAGTTAAACACTAGATCAAAAAAAAATTAATTCTTTGACAAAGATGAACTAGATAACGGTGACATCAAGGGAGAAAGTAGGTCGCAGCGATCTTTTAAATAATAAACAGTACACACAATGAACAACCACAAATATTATAAATAAAGAATATTTATTTTTCTATAAACACATTATTCCTTTTATATCATCAATGGCTCACATCATTATAAATCGCGGATCGCATTGGGCTTTCGTCAACGAAGTCAGTGCATGGATGGAGAAGAGTTCAGCGGGCAGACCGCGGCCGACGCCGAGACGAACCGCCCAGCGCGCGCGGGTCCTTAGCTAAACAATTTGTGCATCGAGGTCAGGTAGAGATTACTTTAATCGCTAAATCACATTTGGACACTAATATACATGTATAACTACGTTCAACAAGTGTCAATATTGAGCAGTACGAGGGGGGCCGCGGGAGCGCGCGGCTCGTAGCCTGCGTCACGCCGTCCCATAGACGCAGTCGCCACGGCGCACGCCCGCCGACTCCTCGCCCGGCAGCACGGCGGCGCGCCGCCACTGGTCGCGCACTCTCTCCACGTGCTGAAGCACGCGCACCACGTTCATCCCAGCCAGCTTCCGCACGTCGTCCTCGCTCCAGTCTGGATCTCGCAGTAGTTCCGCCAGCAGGTGCGGATACCGCGACACGTCCTCCAGTCCCTCGGGGGGCGCATCGATGCCGTCGTATCCCGCGCCCAAGCCGACGTGCTCCACGCCGGCGACCCGTCGCACGTGGTTTATGTGCGCCACCACGTCTTCTAGTGTCGCTCTCTCACCGCACGTGACAAGTTTGGCGTAGAAATTGATCATAACAACGCCGCCATTCGCTGCGATCATGCGTAGTAACTCATCGGGAACGTTTCTACTCGAGTTGCAAAGTGCTGCAGCTCCCGAATGCGAAAAAACTACAGGCGCCTGTGACATTTCTAAAGCATCGCGTGCCGTCTCTTCCCCGGCATGCGATAGATCAACTATCATACCTAGACGATTCATTTCTCGGACAACCGCTCGTCCGAATTCGCTTAGTCCACCTGACGTACCAGCGGCACGAGCCCATCTCGTATCGCACGTGTGTGTGACGGTAAGGTAACGGGCTCCGAGCTGGTAGAACGCGCGAAGTACAGCTAGTGAATCACCAAGAGCATGTCCTCCCTCCACACCTATGAGCGACGCGATACGGCCCTCGCGATGTGCCTCCATAAGTTCCGACGCATCGGTAACTAGCGCTAAGTGTGCTGTATTCAGTTCTACAATGCGTTTGATAACGTCCATTTGCTCGAGAGCGAGTTGAACAGCATCACGATCTCTCGCGCCGCATGGCACATACGCTGACCAAAATTGAGCGCCGACCTGGCCGAGTCTCAAGCGCGGTATATCAGTGTGCGACCAGCGCGACCGCGCCCAAGGTTCAATAGCGTCTAGACCGGCGCTCAAGTTGAAGTCTCCTATTTTATTGTGCAAAAATTTCCGAACATTCCATGCTAAATCATTATGACCATCAACGAGTGGAGAATCTCGCAGCATCCGGCGTATAGTAGTGAGTCGCTGTTCTGGAGTAGCTCGGCCACCACCGCCGAGCGCGAGGGGGAGCGCTAAAGCGGCGCCCAGCGCGGCCAGCACGACGAGGGCCGCTAAAGCGATGCGCCACCGCGGCCGGCGCGGCGTTGGTTTCTCGTCCGAACTGCCCGATGCCGAAGCCGATAGCGAATCAGGCGCCCAGCGCCCACATCGCTCGGCTACATCCGGCAGCGGACCGGGGAATGTCATACCTTCTGGCACTGCAGCCTGCCAACAAAGAAATAACACGTTAACAAGTTTATGACGTATGTTTTTAGGGTTCCGTACCCAAAGGGTAAAACGGGACCTTATTACTAAGACTCCGCTGTCCGGCTATCTGTCCGTCTGTCTCCAGGCTGTATCTCATGAAGCGTGATAGTTAGACAGTTGAAATTTTCACAGATGATCTATTTTTGTTGCCGCTATAACAACAAATACTAAAAAATATAATAAAATAATTATTTAAGGGGGCTTCCATACAACAAACGTGATTTTTTGCTCGTTTTTTCTCGATATTGATAACGGCAACAGGTAGACGCTTGAAATATTCACAGAATATTTAGTTATATGTATATTTACTTTAAAAATAAACAATTAAATTAAAATAACACAAATATTTAAGGGGGCTCCCATACAACAAACATGATTTTTGTTTGCAGTTTTTATAGATAACTAGCTTTTGCCCGCGGCTTCGCTCGCGTTAATTTAGAATTTGACAATCAATTCGGGTTGTACTCTGCTTGTAATAATATAATTCAATCATGATTCGAAAAACACGTGACGCCATCTATTATCATAAGAACGTTATTATTCTTTTCCTCGGGAACAGTAATTTTTTTCGGGATGAAAGGTAGCCTATGTCCGTTTCTGTACAGCTGTTAACGTATATGCAAAATTTCAGGATGATCGGTTCAGTGGTTTAGGCGTGAAAAGGTAACAAACAAACAAACAACTCATTTTCGCTTTTATAATATTAATATAGTTAGGATTAGGATTAGGATGGTACGGCACCCTTCGTGCGCGAGTAATAGCGATAAATGTAAAACTGAGTTTGTTCGTGTTTTATTTGTTTGTTTGTTTATTACGCTTTCACGCCTTAACGACTCGACACGACTGATCGTCACGAAATTTAGCATACACGTTGTCAGGGGTATAGAAAAGAACATACCTATTATTGTTATAGGTACCATAACAATAATATGTTCCATTCATCCCAAAAAGTACTGTTACTAGTCTAACCTAACCTACATTTACACGAGCGAAGCCGCGGGAAAAATCTAGTTGTTATAGAAATGTAAGTTGGATGTAAAAGCCATCTTTTTTCTTAAACTAAATCAGTCCGTAAAGTCATAAAGCATCGTTATGCGTACGTACATAGGTGAGTGATTACGACTCCGTCTGTCTTTATCCCACATCATGTTGCCTGATTTAATATAATCTTGCAGACGCGAGGCGGTTAAAATAACAATGGATTTAAATGACTGACACATTTATGTTTCCCGGCGCGCGACTTAAATACTCACAATTTAATATACGATCTCATTACCTATAGCTACATACGTTTTGTAACTTGTGTCACACGTAATGTCATATTATATTCCCAACGACCATTATACGGATAGCGTATTTAGTTTAACTACTTAATTACCGCACCACTATTTAAGCGATTAGTAGATTTGATCTTCACATGGGACAATGCACTGCGTGATCCACAGAGTGAACAAATACCGGGTGTTATTTAAGTATGTTAGAAATTTCGTTTATGTTATCTTTCTGCGATTCAAGACAAATGTCTAATGCCATAGTGTTACATGTATTTAAACCCAAAAAAATATAAATAATTTTTTTGAAGTGAAACTTCTTTAGGCGCATTGAGAAACTTCTTGGGTGAACAAAAATCATAGAACACACGTCATCGTCACGCTTCCATGCTTTTCATTTTTGAATTATTTTAGAATATAACAATATCTCAGAAATGGTGCGTCCTACGCAAAAAATCATTGCGGACTCGTGATCACACCAGATTGTCACACCAGTGTGACTAACAGGCTTTTTTTTCTTGATTGTCACACTATTAAAATTTCTACACCATATACTACTTGTCACTATAGATTAGAGAAGTGAAATAAATGTTTTGTTCAATAAAAAAATACAGTTTTATATAAGTATATTAAATATTGTATACAAGTACCTACATGACAAACTAACTTATTTTATCTGACCATGTGATCCGACTATTAATAATCGTGACTCATCATTATTTTAGCCTTAACCCCTAAAAGAATAACAGGAATCTGACCCGCCCTTTTTTTTCATTTTTATATATTTTCTTTTGTTTATAAAGAAGTGTTTATGATCATTGATCAAGGATTAAAGTTTTTATTTCTACCAGCAGTCCCCAAAGACTGCCCCAATTTATTTATTTTTTACTATCTCGGTAGAGTATCCTCATTTGATATTAAAGCGAACCTTATCGCTGTTAATAAACTATGCCTTAGGCAACAAGCCGCTAGAATAATAGCAAGATTGAATATTATTCATTCTAGAGCTCTTTTTAATAAGTACCTATTTATTTATTTTCTCTAATTTAATTTAGTCTTATAATTCAGCGTTAGCCTAATGGAAAGAACTGAACTGCCACGCAGGTCCCCTTTCGATATCACGGAAACGTAAATGATATATTACCTATGATACATAACGTACCTCTGAATTAGTGTGCATATTACTTATAGTGTATACTCGTAATCGCAAAGACAAACATCATGAGAAAACTTGCATGTCTAAGATTTCTACAGAATGTAGCCGAACAGATTACAAAATTTGCAAACCCGCACCGGGCTAGCGTGGACTATAGCTGAGCTAAGCTGAGCTATGACTGAGTCTTCTCATACTGTATATAAATGGGGCTGACTATATAAGCTGAAATTGAAAGCTTTATATATTTTTTGAAACGCAGGTGTGCGTTTCAAAAAATATATAAAGCTCGTGTAATGATGTACTCGTTAGTCATTCACCATTTACATTCGACGTAATCAGTATAGCTACATCGCGGCATCGTCAATTTTCCCAATTTCATTGTGATTTTACAGGAGAGTATTGTAAGAGTTCATATCAGTCGATTCAGGCGTGACAATAATTTGCCGCGTGTTCAATTATGCAAGGGGCACACACAGTTAGGGGACGACACTGTGAGGAAGGGGCCGCACCGGGTGAGCCTGAATAGCTTCTGACCCATTTATAGAGAAAACTGACGCGAAACCCTCCAATTGCCTGGATTTTAGTCTTATCTAAAGAAACTTCATTTAAATTACGTTGCTCACATTTTGCATTCATCCCCTTCGCCCTAACTACGAGCTACGGTACAAGTGGCATTCGGTGACATTTTTCGGCAGAGAAATGTTAATGTTATAGCAGGTAAATTACTGAGATTTTGCAGGCTATTTCACATTGCCGATATATGTAGTGAGCCGGTGGAAATGTGTAGGTAATTTGTGTTCATATAAAGTGCAATTTAAACTATCTATATTTACGAAATAAAGACAATATCATACATTATCTTATGATAGCGTGTGAATTTTGTTTGTGTTTTTTGACTTACTATTTCATTAAGATGCGTAGGTATGTACAATATAAATATCAATGTTGATTCGTGACTATAATTTGGTACATTATGGTTTATGTTTAAGAAACTCTACGAGCGGTTACTAAAGTCTAATAGGCATTAACAACATTTATCCATAGTTTGAAGAAACAACGAATTATTTAAAAGATTTTTGGGTACCCTATCAATATACGTCTCGCTAATTTACGTAATTGGTTATAAACATAAAGTTCAAGTTAACGTCAAGTAAAACATTATAGCTCCCTGGTCGTAGCTATCGTCGCATCTTGAAGCGGTTCTAAGTTATAGTTTGGCCTCCCGGGTCTAAACGTTTGCAGCTAATGAATACGGTAATACGAAAATCCGACTTGGAAACCCGCTTCTCTACACACAAAATACGTTTATTTACAAAAAAGTAAATAATAAAAGTAGATATATTACTGACTCACATTGCCGTAATGATGTTCTAAATAAAATTAAAACATAAAACCGCATATAGAAAAAGTACCTAAACAAGCTTAGTAGAAATCAGTACCTAATATAAAAAATCATTTTAGATAATTTAGCTGAACACCAATTTCAGTTAACAATTAACATATAAGCCGAAGGGAGTAATGTTTATTGGGCGAAGGCGAGGAAAGTCGTGAAAACATAGTCGGCGGGGCGAGGTGGGCGGCGGGGCGGAGCTGCATCGATTCGCTGCATGGCAGACACCGGGCCCTGCGAGCCGGGAGCGCTGCGGCCACGGCTCACGGGCCACGGGCCACGCGTTGCTGTTGCCCCCACGACATAATGTTGCGTGAAATTTGCGCCCCCATTGTTACCTTACCTACGACTAGCCGTCCGCCGCCCGCCGACCGCCGACCGCCGTCCGTCCGTAACGCTTTTATGGACAGACCTGGATGCTATATGGACCGCGTGTGAATCACATCACGCGACATGATCGGATACGTCCATGAATTACATTTGTAAAAATAAATGTTTATTTACAAAGTTATTTTCAATTATTGCAATTTACGTGATATGTTTGGTTTTTCCATTCAATTATTACTTATAATCTGAAAATCTGTACAATGAATCGAATTGTTAAAGTTTTATTTTAATAGTATCTGATATTTAGAATTTCACACATATTCAATTATGTTTACAATTACATATTCAATTATGTTTATATATGTTTCAATGTTCTTGGATCATTGAAGACAACATCTTTATTTGACTAGGTACTATGGCTATTAGACAAACGTTTTAGCCTAGGTACTTGGCTTTTGGATAATAAATACCACAGACGATTTTCTAACTCAAAACAAAACTAGGGATCACATTTTCGCACCTTACGAATGTTTACCTAGTAGCCTCACAGAATCTACATAATCAATTTCAATTAAGTCCATTAATTCTTGAAACGTTTCAAACAAAGTGTTCCGTGGTTACCCTAATTTCAATTTAGATGCTTGTTTTATGCCGATTGAAAAGTCAGCTAGCCATTAGAACATCAAATGTTATTAAAAACTAATGAAATTTAACAAGATCATTGTGAAATTTCAGTTGTTGTGATGGACAATTATGAAAATGTAGTTTAATATCCAAGTTACACATTTACCAACTAATTAATGTTACAAATATACTTACGTATATTAAATTATTTTTATGTAGCTAGTATGTAGGTAGGTACAGTTTTCTGCCGTTAAACCAAACATATTTTAAGGATAAAGTGTCGCCACAACAATTTTCCTTCACAGATACAGTTATGCTTGTTTTAGATATTACGCTAGCTTAAAGATTCTGGTTTAACGTACATTTTTTATTTTAATAAAATACAATTGTTGTCTTAAGCCCAAATCAATTATTTAAGTAGATCTACATCTTTCATACATGTTTTTAATTTGTTATTAATAATAATTGTATCTTCATCTCTTACGTGTACCTAACCATAGAAACTTATATATACTTAACTCTATTTGCTTAAGCTATAAGTGGATATCATCACAGTGTATCGAACACTAAAACAAAGAAAGCATTATAAATAAGTAATCAAAATCATTAAAATCAGTTGAACAATAACATCTAGATTTCTTTTAGCAAGTGTCAAAATAATACATACTCGTATATGCGTCTAAGTATATGTCATTGTATACCTACTACCTGGTACAAGACCCAATTTTCGTGTACAACCACTCGTCACATTTGTTGAAATCCACCAAATTGTATCGTGTAACAAGGTTGTATACCTACTAGAATGTAATGTTAATTTGTACTGTTTCAAATACGCCGACTGCATACACAACTAAATTAAGTGGGTCATGTTTTGGGTGTTTTATGATGCTCACGAGCCGATTTCGGCAGTGTCTTCACACGGGTCGTATATGTATTTATAGCTAGTAGACCTGCATAACATCGTAGTGCCATAATAATTACAAATGCATGTCCTTTAGTATTCAAAACAAAGAAAAGTAACAAGCAACTAGCAAAAGGAATTGAAATTACATACTTACTACCTAGGTATGTAATTTCAATTACTTGTGCTGATTTTCAAGTTATTTTTTGTGGGTCGATTTTATAATCGTTAGATGGCTTATATGGGAACCAAAATATACAGATTACTACAAAATCTTCAAATATAACTTATTTAGCCCCATAGACGTTTAGTAGCATAGCAGTGATAGCCTAGTACAGCAGCGATAGCCTGGTGGAAGATCGTTGGATTACCGCGCAGAGATCTCAAGTTCGACCTCAAAGCGCGCATCTCTATCTTTTCGAAGTTGCGAAGCTACGTATTAAATAGTTGATTATTGCTCGCTTTAACGATGAGGGAAAACATCATGAGGAAACCTGCATGTGTGAGAGATTTCCATAATGATATCGACGTATGTGAAGTCTGCCAACCCGTATTGGGCCAGCGGGGTGGACTATAGCCTACATTTTCCCACACTGGTAAGAGGCTCGCTCACAGCAGTACAGAGTATAGACATACAGACAGTTTAATACAGGATAGGATTTTTTATGATAATTATTATTATTTGTTTCTCTTTCACGGGTATATTCCTAATACGTTATAATAATATAATATAATAATTATTATTATTATAGACAAAATTTTAGTCCTCAGTTAAGGATTATCTCAACTTACTGCATGAAAATAAGTTAGATTTAAACATAAATAAATGTAAAGCGATGACTTTCACTAAAAAGGTACAAATATTGAAATTTAAATAGACTGTGTGATGTGCAAATAGAAACTGCTCAGTCAATAAGAGATCTTGGTTCCAGTTGGTTCCAGTTGATCCCAGTTGGAATATGCTGTGCCAATTAGGAATCCTTTTTATGAAAAATACAAGCAAGGACTGGAGACCGTTCAGAAAAAGTTTATGCGTACTATGCAATACAAATGTTTCCATAATTACATACACTTGAACATAGACGTAAACTGCTCGAATCAATGTTGCTCTACGACATATGTAATAATAGATATGATTGCCCGTCTATAGTTAATCAAATTTGTTATAGAATACCTACTAGGACGCATTGCCGTAATCCCTGTAAGCTATTCGCAACAGCCCGCTGTCGTACTAACGCAGGTAAACGTTCCTCACTATACCGTATAGATTATTCTTATAATATTAATTTCAACTGTGTAGATATTGCGGCGATTCGTCCTAGCACCTTTAAATGTGATATCATGAAGCTCCTAATATAGTTTTTTATAGTTTTTGTTATATTTGTTTAACGCTTAAAATATTGCAATATGTAAGCTGTGGTAAACGGTGTTGGTGACACAATTGTCAGCACTTGATAAAAATGACTCCTTGTCTATATGTATTGCTGTCACTGTTTGTTTGCCCAAATAAAGAGAAAAAAAATATCGAATCGATCTCGTTATTGTTTGGACTAGGTTATAAATTACATACATTTATGTATATTTTATTAACTATTCGCTCAGTTTTAATAGGTAGTGATCAATTATGCTCATTTCGATCTTGAGATAATCGAAGTCGGTGTACCTACCGTGTACCATCGTATCGCACTGGTAATTTGCTACAACGAACAACGGTGCGATTTCATATACAGACTGTGGTCTGTATATGAAATCGCACCGTTGCTCGTATGAGTATAGCAGCAAATCACTGTCGTATCCTGCGGGCGCGAGGTATTGCATGCTCTGTGATAGAGACATAAGTAGTTGTTGATGAATTGATGTTTGTTCATGTTAACAGAATATTTGAGAAAAGGTACGGACAGTAAAAACTGCCACCAATAAACAAAATTTTAACAAAAAAGAAAACCGACTTCTAATAAGAATATTCTAAAACTTAAAATGCACTAAAAAGTTAATAAATAATTCCATATTCTTGTGAATAATTAAATTATTGTTATTTTTGGAGTCGGTGTCTTTTTTGTTAAAATTTTGCTTATTTCTCGGTTTTTAGTTAACCTTGCCAAATATGAGAACATCATCAATGTAGTCAAATACGCATTATTAAGTATAACTCGAAAACGAATGGTCAAATCTTGATCAAAATTAAATGGGACCGCACGGGAAGCACCAGCTTTCAAATAAAATAAGAATCATCAAAATCGGTTCACCCAGTCGAAAGTAACGAGGTAACAAATATAATTAAAAAAAAAAAAAATCAGACGAATTGAATACCTCTTCCTTTTTTTGAAGTCGGTAAAAAATAGGAATTATTGCGCTTGGGGTTAGAATACAGTATGTATTAAAATAAAATGATCTCGTAGCTAATCACGTAATATCGAATGATCGGCGGTACAGACACTTTGTTAAGTATTCATCATACAAATGTTAAAAGCGGTTGAAAAATCACACCATTTCGAGGTTACTTTATGACGCGAAGAAAGTATAAACATTCTTTCTCTTTTATAATATTCGTACAATGTACACAAAAAGAAGGAGTAGGTAGGTACCTACTCATTTTTTTAAATATGGTTTAGCGACTCAGTGTTCGCATTATGTGTATGTGCCTAGATAATAATTAGGTTTTTAAAATAATGTCGTTGAAAAATATAATTGAGGTATAAATGGAAAATTTAACTTTTCAACGAAATAACAGTAGTTTTAAATGGTCATATTTAGATTTTTAAAGTGGATATAGCCACAGAACATATAAGAGTATATTATAGCATAAAGAGAGCTTGAGAATTGTAATAGACTTCAATATTCTATATAAAATTAAAAGGACACCTATCCACACTACACATCTAAACTATCGCCTGCAAATCTTAGTAATATTTAATGCGAAGATGTGTTTGTTGGTTTGTAGGGACAAACCGCAAATAATAAATAAATATTCCCATTTAAGTTGAAAGAAGGCTTTCAACCAGTAATACGCGATGAGCAACGGATCTAAGTAGTTTGATTACGACACGGAGAGTGAGGCAGGCGGTTAATTCTGGGAAATATATAATTGCCGTGACATAGATCTTTAGAATCAAGGGAGTGAAGACGTGAGTAAAGGCTAGTATAATAAATGCAAATATTAGAATAAAGGCGAAAGTTTGGACTTTTGTTACTGAATCACGTCCGACCCGCCTGACCTGAGCATGTTTTCATGAAATTTAGCGTGTTGATAACGACGGAGAAGAGATTGTGCTACATTTTAACAAATTACGATTAAAAGTTTGGGTAACAGCTAATGATTTATAAACTTACTCCTACGAGAATCCTTTTCTGTATCCCTGACCACGTGTATGTGATTTCATGATAATCGGTCGAGTAGTTAAAACGTGAAAGCGTTACTAACAAACAAATTCACATTCACATTTATAATAGGTATTCGTTAGGATGAGTATATTTACAAATATTTTAATCAATACTCGAAACTTACGTTATTAATTTATGCACTGATTATATCAGCTCAGCTACACTAGCCCGGTGTTCGCTTGGATTTCGGCATCTTGGGCAACGTTGCATGTCTAACAAGTTTAATTTCATACAGCAATAATTGTTATCTGATTTGTAGATACCGGTAGTTGTAGGTATCGGCCATTTGTGAATTTCATTTAGGTATAGTTTAAACGTTCTACAAAACAGAAATTAAACCTTAGTGTAAAACACAGAAAATCTCTGGCAAACTATAAGAATTAAAACAGCTTTTGACGTAATGAGATGACTTTGTTAATACGGCCTATATTTTAGTTAATCATTTACATATATATTGTTGCTGTAATAGCAATAATGTAGATAAATGGATAATGGTCTGGAAATTTATTATGATGCTCGTGTTAACAACTACTTTATACCGTTAAATATATTTGTATATTTGCATTTGTATTTAGGAACGTGCAATAAACGTACATTTGTTGGAATGAATTAGGCAAGCTAGATCGTCAAGAATGTTCATACCGACTAAATATTTATGCAACTTAGTTACATTTACGTATTTATGCGGTGCGCAAAAGTTTCACGTTCTATACGCACCTGAGGCGCTACTTTCGTTTTAATTTACACATAAACTTTGATATATGTAACTATTTAGCAGGCACAAGTATTGCACCAGGGACTTATATATATATCCGCCGTTGCCGTCATTGTTTTAAGTAAGTACATTCTCTTTTGAATGACCAAATTTTCAAGTAGGTCATCCCTTAAAATTAGATGGTCCACGCGGGCCCTCATGAGCACACGGTTGCTCTAATGTTCTACAAAGATAGCACAGATCGATATCTCAATATAGGCCGTCTGTTCCCAACAGTGCAAATAACCAGTTGACAACGGACAAGATATTTAAAGATAAAACCTGTTGGTACACCACAAGGCCACCTCGATGTCAGCTATACATATTACATAAATAGAGTTGCGTGAACAAGGCGATATTTTCAACGTCAAGTTTCCCCTAATACCTAAGTACACCAAAAGGAACTGATGAAATGGTTCCAGGAAAATATTTGTTAAAAACGGTGAGCGCGGTACGCCATTTACCCGCCATGATTAAGGAAGAGATATCTGATGTTTTCCTTCCTTTTTGGACCTGCCTCTTACCTGTACGACTACATAAACGTTTCTCGCCACTAACGTAATTTATTAGAAATGGGCAGGCAAGCTAAACATCTACACGAGAACTTTACCTCAGTAATTATAACAGTATAGATACGTATGCATCTTTTGTGCATAGATTTTGTAAGTGGAATATGTGTACGAGCCGTTATAAATACTCGTACTAGGATGTCAGAAACTATAGTACATATTATGTCACGAGAAGAGCTATGTGAAAGATTAGTAAAAATACGTCAATACGGAACGAATGCGTTTAATGCACTGCTAATAGGGTTGGCAACTGTCAAAGTGGCGCTGTCGTCGATCTGTCCCAAAACAAAGACGTTTTTGTGTGGAAAGTGGAAGTCATCACTGAATTTATTGAAAATGACGCGTTGTTGTGTTCCAAATTGCTCTGAAAATGCTACTCACCAGTTTCCGAAAGACAATAAAATTAAAAAACTGTGGCTTAAAGCAATTCGTAAGGTAAATTTTACACCTAAAGCTAGTTCGAGGTTATGTCGTAATCATTTCAAGGAAAGCGACTATGAATTGATCAGTAAATACACAGGTAAACCACATGTTTAATTATATTAGATGAAATATAATTGTACTGACCGATTCCTATAATCACAACATATATCTATGACAAATTGACAATGGTCAAGGGACAGATCAATAAGGGCGCCATCTACAATTAGCTTTCACTTGCCAGCCCCATTACATATTACTATAAAACGTAGTACATTCAAAATATACCGATTGTGAAAAATAACACCGAATCGATATAGTATTAAAAATGGCTTGTACAATATGAAAAAGCAAATTATAATAAATTGTCTCGAAGTGTGGAAGACTATGTGATTAACACATAGTATTTAGTTACGTTTACTCAACTTAAGGCGACATAGGTAGATAAAGATGATAATAAAGTAAATTAAGAAAATAAAGCTATGCTATTGCATTAGCTATTATTTGATAGAGTTTATTGTTATGTAGCCAGGCTTGTAGGTCAAGTCGTTTTTTAGGTAATATTTAGAGATGTTTTTACCATGCCAAGAGAGTGAAGCGTATCCTTTATAGTGTGATTTTGTCTGTCAGTCTGTTTGCCTTTCACAGCGGCACATCTTACAGTACTAATAACGCTAATTAAAGGTAAAATCCGATTCCTAGTAGGTTCTTACTTTTTTGAGTGATGATATAATTAAAAGCTTTAAATAAAATATAGCTTTGTATATAAATAACTTTTATACGTTTTCTTTGCGTTGCGTTTTGAAATGCTAACTAATATTATACCTAAATGCGAATGTGAGTTAGCTTGTTTGTTACGCTTTCGCGTCTTAACTACTCGACTGATCATCATGAAAATTCGCATTAACGTTGTCAGGAGCCCGGAAAAGGACATAGGGTACCGTTCATCCAGAATAAAGTACTGCTTGCCATCGCCCTTCCAGTACCAGGCCCAAGTACCTCATATGGGCCTGGACTGGGACACGAACCGATCCCACCACTATCGAGGCGCCACTGGGTGGCTTGCGACGGGGACCATGAAAAACTAGGGCCTCCATTTTGGAAAGAGCCACCCTCAAACCTAGCGCCTCGATACGCCCGACCACCTGGGAGACCCCCATAGTGCCAGGCGGGCTGCCTCTTCGAAGTTACCCACTCGGACTGTGACGAGAGTGTCGTCAGCATAGCTTATGACGTTCAGCCCGGGGGGTAGGGCACCACGCAGGAGCCAGTCGAACCCGATGTCCCACAGGAGCGGACCGAGAACAGAGCCCTGCGGGACAACGCATGACATGGGCCGCCGCTAAACTTCGTCACTGACTTCGAGGAGGACACTCCTTCCTCTTAGGTAGTTTGCCACCAGCCGATCAAGGTACAAGGACACTCCGTGATATCGAAGGGCCTCCCGGACACAGCTGCATGGCAGACTGTTAAAAGCGTTGGCGATGTCCAAGGACACCGCCAACAGCACGCCGCCACCGGTGACGGCCTCCTCGGCCGCGGCTTTTAGGCACATAACAGCCCCGACCGTCGAACGCCCCTGACGAAATCCAAACTGGGCGTTCGACAAGTCGGGACCAACCGTACTTAAATGCTGGACGATGCGGGTAGCGAGGATCATCTCTAGCATCTTCCTCGCCTCGTCCAGCAGCACAATGGGCCTTTAGTCCGCGACCGATTCTGGCCGTCCCGGTTTGGCCAGCAGCACCGACTTTTCCTCCTTTCAGCACTCAGAGAACCGTCCCGACACCAGGCTCTCGTGGAAGAGGTCACTAAGGCGGACATCCAGGTGACCGAGGGCCAGCGCGAGGGCTCGCGCAGGCACTTCATCAGGTCCGGGGGTAGTCCTCTTGGAGCGGATCCGCAAGAGAGCCACCCCCATCTATGCGTCTGTAACCGGAGACACAATAGAATCTATTGGAGCCATCTTCGGGGGTACGTGCTCTTCCCGGCCAGGAAAGAGTGCCTCGACCACCTCGGAGAGAAAGTTGGGCTAGAGGGTCTCCGTAAGGGGAGGGGCCCGCGTGCGAAGCTTATTCAGCACCGCACGGTAAGGGCGCCCCCAGGGATCACGGTCAAGACCCTCCAGCATCTGTTCCCTCGCCCGCTCCTTGGCGCGGCAGATGGCCAACTGAAGAGACTCTTTCGCACCGCGATACGTCTCGTACAGTCGGCTCTCCTCTAGGTCATCGCGATGGCGACGGCCACGGCTGCGAGTGTAAGACCTCCGGGCACGGATGCAGCCCGGTCGGAGGTCTGCCAGCTCCTGGGACCACCAATAGACCCCGTCCTTAAGATCTGGTGTCGCACACGGGACTTCGCGACCAGGCCTTGACTGTGTTAGAGGCGCTTGGTCATGACGTCACGTATGAGAAGCTGTTGGAGGCATTGGAAGCGAGATATGGCGACGCACACCTGGAACACGTGTTTCGCGCCCAGCTGAAAGACCGATCGCAACGTGTTGGTCAAACCTTGCAGAAGTGGGCCCTGGAGGTGGAGAAGCTGGTTTGAAAGGCGTATGAGTCTTCACCTGCGCTCATCGACGGGAACCTCGTTTAAGCTTTCACCGACGGGATCCGAGACTTGGAGGTTAGGGCCGCAGTGAGACTCGGACATTTCAAAAACTTAAAGAATGCCCTAGCCCACGCTTTGGAGGTTGAAGCAGTGCGACGAGATGATCGAGTTCAGTGTATCAGGGAAGTGTTGACTTTAACCCGGTGCTATAGCTGCGGCGAACGAGGCCACATCAGCTTGAGCTGCCCGAAGCGAAGGAATCCACGCAGCAAAAACCTAAAGGATGCCCTGGCCGACGCTCTGGAGGTGGAAGCAGTGCGATGGAACAATCGAGTTCACTGTATCAGGGAAGTGTTGACTTAGCCCCGGTGCTATAGCTGCGGCGAAAGAGGCCACATTAGGTTGAGCTGCCCGAAGCAAAGGAGTCCACGCAGCAGAAACCTGTCACCGGTAGGAGGAACACCTGATGTGTGTCAAGTATTCATCGAAGCGAATGGAAGCGAAAATACTACGGAGTTTGAAGCAGTTACGGTCGAAAAGTTTGTTGTGTTTTAAATTTAATTGTGTGCTAGAATAAAACGTGTTTTAGTCGGTAATATTGTTCACATTCTTCTCCCTCGAACCCAGCATTAACAATACTAACATTTTAAATATTCGATTAGTCAAGTTTAGGTTCAAGTTAAGTTAAACTAACTTAACTTGAACCTAAACTTGACTGACTTGAATAAGAGAGATTGAGATTATTATGGAGCATGTTTCATGTGCAAGTTTCCTCACGATGTTTTTCTTCATCATTGATACGAGTGACCATCGCATCGAAAAGTTAGAAGTTAGGTGCGTGCAGTGGGATGGCAACCGAGACCTTGCGTAGCAGTTCGAAGATATTTCACCGTGCTATCGCTGCATTATAACATAATATATTAGATATTTATTGTCGTACAGACGTCCGCGCGTTATGGGTACGGACACTATCAGAAAATCTGAAAAATGCGGTTGTCACCCATTGCTGATTTTCAGTTGATGAATGAATGCTCATTCATAAGCTGGGCCAGCGCTACTGGCCCAGCTTATGCTGAAATTTTGACCGCTTCAATTTAGGCCTTTATATTTTATTTGTTTTCCATTATTTGTATTGAATTTAATGTTATTATATTACTTATTAAATCTAATGTGTTGTCATTACATAAAAATTAAGCTCGAATTAGAGCCATTTTCTTTTTTTCCATTTCTTAGTTACTATGTATTACATACTTGCATTATTTACTACGAACCTATAAGTCATTGTGTTCCAATTCTATGTCTATGTCTACTCGTATTTTTTGCACCAAATAAAAAAGAGAGATTTTTGAGCTGACCTATATTTTTTCCTGTCTTATACAACAAATTCCCAACGAAAGGGTAAGGTTTTCGATTGCTATTTTACCCTTTTCTTTTTTCAAAAGTAAATGAAAAGAGAATAAAATTTTGACTAGAATTCAAATTTTCAAAAGGCCTTTGTCCCAGTCCATTTTAATTTTAAGTGTAAGGCAAAGACTTTTGAGGTATGGTTATTACTTAATTAATATTTTGTTAAAACTTAAACATACCTAAATATTAAATGGATAAATGCAGGACTTGTCTTTTAAAAAAATTAACAAATACTTCGCTTTGGTTATGTTGTCCAGCGATATGCATAAGTTTCTCTATATTCACACATATTTTTTTGGTTTGAGATTCATATTGATATCTTCACTTTTGCAACATATAATTTATATCAACCACTGTTTATTTTTCTGTAACTAAGGCAAGATTACTTACGTGGTTGTATTCTATTTGCATCATGGATAGAATGTTATGCGTTTGTATGTTCATTGAATCAAAGCGACATCATGTCATAAAATTCTTCGTCAAAGATGTAGACCAACAATGACTACGCTCAGTAAGTATTATTGCTCTGCGGTTTATATCTAAGCAACTACAGTATATAGCTACTTCGAGTCGTGGAAAGTGAATAGGGATCCCTTTTACGCTTTGCCCTGCATTCGAGGCGGTAAATTCTTTGGTGTGCTTTTAGAGGTCTTTAATGATTGATAGATGTAGTAGTTTTGTTTTGGCTTAACAGTAAAAGTAAAGTAAAACAACATAGGTACAATAGATGGTTAAGACAATTTTCTCAACTGAGGTACTTTATTGCACTACACTTTATAGGCAAGTTAATTTATTTATAAATTAATCAATTTAAATCAGTATATCTCTGAAAAGTACATTAGAAGTAAATTACACGTTACCGGCTAAATCCTCAGGATTTGTTAATAGAAAATGCCTAATAATAGTGCTTGATCCAGGAGTCGATTGCAGCACCTCGTGTAGGTCTGTGAATATAATCGAAAACTTGTGTTACGGAATCAAACTCATCATTAGCAATGTATTGTATGCACGAATTTGTGTTGTATTCGTTATTTTTATGCAAACCTCACAGTCTAATTTTAAAGACTATCCGTCTTTAAAAATTGCATTGAATAGTCAAACTTCCAATGGTAATAGAATCTATAAAAGTTTCAATCAGTGCTTGCGGGTTAGGTATTTAGCGTTCTGTGAATTTATTTATATGAATACAAGGCTATCCACAGGTGTTTTTATTAGATATAGGTACACTAATATCACGTGTGACAAAAGTAGAACTTTTCAAGTTTTTAAATAAAGACCTTGACTTGAAGCTTTATATTATAACAAGAAACCGTAGTTAGCCTTTTATGTATATAAATATAGATGAAATTTAGGTGGGATTATTGGATACAATATAATCATATTTGTGTTTCAGCCATACGACTGCTTGCGATACGTACCTACCTACTAACTGTTTTAAAAAGGCCAATCGGCTCATGGTGGATTGAAATAATATGTATCCAAATATACATGAGCAATTTAATCAGAAGATATTTCGATATTCATGGTCTCACCGGAAATGAGATTGTACCAAGCGACATAAATATCTTTAAAGCTACAAAATGTAGGTATATCTCTCAGGCGCAAATACACCGTCTCCTAGCTATATTGTAATTCGATTAAATGCGCCCCTTCGGACCGCTAACACGGTTAAGATGCTCGGTTCGATTCCCATAAGTAGCGGAAAGTATTACTAAGGAGTTTAAATAAAATAAAAACGACGTCTTTATGGCACGGGAAATAATCATTTACATTGTGTTTGATTACGCTATTCATTGTCTATGCGTTTACGTGAATGGTGTTGCCATAGATCTCAGCCATAACGTGCACATAACCAATTGTAGGTAATGTCAGCTTATATAGAAATTATTATATTATGCGATAGCAACCTTCCCTGCCTACGTTTATGTTGACACTGTTTATTTACATTTACATTTTGTGTATTTGCTGGGTAAGAAAAATATTTTCCTTCCGATCAATATCGATAATTTTTATAAATAGTTTTTATTCTTTTAAACGAAGATAACATGCATATCAAGTTTTGTAATTGGCAATTCTAATAATTTGCCATTTTTGTTTGTTATTTTACGGCATTGTTTTACAAAAAGATTTAAATTAATATTACGCAGATATTGTTGTCCGTATCTAAGTGTTCGTGACTGTTGTTCTTTCTAAAGAAATATGCATTTACACTAAAACTTTAATTAAGTGTATTTATTAAACTTTAATGAATCCAGTATATACAGGGAATAAATGCTAGCATTTAAATATACAGCGAATAAATGTGTATTTGAATAACTGCTGGAAAACCCTTTAAACATTTTGTAGAACGTGGAATTGAACCCGAGGCGGGTCGAAAAATATTTATTTATTGTTTATACAAATTACACAATAAGGCTATAGAACCAACAAGGAAGTCAAATAACTAGCCATTCAGAATCAGTCTTTAAGTCCAATTTATTTTATTTTAAACTGAGGTGCGTTATTCCGAATTCGAAGATACTTAGATAACCAACATTTACAAGCGATTTACTAGCTCTTTATTTACTGCAGTCTTTTATTGCAAATCTAACAAATAGCATTAATGCGAATGTGAGTTTGTTTATTTGTTTGTTACGTTTTCACGTTTTAACTACTTGATCGATCATCATGAAATATCGCATACTTTGTCAGGGCTACAGAGAAGGACATAGACTACCTTTCATCTAGAGAAAATTACTGTTCCCGAGGGAGAAAAATGTATTGACATAACCCGAATGGGTTATGTAATATATAATATATTATAATATATTAAAGGGTAACGTTATATGTATTAGGTTTAACTTTAATTGGTTAATTTTACGTTGCTATCTGGTCTAAACGCACTCATACATTTTGGATCCAGTGCAAGTGAGAATCATACTTTAAAGTAGTGTTTTCCTCGCTATGTTAGTATCCTGTAAGTAATTCTTTGGATTGAAGTATTTGGACTATAGTTTTAATAGATATCACGTAGGTAACCGTTGTGTGTGTTTACTGAATAAATGTGGGGGAAAATACATTTCGAAAATACTGCGGTATTATTTTCTTAACCAAAAGACCTGTGCGTCAAACTCACTTATTATAGCATGTAAAATTTGACTATTGTGACTATTTAATGATTTACATTACCATGTTATGAAAGTTGATTAAGAAAATTTTAGCACTTACTATCTACGAAGATGAGTGCTGGTATTGTGTTTATTAATACACAGACTTAGGTACCGTAATTGTTTGGTAGATGCTATATCGATGTATCGAGTGAGTCGAGTTACTTAAGTTTCTATTAAACATAAAACAATACAGAGTTTAATAATTTATTGCAGGTTGCTATGCACATTTCTTTTTTTCATATCGCGTAAATTTCAACAATGATACCTATTATTATAATTATTCATATTAGTGTTACACACAATAATGACAACACTAAACTTTATTTTACACTTAAGCTACACCAATCTTTAAACATTTTCTTTCTTTCTAAAGCTTTCTAAATATTAACAACTAGTAGCTTCACCATTGCGGGATTCAATTAGGCACTCCAAAAGATCGGAAGTATTTGCGGATTTCACGTAAATAGCCATGATAACACGCCGTAATAGCAGCGATAGCCTAGTGGGAAACCATTGGACTGCCGCGCAGAGGTCTCGGGTTCGAACCCAAGGTGCGCATCTCTGACTTTTCGAAGTTATATGCGTTTTAAATAATGAATTATCGCTTGCTTTAACGGTGAAAGAAAACATCGTGAAGAAACCTACATGTCTGAGAGTTCTCCATAATGTTCTTGAAGATATGTGAAGTGTGCCAACCCGCACTAGGCCAACGTGGTGGACTATGGCCTAACCCTTCTCACATTGATAAGAGGCCCGTGCCCAGCAGTGGGACAGTTTAATACAGGGCTGATATTATTAATAAGCCATTATTTATAAAATATGTATTGCGTCTTCATATACTATAACATGTATGATGGATTTTTATACTATAAAGTTACTTGCATAAATACAATATGAGCATATATAAACAGTTGTAACACCAGCTAAGATATCTGTTAGGATTTTCAAAAAAGGAATTGTGGGAAAATTAAAAAAATTACTGGTTCTTTCTGACAGCACCTTTTTGTTCAAGGAGACTGAAAGTGTGGGTACACAGTACTAGGTTGTGTGGCTATGATTTTTATAGTGTGATGTACTTTTTCAATCAGAGTCTCCGTGTGAACGAAATTCCAAGTTTACGTACAGATTCCGCCATGCTCAATCTCTTAAACAATATACAATATTGTTTGTATAAAATAATGTCTCTATAAAATTAAACGAGCTGGTAGCAAACCATGTGTGAGAGTTAATAATATGTAGTAGAAGCACACGCGCAGACACCCGACACGTGCGTACGATGTATAATACAAGTGGATACGCAGTCATCAAATATTACTGCTTGTTTTACACTCTCTAAACTGTGCGCCCAAATCTATTCAATTTTATGCTCATACTCTATTCCGCCTGTACTTCATGCGAATAAAATAAGGGGATTTGGAAAGAATTGTGACGGTAAATCTTTTTAGTGCAATAAAATTGAGTGCTGACTGAATTGAGATGTAAAAAGAAGAGAAGTGTCATGGCGAGGACGAAATGAGCTCACACGTGTATTAATTTTATGGCCCCTCGACCTAATGTTCTCTAATAAAATGAACAAGTACTCAATGGCTCTTATTATTCTTTTTACTATTTAGCTACTCGGATGGCGCGGTGGACGAACAGGTTATACGCCTGTGTTATGATTTCGATGCCCGTATGAGGCAGATATGTGTGCGGTCCATAAATTCTGATTCTATCACAACATATGAGTGCTGCAGAACGAAAGTGCTGCAATATATTGCTGAGATTGGGACCATTTCTGGCACCACATATGACAGGAGTACGAAACTACACATGGCTTAAATATTTATTTGTTTTATTGACGGATTTATCTATTTTTCTGATACGGGAATGAAAAATTAGTCCGTTTTTCACAGATCAATTGTATGTCTACGTTTTTAATGTTTATACAATCACGATCGTACATGATAGGGCTGATGTCTTTTCTTATAATATGTCAGCTTGAATAAAAAGCATGACTGCCTCTACAGTTCAGAGATTTTTGAGTTATTGGTTTTTCTATAAGTTATTTATCAACCATATATCACGATGTACGAGACGAATACACGCGCAAGGGATCTAATCACGGCCAGTAAAATGTGGGTGTCGTATACACCTATAACACTAACGTACAGATTTCGGCACGATGTAATGTTGTTATGATCAATCTTTAAAGAACATATATATTATAAACTATAAAGGTTCACACTTGCATATTCCCGCACGTAGGCGAATACGTATCACAGCTACATTTCACCAGTTGCCATAAAAGTACTGGAAACTAAAGCATTACTTGAATAACAAGAAAAAGATTAAAGACAAAATAAAGTACGCTACAGCGAGACGGTTTTATAATGGATGTAATGGAAGTGGGCAAAGTTAAGCTTTGTTGAGGCACGAACTGAAAACAAAATATAACTGGAGACAGATTGCGGAGAATCTTGGCGCTGCTGTGACAGTTACGCAGCTTCACTCCCACTACCGACCTACCTTTTATTTCGTAGGTACTTGATTTTGACCGCGATTTCATTCGGCCTCATTTTTATGAATCGTAAAACATGCACCATGTCTTTGTTTTTACTGAGCCGAATTAGATGAAACGTAACTTACATTTGGATTAAACCCAAGTTACTAAACTATGTAAACCGCATCAAAATACGATCTGTGATTTATATACGTTGCCGGATCTAACTGACAGACAAAACTCCTCGATATCGTCGAGCTGAATTACAATTTAAAATATTTCCGATGTACGGTAACTATCCTTCGTCTATCTTAGAATGTATGCTGTTACCATATTTATGGCTGCACAGAGAGCCTAGTGGCTTAAGTGGTTAAGTTGACAGTGTGCCGAGTGCTGTGGGTTTACCAAACGGTACAAAACATGACATGTATAACTTTGTGAAAAATTTTTAGGCATGCGAGCATACCGCAATATTTTTATTCAACGTTAAAGCGACCGAAAATCTATTTTTAAATACGCGACTTCGTGAATTTGGACATGATTTAGGCTACTTGACGATCTAACAGTATTCTTTCTATTATCTTTGCTTCGATATAGTAGGTTACTTATTGTCTTTTTATACAGGTATAGGCAACTAAGGATGCATATATGCATAGGCAATCGACCAAAGATATATGCATTTTTCTTTGGATGGATATACAGGGATAATATCGTAGCGTACGATATATATCGACATTAAATTGTTGATACAGGAGGTGCCAAGTTATTTATTTTTAGTATAGCGGAATATTCGTTCTGAACGAGGAGCAGTACCACCAATATTCAGAATATTGTAGTCAAATATTATTAAATTGTATTAAGTAGTAAAGTAAGTACGGTTTCAAGGTTTTTTACAGCAAGTGCTGTACCGACAGCAAGAAGCCCTTACTTAGTTTATAAGATGGTATAGATGTTGTAATTGGTATGTTCATAGACAGTAAATATTAGTTATGTCTTGCTCTAACGTAACCTTTATCTTTATGCAAGGGCTTGGCTATAGTCCAGCGCGCTTACCGTTGTGTGGGTTGGTAAAACTTTATACATGTTCAAGATCTTTACGGAGAACTCTTGGTTAGATAAGTTTTAACAGTTAAAACGAGCGATGATATATTATTTAAACTGCAAATAACTGGTGAAGCGAGAGGTAAAAAAAACATACATGGGGTCGAGATCAGGAGAGCTCTGCTTGACACCAATCTCATCTCACCAATAGACAATCGCTGCATTTGTGGCATGGCCTTATTATACAAAATCCCCGAACCGTGAGGACCTAAGTACTTCATTTTAGAAAAGCTGATCTGTTACAGTGATCCCGTAAAATATGTAGGTACACAACATATGCATTCCAGCTTATTTGAAAGTTTCTTTTTTCTTGTACTTGAAAGTCATCTCAGATCGATCTATCCGCTTACAAATGGGCTTAAAATAGTAACCCAAACAATTTATATGGTCCCTAGTTCAAACTAGCGAGTTCTTTGTCTACCTACATATTATGCATTTACTGTAAAAAAATCAGCTATGCTAAATTAGCGTAGCTTTCGTGGTTCTAGAATATCAATTTATTATGGTAAGTATTTTTTTAAATTTGCTTTCAAATTACTTTTTCTGTCGATGCAATTAAAATTAGGTCAAATTGAAATTAATTATTATGGTATATCAGCAACCTCAATAACTCACGATGTGTTATGTGATTATTTTTACGTGTCGACAAAATAAACAAAGCACCACGCCATCTTCTCGATATCCCTAATTTATGTATTCATGGAGTGGATTTCAGTGTAGTCATTTATGCGAACGAAATAAAATGTCCTATTCCACATCACTAGGGATGTTAATTGACAACGTTTTTCCTTTTGCGGTAATGAGGCAGAATTCAAAGTAGAATCAAATACATTTTTAATTGTATTTTTATTCCGATTGAAACCTGTGCGTTGCCATGCAATACTGGTGACAGGATAATGCGACCTCATTATCTCGTATCCACACTCTGCTCTATCCGCGCTATTGGTATTACACCATAATAACAACAATCTAATATTAACTTTGTTTATAAGCTGTCCCTTTGTTGGGCACAGGCCTCTTCATAGTGAGAAGAGAAAGTTTAGGCTATAGTCACATGTAGCCAGTACCGGTTGGCAGACTTTATAGGTGTTTATATATTTTAGAACATTATGGATCGCTCTCAGATATGTAATCCTCATATTTTCCGTATTCACCCTTTAAGCGAGTCACTATGAACTGTTTAATATGCACTAAACTTTGATATTTGATTTGATAGTCAGATGGACGTGCCGTAGGATCGAAGGCGATACTTTTGCGTGGCAGTGCAAAGATCTTCTACTAGGTTATCACTTATTCTACTACTACTACTCCCTACTTCCCTCCTATCATTGGCGACAGAGTCTTGCATTAATTGAGATTTCAAACTTAGTGGTTTTCAATGGTCTGTTGCCATCATTCTGCTTATTTTAGTTGGTAAGCAAAAGTAAAGCAGAGCACCAAAAAGAGCATATCAGTCCCTGTTCTCCATTTCTTTAAGATAACTGTTTGGTTGTGTTTTCTGTGATTACTTTGACAGAACAAACTTAACGCAACTATGTTCATGACCCGCGACCGCTGCTTAGTATCTGGTGGCCACTGGCACATCTACCTCTAAAGGATAAATAAAGCAGAGGCATAAGTGCGAGCCTTGTCATTGCCAGTGCGACTTTTAAAACTGTGTACATACATGTACTCGTATGTGATAAACAAATCATTGTTTTAAGTTTAGGTCCTTTAAGTTTCAATGTTTATAAAACCTGTGTGACATGACATAACTTTTATCAATAGATACTTTTTAAAAACAAAATCGAAATAAGTATCCATCAAAATAAGTATCAACTTTGTAAGTAAGTACCTACAATAGAAACTTGAAAATACAAACTTCCATTGCAGTTAGAATTCGAAGTTAACGTTATACAATTAAAATTAAAGTAACCTATTTACAAAAGCATAAGTAACGTGAACTTAAATATGTATAATACCTATTGACAGTACGATTAACTAGTATAAGCAGCTATACAACTCACGCTAAATAATCAAATTTCCGACAGCAGGAAGCTTCGATATTCTATTGAAATACGAGCTCCTTCGCAACAAGAAAACTCCAATTATATAAGAATATAACTAACATTATTTACTTCTTACCGCGGCAAACTGTCCTAACATCATTTTGTAACGACTTTTTCTAATGATATAATGACTTTTCTAAATCAGATTGTGACAGATACGTTCTTATTTTGAAAACAGATTCATTTTAAAAATTTATTTCATGGCGAAAGTTAGAGCAACATTGTCATGCGTGACAATGCCCTCTTTTTATATTGATAGGTATTAATAAAGGGAATTAAATATAGTGACCACTAAAAATACTATTTGCACAGCAAAATATGCTTACTAAAATATATCATAATGAGCACTTATACGCCTCAAATCACGGCATTCCGTCTCGGAAGGGTTAGGTTATGTTAGGTTTCTTCTTAAACCCACCCACAAATCGGACTCCGTCGGCTCCGTCGACTTAGTTTGATCTCTTTAAAATATTTTAGTAAGCATATTTTGCTGTGCAATTAGTATTTTTGGTGTAACAAAGGCAAAAAATTGAGGAACAGTGAAATAGAGATAAAAAAGACAAAGGCTCATTTTAAATATTAGCGTCTCGACATTGCTGTATCTTAATATGTTACACAAGTTATTAAATACCTAATTAATATGGATGACAGTGCAATAATGAATGAGTAACAGCTTAAAGTAAATAGTAAATAAAAAAACAAATCGTAATGAATAAAATATTGGTGTGTTATAGATTTAAATACTATTTAAAGATGCAATTTGTTAATATTAATGCAGCTTCTAATCGGATCGAAGCTTGTCATGTACATACTATAGTTAGTTAAGGCTTTCCCTCGGGCAGGTGCGTTATTACGCATTTAGTACATTAGCAGCCAACCGGTTTACTGCAGGTATTAGTTAATGTACCTATACATAATATGTAACATAATTGTCACAAAAAAACACAACAATATGAACCTATCCATAGAGTACGATTCGATGCAATATTTTGCTACATAAGGCTGGTCATATTGTATATTTTCAATTGTAATGTGAGCACCAATAACTATTAAAAGTATTTCAATTTCGAATACATAAATGAATCAAAGTACTGATAAACGTCATTTCTCTAATTAGAATACGTGTATGAATGGTGTCTCCACGACAGTTTATTTCATAATAATTATAACAAAGTAAATTGCTTTAGTTGTCTTAAATGGTCAATTCGAAGTATTCGACGTTACAAATGCTTTACAAAAAATGCTTACAATATAAAACAAGATAATAGTAGTAGTTAAAGAGTTATTATTTTATTATATGATAAACGATTAAAATTGACTGATATCACAATAATCCATTGATGTGTAAACATCGGCACTATTCAAGCAAGGGTTGAAAAGCGAGAGTATACGGTTTCACTTTGTTAAAATGAATGAATTACTGGATCTTCAGTTACGGAATAATTCCCGTTACAAAAAATGCACAATATGACCAGCCAGTATTCAGTTGAATATATTTACATCTATCATAGAATCCTGTTTAGGATAACATGACAGCTTAAAGTTTTAACAATGATTGTAAAGTTAATGTACGCGAAAAGTACGAGGCAAAGACAAACAATTTGCAGCATTAAATATTCACATACGAACGTCATGAAAAATAACTAAGTAGGTGGAATTCCACAAACATAGTATTAGTATCACTTGAACAAACAAAGTTACGAACACCACAAGTGTTAAACTACGTGATGAAGTTGAAATGATATGATGCAAACAAATGAGCGTGAACAGGACCCCTAGCGGGCCGCGCGAGGCATGCGGGACTGGGCCGGAGTGGAAGCGAGCGCGGGCGCGCGGCTACGACACGTACGTGGGCGTGCGGAGAGGTGATCGCGCGGCACATGCAGGCGTGCGCCCCCGGCGCCACCTGGTAGTCCATGTAGTTGCCGTAGCCCATGTGGTCGCACGTGCAGGCGCAGTTCTCGATATGCCGGCGCAACTCGAGCTCCAGCTCCCACGGCGGCTCCATGAGCGCGTCGAGGCGGGCGGGCGCGCGCCGCGGCGTGCCCGCGCCTCCGCGCGCTGCGAATGCGGCCCCGGGCCGGACGCGGGCCGCACCTGCGCGACGCCACCTGCGTCCCCGCCCCCCGCCCGGCGCGCTCCACCATGCACCGGCGGCTAGCGCGGCCCGGCGCCGGCGGCGCGGCCCTCGCAGCGAGCTCGGGGCGCTACGGCCGAGAAGCGGCGGGCCGCGGCGCGCGCGTGTGCTTGCGTGTCGGCGCGCATAGCGTAGCGGCCGCCTGCCGGCTGGGGAATGCCGCGCCGCGAGCTCGGCCGGGCGCGCGGCCCGGGCGGCCCGGCCGCGCCGGCGCCCCGAGCTCCACGTGACAGCAGCCCTCTCCCGGGCCCCGCGCGACCTCCCGCCCGCCACCCTCTCCCGCTGCGACTCTCACCGCCGGACACGTCTTTCAAATGCACAATCGTCAACCATCAATTAACTCTGCGACGTAGGTACCTACATTAGTCGGAAATTGAATTGCAGATTATAAGATAACCAATTTGCTATGTAACGATGACTCGGCTGATCGACGATCACTTCAATGAGTTCTTTTGTTCCTCACAAACAAAGTAGGTTATAAAAGCGATATAATTACGTCCAAAATCAATTAATAATAAGAAATATTATAAACAGCAAAGCACACTACATTTTTAATTTGATGTAAATATGTGTTAAGATTGAGATTCATCTTATCATTTAAACATATTTATTTCAGTTAAGGCTAGATCTCTGATTAATCTAATATTTATTAATATAATCTAATATTTATGTCTTGGAAGCTAAGATACGCAAAGTTAACAATATACTATTTAACTTTTACTATTAGGTGTATACAGCATTTTATTAATATAAAATGAGATTCATACCGGCGGATGACCCCAGCGAGGCGCCTCTACGAGGCAAGTAAGTTTTAAATAAAAAGAAGTAGGTATTACCAAAGAGTTTATAAATTAATGTGGTTAGGAAGTTAAATGTCAATCTTGTGTCGAGGTTTTGTACTTTGTGAACCATTCAACACACAAACGCTTATGCTGCCGCACACTAAATATCACATAACATAATATATTTCTTGAAATAGTAACACGTCATAAAGGATATAAACAATTGAGTATTGAGTATTGAGGATGTATTTACATTATGCCAAGATTTTTTAAAGTAATTTATTTTCGAATATTCTGATAACATTAATAAATGAATAGCTGTGAGTAAAAATATCCTTTCTTTATACTTTACCTGCCTCAAATTTATGAGTGCTGAACATAATATAATAATATAAAGCGAAAATTAAATAATTTATATAGAGTATACATATATGTAAGTATATCAAACGGGCTACCAGATTCAACGTTAATACTGTGGCACTCGTAAATTTGAGAACCCGCAATCGGAGCTTGCCTAGTTTGGGTACAAATGGAAACATCGTAACTAAACAACAATTTATATTAGTGATTTTATGTGTTACGAGTCTCCACTTCATTATGCAGCACCAAAAATATGTCGCCGATATTAAAAAGTTTATTAAAGACGACCTGTCTGCAATAACTGGGTTAATACAAACCTTTCTGCGTGCAAGTAATCGATGGTATTCATCATTATGATTGTATATATTTAATTGAAATCTGCTATGTGTACATGTAGGGAATAATGGTGGCACCATTTATCAGTATACTAGGTATCAGTAATCTCATGAATAGTAGGTATCTCTACAATACATACAATGTTGGTATAGTATCAATGATGTCAATGTTTGTAACAAAGCCTATGGTATACATATTTTTTCGAAATTATGGAACATTTAGTGTATGGACACGAGTACATGGCATCACTAAGAACGGTAGCGTGTCTAGCAAGCAGACGTGTAATCATTAATCAGTGTTTCTGCAAGCTCTATGCGAGTCTCAAGCATCATTTATACAATTCACAGGCATCGTAATTTTTATTAACGGAATTAGGACGCAGGTGGCCTGGAGCAGAGAGGCTGCATGCGTGCGCAGCGGACAGCCGCGAGAGCTCCGGTCGGTGGAGCGCGCGGCAGTTGGCATGAGGCGCGCGCGGAGTGTTACGGGGCCCTTGCGGCGCGCTCACCCCGCCTCGGGGGCCACCTGGAACGTCCAGGTACGTCCATGCACTCACATAACCTACCGTTTCGCTGCTCACCACATCCCACACCGTACTGCATTCACCCCGACCGTTGCTCCACATCGGGCTACTCAATCAAATCAAGTGTACTGTAATCACCTCGTCGATATGATCGCTGGTGGCTGGAGCTCAACAGTTGGGCGAAGACTTGTTGCACTGCCAGATCTGATCTTTGAATACATTAAACTCATTACCATTACTCAAATATCATTTAGAATAACAACATATTTTCTCCCTCGTATAGAACGCGATACAAAATATAATAATGACTTGACAATGACGTACTGTGTTTGTACATACAACATAGTTATGCAAATAAATAATATGTCCATGACGATAAACATAATGTTATACAGTTTGGACCATAAAGTTAGTTGATCTGTTCTTTTATGACAGCAGCCACTGATTATAACATTATAGTAGTCTATTTGGATCTGGTTAGTAACAACTTTGGCAATTCTTGAAGTCGTGTTTTTGTGTCAAGTGCGGGGATGTGATTGCAAGAAGCGCGGTGATGTATTCCATCTTTGATTAAAGTTAATAAGAAATTAAATATTATTTGTGTAATGGTGCACAAAATTAACATTGCGTGTACAACCTACTATATCAGTTTAACTATAAATAGCTGTAAAAGTGTAAACCATTGCTCAAATAGTCTAGGTTGTTCACAGTAAGGCGCAAGAAATGACATAGTTAATCATCTTACCAACGCATAAAAAGTTATTAGTAAATATTCATAATATGTAATGAATTTAATACAATTATACCATAAAACAGACGGTAAGACATTTTGTCATTGATTAGTTTGATTACTAACAACAGATGAAATTTTATTTTAAAGCATACCAATTGCTCTTTATTCAAATCTTAATGTATTTCCACCAAAAATATGTTAACGCATTTTATATATTTGATATATATTTATATAACTCTACAATTCAATAAAAATACATAACATTATTGAAACCAATGGTATCTAGTGCCTAATACAGGAGCCAGGTGTAACCGTTAATAGAATATTATATTAGCATGTGAAGATTTCGCGCCAATTCAAGCGCGAGCTGCTTAGCTTTATAAATAATAAACAAATACATACAGGTGGTGCGGGGCAAGATGAGTTCAAAATGTTTGTGGCACGCGTGCCGCGCGCTCTCCGCCGGCTTGCTGCTGATGCTGCTCGGAGCTGCGATGGCAGTTATAGGTATTATATCATTCTTCTTTATTTTGATTTATTCTTCTTTATTATTTCCAACAATATAAAACCTTTAGCGAGATACAAAATCATAGAATGCTATAAAGCATTTTGTCTCCTCTATGTATATTTCAATAAAATGCCATAGTTATGAATAACAGCTATAAATAGTAAAAAGCCTCCATTACTTAAATAGAGAATTCGATAACTTTTATCAGACACTTTTTGGAAGACAAACAACTTATCAGCAAACCCTATTATCAACGGATAGAGATACCAATAAAGTATAATAATATAAGCATTTGACATGTTAATCAAAGTGTATAATAATAGGGGTACCTGATGTGCGAGGCTCCTGATGCAGAATAGTAAAATACCCCTTTAACAGTCATATGGCAAGTCAGTACGTAAAAATATTCTAATATCTCGATATTGATACTTTCGATATGTAGCAGTCATGTAACAGTCACTCAGTGAAATATTTCGTGTTTTTTTAATAATAATAATGGTTTGATAATAATCAAGCTAAAGGTAGGAATGGATATGGTACGATAATATGTAAGTACCAGAGTTTGTTTCTTAGATGTTAATTGAATTTAGATTGAAAAATATCTTTTACTATTCTGGTTCTAACTGCAAGTTATCGTTTTTAGGATATAGGTCCAAACATTTAGACCGATTAATAATAGCTTATTTTTAGTATCAAAGATGTCTAGAAATTACTATTCAAAATTATATGTGTGTAATATCTTTATCCGTACGTATTATTCTATATTGTTACAATTTTTATTTTCATATATTAGGATATGTACCGAAATTCATATTGCCTTTTCAAAATGTAATTAGATACAAATAATGATTTTTATTTGTCGTTTTGCAATATATAGCGTTGAAGGCACGCAAAACGTGTGCTACGCCGCGTGCTACGCCACGTGCTACGTCGCGCTACGAACTCTTCGTAGACATCTTCCGTAGGAGTAAAAGCAGTGAATGAGTCTACGTTGCTATACTTTTTTGTTACCTAAATAATTATATAATCTTTTATTGTTTTATACATTGCTAATTTTTGTTAGTTAGTAGCTTACAGATTACACAGGTCATAAATAAATAGGCTTAACTATGATTTTCACGTCGATCATTATTTCTCGAGTGAAACAAGCTAATTGTTCAGGTACATCGAAATAATGAGTATAACTTATTTATTTTTAACAAATTAAGTATTATTTTTGAATAAAACTACCTTTTATTAAGGTTGAATTTCAACAAATGGTGATATTTTATCAAATCGGTGAACTTTTTTTTGTATATTTTTAACTTTTATGTATTCTTTACGATATTAACTATTCCCATATTTATCGACATCAACGTATTGTTCAAGACTGAGGCGAAAATTAAGATTGAATTTTAGTTGCCAGCGATATGATACGCCGTCCACCGATAAATTTTTCTGTGCACCGATATGACAAGGCTCACCATCGAGATGATAAGTCTATCCACCGAAATGATATGTCTATCCACCGATATGATCCACCTTTTAACACTAAAGGAAATAAGTGGTACCTAGATACTTTTACAACAGTGAAGTTGACTTAGAAGTGAAGGTCTTAGGTCAGAAGATCACATTCAACGAAAACTGAGCTCTTAGTATAATCCAATTAAAATGCTTTGTATTATAAAGAATACAAAAAGGATTATTCTTTTCCGTATGATTTCCTGTATTCTTCTTCTTCTTCCTCTCCTTATCCCATTATTTGGGGTCGGGTCTCCTCACTTTCCTGCGCCAAGTCAAACGATCTTGGGTTGTCATTTCGTGCAACTGGGCTTTCTTGAGGTCTCTTTCAATAGAGCTCCACCAGGTCAACGGCGGGCGGCCTCTCCCTCGCTTTTGTTCTGGGAGGTTTAATGCAGTTCGGACCACATGATTTTCGTCTCGTCTTCTGACATGGCCATACCAGTGAAGGCGGTTTTCAGTGATTTTATCTGCGATTGGTGCAACTTTACAGCTTCTTCTTATATATTCATTGCGGATTTTATACAGTCGCGTCACGCCTCCCGTCCACCTGAGCATCTTCATTTCACTGGTATGCACCTTTTGTTCATGCGTCTTCTTTGTTGTCCAGCATTCAGACCCATATAATAACGCCGGGCGGACTGCCGTTTTATATACTTTACCCTTAATTTTGACGGGTATACGTGGGTCGCATAGTACGCCAGTAAGTGAGCGCCATTTTTGCCATGCGACGTTTATCCTGTAGGTCACATCAGCGTCTACATTGGCATCGGGTGTAAGTATGGAGCCTAGATATTTAAATTTCTCACCAGTGCGGATAGGTGTAGTTCCAATAGAAATGGTTTCTGGTCTAGTTTTGCCGCTGAAAGGGCATTTCAGATATTCGGTTTTGCTCCTACTCACTCTCAGGCCGTACTTTTCGAGAGCGTGGGTTGTTTAAAAGTTCCTGCAGTTGACTTGCGGTATCGGCAGCCAGCACTATATCATCTGCGTATAGAATTGTCCAGGGCAATGGAGAAAGAATATCCTTTTTAAGGTAGTCCATAGCCAGATTGAACAAGAGTGGACTGAGCACGGATCCTTGATGGACGCCTACTTTAACCTCAAAAGCCTCACTAACGCCGGCTAGGCTTCGGACTCTTGTGCTGACATTGTTGTTCATGTCTTGTACTAGTTCGATGTAGTATTCAGGTATAAGTTGAGCACGTAGGGCCTGCCATACTAATTTACGGGGTACTCGATCGAAGGCTTTTTCGAGGTCGATAAACGTAAGATGTAGGTCTTTGCTGTTAATTCTATATTTCTCCATCATAATCCTAATCGTCTGTATTGCGTCGATAGTCGATCTCGATGCTGTGAATCCGAACTGATTTGGCGATATTTGTGAGATGTTGGCGATTCGCTTGTTAATAACTCTTTCCCATATTTTAAGTGTATGTGAGGTCAATTTTATACCTCGATAATTCTCGCACTGTGCAACATCCCCCTTATTCTTGTAAAAGAGGAGTAGATAGCTTTCACGCCATGATTCCGGGATGCGTTTTGTGACTAAGATGACGTTAAATAGCTTAGTAAGCCAGTAAACAGCTATCGGGCCAAGAGCTTTCCATAGATCTGCGGGGACTTCATCAGGGCCTGTAGCTTTTCTGTTCTTCATTTTCATCATCGCGTTTTTAACTTCAGCAATATCTACTTCATTTATTGGTCCATAAATAGGATCACAGTGCATGGGGTCTTCATTTGGGAATTCTTCGTTTAAAAGATGTTGATAATACTCGACCCATCTCTCTTTAATTTGCGCATTGTCAGTTAACACAATTTGATCTTTACTTTTTATATACTTATTAACCTTTATGTCCATAGTTGATTTATGTCTCCATTTTGCGAGCTTAATTATTTCATTTGCGGTCGTAGCGTTTTCCAAATTATTGTAAAAATTTCGGTTACTATTTGCTCTTTCTTGTGCAACACACTATTTTGCGCGTTTTTTGGCATCTTTATATTGGTCCTTATCCTCCTCCAGTTGCGAGCTTTGCCATTTCTTAAAAAGCACTTTTTTATTTGTCAGGGTCTCTTTTACCTTATCGTTCCACCATTTTGGATCTTTTCCGTTTTGAATGGGTCCTTTAGAAGTACCTAGGATTTCCGTAGCTTTTGCTCTGCACTGTATTTCGAATTTAGACCACATATCGTCCGCCGTGTTATAAGTGACACTAAAATCAGTTTCGAGATATTCTTTTACAACAGCCTTTAGCAGTTCGCCCTTAGGTCCATACAGTTCCTTCCACTTTGTTCTAGGTGTCCTGTCGACTATTGTTTTTATCGGCTTTGGGAGGACGTATATGGCAACCAGTAAGCGGTGCTGTGTTGTGAGAGGTTCACCAGGGATTACTTTACAGTCTTTGAACTTCCGTTTTACCGTCATGTCCGCAATTATGTAGTCTATTTGTGACATGCGACCTGCACTTTTATAGGTGATCAGATATTCTCGTTTCTTTTGAAAGTTCGTATTTATTAAGGTTAGCGAATGTCTTGCAGAGAAGTCTAATATTTCTTTACCCTGTGCGTTCATTTCACCTATCCCAAACCCACCGTGCGCCGTTCTATCTGTAGTATTTTTGGCTCCTACGTGGCCATTTAGGTCCGCTCCAATTATCTTGTATTCATTAGATGGAATGCCGTGTATCAGATCATCTAAGTCCTCCCAGAAGTTCCTTTTCTCCTCCTCAGTGCAGCCTGTTTGTGGGGCATATGCTGATATTATGTTGGTGATTTTCTGGTCATCCAAAGCCAACTTCACAGCTATAATTCTGTCGCTTTTCCGAGTGACACTAATAATGCGAGCACAAAAGTTGTCGTCTAAAACTATTGCCACTCCATTTCTTTTATTATCTATGCCGTGGTATATGATCTGGTAGTTGTTGCCTATTTCCTTAGATTTTGAGCCTTTCCATTTTGTTTCCTGTAGGCAGCAGATGTTAATGCTCCTTTTTTGTAGAATTTTGCTCAATTCCTGGCTTCTTCCCGTAAGAGACCCCAAGTTCCATGTTGCAAGTCTAATCTTATTAATATTGTTCAAATGCGAATGTTTGTTCTTGTCCGTATGGCCGTCGCTTTGGGGGTACGCCTTAGTAATTACTTCATATGCCACCTTAGTCGCATTTGCGTCGCTTGTGGGGTACGCCCTAGTATTATACTCCTTTTTCATTTTATTGTGCATTCATGTGAGGAGAGATGTATATTGGCTATGAGTTTTACGGCCGGTTGCCACCTGACGCCAAGGCAGTGACTCTTCTGAAGAGCTTGGGAGCCGATGATGCTTTCCACCACCATCCCTTCTGCGCCACCCTGCCTGATAACGCAGCTCCACTGTCAACCTGTAACCTCATTACGTAAGGGCAGCTTTCCACTGGGTTGGTTGCTTCTTCCGCCTGCTCCGCCGTACTGATATCCATTATCTCCGCCTTCGCAGCCGTTGAAGTCTTCACCCGTAACCCTGGGCACGGGACCGTGATATACCCCGCGATTCTGGGTTCTAGCTCGAACTTCGCCACCCAATATCTCGGCCTACTGAGATATGGGGTGCCCACCCCCGCGACTGGGACGCGCCGAGCAAGACTTGCCCAGGTGGGAAGCAAAGAAGGTAACTCTGCCTCCCTATGGGCCGGGTTAATGGCTGTGTGTGATGCCACAACCAAACGCTTGGTTCCGATACCGGGAATCGAACCCGAGCCTCCTGGGTGAGAGCCAGGTATCAGGTATGATTTCCTGTATTTAAATTAAATAAAAAAAGAAAACAAAGATCTCTTAGAGGTCTACTTAGCTTATATACATATGTCAGCTAGGGTGAACAATATTATTCTAAGGCTTTACGTTTAAATCAGTTTTTTAATATTTAATTGACATAATATTTGTACTTACCTATTACTCTTAAAATGGCAATATTAGAAATTATTATATACTTTTTCGTTTTTTTTTTTATTAAAAGTCACATAAAAAAGGAATGTCTGTCTATAGCATTCGTCGTTCTGTCTTTTCTAAGGTGCTCTTCCCTCAATAAAGGATCATTTTTAATTCTGGCTTTTCTTCTTCTTTCGCATAATCTCTTCCTCTCTTTCTTTTCCTCCTCAGTAAGCTTTTGCCTCGGCATCCTTAAAAAAAATTTGGTTATTAAGATATTTTCCTTAAATATCTCAGAACTAGAAAATATTTTTCTAAATAAACCTTTAAATTTCATTTAATTGCCATCATCATCTCAGCCTGTTGACGTCCATTAATGAACACAGACCTCCTCCAATGATACTCTTGTTCATCTACAATCCCACGGTACCCTATGCTATAACGACATATTAAAAAAAATGTGCATGAACATTACTGGTTAAATATGAAGTCAAGTGAAGAACAGCCTGTCGCCGGGCATGAAAGCGCGAGCACCGCGCCTACGAAACATTTTTTGAGTATTAACTGAGCTGCCACAAACCCCCAGCATATGCCACAAGGACCCCCAAGGGATCCGTGGTCTTTTTTTTTTCACCGACGGACGTGATAATTTTCACCGATATGATAAGAAAAATTGAATCGGTGGCTAATTTCTCATATCGGTGTTTTAACCCTTAACAGCTTAACAGACTTGGTTATCGGTCGTCAAGATATCATGAGGTTGACTAAAGTGGCCTTAACAATGTATAATGGTCATTAAAACAGTGAATGCAGATGGTCATCAGAGGGAACATAAAACGTAAAAGGAAGATGGTACCTAACATAACTTAATGCATTTAAAGGGTTTTCTCCAAGAAATCATAGAGTTTAAAGTTTTAATAATAGAGGATTTTAATTTAAAATATCAAAATAAGATCAGATGTAATTTTTTGTTGTCTTTGTACAGTTACGCCTGCTTTCTTTTCTTTTGTATAGTATTTTTTTGCAACCGTCATTTACTTAGCTCTTTTTATACGATATTCATAACGATACAGTATTAGGTAAATACAGTAGATCTATTGACAGTACAGTGCATACTCAATTGCATATTTCATGATTTTTGTTACATATTTTATTTGTCAAATAATTTATATACGTACGGCGGGCGCACGCGCAAGCACGTTCTCACGAGCTTGTTTGTGTGTGTGTGTGTGTGTGTGTTAACAGCAATGGTGTACAATAGTGATGCTATACACGTGTGAGTTCCCGATATACTTTAGTATGTACCTAGTCCAATAGGCAAGCGTTTCCTTCGGTACGTAACGAGGCTGACGCTTCCGGCTCGAAGCCTCCGGCCGCTCGTGGACGCCATTGATGGCGCTGCACACGAGCCTGTTCGCGCCATTGTTACTACTCCGATCAATTTTATGATTGCCACTCATATTGTTACCACTACCAATTATTGTTCGAATCAGCACACGATGGCCTATATTTTCTGTTTCGCGCCAAGTTATGTTCGGCAAATAGTCGCGTTTATTTTAGTATAAATAGCCCGTTTATGTTCGGACCTTTTTTGTATTATAGGCTGTTAGGGATTTGTATTTATTTCTGAACTGACTTTCTCGCACGGTTTTAGAAGTTCTAATTTCATGCAATAACTCTAATTTCATGCAAGGGTTTTAATATTTAGTATTATAAATTTCGATTGATTTGGTTAAACATCAATAATAATTATACTTAATCAGATAATACACATAGATTTACAACGATAGTTTGTACTTATAGGGTAGCCAGAGGAGAATTACAGTTATATACCATATTTCTCAGCCCGACGTAATAGAGGCAAAACTTTAATTGTCTGCCAGTCACAAATACAGGCTACTGATATATTTCTAACAAAAAACCAATAACGCTTTACCACATGCTCACACGTACTTACAGTAACTAATGCTACGGAGTCAACGAGGTAGTTAATCCTAGAAACTGAGATGAGATATAGTTCTGCCCATTCGTTAATTTGCATTAAAACATTGGAACGATAGGTTCATATTTACAATGACTGCATTGCCTTTTATTAAATACGAGCTGAAAATCATAAAAATGAACCTAAACGATATATTTGTTTATTTATGATATGTAATGGTTTTATACCTAACTAGCGGTGCCCGCGGTTACGCCTGCGTTTATCGTTACTGCGCCGCCGCAGTGGGTCGTAGCGTGATGTTATATAGCCTATATAATAGCCTTCCTCGATAAATAGGCTATCCAACAGTTAAATTTTTCAATTCGAGTTAGTAGTTCATGAGATTAGCGCGTAGAAATAAACAAACTCTTCAGCTTTATAATATTAATATAGATTATGACGACACCTCAGCTAGGTTCTTAGGTTAAATCAATCTACAATCTTTGAACTTCATAGCAACAATAGCACTTAAAATAAAATTGCTTATTATTACTATTATATGTTTATTTAAGATGTATATACTTACTAGCTTTTGCCCGCGGCTTCGCTCGCGTTAATTTAGAATTTGACAATCAATTTGGGTTGTACTCGTCTGTAATAACATAATTCAATCATGATTCGAAAGACACGTGGCGCCATATATTATCATAAGAACGTTATTGTTGTTTTCCTCGGGAACAGTAATTTTTTTCGGGATGAAAGGTAGCCTATGTCCGTTTCTGTATACCTGACAATGTATATTCAAAATTTCAGAATGATCGATTTAGTGGTTTAGGAGTGAAAAGGTAACAAACAAACAAACAAAAAAATAAACTCATTTTCGCTTTTATAATATCACTGGTTAAGAAGTTACGATAAAGAAACGGCTGCTTAGAATTACACGAACATTATTTCTAATTAAATAGATAGTAATATGTATAATATATGTATAGGTAAGTAGTTTGAGATTTAAGACTGAAATGTTTAACATTTATTGACACCGTTGCTTAGTACCAAAAGGCTTTCGACATCTGCAGTCATAAAGTGAGTGTTGACCTGAATGGGTTTTCTGGAACTAATACATAACGTAAGTACGAACCGCGTTTCAGCATAAGCTAGCGTCAAGCCAAAGCATTAGTTCGATATACACATAGCATACACATATCGTATTATGTAGCTGCAGTATAGGTTTCCCGATGTATTCACCAAATAGATTAATAGAATTGGTGCAGCTGCTGATAATTACCTAGACCAAATACCTAAGAACATTTTCGGTCACCTAACCATCGGCAGTAAGAGTAATCATCGAATCGCATCCATGAATTAAGATAAGTTTATTAATTACAGAAAAGAAAAAGAATACGGAAATGTATTCGTAGTATTTTGAATTTAAAGTTGGTTTAAAGTTTAAAAAATCAATATTTTAAAATATTTCTTGAATACAATAATTTAATATTTCCACGATAATAATGTGTTGATAAAAGTATTTTATCTGTGTTAATAACAGAAGTAGCATACGAATGTAGAAGAGTTGTTTAAAGTGATGGTACATTAATCAACTTAAAACTAAGAACCCACTGAAGAAATGTGGACTGGTGAAAAAATAACGCGATAAAAATGGCATAGTGCGAGAAGCAGACATTAAAATTACTGCCAATAACACTTTAGCAATATGGACAGTTCGAAATAGGATCGAAGTCTGTCTATGTCTCATTATTGTTCCAATGGATTTAAGTCTTTTGTTGAAGCATAGTTAGTTAGTTGGATGTGTGTTGTCCGCACTTAGCTCCACACTTGGGGCATTGTGCGTAAGTGACTGATGCGAAATATTTTTGTTCAGTTACTCATACCACCTCAGCGTCATCCAGAAAGATAATAGGGTACCGGTGTTGCGCAATACTTCCTTTATCGTTTCTGGACTGTTTACTGTCTTTTTCGCCCGTAGGTTACTCACGCTTTTACAATGTTGGAGCACGTGAGCCGGTGTCTCCTCAGTTTCCATGCAGCCCCTACATAAAGGGCTGTCAGGTATACCGATGTTGAAAAGGTGTTTGTTGAGTGAGCAGTGCCCTGTTATTATACCCACTAGGTGGCGTAGGATTTTCCTTGTAGTACATAGGAGTTTGCGCGACAGATGTTTGTCTTGTTGAAGCATAAAGTTTATATTACCTACACTTAGTTAAACCGTTACTTTAGTCTACAGTAAGTTATCATCAGCCAGAAGCTACATGTTTATAGAATACAATGACATATTAAAATTAAGTATGGAGTGTAATTTTGGCGTTATTAGTTTATAATAAGTAATAAAGAGTAAAATGTCACTACTCCATACGAACGTATTGACTCGTCAAATTATTGTTATCTACCCAGATTCAAATATATAAATTATAGAAACAATCGCACGAAAAGGTGTCTCCACTAAGAAGAGTGAGCTCATACTATACATATGCTCGATAGAGAACGATGGATTTTCAATGCAAGGGAGCGTGATAATACTATATATATTAATCTACGATATATAAGTACCTATCATACATTATATTATATGGGTATTGTGTAACGTCCAGAAAGGTGGTCATATTTAAACGTAGTAGGGTGCATGTAGGGGTGCAGTTATATATGATTTAAACTTTTCCCCACGTTTATTGGCACTTGACTTCTATTGTTATCAATAAATCTCGTGTCACGGTGTTTGTGGTCGCACTCCTCCGAAACGGCTCGACCGATTTTTTATAATTTTGTAATGTAGGTATATTTGGTAGGTATGAGAATAGGTCGTAAAGTATATTTATACCGCTAGGTGATAAGGGTGTCCCTTTCGAATCTATACTAATAATAAAAAGCTGAAGTTTTTGTTTGTTTGCTTGAACGCGCTAATCTCAGGAACTACTGGTCCGATTTGAAAAATTCTTTCAGTGTTAGAAAGCCCGTTTATCGAGGAAGGCTATATGCTATATAACGTCACACTACGATGCAGTAACGATAAACGCGGGTGAAACTGCGGGAACATCTAGTGAATTTATATGACGGAACAACGTTTGCTTGGTCAGCTAGTTTTACTATAATCTTGTCTATCTGATACAAAGAAACCTGCGTGACGATATGTGCGATAAGAAGATTTAATTATATGTAAGTATTGTATCCATTAGTTTAATTCAACATGACTATTGCATCCTTACAGGGTATTACGCGGACACGTTGTCTGTGGCGGAAGAGATCCGCGGCAACGCAACCATATCGGTGAAAGACGAGGCGCGAGGATTCCATCTCAACAATCTCTCTTATGCTGGACCTATCGTCATGGGCTTTGGAGGTCAATATACTTAAATTCTTTTTCTTAAGTTTTCTTGTAATTTTTTTTTCAAGTTAACCCCTCTAGTTAAGCTAGAATACGTCTTGAGTTAGGAGTGGGTTCACGTCGGTAGTGCAATGGGTGGGATTCGAACCCGCGACCTCTCGATTGCAAGTCTAATGCCTTAACAATTGGGCTACCACCGCGTAAAGAATGTTAATATTAGACAATCTTTTTAAATAGATTTACTGTTACCAAATAAATTAAAACAAAATCATATAAGTTATTATAAAAATACTAACTGCAAATACGACTAGTAAATTATGTGACGGAGGCTCTCAGGAGCATAAGCATTAGGGTACCTTAGGTAAGTGAAGTCGAAAGGTACCGGTGTTATCATATCGTAAAATATGATAAGATCACGTGTCATTTTGGTACTTGTTTGATATTCGTACTTATATATATTTTAAAACTTTCTGATTAAATACCTATTCTTTAAGAATTGTCATACATGATACTATACTATATATAACTATGAAATATACTATACTATATAGTACGATAAATTGTTAAACCGACGCGAAACAGCGCGGATTACACACAGCCAACCACAGAACAGAGACCAACTAACTAACTAGGTATATTATACAAGATACCATAATATGATATTGTATCTTAAACTTGATAACAACAAGACTTCGGCAAATTTTTTAGAAAAGTGAAATACGTTTCAGGTTTCATCGTGGTGGCAGCTTGTGTAATGACATTCGAGGCTCGCGACAGCGCGGCCAAGGTGACGCCGGCGCGGCCGCAGGCGATGCCGCGACCGATGCCGCGCCGCGGCGGACCCTGCGCCGCGCCTGCGCGCCTCGACCAGCTCGGTGTCTACCGCCTGCCACACGTCCTGCCGCATGTCCTACCGTTGCCACACGCCCTCCCACTCGCACCACCACACAGACTCCGACCGAGTCACCACCACAGGTATTTCAACACTCTTAAAGTTTCGCCACACAATACCCCACGGTCAAATCGTTTCAAATTTCAAATCCCATAAATTGCAAATCTTAAATTTATATTTGTTCATGTAATAATAATGTGTTATATCCAGCCCCGTAGTTAAGCTATTTGATCGCTTCAATGCCTTGGTCACTTAGATATTGTATATGTCATCGCTTTTGCCACATGTGAGGATGTGAGTCACAGACAAAGCATCGATGTGAATTGAGGGCGGGATGGATATATAGAGTACGAACGGCATAGGGCAGTCAGTATATGTGACACAGAGTTGGTGGTGAAAGAGCGAAGGTACGGGCCCGGTTTGGCTCCGCGCCGGACTTGCATAGCGGGAGCGGGCGCGCCGCGCTGCCTGTGAGCGCGTTGCGCCGCCCGCTGCGCCGCTACGCGCTCTCCGTCGACGAGCCGCCACACTCAGCTGTTAGGTAACGTTCCCCCATCATGTCTACACCGCTATTCTTCATCTATATATTATTTCCCATTCTAGCTTTATATACCTAATAGTTTGTTGTATAAACTATTGTATGTTGTATTTATTTTGCAATGATCTATCTACTAAACTATTAGATAATATTGTTTAAGTTTGATATTTTCTCTGTAATTATCTTAAGTAAGTAGGCTTAACTTATATGGTTTACTTGTCGAAAAATATACGTCAATAAATTGATCGGCAATCTAAATCAACGCATTCTCGTTATTATATTATACGTGTAAGGAAAAGAAAAGCCTTTGATATCGTGTGATAAAAATGACAAGAGAGAGTACCTATATAGTTTTTCGGGTTCTTAGATGTTGATACACAGGTGTAGGTATTTGAACAAAATCTGCGATGAATGTCCGCAGTGCTAGTGCGGCGGAATCAGAGTGCGGGTCGCAGTCGTCGCTTGCGCTGGACTTACACGGCAGCGGTGCATGCGCCGGCATCACGCTGCGCGTGCGCGACAACATGCGGCGCCGCCCGCTCGCCCGACAACAGCGGCTGCGCGACGACACCGTACATCGTCAGTATTTATTGTTACATTCATATGTTTTAACAAGAATAATTCAAGTAGATAAACTTAATCGAAATGTCAAAGATGGAATGTTGAGGTTAGGAATTTTCGCGACTATTATGGTGTTTGTTTTTTATAATGTAATTCCTTACTTTACCTTAGAAGTAAGTAGTTTTGATATAATGCAATAACTGCCCCTTTGTTCTCATCGGGTTCATGTGCGCTTAAGTTTGCAGGCTATTGTGAAGGTTCCTTTTAGGTCAAGGAATGTAATATTGCGTTCTTCTATAACTCGCGAAATGTGTTTACCTGGAATACCTAGAGAGCTGAGCAGATATGCGTGTGCTCAGCCCTTCAAGTATAGATAGGTGTGGGTTAATTTACCTATAGTTTGTACTAAATAACTGAGTTAACTGTGTATAATGTGCTCCGACCATTTTGATTGGAAGTCCGCACCATACAAAAGATCGCAGCAAATACCTTATGTTGAGTTTCCGCTGTAAGTAGAGATTCGAAATCGATTTTGTATTTAGCTGACGATAAAACAATTTCTTTTGTACAAACCTTTCTGAAGAACGACAATAGCAATGCAAGGAGATCGTATATAGGTAGATCCATTAAAATTTGGGTAACGGTGGATTACACTAAAATGAAAATAAAAGTAAAGAACTTTGGATATCTGCCACTGATGCCCGCTTAAACCGTCTAACAGATTTGCATGAAACATTGCAAACTGATAGACAATTTCCTGGATACACATGTATAAATTATTTGACTTTTATTTCGGTAAAGTATTGTATGCTACTTTAACAACACTCGTTCCAGTGGCGTAGCGTAGTGGGGGCGGCAGGGGCGGCCCGTCCCGGTCGGCACTTTTGGGGCGCCGCAAAATTACACAATAAATAATAATATCTTGTAAATATTTGAAAATCATACATCTGTACAGTACACAATAATGATGTGTCTATTCTTGCCAAAAAGTTCTTTAAAATGACTGTATATTATAGTCTTTTGAATTGAAATGCCTAAATAAGAGGGCGGCAAGATTTTCTCCCACTCTACGCCTCTGACTCGTTCTGTTCTGAACTTATCCATAGATGGCATTGTTTAAGAACGTATCTAATCACTTTTCACGGTCCGTGGTTAGTACTATCTCAGTATTTATTTTTTTATGAACAATGCCTTTCGGGCCATGTAGGTGATGTACAATACGTTATTCCTGCGTTGTGCAATTTGCAGCTAATTTACGAACGTCATTGCCGATGGCGTAAGTTTATGTGGTCAGATAGTCAATGTGTGTTTCGTTAGTTCGAAACACACATTGTGCGGGTTCGATTCCCGCACAAGTCAAACATTTTTGTGTGCATGAACATGGATGTTTGTCTTGGTCTGGGTGTTTCTATGTATAATATGTATGTATTTACAAAAAAAAAAAAAAAAGTATATATGTATGTTTATCCATTGTCTAGTACCCATAGTACAAGCTCTGCTTAGTTTGGGCTAGATGGTGTTGTGTGTATGTGATAGAATATTATTATTATTATTATTATTATTTCATACATATATCCTTTGGTTCAATGTTTTACCTTCATAAACTGTGATTCGTACAAGTATTCATACGTAGATGAAAACTGTGCATCATATGCCGGTTATATCAAACGGATACGGATCAGATGAAAACCTAGCTCCAAGCTTCTTACTGAGGAAAGTCTGTCAAATTTCGTTTAGGACTTTTTTGCGTGAAGTCACCAAAACAGAAACATTATTTTGGATTGTAAAACCTCCAGATAATTGATTTCAAACAGTTTTCAAAAGTTTGAAGATAATTTTGATAACTAAAGACGGTATAGTTTTATTTTTAAAAGACTCGTATTTTTGTTATACAGCTACGCCAGTGGCAAGTGTTAACAACATAAATATTGAAGAGGATTCCACATTCAGGTAACGGCTTATTGCATTTATATTCATAATATTACATTGGTTGAGGTTCCAGTTTTGATTCTCGCGTTAAAAAATATATAAATAATAAAGAAATCTGCTTGTACTTGCTACACTCTAGACCAACGTCAGGTTCTGAGTATAGCTGGCAAAATGTGAATGTAATACACAATTAGCTGAATAATCTACTATGTTGCGATGCATGCTTTTATAATGACAACATAATTTAAAAAATTACCTAATTGCAGACAAAGTCCACGATAAGACAGACAAATGACTTACAAAAAAAAACATATTTCAAGTAATTTAGACATAACTGTAAAAATGGCGTATTGATTTAAATCACTACTTAGTGGCCTAATCCGAGCGTTGTGAGTTCGAATTCCACACGAGTCAAAAATTGTGTGATTCACTAATGGTTGCTCCGAGTCTGGGTGTTTTTTGTGTCTGTTGTTTGAATGTCACTCTTAAGATTGAAGTTGTCTTTTAAGAAGAAATATTTCAAGCAATTATTTTATACTAGCTTTTGCCCGCGGCTCCGCTCGCGTTAATTTAGAATTTGACAATCAATTCGGGTTGTACTCTGCTTGTAATAATATAATTCAATCATGATTTGAAAGATACGTGGCGCCATCTATTATCATAAGAACGTTATTGTTGTCTTCCTCGGGAACAATAATTTTTTGGGATGTATTGATGTATGTAGCCTATGTCCTTTTCTGTACACCTGACAATGTATATGCAACATTTCAGAATGATCGGTTCAGTGGTTTAGGCGTGAAAAGATAACAAACAAACAAACTCATTTTTCCTTTTATAATATTAGTTAGGATTAGGATAGAATCCTAATCCTAAGATTAGGATTTGTATAAACCTACTTTTTTGTTTGGTAAGTGAATAGCGATCGCCTAGTGGGAGATTGTAGAACTGCTACGCAGATATCTCGAGTTCGATCTCAAGGCTGACCTCTGACTTTTCGAAGTTAATTATTAATTAGTTAATTGCTGCTTGCTTTAATGGAATGGTGAAGCAAAACATCGTGAGGAAATCTGAGAGTTCTTCATATTGTTCTCAAAGATATGTGCAGTCTGCCAACCCGCACTGGGCCAGCGTGCTGGACTATGGCCTAAACCTTCTCACACCGAGAAGAGGCTCATGACCAGCAGTGGGCAGTTTATATACAGAACTGGTATTTTTATTATTATGTAAGTGAAAATTGGTAAACTTTGGCTAACTCCTAACCCCTCGAGAGACAGGCATGTCTATAAATATGTACCTACTTGTGTCATATACGCACTAACATACGTAAATATTCATATATACACTTATATTATCCCGTGTGTATCGTCACAACTGTACCATATTCTAAAATAGTAATTTAAATTCAATTCGCCCTTAATAGTAGATAACGCTAACGTTATCAACTGCATAATATAACGTAAATATATTTTTACTGATGTTTGTGTAGAAAAGAAGATGAGGAGCTAAGTAAAAACAACATCGAGCTGGCTCAATTGTCGGTGGAGCGCCAGCAGCGCGCTTGTAGCGCGCCGCCGACCACGCGGCTGTCGCCGCCGCCCTCGCCGCAGCTCGTCGTCACCCCGAGCTCGCTCCCCGACCCCTCCGACCACGACACTTGCATCACCATCGAACTGCCCCACCCAGCACCCTACGACAAGTGAGAACAACCCCCGTCTCGCTTGCACGAGACACAGGAACATACCACGTTATCAAACGACTCTTGTTGATAGTATTTTGTATAAATTATACAATTTTTTCGGTTACCGTTTTTATATAAATGTAAATTAATAAATGTATTGTACATATATAACGCACGTACCGAGTTTTCGATGTGTCTTCATAAAAAAATGGCAAGAATTATTAATTATCTATTTTTTAGACCCACTATTGTAACGTATTAATAACTGGTGTATGCTTAAGAGTTTTTTCATTATTGTATAATAAGGCCGGCCTGATTCAGGTCATGTGTTTTATTCTTAATAGAATTTAAATAAGAAGACGCAACAATTTTAAAGCTACCTACCCTGTTTAATTTAAATTTAATTTAAAAATTATATAATTATTAATTATGGCCATATTGTGACCTGACATGTTTGATCATAGAATTATGGCTGTTAACAAAAATTAATCCAACAATAATAGTTATAAATAGACAAATAAAATGATCTCCCACAACTGGTTTAATGAAATCTTCTATGTGTAACCAAAATTAATCGGTTTATGTTCGGCGTCCGAGTCTTGAGGTGAACAAGTTAACAGCCATGACTTTCTTTTATTTTCTGCGTTAGACAAGTACCAAAAAATAATTAACATAATATATACACAGATTATTTACAAGAAATATTAATTAAAGAGAAAAATAAAACAACAAAATTAAAAAGCGTCATAATATTCCTCCGCATCGTCGTCAATTGGCAACGTGCCCAGAAGACTGGCAGCATTGCCACGTTGAATGGCAATACTTATTCTTTGTACAAAGAAAATACCAGCCCTCTGTTCACGTGAAGAGTCGATCAGCCGCTTAGCTAGGTCTCTATAAACAGATCTAGGACTATGACCCCATGGCCCCAGCAGCGTTTCGACACCAAACGGCTCAAATATGTACTCACCAATAAGGTTTTGATATTTGCGGCGATTCAGCGTCTCAGCTGATGCAGCAGCAGCACCAGCACAAGCCGCTGTGCTAGAAAGATGTGATGGTGCAGGTGTGTTGACACAAGTTGCATCACACACCAAAGGCCTACCCATTTTCCATGGTAGTAATGACATACCATCTGGTCTCTTGCCATCGTCGCGTACCAAGCCGTGTGGTTCAAGCTGAGCCGGAACGCCAGCGGTGACAAGATCCCGACGGAGTATGTTATTCAGGTTGGCGTGATATGCGACTAGCACTCCTGCTGCATGACAGGCCATGGTAACCAAAACTATTGACGGCTTCTCCACAAAGAGAAACACAAGAAGTACCTAAGTGCAAACAGCAAGGAATGCGGAAGGTCGTATCGTCCAACATGGTACCTATGTTGGACGACGGCAGTGCCTGAAGCGAAAGACCCGACTCCCACTCCCTGACAGCCAGCAAGCGGGCACGTTCAGCAGCACAGGACGATATATTTATGAGATTCTCTCGAACTATGCTGCATAACGGCCCATCCCACTGTCTCTGTGTGAGTCAGTTTTCGGGTAAATCAGTGCTTGGGCAAGCAACTCTGCAAGCATTCACAGCGTCGGTCATGCACAGCACTTCAGAATTGACCAGTGTAGGTGCCAAGATTTTCCTGGTCAATTCCTCCGTCCTATAGAAGACAGGAACGCTGGTAGACTTACATCAGTAATTTTTCGGATGCCGAGGCCGCCCAAGCGAACTGGTAAGCTCGCTTGTAGCCATGCCCGGTCGTTGATTGCCACATTTAAAATTTTAATAAGGGTGTTCTGTATAAATTTATAATTTTTTCTAAAAGTGTCAAATATTTCCAAAAATTTAGGGACGAAAAGACATTATCGGATAATTGTAAAAGCCGAATATATATTAATTTTGAATAACCTGTCTGATGGCGTTGACCGCGAGTCTCTAGCTCTTACGGTTCTTGAGTTGAAAGTTGTATAACAAACAGACGGACGGACGGACAAAGCTGTTGTATAAGAGATTTTTCGAACTCTAATAAGTTTAACTTAATCGCCTACAGAGAAGTTAGATATGTGTTGCAAGTGTTTGCTAGGACCTCTACGTAGTGACGCTCGTACTCGTAGCTCGTAGCGCTACATCGTAGAAATGCGTAGCATTGCGTAACCCCAATGTTGTTCGTGGTTGCTGTTGGTTAAAACATGATAAAGTGTTGCTAATTTTCAACGATCTGTTGTATTAGTGTATCTGTGTATATCGATGCATAAACTAATATACAAAGGCCTTAAAACATGTTCTTAAAGTTCTAAATCAATCATAATAATTAAAGAGGGTAAATTAAATTAGGATTTGATAAAAAAAAACATAAAATATTACGTCAACGAGCAAAGACAAAAGTGTGCCAAGTGCATTTTCCAGAAAATCATCTCTTAATTCAAGCATACTCATCTAAGTTTAGAAATGGCACTAGTAATTAACTTTGTCTTTTCCTCATTTGTATTTAATTATTAATTTCATCAATAACAATCATAACTAATCAATTTAAAAAATAATTATCCGTTGTTAAATTGAAAGACTGATAAAAGCGAATTTCATAAAAATAACCACATAATTTTATTATTACTATAAAAATAATAATAACTACATTAAATTGTAAACGAAGCATGCTCGTATTCAATAATAATAATTAATTGTGAGGGTAACAATGTTTATTTTTAAATATTGGCAATATTATGCCACTTGAATACAGATAATAAACGTGATAATTGGCCAACAAAATATGTTTGTGTTGACAACATCGTGTCAATGTAACGAGCTATAAATGGAGCGCTCGTTTCAAGAGTCTATAATGTATTTTTATACAGCCTGCCACATAATTAATCAGTAAACTAAGTATAAAGCTAAGCTCTAAATTAAGATTACTGGCGCAAAAGCGATAACACATTAAAATAGGTTTAAAAAAAAATTGTAAATAAAAGACCGTAATAACTATGCCTGGTTCTAATATAATTGAGTCTAGAGCCTAGCTGTTAGATGAGATCCTAACATTTCTGGTAAATACATATATATGTAACTGTTACACACTTCTACCTATTTCATCAGGAAAAGCAGAAATTATGTCATTATGTTTGTTTAGTTTCAGATTACAAATTAATTATGTAGCAGGCTGTATATTTCTTATAGTTTAAATCTCACTTATTTTAATATTTTTGCATGGACAACAGTTTCATATTCATTACTACACCTAAGTATAATAGATGTGGTAATAAATGTGTACTGATAATAACATACTGCGCACACTAACCTTCTATATTAATTTTAAAATCATTATGATCATGCATTTACGTCATAATCAATATTATTTTCTAATAAAACTTACTTTAGGGTGTGTATATTAGAGCTAAGATGTGTTTTCTAGCTATGTTTAACTACGTGTATTTTTCAAACGATACGCGAATACCCAGAGAATCTAATGAATATAATAGTAATAACTTTGTCATTATACGGTACATTATGCTATCAAAGAGTATCTTAAACCGAAACAAGCACGTCGCGTGCAGTTTAATTTCATTGTTGTCAAGACTAAATGATCGCTGCTGCTGCAAAAGTCCTGTTAATTTCGTTGCATGTAAACAATTCGGTTTTTGCTTGTGTCGCATTTCAAACACATGGTTTGGAGTCGCAATAGCATCGTATAGAAAAGATCTTTTACGACGACGATGGGGTAGTCGGAGCCACGTACCCACAGTCTGACAGCCAGACAGTAAAACCTTTTAGCAGCGTTTTGATCAATTCAGTGCGATTCATAAACTCGCAAGCCAATGTATCTCCGGATACGTGAAGCTTTCCATGCTCAGAACAAAGACGCAGATAGATTTGATTGTATCAATTTGCTTACTGATAACCACAATGTGGTTATGAATTAGTTATATCTTGCCTTGCTATGTACATAATGTATAATACTTACAAACTAGCGCCTTGATTAGTACCTAAACGAAACATTGAGGTAGTCGCATTCACAATGTTTGATTATGTAATATAAATGTGGGCCCTGTCACCCGTAGTAGTTCTATTAGCCGTAAATTATACTAAGAGCCATTCCTAAGCCAAACGCATTTACTTTTATTACAATCAGAAACTGTCATGACTTTGCTTATGTGTCAGCCTTACGATTAATAGATTGCAAGTTTTCATTTCTAACACAAACTATAGATAAGTAGATAAAATAGTATATTTATGCAACTAATAATATTATTATCTTTTTTTTATAGTTCTCATATTATTATTGTTCTTTTTCTAAGTCCTATTGACATTTAGAAACAGACAATAAGTATAAGCAGATAGTTTAGAATTACAATATAATAGCACCGTTCTAGGTATATCAGAAATGAATTCGAGTAGTTATATATATTAAACCACTGCTATTGATATGTAAATAATCTTACAAAAGACTTACTTTCTTTTTGCATATAGAAAACTATATAATTTTATGTATGTATAAAATAAGAAGCGATTATTAAAAGAAATCTGCTACAAAAATTCATTGAAGAATATAGGTGGTGATTCAAATGCTCTTAGAGGTGCTTTACATTCTGATTTAAGTTTGAATTCACTCTGTGTACATAACTAGATACACATAATTTATTTCCATAAAACATCGTGAATCATACAGAGCTTTCGCTTCCTTCCTTTAAGTGGAACGACAACGAAAGCCGTGGTTCGACTACAAAAAGTAAAACTGAAATTCTATTATCAGCAAAAGATTACGTAGCTTAATAGTTTTAAACAATTTTTAATTTAATAGTTTTGATGTCACCTGCTTCCAGTACATGAAAGAATGCCATTTCAATCAATCAGTATTGTATAATTTTAAACTAATAAGTTATACTGTGGAAGACTACAACAATGGGTGATTGATTACGCTACTGTGGAAATGCATGACTCTATTATAATATGTATTAAATTTAAAATTATACGTGTTGTTACGTCCAAAATATTCTATTCCTTATTAATTGTATCATACAGGTATTTTACGTAATATGACGAAAATGTTTTCTTTTATACCTACATTATTTCGTAATTAGTAAAGTATTTTATTAGAAGAACTCGCTCAAGGCCTAAAGATGTCTTTAAATAGATAGTATGAGTAATTCAAATGACTGTTATTACAGTAAAGTCTAAAAAGAGAGAAGTATTAAGAGTGGAGACCGCGAGGTAAAATCGTTAAAATCCATTCAGTTTTTGAAGTATCTGGATATATTGTTGTATCTGGATTTCAAATGTACCTAATTATAATAAAACATAAAAATGGTAATGGTAGAAATAGCTATAGGCTATTAGAAGGATCTTTGGTCAAAGACCTTTTACCAAGGTGGTAAAAGCTGTTTGGTGAAACAAGAGGTGTTTTAGATAACTGTTTCAGAGTAGCCTAAGAGCGCGTGTCATGAGTGTGATGAGATTTAATGAAACGAGAATATTGACATCGTAACCAGTGGCAATACTAGTTTCCTAACCATCGGAGAAATTGTTGTTAGTTTAAGAATGATATTAAGTAATGGGTCGCTATGTACAAACTTGAGAGATTTCTGTCTATGATTCTTCCGTCTTTAAATATTTTTATAATATACTTACATACTTTTGATATTATCGTTGGCTGAGTGCATCATATTTATATATCGACGCTGGTAAGTAGAAGGTAAAACGTATTAACAGCCAATTTGGTCGAATTTGAGTTATATACATCGTTGGAATCGCCAAAATCAGGCGATTAATACATTTTGCCTTACCAGTGTCGATATGTAAGTATTGTATTTCAGTAAAATAGGTGTATGGAATTATTAATTATTTCTCTGTAAACACAGAACACAGTAAACTTATGTATATTATCATCTATAGCAGTAATAAATAAGTAATATAATGTTCTAAATTAGATTAACAAGTCATACGTAACATAATTAAACTGTCGGTTATACATACACTTACAAATTGATTAACAGGTGCCGTAATAAAAACAAAGCTTGTCCATAGCTGATTGTCTATGGCGCCTATAAGTGCAGGTATAGATCTATATGTATTGTATGTATAACAATAATAATTAGGAACAATGAAGACAATCGGAAATATAGTAAAATAAAAAAGTATAATTGTTCCATTAAAATAGACTATGACTTCGAAAAGCGTTCGGATTGCACGTATAATAACAATAATATATTATCATTGAATTACATATAAAATACGTGAGTTTGTACCTATTACTAGACATATTTATATGGAACTCTCAATAAGATACCTTTACTTATAGATTGATTTTAGACGCACATAACATCGTAATAGTTATAGTTAACATAGAGACAGAATGTTAAAAAGCACATCAATATGATTTTAAAGTCAATTATTTAAAATTGCTAATTTTATATGAAAAAAACATTGTAATGGTTTTGAGATTTGGAGCGATTGTATATAATAATTATTTCTGAGAAGTAGGTATTATATCATTGTTTTGATACTTTATTTTTAATATTTGATCAGTGGATATTATCTAAAGTAAAATGGCGGCAATGACGTCGTTTTCTGACTGATCCGCGAAAATATTGATTGTACTTTTATATAAAACTTAAAACATTTTATACACACTGTAATTGTATAGAATTCTGTATATAAGTATTAAGAATTATTTTGTAAATCTAGCAATGTGTACTCAATCCAAATGGTTGTTGTGATGTCTATTAAAATTGTTGATTATTAATTGTTTTATTTTAATAAATGTACTACCTACATATACGAAACCTTTTGAATTTCAAGCGCCTAGCATACCATACCAAATATAAGTTTTGTGGTGTTGTAAACGTGTGAGACGGAAGGTAAGGTTTTTGTAGTGACATGTTGAATTATGAATATACCTACTTGAAATAAATAGATGGTGCAAAGGTTGTGAATTCAATTTCTTGGGTTTAATGTTTACGGTGGACCTGTACATTAATGTCAAGTCTATTAAGTAGCGGTACCATCAAATAAGCCCTAAAGCTCTGCTCACATCGTACATAGGTACATTCCACGCCTATGTCTCCAAAGGGCATAGGTGTATTACACCCATATTTAGCTTGCTATGGTTATAATTCCCACGTAAAAGAAAGCGAGTCCACAGCCATTTACCGCAGACAGATCAAGATTTCGTACTGCTGAGAGGTGGTAGCGCAAAATTATTTCTTAATAGGAAACCCAATGACAGTTTGCCTCGGCATCGAACTTGAGACTATGCAGAGCAATCGCATTCTCTACTAAAATGCTCCATCCAGAATATAAGTATAATAGTCTTTTATATTTAATCTAGCATACTGTTCCGTATGATTGGGTGAGCTCATCTCATATATCACGCGACGTACAAGTAAAATTTATGAATAAAAAAAGGACAAGATGGATGTCACTATAGTTCCGGTAAAAAATGATTACCTTTTTTAAAACCCTTAACACGCCACTGTTCAATAATGATTTATATATGTATATATCTCAATGGTCCAATACATCAACAATTTTGGTATTTATATCAAAATAAATATATATATTGCCTTTGGGCAGATGCTTTTGGCGCTGGTGTAATAACACCTGCCTAAAATATTAGGCGCGGATGCTTTAGCCACGTACTTCGATCTGGCTGCTTATAGTGGAGGTCGCAACAACGGACCCTCCATTACGGCAAATACTGACAGCTCTGCTAGGACACGGGACAACTTAGATTTATTTGGTTTTTTACTAGGTGATGGAGGAGGGTTGTGTTGACGCTCAAGACGCAGGTATTCGAGATTCGCCTGCAGCGTCTCTTGGACCGTTTCCATTTACCTCATTTTTTTTGCGAGTTGAGTATTTTCAGGCCGCAGCTTGGCGACCTCAGCCGATTACGTTCACTCCAGAAAGGCCTCTGCCACGTCTTTCGCGATAGTTCCAACCGTCTCCATTGGTATCAAGGGAGATAATCGAAATGAACCAATTCGATAATATTCAGAGTTCGCAATAGTATTTGAACCAATAATAATTTCTCAGAAAAATGTTGATTTTGGCACCAAATGCTTAAATATCTGAATACGTTTTGTGGCGATATAATACTGGTATTTCGTTTGTCAATCTTCGTCCTCTATTTGCAATAGGTTACCATTTCTATAAGGCTTCCTTTTCTGTATTTCCTTTGACATCAATAAATTCACCGCGGCAATAGTATCTGTATAAACACATTAATATTAAGCTTGCATCAAGCCCCAATCCGTGTCGGTGTGTGATCCAAAACCTCAGTTAATCCTATCAAGACAGTCCGTAATGGATAATCCATTCAATCTGGTTAGGACGAATCATATAAAACCAAAGGGAACGCTGTAACAGTCAGCAGTCAGTCAGTGGAGTGAGCTCCATACACACTACCGAGGACTGCTCACATCGTTATCCAACATTCAACATGTACAACCAAACCGACAAGTCCTACTATGGTGCCCATTTTGCACCTTTCAAGTAAGTAATATTTATACATTACTAGCTTTGTACTCGAAAGTACTTTTGTCCCGGAGTAACAGTTTGGGGCACTCATCATTTTATTATTCGTATGGGTGAATATACCCTCAATACCTGGGTACTTAGCAGTGACGAGGCGACCACTTACGCTATCTGTGCAGACTGCAGACATAGTTCATAAGCAGTTATTATAACTTTGCAGTTTTTAGTTGGAGGTTAGTTTTTAATATTTTTTTTATTTGGGAAAAAGCAACAAGCAAGCCGATAGTCAGAATTAGTTTTCGGGTTTATAATATTACTAGTTACTGCCCGCGGCTTCGCTCGAGAACAGTACTCTTTTCTGAAAGATGTTTTTTGTACCCCTGACAACGTGTATGCAAAATTGCATGATGATCAGTCGAGTAGTTACGGCGTGAAAGCGTAAGAAACACACTCACATTCACAATAATGACATTAGCTGCTGTAATATTATTTTATTTGTATTGTGTCCTATGTCTTTAATAATAAATTGTATTGTAGATCAAGCGGGTCCGGCGATGTGGAGATGCTGGGCGCGGGGCTCACGGGTGACGACCTGGCGGCGGTGCCAGAACACTGGCTGTCATTCCCGGCGCCTCCGGCGAGCGCACACACTGCTCTAGCATTGCTCTACATGTTCTTCACTGCTGCCGCACTCGTTGGAAATGGACTAGTTATATTCATATTTTCTACGTGAGTTGACATGAAATTTTGTCATTGGCCTATCTAGTCTACATACCACCGTAAATTTGTAGATTGAAACTTTAGGTACATTCTGGGGTGGTCCAGACAATTCTGAATTGAGTACGGTCGCAACACTCATTTTACTCGCTTTCAGATACCTATATGAATACGAGATACGCGCACGAAATATTCAATGTTTTATATCAGCAACACAACTTAAGCTCAATTTCTTAGTTGAATTCATAGTCATCACTTGTTACGTTTGCGGACAACATGAACAACCAAATCATAAATATCTTGCTGATAAATTAACTACAATAGAAAAGAAGTCGGTGAGCGAAATGTACCTGACATCAAAAAGTTTTCAGCATTAACCTGCAATGTGTATGATCTTACTTATAATCAAGTTTTTAAGAAGTCTAATTACCTTTATTCTTTATTAAATTTGTATTTTGCTTTCAGAACTAAAAGTTTAAGAACCTCAAGCAATCTACTGATCCTCCAGCTGGCTATTTTGGACTTTATTATGATGGCGAAAGCTCCTATTTTTATATACAATAGCGCCATGCGAGGTTTTGCTAGTGGGACCATTGGCTGTCAAATATTCGCGTTAATGGGCGCATACAGTGGTATTGGCGCAGGCATGACGAATGCTTGCATTGCTTATGACAGGTAACAAAACATCCTTTGTATACATAACAATAGGAGTACATTCAATATTAATAAACAGCAAATCGTGATTACCATAAGAAACTTATATTGAGCGAACTTGCCATCACCGCGCACAAACTAGCGCATAAACGTTTGTAGATGTACATTAAGTAAACGAGAGTTAAGTAACATTTATACATGTCAAATTTTACCATAAATCTCTCTTAATTCGGATTTAAACATAATCAAATTGGTAAATCTTGCATTTTTCCTACTTCTTTAAAGTGACATTTGTAGAAACTCACACATTATTTAGCTATCTGCGATAGTCGTTCTCTCCACCTGGTTAGACCAAAGATAGCGTTGCGCATACATATCTTACTTTGTTTAATAAGCACGCACTCAGGATGATTTACTACTTATTACTTACCTCAACATGCTTTTAGGCACTCAACTATAACCCGCCCGTTAGATGGACGGCTGTCCCGTGGGAAAGTCCTTCTCATGATGGCGTTTGTCTGGATATACAGTACTCCTTGGGCACTTCTTCCACTATTCAAGATTTGGGGCAGATACGTTCCTGGTACATTGTTCACATCCTTTTATTTTCTTTTATTTCAAATAATAATTAATAGAATCATTTTACAAATTAATATGTTTACCACCCAAAAACTTACTTGCTAGTTAAGAATACGCCTGGCATTAATCTCATCGGTTCATCTCATATTTTTTATTATGTTACAAATTACGTAATAAAATATCTATAAGAAGTGCCTTTTTTCAGAGGGATACTTGACTTCTTGCACCTTTGATTACCTGACGAATACCTTCGACACTAAGCTGTTTGTGGCGTGCATCTTCGCCTGCAGCTATGTCTTTCCCATGTCGATGATCATTTACTTTTATAGCGGCATTGTCAAACAAGTGTTCGCACATGAAGCTGCTTTGAGGTAAATCGTCTAGAAACGTTCTCAGTTCAGTTCTTATAAGAATATAGATTAGATGCGTATATTAAAAACAAATATCTTAAATAATTTTCAGAGAACAAGCTAAGAAAATGAACGTTGAATCTCTCCGAGCCAACCAGGCCGCAGGCGCAGAGTCTGCTGAGATTAGAATAGCCAAAGCAGCTCTCACCGTATGCTTCCTATTCGTAGCATCTTGGACACCATACGGTGTTATGGCGCTTATAGGAGCGTTCGGCAACCAACAACTTCTTACGCCTGGGGTAAAATTATGACAATTATGACTGTATGAAATATAATTTTATTAATGTCGAATCATCTGTAGCCTACCAACTACCTTCAACCACCCACCTACCAACTTAGGCTGCGAGTGCCTGCTAAGTATGCGCACTGTCGCCTCTCATTGGGACGTTTTGTGTATAAAAAACCCGAACTTAAACTTCCTATTCTGGTTTCGCAGTCTTATTTGACTACGACAATGTTTGATATCAAGAGGTCGGAGGTGGATGAGGATTGCGAAAAGGTCTCATCCGCACCTCACTTCTCATTCTTACATTTCTATTATATTACATAAGCTTTATAAGTAAATTCATTAGGTACTGATCTTATTTTTACAGGTAACGATGATACCAGCTGTAGCATGCAAAGCTGTCGCTTGTATAGACCCATGGGTGTATGCCATCAGTCATCCAAAATACAGGTATCCGAAAACATATTTAATGACCCCAACAGCATCAAAATAATCTCTCACTGATTCTAGCTAGGTAGGAAGTATATTAATTTAGCCTATTGCATGACAGCTTTTAGCTTTTAGGATATGAACACAATATTTAAATAATCTACTAAATAAATGTATCTCTGATCGATATGTAGATACACTTCCATTTACAGAGTTTCAAATCATATCCATTCTACGAATGAGTTGAAGAAATATATCCTGGCTATGCTATGGTTACATTAAAGTTGGCCACTGGCCCTGTAGCACTTTTTAATGCAACCATACTAATATGCTACATACACTGACGGTCAAATATCGTTCGAAAATGTACCCGTTCTTCCCTAATTTTCTATTAGGATCACATTTCATGGTTCTGAGTTAGATTTATCAACTGCCGTCATTTAAGTATGATCATATAGTTTATGTATGATGCTCGGAGAGACGAGCTAATACAATAATTGTTTGTTTCGATTTTCCAGACAAGAACTTCAGAGACGCATGCCTTGGCTCCAGATAAATGAGCCAGACGACAGTGCGTCTACTGCTACCAACAACACGGTTAGCAGCGCTCCTGCCGCTACACCTGCTTAACTTAAATACATTAGTTTTAAACTCCTTGTATTAAATAAGCTCAAAACGAGATTAGTATCTATGCAACTTATCTTTGCGGCTACTTTATAATATCTCCTTCACACGACGACTTTGGCAAGCTAATGGACTGGAATATTATGGTAAAATACTTATCTACCTGTGTATAGATTTCTTTTTTCAATTGAATTACAGATGATGAAGTTTACGTATTGCATTTTCATTTTATTTCGCTTTTATAACCTTTTATTTATATTGATTTATATTTAAGCTTTCCAAGTGTGAGTCGGCCTCGTAAACAAGGTGTAAAAATATTTTAATGTTGTAAAAAAAGTGTCACTGATGTACTAGAGTCGCTGAGAAATAGGATTTATCCCAACCTGCGAATTTTAATCTGTAGGTATAGCTGTTATCAGACAAATATAAATTATACTTATAGCGGATTAATAACCCTGATATTCTTTTTCAATACTTATTTGAATAGTTCTGCAGCGAAGCATTTGGAAAAAGCACGACTTACGAACTACAATATCAATATCAACTTTAAGTTCAACAATAATCATTCACCAATCATCACCAACTCCTCACTCAAATCGTTTCTTGTGTTAATGTGCCTTAGAGACTTACATTTGAGTCTTAATTTTATTACAAAATGTCTAAAAAGCTTTGGGAACTAAACAGTACTGTAGTGTATACAAACAACAGCTTTATTTTTTGCAATTCACTATATAGTGCACTGCCTAGTCTGGTCATCCGATGATATCAAATTGGAATTAAATGCGCTGCAACCAAAAATAACCAACTGACCCCTATAGAACAATAGTACAAAATATAATAACATCAGTCCGTTTTTTAAGCCTAACGATATTTCTCTACACCGTTTAAGTAACTAGTTTTAATGGCTAGACGTATGATGCTCCGTTTGATCGCCTTCGCGCGTCGCTTGGCTTCGGCGCGGCTAGACATATGATGCTCCGTTCAATTCCAGGTTCCTAATAAATTTATATGTTGATTATGCGTATATAAATACGCCACATAGTAAATGTTTTAAAAGCACATAACCTCGGAAAGTCAACATATTAAAATTATCTTGAAGGTGCCAACAGAACTGATATCCTTTTTTTAAAAGGCACTTTCACTTTCGGTATTATCTGTACTGAGGTAGTGACTTTGCAGACATTCAAACAATTACCGTCAAACGGGGTGAATAGGAATGCAAGGGTGAAAAGGGATGAAACCGAAGTTCACATTGTACTCTCAATAAAACTACCATATTGTGGTAATTCATCGATATTTTTACGCCTATTAATAGTAGAATATACTTTTATTAAGCTGGCAACATCAAGGAAACGTCAAAGTTCACAGAAATTGTCAGTTGAATTCGCCAAAGTCAGTTATCTAAACACGGTCCAAAATTGTTATTTTTAAACATCGCATTTCAGTTAGTTATAAGTAATATAGTGACGAGAAAAGTGCTTTTAAGGTAAGTACAATTATTGCTATTTCCTTATTAAACACTGTTTTTACAAATAATATCATAATTAAGTAATTAAAGCAAAAATCCTAATGCTACTTACTATTGAATAACGAGGTTATAAGAGACGCTAGCGGGGTTTTTAGGAACCAGTGTGGGGTCAATCGGAATGACTTTAATATTGAATAGGTACTAGTTCCTGTTCTATAGATACAGTAATGGGAGAAACGGAACAGGGCTGTCACTTCCTTAACTTCATGTTTAGAAAATATTTTAAGCCGAATTGACTTGTTTTCTCTTATAATTTATTTTATCATGAAATTAAAGGTAGACACACTTAATAACAAGTTTTGTATGGGATTTAACGGTATATCTCTTATTTTAGTTATACTTCGTGTTTATAAATATACTACGCAGCGTTTCGCGACTTTATCCGAATTGCATTTTATTTACAATTATAATCTCAAAGAATAATAATAGGTAGAATTGATAACACGTGTTTAGGCACTGTTATTGTACATTATTACAATTCTGATGACATTATACAATATAAGACAACGGGTCTCAATCGTGTAAGTATTAGTATATATATATTAGTAAAGGTATAAACAGGTACCTATTTATTTGTTCCGAGGTTCCGACCGACTTGCATCGATCGTGGTCACGGGCTGACTGGTGTAAACTCAGCGGCGCCTTCGAGAATTGCAGGTTTTGGCAACTACCCTCACACCCTTTGCCTTATATTGTATAATGTATACAAATTGTGAAAGTAGAAAACTTCTAATTCTGATGACATTGGCTATTATTTCTTTTCATCATGTGCGTGATTTGTTATAAGTAACTTTTCTATTATTGTTTTCAGATAAACACTAGCTAGGTAAGTAGCTACGTGACAAAATGCCACGAACTTACAAACTCACTGGAAGTCGACATTACAGGAAACATGATGAAGCATTAATAGAATTAGCGTTGCAGGAATATAATTCTACAAAAACATCTTAATCAAAACTTTCGAAAAAATACAATATACCAAAGACCGTATTATACAGACATAACACCTATTTTACGAAAAAACAAGGTGGACAAAAAGCACTACGACTTCAAGAAGAAGAATATTTAATCAAATATATAAATAAATGTTCTGAATGGGGATATCCATTAGAAACTATAGATTTAAGATTTTTGATTAAAGGGTACTTAGACCAATAAGGTTATACTGTAAGGAGATTTAAAAACAATATGCCTGGGCCCGATTACGTGAAATGTTTTCTCAAAAGACACGGGGATAACATTACAACATGATTAAGTCAAAACATTAAAAGATCGCGGGCAGAAGTCTCACCTGAAACCATTGAAGACTACTTTAGGAAACTAGAGCTGTCAATACAGGGAGTTGCACTATCGAATATAGTCAATTATGACGAAACAAATTTAACCGACGACCCAGAACGCAAAAAAGTCTTAGTAAAAACAAGCGTAAAATACCCCGAACGTATTATGAACCACACAAAAGATTCAACCTCGATTATGATGGCGGCTGCCGCTGATGGGACTCTTTTACCGCCTTATGTTGTTTATAAGGCTCGATATGTATAAGACACCTGGCGCCTCAATGGACCAAGAGGCTGCCGTTACAACAGCACACCCTCCGGTTGGTTTGATCGCCTCTGTTTTGAGGATTGGGTGAAGACAATTATAATACCGTATTTTAATAGCAAATCGGGAACAAAAATTTTAATCGGTGATAACTTATCATCCCACTTATCTATTCAATTAATAAGGGAATGTAAAGATACATATGATATCAGGTTTATTTTTTTGCCTGCTAATTCCACTCACCTAACCCAACCACTAGATGTGGCTGTTTTTAGGCCCTTGAAAATAAAGTGGAGAGACATATTGTGTCATTGGAAGAAACATGATGGTAGTAACTATGCCACTGTACCCAAACAGTCCTTCCCAATGTTATTAAAGAAATTAATGACTGCATTAGAAGAAAATATTTCGCAGAATATTAAATCGGGCTTCCAAAAATGTGGCATAAGTCCCTTGAACAAAAATAATGTTTTAGAAGGGGTACCTAATTTGAAGCCAAATGAGAATTACGATTATAAAGAGGCTATTGATGGAAAAGTATTAATGCTGCTGTATGAGATGAGATATGACATAAGTGGTCGTACGACCATATCAAATAGAACAAAGAAAATTGACGTTGTTCCCGGCAGAAGTGTAGAAAATATGGAGATTGAAGAATCTAATGAAAGCAATAATGAAGAAGTGCCAGCTTGCAAAAAAAAAACCATTACAGTGGGAGCAGGAACAAGTAAAGAAACAGAACGAAGTGATAAATTTGATATGAATAATAAGAAAGGAAAAAAGACAAATAATAAACTACTTATAAAGAAGACAAAGAAAGAGGAGAGCGATAAGGATAAAACGAAAGAAAATCTAAATACACCTGTATTTAAGAAACCTAAGCTGAAATGGATCCCTCCGCTCATAGTGAGATCTACAAATAATGACGAGAACACAAATAGTAATAGCAAAGATAGTTTGACAATTGAAAAAACATGAAGAAAATGATAATAAAATATTAATGATGCAGGAATATATTGATCAAATGCAAAAAGATGGAGAGAAAACTTTAGTAAATAACTTGCCTGCTTTTAATGACATTTTAAAAATGCCTGTAGTATTTGAAGATATATTTATGTTAGCAGATATAGATAGTGCAATCCACGAAGACGCCTCACTAATTTTTGGTTGAGGGGATCGCGGGGTGCGGGGAGTTTCACCCGAGCGTCAGTCGCGAACCGTCAACGGTTCGATGCGCACATGTAGTACAGTCTGTGTTGCAAAAATCCAGACTCGTCAGGAAAGTTGCTCTACTTTATATTATTATTCTTTTTAAATGTCGAGAAAATCTCAGCGTGTTGTACTTAAAAGCCAGGTATGTAAAAGATATTTACATTATTTAGAAGTATGTAGTTACTAAAATACATGCAATAAGCAGAGGAAAGTAATTTAATTTTGAAAATAGCAAATTTTACTAAAAGAAAACTTCATTTCATCTTTAAAAATAAGTAAAACTAAATTTTAGGCAAGAGAAATCATTTCAAAAGTTTATGATTTTATGAAAAAAGAAGCAATCAATAATTACGCAGAAAAACTCACTGATGCGCGATGGAGAACCGCACAGGCTGTTGGAGTATCTGAAAGCACAGTGACTAGAATTCTACGCGAAAGAAAGGAATATACTAATACAATAAAGCAAACTACAGTACCTGCTATAGAATCGAATATAACTATGGAGACGGATGCGATAGTTCCTATAGTCCCTAGTACGGAGCGTACAACAGAGCTGACTATGGAAGCGGATATTGAGTCTGAAAATGAAGCCAGTACGTCGCATACGAATTTAGTAGGCAGACATGCTTCTATTTTTACATCACCTATGAAGAAGAGAAGGGTAAGACCACGAAAAATTAATTTAGACGACTTTGATATTGGTGTAGTCCGGAGAACTATCCAAAACTATCATATAGAACATCGTCAATTTCCAACATTATCACGACTTAAAATTGTTTTGAAAGACCGTATACAATTTGATGGATGTATAACAACCCTAAGAACATTGTTACGTAAACTTGGTTATAAATGGAGAAGAACTGAGAATAACAGCAAGGTGCTAACTGAGAAACATGATATTCAAATGTTAAGATTGAAGTATTTAAAACAGGTAAAGTCTTTTCGTAATGCAGGTAGACCTATAGTGTACACAGGCGAATCATATATTCAAATCAACCACGTGCAAAAAAAATCTTGGGCCGAAAAAGGTTCTAAAACAGCAATAAAATAAAATATAACAAAAGGAGTGCGCATAATCATAGTACATGGCGGAAGTGCAGAGGGTTTTGTACCAAATGCGTTGTTGACATACAGAGCAGAGATCAAATCCGGAGACTACCACGACAATATGAACACAGAAAATTACTCAAAGTGGCTAAAGGAGAAACTAATACCAAATCTCCCAAATGATGCCGTGGTAGTCTTGGATAATGCAGCCTATCACAACACTAGTTCGGAAAAAATACCAACATCCAACTCCAAAAAATTTGACATGCAGACTTGGCTGAATGCAAAAAATATCCATTTCGAACCAAGCTTCAAAAAACCTGAACTTTATGACCTAATACTAAAAAACAAAGAAAGCTTCCGCAAATACAAAGTTGACGAATTATTGAAAGAACATGGATTCACAGTGCTTCGGCTGCCTCCTTATCATCCAGATTTAAACCCAATCGAAAACATTTGGGGTATTGTAAAAAAACAAAATTATACTTCAATTATGCCCATTTTAAATGAAGCATTTGATCGAGTAAATAAAGATGTCTGGTTCAATACTTGCCAACACGTGGAAAAAATAGAAGATGAATACATGAGACACTGTGATCTTGATTTCAGTTTTATTATAAATGTTGGTGATATATCAGACTCTGAATCAGATATTTCTGAAACGATGATGACGATGATGATTGACGATTTTGATTTCTTAATAAAGTTTAATAAAACTTTTTCACGTATTTCATTTATAATTTATAAAAATGGTAATATTTTCGTATATTAACTAATAATCACATAAAATATCGACACCTAAAAATAAAAAATATAAAATTGAAGTAGAGCATCTTTCCCTTTAACCGTGACGCTCTCTCCTGTTTGGTCTATTCATTGTAGTGTGCGCCCGTGCACTCATAGGTAATTAGTGTGTACCGATAACACTCAAACATTGGGGGAAGCTTGCACACATATACTATAAACGGTTAGGAGGAATAGTGGGGCGCGTCTTCGTGGATTGCACTATCTGTACCATAGAAGTTGCTACAGATAATAATACAGTGATGTTGCAAAATAATCAGATCACAAGCGATAGCTTTAAACCAAAACCTGTGCCAAATGTTAAAACAAGTAAAATTAAAATTCAATCAGAAAAAATTATATCGGATAGAGAGTTGAGGAAACTTAAAAACAAAGTGAAGATTAGGTGAACCTAAAATTTTAAAAGTGACTGATAGACTTACGATAAACAGGCCAAAATATTATAGAAATGAATCGAAAATACTAAGCGATCTCACAGATGAAGATGTAATTTAATTAATAATAATAATATAAACCCCTCTGGGACAGTCGTTATCTCCTCATGAGACTAACGCGATACCGGAGGGCATAGTATACTAGCTTTTAAACTACCACCTTCGCCTTGTGATATAAATAAAAAATGTATCACCAGGTTAAGTAAAAGCGCACAAACCGAGGGCAGCTTGAGGCGAGCTGAATGTGAGTGGCGACACTGCGGTCCTGAATGCCTCAGAGAGTCGGTGAGGGCCTCGTCCCCAGTTTGCCGTTACTGGTTGGCTGGGGTGGAACTTCAAGAGCGCCCGTAAGACTCTCAACTCTGGCTTGCCTTGATCGGCCGGTCAGAGGGGGGCCGCTAGAGCTACATGCTTAGGGGTGGAAGTGTCATTTTCAAAGGCATAACTACGGGGAAACCTGCTCCGGGTCTCCGTTTTCACGAGACCCGTGATGGCGAAACCGGCGCCGCACCGCACAACATCCCTAGCCGCTCGCACCGGTGTTGCCCTCTGCTGCTGGCTTGTATGCCTATAGTGGCTATTTAGGGGGCCCATCTAGTGAGTAGGTGAGTCACTGTCTGTCCATTCGATTGATGCTATTAGAGTATTCAGGGAAGACGCCGTTTTATCATCCATAGTTACCAATATACCAGTCCATCAAACACCCATACCCATAGCCCATATATTAGAATCCATACGTAGCAATAGTCCTACGCCTGCTGCGGCTAGTGCCGCTGTAGGTGTTCCATCCCACCTTTGATTAAAACTCTCGAAGGGCCTCTTCACGTTAGACCCATGTCTCCGTGTAAGCCTCCCAAAGGGCCGGGTATTTTCCTAACGTATTAGGAATATACCCGTGAAAGAGAAACAAATAATAATAATAATAATATAATAATATTCTACCACATACACACAAGACCATCTAGCCCAAACTAAGCAGAGCTTGTACTATGGGTACTAGACAATGGATAAACATACATATATATTCTTTTTTTGTAAATACATGCATATTATACATAGAAACACCCAGACCAAGACAAACATCCATGTTCATGCACACAAATATTTGACTTGTGCGGGAATCGAACCCACGACCTCAGGCGTGGCAGTCGGTTATACTAACCATTACGCCATCGAGGCCGACAATTGTACCTAAGATGTTATATTTTAAGTTCCTAAATGTTAACCTTTTATTACTATTAGTGATTTTGATAGTTCTAGAGCTTAATATTACATACGTATATGATGATTGTTTTAAATTAAGGTTTAAACTGAAATTATAATATTAGAAGCTTTAATTTGACTAGTTGATTCGTAAAGATAATTTAATAATAAATAAGCCAATTTAATTTTATCTTATACGTGACTCTAATTTGATTTCATGTTTTATATTCAATTTATATAATTTTATTGATTTCTGGTAGGTATAAGTAAACTACCTAAATATTATGAATGATAATGTTATTTTTTATTTGATTAATGATTCTGAAAACGGGTAATATTTTTTATTATCAGCACTCAACAACCAGTATAAATAATAAGTAATAAATATTTTAAAATTTGTTAAATTATTTGTTTTATTTACATTAAAAGCTAGCTGGCTGTAGATAGATAGCCAACTATAAACATTGCTCACTTAACAGTCACATTTAAGTCTAAATAAATTTTAAACATATTAAAATAGTGTGAATTCGTGTAGAATGATACATTAAAGTAAAATAATTACCTACACAATTTTGAAAAGCTGTTATATATGCGTTTTTAATAATTACCTATTTTCTTATATAGATAATAATATGTACCTATGTACCCAACTGACTTAAATGGTGACAACCCTACAAGTTTTTTCCCATTGACACTTATGTCGTCCTTATAGTCCCCTATTTCTGTTATTAACGGATTTAACGGATTACGCAAAATTGGCCGTATTTTAATTCGTATTGCTATTTATTTTTGTATCTAATACACTTAACTAGAGTTTTGGCACCACAACAAATATACCATTTGAATGAATAAGTAGTCAAATACATGTAAACAGATAAAAACCGTTGCGAATGACCCCGTTTGACGGTAATACAAAGAATACACAGACCCGGAACAACTTCTTGTACATCACACAATTTTATGTGCCGATTGGGGATCAAACCTGCTATACTCAGCGCAGTGGCTATGCCACCCGTACGATTGAAGATGAATGAGTAGATATTTTACAAAAAATATTTAAATGTATAAAACTAAACTTAATTTAAGCTCAAAAAGGCAATGTTTTTGTACTTTATCTGTTTATTTTACTTCCAGTTAGTTAGTTGGACCGTGAATGACTTGCTTTATACTTTTGTCGTTAACATAAATTAACACAAAGAACACACAGACCCGGAACAACTTCTTATAAATCACACAATTTTTTATACCGATTGGGGCTAAAACCCGCTATACTCGGCGCAGTGGCTATGCCACCCGTACAATTGAAGATGATGAGTATTTTATAAAAAATATTTAATGTTTAAAACTAAACTTAGCTTAAAAAGGCAATGTTTTTGTACTTTATCTGTTTATTTTACTTCCAGTTAGTTAGTTGTACCGTGAATGACTTGCTTTATACTTTTGTCGTTATACATATTATTATGAAGTAAGAACTTAATTAAGTCCATAGATTAGTATACTTAAGTCACTTATAATGTCATTGTCATTTGTCAGTGTCATAACTGTCATATCGGTTTGAAGTTTCCAGTCGACTGTCGAGTGATGAATTTAATGTCACTGCTAGCTATCGCAGAACTGCCAATGCATAATTCTATCTAATTCCTACAGGTATCGTGGATTTAAGAATTATATTGTAAATATTATATAGTGTAATACAAATAAAGTAAAAACAAAAATTGTAAGGTCATTCCATTGTTCAAGAATTTGGTAACGGATCTGTTTGTCTAGTGCAAGGTAAGTCACCAATTTTATTTTACGTAGTGTTTTCTTTATTTTGGAATATTGTTATCAAAGAGTATTTGAGAGCATCGAACGCATCTTGCACGTCAATTTCATAAACTTCCTCGTATTGCATGCAGCGTTACCTTGATTGAAGATGGATCCTAAACAAGGTTGGTTTTGCCAGCTAAATATATTTAGAATATTTAATCGTGTTGTAGATACCATAAACTAATACTAAGAACCAAATCCTAAATACAATCTCGAATGTAACGCACATCATATGCTTTTTTTAGTTCATACACATTCCGGTTATTTCTATAGTACATTATATTATTAGGTCTAATGTTAGTAGTTTGAATTTTATTTAGCTTGAATAATCTTTAAAAACGCCTCCTTGGTTCATGTTTTGGTAATATGTGACTACTTGTAAGAAGTGTGATAGGTAAGTATTTTATATTTACTTATTTAGGGAAGTGAATGTCTATTGATTTGCAAAGCATGTGTTATAGAGTTTTGGAATGCTTACTTATATTATTTAGTAGAGTGCACACTAAAAATAAATATATTCGTGAAATTAAAAGCAATAAACATTTTAGATACATTTAATGAATCTGTGTCGACAATAATTGAGAGAAAAGTAAGAGGTTGGCTCAGTGGTGTGATTGACGACATGCGGCGCAGTAGTCCTGTGCAACAGTGGCTGGATTCTCTCCCCACTGAAGCAACAGCAGAAACTGAAAATTCAACTGAAGAAACTCTTGTAAAAACAGAAGAGGTAAAGTCTGATGACAGCAAGGCTGAGGAAACAGTTACAGAGAATACAGTCATTGAACCAATCAAAGAGAAACATGCAGATGACCAGAATTTGGATGTTCCTAATGTCACAAAAGATGCATGGAAAAGGAAATCACTTGATAGTGGACTGTTAACTAGCACTCCTCAAAGAGGAAATGTTAAGAGATTACAAAGGGATCACTCGGTTCAATCAGAGGGCTACTCTCCAAAGTTTAAGAATCCATTGTTCAGAGACCATTCCCTTCAGGTAAATATACTACATCATTAAATTTCTGCCTAATACATATGTTTTTAATAATATATTTATATTTAATATCTTTGCCAGTGCTTAGACTCTGGTGTCTAAAAGACAAAGTTTATCATTAGGTACAGATATGATTATATTTAAATACATAGATATAAATATTTTGGTGCCCAACAGACCAAAATCTTCTCATATAGTTTCGAAACATTTAAATTTACATATTCTAATGAATTTTATAAATAAAATATATACTTACTTTAACCATGTATGGTGCGGTGTATTTTATTTCAATATATGACATACTATAATTATTTTTAATACTTTTATGTTTTAGTCGGATGCTAGTGGATCCAGTGGAAGTTCAGTTTTAAATGTATTGGGGGCTCGTAAAGTGGATGCGGAGTCAGTATTGATTGCTTTGGGTTTTGGACCTAGTGAAAAGCAGCAGAAGTTGCAAAGGATACCTGACCGATTCTTAGTGCCATCTAAAGTTAGTAACTGTTTTTATTATATTAATAGTTTTTTAAAAACTACAGTACTTATAATTTTTTTATTTGATTTTGAGCAGATGATGAGATATTTAAAAAATATAAAGAGTACAATAATTGAACATAGACACAAACTCAAAATAAATATACAGTTTCATTTTAATTGTCTTTATTTTCTGTAGGTATTATTTTTATAATAATTCAGTTTATTAAATATAATTGTCATCCCTACATTTCTTTTTCGTTTTTCTAGCTCAAAGGCATCAGCACTGAAGATTTTATAAAAAATGAGCATCACTCCATGCGCATGCATGACTGTGGTATTTTTGGATATAGAGGTCTAACTGGTAAGTTAACATTTTAAATATATCATGTCGAGCGGATAGTATATACAATAACAAACATTAGGGTAATTGTTTGCTTTCTCTTTAATTAATCTGCATTAATTTATCTTTCTGATTTAATCTTCGATTGGTTGATCAGTATCTTATAGGATACAGAGCAGTTTAAGTTATGATTTTTATTTATTTATTATTATCAAATACAAAGTCTTAATGATATTGTATTAGATAGAAAACATACACATGAAATTCTCTGAAGACCAACGTTCAAACTTCATACAACTGCTAACAAATGTATATTACATTTGTTAGTAGTTGTATGAAGTTTGAACTTTAGATTTCTGATGTAGTTTTGCAGATTTCGTTTCAATAATACGCCGTAATGTGACGAAGTTTGTTTGAAATTGTAGTAGGTAGGTAGGTAGGTATCACAGTATACTAGACTAAATTAGGTGTCGCAGACATTAAATCATGATGCACTTAACGAGTTGGCTCCATTTATCAATCTCTACATTGTAATAAAGCCAGCCCACTTCCACTTAAGCTTTTTAGCGTCACTTTAAACGTTGTTCATTCATACCATTATTCTGACGTAACCTGTATACAAAATCACTACTTCAATTTATTTTCTAAACATATAAACGTTCCCGTGGTTCCCATAAGTCCATATATAGACTCACGATTCAACGACAAAAAAGTCAAACACTACGCCGAGTTCGAGTTCGAATCCCTCACGGGACTAAAATCCGGTGAGCACATAATATAGGTGTTCCGAGTCTGTTTGTTCTTTGTGTCCGTAGTTTGAATGTTTGTGATGTCGCCTGCAGTACAGTAATAATTCTTAGTGCGGAATTGACCACGTGTTAGGTACATTTAACGTGAAAGGATGCTTTTTTCATACACCCGATCCGATATACATATACTATATTTCAAGGTGATACTGAGAATTTCCTAAAGCAAAATCTCTATAAAATGTTGACTTGGCTCGATAATCAAACTTGCAACCTTACGATGAGCCATGAGTTTTACATTTATCAGGTTCATTGTTTTTATTTAAATGAAATAATGTTGTAGGTACTTAGTTTTCAATGTCACATTATTCGCAACCACGTCCTGTCTGATTTATATCGAATTTCTGATTAGGACACCGACGGCCGTTGTTTATTTTTATATGAAATCAATGATAGTCTGCTTCCTTGATCCCGTGGAATGAGATTGCGCTTATTTTAGCGACCCATCCTGATGTTCGGTTTTGAGTCGATCAGTGTTATAGGATTGTCCTGTTCTCTTCAAAATTCTCAGCATCACTGTGATGTCTAGAAATGGACCTGGTAGACTGGTGGCTTAATTCATAAGTAGAGTTGTAGGACTTAAAAATATAGCTGATGGAATATAATAATGATCTACAGTCCTAAAAGTACAGCATAATACTTAGTATAGGTATCACCCGCCAGTTTAAGTCGTGGCGTGTTGCGACACGTGAGGCTGGTGTAGCCATTTGGGAGGAAGGGTCGGAATAGTTGCCTACCGCCAGCTGACCGGTCTGACATGGATTGTTTTTGCTGCATCGGCAAATTAGTCTCGGAGGGTAGCTGGAGCCGTGGCACGGTGTACCGCTTTGGCCGACCGCAGGTATTAGGGGGCCCAAGTAAGAGGCAAGCCACTTGTGAAAGGCTGCCCCGCCAACTGTCGAAAAATCCCGGGCTCACGCCATAGTGCCTCGGTTGACCCAGCGGTCTCCGGGCTAATGTACCAAAGTTGTGGTGGAGATAACACATGGCTGAGGTTAAGCTGTGGAGGGCCTCATTTTACTACCATCCTCTTACCTATTAACTCCAATATACTATTATGGCAAGAAACAATAAGAGACGCGTTAAATAGCGGTTTCCCATACCAGTGCACTGACCATGCTGGGAGAGAAACGCGAAAGCTTGTTTTACCGTTAAACCTCACCCAAATGGTCCAAGAGACAACGAGGATTCCAGATGTTGACGGTCAAAGAGCCAACTGCTTGGACCTTCTGCTGACAACTGACCCAGACTTTTACTCTGTGTCGGTGACTGCACCTTTAGGTAGTCCACTGTCTGGTGAAAACTATCAGTCTACTCCCCGCCCGTTTACGGCTTCTGTAGCTCCCGGCGGGTCTGGCGATACAGGTCGGCAGATCAGGATGAGATGCGATCGTTTTTTGTATCTTATCCTTGGCAGCCTACTTGCTTCTCTTCGGGTGATCCAACAACCTGCGCCAATGCTATCACCGATGTGTTGCGTCAGGGAATAGAATATTTTATTCCTTTCTCTGACTTGAACACATCAAGCAAGGCACAGCCCTGGTTTGGTGCCGAATGTGGACGCGCTAATGCGCTGAAGCATAAAGCTTACCTTGCTTGGATTGACGCTCGAAATAGTAAGGCTAAGGATTTACCAGATAAGAAGAGAGCTTTTAACATGGCTGCCAAGTCCTGCAAGAGAACTCTACGGAAAGCTCGACTTGACCACATTCGCTGCTTAGGGAATAAACTAGCATCTTACCCTGCGGGAAGCAAGGCGTTTTGGTCCTTGGCAAAGTCGGTCGAATCGAATTTCTGCCGCCTCTCACTGCCACCACTGCTGAAACTGATGGATCTTTGGTTCACACTGCTGAAGATAAGGCGAATTTACTATGCTCTGTCTTCGCGTCTAGAAACTGCAAACGTGGTACTGCCGTGTTTACCAACTTGTAAGACCTACATGTCGAATATACGCATTCGTCAGACCAAGGTCCGTAAAACCCTGCAGTATCTTGACGTGAACAAGGCCAGTGGTCCAGATGGTATCCCAGCCATAGTACTGAAGACCTGCGCACCTGAGGTGTCACCCGTGCTGACACATCTGTACCGCCTCTCCCTGGCAACAGGACAAGTGCCGAACTCTTGGAAGCTTGCTAATGTACAGTCCGTGCCAAAAAAAGGCAGTCGAGCCGAGTCGAGCCCTGCGAACTACAGACCCATTTCAGTTACCTCCATACTCTGTAAGAGTATGGAACGTTTACTAAACAACAGACTCCTGTCATATCTAGAATTAAATAGTCTACTCAGTGACCGGCAAAATGAGTTTCGCCGAAACCGGTCCACTGGAGACTTTCTAGTGTATGCAACGCATTTATGGAGCGAGGCCATCGAGAAACACGGCGAAGCATTGCTTGATATCTCAAAGGCCTTCGGCAGGGTCTGGTATGATAGCCTTATCAGCAAGCTTCCGTCCTTTGGCCTAACCACTGGCCTCTGCGTTTGGATAGCAGATTTCCTGAGGAGCCGCTCGATTCGAGTAGTCATTGATGGCTACTCGTCCGAACAAAAGGCAATTAATGCCGGGTCCCACAGGGATTAATACTCTCTGCAACTCTCTTTTTGCTGTATATTAGCGATCTGTTAAAACCCGGTACGTTTGGGTATGCAGACGACAGCACGCTTGTACAGAGCTGTTATGTCTCTAGCGCCAGGGCCAGTGGAGCACAAATACAGTTACTCAGGGAAGCCATGATCGAGCATATGAACTTATCTTTGAAGGCAGTCTCCGATTGTGGTGATACCAACATTGTTAAGTTCAATGCCTCTAAGACCCAGCCGTGTCTGTTCTTCGCAAAAAAAGCCCATTCCAACTGGCTCTAACTTTCCGAAATGTATCCGTGCCGATAACTGATCATCTTGAGCTTCTGGGTATGTCATTGAATCCTTAACTTTGGCTCCTATATTGAGACAAAAGCCCAACTAGCCGCCAAAAACTGGGCATCCTCAGTAAGGTGAGGCAGGTTTTCATGCCTAAACACTTCCTTATTTTTTATCAAGCACAGGTTCGATCCTACATGGACTACTGTTCTCACCTGTGGGATGGGTCCGCAAAATATCAGCTGGAGGCTTTGGAGTCAAATGAGCGTAAGGCCAGGAGACTTATCAGCGATGATCAACTGGTCAATACACGGCTCCAAAGCTTGGAGCATCGTCGTAAGGTTGCCAGTCTTTCGGTTTTCTATCGAATCCATTTCGGAGAGTGTACAGAGGAACTACATACATTGATTCCTTCTTCCCCTTTTTACCATCGGATGACCAGACAAACAGACCAGCGGCACAGATACACAGTGGATATACCACATTTACGCACGAAGCGCTTTGCTTCCACTTTTATAATGCGTACCGCAAAGGAGTGGGACTGACTACCTAAGTCTGTGTTTCCCGATGAGTACAATCTGGGTGTCTTCAAATCATAAGTGAATAGGTATCTTCTAGGCAAGCGTGCTTCGTCGTCGACTGCATCTTCACTTAAGATCAGGTGAGATCGCGGTCAAACGCAAGCCTATCACAGTATAAAAAACATAATAGATTATTTATTAATCATTAGTAAATGTATCAGAAATTTTATTTTGTGTCATATATATTATTCCAGTGTATAGCACATTTACTGCAGACATTTCAAATTAAAAAAAAATTGCGCTTTTATTCTTACTATGGCGTACCAGACTTGACTATGTGGAAGATTTACGAATTATTCGCGTATCTCTTGTAATGAACAATGCCATTAACAAGTACGATTCGTGCTAAGTGCATGTATCATTGACACAATTACTGTGTAAATAAGAATGAATTCTCACCTCTTGTTTACACGTAGACTGACTTATATATAATCTTTCATCAGGATAATAGGCATCTTTACATACTTTAGGTATATTGTTGTAGGTCATCCGTGACATAACCCTTTAGTAGGTACTTAAGTATTTGTAATAGGTATTTCAAAAGCAAACAATGACCCAGTTCTATTAAGTACATTAACAGCAAAACATTTCGTTATTAATTCATATATTTTGTCTAATACTGGGGATAACTTTACATTAATTTGAATCACTCATTTGTTTGATTTTGCGTAATCATATCGTAATCTCAGAGTAATTTTGTATGGAAACGGCAAAAACTCACGTGGTTGGTTGGCATCTGGTATAGCTATATAAAAACAAAAAGGAACTCGTTTCTAAAATAAAACCAAAAATGTACTAAGATCGTTCGGTTGGTAGGTTCTGGATTAAAATGCCATGACCGTAAACAAAAGTAAAAACGATTTATAAGTCTTAGAACATTTTGTTTTGTTTAAAAGCAGGATGACATACTAGCTTATATTACAAGTATCTGAATTGCAAGTCTGCTGTAGATTTGATTAAGTAGGTAGGTATGTGATCCTAATGACAAAACAACGTATGCTCCATGAGCAGGTAATATACCTAATATTAAGTATACCTACTTTATTCTTGGCCGAGGCTTTATTGAGTGATATGTAATTAAAACATATCCATTAATAGCTACTGGGCAAGGACGTAGCTTTCTATTAGTAAAAGAGTTCTCAAAATCGGTTCGGTAATTCCAAAAACCCCTATACAGGTACTAAGAAACAAGTTTTACCTCTTTTTAATCTATCATACGCTGCTGTGCTGGTATGCCAGACATGCTGAATTGAAAAACAATTGTGTCTGGCTGGCCGCTGCTGCTCATAACGTCAATATGTTTTGTTCGTTTTCTCCGTGTAGACCGTATGCATCGGGTTTTAGCTTGAAGGTACCTATGTAATATGTCCTTACTTTATACATTATTACTCTGAGCTGTATAATATTGCGTTAATAACAGCTATATCATATCATTAATATAATAGCGTGTAATATCGCTGGTGAAGGATATTGTACTAACAACTAACAATTTTAACAAAATGACTAACAGAACACTGCACGCCTGTCTGCCGTTTTATGAAACCTGTTTCTTCGAGTTGTCATAGGTCATATCAAGTTCCTGAAATCGCAGTACAGTGAGTATCTTACAATACTAACCAGCTTGCATTATTTAGCACCTTAAGCACCTTATATTTTACTTTATTATAGAAAACTACTTTATTCTACAACTTTTTGAAAATACGTTATGTAAATTGACATAAAAATATCACACGTAGCCTATTGGTGTAGGCAACGTATTTACGATTGAGAGGTCGCAGGCTCGATCTCCAAACCCCTCTTAAGTATTAATCTACCGACACAAACCCATTTTGACCATAGGTAATTGGTATTGCAAGACCTAGTATCCATTTTTCTAGGTATTCAAAAGTAAAGGAAATCAAAATCTTTGATATAGATAAGGAGGATAAAAACTTGATATTTTGTAAAATAAAAGTTGTTTTCTATTACAAGTAGATACTTTTAACATGTTTCGACTTTATACCCTTTACCCGATTAACCTTGGATTAAAGAGTAAAACATGCCAAAGGATTTAAATTTCATAAATTAATTATTTAAATTTGTTTCACTTACCTACACATATTTTTCTTTTTATATTGTAATTCGTGTACAGTCATACATAATTATGTAGATAACATAGTCGTTCCTGCGTTTATGCAATTGTTTGGTACAAAGAAATTATTATTATTAAATTAGTATCTAATAGGCTGTGTGCAACGCATTTGTGTAACTGAATACGTATGACTTAAGTTAAACATTTCATGGGTTTCACTTTCACGTTAATTATCTGTAAACCATAACATTAATAATTGTGTAATTTACTGTTTGTATATTTGGCTAACAGCTGTTTATATCTTTTACATCTAAGGATATTAATTTATAGTAGTAATGAACAAAATAAATAAGATACTCTCGTCATAATTATTTTTGATAATCATCAGATAATTACAGTTCTTGCATCATGGGTGTGCGTATTTATTGTTTATAATGAAACTTGTATATCTCTATATTTACGTTAATGTTCGACAAACATAATTTATTGACGTGAAACATCAAGAAAAATAAGAATGACGACTGACACTGATATATATATGACTGATGACGATAGTTAATTGATAGGTACCTATACTTAATTATCAATCTTTATTTAGCTAAATAATACCATAAAATATTATTCATCTAAAAACTTGCTTAGGTGAATATAATTAGAAAACATAACTCTAACCAGAGTTGTCCTATTTCAGGGAATCCTCATGTTCCACCGTCGACAATTGTAGCTAAAATAATCGGATGTATACTACAAGATGAAGTGTGCCGTGAGGAGGCGATAATCAAGGCCAGACATTCGATAGCGGACATGCGAGCTCAACCGAACATCAATGCCATCCTCGCTGCCCGCATGCGTCACAACTAATAAGCAGCTCCACGACATCGGTTTACCTGTACATAGTCTAGTATGTTCATATGAAGTAGCTCGAAACTAATTACGTATTTCGGCAATAAGGCTACTTAGCTAACAGTACTGCATGAATCAATATTGCTAAGATCTCAGGAGAGACAATTGCATAAGTTCTTCCAAAACTCCGTAAAATGATTATTCGTCCGCGTCCTTGTTCTCAAGGGAAATCTACCTCAGCAGAAGACGTTATGCAGGTCAGGTAACAAAGAAATTATTATATTTTTGATCACTTTTGGAAACTAAGCTACTTACGCGGTATTGTTAGTTATGCCACTATGAGGAACATGCGCGTTATGTATACAAGTTCAAGGTCTAAACACAAATATAAAGTTTGATGTTAGTCAAACAAACATAAATAAAGGTTGTCCGACAACATACCTAATCAGTTCCCTACTATAAATAAGTTCATTGCATAATTTAATTCGTTGTGTAAATATTACAATTTTTAAATATTTTGTTGAAGTTTATCCCATATAAAATAAGAACATTATTTTAATTAGCTCAAAATTTTAAGCTCAATATATTTGTTTCGGTGAAGGAAATGTTTAGATTTATTAAATAACATAAAAAGACTATTACGAAACATGTGAATAAACAATGTGTATCGCTATTTTTAAACATTGCAGTGTGATTGTAATAATAATTATTGTTATTATCGCACTATAGTAAACAGTGTGATGATAATAATAATCGTGATTCAAGTAAATAACAACACTGTATGCTTTTGTAATGAAACACGCTGAGATTTATAAACATAATTAACGAGATTCATGTAATTTTGTGTTTCTGTAGATTATTCATTATATAATTTTCACAATTTTGTGCACATATTGTTGAACATTATGCGGATAGTCCATACATCAAGGTACACATGACTAGATACCAGTAGCTCAAATCCTAAAAGGCAATATATTATATTAAACTATTGAAATATAATATAAACTATTTACTCACTGCTAAAACTATTTTATTATCTATTTAGAAATACTAGACCTAGATAAAACATTTGAAATTTTCATTAATGTTCTGAGCTTAATGTAAATACTTTTGGAATCTATATTTTTAAAAGATTATACTATTACTTAAGATAAATGGCTGACACAAGGTGTTGATATAGTTCCGCTACTTGTTTTTGAATCTCATTGCATTTAGAGTTATTCGTCGATATATGTATTCACAGATTTGCTGTCTGTCGACTGTCGACTTTGTGAACGAGTAATGTTTAACCAAAATATTGTAGTAGGAAACATTAATTGTTATTTTCTCTTTACATATTATACTTGCGTCGGTATCAGCTTATACTCGCATTGAAAAGTAAATAATAAGAGAGGTAACATTAATTTGTATCGAGAACATATAGTGTAGCAATTTAAAAACGATATATTTATTATCATTACAACTTAAAAATAGACTGCCATTATATAAAGCCGTCGATTAAGACAGACGCGACGAATCGTTTTAAATAAAAAAAGTCCAACAAATGAGATTCGAACTCACACGGTGCCATGTCAATACCAATTGTGTGAATATTATCGGAGTCTGCATTGTCTGTACTTATCATTAAATTTATGAATGCAAGTCTACCGATGTACTTGATATCCTAATGTCATATCAAACTTGCCTGATAAGTAGAAAGAACTTATTGCACATAGAGTTAATTATATTTATTATACGCAGTTAGGTGTTTATGTAACTATATTTTTGTAATGTTATCTAGAAAATGCTTGTACTCACATTTGGCTGTATCCTAAGACCGTCACGGTTTCGTCAAAGACACGAACAATATAATGTGTGTCCGACCGTTTCCCGGATAACATGATGAAAACATCTCGACAAAGTTTCTATAGTGAGGTATATTTTCTTATTGGTCTTATCAAATTCTCTATAGTATAATATAGTCTTTTAGATTCTCATTTTTGAATTACTTACAATTTATCGTAGAGATTTAAATTAATCTTTAGTAAGATTCTACATTTGCATCTCATTTGCAATAAAAAATGGCTGTGTCCTGTTATGTAACTATTCATTTCTACTACCTAATCTTTTTCTTCTTATTTCTTCTATATTCTTTCAAACTGCCAAAGTGTAGGCCAATATTAATAAATTTTATCTATTGACTATGCAAATAAAAAAATAATATATTTTAACTAAATGTTCATTGTAAATTTACTAAAATAATAAAATTGTAGAAATATTGACCATGTAGAATGCGTTAATGTGTATAACTATGATAAATTACTTATTTGATTGTAGTATGGAGTTTATATTGAGGATTTTGTTTAACTCGTGCCTTATTTGATCGGGTACTTGTGCATAATATAAGAATAGTCAAATCATTCCTGTCTACAAGCATTTTTGTCAGCGAGTCCCTACCATTGTTCATAATCAAATATTTAAAGCCAATGGTAGCCGCTGCACGTCTGTAATAACTAATTATATAGTTTTTAAAGTCTCTGGTGTTCTATGATTGTTATTTTATCTTATTTTGAAACTAGTTTATTATATTGCAGCATTTATTAGCTGGAGATCACTTCAGAGACATTAAAAACAACATTCCTATATTTGCTATTTAAGGAGTGACATAATGAGCATTATACTCGTTTATCGTATGGCTTTTTCCGATTTCCATAGTTCACTTTTATAAAACGCTAAGATAAGATAAGACCTGAAGAAAGACTTTATTTTTACTGAGAGAATCAAGTCTCAAAATACGTTGCGCTCTTGTTTTGTAACGAAGTAAAGCTAGGTCACTCCTTGAATCCAAGGTCCGTAAATGTGAACTGACCTTAAACTATTGTGATGTTATTAAAGTGACCTGATTCATATAGTTTCGTTGTTTGCTCATTAAATTAGGTACTTAATAACCGATTAACTTTATTGTTTGAAGATCTGAGTATGTGTGGGAACAAATATATGTAAAATTTCCAGTAAAATTCTATTACCTGGACGTATTTGTTTTATTTAAGAACTCTCCTTACTTCTTTTTAGGTCATAAATGTTATTATCGGCACATTATCTGGATAAGCACTGAAGCAGTGCCGGGATTATGTGCTTCTAATGTCATTGCAATAATATGATACTAACTACATCACACTGCATCATCATCAGATCGCACGGATGGCGTAGTAGTCCAACTGGTCGCCTCGCCACTGCCACTGCGCCGAGTGTTGTGGGTTCGAATCCCACACGGAACAAAAAATTGTGTGGTCCACAAATGGTTGTTCCGAGTCTGAATGTTCTTTGTGTCCGTTGTTTGAATGTTTGTACAGTCCCACAGGAAATATTCCTAGTGCGAGAATTGTCTTTTAAAAAATAAATAATATGGACATTATCACTGAGATTAAGATGAATCTACCGTCACTACATTATGTATATAATAGTTTGATTACCTACGCCATATCATGTCATAAATGTTAATGAGTTAATAATCAGAATATTCTCAATAACAACACTGAGGTTTAGCAGGTATTGACTTGGAGGGAAAATGTCCTCATTAAATATTATAATGCGTGACATAATAGATTATAATATCAGGCTATGTGATAATAAATAAGTATAAAGGTACCTATATCATATATTTTATTATCTATCTTTATTCATTATGCTATTTAAATAAGAAACATTTATTTTATTACACGAATGAAATGTAAGAATTCCAAAATGAGTAGATAATAATTATGTTGTTTATGGCCGATGCACGTTTTGGGATAACCTTATTTCTGAAATAAGAATATGAAACATAATCAATAGGTACTTGATAACATTGTATTAAGTATTGTTTTCTGGGAATACGTTTACCTGTGATCAACTAGTAGGCAGTCAAATCATTATAGAATCCATCACACGATTTATTTCTAATGCAATATTTTCGTATTTCTTCAAATATAAACATGAAACAACAAAATGGGATCGCCAGGAACCACCTGTAACCATAACAATTATAATTAAATGGCTATTTAAACATTTGTACAGGGTTATTAGATTTATAACATGTAGAGTGTTGTAGTTGTACCTATCTCATGTTTAAAATACGACATGGCATTACCAGCTTAAAGAATTAAGTAAGTAGGTAATTAGGAATAATACAAGAAAGGCATAAATAATAAAAGTGCAGGGGCAGTGAATGCGACTGCTATACACGAGGTTCCGGGTTTGAATCCCGGGTCAGCCAAAGTATTATTGGGTTTCTTAGAAATTGTTAACAGCAGCACGGAGTGTGGAACTGGCCAGTAGACGACAATTCGCTCGCCTATTACGTGGTTTCTAAATCTTCTGCTAGTTTTATTTTCGTTGTGATTATGTATGTAGGTACTTATTTTTTTATGTCCTGGTGGGCGACCGCTGGACTACCCAGCAGAGGTGTGGAGTTCAATCCCAAGGCACTCATCTCTGACTTTTCGAAATGATGTGCGTATTAAATAGTTAATTGTCACTCGCGTTAACGGTAAAGGCAAGGCACAAATTGTGCAAGTTGTACACAAACAACAGTTTGTGAACCTGAACAACCTATTGTGTCCTTTCCAATCTGGCTTCAGGCCCGGACACAGTACTATTTCCGCTCTCCTCAAAGTGACTGACGATATCAGGGCGGGCATGGAGGATACCAAAGTCACTGTGTTGACTTTGGTTGACTTCTCGAACGCCTTCAATACCGTCAGTCTTACTAGCGATCCTATCCCATCTTAATATCTCACCCGGTGTACTTGAATGGTTCTCGACATATCTTCAGTGGCGCCAGCAGTCAGTACGCATCGATGACACGTCATCGAATTGTCGTGACCTTAACTCTGGTATTTCTCAAGGTGGCATTCTATCTCCGTTACTATTTTCTCTATTTGTTAACTTCTTATCTCAGTATCTTCAGTGCTCGTGTCATCTTTATACCGATGACTTGTAGTTATATGCTCAAGACTAGTCAAGACATTGTGGATAATTTACCTGAAGCCATTTCTATACTAAATGCTGATCTTGAAACAATTCGAAACTGGTCTGGCAGATTTGGATTGTCTGTTAATCCGACTAAGTGACAGTCAATTATAGTTGGAAGTCAACGATTGATAAGCAGGCTGGACTCCAGTACTTTACCACCTATTACGTATGGTGGGACACCTATACCATTCAGTCCTACTGTAAAGGATCTGGGTTTGCTCATTGACTCCAATTTAAATTGGCAAGCTCAGGTTACTAGTGTCAGTCAGAGAGTAACGGGAACGCTACGCGCCTTGTATCGCCTAAAGAATTTTTGCCCATCTAAGACAAAAATAATGCTTGTCCAGACTTTGATCTTTCCCTTAATTGACTATGGTGATGTGTGTTACTATGACCTGAATGTAGATCTACTTAATACATATGACCGGCTTCTAAATAACTGCATTCGATTTATTTATAATCTTCGTAAATATGACCATATTTCATCTTATAGATCCACTTTAAAATGGTTACCCATTATTACAACATATAATATATTTGTATATATAATATATTTGTATATATAATATATTTGTATATATAATATATTTGTATATATTTTATTTAGATTATACTGGGTGTAAGGGACGACGTATCGAAAACTTTAGCAAGACGTCTTTCTATAAGTACTTATCACGACATAAACTTCAATTAAGTATTAAAAAAGCGCAAGATTTAAATGTTATGTAGATTAACATTATTACGCGGTACGCAATGGATTGCTACCGATACAACGCACTCGACGTACTGCGCGCATAAAAACAGCTGATCTATTTAAATCACGACCATTTAATTACATTGCTGTATTGTAGAAAAATGTGGCATTTTATTATGTTACTAGCTGACCCGCGCAACTTCGTCTGCTTCACATAAGAGAATTTTCCTAGTTTTTTCAATATTTTTCATTTATGCTCGCTCCTATTGGTCGTAGCGTGATATTATATAGCCTATAGCCTTCCTCTATAAATGGGCTATCCAACACTGAAATATCATTTGTGTGCATGAACATGGATGTTTGTCTTGGTCTGGGTGTTTCTATGTATAATATGCATGTATTTACAAAAAAAAAGTATATATGTATGTTTATCCATTGTCTAGTACCCATAGTACAAGCTCTGCTTAGTTTGGGCTAGATGGTGTTGTGTGTATGTGATAGAATATTATATTATATATATTTTTCTAATTCTTACCCGTAGTTCCTTAGATTACCGCGTTCAACCAAACAAACAAAATGTGAGTGAAGTCGGTGCGTGAGCGCCCCGCCTTTTTATAAATGCAGCGGATGGCCGTTTCGCGCGTTAAACAACAATCAACCGTATAGCCGTACCCATACTGGCGCGGCGAGATTTGGAAGTTTTATTTCATCTATATCTTGTGTGTTTATAAACCGATTCCTATATATTTTTTTATAATATAAATATTAAAGTGTACTTTTTGAATATGGGAGTTCGATAAAGATACATCTATGTGAAATACAATATATTTATGTATTTTAATACACTTTGAAGAAATGCCTAACGATTAAACACGTTATTGTGGCTAATTTATAAAATATAGATATATACTATTAAGGACTTTTTTGTAGATCTTTTGAAGACCATCATCTTTGTAATACATACTTTTAGTGTATGATCAACGTATGCGAGGATAAGAGCTCGAAAGCGCATTTTCGTCCGACTTGCTTCAAATTTATCGTCACTGCTCAGCTCCTATGTGTCTTAGCGTTATGTTATATAGCCTATAACCTGCCCAGGAGTATGGACTACAATCGTACCAAGTTTGGTTAAAATCCCTTCAGTAGTTTTTGACCCATGCGTGCACATACAGACAGACAGACAGACAAAAAATTTACTGATTGCATTTTTGTCATCAGTATCGATCACCATTCATCCTCCAATATTAATTTTGAATATATATTCAATGTACAGAATTGACCTCTCTACAGTTTTATTATAAGTATAGATGATTCACAGTCAGAAAAATGAAAAATTGTAGTAAAGCAATCATGATTGTTTAAAAAAATTCTAAAGATTTTTGGTTTTCTATTCCAATAATGGTCTGAATCTACTATTTCAGTTTTCGGTACACCGTCCCTTACACCCAGTATAATATGTTTATTGGTATGTATATATTATGTAATATATAATTACTATTTTGATATTCATTAGTATATTTACATGTAGGTATGTTTCGCCTTACTGTATGCACCTACTTCTTTTTATCTCTGCATCACCCTAAGGTCGACTGGTAGATAATGCCCTTGGCATCAAGTCCGCCATTGTACTATTTTGTGCGTAAGTTTTAAAATAAATAAAGGAAAATATCGTAAGGAAATCTGCGTGTCTGAGAATTCTCCATAATGTTCGCCGAGATACCTATATGAAGTCTGCCAATGCGCACTCTGGGCTACCGTGGTGGACTATGGCCTAACCCGTCCCACACTGAGCAAATGCCCGTGCCCAGCAGTGGGCCAGTTTAAAACACGGCTGATGTTATGACTATTATATCTTTTTATAACATATATACATTTTATGATATCGAATTGTAATAATATGTTTACATACCAGTGTAGCTGCAGTGGATAAGTTCGTAAGAATGTATTGAGGCCCGGTGTGTAACAAACGACACACGAAACTAAAAGTTCAAAGAATATTCCCACCATTAGTACCTTATTTTTCATACCTGAAAGTAATTTAATCATTTATATATAGCCAGTTACAGAATTTTAACAAAACCACTTTTAAATAAGTAGGTATACATATTTTTATTAATTGCCCCGGTAGCGCAGTAGTACCTAGTGTTGTGTGTCAACAAAAAGTTAGGTATTCGGTTTTTCTGTCGAGCTATTCTCAATAGTAACCCGGAGGTAGGTTTTGGATATCTGCTTGCCATAATATAACACGTAAGGCCATTGATCCTGCGCCTGAACTCTCTCCAGTCGTGTCAGGTTGCTGTCCTATCGGATTGTTAGAGTTAGGGAATACAAAGAGCATTTGTATTTGCGCATACACTTGTGTAGGTACTTTAATATCTCCTGCGCAGATGGCCAGTCTCCGTTGGCTTGCCATCATCACCTTACCTTAAATTACGGCGCATATTTATATAATACGTATAATTACATACATTTTATACATAAATAAGTAGTTAGGTACACTACACTGTACATGGAAAAACACTAGCCGATTTTTTATTTATATTTAATACTAGATGTGCCCGGGGTTTCACTCGTGTTTATCGTTACTGCGCCGCCCCCGTGGGTCGTAGCGTGATGTTATATAGCCTATAGCCTTCCTCGATAAATAGGCTATCCAACACTAAAAGAATTTTTCAATTCGAACCAGTAGTTCCTGAGATTAGCGCGTTCAACCAAACAAACAAACTCTTCAGCTTTATAATATTAGTACAGATTGTGTATTTATACTTAAAAACGTTTTTATTGTGTTTGCTGTCCAATGTTTTACTTATAAGTAAGTAGGTATTTCTTTTGAAGTTTTTATTCCTTGCCCGTCTTGCGCTGGAACACCGCTTGTGTTGTAGTGTATGTGTATTGTGTAGTGTCCCTAGCTGCCATCTGTACGTGCGAGAGAATAGACTAGTGACGCCGCCGTACGGTCAGCTACATAACTCGCTGAACATTACACAGTTTTCTAACAGTAGGTATTTTATGAATTAAAATCTACTTATTATTTTCCAGCAGTAATAAATTGTGACTAAAATAACTATCCTTTAACTGCTGTAAAGGATGATAAATTATCACTATTGTGAATGATAGACACTTCAAAATCCCGGGAGTGTTAATCGACTTATGAGGCTGACTGTATCTATTATCAAAGTCAATAGAAACTTTACGAATCAATCACAAAGCGGCTTCATTACCGTGATGCTACGAGTGGCTTTTGACGGGCGAAATGCTGAGTCTCGCTCCAATGCCGTAACGTGGCCTGACGTACCTACTTGCTAGGCCATTGAAATATGAAACTCGCTCTCGCCTCGCCAGTTCTATAAAGTTGCGCAACGAAGCCTTGTGGTCACGCGGTGTTCCGTTGCAATTCACGACGATATGCTGGCGGAATGATCGTTGTGCCGTACTATGGAGATTACCAGGTTATGTAAGGGCGGGCTCGTCGCGTCTATCAAGTAAAAAGTCAATCCAGTCCCGTTTTGTTTGTATGAGTGGCTCAAGGTTGAACCCCGGCAAATAACCACCTTTCGCTAATAGCCCGTGTCATTATCACGAAGAATAACGATACCAATGTTGTCATAAAGTCACCGATAAAAAGTGTACCATAAATAATTTTTTAATTGTAGGATGAACGAAAAGCAAATAGCAAAAAAGAAACAGCGATAGCTCAGTGGAGAGTCCAACAGACTGCAATGCAGAGGGTCTCGGATTCGAACCCACATCGCGCACCTCTGACTTTCGAAAGTTATATGACTTTTCGAAATTATGTACGTCTTGATTGACAATTATCGCCTGCTCCGTGCCTCGTAGAGCACATTAAGCCGTCGGTCCTGGCTGCCATGAACATCTATGACAGTCATTATTAGGAAGTCAGTGCCCTATAATATCCTGACACTGGTCTAGCCTTAGGGTAGATATCATTAGCCTTCGGGTTGCGGAGGTCAGGTGGCAGGCGCTCCGTGTAAAACTAATATCCAGTCAAATCCGGTTAGACTACAAAAGCCGACCCCAAGTGACTTGGGAATAATAAAGGCTATGAAGAAGAAGGATGAAAGAAAACTTTTTCAAATGCATACCTAATATATTTACAACTCGGTTCCTTAGAGTAGCTACTTTGAATTCGGCGTCTGGTCTGCCTAACAGCATTGAATATATTTTTAAATATTGTATGCCACTTAAATATGCGTATAAATTTTAAACCATAGACACATTTATTTGTTTTGAGATTGCAGTCTGATCGGGCTAACATTGCTTGGATTAGTGATTTTTATTTTATTAAATAAGATAAACCTTTGGCGCATTAATAACCATTGTTTATTGATGTTTTATCACGTGCATTACGTTTAAATAACTTTTAATTAAGTTTCGACTCTCGACCATTGAAGGAAAACTACCACTGGAGCTACATGCAACTATTGATTCTGTATTTTAGTATTCGATTTGCCCAACTAAATAGGCTTTTGCCTTTTCCAAACAATAACACAGCTCTTGATGTTGTGATTCTTGTTTCAGCCGGCTCATCGCCACCCTGACTTGGTTGTCTGTCGCTCTAATTGGCCCTACATTACCTATGTGTTGCTGTTCGTTATCGTCATTTGAAGTCTTTCTCATACGTTGTCATCTCTACTATTTCAGGCCGTCATTCATTCATATATTGTCATGTCTGATCCACATTTCAAGGTCGCGTCATTCAAATTCGATGTATTGAATGACCGTTTCTTTCGAAGTGCGCCGCTGTTTATTTGCTTATTTTCGCAACGTTTGAGGACACCGGCGCCCAATGCTATAATGCAAAACTGTACTTACCTTATTATTTTTTATCATTTTTGAGCGTTATTCGTTTTTATAAATAAAACGATACAGTTAATATTTTTGCATCATTACTTTCAATATTTATTGAGAGTTAATGTTTATGTTCGCAATATAACAATACCTATGTCATCGTATGTTTGTATACTTACCGACTTGAAAGAAAGAGTTGTACCTAGTCTTGCATATAATGCTGTTCGTCATTTGGGTAACAACCACTGCCGCAAAGTAGGTTGCTTGACACGCTTGCTCCAACACTTTGCGTTCCTCGTACGACCATTCCTGGCCCACTGAGTCTTTTAAGTCAGTGACGGCTTTATTGTCCCATCTTTGCCTTATGCCTTTAATCAAAACAATACCCATTATTCCTATCAAACATACTTATAGTTTGAGGCACCTAGTTGGGTAGCTGCCAAAATGCAACCATGATATGATGAACATATTACTTTTTGTTTTTTTTAATTTAAATTATTTGTGTTGCATGTACCAACATGTAACACAACATCAACATGTAACCTAATTAACCTAACCTACTTAATTAAATAACTTAAAAACTAACCATAGTGTTTAAGTTATTTAATTAGGTTACAAGTGAGAACTTGTAATTGGCCTTATTTATGTTACAAGATTTTCTATTATACTGTGTTAGCTATAAGTTTTCCTATAAACAATAAAACAAAATCGATAGACCTACTCAAAACTGTTTAACGTAAGTACTTAGTTGTTGCTATTAATGCAAGGAGAAAACAAACTTGTGAGATGGATTACTTTCTAGAGTTGATTCTGACATTGGGTATGGTTTCTAGATTTATCTAGGTTTTACGCATGTTTATTTTATAATTGGAATTAAATACACATAATTATGTAGGCACATTGAGTCTCCGAAAAATGAAATGTGGATCTGAAAAGCCTCCGTGCATGTATGTATGACACATTCACTTATATAGCGAGTTCAAACGTGATAAGCTAAGGTATCAATTATTATATTTGATGAGTTGAATTAAAACGAATGAGTCAATGCTTTTATACTACGTACCTGTACTTATAAAAAACACCCTGCACTTGTACACACAGCGACACATCAACCTAAATTGCTTGGACTATGAACTATTAGAAGTTGAACGCTGCGAATCGTGCGAGACAGTGCGTTATATTTTTGTTATTTTGTCTCATTCACGCTGAATGGGACGCGACGCTCTATCCTTACTATTACATCGACACCACTATGCACTGTCCCTTTCCGACAACTCTCTATTTTGTATGTAGCGTAGTTATGCGTATATAGGGTAATATGAGGTACACACCAAGTTAGGCATAACTTGGTGTGTACCTCATATTTTTATACAAAAGGTACAGAAGTTTTGTGCACTGAGATCACTACGCCCACTATTGCTGACTCCATAGATCCTTGGGGACTTCCCCAATGATATTATCGGTATGTATGTATATGGTACCTATACATATTTAAGAGATCTTTTAATTTACAAGACAATTGATTATTTATATTTTCAAATCAATAGCATTAGTAATTGCTAAGACAAGGGATTAGATTTTTACTATTTCAACACGGAACTCTAAAAATGAGATATAAATAATGATAACATACAAAGAATTATACTAATATTTTAATAATTGATTTATGCTAATATCATAAAGACGTATTACAAAACTTCCCAAAATAGCCTTATTATTATTAAAATTAATGAAACAAGTTTTTATTCCAATCTTACCTTGAGCAACTCCACGTACCACCGATACCCAAAACAATAGCGATAAAAAAGTACTTACCCTTAAAAATGTTAGTCTTACTTTCCGCGATTGGATCCCGGAGAGCCCAGACACAATTCTTTGATTGTGGTCAGATACGGTTAATACTTACTCATTAAGGGCTAAATACTGACAACAAGTTAAGTGTCATAGATATCTATAATAGTGAACCGATGAGTTCTAAGTCTACGCGGCGCTTTTAAGTTTTATTAAACACATCTTCGATACGCACGAAATTACTTTTTAACCGACTTCAAAAAAAGAGGAGGTTCTCAATTGGACTATTTTTTTTATGTTTGTTACCTCAGAACTTTCGACTGGGTGAACCGATTTTGATATTTTTTTTTTATTTGTAAGCTGGTGCTTCCCATGTGGTTCCATTTAATTTTGATCAAGATTTGATCATTTGTTTTCGAGTTATCCTTAATAATGCGTATTTGGCTACATTGATGATGTTCTCATGTTTGGCAAGATTCACTAAAAACCGAGATATAAACAAAATTTTAAATAAAAAGAAAAACGACTTCAAAAAGGAATATTCTAAAACTTAAAATGCACTAAAAGTAAATAATTGCATATTCTTGTGAATAATTAAATTATTGTTATTTTTGGAGTCGGTGTCAGCCGCCCGCGCCATGTGCTGCGTCTATGTGTGTAGTTGTGCATGCCAATGTTATATTATGATTATAGTAAGACATCTCATGTTTAATTAATTACAAATCTACCTTGGCTGACACCGACTCCATTGATAACAATAATTTAATTATTCACAAGAATGTGCAATTATTTACTAACTTTTTAGTGCATTTTAAGTTTTAGAATATTCTTATTTGATGTCGGTTTTCTTTTTTGTTAAAATTTTGTTTATCTCATATAAGTAGGTACCTAACTATAACAAGTAAAATGGACTCGCCGGAAAGATAAGAGATGGGCACATTTACCTTGATCAAGTCAGAGACTTTCCAAACAGAACTAGCTTTTTTGAACAATAAGTCTTTGGCGTAGCACTCGGAAAACATGCGAGAGTTAATTCAATGTATTGATCTGCATACGGAGTATTCCAATATGTTCTATGATTTTTGTTCTACTAATAGAACAAACTGGATTTTTTTCTACAATGTTCTACTGAAAACTTTAATATAACAAAATGGCATTTAAATTCGTTATTCGTACTATCGATTGTAACAATAGAAGAAACTGGCATTTTCATTCCATAATATTCTACTGTCTCTATCAGTAGAACAAACTGGAATTAAATTCTATAATGTTCTAATATTTGTTCTACTTTTAACTATAGGTACATAAAGAGATTAAATTATCCCAATTTATCTATCTATCTCTCTTCATACACTGGCTAGAAGAAATTAGAAGTAAGAAGTAAAACATAATTTTCCGTTAAGAAAATTGTCCCAATGTCATTTCATTAGGTATTTGATTTATTCGTGTTTACTTTTGATATGACTTTAAAGTCAATACGAATAAATCAACGCAAATATTGAATAGTAACAATGGAAGGATTTTCTATTATAAAAAAAGGAAGAGGACTGTTAGCTTTTTACGCCTAAAATACTGAACCGATTTTAATGACATTTGGCATAGAATACTTTTTACCCCTGTACCCGATATCAACAACCGACATACCTAATTAAACTAAGTTCCAGTTTATTGTACTGATAGAGAGAGTAGATCATTATGGATTGAAAATTCCAGGTTCTTCTATTGTTACAATCGTAGTAGAACAATAAGAAATTTAAATGCCATTTTGTTCTATTAAAATTTTCAGTAGAACTTTGTAGAAAAATCCAGTTTGTTCTATTAGTAGAACAAAAATCATAGAACATATTGGAATATTCCTTGCATTCTTGCCAAATAGGTATTGGGCACCTAACCAGAAGCTGTTTTTATGTTCCCAAAATGTACTAAATGAAGTTTAATATGTTATTGAATGGTATGAATATTACTGTTTGCTATCGAAGCTCGCAGGCGCTGGTCAGTGTCCGCAAAACAATATTGCATACACGTTGATCTCTTGTAAGGTGTGCGACACAGGGGCTGATTTTTATGAAAAATGTAAAACGGCGAGAATGCAGATACACATTTTGTTTACATAATATATGTATAACAACTTGGCCGTGACATCCAGTAGTGTCTAGATATTTCATGGCCGTTCACTGCGTTGTATAATGTTATTCTTACCGAATAAATCAGCTGGGTAAAACCCGTGTTCCGCCATTACAAAGAAGTAAGCGTACATCCCAGCTGCGAACTCTACGAGACCGAGGTGTCCGTACGCTAGCCGCAGCATCCGCGCGGAGAAGAGACCGTCTTTTGAACGTGGCGGTCGCGCCATCACGTCAGTTTCTGCATATTCGTACGCCATCGCTATTGCTGGCCACATATCGGTTCCCAGGTCTATGCATAGGATTGTCATCACCCCTAAAATAAACTTAGATAATTGTATAGTGAGACCGACATTAACTAAAGCCTAATTGAAATATATTAATACCTTCACTAATAACTTTATTTATTTAACAGTAGGTAGGTATTTAATACTTTAACATAATGACACTTAAATTGAGTCGTCTTTTATACATCTGAATTTAAGTGTATATCTATATTTTGCATTAGTTGGTATATTCACAAAAAATAAATAGGTAGAAGATCCATTGACTTCGCCGCACAATTAATCTGCCTTTTCTTGAGGAAGACTACATTTCGTCAGTTATCTTGAGAGTCACTGAGAAGATAGCACAGTCATATTATGTCTAGGTACATAATATCCGACTACGCGTTATTAGTTACTGAAAATTGTTAGGTCTGTCTCGACAGATCACACGATCAGATTGAGTTCAAAACTGATCACGATAAGACGTGTCATCTGATAACGCGATCCGTTTCCGCTTAGAATATTAATTATTTTTTTGGTAACAAATGACGTTAACTGTACCACTACTCTAATTTACTTTAGAAGATCTACAGGTAAAGTAAGAGAAACCCGTAACTACTTAAAACACGCGCCAAGTCACGTACTCACATAATTATATTCTACTGGGTCAACGAGGTAATTACCAATCGAATTAATCAATACAAAGAAATGAAATTACAAGATACATTAAAGCTATCTTGCGTCTAGTCATTCTTATTAAAGACATTACACGCGTACCTACTGACCGAGGACACCAATTTATTATTGTTATTGCAGATAAAAAATGCGGATACATCATTGTTAGGTATTTCCACCCACTGAATACGAAACGATATTTTATGTCATGGCAAATGAAATGATTTGCTACGATATAAACTAGGCTGAAATATTATTATTAGTTTGGCCTAACAAACAACAAATCTAACAACTTTGAGATTGTTCACGTACCTAACGGTAATGGTATCGAAAATAATATAAACATCAACACGGGAGCTATTTCCGGTACGTTCGATGCAAGTATGTAGCAGAGTGATTTCTTGAGGTTGTCAAATATTTTCCTTCCTTCTTCGATGCCTGTTACGATGGTAGCAAAATTGTCATCCATTAAAATTATATCTGCGGTTTGTTTCGACACCTAAAATGAGGAAAACCAGCGTTACAATGACAGCAGTGGCGTAGCGTAGTGGGGGCGGCAGGGGCGGCCTGCCCCGGGCGCGGGCGGCACTTTGAGGGGGGCGACAATATTTTACAATAAATAACAATAATATCTTGCAAATATTTCAACTGTACAATACACAATAACGATGACTGTTTTTGCCGAATAATTCGTGAGGATTACTGTATATAGTATTTTAAATTGAAATACTTAAATAATAGGACGCCAAAATATTCTTGCGCCCCGGACGGCTCACACTCACACTACGCCACTGAGTGTCAGTTGTAGGTATAAATTTAATTAAATTTTGATTTTATACATCCATTAGTTTAGTTTATTAAGTAAGTACCTGGTAACTCTAAAGCGATTTTTAATGTTGTATGCCTAATCATTTATATCATGTAGGTAAAGTCATTAAAAGAGAAGCATTCTAATCTAGTGCTTGTCAATGCCTGTAAGTGGATCATCTGGTTATTTCAATATGGTGTATTTAAACTTAATTAATAGTAGAAACAAACGTCATACCGACGCTGTTCCTACATACATCCTAATAAACAGGATTAGAACCAGTGTAATCGGTTAAACACCCTAACCTTACCACTTAACAATCTCAGGCCTGTAGGTTAAATTTCATAAAAGCAAATTTTATTTAGTTTAATATACCTACACAATTAAATCCTTGGCTACTTGTTACATGTACATTACAAATATGTCAATAGTTATTGCAGCAACACTACAACAACCAGGACACAATATAGGTGTCTACCTAAGAACAAAAAAATTGTGTTTGCAACAATCGAGAGATTGTTGCAGAGGCGAGATCTTCTTCTTTCTTCTTTTCGTGTGGTTAGTGGCCGACCTGTTGTCAAGAGTTGTTCAAGCCGTCTGTAGGCCTCTGACATGGCTTAACGACTGCTGTCAATTTGACAACAACCGGGACCGACTTTTTACATGCCCTCCAAAGTACGGAGACCCTCAGATGAAATACCACTATGCGGTCACCCATCTATAGACTGACCGCACCCAACGTTGAATAACCTCGCTAATCGTTTACCGATCAGTGAGTGCAACTGGCTATGAGCTTATGAACTTAGTGGCTACTGTGTCAAACGGAGACATAAGAAAATTTTATTACTAATTTCAGTAACTTAGCACTGTCTAATGTAATAAATACATCTTCTCATTTACACATAATGATCATATAACACCTACTTGTGACCCAGTAATGCCCATTGAAATGCCAATATCAGCGCGGCGCAGCGCCGGCGCATCATTGACGCCGTCCCCAGTGACCGCCACTACTTGTCCTTGACGCTGACATGCTTCCACTATCTGAAGTTTCTGTGTAGGCGAGGTTCTTGCAAACACTGCGTCAAAACAAGACATAGACATATTTTTATTTACATTTACCGACTGAGTAAATGTCTACTATGGTCTACTACTTTGGCCAGTATCTACTGTTTAAGTTGCCATGTAATAGGGATTAAGCGTAATTAAGTTTACCTGGCACATTTCCAGACTCAGGAAATTAAAACACTTCTCAACCCGGCATTCAAACATCAGAATGCTTTAGATTTCATTTTATAACAAAACGTGTGTTGCTGTGCTAAAGTTATCCTGGTCGCTTTTAAAATAGATTGGGTTAAGAAAACTAATTAAGCACGGACACATTATGTGACAAGTTCTACCTGTATTACACTTTAATCGAAGTTAGCGTACAGGTCATTTGGTCGTCATTTCGACGTGTCAAGAGGCACTAACTAACAAGCACACATATTTTGGACTTTATTTTATAATTTATTGAAACTAAAATAAATAAATTTCACGTTATTATGTGTTACTGAGTTTCTTAGAAAAGTGTGTACTGACCGACAGGAGGACCGCTACTGGATTAATGTCTCTGTCTCCCTGTGTCTTAATGTTGTATTCAGTATATACCTAATTCAGTATCGGACAACGTGAAAACTGCTCCGATATACCTAAACAATGATTCTTATAATAACAGAATAGATAGTGTAAGAGCAGCAGACATTCCTTTACCTATTTCGTGATGTTTATCAAGTGTCCAATTTAGTAAGTCAGGTGTCAACTTTCTGAGTTCGTTCCCTGTGATGACGTAACACTTGGGGTCCGTCGCGATGCCGACGTCGAGCGCCACAGCGCGTGCAGTGGCCGGGTGATCACCAGTTATCATCATCACCCGCACACCCGCGTCACGCACGCGACGAATGGCTGCACGCACCTGAACGTTGACTGAGGTGGTTATATTACAATTACTTTAAGCCTCCTGTTACGTTCAGTGCTATAGCTAGAAGAACTAATCTTTTATCTTCAGAAACTAGGTTTTAAAGCAATATTATAGGATACATAAATAGTCTCACGCCCGTGTACCCGAATGTATTACACCTACATTTCGCCAGCTATGTTTTTAGTACCCACGTAATAACAAGCACATTGCCGTCTACTGAGTTCAGTTCCAGACACTGTGCGCGACTGATAAATTCAACCACGATAGTTCATGCACAGCAGTCGTACCACTACTCGGGGCAGCGCAACCTAATAGTAGGATGTTGCTTTTTTACAGCTGACAATTACAAAACGCTGGTCATCCACTTTTTATAATGCAGGTAATGGTATACGAGTCAGTGCCACCTGCTGATGAGCGGTCACCGCTTCTCTTAAACATGGTATATTTACTTAGCATCACAGAACTAATTCCAAGGAAATAAAACTAAGCTGTTGCCAAGCGTAAACCACTTAGTCGACAAACAAGCACATTGTCTGCCTTATAGCAAGCAGTTCTGTAGTCTATATATTTGATCGTAGAAGGTAGGATAAAGAATGGAAGGAACAGATCGATGACGTCATTGGCCTTCCGGCGCTCTTACTCATTGGACGAAACGCAGCAGTAGGTACCTTTATTCCTATTTTAAAAAAATAATAAAATTAAATAAAATCGTTTATTGGACACCAGAATTATATACAATGGTCTTAAGGTAAATACAATTCATTTACAAGCTTTTTAGGATAGGTACTGAAACTGAAAACCCATAGTATGCAAATTGCCTGTATCTTGGGAAACAGTGTTCAGTCGTGCAAGGGGTGACGGTACAGTCTGTACATTGTGTCGCTGTTTTTTCGTGTCAATCATTTGTATTCTGTAAGAGGGTAGTACCCACTTCTCCGGTCGAACAAATCTATTATTGCTGAAAGCAACACTAAATGCTATTAAGAATTACTGAACAGAAAAACATAACATCTATCTCTCTCTGTCTACTTAATATTACGAAAAACGCTAACTACCTTCACTTAACAAGTAATAATACCTACTAACGTGTGCATGTAAGGTACGAAACTAAATGCATAATGTCACTTATGTATAGTATTATTACAAACCTCTGGTCGAGGCGGATCCATAAGCCCCATTATACCGATAAAACGCAAATTTTGTATCGGGAAATTTACATCATCCACGTCGAATTCATAGTCCAATGGGTACTCTTTAGGATCCAGTACAATATCAGCAAATGCTAGGATTCTTTCACCTAAAAATCGGTTACGAAACTGATTAGTTGATAAAGTTAAAATAACCCGACCGTTGACATGACATCAATTTCTGAAAATTATTTAACTTTATTCCGCCAGATGGTAAGCAGTCGTGTAGTCTACAAGCAGAGAGCCTTCTACACCAGATCCTTACGTGAAGGAGTGTCGATGTTCTCTGCTGTGACGGTTTACGGAAGTGCTTTTTCACGCGGTTTGATGAACCCAGATTCGAATGATCGATATAGGTATACCTAATGTTTTTAGACATGAATATATCCAAAAATCAGAGCGGCGAACTCTAACATACATATATATCTCATACATATACATTTATTCCTATCAAATAATCGGTTCAGTCATAATACTATAATTAAATTTTAAGTGAAGATTGATAATGATGATGATGATGAGGCTTCCAAACACGTCTCTAAGAAGTTTGCCAGCCTCTTTCCCCCACATCCAAGTTATCTAATTACGCGAGAGGACCTGCAAGGGAAATTAAATGGCAGCCCTCTATTCTTGTTAAATTGACTTTCATCTTCTATCACGTGAAGCAGCTATGAACGAAGCTAGGTACGAAACCCTTATGAAATCAGAACTTTTAAGAAAATAAGTAATTTATGTTCTAAGATATTTCCCATAGTGATAATATTAATCTCATCTTCGATTTATTGTTATTTTTTAAAATGTATGTAGAGGAATACATGAAGTTTCTATAATTTATAGATTTTAAAATTTGTAGTAACGAAATTTGTGTACCAGTTACCGCCAAGTTTTCACTGGCTTTTTCGACCACCGCTTTCATTTCATTCGTCATAGCTGCATCTTTCCCGCCGGTCGCTATAGTCGCACAGCGGGCGAAGAGGCACTCTGGTGCGCCTTTCATCACAACTATGTATAGCGATGACGCACTATCCAGGTGCACACTGACCTAATAATATAAATAGCAATTATGTCACCTATTTAATGCCTTTATTTTTAAAATATGGGATCAACTTATTTTTAGGTATTCATAATTATGATTGGTATGCTAAAACGATAGGCACGGTTAAGGCACCTAAGAAGAACAAGCACTTTAAATAAATATTTTAGTCTCTATTCCACTTACCTGGTATTTATTTACGGAATTAAAAGGTATCTCGGCTACTTTTGGATACTGTTTTCTGATGGCGATCGGATCATCCACTTTGAACAGATAATTTAAAATTGCAGTTTCTGAAGCATCGCCATAAATACTACCCCCGCTCTTGACATTAGCGTTACTGCATAAAGACCCGCATATTTTTAACGCTGTGAATGCTAAAATGAAAACAAATAGAAAATCAAAAATATTGAAAATATAACAGACTGCAAGGATGGCGTAGTGGTTTAAGTGATCGCCTCGTCACAGCCACTGCGTCCACTGTTGTCGGTTCGAATCCCACACGAGGTAAACAATTGTGTGATCCACTGTTGTCGGTTCGAATCCCACACGAGGTAAACAATTGTGTGATCCACTGTTGTCGGTTCGAATCCCACACGAGGTAAACAATTGTGTGATCCACTGTTGTCGGTTCGAATCCCACACGAGGTAAACAATTGTGTGATCCACTGTTGTCGGTTGGAATCCCACACGAGGTAAACAATTGTGTGATCCACTGTTGTCGGTTCGAATCCCACACGAGGTAAACAATTGTGTGATCCACTGTTGTCGGTTCGAATCCCACACGAGGTAAACAATTGTGTGATCCACTGTTGTCGGTTCGAATCCCACACGAGGTAAACAATTGTGTGATCCACTGTTGTCGGTTCGAATCCCACACGAGGTAAACAATTGTGTGATCCACTGTTGTCGGTTCGAATCCCACACGAGGTAAACAATTGTGTGATCCACTGTTGTCGGTTCGAATCCCACACGAGGTAAACAATTGTGTGATCCACTGTTGTCGGTTCGAATCCCACACGAGGTAAACAATTGTGTGATCCACTGTTGTCGGTTCGAATCCCACACGAGGTAAACAATTGTGTGATCCACTGTTGTCGGTTCGAATCCCACACGAGGTAAACAATTGTGTGATCCACTGTTGTCGGTTCGAATCCCACACGAGGTAAACAATTGTGTGATCCACTGTTGTCGGTTCGAATCCCACACGAGGTAAACAATTGTGTGATCCACTGTTGTCGGTTCGAATCCCACACGAGGTAAACAATTGTGTGATCCACTGTTGTCGGTTCGAATCCCACACGAGGTAAACAATTGTGTGATCCACTGTTGTCGGTTCGAATTCCACACGAGGTAAACAATTGTGTGATCCACTGTTGTCGGTTCGAATCCCACACGAGGTAAACAATTGTGTGATCCACTGTTGTCGGTTCGAATCCCACACGAGGTAAACAATTGTGTGATCCACTGTTGTCGGTTCGAATCCCACACGAGGTAAACAATTGTGTGATCCACTGTTGTCGGTTCGAATCCCACACGAGGTAAACAATTGTGTGATCCACTGTTGTCGGTTCGAATCCCACACGAGGTAAACAATTGTGTGATCCACTGTTGTCGGTTCGAATCCCACACTAGGTAAACAATTGTGTGATCCACTGTTGTCGGTTCGAATCCCACACGAGGTAAACAATTGTGTGATCCACTGTTGTCGGTTCGAATCCCACACGAGGTAAACAATTGTGTGATCCACTGGCTGTGCCGAGTCTAGGTGTTCTCTGTCTCCGTTGTTTGAATGTTTGAAAAATCCCTCGCGATATGAATCGCGCTTATGGATATATTTGTGTAATATTTCGCCAACTATGTTTTACCTATTGAGTCGCAGCGGCACGCCGGCGGCCAGACACAATAGGTTTTCAATTACCTATGCCTCGCATTCCTACAATAGACAGGTTAATAAATAGATACATCTCTTTTTAACGTAGGTAACGGATTGACGATTACATGTTTAGGTATCTAAACAACCGCTTCTTACCAGTCTTCCTTTCAAAAAGACTATGCTTAGCTCTACTGTATATCCCCACGCTAGCCTATTGCGGGTTGGCAGACTCACGAGCAGACCTTATACAAGGCACTGTCTATAAATATGTAGAATATACTTTTTAGTCTATAGTTTTTTTAGTTTTAGTCTTTTTAGTAAATCTGTTAGTTAAATATGAATCATTTTGGCTCACCTCGATTGTTTCGTACAGCATCTGGAAATAAAGTGGACCTTTTAAAAGGCCGTATAATAAATCAAGTACTTAATATTGTCTTCTGTTTACACAAATGTTATTCATTGAAATTAAACTACTATATACGGATTTTATCGCGTTGTTTATTTGACGCTTTATTACAAAATTTTGAAAAACTGTTACACTACTATAATACTAATAAACTTTACTAATTTTTAAGCTAGTTAAATTATTAAAACTATTTATACTATTACTATACTATTATACTATTTATATTTATGTTTACACTTTCCCCGACGTTTCGGTCGCTTTTCAGCAGCCATGGTCACGGGGAGACTAAGATGGTAGTTGTCTCAATGTTCTAGTGTAGTTATTTCAAAGTACCCGAACATAATTTAATCATGGGTGTTTCTATTTACGCAGAATGAGCTCAAAGTATCATGAAGTCTAGCTGTGGTTTGCTTCTTCTTGGGTTTGACTATTTGAATTACTGGATCCCAAGCTGGTGGTACATTCCAACCATCTTCTCTATTGATTTATTTCTGCGTAAATAGAAACACCCATGATTAAATTATGTTCGGGTACTTTGAAATAACTACACTGGAACATTGAGACAACTACCATCTTAGTCTCCCTGTGACCATGGCTGCTGAAAAGCAACCGAAACGTCAGGGAAAGTGTAAACATACCTAAATATAAATAGTATAATAGTATAGTAATAGTATAAATAGTTTTAATAGTTTCAATAATTTAACTAGCTTAAAAATTTGTAAAGTTTAATAGTATTATAGTAGTGTAACATTTTTCAAAATTTTGTAATAAAGTGTCAAATAAACAACCCGATAAAATCCGTATATAGTAGTTTAATTTCCATAAATCAAGTACTTAGTATTATTTGCAAAATCGATGTCTCTCTTCGAAGTTTTGCTAACTATATTCAGAACAAATTAGATCAAAATTGGTTTAACAGTTTAGGCTTCAAAACTTATCAAACAGACTAAGTTATGCAAGTTAAAATTGTATTACTTGTAAACTCAGGATCCTTTACAAAGTATGTCGCGTTCCACATCCATATATGCTGGACCTTCATTTTATTTTCTGTGAGAGTGCCCGTCTTGTCGGAGCATATAGTAGTGCAAGCACCTAAAGCCTCCACAGCCTCTAAGTTCTTCACGAGGCAGTTCTTCGTGACCATATGTTGAGCAGTTATAGTTAAGGCCGCGGTAACAGTTGGCTGCAAACCTAAAAGCAATTTGATTCACTCCCATTTTATAGACAATGTGTTTAGGTACCACACAATAGGGGCGAACCTGTGACTTTAGAGATTTTTCTAACAGAATATTCCAAGAAAACTTTGTCTTAGCTGGGAATCTGACCCGGAACCAAAACATAAGCACAGATTTATGCTATGTGACTCATGGGGCAGATTTAATTATTAGGTATCTTATCACAATCTCAGTTAAGCTCAATCATTATCGCGATTGTCTAGAACTAAAGAATTAGAAAATTTTCTATACGACTAGAATAAACCGGCTAACCGTAGGACAGCTAACCGCTTGATTATTGTAACCAGTCAACGCTTATTGACAGTCGATAACAGATTGTATGGATAGTCTTAGGGATTAGTTATCTGTTTAATAATACGTGAAGAGAAATGTTAGTATCCCTTACTAGTGCACAATGCGTACCTACATAAAACTAAAAAAAATACGGACGGTCGCATTACTGGGCGACCACTAATAGTAATAGTTATAAATAGTAATCGCTTGTTTTATTATTCCTCATTTCAATGATGAATAATAATAATAAAACAATACTATTCATAGTATAACTAATGGATCCACAGACAAGGTTTAGTAAGATAAGTTTTAACGCTGGCTATTTTAGGTTTGATTCACGAAATTATGGGTTATTCTGCCATGAAAAGTTTCAGCTGCCGTGTTTCTATGACGAATTGCCTGTCATAAGAACCCTAAAACGTTCTACTCTGCCTCTGTTATCAAACCCAGAGCCTTACGATTGACATATTGGTCACACTTACTACACCCAGCAGGGTGTCTATGAAATTAAATATGAAATACAGAATATGCTATAAATACCTTCGGGAATATTAGCGCCAATGATTCCAATCACGAAAACTGTAGTTTGTATAAACGGGTATCCCATAGCTAATGAAGCCGCAGCAATGAACAGGCCGAGGAACAGCGCCCAGATTGACATAAACCACATCAACCGCTTCAGCTCATAGGCCAGCGGAGAGATCGCCGGTTCCAGTCTATCCGCTAAGCCGGCAACACGGCCCAACGCCGTCACATCACCGCAACACAACACTACACCTAAATAGTTATATGAAAGTAGCATACTGGATAATGCCTTATCTACTCGTATTGGGCTAATGTTCATCCAAGATACTTGCAATTGAGGGATCATGGGTTCTATTCTAGACTTTTCAACGTGAGCATATTATACCTAAGCATTTAACTTAGCTGAAGGGTTAAAATTACTTATGATATTGTTACCAGTTTCTGTTATGCTGGGGCCACACTAGCGGCTAACGTCAATGCCCATTAGCGCGATAATTATTGCGATAATTTTTAACGCATTAAAGTGGGTGGCTACACTTGAACGGTCAACGTGAATTTTTATTATTTGAATTTATTGAATCATTACCGAATGATGAAAAAAAAGAAACAAAGAAAAACACACAACATCTTTGCCAGCTCCGGACTGCAAAGATTTTTTAATTCTGTTTAAATGCGTTCTATAATAACCCATTAGGCTTTCCTTCTTCTTTTTTATTTCTTCAATAGTTGTTTTAAAAGGTAATAATTCCATTATTCGTTGCCAAGCATCACGTTGCGTTCCACGATTCTTGAAACTTTTCAGTTTCGGATCCCACAAACATGGTTCTGTTTGCAGAATCTCAAGAAACGCAATTACTTTCTCGTTACTCCACTCCATAGCCATAGTACGTATTTAAAAAAACGTGCAATTTAAAGGCAAACACATCGTAATTTAAAATTCGTCATTTAAAACACGTGCGATCCCATCGCGCTCACGACGCATACTGAAATACGTAGTGTGGCCGCTTCATCGCATTAATTCTCGCGTTAATCTCTTTGATGTACCGCCACTTGAGCTATCGCCTAACGCCAAACGGCAATGTTGATGCCGTTGTCAAATTATCACGTTAAGTCGTGACTACACCTACGGTTAACGTTCATCATCGGGATAATTAACGGCATTTCCCGTTAGTGTGGCCCCAGCATTACAGTTATGTTGCGGTGCATTAATATTATTATGCAATTCAGTTGCTATATTGACTATACTAACTAGCAAATAGTTTGTGAGTTTTCGGGAAATAAAGCATTAAATAAGATGGTCCTAAATAAATATTATAAATGTTCTTTCTCGCCGATCAAATAAAGAGAGTTCTGAAAAGGCTTGGTTTAGCGATGATTCTGCTGTACGGTTTGCTCTTGTAATATTAGGAATAATTAACGATAAGACCGCCCTTGTACCACTTGTCCTTGTTGATTTTTGTATTGTATATCTGATGTTGAAATGTAAAATAAATAATAAAATACATGTAGATAGGTATATCCAACAATACAAATATGTGCTATTACAAACCTTGATTTTCAACATAATATGTGAACCAGGTAAAAGACTCCACGGCCATTGTCAATAATTTGGTGACGGTAGGTACAAGTAAGTATGAGTCGTGTAGTCTAGAGAAACATTCGACCGCTAAGTAAGATACGTCACCAAATCTATACATATAATAAAATCGTAGGAAAGTCAAAACTGTACATTGAATATTTTTTTAAAAGAATACTTGGGGCGTGATCTACTATCGATATCGAAGCCAAAAATATAGTTTTTAGAATTTTTGTCTGTTTGTCTGTATGTATGTCCGGGCTAAACTCAAAAACTAATACATGGATTTACTTCAAATTTTGCATGAATATTACTAACAGGTCGGGTCAACATATAGGCTACATATTATCACGCTATCACCTACGGGGGAGGAGCTGTGAATCTTTATTTTTCTTACGCATTCTGTGACAGCGTGTAATCTAACGACGCATATTTAAATGTTGTTTTTGAGTAAGCCATGCTATTATCTAGCTTTACACTATAAAAACTACGCCATTTAAGTAACTTGGGCAGAGAAATATAGTTGGGTTCCGCGGCGACAAACACTTTTTAGTTAAAATCTACGCGGACGAAGTCGCAGGTAACAGCTAGTAATTGATAAAGGCCGTGGAGACCTCTAGAGACTCACATATTAAGGCATCTATTGCTTCCATTCATAATTTTTCTGAAGAGTCGGGAACGCGCCAGTGTTACCCGGTTACCCCTAATATTGTAGGAGACCATTAGCTATGGTAACAGCTTCTGTTAGGCTCGTTGTAAGCTAGTTTGCCATCTAAGTAGTAAAAAGTACGAAGAAGTAAAGTTATAGTTACCCAACGCCGATCCTTCGACGCACTGTGTTGAAAAGAAAGCAACATTTGGAGATTCTAGTATATTCGAAGTTCCATCCGTGTTACATCGACTCACAGCTATTGATTCACCAGTTAATGACGAGTTATCAACCTGCGATTAGATAACCCAACAGAAGTTAAGGGTTACGCTAAATAATTAGTTGTAGAGCTATCAAGATCACGTGTATTAGCACTTGCAATATGCACGTGCTACGCACAATAATACAAGTTATTTGTACTTTGAATCCTTTGCTTTCGATAATACGTATGTCAGCCGGCACAATATCTCCAGCGGTGACGCGAACAATATCGCCTCTGACTAAATTACGAACAGGCGTCTCAAAATGCATGACTCCTTCCCGAATGCAAGTCGCGTATGTCGGTATCATGCTATTGAACGTCTTCATTATCTGAAATTATTATTAATTGTGGTTTAATTTGTAACTTCAGGTCCTATAGGGAAAATACCTAAGTTTGTATCTATAGTATATTTTTCACTTGTCTTCTTGGTAAACAAATAATATCATTTAGTTGTTGCTTTCAGACTAGATCCGTCTCTAATAAATGGAAATCTCAAAATAAGACAAGTAAAAAATGGGTTAAGTAAAACCTATTTTTTACTTGTCTTATTTAGAAAACAAGAGTATTGGTGGCTAGAGACCATTCCTAGATCCCTATGTACGGTCTTTCTATTTCTTGTGATCTCTATTTTTTAGAGACAGATCTACTCTACAACACTGTAGATGTTTTATAATTTATTATGCGAAAATATCTCAACTTGCAAAAGATAAATAAGTCGCATAGAAGGGCATTGGTCCACACTCCTCCTACTGACAGCAGAGTCTCATCAAAGAGCACACATCAGAATCACAACTCATCGCAAAAACCTTGGTAGATTTGGTTCCGATCTTCTGTAAGATTGCTTTGGACAATAGCTAATAGGTACGTAAACTCTATTGCATTCTTCTAGTCAACAAAAGCTACTTACCTATGCGTCAAAAATACCTACATTAACTTGTTTTAATATGCTACCAAATGGCAATGTTTAAAGACAATCTAGGGATCGATGGACACTAACCTTTGTGCTTTTAAAGTTTTGATAGAAACTGAAGAGTCCACATATTATATCCACTAATACCAACACGCACCCGAGATACAAATTCTCAAAATTAGGATTTGATTTAGTCGATGCCTCTATTATGTAAGCAATTGTACATAACGCTGCTCCGAACCATATTAATATGGAGAAGCCTGTAAAGATATAAAGCAAAATAGTTAACAGACTAGCAGTCTATCATTAAATAATGCCAGACGATGACATCGCTCCTGCCACTGCGCAGTCTTCGAGGGTTCGATCTCCACAAAGGAGAAATAAATGTTGTGATCCACAAATTATTGTTCCGTGTCTGGGTCTTTTTTGTCCGTTGATTAATTGTTTTGTCTTTTCCCTCGCGACATATATAATAATTAGAGCGTAAGAAAAATTAAAAACAAATATATATCGAATATGAGTTTGTCAGTTAAACTGCATTTATACCGATATCGAAAGCCAATCGGCAATAGGTAGAGCCCCAGAAGAACAAAATATAGGCTATCCTGTAATAATAGCTCGTAGCTACTACTACTGGTACTAGGTACACAGCATTAACAAACATGTTTCTAGAAACTGTTACTCCGATACATAAATAAGTAAATTACAACTTAGACCCTAAGGTCTAAGTTGTAATTTACTTATTTGCCAATTCCGAAATTCGGCCTTGGCAGTTTTGATAACAAGTTAGTACCTAATTACAAAATTTTAATCTTCTCAAAATTAATGTATGTATATACAGTCTATAGCCAGAATTCTGTGGGCCGGACTTTTAATATTATCTCGGCTTATAGAAGATCGCGTGACAATTATTATACCTTCAGGTAGCTTACCAACTCGAAAACTAAACAATAATAATTGACTGGAAGCATCATTTTTATACCCCAGTTAAGGTACAAAGTAACATACCTGTACACATTGACCGAAATAACACAGTAGGCCATCCATATTTACTGGAAGGCGTGAGTGCATTGGGCCCGTAATGTTTAAGCAAAACATCTGCTATCTCATTTGATAATCCCTTTACGGGGTCAGTCTGCAGCTGCCCATATAATTCTTCTATAAAATAATTGCACTATGTAGGTAAACATTCTTATACCTTATGTAAATATACATTTTTATCTATATTCTACTAATCACTACATATTATATTACAAAACAAAGTCCTCCGCTGCATCTGTCTGTCTGTTCGCGATAAACTTAAAAACTACTGCACCAATTTTCATGCTGTTTTCACTAATGGATAGAGTGATTCTCGAGGAAGGATTTAGTATATAATTTGGTAAGTTTTTATATACATACATTAGCTAAAATATATCGATATTTGTTGGAGGAGTCGAAAAAATATAAAACGTTTGGGAGCTTTCAACGAAAACGCTGCCTAAACCCTTTGAGATATAACAAAATAATGTATGATGGAATTGTGTATCTTATATAGGTCTACTGAAAAGTCCGCGATGGCATATGTCTGTTTCTTAAGGATAACATACTATATCCATTTTATTACTTTAAAAAATGGGCAATTATTAAGCGGTAATTGGAAAGCTATTTACACAAATACGGTATTAATCCTTATCATTTTAAAGACGTTAGTTGGCTTGAGCATTTCATGAAGATTATTTTTTCCTCTACACCATGCAAATTAAATGAATACCTTAGAAGATATAGCAAAATCAAAATAATGCGTAACGAAATTAATTTCGTGTCGCCGTGATTCGATCGGACCGCCCGGGCACCCCGTGACCCCGCGCCTCGCGTCCGAGCCGGAGGGACCCGAAAGTTTAGATAGTGTATGGTGGAATTGTGTATCTTATATATTTCACATAAATCTATCTCAGCTTTAATATTTCACATAGATCTCGTAATTCTAACATATTTGCAATTCAGGCATATAAAAATAATACATCATTTTATAATCCAATAGTAAGAATGTGCAGAGCTTATAATAAAATAGCACGTACTTATAAATAAAGAGGTCGACATTTTTGACATAAATTTCAATAAATATAAAAAGATGGTTAATAAATAATTGCATATTCTTGTGAATAATTAAATAATTATTCACAAGAATATGCAATTATTTATTAACTTTTTAGTGCATTTTAGGTTTTAGAATATTCTTATTTGAAGTCGGTTTTCTTTTTTGTAAAATTTTGTTTATTTCTCGGTTTTTAGTGAACCTTGCCAAATATGAGAACATCATCAATGTAGCCAAATACGCATTATTAAGTATAACTCGAAAACGAATGGTCAAATATTGATCAATATTTAATGGGACCACACGGGAAGCACCAGCTTTCAAATAATCAAAATCGGTTCACCCAGTCGAAAGTAATGAGGTAACAAACATTTAAAAAAAAAATACAGACGAATTGAATACCTCCTCCTTTTTTTGAAGTCGGTAATAAATTTTAATAAATATAAAAAGATGGTATCACGTGTGCTTAGTTCTGAAAAGTTCCAAATCTAGTTACAATATAAAATTAAAGTTATTAAGTAATAACCTACTTACAATTATCTACTTGTATCCTACGCTAACGAATTTAAGATTTTAATAATGTTTTTGTTTTGCATGAGTAATCTGCTCTAATATGTACATGTTGTGTACACTACTTTAGGATTACTGTCCGGTTTATATAATATGTTCACTATTACTACTTACCATGTTAAGACTGTAATCTGTTTGTGTACCTATTATAAATAAATAAATAAATATACCTACAGAAAAGCCCGCGATGGCATATGTCTATATGTTTAAGATAACATACTACTATCTATATCCATTTCAATACTTAAAAAAATTGGCAATTATAATGCGGTAATGTAAAAGCTATTTACACAAATACGGTATTAATTCTTATCATTTTAAATAAGTTAGAGGGTTTAAGCATTTCATGCACATTATTTTACTCTTTTACCATATACTTAATTTAAACGAATATCTTAGAAGTAATCGCAAAAAAATTACGGACGCGCGAATAAAATTCAACCGCCTAGCTTCGCTTGATGCAATCGCCGACCCTCCCCCCGCACTGTCTTGTCTAATTCCAACGGTGGAAACAGGGAACGGTAGTTGAAGGGTATCCTGATGTGAGAAAAACAGACGCTCTTGGCAGAGTTTACGTAGTTCATCCCAACAACAGTGAGTGCTTTCACTTGAGGATGTTACTCCACGTAGTAAAAGGCCCTACTTCTTTCAGTAGGCTACGTACTTTTCATGGTATAACTTATGAAACATTTCAAGGAGTTTGTAAAGCAATGGGTCTGTTAGAAGACGACTTTTATTGGGAAAGTACACTTTCTGAAGCTGCCTTATGCTGTTCAGCTAAATCAATTAGACATTTATTTGCCATCATGATATCGTTCTGTCAAGTTACCGACCCGCATCTTCTTTGGCAAAATTATCGTCAAAGCATGGCTGAAGATACACTGCATAGCAGACGTCAAGGATTGTCATTTAATAATTTAGATTTTGATCAAGCTTTATTTGAATTGAATAAAGAAGTGGAATCTCTGTCAGGAAAATCTATAAAAGATTTTGGATTCACCTTGCCATTAACCTTTTGGACGCCATTGTCACATATACGTGACAAACGAAATCTTGCCCTCAACACCAACGTCGCATATGTATGACAAAAAATACGTCGCACCTTAACATAAAAATAAACAATAAAACTAAATAAAACATTACTTTTGTGGTTAAATAAATATCAGTGTCATGAGTAGGGTTTATTAGAAAATTTAAGACTAAAATAAAAACACAGCTGTTGATATTCGATAAAGTTTTGGAATCCCTATACTTCTGAAGGTCATTTTACAGAAAAAGTGGCTTGGCGTCGGGGGTACGGCGATGCGTTTATACTCTGGCGTTCAAAAGGTTAAATTTCAATTTAAATGCAACAATCAATCAATGCTCTGGCATTTACGAGAAACTAACTATAACCATTAGACACTTTTACAAGTCATTCAAGATGAATGTCGCTTGAATGCTGAACAAAAAAATGTTTATGACCTAATATTGTCCTCAATTATAATAGTAATGAAGGTAAAATGTATATTTTTTAGATGCCCCTGGAGGCACAGCTAAAACATTTTTAATAAATTTATTATTAGCAAAAGTACGATCCGATAGAAAAATTGCCCTAGCTGTGGCATCGTCCGGCATAGCAGCCACACTTTTGGAAGGTGGGCGAACCGCCCATTTCACATTCAAACTGCTATTAAAAATATGTAGTGGTGACGTCACTAACATTTGCCATATTTCTGAGCAGAGTAATGCCGGAAAAGGATATTTTATATTTTCTGTAAAGAACCCGTGCGAAGCCGGGGCGGGTTGCTAGTATTACTTATAAAGAGGAAACATTTGATATTTTGTGTTTTCACTCAAAAACTAATCAACTGATTTAAAATATTTTTTCACCGTTATGAAGCTATATTATCAATTATCATCGAGTAACGGGGCCTAGGTACCTATATTTTATTTAAAAAATGTCCTGTTACAAACATAACCTAACTTATTTTTACGCGAGCGAAGCCACGGGCAAAATCTAGTAATTCAATAAATTTTAATGTCTTCGTATACGTCGTGTTTGTATTCATATTTCTAATGTAATTAGCGATAACCTAAAGGAGACCGTTGGACTGTCAAGTTAAGGCCAAGGCCCCAACCTACAGTGCACACCTTGTTTTTGTTTGAAGTTATCAGCGGATTCTAGACATAAATTTTAGAGATGTTACAATATTAGGGTCACGTTAAGGTAATACTCATATTTAATATATTCGTTGTCAAATAGTGTTATAACTATACCTATAGGTACTGAGGAGCTATTAGTCAAATAAATGCAAACCGAATCAATGCTCAATCTCATATAGGTACTCATAGGTACAAAAACCCTATTCGCCACCGGAGGCAACGCTGCGTCCGTCACCCCCGGTGGCGAATGGGATATTTTTTTTTGGAAAACGTCCCATTCGCCACCGGAGGGAGCAATGGTGGGGGTGGCGAATGGGACTAACCCCATTGTACCACATTAGGTACAGTTTAGTTAATATGGTAAGTATGGGTACTTATTAAATCCGTATTAGCTAAGCATTATATTTTTTTAAATATGTGCAGTTAGATATCTGTTTACATTGGTTGCTTGGTAACCAACCTATCCAGCTTGCATAGTATACGAAGACCGACCTGTTATCAAGGCACATTACCCAAGTAGCCAATGCTTGGTGCATTAGTAGTAAATTGACTATTGTACGTCGCTCCTATTCCTACTATTATTTGCATGCGACCTGGTAGCCTAATACTTAAAATTCGCTTACCCTAATATATAGGTACATATACCTACCCATACCTACCTATTACGAATATGCTCACTTTATGATGGAAGAGAAACTTAATGTTATATACAGGGTGTGTCGTAAATAGTGGTCCAGAGTAAAGGAGTCGATACACTGTATTCTTATGTATCACATACCGAAATTTTAAGCATTTTCAGTTAAGGGTCTCCTAACAAAAAATAAAAGTTCTTTTTTAAAATTTCTGCACCTTGCTTCACGAATTTGGCTGTCATTTCAACAAATATCAATATTTTTTAATTCTGTTTTTTTATTATTACTCTTGAATATGTGTACTATCATATCCAAACCCTTTTTTATGTTTTAAAGTCAAAGGTACTTAAAGAAATTAATCTGTTTCCAATTTCAATACTTATCTTCAGCAAATCATATGAATTTAGGGCCATAAAAAATATGGTTAAAATTTCGGTATGTGATACATAAGAATACAGTGTATCGACTCCTTTACTCTGGACCACTATTTACGACACACCCTGTATATCCGTCATATATATGACTGTGAGAGTAACCCTGTGGTAATGGTGATAATCCGCACTTTTAACCTAATTTATTAATAGAGATATTAATTAAGCTAGTAGGTATAGTTAGACGTCAACACTAAAAATAAAACTAAACAAACTTATAAAAGCAATCAAACAGGTATATATTTAATGGGATTAAATATAATGACCACCAAAAATAGTAATTGCACACCAAAATATGCTTACTAAAATATACCATAACGAGCACCTATACGCCTCAAATCATTGCATTCCGTCTCGGAAAGGTTAGGTTATGTTAGGTTGCTTCTTAAACCCACCCAAAAATAAGAGCCTCGCGAAGCGAGGCTCCGTCGACTTATTTTGATCTCTTTGCTGTGCAATTAATATTTTTGGTATTAAAATGTGGTTTTAATTTTGGTGATTATTTACTATTTTTGACTGTTATATTTTACTAAACTTTTACTAATAAATTAAACATAAGCCATATTTAATGATATCTTACTGACATAAGTTATCAAATTAGCTATACGTAATAGATATAATATAAGTAGTACAAGATTCGGTATAAGAAATGTATAGCCGTTTTTGAGGAGTGGCTGGAGAGGCGGCATGGCGCCCTCACCTTCCGGCTGACCCAGGTAATGACTGGCCACGGTTGTTTTGGTCAAGCCGGCAGGCACCGCCTGGATGTCATCACTGCGGCGACTGCCGCGATGTTGTTGTAGACACGCCGCTGCCCGCCTGGGCATCGCAGCGACGTGAGTTGATCGCGGCAGTCGGACTGGTTGCCCTCTCACTCCCGGCCGTGGTTCAGTCTATGGTCCGGAGTGAGAGATCGTGGATGGCCGTCGCCTCCTTCTGTGAGGAAGTAATTTCCATCAAGGAGGCGGCGGAGCTGAAGAGGGAGCGCTTAAACCCTCTTCCCAACCGCAGAACCAGGCACCGGAGGGCGCGAGACGACCTCCAGCCACCCTGAGGTTTGACCTGGGGGTGGCGGGCTTTATGGGCCTGCCCACCATCCATTCAGCACCAGGTCCGAAAGGCGGCGTGCGTTTTCCCACGCGCGCCTCTGTGTCGTGTCCGTCTCCCCTCTAGGGGGCGACAGTAGATATTTCTTTTAGTGGTGACCTTAGGGTACGTCTGTCGTGTAGTGGCCTGCCGTTTTATACGGCGGGCGGAAACCTCGGCGGGGTCGCGACTGCATGTGTAAGTGATTCGCGCGGCCCCGCCGATAGTGGTTTTGTCGAGGAACATCGTGGTAGGTTTAGTCGGTATTCCGGGAGGTCCATTATTATTTCAACATCTTTCTTTACCCCGGCGAGTCCGACATAACCCCTCCGCCCGCCCCCGCGTAGGGGTATGCGTCAATGGATTCCCCCACGTAAAAGAAATTCGTACGAGGTGATCGCGTTTTATTAATTAGTATTAGGTTTTACCGCGCGGGTCAGTGTCACTATGTTCAAAATGCTGGAAAATCAGTCACACTACAAAAAGGTGCCCTGCAAATAAAAAGACTTGCCCGAAATGTGCAAGCTCCGAACATCTTTGCGAAACAATCAAATTTAAATGTGTAAAGTACTTGCCCAGCTTATGTTAAGGAGAAGCAACTGAGAGAAATTATGGCAGAGTATAATTGCACATAAAGAAGGGCATTATCTTATATGTGGGGGCCAGTCAGTGCAGACTGGCGACACTTCGACCCAGTGGGATCTTTTGTGTCGACACTCTCCCAATAACGACTGTCATAGATGTTCATGGCAGCCGGGACCAACGACTTAACGTGCTTTCCGAGGCACGGAGCAAGCGATAATTGTCAATCGATACGCACATAATTTCGAAAAGTCATATAACAACCGAAAGTCAGAGGTGCGCGACGTGGGTTCGAACCCAAGACCCTCTGCATTGCAGTCTGTTGGTCTCCCCACTGAGCTATCGCTGCTCCAGAAGGGCATTAACTATGTATGTTGCCCCTGATTTAGAACAGCGTCAAGAAACGATACAACATTTAGACATAAAAGTCCTTGCTACCGAGCAAGTTGAGCCTTGTCCTCAGATATTTAGTTATAAACCAACATTTGCAAAGGTAACAAAGATTAAAGGAGGCGTCCGTGAAAATGTACGTACTTCACATAAGACCAATCAGCGTAGACCTCCTTCGCCAGACGTGTGGTCGGCAGAGCCCGAGTGGAACTTATCGCCAGATACACCCGATCATCCATCAGAAAACCGTCCTGATGAAGAAACTAAGAAGAGAACTGTCCATTTCCGAGAACTGTGAGAACGTTTAAAGGAGATTCTATTTCTGAGAGGTGCAACACTACAAATTAAAGTTTCGCAATCACGTTGTCAGGTATACAAAAAAGGACATAGGGTATCTTTCACCCAAAAAAACGCGTGTTAAACCGCGTGCTAAAACTAGTAAAAGATGACTGTCAAGTGCTTCATAGAGTGGATGGTATTATTGATAGTGGATGTGATTCCTGAGTGGCCTATATTGCAGACTGTTTTAGATTATATTTGCAACAATGGTTAATTCTAATAAAAACTTAGTCCGACTGAATATTATCCAGTGGAACGCTCAAAGCTTAAAACCGAAATTAATTGCATTGGAACAGTTCTTATTTCAAGAAAATATTCACATTGCTGCTCTAAATGAAACGCGGCTAACATCTAATTGTCAAAGCAAAGTAAATGGTTACAATGTTTACCGGAAAGATAGGGATGATGGCTATGGGGGAGTTGCAATTTTAGTTCACAAATCTCTTAAATCTAGTTTGCTTAACTTAGTCACTACAGTTTCTAATATTGAAGTAATGACCAAATTAGGAATCTTGTTTCTGTGTATTGTGCGCCATCAGCTCACACTAATCAGCGGGATTGGGATACTATACTAATATTTATGTTTATTTATGTTTATAGTAAATAAACATAAATATTTATATTTATGTTTATTTAGTATAAACATAAACATAAATAGTATAATAGTAGGTATAGTAATAGTATAAATAGTTTTAATAGTTTCAATAATTTAATTCGCTTAAAAATTAGTAAAGTTTAATAGTAATAGTAGTATAACAATTTTCAAAATTTTGTAATAAGTGTCAAATAAACAACGCGATAAAATCCGTATATAGAAGTTTAATTTCAAAGACTGACTGAGAAAGTTTATAAGACTAGTGTGAAAGGAACAGTCGCAAGGGACGCAGTCAGAGCGGTGACGTTCTGGACAAAGGGCAGGTTAAGAGCACCTTAAACCGGCGAGCGTGTATTAGGAATGTGATGAAAGTAAATGAAGCCAGAGAACTGTGTCAGGATCGTAGCAAATGGAAATCCGTAGTCTCTGTCTACCCCTCTGGGAAGCAGGCGTGAATCTATGTACGTATGTATGTAAGTATTAATGACGCTTACATAGGTACATACAGTCGGCCAAGAAAGTGGTCTACCAGTTTTGACAAAAGTTTCTGTGATATCTATTTATCGCTAAGGTCAATGCCAGTCAGGTTTTTCTAACTTGACACATGGCATGACATAAATATGATATTGTTAGGAATCAGATGTGAAACAGCTTAACAAAAATAACAGACGCATTTTAACCTTTAAATAATCATTGACTTATTCAAGAAATGCATTAACAAATAAAGTAAGAGATAATTGATATCACCCAACAGCGATCACACAGCACGTCCGTTCCGTCCGCCGCTCGATCAAGCGATGCCCGATACGTATCGATATTTTGGTGTATCGATACAACGGAATGTGATATACCGATATTTTATATTTTTGTATCGCTTCGCCAGCATATCGAATCAAGAATATCGTATTGTATGATACATAATAAAAATAATTGAGATGGCTAACAATAACAAAGATTCAAAATGTAAATAGACTTCTTTTATAACGACGCCGCGCTTGTAGATGCGGTTTTTATTTTTGTAATGTAATACAGGTTGGTAGATATATTATGTATTATTTTGTTGATATTATATTAATGTAGTACCTAGCCACATCAACAAAGCAATACTCGAATGTTATCAGACTGTGTTTAGATAATGTTTTAAACTTGATTCATTCCGTTGTCATGGCTCCACGGGTGAAATCAAATGTGTGGTCATTTTTCATAAAAAGTGATTTAGGTGAAAAATGCAAGTTATGTTTACAAGAGGTAAAAACCAAAAGCAATACTACAAATCTGTGCCTCCTGTGACAAGTGATACAAGTCAAAAATCAATACTTTACAGGAAAACAAAAACAAGATTTAAAAAATCTAGTTCGTGTTCTAAGTGGGCTAGGATTAACTTTTGTACTTATTTTTGTAGATAAAAACATTCACTTTCACTATTAATTTACATTTTTGTGGTCAATATTATAGATTTAAAGTAATTGTTTAAAAACCTATAACTTGTACCTTTTTTATTTCTAATACATCCTCCTCTATAATGTGATAAATGATTCAACTACAGTTAAATTATATTGCACTTATAAGTTGTCTTTGTGTAAGATGAAAAATTAAATGTGCAAATAAATATATATCACACTTATATCATGAAACACAAAAAATAATGTGTGGAGCATTTACTTATAAAGGTTACAACTTGAAATATATCTATATTCACGATATTTTTGCAAAAATCCAGCCAGTTATATCACTTTGCACAAAATTATCTCCGAAACTATGGTAGATAGAAGAACGTGAGTTAGATCAAAAAATTCCTAATATTTTTCTGATTACTTCTATGTAAAAATCACAAAAAGGATACAACTCAACTTATATCACTCATCACAGGAGGCACAGAAATTTACAAGTACATTTAAAAAGACACCATAATGAGGTTCTACGTGGTGAACAATCGTGCTTATTAAAATATAGTTAACTTATTTTAGCTCTCTAAAATACCTTTATTTTGTCATAACCTGTTGTTTTTTTGTTAAATGTTAATTATATAATGAAATCTATACAATATTTGAGATAAACGTGTTACTCTAGTATTGTAATTCAATACGATATTTTCGATACGATATTTACCGTATCGATACAAAGGCATACGATACATTTAATGTATCGATACAATCAGTTGCGATACGTTACGATTCGTTATATCGATACAATGCAAGATATCGGGCATCATTGCGCGCCGAGCGCGGTTTTATAACACGCTCGATCGGATGATTCGTGACGTTAATTGTTTACGTCGCATTCCGCAACTAACAATATAATAAAGAGACACACACACACATTTTTGGCCGACTGTACCTGTTTATTCCTGGCAACTCCATAGTTGCACAGAAGGAAAATAGGCAACCTTTATTTTTCAATTCCTTGCGTATATTCTCTTAACTGATGCTCGACTTTCATAAATAACTAATCACTATCAGGGAAGTTGATAAAAATACATTTTATTGTTTAACATCATCGGCACGTGATTTAGTTAGGCAACCTATTTGCGATATATCCATGAATACATTATCTAGCATAATATTCTTTACTAGCTGTGCCCGCGACTTCGTCCGCGTGGAATAGTGACTTTGGGCAGCATTTTTTGGATATAGGTATCTTTTGATTTATTTTGGATTACAAACACCGTCGTGTGGGTATTTAAAAAAATCTACTTTACAGTAATGCTTCTCTATACACGATATTAGACGTATAACCATTGGGATCAAAGCATTGCTGCTTGCTGCTAGGATTGCTAACACGTCACAGAGCCACATAAAGCTGACCGTGCGAAAAACAGCTAATACTTAGATCCACACCCACAACTTTTAGCGTCTGACCTGTGCAGCATCAGAAAGTGCAAAGAACACCAGCATGACTGCAAACAAATGGCGCACCCGCTTAGGACTTTCGCTATTAATACTTGCTTCGGACAAAGCATTATCCCAGTGTTGATCCCCATCCAGTAAGTCACGTGCCCGGCAAGCCGCTTGGTATATAGGGTATACGATATTATCAACCTTTCGGAGCTCGGCAAAAGAAGTAGGCCCTCGAACAACGTGTAGAAGTAAGCAGGTAAAAGCATTCGGAGTTATTCGGATGCACCGTATAAACTCTGCCAATAACGTATTCTTTAAAAATACCTGGTTCACCTACTATAGCTGTTCCACGTCTTCTGCGGTTAAAAGTACCCTGTTGTTTATTATAGGTATAATACGATGGAACTTCGTTGTATAAGAGTGACTTAGCAAATGCGTCTGTTTCGCAAAGATTAAAGAAAGCGAGCAGAGTGGTTTGTCTGGGGTTTTCTAAACGCTCCGTTCCATTTTCAGGGTTGAAGTATATCTTTGTCCATCTTCAAGATGAACGTCAAGATGGATAACGCGCTTTCATGAATTGAAAAACTTAAAATAAGCCCAACTGCCTCAGAAGAGCTAATATATCGGCCTGACTGAAACCTTGTAACTTCATCGTTATCATTATTTATGAATCCCACTGTTGCTTGGTCACTGCCCTTGTTCACATATTTACATATTTTATGGATTCAACACTGTTACATACTTCAACATTGATGTGAGCTTGAAAGGTTCTCGATAATACTGGTGAATAAGGAAATAGATTTAGGTAATAGACGGGTATCTATCATCTAAATCTATTTCCTGACCATGTAACCTTATTTCAGCTGTGAAGCCACCTTGTTGAGGTGATTTTCGACGATGCAGTGGATATTTTAAACTTATATTTATTATTTAGCAAAGTTTCAGTTAATGCTACTAAACAGAGAAAAATAGATAAGTAGATATAGATAGTTTAACAAATTAACAATTGTTCGACGTGATTCTTAAAATTGGCATAACTTTTTTATTTATGAACCGATTGACATGAAACAAACACTAAATGTTAAGTGAAGCTAACCACAATATATTAGTGAAAACCACATCTAAATCGAATAAGCCGTTTCTGAGATTAGCGTGCACAAACGCACGGACAAACAGATAAACAGACAAAAATTATATTTCTAACAATCATTGTTTTGGGTGCTATTTGCGTTGATAAAGGTCCTAATATTATTTTTCTCAAATTCTCATATATCCTCCATGTACAGACAGCGATCCGTTACATTTTTATTATATATAGGTATATGTATTAATGTATTGATATTGATAACCCTGAATCACAAAATTTTCAATAGGCGGGTCCACACAAAGCGAGCAGCTGCTCGGTTTTATGTAGACGTGCCTCGACCGAGGAAAGCGCGTGTACCGCCGCGGGCGAGCGACCGAGCGGCCGAGCCACCGAGTGTCGGCTTTTTGTTTTGCTCAAAGGCGCCTCAGTCGTTTGCCGCGCGCACTCTGGACGCACGCGTATTCTGTTTCGTGCCTCGCTCGAGCATAATAATTAGCTGCCACCGCAACACGTACGTGTAGTGCAATGATGTCTTAACTCTCAACTAAACGAACGAACAAATGGCTCGGGCTTGCCGCGCGCAGCAGCTTCGCGTTGTTACCGAGGCTGCCTCGCTCGTTCGGGGACCGTTTCCTCGCGCGGCAAATGCCTCGCGAGGCTGCTTCCTCTGTGTGGACCCGCCTAATAAAGATTGAAATTTGAAATGCTGGGACAGTCACCGACAGTCCAAAACTGTCCAAACAAACACGATTATAATTCGAAACAAACAATTCAAACTCAAAAATATACAATTACAATAACCCATGACAAACCCACTGATTGAAAAATTTATTGTGTTCCGTAGTCATACTGCGCCGGAGAATCTTAACACCGCGATTCAGAACATGACGTCATATGCACAACGCCATCTATCGACATTTCGTCGTAACACTAAGAGATGTCGTTGTCAGTTACAGTAAATATGTCTCAGTATCAACAATATATTATTTATCCATGGTAGTAATGAATACTTTAATCATGTCGTACATGATTTTTATGTATCATCAATCGTTTTCCCAGCGCACGCCAAATAGTGAACTTTAATCATAATCATAATCATAATCATAATCCTTTATTTGTGAAACATAGGTTAGATACAGGTGTTAGTGTTATTATTTTTAAGTACCACTACGTCTTACCACATTATGTGGTGTACAAATAATATTCAATAGAAATAAAGTTACAAAATATAATAATTACAAGTCAGATAGTAATTAAATAATAGTTTAAATAATAATACTTGCAGTCAAAATAGTAAAAAGAAAATAATTATAATGTCACAATTTGAAATCTTTGAGGCAGTGTACATGTCACACTAAAATTAAATTAATTTCATATTAATAGGAATAATTATGTCAATATGATAATTACAGCATTATTATTATTACATATTTTTATCATCGAGATATTCATCAACAGAATAATAAGCTTTGTTAATAAGAAATTCTTTTAGAGTATTTTTAAACATTTGTAAATTTTCAGCAGTTTGGATACATCTAGGCAGCTTATTGTATATCTTGGGTGCCATTACGAATATGCTGTTGTGATATAAGGCAGTTTTAGCTCGAACCATATGTATTTTACCAAATCTACGGTTACTAGTTACTTCTGAAAATTTTGACCAGTTTTTTTTTACAAATAAAGCTGTTTCAAATATATAAATTGATGGCATTGTCAGTATTTTTAAATTAATGAAATGTGGTTTACATGAATCAGTAAGGGAATGTTACATATTGCTCTTATACAGCGTTTTTGAGACTTAAAAACTAATTCTTTACCAGTTGCATTGCCCCAAAATATAATGCCATATCTTAAAGTGGCTGCAACTAATCCGTGATAAGCAGTAACAACCGCGTCTCGATTTACAGTTTTATTTAACATGTGCAGGGCATAAGCATATCGGTTTATTTTACCACACACCATTTCTATTTGGCAATTCCACTTCAAATTATTTTGAATTTGCAAGCCTAAGAATTTTGTTATTTTAATGTCACTTATGCGTTGATTATTGTATTTAATATCTATGTCCCTTGTTTTGTTCTCATTTTGTCCAAAACTCATAATAGATGTCTTACGTAAATTAATTTTTAGGTTTTGTGAGTCCAGCCAACTCACTAAAGACACAATATTTTCTTCGATTACTGATTTAGTGGTATGTATATTATCATGGTTAAATACGACGGTGCTATCGTCAGCAAACATTACCATAGGAAACTTAGTAGCAGATGGGAAGTCATTAATATAAATAATGAACAGCAGAGGGCCGAGTGTACTACCCTGTGGTACTCCATATCTTATAATTCTTGATTTTGACTTATAACGAGTTTCAGTTTTAGACTTAAGGCATATTTTATCAATAACTGTAATTTGTTGTCGATTGCTTAGGTAAGATTCTATCAATTTGGATACATTGCCTCGAATACCATAGGCGTTTAATTTATCGACGAGTATTTTGTGATTCACATAATCGAACGCCTTCGTCATGTCCATATAAAGTGCTTGGACTGGCATTCTCTTGTCCATTCTAGATATAATTATTTCCAAGAACTCATAAATTGCCACATTATAGGTAACATTTCGGAATTATATTATTGCAATTTTTTTAAGGATCTCTAATTCTGTTGGATATAATTTATAGCCTATGTTACTCGCTGACAATGTAGCTTTATATGTAATCACAATCTATGAACTTAAATTTAAGCAAATCGCAGCCTTATTTGTAAACCATTACGGCGGATCTAGTACAGTACGATCACATCGCCTACATTAAACTTTAATTTGACTTCAAATGCTCATAACTTTTGATAGAGAAGACCGATTTCCATGAAATAAAGACTAAATGTTACTTGAGGTTATTCTTTATAGTGTTCTTACTGAGTCTATCGTATTAACTTTGTACTTCAGGCGTGATGCGAGAACAAACAGACAGACAGACTTTTTAAAAAATGATTGAAATGTGTTTAGTAAATTATTCTAAGCTCCCTAAATCATTTATTTCGTAAAATTCGAAAATGTATAAGACACGTGATATTTACAGTTTTATTATATGTATAGATTATCATAAAATAACAGATGAGGCTATGTGTGCGTTACCGCAGCAAAATGTTGAAAAATTTTGTACTTTAGAGAGGTGAGAGTATGGCAAATAATTAGTCCATCGTGAAGAGTAATTTGTTCACTAATAGCAAAATTTGTTCAAGTGGTAATTTTAAAGTTATTCGAAAAATTATTTGAAATTTTTTGAAATTCCACCCCTAAGGGGGTGAAATAGGGGAGTGAAGTTTATATGGAATTTGCTCATTTCTGGATTTAGAAGTATGAAAATTGGTATATTGGGTCCTGATTACAAACAAAAATGATCCATGTAAGTGGAATGAACAAAACTCACCCCTAGAGGGGTAAAATGTCTAACGAAATTTTCTCATTTCTGACTTAGCAGTATGAAAATTGGTACATAAGTTTTCGATTACAATTGAAAAATATCTGTGTTATAAAAATTCTTTCACCATTAGTAAGCTACATTATCACCGAGTAACATAGCTATATTTTATTTAATAAATTTTTACGCGAGCGAAGCCGCGAGCAGAAGCTAGTAATATTATAAAGCTGAAGAGTTTGTTTGTTTGTTTGAACACGCTAATCTCAGGAACCACTGATTCGATTTGAAAAATTATTGTAGTGTTGGATAGCCTATTTATCGAGAAAGGCTATAGGCTATATAACATCGCGCTACGACCCACGGGGGCGGCGCAGTAACGATAAACGCGAGTGAAACCGCGGGCACATCTAGTATTAAATATAAATAAAAAATCGGCTAGTGTCTAGGGTGGTAAACAAGCATACGGCCCACCTGATGGTAAGTGGTCACTGTAGCGTATGGACGTCTACAACAGTATAGGCATCCCTTGCGCGTTACCGACCCTTTAGGAAAGGAAGTGGGAAGGAGAAGGATCGGGAAGGGGAAAAGAGCGTGATTGGGCCTCCGGCACTCTCACTCGCTGAACGAAACACAACAGTAGGAATACTGCTATTTCATGTCGATATTCTGTGAGAGGGTAGTTCTTGCCCGGCAACAAGAAACTAATTAAAACATTAATTTTAATTAAAATGGTTGTTGATAATAAAGAATAGTTACTTACTTAATGGTATGAGGTGTAATTCAGTCTGTATCTCTTTTTTTAGTAAATTCAACCGAGTGGAACTCAAATTTTTAGGTGTTAGTCCTTTCGGTCTATTGGGACGAAAAAAGTCTGTTATAGATCCAGTGCTTGAACCCATTGACGACATTTTAGCAGGTTTTCGATTTATTCTTTAGATGTTTGATTATTATTTTCAACAACCATGAATTATGTAATTAGGTACGTAATAGTTATTTTATTTTTAAATCCAGTTGGTCGTTAGGTACATAGCTCGTATGTCAATTATTTTATAACATTTGTCAGCCACTCATCTGTACATGCCAGAATAGCTATTAAATTTAAATTAATATACTAATACGCTGATTTGGGCCTCTATAAACTCTTAGCTGTTTATAATTACCTACACATATAGACAGATCCATTATCGCATGCAAATTTATGCCCCGGTACCTACTAACAAGGTATCGATGTGCTATGAATTAAGAAATTCGAATATTATTCTAAAATTGTACTGCCTTGCACCTAAACGTTAAACAATTTATTGTCACTTATTCGATGGGTAAAAGAAAATTGATTTTCTAAAGCTACATACGATTAATAACTCGTTGGTTAACGTGTTGACAATGTTCTCGTACATGGCGGACGACTGTGATGTCTTATTTTAATTTTCACCTTATAGGTACCTACATGGGCGCCGCTAGAATTACTTTCAGGGAGGTGCATCTGCATCTACAAACAGAAGCCATAAATCAGGGGCTCAGACCAAACAGAAGCCATAAACCAGGGGCTCAGACCAAACAGAAGCCATGAACCAGGGGTTCAGGCCAAACAGAAGTCGCCTGGTCTCACCAGCCTCGAAAAAAGCAGAGCAGGCGTCAGGCGTCCACTCGCCGCGCCAGAGCACCATATGCTCAGCAGCTGCCTGGGTTTTCTTGCCATATGAAACAGCCAGTAGTTCCAGCTCATAGTGATAATGTGGCAGTACACGCAGGACCTTATAGGGCCCCCGCTTGCCAGAATCGAGCTTTCCCGTGCTCTGCGATGCCTTGTTAACGAAGACGTAGTCCCCAACAGCGAAGGCTCGTAATTGTCGCCGGCTCTGGTTGGTGTATTCATCTTGACGCCGCTGATTAGCTGTGAGTAGGTCAGAGGCACGCTGTCTCCTGAGAGTCGTAAGAGTTTCTCAATTAGGGTTACGGTTCTCTAGTGCGACGTCACGCACAAGAGATTTTATTACCGGGGTAGCGGCATCAATCCCAACGAGGGGTTGCAATGGCGAGGCTTGTGTCAATTTAAATGTCACCAGACAAGCCTGTCTGATGACATTTAAATTGAGCTGCACCTTCCACAGAGCGTCAGCCCACTGAGAACCTTTATGTCCCACCTCTACACGTAACATATTTAAGACAGTTCTACAGTACCTCTCTTCTTGTCCGTTTTCGCGATGCATTCCAGGTGTGATGAAATGAACGGAGCAGCCCAAGCTACTTACCCAGTCTCGAAAGGCCACACTTTCAAACATTCTCCCTCAGTCACATATATAGTACTCGGAGACCCAAACAAAGATATCACATTAGTGAACACCCGTTTTTTCTTTCTTTCTTTCTTTTAATTCGTCTGAGTCTTGACGATACATGGAGTATAGCAAACAAAATTTTGAAAAGCTGTCGACAACTATTAAAGCGTACTTAAACCCGTTAGATTCTGGAAGCGGCCTAATATATCGGCATGAATGATACAGAGGGTCATCAGGCTTCGGACCAAGATTGAATTGGTTGTGGGGGTGCTTTAGGTACTTTCTTATGTGCTAAACATACAAGGCAATGCCTAATGTATTTTCTAACAAATTGTCTAACACTCGGAAACCAAAAGTGACACAGTATTAGGTCTGTCGTTCTGTTAGCTCCAATATGATCATGGTCATCGTGAAAAGCTCTTAAAAACTAAGTCGGTAACCTTTTGGAATATAACACAACAAGCTTGGTTCTTCCCTGGTTGGTAAATACAAGAGTTCATTTTTAACTAAATATCTATACGAATCTAATTGGTCTTCTCTTAATTTAACAAATTAAATTTTTGGTTTCCTCATCCGCAGTCTGAGCGACCTTTGCCCAGTTATTTGGATTGCGAATGTGTGATACATTTACAGTTTCAGGTGGATGCCTTTTCTATATTCCAAAATAAAAGTGAAGTCTTGTAGGTAAACCCACCAACGCGCGACACGAGGCAACAAATCTTTTTTCTTTTCCGTTAACTTCAACGAATTACAATCCGTCACTATTTTGAAGTTGATACCAATTAAATAATGAGGGAAGTTCTGAAGTGCGCGTACAATGGCTAAGGTTTCCAGCTCGTAGGTGTGATAGCGACTCTCTGCGCCCTGTGTGTACTATAGTAACCGACTACTTTCTTTCGTTTACCGACATGCTCCTGTAACAACACCGCACCGACATCGATAGAGCTGGCATCGGTGTGAAGCTCCGTGAGCAAATTTGGGTCTAAAATCGCTAAGACTGGTTCATGGGTCACACAGTGAATACTATAGTCACGAGCCACATCTTGTTCTGAACCCCATTTGTAAGGTTCTCCCTTTCTTAACAGTCTGGCAATGCAGGCTGTTTTAGAAGCGTACACCGCGACATAACGCCTAAAATACCCCGTCAGACCCACAAATTGGCGAACCCCCTTAACATTAGTAGGTTTTGGTGAATTTACCAGCGCCTCTGTTTGTTGGTCTCGGCCGCACCTGACCATTACTAACTACTCGTCCTAAGAACTCTACTTTGGTATCTAAGAAGGTACATTTTTTTAAATTAACGGGGAAACCGGCATTCTTTAGAGTACGTAAAACTTGACACAGTAAGTCTAGTCCTTCAGGAATTCCGTTTGACATAAGAAGGACATCGTCGATATAAGTCGGCCTCGATGGCGTAGTAGTTAGTGTAACTGACTGCCACGCCTGAGGTCGCGGGTTCGATTCCCGCACGAGTCAAACATTTGTGTGCATGAGCATGGATGTTTGTCTTGGTCTGGGTGTTTCTATGTATAATATGTATGTATTTACAAAAAAAAAGTATATATGTATGTTTATCCATTGTCTAGTACCCATAGTACAAGCTCTGCTTAGTTTGGGCTAGATGGTGTTGTGTGTATGTGGTAGAATATTATATTATATTATATTAAGTCAATACTCTACCACTTTCAATATAAGGCTTTAAGGTTTTCGCTATTATTCTTTAGTAAACTATCGGGGCATTAACTAACCCATAAGGCACTTTTAGATATTCGAAATGCCTTTCGGGCGTTACGAAGGCGGGTTTAGAAATCGAATCGTTATCCTTTAATGGCACTTGATGAAATCCAGTTGCCATATCTAAACTGGTAAAGAACTTGAAACCACTAAGCCTATCTATGTTGTCATCAATCAGGGGCAAAGAAAATCGTTCTTTAACCATTATGGCATTAAGTGCCCGATAATCGACGCACATCCTATCACTCCCGTCGTTTTTCTTGACGAGGATGATAGGACTGGCGTAGTCAGATTGTGATTCGCGAATGATTCCCTTTGACAGTAGATCATTAATAATATCCCGAACTCGATTTATTTCATCACAAGAAAGCTTATAAGGCCTATGAACTACCGGAGCACTCGTTGTTAATCTTATTTCCAAACTACCCGTATTCACCGTTGAGGTAGCAGTCCCAGTAATAAAAGAACTCGAAAACACGCGAATGATATTAAGCAAAAGATTCCTGTCATTGCCAACTAACGACGTTTTAATGTTTTTGTACTCAACGGTGGATAAGTGCAGTACGGAGGGCACACTATCCAACCTCGTGAGCCGCTGCACGTTATTACTACGCGTGTATGTAATTCCTTCTCTATTTAACACATCAGTGCCAATTAAAATGAACGTCGTAATGCACCCAACTGGGACCACATACAAATCAACTTCCAAAGACACTTCAGGAAATTCAATCACAGTCGTAACATAATAATATGACGTTGACTCAATCTCCTGACTGCCTATACCTCTCATCGAACGATACGTTGGGATTCGATTGAAATTAAAATATTTAAGATCCTGAATGGCCTATATTGCAGACTGTTTTAGATTATATTTGCAACAATGGTTAATTCTAATAAAAACTTAGTCCGACTGAATATTATCCAGTGGAATGCTCAAAGCTTAAAACCGAAATTGATTGCATTGGAACAGTTCTTATTTCAAGAAAATATTCACATTGCTGCTCTAAATGAAACGTGGCTAGCATCTAATTGTCAAAGCAAAGTAAATGGTTACAATGTTTACCGGAAAGATAGGGATGATGGCTATGGGGGAGTTGCAATTTTAGTTCACAAATCTCTTAAATCTAGTTTGCTTAACTTAGTCACTACAGTTTCTAGTATTGAAGTAATGACCAAATTAGGAATCTTGTTTCTGTGTATTGTGCGCCATCAGCTCACACTAATCAGCGGGATTGGGATACTATACTAATATTTATGTTTATTTATGTTTATAGTAAATAAACATAAATATAAATAGTATAATAGTTGGTATAGTAATAGTATAAATAGTTTTAATAGTTTCAATAATTTAATTAGCTTAAAAATTAGTAAAGTTTAATAGTAATAGTAGTATAACAATTTTCATAATTTTGTAATAAAGTGTCAAATAAACAACGCGATAAAATCCGTATATAGTAGTTTAATTTCAAAGACTGACTGAGAAAGTTTATAAGACTAGTGTGAAAGGAACAGTCGCAAGGGACGCAGTCAGAGCGGTGACGTTCTGGACAAAGGGCAGGTTAAGAGCACCTTAAACCGGCGAGCGTGTATTAGGAATGTGATGAAAGTAAATGAAACCAGAGAAGTGTGTCAGGATCGTAGCAAATGGAAATCCGTAGTCTTTGCCTACCCCTCTGGGAAGCAGGCGTGAATCTATGTACGTATGTATGTAAGTATTAATGACGCTTACATAGGTGCATACAGTCGGCCAAGAAAGTGGTCTACCAGTTTTGACAAGTTTCTTTTTTTTTATTTTTTTTATTTTTTTTTATTTATTAATCAAAGGTAAGTTACATTTTATCTTATGACTAGTGAACTCGCCAAACGTATTCGTTTAACGGCGAGAATTGAGATGTGAGATCTATTTATCGCTAAGGTCAAACTTTTCCCAACTTGACACATAGCATGACATAAATATGATATTGTTAGGAATCAGATGGGAAACAGCTTTAAAAAAATAACAGACGCACTTTAACCTTTAAATAATCATTGACTTATTCAAGAAATGCATTAAGGCGAGGATTTCCGAGCGCTCAAAGGTTTTGGGGCCCCCCGCTTCACCGGTCCGCGCGTACGCCGACGTCCATAATTACGATGAGTCGGGCGCTATGCTACTCGCGAGTGCCGATGACGTAGGTAGGGTGGTGGCACCAATTATCGGCCGTGTCAACTTTTTTTGAACTTTGACTGCTTGTAATTTTTACGTTAATAGCTTAATTTGCTTTCTTGCAATGCCTTTAGTGCATTCTTCATAGGCGTGATAGTGATAGATAATACGATAATATTATTATTAAGTGTCCATGAAAACTACGTAAATATAACAATCAAACCGTATTCCATGTTTGGTAATAGTGTGGTAATAGTCAATAGGATTATTGAATACTAGCTTCTGCCCGCGACTTCGTCCGCGTGGAATAGTTACTTTGGGCTAACGCTGACTTTAACCCGCGACTTCGTTATACTTAGTTAGCTGCGATGTTATTTTAAAACTGCGATATCTCCTAAGATATTCATTGAAATCGAATGATGTAAAGGGCAATTTTGTTTTAAATTAAATACTTGTGATGAATAACGTATTTATTTGGATAAGGATTAATATCATGTTTATAAGAACACCTTCGCAAATAATGCATTATTTTAGAACAAATTTGGTTGGCATAAAAAAGGTTATAGTGAGCCAACCTTAAAAGATAGACATATGCTGCGCGGACTTTTTTTTAGAACTTTTAAAGGGGAACAATTCTATAATACATGATTTTTGCGAAACTTTGAAAGTTTGAGAGCTGAAGAAGAACTTTGAGAGCTGAAGAGTTTATTTGTTTGTTTGTTTGTCTGCTTGAACGCGCTAATCTCAGGAACTACTGGTACGATTTGAAAAATTCTTTCAGTGTTAGATAGCCCATTTATCGAGGAAGGCTATAGGCTATATATCATCACGCTAAGATCAATAGGAGCGGAGCACCAATGAAGAATGTTTCAAAATTGGAGGGCTTTTTTTTCCTTTTGAGAGCTTCCGCTACGTGCGCTGGGTAAACAGTTAAAGTTTCGTAAAAATCATGTATGACAGAATTGTTCCCCTTTAAAAGTTCTAAAAAAAAGCCCATGACAACATATGTCTATCTTTTAAGGTTGGCTCACTATAACCTTTTTTATGCTAACCAAATTTGTTCTAAAATAATGCATTATTTGCGAAGGTATTATTATAATAATAATAATATATTCTACCACATACACACAACACCATCTAGCCCAAACTAAGCAGAGTTTGTACTATGGGTACTAGACAATGGATAAACATACATATATACTTTTTTTTTGTAAATACATACATATTATACATAGAAACATCGAGACCAAGACAAACACCCATGTTCATGCACACAAATGTTTGACTTGTGCGGGAATCGAACCCGCGACCTCATGCAAAATAAAACATGATAGTAATACTTATCCAAATAAATACGTTATTCATCACAAGTATTTAATTTAAAACAAAATTGCCCTTTACATCATTCGATTTCAATGAATATCTTAGTAGATATAGCAGTTTTAAAATAACGTCGCAGCAAAATAATTACCCATTACAGACATACAAACCATGTTTCTCCTGGTTTATTTTGCGTGATTTTAAATTTGCACTGTAGGTATATTTATAAAATGTTGTTCAATGGTTCTTATGTCGTTCGTGGATTTAACAAAGATTCAGCTCCTTTAAAATTGTATTATAGGTGCCTACGACCCACTCTCTCTCCTATGTGACGCAGACGAAGTTGCGCGGGTCAGCTATCTATACTAATATTATAAAGCTGAAGAGTTTGTTTGTTTGTTTGTTGGTTTGAACGCGCTAATCTCATAATAGCCTATTTATCGAGGAAGGCTATAGGCTATATAACATCACGCTACGACCCACGGGGGTGGCGCAGTAACGATAAACGCGGGTGAAACCGCGGGAACATCTAGTACCAAATAACATTACAACTCACGAGGGTGGTGCAGTAAACATAAATACCACAACGCGCAGGTATAACTGCGGATAATATTTGTATTTATTTAGGTAGGCAGGTACCTACCTATAAAATTCGCTCGTATTGCTTTTAGGCACATCTCACTCACTCATATAATAATAATGCTATAAAATAATGATTCAAGTCCTAAACAAATATGATAGGTAGTGTTTAGTAATTTTCAAATAATAGGTAGGCAACCTACCTTTTACATTTGCTTAGCCTACGTAAGGCTAAAGATGACAACCTTGATTTTCTTTTATTTTATTGCCCATTTCTACACTCGTCATCTACAAATCAATAATGGACTCGCACTGGTAAGTGGTACCTAACTATGCTGTTGTTATCAAGGCCGTTATCTCGTCCAATAATCAAAACTATGCTAATTATATACACTCTTATTACTAAAAATTTATAATACCTATTTACAAACTAAACCTAGATATAATATATTTATCAATAAGTGATGGCATTCGTAACTGACGATAAAATTATTTGTAATTCTGCGGTGCGCTCTGCAAACTAGCAATACGTCCTGTCCCCATTACATCCCGTTTGGGACTGCAAGACGCGAGAGAGAGCGCGGCCGAATGTAAGAAATCACATATTTTCGGTATTATATTTTTGTATATCATATAATGCATATTGTGATGCCCGACAAACATCCGTTTTTACATGACCTTTCTTTTGGTATATTTTTGAAAATTCAATTCCCAATCAAATCAAATCAAATCAAATCAAATCATTTATTTGCTGATCAGGGGTATACAGTGGTGTTAATATGGAATTTAATCGTTCTCCTTGATCTACCTCACTGGTATGCAAATGGTACATTATACCTGTGTTTTATTTAATATTCATGCATCAATATAAACAAGTTCAGATATTCAAAACAATTTTAAAGTAGAAATTGAAATTATGAATAAAAAAATAAAAATAATAATAATCAAATAATAAAGATCAATACAAAAACAAAATAATCAAACATTTTGGAATATAATCAAAATAAGTAAATTCATTTCATTTCATCAGGGCCATGTCAATACAGAAATGAGAATTGCAATATGTCAATATAAAATAATAAAAATGTCAATCTTGTATAAAATAAAAAAAGGTAATATAAATGTCAATCATGTATGAAATAATAATAAATGTATCAACAATATGTATGGTCCAGATGACGAATTTTTATTTTTTAGTTACATTATTTACCTTCGAGAAAATCACTAATTTTATAATAGGTTTTACTGACTAGAAAGTCATTTAAACGTTTTTTAAAAATATTACCACTTAAGCTTTTTATTTCATCTGGTAGCCTATTATAAATTTTTGGTGCCATGCAGTATATACTTTTATGTAGTAGTGCCGTCTTTGCTTTATGTAATCGTAATCTATTTTGTGTGTTTTTCCTCCTGTTACGAGTAACTGTATCTGACAGGGTTTCAAAAAGATCAGGATTTGATTTTATGAAAGTCGCGATTTCAAAAATGTACAGACAAGGTAATGTCAGGATTTTATATTGTCTAAAGTATGATACACAGCTATCTTCAATTTTAAGATTAAATATCGCTCGTATACACCTTTTCTGGGCTTTGAATACTAATTCTTTATTTGTCGAATTGCCCCAAAAAATTATACCGTATCTGAGATATGAAGCAGTTGCTCCATGATATGCTGTGAGTAAGGCATCAATGTTAAGCACGGGCGCAAGTTTAAATAGTGCATACGCTGAACTTCTGATTTTCTTACACAGTCCAATATAACTCAAATGCTTAAATCAGACCTATCTTCACGATTTTTTTCGATCGTATAAAATGTCAGTAATCGTGTTTCGAATGCCCGAGAAATCAAGATCTAATGCTGTAAAATAACATATATTTTTTTCAGAATTTAAATCTATGTTATTTACAAATAAAACGCGTTTAAGCACGCTAAATAACACTGTACTTTGGGAAATCCTCGCCTTAACAAATAAAGTAACTAAACCAGCCAAAGCAGAGTGATTATGACGCATTAGGGAATTTGTCGTTAAATCGAGTGACGTTACATGGAGTTTACACTGTAAATACAAATAAAATAATCCATAAAATAAATGCAGGTTTACACAACCTTATGGCAAGAATAACTAAACAAATGAACTAATATATCTATACTAATATTATAAAGCTGAAGAGTTTGTTTGTTTGGTAGAACGCGCTAATCTCAGGAACTACTGGTTCGAATTGAAAAATTCTTTTAGTGTTAGATAGCCTATTTATCGAGGAAGGTTAAAGGCTATATAACATCACGCTATGATCCACGGGAGCGACGCAGTAACGATAAACGCGGGTGAAACCGCGGGCACTAGTTTATTTACATTTAAATGCACTTTGGTAAACTGAAAGTAACTGATAAGTAGCACTATATTGATATTACGAACTCTTTGGTGTTTGATCTCTTATATGCTGGTGTTCGTGTTCCTAAGTTGAAAAGTATTGGCCATCATTTTCAGAAAAAAAATAATTGGATGTTATTCTTATGTTTTTCTTCGATTGTCCTCTTAACTTGTTTCGGTTATTTTAGGAAAAAAGTTTTACTTTTTCAATTTTAATTGATTCATTTATCATCTCGCGTTAATCATGCCACCAGTACGAAGGCACATGGATACAACTACAGCAACCAGAGCCATAACTATGATTCAAGAAGGACGTTCTCAGCGTTACGTGGGCTTGCAGTTGGGTTTTTTTCGAAGAGCTGTCCAAAATGTATGGAATCGCTTCCAAGAGACCGGCAGTGTTGCCAGGAGACCCGGTTCAGGTAGAGTTCGTGTAACAACGGCGCACGAGGATCGGTACGTCCAACTAAGTGCTCGTCGTGATCGTACAGTAACGGCCCGTAAGTTACAACACCAGCTACGGCTGACAACGGGTACCCGTGTCAGTGATCAAACTATACGTAATCGATTGCACGAAGACCAGCAAATGTAAAGACGACGAGTTGTTCGAATTCCTCTGACCAGGGTTCAATGTGCAAACCGTTTAAGATTCTCCCGTCAGTATTTGAACTGGGAGATTAATCAGTGGGGCAAGGTGCTTTTTACGGAGTGCAAAGTAACATTTTTTAATGATGATCGGCGTGTTAGGGTGTGGAGACAACGCGGCGAGCGGTTTTCCGAGTCCTGCATCCACGAAGTTGACCGTTTCGGTGGTCCCAACGTAATGGTTTGGGGTGGGATTAGTTTACACGGTAAAACCGAGCTCACTATTTTAAATGCGGGTACCGTAACTGCAGAACGTTACATCGAGGACGTCATCAGGCCTCAAGTGATCCCATTTGCACAGCGAGTGGGGCCTGGATTCATCCTAATGCAAGACAATGCCCGTGCACACACAGCTCGATCGACCCAAACTGTCCTAGAAGGGTCTCATATTGAGGTATTACCATGGCCAGCTAACAGTCCGGATTTAAATCCAATCGAGCAATTGTGGGACCCATTGAAACGAAGGGTTAGAGAAAATGAGCAAAGGGGTCTACAACCAACAGCAGCTGATAGACGCTTTAAAACGTGCCTGGGAGGAGATTCCAAATGAAAACGTGAGGAATTTGATCCAGAGTATGCATACGAGGCTTCAAGAGTGTATTGCTAAAAGAGGAGGACATACTCGTTACTAAAAAGAAGAAACAAAAGTGACAAGAACAGTATTTTGTCTTTTTCCGGTGATTTCTTTTGTTCATGTTTTTCATTCAAAATGGCCAATTGCATTATGAACTTAAAAAAAACAATTCATGATCATTATTTTAAACAATTGTTAGCCTATATTATAACCAATAACATTATTTTGTAGTTACATAAGTTAAACAATTTAATGTCTTTATTGTTTTCATGGTACAGCAAAAAATCTTAGTGGCCCTTATTTTGTTTTGAGTAGTATATATATAAAATAATATATAGGTATGTATATAGACCATACTTTATAGTAGATATTATATCTAGTTAATTAGTAATACATGCCAAACCTGATTATAAAATTTTAGACTGTCTTAATATAACATTATATTTATACGAATGAGTCATGAGAAAATTGGTTATCTTAATAAAATATGTCCTATTCATTTTTAAATACCACAATTTTCAATAAATTCCAATAAATTTCATAAAAAATAGTGTACTTAGTTTAATTTCCATGTGTAACATTCATGGTTTTATATAAGGATTCTCTTATATTCTTTTTACAAAATTTCTTAATTTTTTTACATACATCTATGTAATTATATAACTGTATATCTCAAATGTACACAAATTATTACCTAATATTATTTAAGTACTATGAATCGTAATAGAGAATCCTCTATTTTTTAAGTGGTATTTTAGTTTCCTTTAGTTACCAATAATTTGGTCACACTGTGTGTTCTATATTTTACTTTTAAATTCATGTTTTCCCAGTGACCATATTGCATCAAGTTCTGCCATTTCTGTCTCATTTGCTTTTAACAATTCTGTCCGGATTATGCCTCTCAATAGTTTCTTGGTAGCCAACACTGAGTTTCTAGGCAGTTTAGATACCTCAACTATTTTGTTCCACACTTTACTTTGAAGATCTTCCGGTTTATATATGTAATTAATAAATCCACAATCCAATGCCTCTTTAGCTGACATTTTGTGATTACATAGCAGCATTTCAGTTGCCTGAAATTATATTAAAGCAATTTTTATTTTTACTATACTGTTACTGTAAACATTTGAATAAGCTCTTTTAACATATAGAAGGTATTTTGGATTAGTTTAATGTTTTACGAGATCAAAAAATAAACTACTGTATTTAAGTATTATTTGAACATAAAAATGTCCTCTTGTATTGTGTTATATATGAACCAAAATACAAGTTTTCTTGAGTTATTCAAAGATTCTTTTAGATACAGTAGCCAAACAACCTAAAACACCTTCAGTATAAAAAAAAAGTTCTTGTTGTTTATAATTAAATTGGCCTTGGAATATTATTTTATTCATATCAACATTGTACTATACATATTATACATATATAATTCATCTGACAACATACCTTTCTGTCTCCTATCAATCGAGGAAATGTGAATGTCGAACAACCCTCTGCCACAATACCCAATTTAGTGAATGGTGTATAGAAGTAGGACTGTAAACAAACATTGGTGATTGATTACTAAACCTATTCAGTAATAATTAATTATATACAATTTAATCTACAATATTTAATAAATAATATTAAATATATAACTTACATTCTCTGATGCAAATACTAGATCACAGAGAGCCAATGTAGTAGCAGCTATGCCGATAGCAGGTCCATTTACTATGGCCACCAATAATTTTGGAAAACTTATAAAAGCGTTTATGTACTCCTTCAGTATATTTGAGTTGTTGCCTAAGTCATCTAAAGGAGCTGAGAAATCATTACCACTGCTATAGAAGTCCCCGGTACCCGTCAATACAGTTAAAGAAATGTTATCATCACTTGCCGCACTATTCAATATGCTTATCACACGCTTATACATTTTATGATCTATGGCATTCTTTTTATAGGGTTTGTTATATTGTACGATTTGTATTCCCTCTCTATGAGTTTCAATGATGGTTTCTTTGATTTCCATCTCAACAGATATTTTCTTTACTTCTCTTTTACCAAACTTTTTTACCACTGAACAATTTTGATAATGGATACGATAAGATTATGAACTGTTTGTAAAGACTGCCAAGCGATGTAATTATAAATGATTATAGAGAAAATGATACGGTCTTAAAAGTAATTAATTATTGTAACATAATAGTAATGTTAGCAATCTCTTAATTAAAAAAATATTACAATTTACATGAATCAAAATGTTTTTAGTTTTATATGTATTTGTGCTCCGCTGACATTAACAGTTGACAGCAGGGGGGAGACACTGCCCAATACCTTTCCTCTAGGCTCTATCCAAAGATAGGATTGACATCTGTGTTTTTGGCCCCGTACTTGTGTTGTAAATCAATCGCAGAAGATGGCGCTTAAACAAATTTTAATTTATTATTAAGTTTCAGTTCTTACCTATCTATACTTTTATATATTTAATTTATCTAGGATCATATTTTGTTCTCATTTTAATTGTTTTTATCATAAAAATGTCATAAAATACAAATTAGTAAATATGTGGGTTAAAGACTACGATTCAAACATTGGATTTCTAAGTCAGTCACAACTCACTAGTCATGGGTAGTTCATGCAAATCCAAATGTGTTTGTATGAACGACTCATTCCTAGACGTGAAGCGAGACAATGTACCGCTTCAAATGAGTCGCGACAATGACGCTATCCTGAGACTATAATTCAATTGTATTAGCATGAACTAGGAGTCTGGAATCCGAGTCGTTTAGGACAAGCTTATTAATTTGAACAGATAAAGACAATGTCCCGATTTGCTCTGTAGTTTCAAGTAGTTCAAATTAAGAAATAATACAATTGGTATTTGGTCCTGTTAACACGCTATGTGTAATTAACTGTTTACTAAAAAAAAATTAATGATTTAGGTGATAATAAATAAAGACTTATAAACATTTATTTTAATACCTATATAGTTTGAAAAACGAGAAGATTCATTCTGAATGGAAACAATTTTGACAAATGATTACGAAAATACGCGGGAAACGATACTAATATTTTGTCTCGTTTTCACTGCTCAACTTACCGATGTTACTATTTCATTCTTACGTTGACGTTCCGGGGCATAGGCGGCGTACTAGCTGTCATTACATTCATTCGAACGAAGGAGCGAGATATAATTATGAGACATTTGTAGTATTTGTACGTATGTCTATTCCGTACCCACTCATTCGACTCATTTTTGAAGCGATACAAAATAATAATTTGTAGCGTTGAGACATTGGAACGTTTTGTATGCGACATTTGAGGCGCCTCTTGTATGAGGCGCGCAACACTACAACTCACAATATGGCGACTGCATATTGCTCGTGCGCACGTTTGTAGTTTTTCGTCTTATATTGTATATTTTGCGGCTGTGAAGGTCTTATGTAAGTGCGTTGAGTCGAGCCCTGTGTTCCTCCACCTTGTGTTACTTAATCTTCCCATCGAAAACTGTTGTTATCATTGTGCGATAGAGACGCTTTTGGTGTTTAGTGTTGTGCGGTTTTTCCAACAACAAAAATGAGCCGAGATGCTGCGCATTTCACTGTGAACCTAGAGTTCGCTGCACAGTTATATTTTAATAAACATAATACAATGTTATTTGTTGTTGTTTTATTCTTATACTACGATATGCACCCTATACTTATTATATTTAAATTGTTTTGTTTTGATCTATTTTTGTAACATTCTACTTGTTCTAATTTAATAACGCCCAATTTTTATTTGTATTTTTATGTTACAAAAATACGATTGATACAAAACAATTTAAATACGAATCCTGGATTACAATAATTGCAACGCAATACATAATACACTTCTCATCAGAAAAATCGAAACACCTTGCAAGTTTATATTTTGTAAGGATTATCAGAAAAATGTATACATTTAGGAATATATGTCATCATGTCAGCCAAAAGACGTCCACTGCTGGACATAGGCCTCCCCCAAGGTTTTCCACACAGACCGGTCTTGGGCCACCCGCATCCAACCGCTTCCCGCGACCTTAACATATGTCAAATGTCGTTTAATAGTGAATAATATGAGGTTTTCAAATCATAATGTTAATGTTCTAAATTCAAATTAAATGTTCATAGGTTTCGTATTTTGTTTAACAAGTCATTTTTACTTTCAAATTAAATGTTCATAGGTTTCGTATTTTGTTTAACAAGTCATTTTTACCCTGTATGGAGTATGAAGGAGATTGATAAAACAACACACGTAAATGAAAAAAAAAGCTAAGAAACGTTTATTTAATAACTTGTATTCCCTCCCCGAGCTCTTAGAGCTATTACGCACTGTCGACTGGTCGCCAGCGACTCAGTCACTCGGCGACCAAAACATAGGCAACTAGAGTCAGGAGACCAAGCCGAGCGACAGTATTCCAAGTACATTCGTGCAGAATGGACGTCGAAGAAGTTGTAATAGTAGCGCTACTAATTATAAAGAGAAAAAAAAAAAGAAAATCAAAAGAGTGTTGGGTACATCCTTTGTTACAAGAACGGAGATTAAAAGGAATGTTTAAAATATTTTATGAAGACGTTAGAAAGTACCCTCGTAAATTTTTTAATTACGCAAGAATGTCTGTATGTTCGTTTGATGAGCTATTGTGTCTTCTTAAACCACATATAACTGGCACAGATACTAATATGCGACCATGTATTTCTCCGGAAGAAAAACTATTTATAACACTAAGGCAAGTGACAACTTCATTATTTTAAAACCGTTATTTTTAGGAATTATCCATACATTGGGAGCTCTGTTTATTTTGTATATTTAGGTACATGTGATAAAATAAGTGAAAATTTTGAAGTATGAAGATATTTTATTAATTCTAAGATTATTACTATATACGAGATTTTACGATTTATTTTTAAATTATCTTGATATATCGAAACAGTTACATGTTCCATGGTCACGAGTAGACATTCAGCACTGACTGACAGTTTCGAAATATCGAGGTAATTTAAAAATAAATCGTAAATAATTTGAAAACATATATTTTTTAATTATTTAGTTAAATCAATACTGTATTAACTAGTTATAAAATGAAAGCACAAAAAGAAAAAAAAAATTAAGATTCAAAATAAATCCAATATTTCTGAATCTTGCGAGGCACTTGAAGTGGCAGTTGAAAATCGCGACTCTGAGCGTTCATGTGGTGAGGAAGCTGAAGTTGGTAGCGTATAGTAATTTTGTGCTTCAGGGCGTAACCGTGATTGTTGACTTGGTGCTGTAGAAGTAGAAGACCCGGCCTCCGGTGTGAAGTAACCACGCTCATACTCGTACTCGTTATAATTTCGCCACATTGTGTTTGGATATATATTACTTGGAGTAGAGGTTCCGAATGAATCAATTATAGTAATTAATTGAATTTTCGCAGCTGGCTTTTTGTGCTCAGGAATTTTCCTGAAAGAAGATAAAAGGGACAACAGAAACATTTTGTCCTCATCTCGTTCCAAAACATCCACATTATTTTTACGAGTATCAATACATTTGTTTAAAGTGTCCAATAATTCTCTTGTGCCATCATCTGAGGGTTTTTTCTTTTTTCTTCCGATTATATTTTCTCTCGAGTAAGGTCCTAAAGGTTCTTGATCATTTGTCGAATGTTCTTCTTCCGCAATGCTACTCTCTGTGTTCAAATTACCAACAGTATTCTTCAAAAACAACAGCTGTTTGTAATAAATGTAGGGAGTTTTATGAGAAGCAGCAGAGCCACTTTTGGTATTTTTTAGTCTTCGTATTTCTCGAGCAAAGCAACTTCTTATATTCTTCCATTTTTTTTTAATCGATTGTCCTGTAAATAAATTATATATTTATAACATATTTTTTTTAATTCCAGATATCTTGGAAGTGGCTGCAAATTTGTAGATCTACATTACTCATACAGACTTGGGATTTCAACTATTGCTGAGATAATAAGAGAAGTTTGTCATTTTATATGGGTTATACTGAAAGAAATGTGTTTACCGCAACCGACAAGAGAAAGTTGGTTAAAAATTGCCAAAGATTTTCATTCACGAGCCAATTTTCCAAATTGCATAGGTGCCATAGATGGTAAACATATAAGAACTATAAAACCATACAACAGTGGATCAGTGTGTTATAATTATAAACACTTCTTTTCTATAATTTTGCTTGCCATTTGTGACGCTGACTATAAGTTCGTATACATAGATGTTGGTTCCTATGGAAAGGATAGCGATTCTACTATATTTACACATTCAACATTTTATCAAAAGCTAATGATTAATGATTTGCAAATTCCGGAACCTAAGCCTATTTCATCGACAAATCCTATACCAGTACCGTTTGTTATTGTTGGTGACGAAGCATTTGGACAATCTGATAAAGTTATGCGACCGTTTGGTGGATCAAATTTAACAACAAAGAAAAAAAAATTTAATTATAGGCTTTCTCGCGCTCGACGCTATATCGAATGTTCATTCGGCATATTAGCAAATAAGTGGCAGATTTTTCACAGACCTATTAATGTGAATTTAGATCTAGTAACAAGCATCGTCAAAACATGTTGTGTTCTTCACAACTATGTTCGAGAAAGAGACGGATATAAATTTGAAGATACCCTGTGCATTCCTGGCTTAGAAGAAGTGCCAAATGGTATCCTAAGAGCTACGCGACGTGGTATATCATACAGAGACGTGTTTGCTGATTATTTTATGACTGAGGGTCAATTATCTTGGCAGATGAGCAAAATTCATTAAAATATAAATGGCATTTGTAACTTGCCTAAGTTTCTTTTTTCTTCCTCTGATAATCCTTCACCTCCAAATAACTCCACTATTTCTTCCCACTGTTTTTTCTTCAAATCCCGATTAGAATATTCGTCACTCGATAAATCCCAAATAGCTTTTCGGGATTGTATTTCCAATATAAATTTATCGGTATCGAAAGCCTGAGCCATTTTTGTGAGCGACGTCCGGTCGTTACGACAGTTGCTCGCAGTGTGAATGCTTCCATTTGAAGCCGTGCTCCTATTGGTCGCCGGCAACCAGCAGTCGCCTGTGCGTCGCCACTACGCGGCGAGTCGTCGAGTCGCTCGGGCGACCGTCGACCAAGTGCGTTAGCACCTATTTAAACTATAGTAAGTCACAGTCGCCATCGACCGAGTCGCCGACGACCAGTCGACAGTGCGTAATAGCTCTTATTACTGCTTCCATACGGTTCTTCATCGATCGGATGAGAGTCACGATCAAATGTTGTGGCATTCCATTCCATTCCTTTTGGATTGCATTTTGCAGCTGGCTAAGTGTTTCTGGGGCAGGATCTCTTGCACGAATTCGTCTCTTTAATTCATCCCATAGATGTTCAATCGGATTCATGTCCGGGCTTTTTGCTGGCCATTCCATAATGGAGATACCTACTTCGGTAACATAATCTCGTACGACGCTCGCGGTGTGAGCCCTAGCATTATCGTGCATGAATATGAAACCGTTAGATAAAGATAAAGATAAAGATCAGTTTATTTGTATAAAACATGAGTACATTTACATAAAATGCATGATGTTATAGTGTATTAGGGGCTCATCATGTTTTACCCTTAGGGTATACAAATATTCAAAATTATGTTAAAAAATAATTGATTTGACGCACATCAAATTTCAAAGGTGTCATTTTAAAAAAGAAAATAGAATTATTAATAATATTCATAATATAATGCATGCAAGTAAAATTAAAAAATAAAGATCTAATATCATTAAAATTATAAAATATGCATGTCAAAATAAAGTAAAAAATTAAAACGATAAAATGTCAGTTGATAAAGTCGGTAGTCACATAATTGTAAAATGTCAGATATGTAACGAAATTATGATTATGATAGTACTACAAATGGTCATTCAAAAAATCAATAACATTATAATAAGCCTTGTCAACCAAAAAGGCCTTTAACAGATTTTTAAATACATTTATGTTTTTCTTTTTCCACTCTTTTGGAATTTTATTATAAATAATTGGACCCATACAAATTATGCTCTTATGCATAAGTGCGGTCCTTGACTTGTGAATACGTAATTTGTTATTATCACGCCTGTTTCGATTGACTGTGTCAGACAGCTTAGGAAATAAATGCGGATTACTTCTCACAAACATAGCTACTTCAAAAATGTATAATGACGGTAGTGTTAGAATCCGGTGCTTGATAAACAATGGTTTACAACTCTCTGTACTTTGTATTATAAACATAGAACGTATGCAGCGTTTCTGAATTTTAAATGCTATATCTTTATTTGTTGAATTACCCCAAAATATTAATTGCCAATAAAATGTGCATAGGGCATTATGTGAAGCTCAAGACACTGTTCGATGTACCGATGACTGTTTAGTGCAAGCAGACGTGGCCCAGACACAAAGACAAGCTCTGTTTTACCGTCGGCGCTGATTCCTCCCCAAACCGTCCACGAACCGCCACCATAGCTGACCTTTTCTTCAATGCAGCATTGTGCAAAGCGTTCTCCATCTCTTCTGTAAACCTTGTTCCTTCCGTCGTTACCATACAGCATCATTTTACACTCATGAAAAAAGAGGACTTTGTTCCACTGGAGGTATGACCAATTTAGGTGCTCACGTGCAAAGTTAAAGCGCGCTCTTCGATGGTCTGCAGTTAATTTCGGCCCACTTGCTGGCTTATGCGGTACCAGTCCACGTTCCTTCAACCTTCTTCTAATTGTAGAGTCACTTACAGCCACCCTACGTACAACATGAAGCTGCTGCTGCAGTTGAAAACCATTAAGGCGTCGATTTCGTAAAGAAGTTGTTACAATAAATCGATCATCTCGCTCAGAAGTGACCCGATTCCTGCCAGATCCTGATCGGCGCGTGAACAAACCAGTCTCCCGATAGCGTTTGTAGACTCTATGAACAGACGACAGGCTTAGATGCAATCTTTCAGCCACAACACGCTGACTAAGTCCAGAATCCAGCAATGCCACCACTTGGGCGGCTTCTGCGGGCGAAGTATCCATATGTTATAGAAAAAAAACTTTTTCAGACGTCCCAAAGTCACAGTACACACGCAGTATACAGAACACAGAACAACAAGTTTTAAGATAAGCGCTAATTTTTAGTTTTCAAAGGTGAAATGTACTCCAACTCTAAACACACATTTGTCTCAAAACAGTGAATCATTTCATTTATAGGATAAAAAAACGAAATTCTAATTTTGAATTTAGAATTTTCGCTTATCACTGTAATGGCCAAACTGCCAGCTATACAATCATGTAATTTTTTTCATGGAATGAAAACTCTTTTGTGTTAAATTAAGACAGAAACCATAAAAACGGAAGTGTTTCGATTTTTCTGATGAGAAGTGTATAAATAGCTATAGGCAATATATTACGGAATATATAATACGGAATAGCTATAGCTATGTATACAAGGATTAGTTCGGGGCCAAAAGTCCAGATGTCGCTGTTTCAAATAGGGTTGGCTGAAATTGACCTTATGAGGGCTCTCTTTTCCCTATGTATTACTTTAACTCTTTGGTTGACAGTTGACACTGACTGCTGACATAGTGATTTAGTGACATTCGTAGACAGAGGAAACCAAGTCTTAGTTTCTCTGTCTACGGTGACATTTGATAGTCATGTTATCAGAAGTCAGAATATAAAGCCCGGTTTCCACCGCGAAAGGGTAATGAGTGGGAATGGGAAATGGTAAGCGGAACGGACTCCTTTTAAACAAAATAGGTTTGCATTCCCACCAACAAAGAGTTTTGTCTGTTGATTTCCACTGCAAACAGATAACGACAGAGAGAAATCAGCGGAGCGAGCTGAACGGAATATGAGAAATGGGAAATGAATAGTCAATTTTCACAGAAAGCGAGTTCAGTTGGAGATTAATTACTCTACTCTTTGAGTTGGAGTTTTGAACTGGTTACGTGCGGTAGTGTTTTGTTGTGAATTCGCGATGTTATCGAGTGACACGGAATCAAGTAAGGACAGTGATTATGTATACCGAAAGAAAAATTATATATTATTATACCTTAAGCACAGAAAAAAACGTGCAAGCTTGTGTAAATCACTCCATTTTAAAACATAAACAAAACGTTTCATTGCCACAACCATCACAACAACAATGTATTGGCGCCCGCGCCGACGGCGGGAGAGGCAGGGAAAGGAGCGCGGGGGTAGTGGAAACAGCGAGTGTCGAGCGAGTCCGTTTCAAACTAGTCGACGATAGATATGGGCGTTTTCGGTTTTTTCTGCAAACTGTTATGTAACCAATATACGGTTTTCGTATGAATATCGAAAACGGTTTTCAGATATCGATATCAGTAGCACAGTTTGCAAACGTTAACATGATATTTAGATACAGTAAACTATTCAAACTAATAACGAAGGCGAATAACTATTTTTAAACTAGAAACCTACACTAAATCTATACTAATATTATAAAGCTGAAGAGTTTGTTTGTTTGTTTACTTGAACGCGCTAATCTCAGGAACTACTGGCCCGATTTGAAAAATTCTTTCAGTGTTAGATAGCCCATTTATCGAGGAAGGCTATAGGCTATATATCATCACGCTAAGATCAATATGAGCGGAGCACCAATGAAGAATGTTTCAAAATCGGAGAGTATTTTTTCCTTTTGAGAGCTTCCGCTGCGTGCGCTGCGTAAACAGTTAAAGTTTCGCAAAAATCATGTACGACAGAATTGTTCCCCTTTAAAAGTTCTAAAAAACAGTCCGCGACAGCATATGTCTATCTTTTAAGGTTGGCTCACTATAACCATTTTTATGCTAACGAAATTTGTTCTAAAATAATGCATTATTTGCGAAGGCATTTTTATAAACATGATATTAATCCTTATCCAAATAAATACGTTATTCATCACAAGTATTTCATTTAAAACAAAATTGCGCTTTACATCATTCGATTTCAATGAATATCTTAGGAGATATAGCAGTTTTAAAATAACATCGCAGCAAAATAATTACTTATTACAGACATAGTACAAACGATGTTTCTCCTGGTTTATTCTGCGTGATTACTACTGGTTCGATTTGAAAAATTCTTTTAGTGTTGGATAGCCTATTTATCGAGGAAGGCTATAGGCTATATAACATCACGCTACGACCCACGGGGGCGGCGCAGTAACGATAAACGCGGGTGAAACCGCGGGAACATCTAGTTATTTATAATTAAAGATTATTCTATACTAATATTATAAAGCTGAAGAGTTTGTTTGTTTGGTTGAACGCGCTAATCTCAGGAACTACTGGTTCGATTTGAAAAATTATTTTAGTGTTGGATAGCCTATTTATCGAGGAAGGCTATAGGCTATATAACATCACGCTACGACCCACGGGGGCGGCGCAGTAACGATAAACGCGGGTGAAACCGCGGGAACATCTAGTTAACTTATAAACTTTATTACTAAAACTAGCTTTGTATCTACAAAGTATCCTAAAGTACCTACACACACAATGTTCGTAGGTACATTAAAAAACGCAAGAAATTTATTTTAGGTAAGGCACGTGTCGCCAACCAAAGTCAAGTGCGCTTCAAATTCTTCAAAACTATCACATAAAATACAAACAAATCAAAATATGGCACGAAACGTAACAACTTTTATAATAATAACTAGATGTTCCCGCGGTTTCACCCGCGTTTATCGTTACTGCGCCGCCCCCGTGGGTCGTAGCGTGATGTTATATAGCCTTCCTCGATAAATAGGCTATCCAACGCTAAAATAATTTTTCAAATCGAACCAGTAGTAATCACGCAGAATAAACCAGGAGAAACATCGTTTGTACTATGTCTGTAATGGGTAATTATTTTGCTGCAATGTTACTTTAAAACTGCGATATCTCCTAAGATATTCATTGAAATCGAATGATGTAAAGCGCAATTTTGTTTTAAATGAAATACTTGTGATGAATAACGTATTTATTTGGATAAGGATTAATATCATGTTTATAAAAATACCTTCGCAAATAATGCATTATTTTATAACAAATTTCGTTAGCATAAAAATGGTTATAGTGAGCCAACCTTAAAAGATAGACATATGCTGTCGCGGACTTTTTTCTAGAACTTTTAAAGGGGAACAATTCTGTCATACATGATTTTTGCGAAACTTTAACTGTTTACGCAGCGCACGCAGCGGAAGCTCTCAAAAGGAAAAAATACCCTCCGATTTTGAAACATTCTTCATTGGTGCTCAGCTCCTATTGATCTTAGCGCGATGATATATAGCCTATAGCCTTCCTCGATAAATGAGCTATCTAACACTGAAAGAATTTTTCAAATCGGACCAGTAGTTCCTGAGATTAGCGCGTTCAAGCAAACAAACAAACAAACTCTTCAGCTTTATAATATCTATACTAATATTATAAAGCTGAAGAGTTTGTTTGTGTGTATAGGCTATATAACATCACGCTACGACCCACGGGGGCGGCGCAGTAACGATAAACGCGGGTGAAACCGCGGGAACATCTAATTAGTATAGATATGTATCCATATTGTAACAACTCAAATTCAACATTATGATTTCGATATGTATGTAGTTCTATTTTAGAATAAGTGTCTCACTCATATCGAGTAGTAGCCGTAGCAATTAGTAGCAACTAGCCGCCAAAAACGATATCGTAACTATCAATAGAAACTAAACCTTATTGCTAGTACAGTAAGATACGCATGCCATTAACCATGCAAAGTTATTCGCTTCATCTCTTTTATACCAGTAAAAGAATATATACATAGAAAGAGAGGTAACGAATATGGTTGATATCGTTTGATAAGTTTGCGTTTTGTTCGTACCTACGCGTTTGCATTGTTACAGTTTTGATTCGACGATACAGTTTTTATCATATCCGTTATGTTGTTGAATATATCGATATGGTATGATATCTAACACATATCCGATATAAGTTACGTTTTGATATATCGAACTCATGTCTAGTCGGCGAGACCGCGACGCAGCGGACACATTTTACTCGTTTAGTCCGCTCCGCTCAACAATTTTTCGGTGGAAACACTACTTTGTAAAATTCAATTGCGAGGTGAAAGGACTCATTAATGACTCCGGTCCGCTCTCTAGAAATGAACGAGCTCATTTTTACTCTTTTCGCCCTCTTTGTCATTTACACTCGACTCTTTGTTGGTGGAAACACATGTATGCAGTTTTGTATTGCGAAGTAAAAGGAGTCATTAATGCGTCCGCTAGGGTGCGTTCCACTTAGCGCTCACGAGACTCACGCTCACGACCACGGACGACCACGGTTTTTCCCATTCCACTTGTTTCCGAGCGTTGCAATTGTAAACTCAATTGGAATGGGAAAATGGCGAATTAGGAAAAAAGCAAAAGCTTAGATTACAATTTATAAGTCTGACCAATAAGCAATTAGCGATCAAACAATATTGTTTGATCGCTAATTGCTGTTAAACAACGAAGTAAGGGCACGTGGAATGAGTAGTAGAGCCTCGCTGATTTCAGCATGAATGGACCAGCTCGACCAGGGAAGGACTACCCTCTCACAGAATATCGACGCGAAATAGCAGTATTCCTACTGTTATGTTTCGTTCGGTGAGTGAGAGTGCCGGAGGCCCAATCACCCTCTTTCCCCTTTCCCGCTCCTTCTCCTTCCCACTTCCTTTCCTAAAGGGTTGGCAACGCGCAAGTTATGCCTCTGGTGTTGCAGGCGTCCATAGGCTACGGTGACCACTTACCATCAGGTGGGTAAAAAAAAACTTAAAATATACTTACTGTATCTAAACTGTACCTAATCTAAAACATGGGTTTTCTTTACAATTTAATATTTTCTGTACAAAACGTTAAAATTGCGGTGCTACTAGAATACACCAGAACAGTCATGACTATATTTATTTCTTCTTGACGAAACTTATCCACGTATCAGTACGTGTCTTTCTCTATAGATAATTGTAATAACCAAGATGGAAACAATAAAATAAACACAAAGATGTTTATTATTAAATTGTAAATGTCCCTTACCAAAAATTCGTTTATTGCAAACAGGTAATATGCTTCTGGCTCTATGTTGAAAGTTACGAAAAGTATTAAATTATTTGACATTGACAGTTATATTTTATTAGATTCGATCAAAGAATAAAGTAATACCTGTGGTAATACGTGGATTCATCTCAGGAAACGTATAAAGATATAATTTTTTTTAATGTTGATAAAAGTTACTTGTACTTATATATTTTACTTAATATGCTCCTAATGGTAAACTTACGTTAGGTATCATAAAATAGTAGACAATAAGGTATAGGCAAGCGTTGGCGGTTACACGCGTCATGCTTGATACGCTAACTTGTCTCGTTTCAATGATTAAGTCATTTATATGACACTATACCTACATACTTATAACTGATTCAGTTCAGAAAGCGGGGCTTATCATGCTACAATTCTGAATTCGATCTTGTACGTTTACATGGGGCACTAGCAATCATCAATCAATCATAAGCACTGGGGCTGGTACTAAATATTTAAAAAGAAACGGCGTTGCAAGAATTGCATACCAGGTCTTACTTTGTCTAGTTTGTAGTTTTTATTCATATTAACCTACGACAGGAGTTCTTCTACCTGTACGTTTTCCAGAAATAAATTTGGAAAAAGAAAGGAATGTATAAATTGACTTTTCATTTTCTGAAATACAATAATTATTATTTGTATGTAAAATGGAAACCTAATTCAGATGCTAACAATAAAATGACCGATAAAGTTACATATCGGGCAAGTCATAATAAAATATTTAAATCATCAGTGTTCAATTTACTAGAAGCTACTAAAGAACAAGTTCAAGACTTTCTAAATTCTTTCGATACAGTTGTAACAGATTGTGATGGTAAGATAAGTTTTTAACTTTATAATAAGTTAGAATAGATACTGACAAGCGGGTGATATTATTAAATATACTTAAATATGCAATAAATACGCATAGGCATAAAGCCCTTTTCATTCTTAGAACACTATTTGCCTTACTGGATAGAATCTAGAATATCCTTCGTAGGCTAGTTAGATTTTACAATAAACAATCACAGTTGTCACAGTCGTGTATAGTGTGTAGGTAGTATTTATCGTAGATATGTTTGTATAATAATTATATAATATAAGTCATTGACTTTGATTGAATAGTGGATACATTGAAGTACAGAACTCGGTTGGTTTCAAAATTGTTATCCTGCATCCGAATGGTGATCTATTCCTTGTTGCCGATTTTAATAATTGGTATCGTAATCGATCGATAAAATTTCGAAATACTTCGATTTACTTGACGAATTAATTCGAGTCCAATTTGAAATCAACAATTGCACATCACTACGAGGATTGTGCATTTAAGCCGGGGCGAGTATAGGGTGTGCTGACCAATTCCCAGCCTGTGTTGTTGGTCGCTCAGACCTGGACCTCTCCGGTACAGCAGCGGTCTCATCCGACTCGGGTTCGGCGGCCCGAGCAGCGTGCAAACTGAAGCAGCCCTTTATAGACCTATCGAGGCAGCGAACCCCCATCTGGCAGAACTCCAGGATCTACCCCTATCCAAGAGTTGCGCTAGACATACATTGGCTAAGGGTCTATGCCGCCCTTCTAACTATAACTACCTTATCTGCATCAATAGCTAAATGGAGAAAAACGCGGTCAAAGTTTTTTTTTCTTTTTGTTGTAATTAACCAATTATTCATATATGTACTAATCATTCGATTTTATACGATAGAACAATTTATGGACAGTTAAATAGTTTGCCTTTTTTAAATTTATTTAGTTTTTGTCTATATCTATACATCTATACAGATAAATAAAATTGAAGTGTCTGTTTGTAATGTCAAAATATCAGCTTTTTATCTAATGCATATGAAAGTATATAAGGTACCTATACGAAAACATCTATTTTTAAAATTATTGTCTGTCTGTCTGTTTGTTCCGGCTAATCTCCGAAACGGCTAAACCGATTTTGACGGGACTTTCACTGGCAGATAGCTGATGTTATAAGTAGTAACTTGGGCTAGTTTGATTTTAGAATAAAAATATTGGGTTCCACGGAGTCAAACATTTTTAGTTAAAATCTACGCGGAAAAGTCGCAGGTAACAGCTAGTTATTAAATAAATGCAAAAAAAGTGTTATCGCTAGGATATTTTCCGATCTTATTAAAGCAAACCTAAGCATTATCACTTTAAGTGTCGTACATAAGGTACTAATGCTTAGGAACTGCACTTACTGTGTTTATTATTAGAAAGCAATATTTTTTTTATAGACGAATGTTCAACGTATAACTACCGTAAATCATATTTTTTTAGTTATTATGTTTAGGATGAGCTAAAAAATTATAATGTACTTAACTAATCATAAGCATCTGCGTATGATTAGTATATTATATAAAGTAGATATACTTCGTACTTTTAATCGACATCATAATAAAAATTCTAAGCATATGTAACTACGATATATGCTCTTAGAGTAATTAGACTAGAAACTGTGTTAAAATTATGTTTAAAATACACCAAGTGTAAAAACGGCTTATTCCCGTGCGCTCCAAATCTATTGTTGTCTAAAATTCATTTTTCCATACATTAGTTACCAGGAGCTCCAAAGATTTTTATATGAAAATAATAAATGTAGTCACATTTACCAATTTCATTCCCTACAGCTCCAAAACATTCTCTAGGTACCTACTTTGAGATCTTATTTCTTATCAAAAACTAATATTATATTATTACATGTTTTAATTCTGTGTAAAACTAATATTATATTATTACATGTTTTAATTCTGTTAACCATACAGTTTGTCTTGGAGCTGTCGGGAACACACTAGTAAGTAGGTTTTTATTTAATTATTTGTAATATAATTTGGAGCTTCTAGGAATAAATATATGGAGATCACAGGATTTAAAGAAATAATTTTTCATAAGCTTTTGGCGTCCTTGGGAACGATTTTACAAAATAATAATTATATTTTATTTTAGTCTTGGAGCGCTTGGGAGCAAAATAGCGGAGCGGGCGGGAATAAGTCGTAAAAAACTAACAGCCATTACCGCACTTATATTTAGGAATCTCTTATCAGTGTTGCAGTTGCTGCGGTTATGCTTACCTAACATTATCTCCGTTTCTATATGTTATTTCTAGATTTTAATAAATTATTCATTTAGATCTCATCGTGCCGATTCTAAATATACCCATAACTCAAATTCGATAAAAATACAGTTAAGGTGGTTATTGTTAGCACGGCAGTATGCATCGACGGTGTTCCACGCACCCTTTGTATGGAACTGGGCAGGGTCGGAACCTTTATGAAGTGTTCTGACCAACCACGGCTTCCGTCGCTGAGAGGTAACGACATAGAGAATAGTATCATGAGAGGAGTACAAGAAGGCAAAGTAAAAGATAGACATATGCTGTCGCGGACTTTTTTTTAGAACTTTTAAAGGGGAACAATTCTGTCATACATGATTTTTGCGAAACTTTAACTGTTTATGCAGCGCACGCAGCGGAAGCTCTCAAAAGGAAAAAATACTCTCCGATTTTGAAACATTCTTCATTGGTGCTCCGCTCCTATTGATCTTAGCGTGATGATATATAGCCTATAGCCTTCCTCGATAAATGGGCTATCTAACACTGAAAGAATTTTTCAAATCGGGCCAGTAGTTCCTGAGATTAGCGCGTTCAAGTAAACAAACAAACAAACAAACAAACTCTTCAGCTTTATAATATTAAGTATTGATGATTTAAAGTATATCTTGTACTTTATAGGTGTGTTATGGATGCAAGCCAAAGCCATACCTGGCTCTGCAAATACAATGAACTATTTCCGAAAGTTGGGCAAGAGAATATATTATGTAACAAATAATTCTACTAAGATTCGCAGTGAGTTCGCTAACAAAGCTCAGCAGTTGGGTTTCATAGCGTTTCAGGTATTATAATATATATACATAATAATATGAAATTAGGTAGTGTCGCTTGTAGAATCTTCAAACTCCTTACTATAGTAGACATCATTATTCAATTCTTCATTATTTTCGGTGGGGTTAAAATTTTTGCAAGCGTTTCTGTCATTACGTGAATGTTTTATTCATAGATAAAACACACACTAATGTATATAAAGTAATAAGTGAAACAGTTTCAATAAAGAAAGTTATAAAAAAACATTAGCGCTTGGAACACTGCTACGCTACTTATAATAGTTTAAGCCTATACGGCTGCGCGCGATGCTAGTGCCTCAACGGGGAAATTCTACAGTGGCATCTTCCTCCTCCTCCTGGATTATTCCTCCTTGCAGATTCTATAGAGCAACAATTACGTTCCTTCTTCCCTTAATTAATAGATGTTCTGCATAATAAACAGTAACCGTTGTTTATTGTGTGCTATTACAGGAAGAAATTATCTCTGGTGCGTACTTAGTAGCTCATTATCTAAAAGGCATTGGCTTTACAAAAAAAGTTTATCTCCTGGGCGCCAAAGCAATAGGAGAGGAATTAAATATTGTTGGTATAAGGCACATTGGTGTAGGAGTAAGTATCAACATGCAAATCATAAAAGTATATTTTTCCAATACATAATAAAATTATATCATTAATTTTACGGTAATAATATGTATATTACAAAATCTATAGATTATACAATTACATCCAATGACCGATATTTTCTTATTTACTTTGTGATTTACTCAAGTAACACCTAAATTATAACTATATAATTGCAGCCAGACCATGTCAAGCCAGATTTCAAGTCAATGAAGATGTCCGAATTGGACCCTGAAGTTGGAGCTGTGGTTTTGGGTTACGACAAACATATTAGTTATCCCAAATTGATGAAGGCTGCCTCTTATCTATCTTTCGAAGACTGTTTGTTTATAGCCATCGATACTGATGAAAAGTATTCTAAAGCTGGTTCTATTGTTTTGCCCGGTGTTGGCATATTTGTCACTGCAATAGAAACTCTTACCAGGAGAAAGGCTTTAGCTATTGGAAAGCCACATGATTATGTGCGAAAGTATCTAGGATCTTTTGGCCTTAATCCAGCACGGACTTTGATGATAGGAGACACGTATGTGTACTACTATTTAAGTTTTACTTTAACATTTTAGGTTGTGTAACTGAAAAATGATATTATTTAATACAAAAATAAATAGATATTAAGGTTTCTATTGAAATTTTTCAGTTGTTCTACTGATATTGAGCTAGGCGTACGCAGTAGTTTCCAAACACTTCTTGTCCTAACTGGTGTTACTTCCGCAAAAGAGGTTGAGAAGCTTCGCATTGAGAAGAAGCCGCCGATGCCCGACTTAGTTGTGCCAAAGTTAGGAGACCTGCTATCTCTGATACAAACATAGATTAAAAAAATATAAAGAAGAAACCATAACGTGGTACCTAATCCTCTTTTACAAAGCTTAAATGACGCAACTTTTTTAGTATTAAGTTTTTTATAGTTGTATTACACAGTAATTATTATGTTTTAATAAATAATCGAATCACCTGTAGTAAGAGTACAATATTAGTTTTAGTATACACACGTCAGATTATATTGTTTCTGCTCCCTCATGTAACCGTCTGTTCCGGCCTGCAACCACGATTCGTAGAACACTTATCGAGGTCGTGAAGGACTTCTATATAGGTACCTACATTTGGCGACAATTGTACAAAGTAAGAATCTATTAGATTAATTTAAAATAAACTTAATTGAAATTTATTTAGGATCAGAATAAAGGCAATATATACAGCGTGTAACAGAAACACGTGGGCATATTAATGTTAGGACCACGTTTCTTCTTGGATCAAAACAATTTCTTTTTAAATCCTGTGACGATTTAATACCTACATTATTATTTTTTTATATTTTGCTCGTCGAAATGACCACAGTCCACCTGATGGTAAGCAGTCGTGTGGTCTAAGAGCAGTGGCCTCCACACCGCCCTCATAGCAGCCGAGGCGATGTTTTATTATAACTAACGCAATACATCACTATCAAAATTCAGGCTAATCATTTTCGGGTTCACGGAGACCACCTAGTTAATGATGTTTAATTATCGACTTGAATATGCAAATATCGATAAGTCGATAAAAAATGCTTTACCTTAGTGTAAAGTGCAGATTAATTTGTCATGGATCTCCATTGTACACAGGCTATATTATATGACGACGCTTAAATATGACTGCACCTTTTTGTTACACGCTGTATATTATATTAAACAATCTTAATATACAATTTTATCCCTTTTAATTAAAATGGTCCTTAAGTAGTACCTATAAAAAGAAATTTAATAATAGTTGATTAAATATTAAACATCTTTAATACTACAGTGTAATTAAACTACTATATACGGATTTTATCGCGTTGTTTATTTGACACTATTACAAAATTTTGAAAAACTGTTACACTACTATAATCACTATTAAACTACAGTGTAACTAAACTACTGTGAAAAACGATGTCTATTAATAAACAATCTACATTAATAAAATTACATAGTTTTTATTATTCTGCACATTTTATTTGGTATGATAATGGTATTAAAAAAATTCAAACAACGGACACAAAGAGCACCCAGACTTAAAACAATTATTTGTTGAGCACAGAAATGTTTGTCCCATGTAGATCAAAACCACAGCACCGAGGCGGCGCGGCGGCGGCGGCGCGGCGGCGCGGCGCGGCGGCGGCGGCGCGGCGCACTGGCATCGGTAAGGCCACGGTAATAATATTATCTAACAGTATTCTATCTACATACAAACGGTCGGAACGCGTGTCATACCTACGCGCCTTGGGGTCGGTATACACTCGGTACACAACGGACGCAGTGATAACGGACGGTGTGATGGTTTTGTAAGCAGTGAGCGTGCGATTTGTGAATATTTGATTGAAATAAGTACCTACAAGTACTTACATAATAATTATAGCAAACTGCAATTGCAAACAAAAGCATTTTTAATTAAACATTTTATCCGAATGAGGATCTTTTATACTATTAAATTTAACAATAAAACTTTTCGTACGACTCAGTCGAGGCGCAAATAGGTTTGAATCTCAAATTTATTAGGGTGTTTTTATTAAATTAAGTAATCAAAAACAACATAATTTTTATTGAACATCTCCTATTTCATTCACAACAAATTTCCTATTTCAAAATAAAATTACAATATTTACAATCATTAAACTAAAAATAAACTTCAGGAGGTAGATGAAATTAAAATACTGTAGGCGAGCAGCCCTTTCGCGTGTTTACGTACTGCTCAGCTGTAGGTAATTATTTCAAGGACAGTGCCGAGTTACAATACTGGTAAGTAGATAATGTTACAGCCAGTGCCATCTATCGGCACCGTGGGGAAGACTCGGCAGTTCCTTCTAATAATTTATTACAGCGTCATCTATTGACGTCTTAGGGAACTACGTAGCTTGTCGGTACGCGAAAAGTAGAGACAGCACTGGAATTTTGTCGAATTTTCGTACTGTTACATACCGGGTATGGTGTTTCTAGAAATCTCCAGAAACACTTTTAATTTGTAGATAATGCAATGGGCTGCAGCATTGCTATTGATTTGTTGTTATATTTATGCCTAATGTATATTATGTTGTAGCTGTTTATTATCACTTAATAAAAAAAAAGTCTAACCGCGTATAAAAGGACAGGCCAGCGCTCGCCGAGTCAGTTTACAATCGTAAGCGGTCAAGCATGCATTGAAACGACAATACTACAGAGTTTAAAACTAGTTATAGTGGAAAAGTGTAGTATACTGTGTGTTAGAATAAAACGTGTTTTAGTCGGTAATATTTTTTAAATTTTTTTCGCTCGAACCCAGCACGTAACAATAACATTACCGTGGTAAGGTGATCATTAAACCATTACACCATCCGTATAGTAATTTACCACGAAGTACAGATAACTCGTATATGTTGAAGACTGTCTCGTTGTGACATCATCCATCCATACCTGCTGAAAAGGAGGCGAAACGTTACAAAAGTGTAAATTTGTATAGTTTAATAATATAAAGTAGTATTTTGCAGCATTTGTAGATGAAAAGGTTTCCAGAAACACTAACGGCGAGAAAATCGTATAGAATTTTATATACGATTCTCGCCGATAGATAAATTTTTACTACCATCACCTTATTTTCTTCTTTAATAAATCATTCTGTACAGATTTTGAAACGATCGCCTACAGCGACAGTGAAAATACTTATTGATAGTTACGAGACATTAGCGTATATAGAAATCTGAAACCTACTTCTTGTTGGTTGTAGAATATACATATGTAGTTTATAGCTGTTTAAAAGCCAGCTTGGTAACCTGGATATGCCAATATTTCGAAGCCTATTTTTACGATCGGATACAGTTATAGATTGTCGAAAAATGGAGTTAAATAGATTTTCTGTAAATTAGTAAATTATAGTTTGTGCGAGTTTCTCAAGATCTGTTAATAGAGATGAATGGTCTTGTAATTAGAACTCCTTTTTATCCTTTAAGATTGCAACTTTTTTAATACGACATATGCCGTCAAAACCCATCAAAACCGTAGTCAAAATATTTGTGTAAAGAGGAATGTATAAATTGACATGTCGATTCGTGACATGGAATAATTTATTATTAAAATGGAATACTAATGGACGTGGCACTAGCAACGTGCATATAGTTACATATCAGAGTGTCCGTAGCACCTCCTTCAAATCATCAATGTTAAATTTGCATGAAGCTACAAAAGATCAAATTTTAGAATTTTTGGGCTCTTTTGATACGGTGTTAACAGATTGTGATGGTGAGGCAAACCATGCTATTATTTAACTGTATTTCAGGATAATCGGTTTATACTTAATTACTTATAGAAGGGAAATACTAACTGATGATGATAATATATGAGTAGTGGCCTTATCCTTTTTAGTAAGGATAGTTATTTAATATTATATGATGTCAAATAAGAAACAGTTATATTTTATTATATTAAGTTAGCGCTACTTATTGGTATGATTATATTTTATATGTCGGTACTAGTATTCAACCGATAAATAATAAGGTTTACTTTCATATACTTAACTAATGCCGGAACACGCTGCGGGCACCGCAACCATCAACAGTGTTGATATAAATTTCAAGTACCTAGGTAATTTATTTATTCTACTATATTTCTCTACTTGCTGAGCACCCAAAATTAATAATAAAGACGTTTTGGATAATTTTATCAGTTTATAGCACATTATTTGTAACATATATGGAAATAAAATTCTTATTTACAAGAATCTTATATAATTCCATTAGAATGTTTTAAATATAATAATAATAATAAACCTCTCTGGGACAGTTGTTATCTCATCATGAGACTAACGTGATATCGGAGGCCACTATCACCTTCGCCTTGTGATATAAACAAAAAATGTATCACCAGGTTAAATAAAAGCGCACAAACCGCAGGGCAGCTTGTGGCGAGCTGAATGTGAGTGGCGACACTGCGGTCCTGAATGCCTCAGAGTGTCGGTTAGGGCTTCGTCCCCGGCTTGCCGTTACTGGTTGGCTGGGGTGGAACTTCAAGAGCGCCCGTAGGACTCTCAACTCTGGCTTACCTTGGTCGGCCGGACAGAGGGGGCCGCTAGAGCTGTATGCTTGGGGGTGGAAGTGTGATTTTCAAGGGCATTACTACGGGGAAACTCGCTCTGGGTCTTCGTCACGAGACCCGTGATGGTGAAACCGCCGCCGCACCGCTCAACACCCCTAGTCACTCGCACCGGTGTTGCCCTCTGCTGCTGGCTTGTTTGCCTATGGTGGCTATTCAGGGAGCCCGTTTAGTGAGTTCGTGAGTCACCGTCTGCCCATTGCATTGATGCTATTAGAGTATTCAGGGCAGACGCCGTTTTTCATCTATAGTTACAGTTCTTGCAACGCACGAAGGCGAGTGGGCTTTACGTGTACATGAACAGTGCGGTAGGTAGTATGTGTGTTTGACAGAGCGGTCAGTTGCAAGCGACATTTACACACATACTTATATAACCTACTCGCCATCGTGAGTTGCAAAAACTATAGCAATATACCGGCCCACCAAACACCCATACATATAGCCCATATATTGAGGCTCCTACACACAGTGCCGGCGGCGCACTGCCGCCGGTCAAGCCGCGGTGCACCCGGCGGCATACAAAGCCGCCAGTTTTGTCGCACAAAGAAGCCGCCGCACAGTGGTTCGTTCCCATACAAGAAGTCGGACATAGGGTATTAAAAAATTTTAAGTCGTAATTTCAAATAACTGAATATGCCATTCGATTTCTATATTGAAGAGAAACAAATTCTAGCAGCATGAGTTATAAGGCTACACTTACACTGTGGTAAAATTGAATAAAACTGTTTTTAATGTATGGGAAGTAACCTTTAAATATGAATATCTTTTGATTTTGGCCCATTTTCGGTCTGATTTTTTATGGCAATACCTTATCATTATTTGCCACATTTTTTCGCAAGACACATAGTGCTACTTTTGTGCCGTTTTTGAGATATTAAATAAAGTATAGAAAATAGGAAAAAATTGTCTAAGTAAATATTAATTGTATATTGATACGAAATAACGATAATAAACATTAAAATAAAAAACAAAACTTAAAACTAACTAAAATAAACATTAAAGTTATAAAAAAAATTGTGAACATCTATGAAAAACAAAAAAAAATTTACAAAATTATGATTCGTCCTAGTTATCATCATCCGAGGCGTTATTACTATAATCTATGTAGTAGTAAGTATGTATATCCTACACTCAAACCACTATTTATGTACTCCCAGATATCATAAGCTAGGCACCGCTAATCACCGCTCATAGATAAATACCTTAACCTAAATTTACATATTATAAAATTATATATATGGCATAGTGATTACATTCTATTTTTATGAATAAAAGCCCCGTATGATCCTTAGAGTGGCTTGAAGCCTTTCCTGTTTAATTTATAGATCTTGTTGCGCTTAATAATTAATGTTGAATAGCCTGATTTGGATTTGTTAACTGGGTTAAACTGATAATGGTAATAAGGAAAAGAAAAGGGCACGTAGTGCTTCCTTGAGGTACCGCAATATTATGACATATACTTTTAGCTTTGTATTAATTTTTAGAGTAGTAGAGCCAAGCTGGTTACAGCAAGAATGGGCCGGCTCGACCGGGGAAGTACTACCCTCTCACAGAAAATCGACGTGAAACAACAGTGTTTCACTGCTGTGTTTCGTTCGGTGAATGAGAGCGCCGGAGGCCTAAGCATGAGGTGACGATTCTCGCAGCTTATGAGGGACCTGCAGAGTATCCGTAGAGTCATTGTGTGGGTGGCGCGAGTCGACCCAACGGCCAGGGAGAGCCGTAGAAACGGTGCTCTGCTGGCCGCCCGCGGTATAGTCCAGAGGCCCAACCGAGTCTAACCAACTAGGTTGGCTGCCTTATCATGCCGCGCATAATCTCGAGGTGGCTCGTCGTGCCGGATGGTGACCGGAGGGTGGGTCCCGGCGACCACTTTCGGAAGGGTACGGGGTCCTTCCGTCCGTCGGATCGGCTATCGCCATACCATACAGTTATATGACAAAACTTGCTCTGCGCCTTGCCCCACTTTGCTGCGAGAACAGCCACCTCTTTTTTTTTTCACGTTTTCCCTTCCTTTCACTCTATGGCAGTACGAACAAAGCATTGTCGTTCAACAGCAGCCAATCGCCGTAACCCCACTGCTGCTTCCTGTGTCGTGGAGTTTATTAACATCAGAGGACTCCACGCTAACCTTAATGCCATCCATCACCACCTGGAGACGGCTCAGCCGGCAATGCTTTTTCTAACGGAGACACAAATACGCCGTCCTGCAGACACAAACTACCTGCAATATCCCGGCTACGTGCTAGAGGAGTGTTTCCTCGCGAAAGCCGGGGTATGCTTGTTTGTTAGGGCGGATATTTGCTGTCGCCGTCTACAATGCCTAGAGGACCCTTCCTTCTCTGTCCTTTGGGTACACGTAGATCATGGCTCTTTCAGCCAAATCTACATGTGCCTCTACCGATCCCATTCAGGAGACGCTGAGACAACTCGACTCTTCAATTACCTGAGTCAGGCGGCAGACGACGCGCAGGAGCGGTTTCCGAACGCTGAGTTGGTGTTCTTGGGAGATTTCAATGCCCACCATGAGACCTGGTTGGGTTCTCCCAAAACAGACCACGCGGGACGAACTGCCCATGCGTTCGCTCTGACGCATGACCTGTCTCAACTGGTACTCCAGCCCACCCGGATACCAGACATTGCAGGTCAGGCGCCCTCTCTGCTCGATCTGCTGCTGACGAGTAACTCGAACCGGTACATTCGTGCACCGATTGTACACCGATTCGTGCTCCTTTGGGCACCTCAGACCACTGTCTGGTTTGTGCCACAACTGTTGTTATTACGCCCCCACGATCCGAGGAGGCAAGACGACGACTGTGGCACTACTCGTCAGCAGACTGGGATGGAATGCGGGAATACTTCGCATCCATCCCTTGGGCTCAACGCTGCTTTGAGAACAGGGATCCATCAGAGAGCGCTACTGCTGTCGCTGGTGAAATCATCCTGGGTATGGAATATTATATTCCATACAGTGATGTCACGAGCGGCGGCAGGAAAAGGCCTTGGTTCGGGCGTGAATGCGCTGATGCTGTTGAACGCAAACAGACAGCGTATCGCGCTTGGACCAGGGCTCGCACTCTCCACGACCCTAACGTGGATCACCTGAAGGCAGCGTTCAACCAAGCCACAAAGGTCTGCAAGAGGGCATACTTAAGAGCGGATGCCCAGCGCGTCGCACGGTTCGGCCAGGAACTAATGGCGCATCCTACGGGCAGTCGTAGCTATTGGCGCCTGGCCAAAGCCGTGCAGTCCAACTTCTGCCAGACCTTGCTGCCCCCTCTGAGGTATCCGAATGGATCACTGGCTCATCGGCCGCAGGAGAAAGCAGATCTGCTTGCAAATCTCTTTGCGGCCAACTCCCGAATCGATGACTGCGGTTCGCAGCCGCCTAACATTGCCAACTGCGGCTACACCATGCCTGATATATGTATCAGGCAACGAACCGTTCGTGCGATACTGCAGTCTCTCGATGTTCGGAAAGCCAGTGGACCTGACGGCATCCCAGCTGTGGTCCTTAAAAAATGTGCAGCGGAGTTGTCTCCCACACTTACGTGCCTATACCGGACGTCTTACGCCGCGAGCATTGTGCCTGAGGCTTGGAAGGAAGCAAACGTTCAACCGATTCCCAAAAAGGGGGACCGTTCCGAGCCAAGCAACTATCGACCCATAGCTATCACCTCGGTGCTTTTCAAGGTGTTCGAGCGGATTATAAACACCCAAATTGTCCGCTACCTGGAGGATCAATCGTTGATCAATGATCGCCAATACGGCTTTCGGTCTAAACGATCAACGGGTGATCTTCTAGCATTCTTCACGCACCTCTGGGGTGAGGCTATGGACAAGCACGGTGAGTCTTTGGCTATCAGCCTTGACATAGCCAAAGCTTTCGACAGAGTCTGGCACCGGTCTCTTCTTTCCAGGCTTCCGGCCTATGGCTTGCCCCCTCAACTGTGCACCTGGATTGCAAGTTTCCTGCAGAAGCGTCGTATACGGGTCCTTTGCGACGGTCGTGCTTCCAAATTTATGCAGGTCAATGCAGGAGTGCCTCAGGGGTCTGTCTTATCCCCTACGCTCTTTCTTCTGCATATCAATGATATGTTGAATCTCGGCAACATACATTGTTATGCGGACGACAGTACCGTGCATGGGCGATATCTCGGACATCCTGGAGCCAAACAGGCTGAGGTTGAGGGGAAAAGGCAGAATCTTGTCGTTGAACTTAACCAGACCTTGGACCGCATCTATGAATGGGGTGCCAAGAACTTGGTGGAGTTCAACGCCAAGAAGACCCAGGCATGTGCGTTCTCAACAAAAAAGTCTCCGTTCCTTCCCCTCCCTTCTCTGAAGAACACTGCACTGGTAATACGTGACAGCCTCTCCATCTTAGGTATGGATCTTTGCCGCTCCCTTAATCCCAAAACCTACATCGAGAGCGTCATTAAGCAAGCTTCGCGAAAACTCGGAGTTCTGAACAGGGTGAGGCGGTTCTTCGCGCCTGGGCAACTGTGCCTATTGTATAAGGCACAAGTGCGCCCTTGCGTGGAGTACTGTTCTCATCTTTGGGATGGCTCCGCGCAGTACTTGCTGGACGCTCTCGACCGGTTACAGCGGCGGGCTGTCCGTATTATCGGAGATCCAGAGGTCACGAGTTCACTGGAACCTCTGCAACTCCGTAGGGACATTGCCTCATTGGCATGTTTCTACAGAATATACCACGGGGAGTGCTCTGAAGAGTTATTCCACCTTATCCCGCCCTCCCCTTTCCTATCCAGAACAACGCGTGCTGGGCTCAGATGCCATCCTTACACGGTAGAGTCGATTAGAGCGCGTACCAAAAAGTTTGGGTCCTCATACCTCTGCCGAACGACCAAGGCATGGAATTCTCTGCCAAGGCACGTGTTTCCTTCTTCCTTCAAATCCTGGGTCCTTTAAGCGGGGCGTGAAAAAGCATCTTCTCAGGCCGTCAAAGTAGAGACCTCAACATCGCCTCGGCTACTATGAGGGCGGTGTGGAGGCCACTGCTCTTAGACCAGACGACTGCTTACCATCAGGTGGAGTGTGGCCATTTTGACGAGCACGATAAAAAAAATATATAAATGGTATGTAATTTGTTCATATTATTTATTGGCGTCAAACAGATGATGAGCAAATCGAAACTTACTTGTAATGGGAGGTTTCTGTACTTCAGCAACTCTTGCAATAAGTCTTATTTAAATAAGAAAAAAATATTCTCAAAGGTCGATACTTATCGAGTCATATACTTCGCCAGGTAGGTATCACTCTCCTAAATGGCACGCATCTTGAACATAGTAGAAAATAACATTATTGTAAAGAACATCGGTCATATCGTACCTGAGCGTGTAGGTACAGATATGTTATATACATGAAAAAATCATAATTTGTTAAGGTTTTATAAACTGTTAAATATATCTCAGAGAAAGCCAGGAAATAAAGATATTAATTTTTTTATCATTGTACATTTTGTTGGAATCGGAATGCAAATTATTTTATTGATTATACTTAAATACATTATTTTGATTTTTAATAGTTTAGTAGCGGTAAAACAATTCACTCAATAAGTAAATATCACATTAACTCGAAATCTGTTTGTATTATTGATTTTATAAAATAGAAAACGTAACAAAAGTAAAAATGCATCAACTTTTTGCTTATACGCGTATAACGAAATGTGATTTGTTATTGACGCGCTGGCTGATGGCTCCTCGATATCGATTGAAAGTTGCGATCCACTGCGTTTGTTGTTGTGAGGTTATGGTACGTTCTTTTATGCGATTTTGGATTTTCTGGTTTTTAACCCCGGCTTTTTTTACGGTCTGATAACTACCGCTTCTGACGATTACTGTGTACTTTGCCTATAGTTGTTATTGCATTTGTTGTGATAAAATCCATTTAAAATTATATTTATTCACATACTAGATATCTAAAAAGATCGTTAAATCAGATTGATAAACTTAATTAACTATTGAAACCTATTTGTTAAAACTTCATTGTAGATTCTAACCTTCAAAGTATTTTTATAATTATTAATTATTTAGGCTTTTTACGTGCCATTTTCTGACGGAATTGTGTTTAATTTATATAAATACAAACAAATATAATTATAGTTTGTTAATGTACTTGGAAAATAAAGGTCAGGTACAGCTCCTATAGATATTTGGCCATTGTTATTTAAAAGTTTAATATGGCAACATTGGCAACACGCGGCATGCTAAATTAGAAGTTGTAAAGTTACTAATTCCTAAAATGTGTCTGATGTGTTTCTTTATGTTGTAGGTGTGTTATGGAAGCATGACAAAGCCCTTCCTGGGTCAGCAGATACAATGAATCATTTTCGAAAACTGGGCAAGAGAATATTCTTTGTAACTAATAACTCAACTAAAGTTCGCAATGAATATGCTAGTAAAGCTCAGAAGATGGGTTTTATAGCATCCGAGGTATATTTTATTTATATCTAGCTTTGGCATTTAAAGGAGATGTTTCACTTTTGCATTGGACTCCGGCTATAACTTGTACATCTTCAGGAAACATGGGAAATGTATCCCTAAATACATTTAGTTAGGCAATTCTTTATTAATTTCTAGTATTTTCGTTACGCAAAATATAATATAAAATGTTTGACGTTTGTCGTGTGGACTATCTATGACTAGACAAGTTGGTAGATGACATTTATACATAACCTAGAATGCTAGAATTGTCAGAAGTAAAAGAACTCTTGCTGGAATAATATTCACCAAAGAATTGATAATTCTTGTAAAAATGAAAGGAAAACGTATGAATTCAGGAAAGTGGAATATTTATTATCAGTCAATATGACATTGACAGTTAATGTCAAACATAAACAAAATGTTTCGTTCCGGATGCATCCTGCAAAATCAGTCAGTATATGAATATATTGTTGATTGTTTGTTGAAATGATTAAATGATACTCTAAAACATATTTATTGTTGACATATATATTTATATATTATTTACATCTATACTAATATTATAAAGCTGAAGAGTTTGTTTGTTTTTTTGTTTGTTTGAACGCGCTAATCTCAGGAACTACTGGTTCGAATTGAAAAATTATTTTAGTGTTGGATAGCCTATTTATCAAGGAAGGCTATAGGCTATATAACATCACGCTACGACCCACGGGGGCGGCGCAGTAACTATAAACGCGGGTGAAACCGCGGGCACATCTAGTTATACATATATAGTACTTTCGTACAGTTTTCGATATGATTATGAACGCATACAAAATTATATGACCGAGAACCACCGCGATATTGAATATAATGGCAATAATATAAAACTATTATTTTTAAGCGTAGGTAAACGTAATTCGACTTAAATTCAGGAAATAATATTTTTCCCCGATTCTTGGTATTTTTTGGCTGATAGTACATTTCATAGCTAAAAATGAAACATCTCCTTTGTCTTAATATAAACAATATAAAAGAAACAGCTCAATATAAAATTAGAAGCGACCTACCCTGGCTTCGCACGGGTAATACAAAACCTTAACAAATTATACACCTATCCACTTCCTCGTGATACTCTGTCTATTCGTAAAACCACATGAAAATCCGTTCTGTACTTTTTGAATTCATCGCATGTTCATCGCGAACAGACGCGGCGGGGGACTTTGTGTTATAATATGTATCTAGTGATACACGTAACACCATGCGCTAGTATCACGAATCACAATGAACCAAACACATAATTTTATAAACATAGGTATCTAGTTTTAATATTGAATGTTTTATTCATAAAATCTTACGAGTAGCTTTTATCGTCGTTATAAGAGAAGGAAGGAAGGATTGTTTTATGTATAAATTATGTTACATATATAATCTACATTGAATATCTTGAAACTGTTACAGGAAGAAGTTCTCTGTACTTCATACTTAGTAGCTCATTACTTAAAAGGGATTGAATTTACAAAAAAGGTTTATATAATGGGCTCCAAGAGCATAGGTAATGAATTAGAGGCTGTTGGTATTAGACACATTGGTACAGGAGTAAGTATTATTCTCTATATAAGTAGTATAAAAATAATAAAGAGACGTAGATATTTATACCAGCAAGTTATTAAGAAATTTATTAAATTATACAATAATATCTACAATCGATAGGCATAAAGTAGTAAGTAGTAAGTGTGCAATCGGAACTCTTGAAAACGAGTGAGTAATCACGAAATTAGAACTGATGGCCGTTCAGAAAAAATATGAAAAAAAATATCCTAACCTGAGATATGTTTTTTTTTTAATTACCATATTTTGCTTTTTTGTACCTACACTATGACCATAAATGAATGAATTCCATCGGTTTTTTGTTGTTTTATTATTAAACACTAATTATGCTAATAGATAGACAGTCAAAAGTATGACTAGCTATTGCACTTTAATTTTTTTATTTTAGTTTTTTTTCTTTTTCGTTTTTCCTGAACGGCCATCAGTTCTACTATAAGACATTTCAAGGGTATCCATTAATTACCGGATATCCTGTAGTATAACCGCGTTAATCCAATACATATGCTCAGCAAAAGGCTGTTGTTATAAAAATTATTATAGAATATTGATTAGTGATGTTGTTTACTACTATTTTATTTTTTTACATCTTTGTCACTGCTCATATATGACATTAAATTATCTCCGTTACTTATTTTATGTTGCCTGTTATAAATGTTTATGTCATAAAAATGTATAGACTATACTTTCTAATACAAGACAACTATTTAAAGCTGTACTAAGTAGAGGTATGGTTTATCGAAGTCTAAATCTGTTTGATGCTGGTTATGGATATGTAGCCACCATAATGTAAGACAAGACCAATGTCTTCCATTTGCGCGGGAAACGGCTCACTCCGACGTTAGCGCCGCGCACGGAAGTTAGCGTAAACTAAACTCTTTTCTGATTCGTCGAATGTTGCTATTGCGCGGGGACCCCCTCGCAGGCTGGACCTCTCTAGCTGCGCTACCCACTGGCTCTGACGACCAGGACTGCCCAACGAGCCCACACGGGCCCACCCCAGTAACCCGCCTGTTTTAGCAGGTGGCGACGAACACCACCAAGATAGGCCCACGGCCTGCTCTGGTTACCCCGAGACCCCGTAGAGACCCCGTTTTAAGAGAAGTAGAGCCTCGCTGATTTCAGCATGAATGGGCCGGCTCGACCGAGGAAAGACTACCCTCTCATAGAATATTGACGTGAAATAGCAGTATTCCTACTGTTGTTTCGTTTGGTGAGTGAGAGCGCCGGAGGCCCAATCACCCCCTTTCCCTCATCCCGCTTCTTCTCCTTCCCACTTCCTTTCCTAAAAGGTCGGCAACGCGCAAGTAATGCCTCTGGTGTCGCAGGCGTCCATAGGCTACGGTGACCACTTACCATCAGGTGGGCCGTATGCTTGTTTGCCACCTTAGTTGTATAAAAAAAAGAACCACTGATGAAATATACACATTCTGAAATTTGGAGTCTACGTGTTACTATACCCGTCACTATCCTCAACTTCCAAAGATATGCTTTAAATAATATTTATGCTCTTTCCCAATGAAATAGATAATGATTTAGATTCAATTAATATAAGCTGCAACGTTGTAGATGAAGCTGAAAAATGCAAGGACAGTTTCGCACTAGACCACAATTTTAAATTACTTACCCTAAATGTACGTAGCATACATAAGAATTTTGATAAATTTTAGTTCCTTTGAAACGGTTTGATGTTGTTTATGATGTTTTAATTCTTACAGAATGTTGGTTAAATGATACTATAACAGTTCCCGAAATACCTGGTTCTGTTATTTGTCCAAAACAGACAACAGTTAATAATGGAAGCAAGAATAGTGGCGTTGTGGTTTATATAAGAGAAGTTTGGAGTGCGTCTGTCACAGAACCGACTGTTAACGATGCAGATTGCTTGCTTATTCGCCTACACAAAACTATTACCATACTAACCATCTATCGCTCACCGTCCTGTAGAAATATTGAAAACTTTCTGTTCTCCTTAGAATCGCTCATAAATAACACAAATGGATTGCCTTTGATTTTGGCTGGTGGCTTAAACATTAATATACTTACTGGATACAAATAGTACCCAATCTCTAGGATACCAATGCTTTATGGCGGAAAATGGGCTAATACCAGCTATTACAGAACCCACTCGAGGATCCTCGTGTCTTGACCATGTCTATATGACAGGTACGCTGCTTACCCGGAAACCAATTGGAATGGTATGTCGTCTGGACATTAGGTACTTGATCACTATCCAGTTATGATAGGCATGAATATTAACAATATTAAGCCTGCTCGACCAAGTCGATTTGTATTAAGAAGGGATTATAAGGCAATAAAAAATTAGCTTTTACAAATAGACTAGACTATTGTTATTGAGAATGTTGACGTAAATGAAGTCACTAAAACCTTTTCTAATCTCTTGAAAAATATTGTAAATAAGCATACGCATAAAATCCGACTTAGATCCGACTTCGATCCCAATATAACATAAAACCTTGGATTACTCCAGGGCTTATGCGTTGCATGAGACATCGAGATCGACTCCACCGACGTGCAAAGCTTGAAATGAATAACAAAATATTACAAGTGTCATGTACAAGATACCAGAACTTTCTAATTAATCTAATACGTAAATTTAAAATCGAATATGAAAACAACGAACTGCACCAAAATAAAAATAATCCTAAGAAACTCTGGCGAACAATAAAAATTATATGTAATTTAGATAATAACACTACAAGTCCCCACTGAATTGTTATCCAAGTAAAACAATGACTATTCACGGCATCCCCTAGACCTGTATAACGACCATTTCTCTACTGTACGTCAACGCTTATCAAATAAAATACTAGCAAAAATTAACTTAACTCAGACTGATCTTGCTCGTACAGTTAAGACTAAACGTTCACTCTTCGATTCATTCTTTATGTATCCTACGGATAACAAAGAAGTGGAAAAATTATCATGAGTCTGAAAAATGATAAAGCGCCTGGTATTGACAACTTGAATAACTCACTAATTAAACATATTAAAGAAGCAATAGTTGAACCTCTCACTTACATCTTCAACTCAACTATCTCAAACGGAATCTTCCTGCACATCTGGAAAGTAGCATGTGTGACTCCGATACACAAGAGCGGTCCCAAAAAGTGTATTGAAAATTACAAACCCTTTTCGTTGTTAGAAGTATTCCCAAAAATTTTGGAAAAATTGATCAACAATAGATTAACCCAGTTTTGGAAACTCATAAGTTACTATCAATGAGACAATTTGGTTTGATGAAGATGCGGTTATACTTCTTACAGCTACAGTATCCTCGGTTCTTGATAATAAGTGGAGTTGTATTGGAGTATTCTTAGACTTAGCCAAGGCTTTCGACACTGTCTCCGTTCCTATACTCTTAAACAAATAAAATAATTTGGGTATTAGAGGTAGAGCCTATGATTGGTTTAAGTGTTATCTATCAGATCGGAGACAGTGTGTGAAGATTGGCCGCTGGCAAAGCAGCTTGCAGGACATATCTTTGGAGTCCCACAAGGGAGTATCCTTGGGCCCACATTATTTACTATGTATATTAACGATATATACGACCTGCCTATTAAAAATGCCGAAATAATAAGTTATGCCGATGACACTGCAATTATTTTTAATGGATCATCTTGGCCTGATGTTTTTTGTTCTGTTGAACAAGGTATGAATTGCATGTCTGGTTGGTTAGAAAATAATCTTTTAACCCTTAATACAAAAAAGACAATATACTTGTGCTTTCACAAAACAGCTGCGTTGGCGCCTTTGCTTCAAACAGCTATCAAAATACATGACTACGCTTGTAACAAAATATCATGCGCTTGTGAATCGATACATAGATGCTGTTTAATATCACGGTGTCATCCTGGATGACAAATTAAATTTTAGAAATCATATTGTTGCACTTTCGGCTCCAGTAAGAAAGGTCATTGGTGTGGTAAAAAGTCTGCTAGATGTGGCATGTATGGAGACACTGAAAGCAGTATATTTTGCCCTATGTCAGTCTCTCATTATTTATTGCATCACCTGCTGGGGTAGTGCATCAAAGACGTTTCTTATTCACGTTGAAAGAGCACAACGTTCTGTCTGATGATAAAAAAGCCATTTAGATACTCAACGGCAAACGTCTACCAGGATGGTAGAGTGCTAAGCGTGAGAGAGCTGTTTATATTAAAAAGTCACTTTTAGTGCATAAAAATACACTAGTTTCTCCTGAATATGCATAATTGATATTCCACAAGTAGGTACATACTACTTTTGCTCAACGGTATGATAAGTTTATTCGAGCTCATATACATAGTCAGGTCATAAGTTCTGTCACATGTTTAATATGAAATAATTGAGACCTGTTTATTATTGCTGTAAACATTTATATACCAAAATGAACTTAACAGATTCTTATGCTAATAAGGTTTATTCAAAATGACCCCCGCGATTTTGAATACAGGCCTTCAACCTGCGCGGCCAGTCGTCTATCGCAGCACGAACGAGGTCCATGTCAATTTCGGCGGCTGCCTTAAACAAGGATGCCTTGAGTGACTCCAAATTAGGATGACGCGTTGAGCAGGCCTTTTCCTCAAAGTGTTGCCATATCTTGTAATCTAACGGACTCAAATCTGGACTGGAGGAGGGCAGTCTTCGTGCCGGATTTTACGCGCCGCCAGCCAGTCTTGAGTGCTTTTCGCTCTATGAGCTGGCGCAGAATCTTGTTGAAATACCCAACGCCTGTTATTGAACATGGTATGTGAAACAGGTTCCACAAGGTTCGTGAAGACTGTATTTTGATATACAACTGCATTCGTTTTTACGCCTTTCTCACAAACATGTACCTCAGTTAAGCCCCAATAAGAGACTCCCAACCAAACCATGAGTGAGGATGGAAAATGGCCTCGTTGGACACGCGGAACACAGTTGCTCGCCTCTTCACTGCTGTGTGCGTACACCTTATCATTTTGTTTGTTGTAGCTCTCTCCCACATAAAAAAAATTTCCATCCGAAAAAATAATTTCCCGATGCTTGTTTCCCGCGTACCGCTTCAACAAAGCACGACATCTCTTCAACCACAGGTCCATTAAACGAGCGTCCAAACGATATCCTGTTTTTCTTCGATATGCCCGAAGCCCTAAGTCTTCATTTAACACCCTTTTCACCGTGGTTCTGCTTAAACCCTGAAGGGCCAAAAGTTTTTGCTTATATATGGGATTTCTTTGAATTCGCGCCTTCACAGCTTTTATCACTGCTGGAATCCTAACAGAGCGGGGGCGACCACTTCTTGACCTGTCATCTAAACTAGAGTCTTCATTGTATCGTTTGATGGTACGATAAACGAATCTTATGGTTATATTAAAATTTTTCAATATGTCAAAAATCTGAATTGGCGCGTAACCGCAACGATGCAACGCAATAACCACAACATGGTCTTCTTTAAGCGTACACTCCATATTTAAAAATAAGTAAAATTCTAAAAAGTATACATTTTTATATTCATGACAAATTCGAAATTCTAATTCAATAAACTTTTTTGAGGCCAGCATTTTAAATTCTAAAGTTTTTATTGTGTGACAGAACTTATGAGCAGACTATGTATATATAACGTTGTAGTTATGCATTGTCTTATTAAAGATAGATCAGCACATGAAGCCAGCAGGTGATCTTTAAATGGTTGTCTACCCTTACTTATGTATGATGCTACGGAAGACATAGTTAAGATGATATCGTAAACATAATATTTATTAATTGTAAACTAGATCTCATATAAAATCTATCTTATATCATAATTTGTAAGCGCAATATTTTAGACTAAGATTAATTTATTATAGATAATAAGGTGTTAGTGTACCTACACATATTGCCCGTGTTTAGAAATTTGTAAATATACATACCTACTAGTTTAAGTAAAATTTACATCAGTTGTAAACCTAAACTTCTTTATCTTTTTATTTATACATACTGCCTTATATATTTATTTATATATTTATAATTGTATGTATCATATTCTGTTTTTTTATTAACAAAACACACTCATTACAGAGGTATTTACTGTTAGTACATACTAACAGTAAATATACGTATATTATTACAATACTTAAAACATTTGATTTTTATTTCTCATTAATTTTTGTATTTTCAATTTTTGTATGTGCTTATTATTTTTTGTATTATGTTATGTATCTTCAGGATTTTTTTGGGTCTTCACGATACAGACTTGCCTAAATCCTGTGAAAACCACAGAACTATTTATGTTTAATTTTGCCAGCGCTTGGCAATTAAGTACTTTATTTTATTTTATAAGGTGTTTTAGATTGATGAGTTTTTCTAATTTGTTAAACGCTATAAATAAACAATCTTTCATTTTCATTTTCAAAGATAAGTAAATCTACAACACTAAGTACCTACCTATTAACTTAGGGTTGCACCATATGTTTTCCAATATATAAGCATTGTAGCAGTAACAATAACAGTAAATAGTTTACAAGTTTAGACTGGTGCCCAAGCTAGGTCGGAGCTTGTGTTTGAGGTCTCCGAGAGGTTACAATGTCTACTTACATTTACGTACACATTTCTTAATTTTTGCGGTGAGTTGGTTTGATTTTTATAGTGTGTATGTGTGTGTGTGTGGGATTATGTGTAAGTGTGGATGTGTCTGTGTAAGGGTGTCTATGTGTGTAAGCTTGTGTGTGCGTATGTATTTGCCTTATCTATCTACCCCATTTTGTTGAACAGAAGGGTGACCAATTTATGATGTTATGGCCAGGACACTTTCGGTATCGTCATACGATAGTGACTGTAGCCAGCCCTAAAGTGTGAGTTCAAGTTTGTGACTCGATAATAATTGGTAAATGACTAGTAGACGATTGATTGATTGACCGGAGTGATACCACGGCCTCACAAAAATATGGCGTGAAACAGCGCTTACGTTGTGTTTCGTCGAGTGAGTGAGGGTACCGGAGGCCCAACCTCTTCCCCCTTCTTCTGAGGGAAGGGGGTAAATTTAAAAGGCCGGCAACGCATTTGTGACTCCTCTGGTATTGCGGGTGTCCATGGGCGGCGATAATCGCTTACCATCAGGCGACAGACCTACTAGTATGCCGAAAAAAAAGAATTTGCCTGTTCGCCAGTGTCGTTCGACATTTAACTAGATTACAAATTGAGGAACCTTTGCGTCTGTTTACGTCTATGTCGTCAAAAAGAAGCAATGTGTGGTGGCGTAGCGCAGCGCATTATATGTAGATTTGGCGTGAGGCAGTGAGGCATTGTGCCTCGGAGATAGAGCAAGATGGTTGGAAAATTTCTGCGTTTAAATTGCATAACTTTCAAGATTGCCCTTTGAGCTCGTTCCACTTGAATTAATTGGGTTTTGCAGGTTCCTCCTCAATCGGATATGCAGTACCTACCTAACTAATACCAGAGACACACTGACTTCGATAAACAAGGGACAAGGTTTCGCAGTCGGCCGAGTGCCAGAGGTCTCTGAAAATATACATTACCTTGCGAATACATCCAATTGATACCTCAGTGTGGGTCACCAGCTCAAGTCATCAATCTTGTATTTAAGATTCTTTTGAGAATATATCTCACTTTTCTATATGTACCTATACTTAATCTGTATGCACGCCTTTATTATATTCCCCGAAGGAATTTCCCGGTCTATAGTATTATAAATATACGCACATTTTGCCAAATATGCTTTTAGGTTCCACAGGAACAAATGGCGAGTCAATAGCCGCTTACGTGGCACATTTCGAGACTGTGTTGCTTCTAAGATTATCATTATAGCAAAATCCAATAACGATCTGCCCAACCGGAGAATCGAATCCACGTTGGGCGATAAACATTAGCACAAACTTATTCCACTAAAGAGACTACCAATATCATATTTTCTATAGGCACTAATACTAAAATATTAAAATAAAACATTTTGCAGCCTGATCCTATGACACCAGATTATATGTCAATAAAGGTGTCACAATTAGACACTGAAGTTGGCGCTGTGGTGGTGAGTTTTGACGAACATGTCAATTACCTCAAGTTAATGAAAGTCGCTTCCTATTTAACATCGGAAAAGTGCTTGTTTATCGGAACAAATACAGATGAAACCTATCCTGTGAGTGATACTATAGTTATGCCTGCTGCTGGGACATTCGTTAGAGCCGTAGAATTTTGTTCTAAGAGAAAGGCGTTCGTGGTTGGCAAGCCATATGAGTATATAAGAAAGTATCTTGGAACCTATGGTTTAAATCCAGCGCGAACTTTAATGATAGGGGACAAGTTAGTATACGGCTGTTGTTTATAGTTATAGAACCGACTTCAATTAAAATTAAATGCAATAGAATGTAATTTTAACATATTATAATAATTAATACTTGAAAAAAAGGTTGAAATGTTTTTTTTTTCAGTTGTAGCACTGATATTGAGCTAGGCGTCCGATGTGGATTCCAAACGCTCCTCGTTCTGAGTGGTGTTACTTCGGAAAAAGAAATGAAAAAACTTCGCTGTAGGAAAGCCCTCCCAGTTCCTGACGTCTACTTGCCAAAACTAGGCGACCTGATGTCTCTCATATCCTCTTAATAATGCAGTTCTACACTTTGACAACTATAATAACGAACAAGACGACCACAACATCAAGTGACATAACCACATCATGATCCCAATTCAGTAAAACGATAATAGAATGGGCTCAATATTAATGAAGTACTTACCTATTTCAATTTAGGCTAGTCATATCGATGATGAAATTAACAAATCAATATGAAATCAATAAAGAATTAATTTATATCCTAATGTTTATTTATCCTAGGTAAATAGCTTGCAAGGTATATAAATAGAGAGTATATCTAGCTTTGTCGATTTATTTCGTCATTGAATATCTTAGCTCAATGTTATAATTTAAAACTTTTTCAACTTTATTTATATTATAACAGTCTAGAATTAAGCACTTGCGATCTTATACCAAAACTTATGACGTTAAAACTCAAAATGTTTTAACGATTGACTTCGCAGGGATAGCTACTGTGCAGTGTGCATACCGTTTAGGATTCGACGCCCGTTTCTGGCGGTATTGTCGGTTAACATGTAGGTACGGGTTCTGGAATTATGACGATTTAATGTTATAGGCTATTACAATGTAGGCATCATTCTATTTTTATTTTTATTTTTTTTTAATCTTTTTTAATTTAGAGGCTTTTATTACAAAATAATATGTTAGTTCCATCGTGGCTTATTCTAATATAATTACTTACTATGTACTGATAGGAGACAGAGGAAGTCGTTGATGTAAATATATTTCAAATAGGTCTAACGCCGCATTTGTAGTACGGTCACTTAGAATGCTAATGAAAAGTCCCACATCGTACACGTTAAGATTGTATTTAAACATCAACGAGTTCCTTTGGCGCTGGTATTTGGCACAATCCATCAGTAAGTGTTGGACATCATCAAGGACTCCGCAAGTTTCACAATCGGGCGTATCGACTTTTTTCATGAGATGTCCAAACTTTCTAGATGGATAGTGCCCTGAGCGTAGCCTATGCGCTATAACAATAATATTTCTGTTTAAATTGCTATTAACAAACCAGGGTATCCTAGCAGGCTGATGTTGAATGGTTTTATGCCAAATGCCCTTTTCTTTACTCCTCTCGTCAAAATATTCTTTATAATATCTATTGCATAACTTTTTAATGTTGCCAAAGTATTCAGAGTAAGACATTTTAAGAGCGTAATTCATTCCATCTGTACACGCTAACTTAGCCAACGTATCAGCGTGCTCGTTACCCTGGAGCCCAATATGAGAAGGAACCCATTGCAATCTCAAAGACTTACCAGATGAATTTAGTTGGTGAATTTGCTTTAGCACAACATAAGCTATCGGTGCACCTCTGAAACCAGAGGCGCACCGAGCTATATGCTGCAAAGCACTTTTACTATCCGTTAAGATAACTATCCTGTCACTATTTAGCGAAATAGCTTCGTTTATAGCCTTTGAGATTGCAATAAGTTCCAATGTCATAATAGATACACAACAGTCGGTTTTAAACATAGCTGATGTTCTATGGTATGTATCAAAATAAGCAGCCCCGTGTCCAGTATAATTTTTTAAACCATCCGTAAATAAGAAATGCCATCCATAATATTTTTCTTGTAATTCTCTAATTACTTCATATTTCAAAACTGTCATACTTAGGTATCTTTTAGCAGTTTTGATTGAATCTAAACCTAATTTTAAAAAAAGAAAAAAAATTAACTTCATTCTTATTAGAAATTTGTCACAGAAAATGTAGGTAAATAACTTGCTACACTCACGAGCCTGAGAGCAACTTGAATCTATTAAATCTTCTCTATGGATCAATCTCAACCACACAGTTCGCCTGAAACAAGATATAATTTTATCTAAAAAAATTGACCGTAACCTTAAAACAATCGGCCGCACGAATTAATATTAAAGTGAATGGGGTGACTGAGGGGGCTACTCCAAACCCACAGTATAGCCCGCATAGCAAAAAACTTATTCTACAGTATTAAAACAAAACAATAAACATACTATTATAATACAAAAAGTTTACAGAAGAAAACATAAAATTTTACATTTGACAACTTTCACTATCGAAAATCCCTAATAACTTCTAAACGGATTACCCTATTTACACAATTTCTTTTGCCCTATCCGTTTTAGACCTAAACCTATCAAATGACACTAAAAACAACACAATATCTACACAAATAAAAAATCATGTTATCAACTTACGTAATATTTGGTCACGTAAATTTACCTTACTAAAATGTAGTTACTTCGTTTATACTGATTCAAAATAGGAAACTATTATATAAATCGAGCTTAGATAGATAGCCACCTTACAACATATTCTCCGGGGGCCGGGGCGCTACCTACCTAAATGTTCTGTGTTACGTTAAAAGCAAATAGGTACCTACTTACCTCTCTGAAACAACTGGTAGCTTAAAAACAAAATTTTAACAAAATAGAAAACCGACTTCAGATAAGAATATTCTAAAACTTAAAATGCACTAAAAAGTTAATAAATAATTGCATATTCTTGTGAATAATTAAATTATTGTTATTTTCGGAGTCGGTGTCAGCCGCCCGCGCCGCGTGCTGCGTCTATGTGTGTAATTGTGCATGCCAATGTTATTTTATTTTATTTATTAGGGACAAAAAACAATTACATGTTAAAGTATTACAATATAGTGTTTTACATTAAATTATCAAACAAATATTCAACACCATTGTCCACGGATTAACAATGGAAAATGAAAGTGATGGTGAATACAATTGAATGACTTTGACAATTTTTAACAAACAAAATCTAAAATGAAACGTTGTACTTAACCTAAAGTGATTTAAACAATTCAATAACTTTACGTTTGAATTGTTGATGAGTGAGAGAAAATATGTCCAGCTGAATAAGATACGTATTGTATGCTTCAACAAGTCTACGAAGAGGCGCACGCACCCCGGCGTTTGATCTGCATACAGAACTGACGAGGCACACGAACTCCTCGTCGAATGACAGTTCTAGGAACTATATAACATATTTTATTTGTTAACTCAATGCAGTCAAATCTGTTGTTGCATAAACCGTGCAGCATCATGGCTCCCAAAAGTAAGCGCCTGGACTCCAATCTTAGAATCCCATACCAATTAAGTAAATCTTTGTAGGGTATGCTTGAGCGATGGAATTTGTAGTTCATAGAAACGCAAAAACTTTTTTTGTACCATTTCTAGTCTAGACTTGTATGTTTCATAGTAGGGATGCCAAATAGGAACTGCGTATTCTAACTGAGATCGTATCAAAGTTTTGTATAGAACCAAGAACGTAGAGGTCCGTACAAAGTCACGGGAGGATCTCATAACGAAACCAAACATTTGAAAGGCCCTATTAATAACATTATCAATATGTATATCTAAGTGTAAACAAGAGTCCAACGTAACGCTAAGATCACGGACTAAATCAGTCTTATTCAAACACACACCATTAATGGAATAATCAAAGTTGATCCTATTTTTGTTTTTGGTAAATGTGATTGAATGGCATTTAGGTAAACTGAGAAAGAGTTTATTTTGAATACAATACGAGTGAAGTCTATTAAGATCGTCTTGGAGTAGTAAACAGTCATGAGTATTTTTGCAGGGTCTGTAAATTTTGATGTCATCGGCATATAATAAAAAGTGTGAATTCATAAAGCAATTTTTAATATCATTGATAAATAAAACAAATAAAAGCGGTCCCAATATGGATCCCTGCGGAACTCCAGGTGTTGCCAATATAGAGTCGGACTCATAACCTTTAACGACAACTATCTGAGACCTATTAGAAATATATGAAGCAAACCATCGAAGCAGATTACCGCGTATACCATTAAAGGCAATTTTCTCCATAAGCAGCGCGTGATCAACCTTGTCAAAAGCTTTTTGAAAGTCTGTATACACAGTATCTACCTGAATTCGTCGATCCATATTCTCAAACAAGTAATTAGTAAATATCATAAGATTAGTCGTAGTTGATCGGCGTTTGACAAACCCATGTTGTTCGGGTATGATAATTTGGTGGATCTGAGGATATATAGTACCGTGTACAAGACTCTCAAAGACCTTGGACAATGTGGATAAGATGGAGATGGGGCGATAATTCTCAACATTTGCCTTATCGCCTTTCTTGTATACAGGAATAATGAATGCATGCTTCTTACATGTTATGTTATGATTATAGTAAGACATCTCATGTTTAAAACAAACCTACCTTGGCTGACACCGACTCCAATAATAACAATAATTTAATTATTCACAAGAATATGCAATTATTTATTAACTTTTTAGTGCATTTTAAGTTTTAGAATTTTCTTATTTAAAATCGGTTTTCTTTTTTGTTAAAATTTTGTTTATTTCTCGGTTTTTAATGAACCTTGCCAAATATGAGAAATCATCAATGTAGCGCATTATTAAGTATAACTCGAAAACGAATGGTCAAATCTTGATCAAAATTAAATGGGACCGCACGGGAAGCACCAGCTTTCAAATAAAACAAGAATCATAAAAATCGGTTCACCCAGTCGAAAGTAACGAAGTAACAAACATAAAAAAAAAAAATACAGACTAATTGAATGAATACCTCTTCCTTTTTTTGAAGTCGGTAAAAAACGACAATTCTCCGTTTAATGTTGAATTTAAACAACCGTCCACGGAACAGTTATAATAACGTTTTTTTGTTGCTCCATTTTTGCACAAAAAAGTTTACAGACACGACGGCACTCGCGCTCGCACTGTTCCCAACTGTTCCGAGATATCGTGTCCGTGAGCGATGTCTATGTGTGCGTTGCTCGAACGCGCTTTCTATGTAGATGGACTTCTGTACGTATTTATTTTTTGGTTATAGGTACCGACACAACACTGACATATTTGCATGTTGTCTCTTTTCTCTATTTTACTTTTGCTTGACAATCTTGACATTGACACATATGACCTAGCCTAGCCCTCTGAGTCTGTAGTAGGAAAAGGGAATGTATAAATTGACATCTCGTTTCCTGAAAATTAATAGCTTGCATTTATTAATAAATATTAATCCATGTGGTAACAGTAAAGTGCTAAATAAAGTGAGATATATAAATACTTCTACCGCAATGTTTAAGTCATCAGTGTATAATTTACAAGAAGCTAGCAAAGATAAAGTTCAAGAGTTTTTGGACTCTTTTGACACGGTTCTAACTGATTGTGATGGTGAGTTAAAACCATTTCACACTGTAACGACAATCATTCTATATATTACATATATTTGATAGAATTTAGTCTTAAATCATTGCTTAAAATATTTTTCTTATCTTGTAGGTTACTAACATTATATAGGGTTATAAAAATCTGTTTCTGGTAATGTAACACAGATTATTTTCATAATTACAGTTATCTATAAACCAACAGCTGCTCTTATCATTACTACTTAAAAACGATGGAGTAGATTAGACTGACGGTGAAAATTTATATGCATGAAAATGAAAACAGTAAAGCCATAGTCCAACATGCTGGCTTAGTGTGGACAGACATCACACATCTTCAAGAATATTACGTAGAGTTCTCAGATTTACAAGTTCACTTGCAAAATTTGATTTATTTGCTTGGAGACAAACCTATGTATTCTTATTAACTACGGGCTGTCATGGTCTTACTATGGCAATTACTTCATCCATGTTTCTTTAAAAGTAGCCAATTCCCTCTGTCAGCCAGATACTCATAATTATGCTACTCTTCATCAAATATTATATAGTTGAGAGTTACTTTTGCATCAATTATTTATTTACCTTTTGAGGGAATATTGATAGATTACATTATGTTGAATTTTTACAGGAGTTCTTTGGATTGACAACAATGCTATCCCTGGTTCAGCAGATACAATGAACTATTTTAGAAAGTTGGGCAAGAAAATATTTTATGTGACAAATAATTCAACTAAGATGCGTAATGAATTTGCTAGCAAAGCTCAACAGTTAGGCTTTATAGCAAATCCGGTAACTAAACTTGAATACTTATTATTACTTTTATGAAAACAGTTATCAACCTTGTTTTCTGAGTTTATTTCTGAAATGTGAGGTAGCTGATTGGGGTTCTACATTATGTTTTGGTTGCATTGTTATCACATTGTAACCAAAACATAATATAAATAATAAACCAAAATATAAACAAGGCTATCGCCTTATTTTGAAGGAAGCACTAATTACACTCAATGTTCTTGATAGTGTGGTGTTGTGTTGTATAAATGATTATTTTTGCATCAATATAGGGTATAACATAAATTAATTTGCAGACGAAACAGTATTGTTAACTTTCAAAAGAGTAATTAATTATTAATATTTTGCACTCTATGAATATTTATTTATGTTATGTTTTGATATTCCAGGAAGAAATTCTTTCTACTGCATACTTAGTAGCTCATTACCTAAAAGGTATAGGATTTACAAAAAAAGTGTATCTGCTGGGCTCTAATGGAATAGGAGAAGAATTAAAAGCTGTTGGTATTAGACACATTGGTGTAGGGGTGAGTAGCTTTATTTTTTTTCTTATTAAGACATTGCACTGCACTGCATGGCATCACATCACTTTAGAGATAATCCCTGGCTCATAGGCAACCTTACAAAAATTTAAACATTAGAAAGGTCACCTAGACTTGAACAACTATTTGTGGATGGCACAAATTTTTGTCCTGAGAGGAGATACTCTGGAATTTAATTTAGAATTAAATCTATTTGCAATATTTAATAATAATATATAATATCAGCCCTGTATTAAACTGTCCCACTGCTAGGCACGGGCCTCTTCTCAGTGTGAGAAGGGTTAGGCCATAATCCACCATGCTGTACTAGTGCGGGTTGGCAGACTTCACATATCTTCAAGAACATTATGGAGAACTCTCAGATATGCAGATTTCCTCACAATGTTTTGCTTAACCGTTAACTTCGAAAAGTCAGAGATGCGCGCCTTGGCTTCGAACTCGAGACCTCTGCATGGCAATCCAACGGTTTCCCACTAGGCTATCGCTGCTATATTTATCTTGGGGTTAAATTTAATTTGCAATACATGCAGATGCAAGAGTTATGTTTTGGCTTAAGTATAAAATTTAATTAAGTATATTTTTTTTATTATTATAGTCCAATTTTATGACAATCTTTGATAAGAATTTAAACAATTTATGTTTGTTCTTTCTCCAATGTATGAATTGCTTTTCAGCTGCCATGATTATATGAAGATTACAATCCTGAAATGAAAAATTATTTAAAATATCTTGAAGATTGATCAATTATCGGTTTTATTTATACACAGACTGACTTCAAAGTATAATTAAATCTTGCTAAAATTGACTTCTCAAGTTTGAGAAAATAAATGACTGGATCCCAAGCTGGTGATTCTTGCCCATCTTTTCAATTGAAATTAGCATGATATTAAAAATATTAAAATTACAGTAAGCAATTATATGCATATAAATAGATGATACAATATCTAATTAGTTAAAAGTTGTAAAACAAACTCCAATCAAATCTGTATAAAGTACTTTAATTAGAATGTAGTTTTACATTTATACAGTGTGTATAATAAATCCTGTCCAATCGTTAAAGGCGTTATACAGTAGCTTATTATGAGTACGTAGGTAGGCTTTTATAAATATTGATCAAAAACGTTACCCCGGTAAATTTTATTTATTTAAAATAATATCTTAACAGATTACTAAGATTACCCATGGCAACACCGACAATTTATAAATCAGAATATCTAGGTACCTATCACTAAAGTCCATAAAGGTTGTGTTTAACGCCTATAATTAATTTTAGTCTCCACGTAATCGATATGATATGCTATGAAGAAACTGCTAGACGTTTACGATTATCTCATACATTTTACTATTTTTTTTAACACCGTCATATTCGTCACAATTACAAAATACTTTGTACGCGAAACTTATGCTCGCGAGTTAAAATTGTTAAAATACGTTTTATACCATTGTTACCACAAACTGAGTTTTCCTACGAGCACAAGTTAAGTCCCAAACAGGTTGACCACCGCCGGCGCCGGTGCGCGCCACGCCGACTCGTTTGAAAAAAGCCGCCAAACGTTAGCCGCCGCGATGCGCGTCTAGTACAAAAGTGCCGCGTGAAGACGATAGATTTACCTAATTCTTTGATATAAGCCGCCCGCCGAACACGTGCCGACGTTGGCACGTGACCCGTTCACCCACCAGTGGCTCCACGGTGAATTTCCGTTGACCCGTGCACCCACTGCATTATGGCGGGAAATTATCGATATGATTTCAATCCGGTCGCCACCCGTGCACAAACTGGCCATTGCATTGCACTGATAAAATACTTATTAGTCATTTAATAGTTATATGTCACCTAAATTATAGCTTAGTAACCTACAGTACGCATCAACTGATATTGCATTGATATTTCAATGAACTCGAACTTCTTTCTTATAAAAATAAGAAATCTTTCTGCTTATGAGTACTTTTTAAGACGACATAGAGTATACTAGCCTTTTTTTTACGTGGGCAATGCATTGACGCATACTACTCCGCGGGGGCGGGCGGAGGGTTTATGTCGGACGTACCGGGGTAGAGAAAGATGTTGAAATGATAATATTAGACCTCCCCGAATACCGACTAAACTTACCACGGTGTTCCACGACAAAACCGCAATCGGCGGGGCCGCGCGAATCACACTTGCACATGCGGTCGCGCCCCCGCCGAGGTTTCGATAAGATACTACACGATAAGACCTATCCTTTGGTCGCTTCTCAATAAAACCCTATTGTCGGACCCCCTCTACCCCCACCTCCTAGAGGGGAGACGGACTTGACTCAGAGGCACGCGTGGGAGCACGCACGCCGCCTCTCGGACCTGGTGCTGAACGGCTGGCGGGCAGGCCCACAAAGCCCACCACCCCCAGGTCAAAGCTCAGGGTGGCTGGATGTCGTCCCGCGCCCTCCGGCGCTCGGCTCTGCGGTTAGGGAGAGAGTTTAAGCGCTCCCTCTCCCGCTTCGCCGCCGCCTTGATGGAAATCGCTTCCTCACAGAAGGAGGCGACGCGGCGACGGCGTTCCACGATCTCTCACTCCAGACCATAGACTGAACTACGGCCGAGAGCGAGAGGGCAACCAATCCGACTGCCGCCATCAATTCACGGCGCTGCGATGCCCAGGCGGGGCAATCCGCCAAAGTGTGCAGCGCCGTTTCCTCGACAACGTCGCAGCAGTCGCCACAGTGGTGACAACCGGGCGTCTCTTGCCGGCCTATTCGACACAGGAAGGAGTATTCTAGCTTAGCTTATCATATCTAAGTTTCTAAGTAATAAAAATATGAACTTGTTGTAAGCGCCGTTGGTCGTGCTCCACATATCCACCTCCAACGTAAACACTCATTTGGCACATTTTTCTTAAATCATCACGAACGCTATGGCCTTATTGCACACGATTGCCAAGGTGTTGGGACTGCTAAACCTTGTGGTCCAGAGAACCGTTCATCGTACTCCCTACGCGCAGCTGCATAATTCCATTTACTGCTTCTTAAACACATGAACATGTAAAAATATTCAGCGTTTGAATACGACATCGCTAGGTTATAAGGAAAATGCTTAATGGCGGAAGTCCGAACGAAAGTAATTTTAGCGCAAGACTGAGTACGAAATTGAGGCACGCCTTAAAGGATACAGTAATAATACCTAGGGATGCAAGCAACGACTTAAATGTTATCGATATTTTCGATTAATATCGCCAGCCAGTGCTAAAATAGAATTGAATTGAATAAATTGGCGGGTGCAATCGAGAGGTCTCATATTGGATAAAGGGGTCGCCAAAATGTTATTTGGTTTTGTCTGTTACGTATTTCTCTGCAAAAACTTGGTCATGGAATCGGAAAATGTGCCCGGTAAACGTAGTAAAAACTTAGCTGGTAAAACGTGGTGTAATAATACATCTATGCTTACCCCTTCGGGGATACAGACGTAAGTCTATGTATGTATTCTTTTTATTTATTTTAAATCTGAAGAAAACGTATAATTACGTAAAGTTAGAGTTTTATACGCAAGAGTCTTCATTACATTTTACAAATAAATTAACTTTCATCCTTAAAATTTCATACCTCGATATTTTTATTTAATCGATAGTAATATCTCTCGCGCGGTGTGTTTGTGCCTAAGGCGGTGCGTTTGACGAAATTGTTAAATTTTTTATTACGCGCGGCTCATGAGTCACCGACTAACTTTAATAGAGAAATAAATGTATCAAAGCCGCCATTTAGTGGAGTGTTGCTAGTCTGTGCGAAATTTCCGAAATTTGAGGGTAGAAATGCTGATCAATACTGTACTTAAAAATATTATGTAGACGTTTTACGGTGACGTAAATTTTATTTTTTATTTTTCTTAGCATGTTTTTTAAGAGAGAAACAAGCCCGTAATTGATCGAACAGGGTTTTGTATACATTCTGTATGTGCACTAAAAATATTTATTGAAATTAAAATATGTTTTCAGCCTGACCCTGTCAAGCCAGACTTCAAATCCATGAAACCTTCAGAACTAGATCCTGAAGTTGGTGCTGTGGTTGTGGGATTTGATGAGCATGTCAGTTACCCCAAGTTCATGAAAGCAGCCTGCTACTTAGCATCAGAAGAATGTTTATTTATAGGAACAAATACTGATGAAAGGTTTCCTAAAGGTGGCTCTATTGTGATACCAGGTACTGGTACACTGGTTAGGGCAGTAGAAACGTGTTCTGAAAGGAAAGCGCTAATTCTTGGAAAGCCACATGACTATGTGCGAAAGTATCTTGAATCTTGTGGCCTGAATCCAGCTCGGACTTTGATGATAGGAGACAGGTGTGTATGAAGTTTTTTATGTACCTACCTACTAAAGTACAGAGTAATTTTTTATATAAAAGTCGCTCTTTGCAGCGCAATAATGTTGTATTAAGAAAAAAGAAAACATAAAATCTTTAAATGTCCTTGCCTGCGCTGATACCGGTACAACTCCTTTTGACAAGTTTGGCGATGTACGAATGATACTCTTAATAATATCTCTATTTTGCATACATCATTAGGCTACGAGAATCCCTTAATGCCGGGCAGATTGCATAGATGATTGTTTCAATCTTTAATTGTAAACAGTATAATCAAGTAAATATTTATTAATTTTCAGATGTAACACCGATATCGAGTTAGGCGTGCGTTGTGGTTTCCAAACACTCCTCGTCCTAACTGGTGTTACTTCGGTGAAAGACTCTGAGAAGCTTCGCAGTGAGAAGACGCCGCCGGTGCCCGACGTAGTGTTGCCGAAACTGGGAGACCTACTATCTCTTGTACCCTCATAGTATGATGATACCCACACATACGTACCGAGGCAACAACAACGTCTCGTAACCCAAGCTCGCCTGTAGTCCGTAGCGCACTGTTACAATTACCGCACGTGATAGTAGAGGAGCTAAGTTTGTTGAAGCCGGAGTCATTGGACTCATTATAGTTAAATTGTTATACTAATCAGTCATTGATATACAATACCCCATACAAAAAGATACCCAATTGTTAAGTAAACCAAAATATTTGGTTTACATATTTTGTGACTAACTGTAAGTTATCAACAATAAAGAATATGTTCGTGTTTTAATGAGCTTAAAATGAATGCTCAATGCTAAGTGCGGCATGCTATTGCATTGCCTTTTCCCCGTAAAATAAAATAATGATATAATATTTCATTGATTAATAATAATTGCATAATATCTGCGTAATTAAAATAAATGTAAATAAATTACTACTCTACTACTAAAGAAAACAATTCCCTCATTCAAATTAATTAATTCCTGTGTTGCAAAAATGATTGTGCGAGTGATCACATAACGACAGCTTGATTTGTTATGACGCATTATATAATTAGCTTTGTTTTGTTCTGTGTCACGTGACATAACTTTGTAAACGTGTAAAACTAAGTTTGCAAAGTATTTTATATAACCCAAATAACTTCAAAAGATTTTCATTCAAGCTTTTTATTTCAAATTACTGGGTAATGTGGTAAACACCACAGAATACCTATTAAAAAGGAGCCATATACTTAAGTGAAGCTCTTAAATGTCTACGTAGCTCCTACTACTTGGTCGACTTGTTCAACAATTTCACCCTAATAATAAATTTTAGCAGATTGTTCTTTTTGAAAAATTTCAATTTTTTCTTTTAGTAGTGTTTGTGGCATGCACTAAAAGAGGAAAGCTGTATCAGGCAGATGATTGCCGTGCATAGCATGAGGCATTAGTTCTTTGAGCTACTTGAGGGACTATAATAAACAAAAAGGGTATCTCAGTTTTATTGTAAGTATATCATTGTAGTAAATACTTACATATAATAGCCAATCATCGTAGGAAGTGCAAATCATAGGTCAATTCTAAATAGAAGTAGGAATAATATCATTAACCAGTGTAACCTTCGTATTTCCTCTTTTACCATTTTGTAAGAGCACAATTATTTTATATTGAGTTTATTTATTTTTGTATTGTATTTTTAAGTTTACCTGACAAAAATCTCTGTTTACGCGAATGTTATTCATTGAAATTAAACTACTATATACGTATTTTATCGCGTTGTTTATTTGACACTTTATTACAAAATTTTGAAAAACTGTTACACTACTATTACTATTAAACTTTACTAATTTTTAATCTAATTAAATTATTGAAACTAGAAACATCCTAATTTCAATAGAGAAGATGGTTGGAATGTACCACCAGCTTGGGATCCAGTAATTCAAATAGTCAAACCCAATTATAGTAGTTTAATTTCAATGAATTTACCTGACAAATTGTATTTTTTTAAACACCATGAGGAACCTTGGGTTACTTTATGTCATGATTGTTTTTTTTAATAATTTTACGTAATCGCTGTGAAATGTTTTGCTACCTGTGATTTTTTGATAGCTGTGTAACTAAAATAAGTAATAGGTATCATAGTAGCAATTTCTATGTTGCATTATTTGTTTAAAAGGGTTGTTATTAAGAAGTTAATTGACTTTTTATATCATTGTTATTACGAATGAGGGTTTTATTGACATCTGCGGATCTGAACGGGATACTAAGAAAAAAATTACAATATAATTTACAAGCGATGGTTGAGTTTACTTATGTGTTACATTACATTAATATAATTAGTCAAATATTCACGAATGCATAAATTGTACAGATAATCCTGTCTATATAAGTCACATCCGTATCCGCAGATTTTCGCAGGGATGCGATAATGTGATGGAGGTGGCTGCAACAAACCTAGTAGGCATAATTAAGGCCGAAAACGAGTCGGCCAATACTCGCAAAGTAATATACATCCGGTATAATTGACATAGTCCATAGGTATAATAGACAATTCGGCCCTGGGAAGAACGGGCAAACTGGTCCCAACATGTTTATTCACCATACAAGGTGATACTGGCCATTTTGGAACTGTCCATCGTCTCCCAGGGTTTTGTATACTAAATAGTTCGTAATAGACAATTTTATAATTTTTAAAACAGATGACAGTATTATAGCTCCATATTTATTTGTACCTAACACACTGCACGCTAAAAAACAATGGATTAACATAGAACTTTAGATCAAAAATAAATGAATGAAACTGAAACTTTAATAAATGATTATTGTAGTATTGTATTTGTTTTGTAACCGTGCTGTAAGTCTGTTACGTTAGTATTGTTATATGTTACACTCAATGTTGTATAATAACACAGTATGGCTAAAGCTTATCAATACCGTCTGCTAATGATTGCCCGCGAGATGAGCAAGAAAAGCGAAGCGAGTACTGGCTAACCTTAGTACCTTATTAGTATGTCAACGATTGTAAGCAGGCTGTATGCATTCGGTTCAGCTAGATTGACAATAGGACACGAGGTTTTGATTAGTAGTAAGGCTTTAGTTTTACCCATGACTTATAACAATAGAATTCATATTATATAATAGTCTATACTTTAAAGTTTAAATTTTTTTGTGTTTGCTTTACTTTTGATAGTTTTACCACAAATTGTTAACCTAAATGGGTACAGTACGACTCCTAAAAATATGGCCGATCTAAAGATATATAACCTTTAAATTACTCATTTTTATAAAACACAAGTCCAATGCATCATAGTACACCGTATCTATGTACCTATATCGGCTAATGTTTGAGCTGTTGAGATGGAGGTGTATCAAAACTACTCATAATATAATACAAACAAATAATGCGTGTTTCGGAAGATTGTAAAAACCAGTATAACCGAATGACTGATGGATATTTTTTTATATTTTTCGCTTGCGCTTGTTGTCTAGTAACCTATTCATTGGCCTAACTAATTTTATGTAAGGTTAAAGTCAACGATCTTGTGACACTATTAGACATCTGCCATTATACAGTTGTTTTAAATTATGAGCGCTCATAGTGTTTGCTTGTGTGGAGTACCTACCATTATATTTGTCCAAACGCAAGGTTATTTATGTGCATGAAATATACCTAATTATATAAATATTTAAAATTGGAATACAATTATAAACATTTTATACTACCTAATATAAAAAGTTGCTCACACAGTTTACAAGCTCTATGCGCGGCCGATTTAGTTTAAATTAAAAAATATAATTATATCTGTCAATGTAATTCTTGTGTAGTTTTTAATGCGGGGGGTCTAACTAGATATTTGATGGTGAACTCAAACTACATAAATAAAGATTTTAGTTTTGATTATTGGGTGTCGATTATTCGATTAGGCATTTTATTTGGAGTGCTTTATTGACTTGTCTCTATGTGTTCATTCGTATACAGATAAATAAATAATATTTTATTACATTGTGAAATATATAATATGTACAATGTTGCTTTAATAAATATTTACATCGTTCATTAAAGTTTTGTTTTTATTTCATCTAGCACTCCCTATACCTATCTAAATGGAATTTCACAACCTTAGAAACTAGAGCGATTACAATGCATCGAACTCTCAACCGATTTCTGTGCTATTATCGTTTCGTATAATAATCGTTTCAGATTTTACGATATGCAATCTGAAATTAGAACCAATAGGTACTTACACCATAAAACATCGTAATATAATATGAAAGGTACATTTATCTTCTCGAGACATATTGAGGGCAAAACTAGGCCATGTGGTGTGTAACAAATATTAGGGATTAAAAGAGTGCATTCGCTTGTTTCATGGGACCGATGAGGCGTATAATGAGTTACACGAGATCATAGAGACGCTTCCTACTATCCGGTAGTCAGTGCCGTAACTAGCAGAGGTTGGAAGCGCATGCGTCGTGTAGAATCGCATTTCGCGCCGCGCATCTCGGGGCTTGTCAACATTCGTTTCCCTACACACGTATTTCGCGCCAGTATTGGTGCAGCCGCGATAGACACGCGCCGCCACAAATAGCGTACGTTCCGGACACGATAATTCATGTGATCTCATCTATTTCACTCATATCCTGACAAATTGATGTGAGTTATTATTTTTATTTATATAATATTTATATTTCAAGAAACATAATTCTTATTTACTAGTAAAATTATGAACTCGAATAGCTGTGAGAATTCATATTAGTAGTATACATAATATATAAAAAGGGGAACGTACCTAATATCTAGACACAAAGTCGTTACATATATTAACTAAATATTAATCGTAGTATTAATTATTGATAAATGTTGCTCCTTTATTCCTAAGAAATTTACGTAGTGATTTATTGTTTCGCATCGAGCGTCGGCTTCATCCCCTTTACTCTAGGAAAACAAAGAGCGAACGAGGGGTGAAATTTTATCCAGCACTCCTTGTCTGGCCCCCAGTGCGTGTCCATGACATTGAAAATAGTCTACATTTTCTGTTTATTACTCTTCGTAGCTATCTAGCTTACGTTCATTGCTCAATGATCTCCACATAACTCTAATTTTAGATTCACCATTAGTATATCTACCTACGGCACTTCTTCGATTATCGTATGAAATATTACAAAGGAATATAAAAAACAATGCCAACGTATTTGTATTATTATAATCGAAAATGTTGCAATATACTTATTTAATGTATTAACGATAAATGTAGCAACCGATTAAACGATGAAAAGTTTCCTGGCGATGATAACATGTTATCTCAAGTATCAGCGCACTCAAAATTCATCGTGCAATTATAGTGATAACAGTTACGGTAGTTGGTACAACCTTCGTCACTACATGTCGTAAACAATTTCACAATAGATAATAATCAAATGAGCAGGTAAGCTTAGGGTTACCTAGTTGTTTATAGGTACTTAACCATGTGCGAGGTGCTAGGAGCTGCAAGTAATGTGCTTAATTGATCCCGCAGCGATTACTAACATGCACAGTTATAATTGTCTTCTAAAAATACAAATGAATATATTACTGACACGGTATTATTCACGATAATAAAATATATTAACGTTGATAAATGTAACCCATTGCGTTAAATTTCTGTTCTTATATGATAGACTACGTATTTTAATGGCTATTAATTTATTACTTGGCTAACTTTTCAATCCCCATTTTACCTACTTAGATAGGTAGGTACGTCAAAGATAGCTGTTAGGGAAACTAGGAGGTCACCAAACAAACATTAATGTCTTAGAATCAGTTGCCATGGACAATTTCCTGATTTTACAATAGATCGAAGCTTGTTATTGATATCCTGTTTGGAGGCTAAATTTAATGATGATATCATCTATCATTTCTATGACCAGTACCGTAAAAAAAACGCATATGCTTTAAAATCGTTTGTTTTCGTTTAAAACCGAGTTTCATCGTACTTTTGATAAGCAAATTTATTAGGTAAGTAATTCTTTTGAATATTATTGGGTACTTACCTACCTTTTTTAGGTAATATTCACAAATTACTACCTATTAAGAATAGTTACTTATCTAGTAGGGAACACATAATACTTGGAACCTAGCTATTGGATGTGCCATGACAATTTTGTTATCCACCAAGTGAAGTAGGTACCTACTTTCTTAGAGAAACGCCGATTTACATGTAGCGTTTCATGTAAGTAGATGCTAATACAATTAGCGCTTGTGATCTATACATATAATAAAATCGTAGGAAAGTCAAAACTGTACATTGAATATTTTTTTAAAAGAATACTTGGGTCGTGATCTACAATCGATATCGAAGACAAAAATATAGTTTTTAGAATTTTGTATGTTTGTCTGTATGTATGTCCGGGCTAAACTCAAAAAGAGATTACATGGATTTACTTCAAATTTCGCATGAATATTACTAACAGGTCGGGTCAACATATGGGCTACATATTATCACGCTATCACCTACGGGGAGGAGCTGTGAATCTTTATTTCTCTTACGCATTCTGTGACAGCGTGTAATCTAACGACGCATATTTAAATGTTGTTTTTGAGTAAGCCATGCTATTATCTAGCGTTACACTATAAAAACTACGCCATTTAAGTAACTTGGGCAGAGAAATATAGTTGGGTTCCGCGGCGACAAACACTTTTTAGTTAAAATCTACGCGGACGAAGTCGCAGGTAACAGCTAGTATTCCATAAACAGCTATCAGCCGAGATAATAATAATTATAGCAACACATTTGCTTCAATTAGTTTATCTCGTTTACAGGCATTTGTTACCAAACTCCCACTTAAATTTGATTATCTGCGCTAAAGCATCCGTGTACGTGTAGTCTTCAAGCTGACTGAATAAATAGAGACCGCTAACTCTACATATTATGGGTACACATGCATTTAACATGTCACGTCGTTTGAGGAAACAATGGCACGTGAGAAGTGTCCATTGTGTTAAATACCTCGGTGATTATATCTACTTATTTTCCGATCAGTTATCCTCGGTGGACTAGACCAGTTAATCACTTTTGTCTATGACTAACTCATCGCTGCTGTTGCAATATTCATTAAACCATTTAAACTTTAGTAAGACTGAATAATTGTGTAAGTACACTATCGAAAAACGCGTAAATTTTAAATTCGTCTAATTTTGTTCAACAGTCCATCATAATTCATAATTTTAAAATATACTCCGGTTTTATATGTCAATTTTCGATAGAAGCACGTTATAAAACACAACAATAAATATTATAATCAGGTAAGCAGCCATCACATTATGCAGTAGCACCTACGTACCTACTTACTTATTTACACAGACGATATACAGGTGTTACATCTGCTCACCCCTTTAGACACATATAGGCTTAGATATTGCTTATAATAGACCCGCTGAACAATTTTCATTAAACGCATTCTATTGCACGTCCATACCTATCTAAATTACTTATTTCGATATATGTAGGCCCCTAGTCGATAGTCAACTAGTTGTCCTTCGTCTCGTACGTAAATATCTACGGAAAATCAAATATTATGCAGTTACATGAATAGCATATATTTATATTTAGGATCCTAGCGAGTAGGTACCTACGTGTGCCGATGATGTCAACAGCACTCAATGCCACAGCACTACGTGCTTATGGTGTTTGGTTCAAAGATCACTATTGTAAATATGATAAATTGTGACAAGTTGCGATTGCATTAAAATTTAAATAAATACATAGGTGTACATTTTAAACACCCAAAGAAAAGTCTTGGGATTACTTTTACGTTTCGATAAATGTAGATGCCTGGTCGTCAAATAGCTATAAGTAGATTAAATACCGACTCTACGATCTATGAGGGGTTGTAGCTGCGTAGATATCGATAGCACAGCAACTTTGTTCCTAAAATGGCAAACTACTTATTTAAGTAGGTTGGTTTTGAAATTTTGTCTTATTTATCTACCTAATTACCTTTATACTTTGTCGTACCATAAATAGCATTATTGAGTCACAACTAAATTGATTTATTAACTAATTTTCACTTAAAGTTAAAAACTTGTAGGTATGTTAATGTCTCACTGAGCCTGCTCGATTACCACGACTTGCGCCGTATGTCGTGGTTATAAGTAGGTAGAACCGTGAAACAATGATACAATACTTAAGAATTAGTTAAAACACAATGTTTTAAAACCAATTATGCAGTTCACTGATTTAAGATATAGGTACCTGTGTATCTTTGCATCAGTGTTTTATACTTATAGATATTTACTTAATTTATTTTGCTTTATTTAGTACCTACATAGATATCTATCTAAGATTTTCTATTCAATGAAACCAAACCTGATCATAGATATCTTTGGCGCAAACGTTTAATAAGCGTAAAAGTAAACACTCCTTAAAAGGTTCGGAAAACAAGTTCAGTATTGTGGGCTGCAGGGAAAGTTTATGCAGAACATTTAGCTATTAACTGCAATATAGAAACTTGCGAGGCCATTCACATTCTGTCTAGTTTTTCGCACGCTACCTCACTTTCCAGATTTCCCTCCATTTGTAGTAAAGCGAAATACCTTGTACAATTTAAACGAAAATATTCAGTAAGTTGACTATAAAATACGTTAATGTTTTATTCCTTCTTACGAATGTCGATAGGTTTAATAATGACCTGGCTTGAATAGTTATTGGGAAACATATCTAGTCTCTTAACATCATAGAGACAAGCTTGGCAAAGAAAACTATTTTCTGATTATTACTGCATAGGAGATATTAAAAGAATAACATCCTTGTATAAATTGATAGGAAGAACTAGATGAGCATCATTTAGCCATTCTATGTACCTACTAGCAAAGATAAACCTTATACCCAGGATCCTAATAGATTGAGACACGTTATAGAGAATTATTTCTAAAAGATACAATTAAATCCATTTGTGAATCTGCAATAAATACCTACTAGGTACTTAGAGTTTTATTAAAAGAAGACAGAACCACAAAATGTATACATAAATACCTACATCAAAAAAGAGGATATTATAGGTATATAACAAAAATAATAATTAGCGTTATACTATAACTATTAATTAGCAATTATTTAAATTCAATTTATTTATTACTGTTAGGCCACAACAGATAACATACCTACACTAATACCTACGTAACAAACCGGTACCGGCACGGCACGGTGCCGGCGCCGCGCCGGCGGCGGCGGCGGGCCTTGCCGTATGATCGCGCAATGTTTCTATGCCATGACCTTCCGAAATAAAAATTGAAACGATAGTGTGAACCGCATAATGTAAATGCCGTCTAATATACCTACATCAAGACATACAGACGAAGCGAGGCGGTTATTTGCAATAACATAAGATGAGCTATTGTTACGACTATAACCAACATTACGTTACCAAGATCGATTACGAGTTTACCTAAATTACTATGTAGATATATATACTAGATAGCCTCTAGTTATCTGACACTGTTTCATTTCTCCTCAAAAAAGGTATTTTTAGGAGAAATGGATCTTAGCGACCTTAGGTACGCACAGAAAGTATAACTTTGGATATTATTCTTCCTAAACCCCGATTAAAATTTTTATTTATAAATCCAAGAGCTATTTAATTTTATAAATAATTTTATTTATAAAGCTAAGGTTGGGTTGATTCTTGTATTACGAGGACATTTCTATTATTACTACGAGTACAATGTAGAAAAACACAAGAGCTCTTAGACTTATAACAATTAACAATTATCAACAATTATCTTTAAATCGCTAAATGTCTCTACGGGGACCGAACCCCCAACACGGCGAATTAGCAATTGCGTTAGAATTACGATTTAAACCACAACGCGATCCGCAGGTTTAAATCACACCATAGATTCATAAGCAGTTCACAGGTGCAGTGTTATTGTCGTCAAGCTTCACGATGATATCACAATAGGGTTAGGAACCTAAAAATCAAAGCATCAAGTTAAACCTGGCTTCGTAACATCACTATGCGGAATGGTTTCTTCACGAGCTAATAGAGTTCTTATAGTAAAGAGGATTTCCAGGGCTCTGTTAGGAAGAGATTAACTCTTTAGTCTAGGACCAGTGATCGTGGCCTCTTGCTGGCATCTTAGTCCATCTTTTTGTGTTTTGTAGTCTACAATAGTAGGCTACATGCAGGACTACAGTAAATAGGTAGATATTATTAATAGAGGAATATAAAGATAACAATTAAACACTCACGACTCTATGATGTCTACAAATGTTTTATTTTGTTACACATTATTTTGATCTACAGCAATAATTATCGCGTTAAGTACCTACATATCCGTAGCATTAAAACTAATCAGTTCGACACGTTGCGGTAGTGTAATGTATTCACAAGTAGGTCACAATAATCCACAACTGCGCACTTTTGAACTTGTGGGAAAGGCTGTGATTACTGTGATTGATAGGCGAACCTCCATCATCATTATCACTCTACAGCGGTTTACTGCTGGATTCAGGCTTCCAAAAGCTCCCCGCTAATGCTTACGTACAATAGAATAGAAGTCTACCACTGTATAAGGGTCTTTGGACAATGTCTTTGCTGAATATTGGCCTCACTCAAACATATTCAAACGATGTGTAGTTACTTTTAGCAGCACCGTATCGCTTTGAATAGATCATTAAATTTGTTCATCTAATAGGGCGTCGCGCGTCGTCCCACATTGAGATTGTCTATCCATGGTTGTTTCTGCTCATTAGTTGCTGGTGCGCTAGACTTTATGACCCATCTCAGTGTACACCACATGACGTTTATCTACTCATGTGGTGTAAACTTACTGTCTACTAGGATTATATCAATTGTTTGTCTACGCTTTTAATAAGTTTCATCTATCAAATGTTGTCATCTTACAAACTCTTACATTTAATATTTATTTCATAATGTTTATTAAAATTATCATAGCGTTTATGTGGCCAACACCTAGTCTAATGCCAACGATAGGTAACACAGAACTGTGAAATATGTTAGTATTCTGTCCTGTGATAGATAAATATTGATGTAGGACATCTCATTTGATCAAATATTTCGTTTCGACATCTCATTTGATTAAATCGTAGATCAAAACATTTCAGACACTACTTATAGCAATACCGTATGGATACTTAGGTGCCGTAATATATCAAGAAAATGGCACCGAACAAACAACTACCGTATCCTAACTAAGGTATTTGTTACAAGTATTTTCACCTTAGTACGTGATATATACCTACAATATCGTTAGTAGAAGCATGTAGGAATAATAAAAGACAGAGCAGTCGTTTGTGACGACAAATGACTACTTCATGTCAAACGACACCTCGTTAACTTTTGTCTCTGTGTCTGCCCATTGTACGTGAAGGTACCAAGTACCAACTAGGAGCCGTGCGTGTGATGCGAAGGGATTAGCACAATTTTACAAGACGTAGAATGGTTTGAATATTTTTATTAAGAATAAAAGTCTGGATATATTAAAGTGAAAGAAAATGTGTCAGAAGTCTGATAAATTATAACAATTGGTAATAAATATAATATTTATTTTTCAAATTTGGTAATATATAATGATGCTACGCATTTAGAAAAATACTGCATCACTAAATTTAAAAAGACAAACATCGTCTGCACTAGGGATAAATCATCGCTTGCTTTACAAACATCCAAAAAACGAATGCAGACTCAGTACAAATAATATTTGTAAATAACACAAGCTTTTGTTTTGTGTGAGCATCGAACCCACAACAATCGGCGCAGTAGCAGTGGCGAGACGACCACTTGAACCACTGCGCCATCCGTGTACTTAAAATATTTGAGAGCTCTAAATATACTACTTTGGTACTTAGTTGGTCAGGTCCATGTATCCGTTTTATTCTGTTAGAAATGTGTAGGTAGATAATAAAGGAATCTATACCTACTGTTAATGTTCTATAGCACTAAATTACCATATCCGATGTTTTTACACAATAGGTACATAATAAATCATCACAATCATAAAAGTCTACAGCCGAAATGTTTCGTATTTTTTGGATTGCCTTAAATGCTGGGGGCATATACTACAAGGAACCCTTCAAATTGGGGTGCGATATCAGATTTTCCACCCTCGGGCTCTAGGTTAAACGGAAAACGCAAGTCTGCATCTTTCCACGTCTTTCAAGACTTATTCGTCAATTTCATTGTGACGGTGTTTCGATAAGTATCTCCTTATTTATAGTTATATATTATATTAAACACGAATTTACCTTATTGGTACTATTGTTAGTTTAGAGTGTATTTTACGTGGAATTATATTAAAGCTAAGAATCTACTTATATGCAAGCAAGTATCACAATGGTTTGGTAAAGTTATAGTTAATAAACTGCTAAGTACCTACTCGCGCATCTTGTATTAGACAGGTGAAGAAAAAGTTAGGAACGCAAAAATGAGAAGGCTGAGGCAAGGGCATAGTCACACCTAAATATAAGATTGTATTTCCTTTATAAAAAAATTGCCTGATATAGCTAAAAACGTAACAACCACCACCTAAAGTATAAAAAATAATACTTAGTATTATAAATGATAGATGTTCCCGCGGTTTCACCCACGTTTATGCTGGTTACTGCGCCGCCCCCGTGGGTCATAGCGTGATGTTATATAGCCTATAGCTATATAGCTTCCTCAATATATAGGCTATCTAACACTAAAATAATTTTTCAATTCGAACCAGTAGTTCCTGAGATTAGCGCGTTCAAACAAACAAACTCTTCAGCTTTATAATATTAGTATAGATATAAGCACCATTTTCTTTGTCTGAATGACATCATTGATGACTTTTAAAATAAAACCATGACCTGTTTCATATTCAAATTATTACTCATTAAGAATTCAAACACGTTTGATAGAAGATGAATACGTACTGGCCGATATGAATTGCCTACCATTGTGCCATTTCGGACCATGGCATAATTTATTATGACTTGAGACTGACTAAAGATGATATAAGTAACATTTGAAATGGTGGAATGTTAGGGGCAAAGTTTTAAATAGGTACTTTTACCGCAGTAGATAGGTTAGAAAGCTGGTTTCTATTCCACCACCTTATTCCATTATTTGCCAACATATGTATTACCTTGATTTGCTGTAGTCACGCGAAACTAACCTAAAGAAAGCGGGGCTTTGACGCCACTAATTTAACTGTCTAGCGAGGGCAAAGTTTAATAAATGTAAAGTAATGTTGACACGTAATATTTTTATAGGAATGACTCATTCATAGAGGGGGATGCATGAATGGTGATAGGAGTGACGTCAGCCTCGGTCACTGGGGCACGGGTTCTCTTTTGCAAACGTCGCAACATTGTTACGAATCAATTCCCGCTCCCTCCGACATTAATATGGTCCTTAATAGACATGATTAACTCGATAACCAGGAAAAACGGCTCCGTCAATGTTTTAATAAGTACCTAACTATTTACCTATAAAACTATAAAGGATCTAGATCCGAAAGAAAAATACAGACATATTATGTCAATCTACAAGGCAAATATTTTTTTACTTGCATTCTACCATGTCCTTCCTTAGTCGCCAAATTTAGCTAGCTAGATAAGATTAGATAAAAACCATATTTATTGTTGTTTATCAAAATAAGATACCACGATAAGGTACCTAAGGACTTGTGTTGATGCATTTGCAATTCGTAAAGGTTGTATAATCTAAACATGAATGTTGTGACCCGGCTGCAAAGAGACTACGCACATAGAGAGAGTGACGTCCGGAATTGTATAAATATGGGTTACAGCGAGAACTAGGTCGGATAGTGCTTCACGGCGACGACCTCATCACGTGCCGCCCGTTTACGTGTAGTTGTTTTACTTTGTAGTGTTATGAGATAAAATTACTTTCACATTAATTATAACGTATAGCAGAAATGTGTGGTCATCGGTAGTTCTCTATGACCCTAGTGAAAATGGTTTTTTAGTACGTAAGCTCATCCAGAGACGATGGTCTTTTATTTGGTGGTATTCTCTCATAAACTAACTGATGCTAGTGTTAAGCAAAGGCTAAACTACTCGTAACTTTATTTGTGAAAATACACCAGGGTCCCTTTGCATAATATAGGTAAGCATAAGCGTGAGACACCTCTGCCGACATAGGCAGGCTCACAAACTAAACAGCCTAAGACACATGCTAAATACTTTTTATTATTAATTTGGTTATATATTTATTAGTTATCTCCGAAACTAGTGAACAGTTCTTAATTCTTTTAGCCAAATTAATGAACGGGTAAAGGAATTTGAAAGGATGTACCTAGCTACCTACTAACACTATTATCCGCACACTATAAGAAATCCTTTCATGTAAAAGAAAACGTTAAAATAGCTTGACAGTCGGCGAAGATATCGCTACATAATACACTCACACAAAAATAAAGCCAAATTGAGGACCCCTCCTTTTTAAACTCGGTTCGTTTCAATAAATAGTTGGGTGCCTTTGTTGTTGTGCTTAATTCTTAAGTTTTCATGTATTTCTACGTCTACATAGTTTGTGTACATACAATGGTTGAAAAAAATTTATCAACTTACAGAAACAACAATTATTATTCTACGAATTGATATCTACTTTCTTGTCCTTGTTGTTTTGAAATACGCACTGCGACTTTTTGACATGCCAATAGCTAACAATAGCGTCACCATGAATATATATATCCATGAAGGACATCCCATTATGTCTACTGAAGCCCCTTACATATTATGCTTGATTACCAATTTGTTCAAGTTAATATTATTTTGACAATAGTGTTGTTACTTATATCTACATAAACAAAGGCTGCGAAAAGGTCGCATCAACACTGATTTTTGTAAAGAATATCATTCGATAAGTACCCATAGGTGCCCATTGTGAAACCTAGAATAAGTCAATTTATATGATCAGCCTTGATCTGTAGGTCAGATCGTTTATTCTAGATCTAATATATGAAGACACCCACAGCTACAAATCATCATAGGTATAATCGCAATAGCTTATTGTTATTGCTCAACCCCCACAAACCTGTCAAGTTAATTGACAAATAAATTTGCTTTTATTTCCACATTGTCTCCAGGATAAGACCAGCTACCAAGGCCAGTTAGGACTGCCGAATCAGGATTGGACATTTCCTTATTTGAAAAATACATCTAGATAATATAGTTTAAATTGTGTAGCCTACACATGATGTGTCGTGGGTGGTACCTACTTTAAATAAACACTTTAATCGGTAGCTATGAGATAGATTGCAAGTTTACAATCTCAGCTGATGTTTACAGCAAGTTGCTGGCGAATCTTTAGGTCGGCAAGGTCAGTGATGTAATTGCCGCTTTTAGCACTCAAACGTGAGCTACTACGATTCACGTTATGCTACGATATATTGCGATAGTTATAGCCGGGCGTATGACTACGTATGCGTTGTATACATATGGAGTTATTGTCTGTTTGGTTAGTTTTGCATGACATCATCCGTTACCTCGACGATAATTAATTTTTGCCATCATCACACTTATCGCTACATATACAACACATCTACGTATTTAGTTACAACAAGGTGCATGTTTTCGTGTTCGTGTTTAATTACTGTTTAGACAACTAACCCAACGATCTACATAGAAGCTTCGAAAAGATTTTACAAGGGTAGAGCTAATGCGTGTCTAAACTTTTTCAAATGGATTTAGTTTCCTTCCGCACTAACAAAACAAAAGTTGTTATATTAAAGTAAAGATATTGGAAAGAAGTAACTTCTAGGAGTATTCCGCTTTCGGCACCAATGTTTTCGGCACTTATGGTTTCGGAAATAAAAAGTGGTATAGCTTAGGTGCCGAAACCATAGGTGCCGGAAAAATTGGTGCCGAAAGCGGAATACTCCAACTTCTAGATCTATAATTTGTATAGATAGGTACAATTGATGGGTAATTGTACCTAATCATGTAATTGTTTAATGGAAATAAATACAAGAATTTAGGATTTAATTAAAAATCTTCTGAATTATTTCGTCAAATGAGTGGTAAGATGCAAATGTGCATAACGCGACACGTAACAGTAATACAATGTGAGGTTGCGGGTTCGATCCTTGCGATATCATATCTTTAATAATGACATGTACCTAAATTTTACCAAGGTAACATATGAGATACGACTTTTCTGTTAAATAAAAGTTTGATATTAGTTACAGTTAATTAAAGAAAGATGTCGGAAGAGGCACAGACTTCGGGCGCCGTTGACGAGGTGACGCAGGCTGTGAAGGACGTCAAGCTGGAGAACGGGGGCGCGCCGGGAGCGCTCAATGGAACCTCCAACAAAGAAGACGGCGCGATGTCGTTTAAGGTACCTTTTACCTAGTTTTATATTTATTATTGCACCCATTGCAGTTAATACGTTTCTGTCTGTACTATATATTATATTATACTAAATACTTTTGTAGTTATATACAAAATATTATATTTAGGTAATATTAGCTAAAATAGGTTTACAATGCATGGAAAGAAATAGTGCCCGAGCCTCTTCAAACTGTGGAGGCTTTACTTAAGGATTAAAGAACGTTGTATCACTAATATGCGTTTCTGAATAAAACGTTTTAGATTTTTAATAAATCTTCTTTTAAGTTTTTATGAAACGAGGCGACGGTTAATCTTTGACGTTTAGTATATATATTTATTTATTATTATTTATTATTTATTTACAAAGGACATCGTTTTATAGGCAAGACACTTATAAGTGTAAGCAGGAATCTACCTACAAGTGATTTATAACATGCTTAGGAGGACATATATGTCATAAGACTAAATATTATATAATCTTTAGTCTTATGAAAATAAAAACTAGCATATGCTAGTTTTTAAAGTAGTAATTACTTTAAAAAGTAGCATATAATAAAACTAACTATTTCCTGAAACTTGACATCATTGTAAGCCGTGTGCATTACATGTAATGCCACAGATAAGGATTTCGTACATAACGAGCTCAAGTTTAAGGCGCAGATAAAAGGACGAACCATTTTATTTATCTACTTATAGTATCACTCAATTAATGAACTCATTTACAGGACGCATTCAAGGCATTTTCAAAGTTTGGTGATCCGAAATCAGATGGCAAGACCATTACACTTTCTCAAAGTGACAAGTGGATGAAACAGGCGAAAGTGATCGATGGAAAGAAGATCACGACCACAGACACTGCTATCCATTTCAAGAAGTTGAAGTCCTTGAAACTTGGTATTGATGACTACCAGAAATTCCTTGACGACTTGGCTAAGAGTAAAAAAGTTGAGCTGGATGAAATAAAGAAGAAGCTGACCAGTTGTGGACAGCCTGGCGTTTCCTCACATGTAAGTACTTATCATATATGAATTGTGATAACGTTACATTACATTATTAATTTCTGAATTGCACAGTAGTTATAATTATATACCTAGGTAATTTATACAAACAAAAATGCGTCTCGCCTAATAGTAGGCGGTTACCAATGTTACCATACCATTGAACATTTGCATTACCATGGAAAAATATTGTGCGATATCGACCACACAAAGAGTCGCTGTCGACTAGTACGTATATGAGGCAAGAGCCATTAGATCCTTGCTGGCTGTATAGTGTTTTCTTAAGGAGCCGGAAAACCATACTAACCACAGGAATACAACACACAGTTATTTGCGTCTGCGAAGTGCAATCTTATGAACAGTAAAAGTATGTAGGATGACTCCGTCATGCTCCATAATTTTAGTGAAATCCGACGATATAGTTATTCCAACATATAACTGTGGTAGTAAAGGAAAACTTCATAAAGTATCTGCGGCCAAACTTAACCAGTCTTCCATTATTTACTGGAAAGCGTGCCATAATTGACCCTTTCTTGACCTGTGACTCCGTTTGGAAGAGAAAAGGGTTACTTATACGAACAATTCTTAAAGTAGGCGTGTGCTACTTAAATAGAAGACCTGTATATAGACAAGTCATAAGAGGATAGACAAATATGACTACACGGATGGCCTAGTGGTTTAAGTGGTCACCTCGCTTCTGCCATTGCGCCGAGTGTTGTGGGTTCAAATCCAACACGGGATAAATGGTTGTTCCGAGTCCGGATACCTACTCTTTGTGTCCGTTGTCTGAATGTTTGTAAAGTCCCTCACGACACAGGAATTAAATCGAGTGCGGGAGACGGCTTAAAAAAACATATACGTATCTGATATCGTCGGCGATGCATCATGGTATTGTATGACTACCTACATTGTAGTTTATTGTAGGTAGATACATATTACCTGTATTATATACCACGGACTAGGAAAATACATTTTAATTACCATTCAGATAATTGCAGCACGTTGGTATCACAGTATAGGCACAGGTAATATCTATACTAGTTAATATTATAAAGCTTAAGAGTTTGTTTGTTTGAACGCGCTAATCTCAAGAAGTACTGATTCGATTTGAAAAATTATTTTAGTGTTAGATAGCCTATTTATCGAGGAAGGCTATAGGCTATATAACATCACGCTACGACCCACGGGGGCGTTGCACTAACGATAAACGCAGGTGAAACCGCGGGCACATCTAGTAATACTATACAAGTAGTATAGGTGAGTAGGTAGGTTACATATAGGTACCTACTTAGTGTTGTCTGTCTATATTTGTTATTATATCAATTGCCGCGTTAGTCATCGTGGTGACGATGACTGTTAATTAGGTATGTCTATAAACAAACCATGAAGCTGAATGTATCTTGGTTAGGAAGGCTTGTTGATGGTTAGTTTGGATTGAGATCTAACTTAGCACTTCTTGTCGTGCCGCGTGTTGATTTGATGATTTTTATTTCGCCTGTTAACACATCGCTATAGCAAACACGAAGCCTAATCTGTTAAGAAAAAAAATTGCTGCCATGACATATACCTATTTATTCTATTTATGTTGTCAAATGTACAAGTAAACTGGCATATGTTTACATATTTAACTGAAGCATTCCTATTATTTGCTACTTACTAGATTTTGCCCGCGGTTTCGCTCGCGTAAATGTAATTTCTTAGGTTAATTTAGTAACAATACTTTTTTCAGGAGGGTCAGTATGTCCTATTCTTTACCCGTGACGATATTTCATGGTGATCGGTCGAGAAGTCAAGGCGTAAAAGCGTAACGAACAAATAAACTCAATTGCGTATTTATAATATTAGTTAGAATGACATCCGCAAATAACGACTCAAAAGTATAATTATGTGAAAATTTCTACTAGCTGCGTATTACCGTTTAAAGGTTAAGCAGCTGCAGTACCTATAGGCTGGTGAAATGTGCCTGTTGGAATTTAGATTCGAAACTATAAACAACATACTTCATACATATTTAGCTTAAAAGGACACATTTTATATTGATTAACAAAATTGTGATATAACGCCCTAACTTGTGCCCAAACCAAATACTACACAAAACGTCACGGTCGTTACGTTACGGCCAGCAATATCTTTGACAGTCAGCCACCGTTATAAATAGTATAGAAATAATATTAAATGTGAGTATGGTCATGAAGATAAAAATATTTTTGACGCTCCCGAAAACTAAGTAGGTAGGTCCCTATTTTGCGAATGCGTTGATGCTATATAGCTTGAAGCACGCAACATAATATACCATTTCTATTAAAGTATTTGGTAAGGTTTTGACGTTAGCGAATGAGTGAAATCAATGAACTTTCCTAGGGTTGAAGACATATCTATACCATTAATATACTCAACAGATGAGCCGTAAAAACGAAACAAACAGACTGAGGGTACTATTGCATGTATAATACCGATTAGTATGAATGACAATATTTATCAATGTCCAATATGAATAAAATTTAATACTTAAATGAAGGGGGCTTTAGTACGTAGGTACCTACAGCTCGGCGGAAAAACTATTTTAGGTAAATATAGTGACCTGAAGACGGTTCAAAGGTGTCCAATGCCAATTAAAAGCTTAATTGGAATTGGTCATCTCGTAAATCGTAGCTAACAAATTAATTTAATCCCTCAACCAACGCTCCGATGCCTATTAAACCTGTTTCCCTATTTATACTTAGATACCTACCTAATTTATAGATTCTATTAGTTTTAGAGCTACTCGTATTTACCATACCTAGGTACCTATCTAATTTACAGATTTCAACCATAATATTAAGCAGTGCTAGCCCATAGGGAATCTGTTGGACAGTTGACTGTAGGAGGTCTCGAGTACGATCTAGAGGCACGCACCTCTAACTTTTCGAAGTTATATAATAATAATATCAGCCCTGTATTAAACTGTCCCACTGCTGGGCACGGGCCTCTTCTCACTGTGAGAAGGGTTAGGCCATAGTCCACCACGCTGGCCTAGTACGGGTTGGCAGACTTCACATATCATCGAGAACATTAAGTAGAACTCTCAGACATGCAGGTTTCCTCACGATGTTTTCCTTCACAGCAAGCGATAATTAACTACCTATTTATTACGTATATAACTTTGAAAAGTCAGAGATGCGTGCCTTGGGTCGATCTCGAGACCTCTGCGTGGCGGTCCAACGGTTTCCCACTAGGCTATCGCTGCTATTATTTCGAAGTTATTTGCGTATTTAATTGTTAATTATCGCTCGCTTTAACGGTCTAGGAAAACATCGTGGGAAAATCTGCATGAGTGAGAATTCTATACCTATAATGTTCTTGAAGATGTGTGAAGTCTGCCAACTCGCACTAGGCCAGCGTGGTTGACTATAGCCTTACCCTCATTATACTGAGAAGAGGCCCTTGCCCAGCAGTGGCACAATTTATAAACAGGGCTAATATTATTATATAACTATATTATAAGGTAGCCTATCTAATATAGTAGAAATCTACTGTAGGTAAGTTGTGACATGATAGTGTGAATTAGAATTAGGGATGTGCATATTGCGTTTCAATCATAATATTCAAATGCTTACAAGTTACACTACACAATGCACATCGGTACGTGCGTTATGTTGTTGACCAAGCAAAGTATGTACTAGCGATACGGTGGTATCACTCTCCCTGTAGCCCTACAGGCTACAGGCGGCCGTAGTCAAATAACCTTGTATTATGGTACCTACCCACGATAAGTTGGGGTGCCACAACTCCGGAGAAAATCTAGCAGTCTGTTTCTAGAGTTGGCAGTGCAGCAACTAGGTACTTTTTAGAGGCACGTAAAGTTATAGACTATTAAAAAACTGTGTCCCTTTAAGTTACGTTGTAATTTACCGTGTCTGTCAATCAAGCTATATCCACCTAGTTAGTAAGTACTTATATAATTTTACGTTATTCGACTAGTTTGTAAACTACAGTTTATCGAATCCAGGTGACCAAATCGCCAGCAGCCGCCGCAGCCGTCGATCGCTTGACTGACACAAGCAAATACACGGGCTCTCACAGGCAGAGATTCGACGAGGCCGGCAAAGGAAAAGGCATCGCCGGAAGGAAGGACCTCGTAGACGCTTCCGGTTACGTCTCAGGGTACCAACATAAGGATACGTACAACAAAAGCCATTAACTGTTACAAGTATTCAAATATAACATAACCCATTGGGAGTACGTGAGTTTTTGGTTTCCCCCCAAATGTGAAACTATGGAACGGGCTGATCTCCCGATACCTACTCAAATACTGCCAATGCCTGGTGTACTAGAGAGACATGGTTTTATTATGTACCAACGTATTTAATTCCCAATCCTAAAAGGTTATTGGCCAGTAATAATGTCTACCTAATCAATACAACACGTTGATCAAACTACCTACAAGATCCTGAGCAAATAAGCTTATAATGCATGTATTAATTTAATATTCTTGCAGTACGAAAGTAAATTGTATATTTTTCTTATGTACATGGTACTAGATTTAATGCATTTACCGATCTAAAAGCTTTGTATGTTGTGCGAAAAGACATTCCTTCCTAAAAAGTATATTAATACAAAAGTAAAAAAATAAGGTCCAACTTTTCCAATTCTTTATCACTGACAATTTTAATGTATCTTTTCATCTAGTCGTGTGTAGAGTTAGTCTTTACAAAACAAATTAAAATTATATTGTGATTTTCCATTGAGATGACAACTTATCATTCTATTTTGTCCTTGTACCTATATTTACCGTTTATTGTTCTAATAACTATATATAGTACAAAATAACATTTGAATGTACAAAAAAATGTTTCATAATGTATACTGATAATGTAACCGGACATTATTTTTATTATTAAAACATTTTTCGAAACTAAAGTGTCATATAACGTAAGTGCACGCTTTATTTTTAAGTTCATAGATTTTTTAATGGTTCTCAATAATAAATTAGGTAGATAGGTATATGTCTACATTCACTATACCTGAGGCAATGTATCTATCTTGAATTTATTTTGTTATTAATAAAATATATAAAATACAATTCTGCTTTTAATTTTATACTAAACTACCTACATTCTACCTTACCTTTACTTTAAATTTCACAAACTTAAAGCAATGGACAAAATATCTATAGAAGGCGCAGCGGTTTAAGTGGTGGCCGCTTTGTTTCGTACAGCCACTGGGAAGAATATTTTAGGTTCGATCTTCACACTCTAAAATTGTGTGATCCTCAAGTAGTTGTGCCAAGTCCTGAGTGTATTTTATGTCCGGTGTTTATGTTTGAAAGTCTCTCACGACACACGAATATAACTATTGGGGGAGTACTAATGGGTATTTTTAAGGCTCGAATAAATGCCTCTAATGCTGCCCCTTAGTGGCAATGGCCTACGTACCGTTCTAGAATTTCGAGTTGAAAGCTTACATTCGGATGGCCTCCAGATAATCTTAAGATGGGCACGGCCACAAAGCGATAACTGCTATTTCACATTGGCAACGATAGCAGTTGGGATATCGAACACCACTGGCTGTTTATACATCGAGTAAAATGAGTTATTTTGACTGGAGAAAAATTATATAATAATCCGCAATATTGCTCTAGCCATGTAGTCTATCTATTTTTGATATCTGTGTCATTTAAAACACCTAAAAATAAAATTAGCAATGGTATGCTATGATTCAGTACCTAGGTAAACCTACAAACTTAAGATCGAATTATCAGAAATGTTGTTGTACTTAGGAATTAACAGTCATTTATTGAGTATATAAAATAAGTAAATGAGATGTCGATTGGTACAATTTATTTGACTTATAACTACAAATACATGTGTAAAGCACTAACATTTTATGAAACTATAATCAATTATACATGGTAGGTATTATTATATGGTGGTACTATCAATTTTATTTTATCCAATGAAGGCATATAACCTAAGACTTAATTCACATATTCTATTGTTCGATTATTATAGTTAAACTATACAATATAATTATAATAACACAAACATTGACTGCTAGCCCTTAGTACCTTTTATAATAATAATATATTTTAAATAAAAATTAACAGAATGCCTGCGATTCAATAATACATAGGTACTGTTACTTGTGCACGTCAGTGTGAAGGTTGCCAACGACAACTTGAGTTTCTTGTAAAACATGTTTTATATTTACATATATTATACATACACATTTTAATTGGAAATTAAACAGAATCGAGACAGGTGTCTGTCAGTGCACGCGGAGTAGCGGTAAATGATCATGGTTAGAAATAATGTGACCCATTGGAGTAATGTAAAATTAAATTATATAACACTTCATATTTAAAATAATATATTTAATAACGTTAACTTTAGACTAAATTATTAACATAATTTTATATTACTCGAGACTTTTAACAACGGTCGGGGTTCTCGCGTGTATTTTACTTTAAGTTTGACTGAGAAACATGCCATGTATTTTAAGGAATGCCGAAGTCATTATTAGGCTCTGCCTATACATTGTTACATATTATTAGATTGGATACCCAATCCGGTACCAAATCATTGTTATACTTTTGCAAAAAAGTTGTAGTCTCAGCACACTATGATCTACACTCGAACGCGCCAATAACGAACTTAATATATATTTAAGCGCATGTTACGTTACAATAATTAACGGATAACTCGTTGTAGACAGTTTCTTAACGTTATTTTAAACATACATATCTTGTTGCTAGGTGTTAAGTCCGTCGTTGCCAAACTTACAATAGACATTCTTGAAAGTTTTAACCGTCGCGATTGATAAACATAGATACATAGTGTGTCCAAGTCTTTCTGCGTTGACACGAGTTAATAACGAATGCGTGCAGCCGCCCATCTTATAACTCATGCCAGAATAATAATTAATTATCACAAATCTGTAAGACTTGACATTACAGTATCAATTACCTAATTTCTCAAGTTGAGCGATTTGCGATTATTTGACAATGCATTCAATTGGTCCAGCGTTTAGGCTATTCATATAATATCGGTCATTATTCGAATTACACTGATTGTTATTGGAATGCATTCAATGTTAATTGATAATGAGCAAATTATTTATGAACATGTGCAGTCAGATGTCGATCTGAAAGCTAGTACAAAAGCAACAAAATCAACATTCAATTATTTGAAAACAATTGGTGTCAATGAATACTTATTTCGACATAATATGAATATTCGCATAATTCGAATCTTCAAATTTGCATTACGGCATCAATGTCACAACATTACTACAGTTAGTATGTAGGATTTTAGGCTTCAAGCCATGAAATTAATACGAATTACGTTTATTTATTTATTTATTATCGATTTTATGTTATATTCGTATTTTTTTTTCGATAATCGCCCATCGCTTATTTGAATAGTCTGTATAATATAAATTCATTAAAATAAATAGACGGTGTGGTCTGTAGCTTTATACAAAAAAGAAACAACCTAGCAAGACCTACTTGCTAGGTTGTTTCCTTTTTGTATACACCTAGCTTTGTTTTTTAGTATATTTTATGTTTCGAACCTATGAAGGACGCGCACAGACTCATTTAAATCATTCAAACTGGACTCTAAACTACTTTTGAGAAATTCCTGACAGAAGAATTCAATGACACATAGCCCGATACGAAAATCAAAGGCGGTAAGTAGGTATATCATGATCGTGCTTTGCACAGTCGCTCATACCTAAGCTATTGAATCAATAAAGAAATAAATTTTATGTTTTGTATTCGTGCTTGCACAAATAAAAGTTATACAGACTATTCAAAACAACTAGATATTCATCATACAAAGATGTAAATAATCAGTTACGTATTGTTATGTCAAATGAGGTTAATTTCTACATTGCTTTTTATATTTCGACACATAACTGGAACTTAGTTGTGTGCAACTCCTAATGATCTGCTTTAGTCTATAATAGCCATATTTAACATACAACCAGCCAACATTATTGCATATTGTCACAGAATTATTGTATTAGTCTGATTCGTAGGTACGTACTATCGCTATTTATTAACAGAGATCACGTGTTACTGACATCACTGACACAATTAAAACACAGAATCAAAGATGACCGATCACTAAGTGGAGTAATATCCATTTAGATTCAATTTATTTTAATATCGCCAGTGTACATATGCAAAGTGCTGTTTTTAAATAACCATGACAAATATATTTAAAAATTAATAAAATTATCGATGGCAAGTTTTAACCTACAGAATTTGTGTATTGTCTATTATTAAGGTCCAAACAAAACATTTGTGTAAAATAACTCAAACATTTTAGTACTATGATAAACATTAATGTTGCAGTAAACAGAAAGTTAGATATATATTTTCACGATAAACATACATATTTGCCCTGAATTCACAATCAGCACTTAGATTTATATTGCTGCAGTTTTGCAGTGCCGGATTAACCACGTAGCAAGAGTAGCAATTGCTACGGGCCCCGCGCGAAAGGGGGCCCCGCATATTTAAGCCCACTCACATCTGCCTGAGCGTAATTTTTTGAGTGAAACTTATTACTTAAGATGTGGTATATTGAATTTACTTGATGTCACAAAAACGTGGAAATGTTACAACTTTTCCTACTAAGACAATCCACGTCAGACAATCGGTAACCGACTATTTCCTTGGCGTATATAAAACACCGAATTTCATACGGTAAACGCACAAGTTCTACAAAAAGTCGCTCGTATAAATGTGTAGAATGTCAGTCGGCCCAATAATCAGCTCTACAAAAAGTCTGACGTATGCAAGCACTCTTACCCGAAAGAATTTGCTATGGGCCCCGCGCTTGCTTAATCCGGCACTGCAGTTTTGTAATATCACAATAATTTGTATATAAACCATATAAATACTGATCTACCATATTTTCCATGTCCATCATATTATGTCAGAGATTTTTTTCTTCTGAAAATATATATTATAGGTATTTACAATTTACTATAAGACTTACAAATCCATAGAAAGCTAGTTAAAATCATTATAACTTTTACATCACAATGGTTAAAAGCATCGCAAGTAAATAAATAAAAAGTAAAACATATTCACCCTGTTTAAATTATTACCCCATTTAGAATTTTGAACATCTAAAATAAAGGACTAAATACAAATTAGACAAGAATAATTATAATCTCATGGCGTTATATTATATTGAGTTTATTGTTATACATTATTATATAGCAATGCCTGAACGAAGCCGTCGTTGCGAGCTGGCCGTATCAACTGGTTTATTCGATAATGTATGCAGTCGATTTCATTATAATATTTGAGATTCTTTCTAGCAGACCACAAATACCTAACTTGAAATCACCTGACCAAGCAACTTTCAGGCGAACCAGTCACATTAAATATAATTTTTCTATAACATAGTTTATGAATAATTTATCATTTATCACAACATCGTCCCTGCATTGCTACAGATACCAAGGCATAACTTAGGTACATTTTAATAACTTTATATAGGTATTTGATCCAATATTATTTCGGGTACATTCCTCCCAGCATCGAAGCCAACTAATCATCAAATAGAACGAACTCGGCTCTATATTGTGATGGTTTATATGTATTCGGGAGATCCAAGTTCTTATAACAATGCTATATGGAATTGAGAATTTCTCTATATATTTCCTAGTCGTACAAATGTTATCACAAGACCAAGTGACGTTTTATATTTACATTGGACCCTCGATCGTACTTACTTTCATAGCGAAATAGTATACGGCTCGGCTGCCGAGCATGAACGCGAGCAAGAAGCCGCCGACGTAGGCGACGTAGATGCCGCCGCCGTGGCTCTTGGCGGCGGACAGCGTGCCGAGCGTGACGCCCAGCGCAATGGCGAACATGACGAGCGCCAGTACGGCGAAGATGGCGCCGCGTCGGCGCGCCACGCGCGGGCCCACCGACGACACCTTGCGGCAGTGCGGGCAGCGCACCGGCGCGTTCTTCAATTGCTGATACTGCAATCATTTAAGAAAACATATTTAACAAACTTTACTGACTGCTACATACATTCCAATGCCTGTTTTTCGGAGAGCTATGAACAAAATCAGCCATAGGTACTATATGGCGACCAGTGCGGTCGGTCCAGGTGTTAGGTCCCGAGCCTGTAGCGCCTTGATGGTAGGGAAATAGTATATATTGTGATATCGCTCCACCCTACAACTTATCTCTGGTTGGTACTGGGTATGCTAGGATTTATTACCTGCTACAATTCTGACATATCTAATTTACTTTATTATATCTTATCACATTTTTTGAGCACGCTCCTCGGTTAAGAGTACCTACTCATTACCTGGCCTTTCTCCAGAGAGTGTCTGCTCTGATAAGATAAAGTCTAGGTTTCTTAACCTTACAACTGTTTTATACACTGGCCTCTTCAAACTTTTCTGGTACATTCTTGCCACACGCTCAAGTCATCTTAACAATTCTCTTAAATAACAAGCTATTCGGATTAGAAATCATTCTTTTTCTTGTTAGCCCCTTCAGATAAACTAAAATACTTGTGGTAGAAGTGGGTGCTCATGACTGTAGCAAGGTATTCAAACTTACAACCTTTTGACCGCGAATCTGATACTTAATCAATTAGGCTACCGCCGCCGCTTTACCTGTTGTTACACAAACTTCTCAATGCTCTCATTTCCCGTGCATTTATTTTACATTTAAATCTGGTTTGCCATATCCAACTTTCACCGCGAAACATAAGGCCCACGGCAGACGAGACAGTTTGTGTCACCTAGTCAGCAGTGTACAGGTTGCGTTATTTTATACTAGTAACAGACTTCTGCATATAATTCTGTGCCATATTTTTACAGATTAAAAGATGCGCCACGGATTATCTGCCGTTTGTGGTAGACCTAAGTATTAGCGTCTATACGCCAGTAAGCACAGCCTATAATGTGCCTTTGTAAACATGTTCTTGTAAAAACTTGCAGGACACTGATTCCTATCGGCTTTCATTCAATACTAGCTGTAATTAATTTCGTTCCCGCGGATCTTTAATACACTTCATAGCTCATCCCCACTACAAATAGTTCGGTGATTTAAACCTTAAATTGTAACCTTGTCATGGGCATTTTGTGTGCAATATTTAACAGAATCTGTCTTGAAGGTTTTGGGTGATGCATACAGACAAACAAACATAGAAACCAAAAATATCAATCCAAATCAATCAAACCAAGGGCATCAGTATCAAACTGATGCCGAAAATGTAGAATTTTCGGCATCACTCACCAATGAATTTATTTTTAGATTAGCCTCATTAAAACATCGTGACGAAGTTATAAAGTTATAATTAACGTTGTCACGATGTTTTGATCAGGTTTATTCGGCATAACAGTAAAATTTATTCACTACTAGATGTTCCCGCGGTTTGACCCGCGTTTGTCGTTACTGCGCCGCCCTCGTGGGTCATAGCGTGATGTTATATAGCCTATAGCCTTCCTCGATAAATAGGCTATCCAACATTAAAATAATTTTTCAAATCAAACCAGTAGTTCCTGAGATTAGCGCGTTCAAACAAACAAACAAACTCTTCAGCTTTATAATATTATATAGTATATATATGTATAGTATAGGTAAAATTATTATTGATCTTATAGATTAATATAGTTTTCTAATAAATCGAATAAATGCTAAGATAAACAAAGAATGTAATTAGTATGAGTGAAATTTTATTGCATTAAATCATCAATATGTTTAATAAATAAACTGCTAGTTTATAGCTTGCGGTCTGAGTGCGTACCTAGAAGATATTCAATAGCTCACTAAGAATACAATTGCAATTTTAATAACTAGATTAGAGCGAAATGGCAATATAATATTTAAAGTTTTTGTTTTCATATTGTGAACTATAGATTCCACCTCAGCTTGTAAAACTAATGTAGTTGGGCGATAAGATACTCCTTTGCAGCTTAAGCCTAGATAGTGTAAAAAATAATTGTATTATATCTTTACTAGCATACTATCCTCATATTCTATATTCTTCATTGCAAATGCCGAAATAAATGTCTTTTGTAAAAATGTATTAAGATATTTAAACAATGTTTTTTGGTGTAATAAATAAATTAATCATATTTTAAAGAGCAGCGATAGCTCAGTGGGGAGACCAACAGACTGCAATGCAGAGGGTCTCGGGTTCGAACCCACGTCGCGCACCTCTGACTTTCGGAAGTTATATGACTTTTCGAAATTATGTGCGTATTGATCGACAATTATCGCCTGCTCCGTGCCTCGGAGAGCACGTTAAGCCGTCGGTCCCGGCTGCCATGAACATCTATGGCAGTCGTTATTGCGAGAGTGTCGACACAAAAGATCCCACTGGGTCGAAGTGTCGCCGGTCTGCACTGACTGGTCCCCACATAAGATAAGATAAGATCATATTTAAAGTTCACTGAACTGATCACCATACACTATAATTTTACTAGCACCCTATCCACTAGTTTATAGATCACAAACTGACCACACCCTAAATCCAAAAAATATCTTTGTTTTTCCTGCTGTACAAAATATGTTCAAAGCATATATGTACATATATCCTTTAAATTATGCATAACTTATTTTCATTTTAAATAGTAATAGTTTAAACTATTTTTAACTAACTTTTCAGCATAGGCAGCTACTAATAACCTACATATATTCATTATAACACACTATCTCTCTGTTTATCATTATGTATCATAAGCATTTTGTTTGATAAAAAATGTTGTATGGATTGTCTACTCTAAAGCAATATACACAAACAAAGAAAATATATTACTATTACAAATTAAAGGAGATAATAAAACTGATAAGACTACTTGACTACCAGACACAATGAGTAATTGTTTGTCATTAGTTGAATGTTTGTAAACTACAATAAAAAAAAACAATATTAACATATTGTGTAAATTGATATTGAGTCTACAGCACATTTACTAAAATATTTTAAGCCTGCCTCTCCTTATTATAATGATATTAAACAAATGTATTTTGTGAACTGCCATAATATTCTATGCTTTTATTGTATACACGGCTACACATCAAGTTAGACACCCTATATACGCATAACTATGTTACATACAAAATAGAGAATTGTCAGAAAGGGACAGTGCATAGTAGTGTCGATGTAAATTGGCAAGGATAGAGCGTAACAAAAATATAATGCACTCTCTCCCACGATTCGCAGTGTTCAACTTTTAATAGTTCAAAGTCCAAACAGTCTAGGTTGATGCGTCGCTGTGTGTACTTACATGTAAACTTAGAGGTATTATCAATATGACCTCTAAATTTACATGCACTATGTAAATATTATTTCTTATTGAAATTTACATAGTGCATATATAGAGGCCATATTTAGTGTCCTTTCTCTTTTATCTTATAGAAATAGGTATGAATATTTCCAACTTTTATGCGTGTTTAACCATTTTAGCTTGAGAAAATATGTACCTATAGATAATATTTTGTTATATTTATAAGGGATGTGTTGTAGAAATTATGACTAACAAACAATATAAAAATCTGTTAATTAGAATTTACTATATACCTACTTCACATTCAGAACAGCTGGTAATGATAATGAATGTGTTTGTTATGATTACTTATGATATATAGTGTTACCATTACAATGAACTATATCTACTAAGTCTTTTATAAAGATATTGTTTACCTACTATACTACAAATGCAAGGTCTCTTAGAGGTTAAAATAATAATATTAGCATATAAAAATAATAACACAGCTGGAATTACATCATATAATGGGTATCTTGTTATTGTTCTTAAAGAAGTATTTACTTTCATTATATTAAAAACAAAAAGTTTATTACCAGAAATGTGTCTTGACAATGAGCACAGATAACCCTGCACATCCCTGGCAAGGTAGGGACAGGTGGGGTCACCGGAGATGGTGCCAAATTGATGATCCTCTTGCAGTCTGCACGGGGACATGCTATGCGCTGTGATGATGACTTGCAAATTAACAAGCAGTTGCATGGGCAGCGTACATATTTCTTGCCAGGTGGAGCATTTCTTATTGGCTGCAAAGTTTAAAACAATTTATAGCATACATCACAATGGTGAGTCACCAAAGTTACAAAGTATTATAATATGAATCATAAGAAATAGGTACTTATACAGGATTGAACAAGAAAGGTGTGGTCATATTTAAGGGTCACATAATATAGCCCATGTACAATGGAATACCGTGAGAATTAAATTTGTATATATTATTTTCACAAAGATATTGAATTTTCTTTTTATCGACTTATAAATATCAGCATATTCTAATCGATCGCAAACAACACTACCAGCCATGCACATCTATTGTTTCTAAGAATTACAAAAGACTCACGCCGGCCATTTTTTGTAACTAAGAATCAATGACCTTAAGTTGAAAGGATAAAAACAATAGTGCTGTAACTCATTTGGTATCAATATTTAAATAACAAATAAATAAACTAGTGAATGAAGCCAGAGAAATGTATCAGGATCGTAGCAAATGGAAATCTGTAGTCTCTGTCTATCCTTCTGGGAAACAGGTGTGAATCTATGTATGTAAAATGATTGAAATGTCATAAAATTTAAAATTCGATATTTTGATATGGGGTTAGAGAACATAGGTTTATTTATCAGATATACATAGCAACCCTATAATATGACCACACCTTTCTGTTACACCCTGTATAAAATACACCATAGCAGCCTAAAATTCACAATGTAAAGTAGGACATTTACAGCTTAAATTAAACATGTAGTAACAAGTTTTTAGTAGGTAACATACCGTAGCTTCATTGCATTCTGAACATTTGACCACATGCTGTTCCCTCTTCCCTGATATGTCGATCATAGCCTGGCACACGCGGCATGTTACCATAGGCATTCCCGCTTGCTGGTACGGAGGAGGCAGCTCGTCGGGTCCAATTGGGGATATTGTGCTGACATTTACCTCCTCTGTCATACAAAAACATACGTTTGCGTTAGGTACTAGTTGTAAATACGTAATCAATCATGTAATAACTGGTAAATTTGTTACACAACGTAAGCATTTCAATTGACTACGTTGCCGATGACTCGGGTTAGACCGAGCCATCTTCTTGTATTGTTTAGCAACAGTAATCACAAAGTACTGTATCAGTTGAATCATCAGCTGTCATAACAAATAGGTGCTTACCATCCCTAAGGAGAGGTTTATTTTCACTTTGACCGTCCCCCATTATAAATCACTGCAATGTATATTATCACACTATGCTAATGCGAATTAGAAAAATCACGATATTAGAAAAAATATGTACTGATACTGCAATCCTCAAAACTGGATTTTCTTTTTTTTTTTAATTGAGTGGTTTGGATACAGATTCGAAATGTGTAAATACCAAAAATATCTGTGGTTAGCTTTGGCCAATTTGGCCCAACCTACTTATTTATTTACGCAGGCATATTTCATATGACTGTATAATATGATGATACTGTTTTCATATAATGTAAAATATTAAAATAATTGTTAACAGGCAAAATAAATTAATTGTATAAATCGAGAACGGTTATTGATTGTTTATAAATCTTGTAACATTGTGATTAGGTTAAAGAAGCAGCTGCACAGTCACAGTCTCACAATACTTATACTACTCTATGGTCTCACAGTACCTAGCGACATTTCATGACATTTGAACGGGATGCGGTTGGGTTCCAAACAAATAATAAAGGTTGGGCAATTACGCAGAACGTTAATTATATGGATGGTTCAATGGTATAATCAAACATGAAACATGTAAGTATTACCCGCGGGCAAAGCTGGACGTGGGAGTTCTGTAATAATGGATAAAAAATCAGATGCGCCATTTTCACGCCGCAACCATTCTACCCTCTGAATTATAAAGATTAGATTGATGATGATGATGAAGTCAAACACTCAGTCAGTCATCACTTTATTCATATTCTACTATACTATAATACTACGTTTTTATAGTAGCGATATGACTTTGCTGTACGTATTTACCTATGTTAAAATTATAGGTATCTAGTTATTATTGACGTTTTTTGAATGTTTTTGCTATTGCGACGAACTTAGAGAAAATTACATCAGTGTACAAAGCTTCGAAGGTACCTTCGAAGCATAAACAATAAAACATTTTTTATTTTAATGGATTGGTTTCCGTTTTAGAAGATATTATATAATATAACTGTAATATGTATGGGCAAATACAATTTTAAGTAGGATGATGGACTAGACTACTCGTGGTAATGGTAACTTATTTCTAAAAAATGACGTTAATGACAAATGTAATTTGTCAAATAAATCCTGTCATGTGCGGTGCGTCAAATTGTGTGCTAAGTGACTTATGTCATATGTGTGTTTACCTTACCATCTCCTTGCGTTTAGCATTTTAGGTTACGTTTATATCTGCATGTGTGTTTTAAAAAGCAAAGTCCGCTTTTCTCAAGTTTATCAATAAAATGGCCAGTAAAGTACATAGAGTGCGATACTATAATCCAAAACCGGAACCTATTAACTGTGTTTCATTTAACAAAACATATAAACAGATCGCTATTGCAAGGTTAGTTATCAAAAACAGTTAGTTTTATGCCATTTAGGCTTATTTGTCCAATAAGTTATATACCTTTTATTTATATTTCTAGAGGTGACGCTTCAATAGAAATATGGGACTTAAACCATGCGCCGTATCTTGTAAAATTCATACCTGGCGTGGAAAATGGTTCTGTCGAAGCTCTTGGTTGGGTGAAAGAAAGACTATTGTCGACGGGCCTAGGTGGCGCATTAGTTGAGTGGGATCTTGACAAACTAGTCTTGAAAACAACAGTGTTGCTCACAGGCTATGCAGCCTGGTGCTTAGATGTGAATGTGGATAATACATTAGCTGCGATTGGTACAGAACAAGGATATGTGAACTTGTACAGTGTAGACAATGACGAGATTATGTATAAAAGGTTATTTGATAAGCAAGAAGGCAGGATATTGTGCTGCAAGTTCAATAACACTGGAAATATTCTTGTGACTGGTGAGATAAATATTATTTATAGATAAAATTATCAATTAACCCATCGTCTGTCATTTTATAGACATAATAAAAAATCTATTGTTATGTATCTCCTGGAGATTGAGTAACGGTTAAGCTATTAAATACATATTCGTGTAAGAAGTAATTTAATACTAAACATATATCCATAGTCTCATGCCTCTATTACTACTCTACTACCGTGATGGTTAGGCAAAGGTCTACTGTGCCCACTGAAACTATGAGTTCAGTGCCCACATAATGGAGAGCGAGCCTATTGCCATACACATTTCCATACTTTGTCCTGCTACTAAAAATGAACAGAAGAACACTTTGTCCAACCCAACAACCAAACTGGTTTTTATTAACCTTTCAAACTGGGTTAACTATTTTTATATTGCAATATTAGAAATATATGTCTATTATATTTCAGCTAGACTTTGATATAGCCTTACTTCTTATCTTTAATTGTTTACTGCATTTTAAGAGGTGTTATTATCTATCAAAACCAATGTCAACATAAAATAATAATAATCAATATAACATTGCAGGCTCCGTCAACACTATTAGAGTATGGAATGTAGAAACTGGACAAGCCATAAGTCGCATGAGTGTCAGTAGACGTGGAAAAGAGGTTATTGTGTGGTGTCTCCAATTCCTCTCTGACAACACTATTGTATCTGGAGACAGTCTTGGTAGACTTATATTTTGGGACAGTGCTCTTGGTGATCAGGTAATAAATATTTACTGTTTGTAATGTTCTAAAATGTGTTATGGTAATGGTATATAGAATTTGTTTATTTAAGTTTTAAATTTGATATAAACTAATATCCAACCAATGGTCAAACAAATTTTTTTAAATTTGCTTATTTATCCAAAGATCTTGCCAACCTTGATCTGCTTTAAAATAATTATTTATATTATTTAAAAACTGACAGTATTTGAATTTTGACTTAATTTTATCTCAATATAAAAACATTATTATTCATTTACTTATTTTCAGATTGAATCATACTCAACACACAAAGCTGACATATTATCAATAGCAGTGTCAGATGATGAGAAAAGTCTGTTTTGCAGTGGAGTGGACCCAGTGATTATGAATTTTATCAAAGTGAACAAAAATATGGGTAAACAAACTGAAGCCCAGTGGGTGAAGAATGTGCAGAGAAATATTCATGAACATGATGTTAGGTATTTATATACCTTCTACTTCTATAACATTCATTTCACAAGTGATGATGAATTCATGAGTAGTAGTGATTGCCAGCACAAACTTATGTCTCTTGACTAATTTACTTTAAATTGTTGTCAAGGAGTTTTAAAACTTATCAATACATATATAATAATATCAGCCCCGCATTAAACTGTCCCATTGCTGGGCATGGGCCTGTTCTCAGTGTGAGAATGTTCCCAGTGCAGGGTTGCAAACTTCACATATCTTTGAGAACATTATGGAGAACTCTCAGATGAGCAGACATTCCTCATGATGTTTTCCTTCACTGTTAAAGCAGGTGATAATTAACTATTTAACACATTGAACGCCATACTGGTCATAAATGACTGCGAACAATACATTTTATATTGTGTCTGCTACATGGCAGTCAATGTGTTAATATGCATCTAACTTCAAAAAGCCAGAGGTCGAACAAGACCTCTGCTTGGCAGTCTAACAGTCTCCCACAAGGCTATTGCTGCTTATAAAACTAATCAGTAACAAACATTTTCAGAGGACTTGTGATACATGGAGAGAAGTTAATATCAGTTGGTGTTGATGGCTACCTCACATTCTCCAGCTACCCACCTAAGTGGGTTATGAGAGTCCCACCTATGATATCAGCGCCCAGGTCTTCAGTATGCACTCGAAAGAAATTACTACTTCTTAGGTAAAATTTTACTTTGTAAATTACATTTTTCTCAGAACATAAGTTAATTACTAAGATATTTATAGATTTAAAAGATAGTAATAAATATATTTCAACATAAAAAATCATTGTATAACCTTTTTCCTCATGAGACTTCATATACAACAAAACCACAGACATAAAGAGCACTCAAAATCTGAACAACTTTATGTTGATAGATTAGAGACAAACATTGTTATCCTGCATGCTTGGTACCCAGCACAAGTAGTGGCGATGGCACCAATTAAGACATTATGCAATATGAATAAATGTGAACTGTAATAAATAAATGAATAAATTAATATTTGCTGTCAACCATCATAACATGTATTGTATCTAATTACTATGTTTGAACTATGTAGTTTTGAATAGGGTCTTGTATAGAACATAAATTTTGTCCGCTTCGCTCGCGTAATATAGATTTTTTCAATAAGTTATATCTCTCGGGAACAGTACTTTTTTCTGGATGAAGGGTACCTTCTGTAATGTACCTATCCCTGACAGCGTGTATGCAAAATTTCATCATGATCGGTCGAGTAGTTAAGGCGTGAAAGCGTAACAAACAATAAATTCACATTTGCGTTTATAATATTAGTTAAAACTAGCTTTTGTTCGCGCGCAGCTCCGCTCGTGTAAAAATAGGTTATGTTAGTAACACTACTATTTTTAAATAAAATATAGCCTATGTTACTCGGGTTATAGCTTTCTAATGAAGAAAGAATTTTTCAAATTGGTTGAGTAGTTTATGAATTAAATCCTTATAAACCAACAAACAAAAATCAAATATTTCCTTTTTATAATAATATTAGTATAGATTACAATAGAGGCACCATGCTAAGATTAATCAATATGTTTAACATGTATTTCTTATCCAAACACAGGTACAGTAGTCACCTAGAAGTGTGGAAATTGGGTTCATATGCTACTAATAACAGTGGTAACGTTTTAGTTACCAATGTTAGCTCCACAGAAGATGCGAACCAAACCGAACAGGATTCCACCAATGATATAGAACAGGACTCCACCAGCGATATCATTAACAAAGCGAAAGCACAGAACATGCAGAAACAGAGTTTGAAGTTAACAGAAAAGCCTGTGAAGTTGGTCTCAATACAAACTAAGAAGAAGAAGCAGTTACGATGCTGTGCTTTATCACCTAATGGAGAATTAGTCGTTTATTCCACTGCCACTGATGTTAGAATGCTCAAACTAGAAGCAGTAAGTGTTTATTGAATTTTTATTAATTAACTAGCTGTTACCCGTGACTTCGGCCGCGTGGATTTTTTTTAAATCGCGGAATTTTTTTCTAATATGAAAGTAGCCTAAGTCACTTCTTATAACATCAGTTATCTGCCAGTAAAAGTCTCGTCAAAATCAGTCCAGCCGTCTCAAAGATTAGCTGAAACAAATAGACAGGCAGATAACAATTTTAAAAATGTTCTTTTTTATATAAGTACCTTAAATACTTTCATATAAGTTACTTAAATGCTCCTTATACCGGCCGCGCTAACATCTATGGGGAAAACGTCATTGAGAGCCGAAACAAACTTGTGTCTGAAATTGAGACCTCTTTGAAGAAAGTCTCGGATTAGGGCAGGCTTAATGTAGTCCGATTTAATCCCACAAAGACACAAGTCTGCGCGTTCACAGCAAAAAAGCTGTCGTTGAACGTATCTTCTCGTTTTGAGAACATCCCCATAACTTTTTTTTTTCTTTTTTTTGGTACCCAGGAAAAATGCTTGATGCACTATCCGCCGGCTAGGGGACGGCACCGGCGGGGCGTGTGGGACTCCCCATTCTTGGTATACCCACTAAAAAACCTGGGGTGTTCCCTCTCTCACCCAATGGAGGGGCCTGTTGGGAGCTCTTAAAAGAATTGAGTCATCCATAGCAGGCCCCCTCGTGTGGGTGCGGGCCGGGTCAAACGGACCCGACCACCTCTCGTCCCCAGGGGAGAGCCTCACCGCTCTCCCCTTTCGACATTGGAAGGCGCGCGGGAACACCGCGCGCGCCCTCTCGGGGTTCTTAATTTGTGGGTGGCAGGCCCCCCTGAGCCTTGCCACCCGGAACCCTTACGTGGGGGGCAGGAGAGCGACATAAGCGCGTCCCCTGCGCCCTCTCCTCCGGCGGCGAACTTCCGGGGCGTAAGGATCTTCCTGACGCCCCCGCTCCGCCGCCTCCTTCTGCGAGATGACAGATTCGCAGAAGGACCTCATTGCGCCCCAGCACCTGTCGTCGCCGACCATCTTGGATAAGAATGACGGTCGGCAACGAGAGGTTGGGGCCAATCGTAGCGACCAGGGCACAGCGCTCCGCGGCCCACGCCGGGCACTCCTCCAGCGTGTGCTGCGCCGTGTCCCGGTCACACTCCTCACAATGGTGACACCTGGTTGTAGGCTCCCTACCGGCTATCTTGCAGAGGTACTCTCCGAAACAGCCGTGTCCAGAGAGCACCTGAGTAAGCCGGTAGGTGAGCGGTCCGCGCCGTCTGTCCGTCCACTGTTTTAGTACCGGACGGACAGCCTCGACGGTCCTCACCCCGTAGCGGGGCTGGGCTAGTCTAACTTCCCACTTCGCCTTGAGGACCAGTCGAGCCTGGGACCTTCGCGTTTCCACCTCCCTGTGCGTGGGTTCTTCACCCTGGAGCCGGAGGTCAGCGCGCCAGTAATACACTGACGCTTGGACCTCCGCCTCCAAATCCCAGGACGGCGATGCCGCCAAAACGCACGCCGCCTCAAAGGAGACGGTGCGGTACGCCCGTGACACCCTGATCGCCATTGCCCGCTGAGGTCTCCTGAGGAGGGCGACGTTTCGGCGATCAAGGGCGTCGGCCCAAATGGGCGCCCCATAAAGGGCCATCGACCGCACCACCCCCAAATAGAGGCGGCGGCAGACAACACTGGGCCTCCCGATATTCGGCAACAGAGAGCTAAGCGCTCCCGCCGCCGACATCAGCCGGGGGGCCAAGCGACTAAAATGGACGCGAAAGTCCCAGCGGCCGTCGAGGTGGAGCCCCAAGTATTTCATGCTCGGCTCCACCCCGATGCGGACCCCTCCAACGATGATGTGGGAGGCGGCGCCCGCCGAGGCCCGTGAAATAACAGGGCCTCGGACTTTTCCAGCGCCACCTCCAGTCCCAACATCCTAATCCTGCCGACAACCAGGGCCACTCCGGCCGTGGCAAGACGGGCAGCTGCCCCGTAATCCTCTCCCCGGGCCGTAACCAGCGTGTCGTCGGCGTAACAAGTAACGCCGACACCCGGGGGCAGGGCGCCCCGCAGAACCCAGTCGTAGCCGATGTTCCACAGGATAGGTCCGAGAACCGAACCCTACGGAACACCGCACGATATCTCCCTTCGGAACGTCTCTCCGTTTCGCCCCACACAGAACACACTCCTCTGGTGCAGGTAGTCCCCGACTATTCGGCGCAGATAGGAAGGCACCCCATGAAATCGGAGCGCCTCCCTAATAGTCGCCCACGGCAGGGTATTGAAAGCGTTGGCGATGTCCAAGGACACCGCCAATACCACCCCGCGCGAGGCGGCCGTCTCTTCGGAGAGGGCCTTGACGCGACTGATCGCGTCAATCGTCGATCGCCCCTCCCGGAAACCGAACTGGTGTTCGGACAAGTCGGAGCCCACCCGCACCAGGTGCTTGGAGAGGCGGGCAACCACTACGCGCTCGAAGAGCTTGCCCACCTCATCCAACAGCACTATGGGGCGGTACGCGGAGGGAGAATCCGCGGGGCGGCCCTCCTTTCTCAGGAGGACCAGCTTACCCGTCTTCCACATGGAAGGGAACCGTCCCGACTCCAAACAGGCGCTGAACAGCCTGAGGAGACGATCCCCTAGGGCGTCGAAGGCCAAAACCCAGGCGCGGGCAGGAATTCCGTCCGGCCCCGGGGCGGTGTTTTTGCCCCGCAGCCGCAACATTGCCGCGCCGAGCTCCGCCATTGTAACTTCTGGCGCCCCGGCATCGGTACCGTCCTCCTCAATTTCAACATTCCCATAACTGCCTCAACCGATATTGGAATTCTTGGTGTCGGTGTCGATATATCGAGCGAAGTCCAGTTCCGCGGCTATTTAGAGGGTAAGGCTAAATTAGCTTCAATAAAACTTGGCGTGCTCAACGTGATCGAGACAGTATTTCACGCCGGCCCACCGCCTACTACCTTATAAGGCGCAGGTTCAGCCTCACATGGTATACTGTTCTCATATCTGGGCAGGGGCACCCCAGTACCAGCTTCTCCCTCTAGACCGCATTCAACGGAGAGCGACTCGAATCGTCGACTGCCAGGATATTTCAAATCGGCTAGACCCCTTGGCGCTGCGTAGAGATTTGGCCTCGCTATGCATCTTCTATCGCTTATACTATGGGGAGTGTTCCGAGGAATTGTTCGGAATGATCCCTGCCGCCTCTTTTCGCCATCGTCCTACGCGACAGCATTTTCACTCCCATCATTTAGATGGTTGGCAGTCCACAACTGTGCGTTTCTCCAGGAATTTTCTGCCTCGAACAACAAAACTGTGAAATGAGCTGTCGCCTACGGTATTTCCGGACCAATACGACCTTCAACACTTCAAGAAGAGAGAGTACTCCTTTTTAAAAGGTCGGCAACGCACTTGTAACTCCTCTGGTGTTGCAGGTGTCCATGGATGGCGGTAATCGCTTACCATCAGGCGATCCGTCTGCTCGTTTGCTCCCTAACCCATAAAAAAATAAATGCATTTAGTAAAAAAAACATATTTTGACATTACAAACAGACACTTCAATTTTATTTATTTGTATAGATTATTCATTATTTTGCAGTTCGGTAGCTTTTAGCTGCAATGTCCAATTTCCGAGTTAGGGTTTCCAACCATACTGTTGAAAACAGTACTATACTTTTTACTGTTCTATTAAAAAATTATACAAAATACTGTTTTTGTAACCGCTGGTATTCTGAACTAAAATAAAACCTAAAAGGAAGGCAAGCAGCTACAAAAAATGATTTTTGAAGTCAAAAATATAAAATATTGTTTACTTTTCTAGACATTGTACGTTTTATTATTCTCTGACATTGATGTACTTTATTTCTCTTACAAAAAGTTGGGAACCCTAATTATAGTTCGCTCACGGATAACATTATGCACCACTTCCTTGGCGCTACTGAAATTGGCTTTGTTTTTAACCTGAACTCCAAGCTATAGAAATTGTATGGAGCGCATAAAATTCGTTTAGTGGATTTCGTTTGACACTGCACTAACAGACAAGAATTATAAAATCCCTTTCTTTTGGTTCAAACTAAATATTCAATTCTAGTTAAATTTTCTATAATATCTTCTTTTATTTAGACAGAACTTTGTTACATTCTTATAATAGTATATATAAGATTTATGCTTCCGTTAGCTATCGGAAAACTTATAAAGCGACCCGCCCCGACTTCGCACGGGTAATACAAAACCTTGAGAAATCATACACCTGAACCTGCCTCTTCATTCACTCTGTGTACTGGTGAATACCGCATGTACTTTTTAATTTATAGCGAACAGACAAACAGACGCGGCGGGAGACTTTGTTTTATAATATTTAGTGATTTTATCTCCTTATCCTCTAAAGTTCTAAACCTTCTTACATAATTATAAGGCCATAACCTATTAAAACAAACATATTAATCATATTTATTGTAAGATATTTTCCGTTCTTATTGCAGGATGAAGACCAGTCTAACATATCTCTATCAAAAGTTCAAATAAACGGTTTACCGGAGGGAGGCTGTGACCGCGTCGCGTTCACGGCGGACTCTTGCACAATGGTAGCACACTGCGCCGGCGTGCTGCACGTGTTACAAGTGGACCTGGAGGCGGGAGCCACGCCCATACAGACAATATCTTTAGATAAACGTAAGAAATACATATTTCTGTTTAAAATTATATATAATATGTACCTATGTGTATATTAATTTTATTTTTCTATTGTACGACTTCTGGCGATTGAGGGATGAATATAGTTTTCTGCAATATGTAATAGAAGTAAGATAAATAATAAGGATAGCAAAAATATTACTATTTGATGAAGTGTTGATATATTTTAGTGGCAAACGATCTTATTCATAAAGAAATATTACTGAAAGCTTAAAACGCTGGGCAGGTAATATACTTAGTATGTCTAATAAATGTATTGTAAGAAAACTATTCATAAATTTTCTATAAACCTTTATTATATACAGCGGGGGTATTAGACAATGTAGCATTCCTAAGCATTATTATAAACAATGCTTTTTAAAATTTTTACTTATAACGACGTTATAACCTTCTTGTAAATTTTATGAATATGGCCGTTAGTCTTAAGACTTCGCCAAAAAAAATTAATTCTTCTTCACTATTTCTATTCACTACCAATTATGATCACCTTGGTTTGTCTCCCTTTAATATTTTCTGCCATTATTATTCTAATCTGATTATTACACTTTACAGATTGTAAAGCCAAATCATTATTACATCTCAGCCTCTCCAAGAAAACTGCATCGGGTGTGACGTACTTAGTCGTAGCGGACACACAAGGCTCGATAGCTGTGTGGACGCTGGGCGCTAAGAAGTTTGAGTTCCACGTCGCTTTGCCCAAGTACCAATGTTTGCCATCTGCACTGACGATCGACAATCAGCGAGAGAACCTGATCGTGGTGTATGTCGATCAGAAGGTAATTTAGTCTTCTAAAACGTTGTTTTTTTGGTTAAGAGATTTTACGACTTGTTACCTGTTCTGAATGGCAACGTTGCACATATTTAAAGTCTTTTATATGTTTTTAATTTATTTAGGTTTTTTTCAAAATGCTTTTAATGCACTCTATAGCTATAGCAAAAGTGTATCATAGATGGAATATAATATATAATTGTAGTCCTTTTACTTTCCACATTACGTGTCGCAAACCTCTGACATAGTGGCATTTTTTAAATTAATTCTATATAAAACCACCACTAAACCACTACTACATCCTTACTGTAGAATTTGAATGGCGAAGCGGAAGAATTTGAACAGCGGTCGCCAACCCATGCAGATGGTCACAGCATTTCACATGTGATTGATCGCTTGCCAAATTTTTGTGTTAATCTGCTTTTAAGAAATGCAGTGTTCAGTCATAAGTTCTAGTTTCGTGGCTAGTTTATCAAAGTACACTTAACTAACCTAGACATCTGGCAACCGAGTTCGCAATGGAACGGGCGCCATAGATACAATACAAATTGGGTTTAAGCACAGTCTAGCATTAGCTAGAACGTGCTTAAACCCAGCTCGTATGGTAATCATTAGCTAATCTATGATCATTATTGACATACACTATAGATTTGCTGATGCTGATCTAAAAGTACTGTATATCAATGACCATTGACAGATAAACAAGATACGTGCTTATCCAGTGGTTAGCCTATACTTAGTCTTATTTCCTCGAAACCTTGCTGTAATGCGATTGTTAATAGATTAGCTTCACTTCCCAATAAAACATCGAGTGCTCTCTAGCTACTTCGTTTGAATGGTTTCTGTTAAAGAGCTCGCCACGGGCCATGGGCGCAGTATTCCGTGTAAACATTATTACGCCTGGACAAACTCTATTTTTGTTTTCGTTTAACTGCAAGGATGCCATATACTTATAATGCCATATCTATATATTAATACGTGAAGCAAAAACTTTGTATCCCTTTTTACGAAAATTGCGCGGACGGAGGAGTATGAAATTTGGCACAGTTGAAGTTTATATAGAGAAGGAGGGGCAAATCCTAATATTTATATAAAATATGCATTAGAAATACATTAAATTAATGAAAAATCACGACACACACACAACCATGCATTTGACACACTCAGTCGAAGCGCGTAACTATGGTTACATATATCAATATATAATGACATATATCAGCAATATCTTACAATAACAGCAATAACTTTGGACGAATTTCTAGCACTAGGCGACCGCTAGTACTTATAATAACATAATATCAGCCCCTTATATAAAGTACCAATGTAAAGGCTGGCGTAGTGGAAGTGGTCGACTCACCGCTGCCACTGCGCTGAATGTTGTGTTCGATACCCACACGGTATACAATTTGAGTAATCCACAAATAGCTGTGCCGGGTCTGCTTGTTCTTTGTGTCCGTTTGTAAAGTCTTCCGTGACTAAGGAATTATTCATAATGCGCCTAAGTAAAAAGAAAAATATTTTTACTATTTGAATACCAAATTATGATATCATGTCGCACTGGTCGCCTTAGGAGGAGTCTATCCTCCAAAATAACACTATCGAAATATTAAGAAGGTGTTTATATAAGATCTAACCAGTTGCCAAAAATAATCACATGTTGCCATAAGACTTTTCCTAACTTAGGATAGTTGTTTTAAGTATTTAAGGGCTTATAACGATTCTATTGTAGGTATTATATAAGATATGTATTCTTTTCAGGTAGTGGAATACGAATTAAAAGAGAAGAAGTTCACAAAATGGCCGGGCGCGGCGCTGCCCTCGGAGTGGACGACCCGCAAGTCGTCCGTATTGTCTGTATGCGCGCATCGCACGCGCGACGCTGTCGTGTTCCAGGATGAAACCTCGCTATGGATCATGGAGAAGACTATACAGGTAATAACACCGAATCTGTGTGAATACAAAGATGGTCATCATTTAGGACCGTAATGTATATCTTGATAAATAAACTATGTCTCCTAACCCGGTCTATAAAAATATATGCTTATTTACGGTCGTGCTGAAAGGGTTATGGCAGTTTAAAACATTTTATTTATTTATTAAATAAACATTGCAACAAACGCATTACTAAAATAAACTTTTTATTTTCGGGTTCACGGAGATCACCCGAGTCAGCTGTCGTTTGAGTATCGACCAGAATGTACGATATTATTATCTACTAGCTGTTACCTGCGACTTCGTCCGCGTAGATTTTAACTAAAAAGTGTTTGTCTCCGCGGAACCCTATCTTTTTTCTAAAATCGAAGTTGTCTATGTTATTCCTTATAACATAAGCTATCTGCCAGTGAAAGTCCCGTCAAAATCGGTTCAGCCGTTTCGGAGATTACCCGGAACAAACAGACGGACAGACAGACCGACAAAATATTTAAAAATATATTATGTTTTCGTATAGGTACCTTATATACTTTCATATGCATTAGATAAAAAGCTGTTATTTTGACATTACAAACAGACACTTCAATTTTATTTATTTGTATAGATTTCAGACACATAAATTAATTTGTACAAAATGTAAAGAAATTTGTTGAATTTTATCAAACACTACAAAGGAGATGTTTCACTTTTGTATAGGACTCCGGCTATAACTTGTACATTTTCAGGAAACCTGGGAAATGTATCCCTAAATACATTTAGATAAGCAATTATTTATTAAGTTCTAGTATTTTCGTTGCGCAAAATATAATATAAAATGTTTGACGTTTGTCGTGTGGACTATCTATGACCAGACAAGTTGGTAGATGACATTTATACATAACCTAGAATGCTAGAATTGTCAGAAGTAAAAGAACTCTTGCTGGAATAATATTCACCAAAGAATTGATAATTCTTGTAAAAATGAAAGGAAAACGTATGAATTCAGGAAAGTGAATAAGAAACACCAATTCAGCATTGGAATATTTTTTATCAGTAAATATCAGACTGACAGCTAATGTCAAATATAAACAAAATGTTTCGTTCCGGAGTGCACCCTGCAATATCAGTATTATGTTAAATGAATATATTTTTTATATTGATTGTTTGTTGAAAATATGTGTATGATAGTTGAAATGAATAAATGATACTCTAAAACATATTTATTGTTGACATATATATTTATAATATTTACATTATTATATAGTACTTTCGTACAGTTTTCAATATGATTTATGAACGCATACAAAATTATATGACCGAGAACCACCGACATATTGAATATAATGGCAATAATATTATAAACTTATTGTTAAGCGCAAACGTAACATAATGTGTGTGTATGTTACATAATGTGTGTGTCATACACACATTATGTAACATTTTTGTAGTGTTTATGTAAGAAGAAATAAAGCAATATTATTATTATTTTGATAATGATCAAACATGACCACACCTTACTGATACATGCTGTATACAAAAATATGGCCAACAAGTTAGTACCTATATTGCCTTTAAAGTGAGAAGAGGCCTATATGAGAGTATTATAAGTATATGACCCGCTTGATGGATGATTCTAAAGGCGGCTGTACACATTGGGCCAAGGTAGTGGGCCAGAGTGTTGGGCCAACGTATAGAAATCTATTTGGCGGTATCAACATACCGTCAAGTAGGTCTCTACACGTTGGCCCAACACGCTGGCCCACTACCTTGGCCCAATGTGTACAGCCGCCTTAACAAAAACCAGCTCAGCAAATAAACCTGACAGACTAAATACCTATACAAAAATTAAATATACTATAGACATGCATTAAAATTTTTAGTTTGTTGATCTCTCGCTAAAACTCAGCCCAACTGCCATATTAATTTTACCTTGTATAAGATTACAGCCTAATAACTTTATGGGTTATAATTATGCGGGCGCTTGATAATCCGGCACTTTCGTTCTCATCACATGGCTTAATTAGACCATTTGCTAAAAATGTTTGCTGAAAACTTTAATTTCGAATATATAATGTTGTCCTTCTTTCAGGATGTGGTGGAACCGGTGGCTAAAAAGAAATCCAAAGCAGGCAGCAAAAACGTCGGCCTTAAAATTGTACCTATTAAGGTAAGATTTGATTAAACTTCAATAGCCGGAATCCAGACACTATGAAAAATCCATTGTGTCTGACCTCCAGGGGCTGAGCGTTGGCCAAGAGAGCTAGGTGGCGCACAACAATGGCATTGGCCACATGGCTACCTTCGTATGCGAAGGTAGCCATCTTCGTATTGTTATAGTACGCAAACAGTAATTATTACTTTTATAATAATAACAATCATTATTAGCATAAATGGGCATCAACAGATATAACAATCCCACTGTCCCATTAGCTTGTTTATTCCCTTTTTTTTTTCTTACACCTTGGGGAATGCATTGCCGCATACCCCTCCGCGGGGGCGCGCGGAGAGGTTATGTCGGACTCAGCGGGGTAAAAGAGAAAGATGGTAATTATGATAATGGACCTCCCGGAATACCGACTAAACCTACCACGGTGTTCCTCGTCAAAACCGCAATCGGCAGGGCCGCGCGAATCACTTTCACATGCGGTCGCGACCACGCCGAGGTTTCGGCCCACCGCATGAAACGGCAGGCCACTACACAACAAGACTAGGCTTTGGTCACCACCAGATTTAAGCCCTACTGTCTCCCCTTGTGGGGAAAGGACACACGATACAGAGGCGCGCGTGGTAACACGCACGCCGCCTCTCGGGCCCGGTGCTGATCGGGTGGCGGGCAGGCCCACGAAGCCCACCACCCCCAGGTCAAACCTCAGGGTGGCTGGAGGTCATCTCGCGCTCTACGGTGCCCGGTTCTGCGGTTGGGGAGAGGGTTTAAGCGCTCCCTCTCTCGCTCCGCCGCCTCCTTGATGGACATGACTTCCTCACAGAAGGAGGCGACGACGTTCCACGACCTCTCGCTTCGGACCATAGATTGAACCACGGCCGGGAGCGAGAGGGCAACCATACCGACTGCCGCGATCAACTCACGGCGCTGCGATGCCCAGGCGGGGCAATCCGCCAAAGTGTGCAGCGCCGTGTCCGCAACAGCTTGTTTATTCCCTAAGCTAAGCCGTGACTTATCTCTATAGCATAATCATTACGAAATTATCCTCAAAAGAAACTCCAAGCAACAGTGAATATAAATAAAACATAGAAGCAGTTCTTTCATACCAACCTCAGTTTATTATTGACACAATAACTAAAATCCATTGATGTAATCATCCGTTAATATCGCGACACGGCATAGTTTTATTAAGCCCCGCCTACTTTGTGTAGATTTCGTGGAGCCATTTTTTAGGGACAAGAATACTTCCATGTTTTAATTTCGTCCACTGCCAAGTACCTAATAAAACTTCTCATAACTCGTTGCACGGGTTTAATTTGTAGAGTTACATGCTTTGAAAAAAATATGCCTAGTCCATCCAATAGTGTAGGTATATTTTTAATGATATTCTTATTACCTTAATATTGAAACTCAATCTAGAGCTCAGGATTTTCTGCATCAAATGTCGCATTACCCGAGTTTTTGGGAATGCATCTGTTAATGGTATTTGGCAGTTTGGTAATAATTATTAGTGACTTTATGTTTATTTCCAGTATTTGGCTGATTTCCACTGGCTAGACGACGACGAAGCAGTGACATTGGAAATGCTGCCGGAAAACATAGTCTCCCAATTACCGCCCATAGCTGCTATCAAGAGACACGGGCATATATGAGATAAATAAATAAAATATGAATATAAACATTTTGGTTTTATTTATAGATCAAAAATACAGTCAGCATTGGCTTGTTTTATTTTATATTTTACATTAGGTACTTTTTACATCATTTTGTGACAAGTGGTAATGCGAAGAAATAATAAATTTCATAACGTCTACTTACTTTTAAACACAAGATAAGTTAATAGCAGCATTCAGATACAATGATTGAACTATTGTGTGCTAAAAACATAATGTTGGTCACTAGAACACAGACACGCGATCTAGTAGCCATTAGAGAGCCTAGAATTTTATAGAACCGTTGCATACGTAAATGCGTTACGTCGTGGTTGCTCACAATAACTGTGCGAATCTTTCAATTCAGAGTCACGTGAACATTTGCAAGTCGCACCTGTTCTTCGAAAATGCTTAGGTTAGTTTGTGACTAGTGTCTTCTCTTCGCCATTATCTGTTCGACTGTGTTGAATCTTTGCAACGAAACATTGTAATTTTCCATTGTTTTCAAAACAAGTATAATATCGACTACAATATACAAAATGACTGCTGGCATGCCTGCTGTAAAGCAAATGGCAATCTAAAATTGCAATTACGAATAAATGTATGTTAAAATTCGTTAGAAAATTTCTCACTATCATGTAAGCCATGATTTATTTGAAATTGTGTTAGTATAAGGTTTATAAAAAGTTTAAAGAGAAGTGTGAAATCCTACAAGCTATTGTTAACAAGATCTGTCTGGGTTAGGTAACCACCGGGACGTTTAAGTAAAAAAGAGAAAGCATTTATAAAGTGCATTTATAAAAAGGGACATTGCAGATATTTAACTGTCGTTGTGAAACTTTACAGATAGAGATGTGTTATACGGAGCGGAGTTATGTTGATTTAATTTATGTGGTGATGATTTCAGTTAAGATGTTTTTGTAAAATTAGCAAACTAGTGTACTTATATGGATAATAACATTTTTAACAAAAGTAATGATTCCATTTGCTTTATATATTTTTTGCAGTTGTATATGACGTACCTACGTCCGTCGTCTCTGCAGTTGAATAAGTCCGCATAATCATGTTGATGACGTCATAATTTCTGCATCCTCATCTGCGAATGATGATTTCAATATAGGTACCCGCATCATATCTACACATGATGACATTCATAAATACGCATCTCATCTGCAGTCGACACAGAAATATTAATAATTAAAATTTCTGTGGCAGACGATGATGTCATCAATTCGCATCCTCGTGCATGATGACGTCAACATATCCGCACTCGCAGAATAAAATCTGCATCCGTAACGGATCTTATAAAATGTATTATGATTGTATTTGTTCCGTATCTTGTAGCGCTCGCTGCAGGTTCTCCCAGCCGAGTGGTGATACGGTGAGCTGGTGGGGTCGCGCCCACATCTCATCCGTCACCTCGCACCGGGCCGGCGGCAGCTTGTATGATATCGGGTCGCCATCGACGCTCCTGCAACATTGTAGTATACATGTATTTAAATGTTTTATTGGCAAGATAGTGGATTCGGTGTAAAATAATTCACAGGTACCTACATTTAATAAACAGGTATCTTTTGTTCTTAATAATATAGTAACTTAATCCATCTTGCTATAATGATTATAAACGAGATGGGTGAAAAAACTCAGGATTCAACTTCTTCGTTTTCATGTGACCTTGTGACCCCTATATATCGGGGGTCTTTTGACCCACAAGGCCCATATTGAAACTGGACCGAGGTATGACCCCAAGGTGTCTGCACACCAAGTTACAACTCAATCGGTCAAGTGGTTCCGGAGTTATGCCGGTGACTAACACACACACATAGTGTTTTCATTAACCTCTGAAGAAGACTCGGAGGTTAATAAATCACTAGCATTGTTGTCCCTTTAGCTAGATAGACAGACAAGATAATATATTATGTTTATGTTAGGATTAGATGTGCAGTGTACGACAGTAGTGGAATAAATGGGTTACGATCTCACGACTTCTCGCTCGCAAGTCTAATGCCTTATCCACTGTTCTACTGCAGCAAATACACTTCGACATATTATATTATATAAGAAGTTAATCCTCGACTTCTTACTATGACGATACAGTAATTCTTTATCTATTTCGGTTGAAGAAGATAATAATAATAATATCTACACTACGATTTCGTTCGTAATCATCATCTATTATTATCCAAATTGACAAGTTTTTCAATTTGAAACATAGTATTTTAATAAGATAGGTTATAGATAATAAATTATGAACGTATACCTATGCAATTTTTGTATAGGCGATCGGCGATATTGAGGCAGTATCGCAATAGCGGTACTTTTATATAAGTGCAAAAGCCTACTATGAATTGTAAATGCAGAAGTGTTGGGCCAACTATTCCTGATATTCATACCATGGAATATATGAAGTAAAGTTTTGATTGTCCTGAACACAACCATGAATGGATCCGAACAACTGAGGAATGTCATTTTGAAAAACTGAAGTTCGGAGAAACTGCGTGATAGGATATTTTTTATATTATCTCAGTACGAAGTTTGTTTTTGTTGCCTAATAGTAAGCGAAAACCGTGGCTCATACACATGCCTATGTTTTCTTAGCATTACAGAAGCAATGTCAAAAAAACAACCAAGTCGCTGCCTACAGGAAGGAAAAGGGGAATGGAGCAGGATGGGGTTGAGAAGGGAAGGGTGATTGGGCCTCAGGCGCTATCAATCACCGAACGAAACATAACAGATACTGTTATTTTACGTCTATCTTCTGTGAGAGGGTGGTACTTCCGTGGTCGAGCCGGCCCATTCATGCTGTAACCAGCGTGACCCTACCACTCAATATACCGGATAGACATTCTCTCAGCCGGCCTACTGTAAGCTTGCCTCTATAAATGCACGATCGGAAATATACAATAGTTTATTATAATTATTCAATCTTCCTGAGTAGGTATGCGTTCGGTGTACTTTGGTGTGTTCGTTCTTTCACGATATGCAGGTGAATCTATATCATAATGAAGATATTATTTGATTAGGTATACGCGGATATTATAAATCAGGCTACGCCCTAAAGGAGCATAGAGGGGAACAATATGGATTTCAGTTGCATTATAATTGCAGCAACGCGATTACGCAATTCTGCTCTACGTTCGATTTCGCAATGAAAATCTCAGCTTTGATTTAGAGCTCTGACATTTAATTGCGGTGCGAGAATTGCGCCTATTGGCGACTGTACCGCGATTACGCGACCTTACGTTAGACTGCGGACTGCGGCTGAATCGCGTTAAAGCAACAGTAGTACAATTGATCGCGGTGCTAAAATCGCACATACTGGCCATTACCTATGACACGTATATGCGACTCTACATTCGACTGCGGTATTAAAATCGCGTGTTCTGTCTATTTTATCGCGTTAAAGTGGAACTGTAAATTCGATCGCGTTGGTAAAATCGCAATTACTGTATCGGGTTTACGCGACTTTAGGTTCGATAAGGTACAATGTATTTAATGTTTTTGCTTTACACTTTTATAAATACCTAGGTCACTTTGTTTCTTCACGTTGATAGATCAATATCAATGTAGAACAACTTATTGTTTCTAAAAACAACAACCGAAAGGTGTTCGTCACCGAAATTACTTAAAGTTTATATTATGTACCTAGTCTTTAATATCCTTAGAAAAATAGATCACACTTTTTGCCACATGCCACACAGTTAGATACCTGTTATATAAACGAGTATATCTTACTAAGTATACCTTGAGTACGTACCCTAAGAACACAATCGTCTGCTTGTAAGGGTCGTAAATTTGTCCGTGCATTAATGGTGGGCGGAGCGGGTAATCTCGCCCGGTTTTCACCAGACGTCCGTAACGTTCCAGAGGACAAAGTGCACGGCGACCGATCATGGCTGAAAAGTTTAAATCTCATGTAACTTTTAATTAAAATTAAAAAAAATAGACCAGTGTTTTAATTGGCTGAACGAAAAAGAGAAAATAGAATTGTTTTTTATGTAGGTAAAATTAGCCCAGTTGTTAAAATAGTTTTGCCCGTTATTAAAATATTTAACCTCGTCGGTTCACGAGTGATTAGCATAGGCAGACACAGCGAAGTATGCAGTTAAATATTAAGCAATTACTTCATTAAAATAATTAGGTAAGAAATATTTACACCTAAGTAAGTATGGGTCCATTATATAAATTTATAATTCTATGACAATTATATTGTAGCCACCATATATTCGATTCATATAGCCGATTTCAACTAGGTTGAAACCAAACCTTGATAGAAAATAAAGATACATTGGAAAATATATTTAGTTATTAATTATTTTAGAGATAATTTAAGACTGCCTTATTGGATGCCGTTGCTCATTATGTTTACGGCGATTCCCGAATTATGTGAACTGTTATGAGGTTTCTCTCTTTCTTCTCTATTCTCTATCAGGAAATTTTTCGTAGCTATATAAAAATGGCATTATTGGCGCAATTTGGATATAAAATACCTTATAAGTAATAGCTACACCTCCGAGAGTACACTACGCAGGAACGTATCAGATACTTATATTTCAAAAACGAATCGTTGACACTGCGAACAATAAAAGACGTAGGTAACGAGAAAATTTATTTAAACAATATTTATATTTTTGGAATACCGGGCACAGAAAGGATAAGTGGTTCGCAGTTTTGCTAAATGTTTATCGATGCGTCTCGCAATTTTCACTAACAGTGTAATGTCTTGTCTTCATAATATAATATGTATGTATAATGTTTGCGGTCAACCACATAAATAGCTAACAATGAACAACATTCTGAAGAACTTTTTATGAATTCAAATTTGTTAAACGTAATTAAGTGAATTATTCTTTACTACTTAAATAGTTAGAATTTAATAAAATTTTATTACGATCACTGCTGTAAGGAAAAGAATGATCATTATTTTGTATGATAAAGCAATTTAATATATCGTAAATGATTTCTAACTTAGGTCGGTGACTCTATCTTAACGGGAATAAGCAGTGCATAGTATTCTAACTAATATTATAAATGCGAATGTAATTTTTTTTCTATTTTCGTTTTGCTTTCACGTTTCAACTATTCGACGGATCGTCATGAAATTGAAACTTAAATGCGGATCGACTGTTCGTATCGTCAAACACATTTATTCCGATATTCTACTGAATTTCAGTAAGTAACCTCTTAATTGTTTTATACCCTTTATGGAGCAGTCCAAGCAACGGGGTACTGTCATTTTAAAAGAAAGGAAACCCGAAGAAACTTCTTTGTAAGTTTTTTTGATCGGGCCGACGTATCGAATAGATATTTTCATGGTAGAGTATGTTCGTTCCCGAGGTGTAGAAATTTATTAACAAAATACGAGCGAAGTCGCGGGCAAAATCTGGTTACAAATAAACGGAACCAAACTAATGGCGGTATATTACCTGCGGAAGTGAGCGGTAAAGGTGTCGGCGAGGGGTCCACGATCACAGGGTACTGCTTCGGTTCAGGCTGACTGCTGTGGTACTGTACCGCGGCGCGGTATTCCTCCACTGTCATACCTAGTATAATACAGGAAAATGCATATTGGTAGAAATCTTTTTATAACATTGTCTTACGTTTAAGGGAATGTTCATTTGTTCCGCATTCGCCCCTACATTACGTCCCACATTCCAAAATGTTCCTCATTCGCCCCTCTTTTTTAATTATTCCTTTTTCGTCCTACATTTTTGTGCATATGGTTAGGAAAACCAAAACATGGTTAAAATTATATAAAATCTTATTGTTGTCGGGCTCGTGATGTCATGCAGTCATAAGCCCAAAGTTTTGCCGCGAGAACAACGAGGTACCTAGTGTAAACAATTTTTCGGCAGACGGTAGGTACAATAAAAATTCTATACAGAAAAAGACAGGGTCAGAGAAGGAACATAATTTAGGACGAATAAGGAATTACGTTAAGAAATTAATATTTATTTTAATTTCGGTACTTATGAGAAACAATTTTTGGGGCGAATGCGGATTTTTACATTCGGTGCGAAATATGAGGGGCGAATGCGGAATAAACCGGAATGTTACACATTGAAATTCAACTATTGCTCAAGGACGTTATCGCGGCTTATGTGAAAAATAAAAACACAGATTTTAGATAATTTTAACAATAAATTAGTATTTCTTATTTAAATTACCCGAGATCAAATTCGTATACAGTAGATTGATTTTAATATAGAAACATTCGTTTCAGTTAAGCACAGTGTTTACCTACTGTTCTTAACCTCTGATTAGTCCTTAGCATTTCAATTCTCATAGTAAACAAATACCTACACATTGGAAATACATTAATATCATCTCTCCTTGTGATATAGAACGATTTGTAAAATATGCTTATTCATAACTTGAATTAATATAGCCTTTACGCAGTTTTGCAGCGAGCAGTTCTTTGCCCGCTTGACTACAGGAAAATGACTACAATATTGTCGTAATGTTCCAGTAGTCAAGCCGGCTGTAATTATCGTAATTCCTGTGGTAAAAGCGATTATTTTTCTATGGTAAAACCGTTTGCATTGGTAAGTACCAATCGCTATCTGTAACAGTCTTTGAAACTATCAACTGCTATGTGTAGATTCTAGTCAGGCTATCTCGACGATATTGCTCACGCATAATATTAAATTTGCAAACAATAAGGCATTGAAAGGGTTAGATAACCTCGTTTATAAATTAGGTTTAACCTTTAAACGCTATTGTGGTCACCTAATAGATTTTCATTTGTTTCTGCTGCACGGCATTCACCGAGTCAATAATAATTCAGTCAAAATCTTTTTTAGTATTTCCTAATACTTGGAACAAACACTGTTTCCCAGGGCTCGGTTCACACGCTATCTGCCACACATTTTTTAAGAGTATTTATTAGTGTTCTGTAGATGTCATTAACGGTCTTCTTGCTTGATTACGACGTGTGAACATTTTACGTTGTATGTACGACTATTATTCGGTAAGATTTATCCTGTAAAAACAGGCAGCGTGTTGATGTGTGAAGCCAGCCGTATGGAACTGCAACTAACGAATAAAAAGCCCTTCATTTTTCCTCCAGCGTCATAGTAGCGTTTGTTACGTAACTATTTTTGTTTGTGGACTAATTTCTTATCACTTATGCTTTTAAAACTGTTTAAGTGTGACTTGGTCTCCCAGCAGGTTCGGAAAGGTTTTAGAAAATTATGTTAAAAATTATAGTTGTAGATATTATGATCATCATTGTCAGCCCACATCAACCCGCTGCTAAACATAAGTATCTTCTTATTGTAGAAACAACTGTCATGTAACACAATCGAATCGCTGCCAACATATGAGTCGGCAAGACTACGACGCCGTTTTTCTTATATTTTTAATAAGTTAAGTCGGCTTAATAATAAATTCCTATGTCGCAGGTAAGTTCTCAGATATTGACACTGCGTATACAAAGAATATCCAGAATCAGAACAAGTATTTCTAGACAACTTTTTGTCCTGTCTAGATCGAATTCACAACACTCAGCGCAGTAACAGTAGCGAGAATATCAGAATGATGGAACCAATCTATTCGAAGCTCGTTCGAAGCTAGTAATTAATGGGAAATTATAATAACTCTGGCCAGGATGGATATAACGGCGAGTAATGCGGATGGGTCGCCTTAAATTATCCGCAGTATTAATGGCCTGAGGCACCCTGCAGCCTCATCCCTGACTAAATTGTTTTATAAACTAGATCATATAGTAATATTTAATCCTACAGATACCTATTTTCTGCGCTTCTTCTTCTTGAATCTCCCGAATTTTGCTGTAGAAGTACCATCTTTGGGGCCACAATCTGGCCGCTGAGTTGTTTTTACGAACTACCGAGTTTCTGTAAAATTTATATCTTTATAATAATATATATTCTATTTACTTAATTTGTTTAATTACTGGTCATTATATCGTCTGGCTTTATTTTTTCATTCAATTTTAATAATCAAGAGGTGATTATTATATAAATAATAATATACCCATGGCTAGAAATATGAAGTGGCAGAAAGTATTAAAGACAGGCTTTACCAAATGCTTGGACATCCAAGTTAACTGGACCCCGTGTAAATATTTTAGTCGTTTCTTAGCCTTTACTATTTAGTCAAAGTAATAGCTTACCAAATAATTCCATAGATCATGATACTATGTGTAAACATCATGTTAGCATGTCAAATATAGGTAAGTTACATTTACATCCTAATGAAAAATTTCTGTCGTAGGTTTATATTCAAGACATCAAATAAAATAATAATGATTTTTTACAGTGAATACAAGTTGAAGAGTTAATAATTTGACGTTTTTATGACGGTAGTACCTATCTACCTTTTCTTTTCGCCAACCTCCTAGCTCACTGACTATTATATGATCGTAACTATCTGGCAGTGGTATAAAATTTACTTCAGAATCAATTGCAATTTGCGAAGAAAACTACGCCGGCTCAAAGTATATTATTATATACAGGTTTTCAATTAACTCTATCTAAACATTCATTGAAAGATTATAGCGTCTACGGTAAGTAAATGCTTCGAATGTAAAAACTCACAGTATTCCTTGAGCTTTCACAGGATCCGTAGAAGGTTCGCGACGCCCTCCTATATTAGCGGGTGCTGATGCTGCATTCTCCATTATTCTAGCTGACTATTAAGCCAAAGAAAATTCCTCTACAGTGGACTATGCCCTAACAAAAACGAAAATCTACTAGCCAAACAATCACTTCCACTTCGTCCCCTCGTGCTGAATGTTGCTCGGGCGATGGATCTAATCGATCAAGCAATAAAAAAGGAATAAATAATTTACAGCCAAAAGTCATGGTTAAGGATCCTTTGAATTTTAATATCATGCAATCAAGAACATTAGTTCCACGATATTACCTTGTTTTAGTTGGTTCGAAATAGTAGAAACTTTGTTTGAGATTGTACGTGTACATTCGAGGGGAAAACGTTATACTTATTACTTCGTAGCCTAGTTTAAGTTCACAGTATTAGGTGTGTTAATACTGAACAGCTATGGAGGTATGCGTACCTACTTGTTTAGCTAATCGAATAACGTATGAAATCCTTTGAATATTAACTAAGTTGATTTCGCAGCTGAGAGTAACGAAGCATTTTGTTGAAACTTCAGTCGACATTCTGTTCTAATTAAACAGTAAGTAAGCAGTGAATATGTCGCCGTGGTTATATTTTCAGTGTAGAACAACGTCAATTACAAATTCAAAGTTTCGTTGCCGACGTGTTGCGTCGAGCGCGACGATGTCGGTAGGGACGTCTAGACCAGACAGCCTATAAAGTTTCTCAAGCATATTACTTTTATTTACCTACAGTATTTTATAATAGAAAAGCTTGTTTTCTTCGAGGAGGTCAAACGAAATGACCTACACAGTCTTTAGTACACGTTTACTACATAATAGAAATATCTCCTGGTGGCGATTTATTTAAATATGTAAGTAACTATCTGTACTTAATAGAAAAATTCGATAAAACCAGTTTAAATTGTCATGCTGTTCATGTCGTTTTAATATAAACAAAGATTCATGACTATTACGTGCAAGTGACTCATTCAAGTTTCATATTTTTCAACCTTAGGTATTGTTCATTTGTTATGGATCGCAACTGTGGTTTAAAGTAAAATCATTCAGAGTGTTTGTAGGCTTAAAAGGTTCGTGTAGCAATTGCACAAGTGTGCGTACACCTAGACCGTCGCGATAGCCTGGACAGACAGACAAAGGGCGACGGAAGGGCAGACGGTTTGCACTGCGAACGACTTACTTTGTTCGTAATGTTTTGCTATAGAAAAGTAAACAATGAAATATTTATTTAGAAAATTATGAAGAATTTATATCGAGCCGCGAGTTGGTTTCTTAGAAAGTATACCTAGCTACCTTTTATTTGAAGAATAATATTGCGGTTTATTTATTGTATCATCTTCACGTAGATTAATTTTTAAATTGATGATAGATTACAGAATTAATTTACAGAAAATAAAGAGAGAGGTAGACCTCATTTGCTGTGCTCATTTGCATACTTAATTTGTGTATTATTCGAAGTTGTCTGGCGGTTTAGATGCATCCTTCCGATCCCATGCCAGGATGCGGGTCTAACAGGGAAGAAATGCATATTAATATCATGTTGCATATTCAAAAGTTACTAGTTTAGAATATGGATTAGCTTTTCTGTTTATTTGTTAAACACACATCCTTGTACATTCCCGAAGAGATATGCGTTGCTGGAGAAAATTGCCCTACGTTATAAAGAGGGAGCCTAGTGTCATCTACCGAGAGTACATACGGAACCTCATGATCTCAAGCAACCAGAGATAAGCTCACTTGTACTATGGGCGAAGTAAGTAAGTCATTTATAATATTTCCGCTACTAACATGTTAAGATTAAGAATACCAGACACAATTAAAAACCTATATTGTCTGGCCGCCGGTGTTCCGCAGCAAATCACTATGGTAAGCATAATCCAAATGCCTATGTTATAGTGTTTAACTAAATATGATTTAATTTATTACTAACTTTTTACTTTTCTACTAGACGTAGTAACATACGTTATCTACAGAATATTCTATAATTAATTTACCAGTCATAATAATATTATTAGATATATGATTCAAGTTGCACATCAAAGTGTCAATAGATAAGATGAATCATTCTAACTAAGTGAAATAGGCAATCAATCGAAAGGTTTTGTATTAATATATCGGCGAATTATATTATTAAAACGAACACGTCTATAATTCTATTCAATATTATGATTTGAATACAATTAGTTGGAAACAGATTTAGTAAATGTACACGCAGCTGACCTGTGCGACCTTCTGTCAAAGTTAACACTATGTATACCTACGTAGTGTTAATGTGTAGAGAGTCAAGCTTGTGTTAAACGAAGTCTAGACGCTATTAGTAACACATATTAGACCGATATACACGTTTCAGATAAATCATAAAACGTTTGAACATATTTTTCAGTATTGAGAGCGTCTAGCCGTATGATGGCATTGATGGCCCTATATTTTTCGACCCAGACGGCTTATTATCTAATCAGTCGTAATATTAGTACTGTCTTGAACAATTACATATAATATATAAAGATATGAAACGTCCTTTGTTTGACCGTTGCAATAACATTTGCTAATTATAATGTTTGCTTAGGTATCACAACGTAATTGCATGTAATTGTTTGGTTTTTGTTAAGTACATCAGAAAGGTGATTTCGCTGTGGGTTTGGTATGTATCTATACAAACTCGCCTCTTAAGTACTTTGCTTACCACGAGTTAGTGGTGTTATACGTAGGTACTTTGCCTGAGTTTCTGCACACATACAGCCTTACATATGGCATTACCTTGGAGCAGAAAAATGTCACATAAAGTTGATTCCTCTGAGTACTACTTCTGAGAAATGCTTCCATTTTACTAAGATATTATGACATCATAAACAGTTCAACGGAACCCATCTATAAGCGAATATGAGCAGGTATTATTTTATAACGCTATAAACTCGCAACCGGAAACTATCACGTCTGGCCGATGTGTCAGACGATGTCTAGCCATTATTGTTATACCAACTAGTCATATTTATTCTTTCAATGTTGTCCATACGGCTTACATTCCCCAAGAATAAACAGTAATGTTTGCGTAAACTCTTGCTAGACCATAAGAAATACTTGGTCTAGTTTAAATCTCGAACAAGCTATTTCGCCTGTTTCTGTGTTGAAAATCTAAGTTTGTGTGTGTGACCCAATTCCGCATACAGCGACACTGAAGGGTCGTGAAAGGAAAGGGCCCGTTGCGTAGGTACCTATCTAACCTCTGCGAGCGTCCGCCCCCGCGTCTAGACGCTAGTTCAATATAAACATAGACTGTATACCGCTGCACGCAACTTGCTGATCGCTCTTATACGTGGCTTTTCGCAATACTCTCTAATTAAAAAATGCTGAATTAAAGATGCCATTCCAATTTATTTATTCGAACTTTATAGTCGAATTGAAAGCCTTACGCCGCGACCCGTTTAACTTTGACATTATTTATGCGTGTACAATTTGCCTACGTAACTAGTCTGCAATTTCAAGCAAGCTTAAATTAACGTTATTTCAAAGGTATTTCTATTTTTCAAACGAAAGAGCTACTTACAGTTAAGTCCTTGATTCCATGCGTCATACTTGTACCTATATGTCAAAACATTAACATGTTGCTCACAAATGTTTGTACTCAGTTTTTGTGTCGATGTGTCTGGGCTAGATAGTCGGACTTTATATTGAGCATTTTTTACTGTGTTTGTCTGGTGCAGACATCGTAGGTATATAACATTGTAGATACTTATTGATATCTACCATTCGTCACAGCTGTAATCCTTCTAATACGATCTATGCGCTATTAAAATATATTGTCGTTAACTATTGGACGTAGTCTCGTGACTCTCGTGAATAATTACATTTTTAAATCACAAACTTTCTCCAATCAATGAATAATGGTACCAGTGTGAGGGATAGGTACTATTCTAAGATTTTGATTTTGATCTAAAGAATTATTTTAGCATTGTTTGTTGTTAAAATCAGAGGCACTATTAACAACAACAAAGTTATATCCCTGGTGTTGAAACTGGTCTGTTGGTGTGGCTACGGTAATCGCTTACCATCACCCCGGGTGATGGTAAGCGCTAACGCTAGCACTTTAGACCCATTACCACCTATTGAAAAAAAAAAAACTCGCAATTTACTAACATCTTCCTAACTGTACTTGTTTATAAGTCCACTTACTGTGGAACTGCAAGTTATTTGGCAAATCCGATGACGACTTTTCCGAATGACTCCTATGTCAAATGTTTATTGATAAAGATAGGTTTTGCTGGAATCGAATAGCTAAGTAGAAGGTACAAATGAACAGCAACAAAGGGGTGCGTTTCTAGTGCACACGCAAGGAGTGCGGGGGCGGTAGGCCGTCTAGACGATCGCGCTGGCCACCGCCGCCGCCGCCGCGCGCCCGCGCCGCCCGCGCCGCCCGCGCCGCGCCTGTCTGCCTCCTGCCTACACGACACTAATTAATATTACCGTCTATTCCACAAGTGTGTACTGTGCTCGCTAATTGCCCTTAAGCCTTCGATTAAGTACGTCTACCTATCTACCTATAGCTACCTACTAAACGCTACCAATGGCAATTTAATGAACCAATTATTATTCACGGGATCTGGATCTAAAGCAGGCCTCTTTTTGAATTTCTTTGCCTAAATGTAGGTACATATTCTAGTTTACCTACGCTTAGAAAATTACAACAAAGGGTAGTAATTAACTAATTATACACACTGACACGATCATTGTTATTTAAATATTTACAATTACTTTATTTACTTATTTTTAATTAAATATTATTGAGTAACAATGTATGTTACTTTATAATGCTGAGTGGTAAATTCAATAATTCGCAGTGAAAGATGTCGATAAGTACGAATTGATAATATTAGATAGTTGCGAGAACTCGCAGTCGTCTAGGATCTAGTTGGCTAGACGGTCCAGAATGCATTTAGTTGTAAAAGGCAACGAGGCCTTCGCTTCACCTCCAGACGCTCGGCACGCTTCGTCTGTTGTCCTCCGTCACTTGCTAGGTGCTCACTCGCCGTCTAGACTAGACAAACAGCTATCGCTGACTTTACGTCGCCTAATCTGCACACAAAAACGAAAAGGTATAACGGATATCATTGGTGGCAAAAATAAAATTAGACTTTTCACCTGACACTGATTACGTTTTTACCGACTGTTATGAGTCAATTAAATAGCAGTAGGTGTATCAGAATTTAAAGCTCTTGTTATTTTGGCTATAACGTATCTAACTTAATTGTAGATATACTTCTTTTTCTTCTTTTCGTGTGGTTAGTGGCTAACCTGTTGTCAAGAGTTGTTCAAGCCGCCCGTAAGCCTCTGACATGGCTGGTATACTATTATTAGTGTTAAGGTTCTTTAGGTCAAACTAGTAGGTGTAAATTAATTTTAATCAAACTAATTATACCTAGGCTTAATTGTTTTTTAGGAACGTAGTGAGGAGCGATTATAAGAACAAAGATTAGGTTTTGGGTAATCATGACGAAAACCAGTTGGAGGTGAAGAGAGAAAAGGAGTTGAAACTAGTATGACTTCGAAATGGATTGTGTCGATAACAAATACGCTAATACATTGACATTTAGATCACACTCGTTATCTTAATGCGAAAGAAGTACTTATTGAAAGCGCAAATCAATCGAAAAATAACAAAAGTGGATAACATTGTTCCTTTCTAACGAATATTAAGTACAGAGTTATTTATAAGTCTGTTCGCAAGTGTAATTGTGCCAGTTTTTGATGAAATAGTGGAAACTGCTTCAACCCTGCGGCAGAACATAGCTTTTTAGAACGTAACCGGTATCACAGGTAAAAGTTAAAGGCTTTTTAATATAATCTACAAATTAAGTGTTTTGTGAAATTGATGTAGGTACGTGGAGTTATATTCCAAGGGGGTTCTGGCACTTGAACAGCGTTGGCCCACATACAACCTTAGAATTTTCAGTTACAACCTAATATTCTGAGGTGAGCTCCAGACTTTTCTGATTTGGGAACAGTCCACCTGGCCACGCCTTAATATGCGCCTGTAATGCTAAACTTCTAAACTTATAAAAGATAATAAAATCTCTATTCCAAATGTCTACCCGAATATAAGATAGTAAGATATTAGGTCAGTCAAATATGAATGTCATATAGAAGAATTGAAGCTATTGATCAGGATTCGAGTGGCGTCCCGAGGGTATTCGTACGAGGGCTGGTGAGGCGTGCGGTATGTCGATATGCGTTCCTTCAATAAGTGCACGTCGGGCGCCGTCACCGCCGCGGGCCGCGGTGGCAGTGCATTGCGTCTCGATTCACCTCTAGACATGTCTCCTTCAGCACGCGCTGGCGAGCGCACTGTCTAGTCTAGACGAATTGCATTATGTAAATTTATATATTTATATAGCTAGACGCCTATATTCTACAACGATTATACTTTTACTATAATCAATTGTATTTTATACGTTTATCTATACTAATATTATAAAGCTGAAGAGTTTCTTTGTTTGTTTGTTTGAACGCGCTAATCTCAGGAACTGCTGGTTTGATTTAAAAATTCTTTTAGTGTTGGATAGCCTATTTATCGAGGAAGGCTATAGGCTATATAACATCACGCTACGACCCACGGGGACGGCGCAGTAACGATAAACGCGGGTGAAACCGCGGGAACATCTAGTATAAAATACGATGTGGAAACGAAAGTTTGTTATTATATGTAGTATTTAGAATGCAAGAGTGCTCAGACGGAATAATCGTTGATTGTAAATTTTAATTAGTATGGGTTGAGATATCCAGGGATTATTATTTGAATGTACAACAAAACAAATTATTGTATATAAAAATGTCTTATTTTTCGTAAATCTAATTAGCTATGAATTCTGGTACTTTGATATTGAAAGATTCAAATGTCGAACATAAAATATTTTTGTTGCCAATTATTAGTTAATAGTACGAATAAGCTGGCCGGAGACCAGCGTTACAGTAACAACACTTTTACTTTGTGTGAGAGTCGGTGGCACCACCTTACACATCCTATTATCACATCTTCAATTCTATTCCTTAGATCAGCTTGAAGGCTTTTCTTATCGTAGTAATGCATGCGATTATAGGTTACGATACACGATTTCCGCCAGGTTTGTAAGCTGGTTTCTCTCATTTGCAGTATAAAAGATATTCACAAATCTTAGGGTAAGATTTGTGATATCGACATATATTTGTTGCTCTTGTGTCATTAATAGTTTAATTGAATGTTTCTATTTTCGAAAATAGAAACATTCAATTAATCTATTAAGTCGCAGCGGCACACCACATCTAGCTTACCAGGAATTGGCCTAGCAATCCAGAAATAAGTTCGTCGTATCGGCACTTTTCAAATCCATATATCCAATCATACATAGGAATATTTTTATCATCTATAAACGTAGGAATATTTTTCTTTAGGCGTTAAAAACCATATTTTATTATATCAATATGACCACACCTGATAGTTACACGCTGTATATTCGAATCCCGGTATCTCACAATTGGCCCAAAACGTACCCAAGCAGCACGGAACAAACAAGGCAGACATTTCGTATCGCTTTTTACTAACTCGCCTTATTTTTGTCTGTTTGTGTCTGGCCGGTACTCATTTTGCAATCGATTTTCAATTAACTTATCGAATAACTGTGCTTGAGGTTATAAGTAATGTATATAATAACGAATTTCTGCTTTTTAGTCTTGTGTTAAACAAGACTAAAAAGCAGAAATACGTTATTTAAATTCTTCGGGACCGCGATGGTAGTGTACATGTGACACTTGTATGTTAGATCTTGGTTAGGTCTCTGCTTCGGATCCTGGATTGGGCGTGCACTATGCCCAATCCAGGCCATAGGCCTCGCCCATTTTACGCCACAACATACAAATCATACAAATGTTTGCTTGGCTAGGAAACATTTTTTTTATACATGTTTAAAATTGTGATAAGTATATACATTTCTTTTTTAATTTGAATTATTTCTGCCACGGTTCGGTTGGACTGTGATTCAGTGGAACTATAAAAAATATAGATATATAGGGTTAATTATTTTTAACCCGTTTTTAATATTTAATCTTTATTTACATTTTATATCGTTAGTTTGGTTCGTTAATAATGAATAATTTTTATGTTAAAGTCAAGTCAAAATCAGTAAGTTATTTTGAGGTCAATCACCCTCTTTCCCCCTTCCCGCTCCTTCTCCTTCCCACTTCCTTTTCTAAAGGGTCGGCAACGTGCAAGTTTCTGATGACCCCTTACCATTAGGTGGGCCGTATGCTTGTTTGCCACCTTAAGAGTATAAAAAAAGAAAAAAAAAATTGTAATCGAATAAAATAAACTGCAATTTCTATAATAAGGGCAGTTGCGCTGTTTACTGATAAAATTAATCTGAAACGCGATATGACTTCATTCGTACTAAGATTCATTGAAGACCCGCTAATGAATATACGAGTTGATAATCTTTGTTTAGATTTTAAGCCATAGTGGCTTTATCTCAATAAAGAGAAAAAAAAGAAAATACGTAGCAGGTACGGTTTAATTCTATAAAGTTAAATACATAATTGAAATCTGATAAGAGTATAGTAAAAGCACTAATTATATAAGGGGTAATAGCAAATAGCTTGCCGGCTTATTGGTACGACACTTTTTAAAAATATAAAAGGTAATAGCAAATAGGCTTGCCGGCTTATTGGTACGACACTTTTTAAAAATATAAAAGGTAATAGGAAATAGGTTTGCCGGGTTATTGGTACGACACTTTTTAAAAATATTATTTTTTGTTAGGTGTTGATTCCCACACCTTCTTTTACAGATTAACCGATAAAATTTTATCGGTTCAAACATTTTAGAATAGACGTTAAAAAAATAAAAGTGTCGATTCGTACAATTCGTGCAAAAAGGTTTGTGCGAAACGACTAGTAAGCCGGCTTGCCACGTAGGGCCTAAAGAGGTAGCTGCCGTAGTGCAGTTAGTCGTAATACTGCGGTATGTTTTTAAAAGAAAATACCTTTGCTCTATTATATCTTTACTATGCTCAGTGTCGGATTAACCACGTAGCAAGAGTAGCAATTGCTACGGGCCCCGCGCGAAAGGGGGCCCCGCATATTTAAGCCCACTCATCTCTAATTTTTTGAGTGAAACTTATTACTTAAGATAATATACCACACATTGAATTTACTTGATGTCACAAAAACGTGAAATGTTACAACTTTTCCTACTAAGACAATCCACGTCAGACAATCGGTAACCGACTATTTCCTTGGCGTATATAAAAACACCGAATTTCATACGGTAAACGCACAACTTCTACAAAAAGTCGCTCGTATGAATGTGTAGAATTTCAGTCGGATCAATAATCAGCTCTACAAAAAGTCTGACGTATGCAAGCACTCTTACCCGAAATAATTTGCTACGGGCCCCGCGCTTGCTTAATCCGGCACTGACTATGCTGCAAAAATCCTAAAAGCATCATGTCTGTATAATATGCTTCAAGCCTTAAGTAGGTATATGTACAGCCACCTTTCATTGAATTATGTTTAGGTCTCACAAGCATATTCATATGCTTGGCTAACATATTGATTGTTTATTCCAAAATACCCAATAAATCAATATCGAATGAGAAACCTCATGGCTATAAAGACCATGTTAACCATAAAAAATTGCCCAAAAAGGCAGTCTTGTTCGACCAAGGAGGTAGTTTTACGAGTATGTCTATTTGTAACAGAATAAATTTGCCGTCACAGGTAAATACTAACGTCATACTGATGTTAGTTCCACTCACACATATAAAATTGTGCACAAGTGGCCAGAGTGGTATGCCAGATAAGCCATCTTTAGCCCACCACTTTGTAGTATTTCATAATAACGGCAGCAGACAGGGTGGATATTAATATGAATTGGAGGTTCCAGGTTGATTCAGTCTGCACTAAACTCAGGTTTGTACTAAGCAAATTCTACGCACTCAGTACATCGTTAAGTAGAAAACCACTGCGGGTTATTTATTTTGCCCTCGCCGAGTCACTGCTAGTTACGGATTGAGTGTGTAAGGCCGTACAGTCAAAACATAATTATTTAGATAGTATTAAAGCATTGCAATTTAGATTTATGAAGTACCTTGTAAACCCTAAAACAAAACTGGAATGTAAACAAAATTATAAAAGGCTATTTGTTACCTGTAAAATACTTCCTGTTCATATAAAGATCGAATACTTGGTGGTTCTAGAACAAATCCATAGCGATCAATATCAAGCTCATATGAAAAATATCTATAATACTAAAAGCATATGAGGACACAAGCTAGTCTGAGCACCAGTAAAAACTACTTTGGCAGTAGAACCAAAAAGTATTTAATCCTTACAATATATAACAAACGTAGATGGCTTAGAGACAATATGAATATTAAAATAAGTAAATTATCTCTAAAACACAAGCTAAAGAAACTGCTACTTGCTGAAATCACAGATAACTGTTACGTTTAGATCCTCAAGGTGCTGTAATGTGTGTAATGGTACCTAATGCAATATGTTTTTTATTTTTTATTATTTTAGTACCTAGTAATTTGTAGTTATTATAAATGAGAGTGTTCCTGCCGACAAACTGTAAAGCAGTTTGGTAAGCTTTAAATGTTTCAATTCATATGTTTTGGACTCTATAAATATTTTTATTATTATTATTATTATTTCAGTTACTGAACATTGAGCACCACTGAGCACCCAACGAATGAAAAACTTGTGGTGCTGCTTGCATTCTAAGGGCTACCGCCACGTTTACCTGGTCATCTTTCCGCGCAGATAACGATATCTCATGCTGTGTCTGCCTGTCTATGGGTGATACTTCTCTATTGTTTTGTCTGTGGTGTGGCGTTCCGCCGGATCTATTTTAACTATAAAGCTTTGCAAATTACTAGTATTCTTTTTAATATTCTCCAGCTAAGCGAAAGTGCTTGTCCTAGTAGTGAGTCCACGTTTATTATGTTATAGGTAAGGAAGAAATTTTCAATCTATCCATAGTGAATTCAATGCCTTTATTAAGGGGCTATTGCACCTATTGAATTAAGTAGGTAATCTGCCATATGACATAAATATAGTACTTCAGCTTGCTATGCAGGTACTTTCTTTGAAACGTTGTAGTTAAAGTTAAGTTATAAAATATTTCTTTAAAAGTATTTCAACTTTAATACAATTGTACTGTAAATAAAAGGGTCAGAGAAAATACAAATAACTTTCGACAGAATCAATAGAATGCGCACTTGCAGCCAATAAATGAAAATTGGAATAAGTGTATAAATCTCGTTTAAACAAATATTTGAAATATCGAAGATCGTAGAGGTTATATCAAAGTTAAGATAAACCCAATAAATAGTAAAGATGCTGTGTCTTTACAATCAAATATATTTAAAATAATTAATGTGCTTATTTAATTAAGGCTTCCTGAATCTAAAATTAGCTTTTGTTCATGCCTCTTTGTTCTAGTTTTATGCAATATCGATTCAAACTATTGTATCAGTTTCCACAATTCGGTAGCAAATTCGTTGTAAATATAGTCTTTTGGTTTTATTACAAGATCTATGAATATTAAGTGCTAGATATAAGCTGGCTGTCAACAATTAAATGTTTGTCTCTTAGTCTAGAGATAAATTATAGCCAGCGCAACTTTAAAACAAAATGTCTTCTCTTTTGCCATGATTCTCTAGACTCTACTAATATAACTCACATAACTATAAATTAGTTTCTTCTTTGCTAGCCCATTGTTAAGAAGTGTAGTGTCAAAACTACTACTAACTAATAAACTAAAATAATGTTTTTCGAATTGTTAATAATTCTCACAGCTTGAACTTGGATAGAGGAATGGCCATTTTAAATTAATATAATATTTTTTTGATTGGTCGTTTTTATAAATAACTAATAATTAAAATGTATTTGTACTTCGATATTAGTAGTAGCTTAAATTACCAAAGACACATCACAATATTCGCATAGCATTGATTGTTATTCGATTGCAGTTGTTCATTGATTTAAACTATCAATTGGCTGCAAGAATGTTTATGAATGTGTTATCAAATCGTGATTCAAATATCCGATTGCTTCTCGAATAGTAATCAGACAATTGACGTCAGCGTATCTGTGTTTATTCCGTAGCTACATTGAATAAATCGATATTCGAATGTAGAATCGCACAGGTTTCGAATCATTCGTTTTTATTCGGTTGGAATCGCATTATATGAATGTTGTGTCTCGTAAGTGTTTGTGGATCATTGTGTAGTATAAGAAGTATGAGGTTTGGTCCGCTCCCTAATCGTTGGTTTGCCAGGTTGAGTGACGAGCGAGGGAGCGCGCGACCCCACGCGTCGCGCCGCCGCGCCGCGCCCGTCGCGTCCTATTTTCTACCGCGTGGCAGTTGTCGCAATCGCGCACAAACGTCGTCGCCGTCGCCGCGCCAACCGTTAGTTACGACCGCTCCACTTTAAACCTCATCCATTTTAATTTAACAAAAGTGCCGGCCGATAGCGCGGAGGAAGGACTCATATCCGTCGGCCACTGGTTCACAACTGACTCACGATTCTCCAAAATCGTGCAGCGATTCCTTTTTATCAACAAATACCGCCAATTGTTTATGGTTTGTTCATTTTAAACTATGGAGGAGGGTAAACGGCTTGTGTGGATTTTCATACATTTTGTAATTTTTATTGTGCAGGTCTAGCAAAAATCTACCTTTCCAATCCATATTGTCGAAAAATATAACTTTGGATAAAGACACCGAATCTGTTTTAGAAAATAAAATTTGTATCTTACGTAGTTCTGTTTCTAATAAAGAGATAAACAAGAGGATAGTCTATTATTAGATTTCTCAAATTAGTGCCATTTTTGTTGTAGTTAAACGGATGAACGCATCAACAGATGTCTGAAATAGTTGTCCTTTACATAAAATTATAAGGATTTTTGAAAAACTTTAGATGGTGTATTATTTTCCAAGAATTACATACTATTTTTATTAGATGTAGGTACCTTCATCGCTTTAAAATACACATCATGGGAGTGTTAATACTATTATGAGCATAGGTTAAACAAAGGTGGCGTAATGCGTAATGTCATTACTTTTAACTAATCAATGTAGGTGTATAAAAAGACGTCCAGCCCAAATCTGCAGCAAAGCTGCTAGAAAGTTGCAATTTTGCATTTTTGATATATATTTTGGAGCTATGATCATAAAATCTAGTTCGAAATCTCAACATTTTATATAAGACCATGTTTGTAACGTATATTCTTAATAAAAACATGCCAAAACTTTCGCGTTATCAAAAATTTATTAGCTGGCAACAATACAACATTTAAAACACCATTTTTTATTGTTTGTTATGACAATAACTGTGAAGCTTTAGTTCTTTGAAGTCCCAGCATACAATTATTGAAAACTGAAACAATAGAGACATTAATTTGTTATTGGATACGTGGTTACATAACACAGACGCGCGGCGCGCGGCGGCGGCGCGTCGGGCGGTAGTGTGTGATTACACCGTGTCCCCTTACACAAGGTAGCCTGTGACGTCATTTAATAGCATTTCGTCTGCGCCGACGGACAGTCTGCCAGAACCAACTTGCTCACACCTATTACGACATTGTTTTCTACGCCTCGATACACAGCCGATAATGTTAACTTCTCCTACTTATTTATAAATATACAGCTAAACGAGAGGGGTAAGGTGACTTCTGCGTCTACTTTCTATCTACTTTGTAGAATGTTTCTGCTGATTGTTATCCAAAATAGGCCGCTCGTCATTTAACTATAGCCTATTTTTACGATTCCTTTACAATCCAATCGCAAAATGTGCCTACCTATTTCTTTTACGCGATTTAAAGTGATAAATGTAGTTTCGTAATTAAAGACACGTACTCATTTATATTCAATTAGAGTCAATTGTCAGCATTCAATGGTATTATTAGGGTACCGAATCTCAGACGTGAACTGAAGAGACGGTAATTTTATAAGGACCTTTTTCTCCGTTAGTCTTTTCTCCCTTTCGATCGACATTTATAGGATATTTTAATGATATTTCCTCTCAATATCTTCACGGATATTTTTAGTAGAGATTGTCTGTAATTGCATCGGGATGACGACAACTGTCGCATGACCTGGAATAGAAATACACAGACGCGACACACGATCTTTTCCTAACCGTGTTATGTTGTGTTATACAATAAAGCCAGGTAGTGGACTACTGGTAAAAGATGGGGCAGACTGGCAGATGCGAAAGGTAGTCGGTTGTTGTGGCGTAAAATAAGAGATGCCTGTGTCCAGCAGTATAATTAGACTAATTGATACAATAAAAATACCTACTTTTACTTTACTTTAATTCGATGTTGTTGAGTTGGCGATTATTTATCAATACTGAATAGTGTTGCTAAAGGCTTCTGTTTCAAGCTTCTATATTATTATTTTTATTTATAATTCTTCCATAGTTAATTGTCTTGAATTATTCCATAGTAACAACTGTGGAATACTTAATTCGAGACAATACATTCTAAATGGCAATATTCATTCAGAATGGTACGGAACCCTGAAATTAACGCAAGACTACGTACTTGGTACAACTTTTTTATTTTTAACGATTCATATAAATTTGATGGACAAAGGCGCAATTATAAATAGCCTATGGAGAACCTTCTTTTGAAATACAAGTTAAATGTATGATAATTAATATACTTTGGATAATGATTGTCATAATTAGTGTGCTGCACACGAAGCCGTGTATCTTTTTTATTGAAATATAAATGTATAAAGCAATCAATAGTTTCGTAACTTAAAATTTAACATTGTCGATATATAAACTGAATACGGAAGCTGCCTTGACATTAAACCGTTTTTATATGAATTTCGACACTGTTTATTACGTTTTAAACTTATAGAAATATATTTTTAATATAATTATCTTCTCAAACCGAGAAGAGTAACAGTGCGACATACAGCTGTTATTGTTTTATTATTTTCCTCCAACGTTTCGACAGCCTATAATATGTTTAAAGTAGTATAATTGCAATGTGTAACAACACGTTAAACTATACGGTACTTTTACATACCACTTTGACATACTGATCAAGTGATCATATACTGAATAAATTGTAACTGTATTAAACTGTTTTGTTGACCATTGTAGGCTTAAGAAGAAAGTTATTTGTAATAATAAATAATAAAAACAATCCCGATTCCATTTTTGTAGGAATATGTAGAAATGTATTATTTACATTTCGCCATCTTTGTCTATGGGATTTGTAATAATGTTATATGCTCCTGTGTAATGTAGGCCGAAGTTATAGTTGTATATTGGTTTCCGACCCGGAATTTGAACACAATACCTAAAGGGAATTTGCGTGTGCGTTTATAGGTACTTCACATTACCTACCGCCCAATAAATACTATGCAACAGTGAAATTTATTTAATAAATGACGACAGCTTCGTCATTTGTTTCATGTTTTTACTATTAGAACAAACAACTCATCAAATACATCATTACTAGTTTGTGAGGTAAATAATAATTAGTATCGTGAGAATAATTTGATAGTTGGATAAGAGATATCTACTTTCACCTAAATACTTACCAAGTACCTCATAAACATCTAATTAAAATTATCGTATTTTATTACTTTTATTTATTTATTCATTTATTCACCATATGGAAAACTTACAGCTACAGACAATGTATAACAATGACATGATAGGTTACGGTAAGCCAATTTACAAGTTTTCACTCATAGAACTATAATAGAAAATAAATGAACCACAGTGTACATTTACCAACTGTTTACATGGTATCAAGATAATATTAAATACTAAAATAGCTCTTTATTAAAATTATAGAATATTGTTTGAAAAACTTATCGGTGAAGCACTTCCTTATACGCGACATGCTACTAGAAAATTGATCTATGTCATAGGTTTTACACATTTTGTTAAGGTTCCTGCTTGCTCGCACCAAATAGCTATTTTGCCTGTAGTTGGAAGAGGCATGTAGTACATGTATAGGGGGATTAAAACGCACTGCTCTACTCGGCACATAATCCTATTTTAGATGGGAGCTCAGGACAATCAATGTCATTGTTTATAGTTTTAAGTAAAAAAATTACATTGTTTAATTTATATGTAGGTATTTAGAGCTATGACCGGTATTATCTATAGCAATATCACAAAGACGTAAAATTTATTACTTTATATGTAGAAGTAAATTCTATATGACAGCCGGAAGCTAGTGCATACATAAATCAATATTTTTTTAATTGGTGTGAACTACCGTATTCAATTTCGTTTCTATACAAAACCATGCGTAATCTATTGTGATGCTTAAAAAGTAACAACAAAACTATTTGTTTGCTTCCAAATATACAGCAGCGTCGCCGTCGGACTGATTGCGAGGTGCCGGTAGACACATAATTTATATGGTCACGCCTGCAGCTCGTAAAGTGACGAAAGTAATGGAACATGACGTCAGAGCCAGACATAGCACGCCTATTAGCCTTGCATATTTATATGGAAGGATATGCTGATATTAAGGAGCGATAGCCGTTGCACCTGCGGCCTGCGTCAGCCTGTTGTGTACAAGTATCATTACGGACTACGGCATGCGTGCGGCGGGTGGGCGGCCTTAACCTTGAACGACGCTGTCTGACCCCAGCTAGGCGTCATGGCGACCCCCTCACCACCCTTGCGACCCCTTCCTTTCTCGTCTCGACACTCGATATATGAAGCTGAAAGTCGTGTTAAATACACGCAATAACGTCTAGTCATACTGTATTGATTATAAAAGCAAAATTATACCTACGCGTATTTCGTAATGGTTTGCCTGAGATACTGCTATTGGCACTTTAATTTGCTCTGTATCTAGAGTTTTAACGTTAAATCTTCCCTTTTATCCTCCTTTCAATTTGATAACTAAAAGGAACTTTTCGCAGCTCGAATCGTTTTTATACGTTAAATTTATGACCGACTTACTCATTCACGGAAATTAGATTTCTGCCTTTACATAGATCTTTTAGATTCAATTTTGATTTCCAGATTAATACTTCAGTTGTATGGGCAGTGCTTTCAAATAAATTGCTATTTGGTGCGGCTTAATTAGTGTCTATTACTTAGTTAATGAAATTTAATAGAGCAAAAAGCAAATAGATGCTCACCTGCGTAAATGATGGCAAATCCATTAGTTGAATGTTGTTTCTGCGTAGGATGTGTATGTGTACGTGGGTTGACTAATTCTCCTTAAAACGTTATTGTAGGAGTGGTCGTTGTTAACAGTTGTTTAGTAGGCTAAATATGTGGCACGCGAAGGTATCTTAGTATGTTAGAAAAATCACTCTCGAACGTACCAATTAAGCTACCTTCATGACATGACATCAAGAATTAGGTACCTAATAAAAGAAATTAGAAGCTGTCTAGCAAGCAAACCCCTAGTATGATTTAGATACAGCTTACACAGCACAACCTAGGTTTTTATGTTGTACCTACCTATTAATTTACTTTTCTTGTGTTATATGCATATGAATCTATATGTTCTATAGCTTTAAGTTTAATTAGATGTAACAGTATCGAATATTCTATTTCTAAACCATTTTGACCGTAAACTTCAACAAATAAATAAACACCTCAATATAGCAATATATAATATCCTAATCTACATATTGGTTTAGATAAGTGTTCACACATCGCCATTTAATTTGTACCTATAGGTATATTGGTCACCCAGAATTTAATGTTCTTAAGTTATGTGATAGTTTAGGTCAAAAAAGATACCGGTGAAAGAAACCTTCCCTTCGGCCTTTGAATATGGCTTCCTAACCTACATTATGCTCTCTAGTGTAAAAGCCACTCTATTCCAACCTTATTTTTAGGCCCTTATGTTGTAAATTATGGGTTAATGTGACGCAAATTGGCAGAATTTGATTATAAATTGATTTTGGCAAAAATATACACTATCCTTCCACCTAGACAGACGTCGACGAAAAATTGAGAGAATGTTATTTGTAATGTTTAGAAGGTACGAATTCATATAACTTGTCTATTAGGCTATAAAGAGTGATTTTAATATTTAAAAAATAAATACGAAAACAATAGGAACAATAGGTGAAAGCGTCCATAGGGTTAGATTTATAATTATATACCAATGAATGACCTTATTATACCAATTAACAATCTTAGTAATATGAAAAATAAAGGCTTATGTTTAACTTATCATCAGATATAGTAAAATAATAAATGATCAAAAATAGTAAATGATCACCAAAAATAGTAAATGATCACCAAAATTAAAACCGCGTTTTAATACCAAAAATATTAATTGCACAGCAAAGAGATCAAAATAATTCGACGGCGGCCCGCTTTGCGGGGCTCCTATTTTTGGGTGGGTTTAAGAAGGAACCTAACATAACCTAACCCTTCTGAGACGGAATGCAGTGATTTGAGGCGTATAGGTGTTCGTTATGATATATTTTAGTAAGCATATTTTGGTGTGTAATTACCTTTTTTGGTGGTCATTATATTTAATCCCAAAAATAAATAACGAAAGGACGTTTGTAGGAATTATAATTAGTATAATATTCAATACTACTGCGCAAATAAAAACGTATAATTATATTTTTGCTACATTTCAATAAAACACCAGCTCTAAAACATATCAATAAATGGCCGCTTCAAATATTTTCATAACTCGGTTATAACGAAGTTGCAGACATTGTTTTAGCCGTAGGTACATTTTACTTAAACGTCACTACCAAGGAGGTATAATTTACTGAACGGCATAAATTAATTCTGCTGTTAAATGATTTTTTTTATTAGCCAGTTGTGATACTGGTATTATTAATCTGAAGTAATTCTTATAACAATAATATAAAGTATTTACAACAGTTTTAATGGTTATATTATCTAGTACTTATTTAAGTGACTTCTTTACAAAAGAAAGGATCTATCTTTCCTGAAAGCTTTTGCAGATATTACAACATTTTAAAACGCCGAGTGATGTTAGTCCTTTTTAGTGGGTTTAGTGTAGCCCCTTGCAATAGAGTACTTAATTGAACGCTCTACACCGAGCAAGTCAATTGAGCGTGTGAGTGATGAGAAGTGATTGTCCTTGCTGCTTAACTTGAAAGGCACGGCCGGCGCGCCATCGTTGATATTTCAACATTATACCTAAGTAATAAATTCACGAAGTGGGGCCGACGTACTTAACCCATATTCAATGTCTATGGGAGCTCATACAATGTGTTTACTGTCTGGGAGTCTCGATTTTTTGGTCCATCGAGACAACGAAATGTTTACGTACTTTCATGTTTATTTAGTCTACGACTCGTCGCTCCACTCGTTCATTGAAACAGAATAACTGAATGGGATGTTTCAATCTCAATGTATCGCTTGTGGTTTTATGTGTTAAAACAATACTTATAACACATAGAGTCTGTAATAATATTTTGATCGTAATGCCATGTTGATTGACGTTACTAGGTCAAACTAAGAAGTTTACAAAATTAACGATCATCGTAATCGATTCATATTTTCTTTTATTCTATGCTTACAGACATCTTATAAAGTAGTTATAAGAGTAATAGTCAATCCCGTTCTCATAAATAATTCATATATACATACATATTAGCTGTCCGTAAACTGTCCTGCTGCTGGGCATGGTCCTCTTTTCAGTGTAAGAAGGGTTAGGCCATAGTCCACAACGCTGGCATAGTCTAGGTTAGCAGATTTCACATATTATATTTACCGTTAAAGCGAGCGATAATTAACTATTTAATCCTAATCCTAATCCTATCCTAACTAATATTATAAAAGCGAAAATGAGTTTGTTCGTTTGTTACCTTTACACGCTTAAACCACTGAACCGATCATCCTGAAATTTTGCATATACGTTTACAGGTGTACAGAAACGGACATAGGCTACCTTTCAACCCGAAAAAAAATACTGTTCCCGAGGAAAACAACAATAACGTTCTTATGATAATAGATGGCGCCATGTGTCTTTCGAATCATGATTGAATTATATTATTACAAGCAGAGTACAACCCGAATTGATTGTCAAATTCTAAATTAACGCGAACGAAGCCGCGGGCAAAAGTTAGTACGTTTATAACTTTGTAAAGTCAGGGGTGCGTGCCTTGCGAGCGAACTCGAGACCTCTGCTTGTCAGTCCAAAGGTCTTCCATTAGGCTACCATTGCATGTACAATGTCGTCAATGACTACGTACATATGAATAGTTTATAATTATAAATTCATACTATTTTATCATACTAATCTTGATGCTAACCCTCTACTCTATAGTAGCAAACCGTTGGTGATTCACTTTATAGTGCCTAAGTTCTTAATAGAAACGGCATTGAGTTAAGGCTCTTATAGAATGTAGAAGGCAAGACGCATTTTAAACAAGGGTTCGTGTTGCCATTTTTAACCTTTAGCGAGACCACGTACTATCGCATTAGTTTCCAATATGTCGAAATGAGTAACGTTAAATGTGAATTGATGGGCGATCTGACCGCGCGTCCTCTAGACGGCAGACGGCATGGCGACCATCGAGGTCGACTGCAGCCACCTGACACGCGTAACTCAAACAAACATACAACAATGATGTACAGTGCATTACCCGCCTTATAAACGTACCTACCTAAGGTCAAATTTGTCTGTTATATTAATTGAAGTCTGACTTAAATCACGAAACTTGATAGACTTAGTTTAATAACTTTTGATTCACATCGGTATCTCGTATAAATTACAAAAGTAACGCGTAATTCCATACCAAATAAAATTTCTATTTTATGTTCGTTTTATCTATTTTATGACTTATAAAATAAACGTGTACGATAACATACTGGCTTACACAATCACTTATATATTATTATAGAGATAATTATGAAATGTACATACGTTGTTTTTTTTTTAAATAAGTTGCGTGCCTTAAATACTTTCAATATTAGGTACTATTTATATATAAAAGGATGAGTACAGCTCTATGTTGTCCATTTAGCGAAATATTTATTTGTAAAATGACGAAACTTGAAATTCTGTTGTTTTTTTCTATTTTACACCAATGTGTGCTTTTGCCGTCTTGTATATCATACCCGCCGCATTGGGATTGCGCTGAACCTGATTATAGAGGCAATGGTAAACATTTTTTAAATAAATATTTTACTTTCGATTTATATATCATTAAAAATCTCTAATAAGTTGCAATATATTTATTTATTAAATTATTTAGTATATTGTAGTTATATTTTAGAAAATAAACCGTCGCCCAAAAGCTGCCCCGAAGGTCAAAGCCTTTTAAGCATGGATGATATCGCAGAAATGATTGACTACGTTGCGATGAAACTTCAGGTTAAAGAAAACATAGTAAATAGTTACAACGTGACATTATTTAACGTGAGCAATAAATATCTGGCGGAGCTAAAGGAATTTCACGAACAACTTGAAGATCGCCCGAAGCATATAAAACACATCTTAGAAGATATGGAAACCAAGCGTCGCCAAATCGAGCCTGTAGTAGACTTGGTTGCCTCTAAATTGCAAGATATTGACGAACACAATGAAAGATTTAGCGTGCTAATCGACCGCTCAAATATACTGTTTACCAGGTTCGAAATGTATAAAAAAATATGTCAGCTTAATTGTGAAAACTTGCAATTTGATGAAAGTAAGTACTTTATTTACCTGTTAGCTCGTCTTTTCGCTACAACGAGTGTTTATCTTAGAGCAGGAATAAATTTTGCCTTATGTTTTTGTAGTAAATTAATTTTTTGTGTATTTTTGATTAGAAGTGTGCTTTTTGATACTATTATTTACATTTCTTTTAGGATATGGCTATAACGAATATAAGATAACTCTTACAAAATATCCTTCTGATACGTCGTGCTGGAAAATTAAAGATCTTTATAATAAAATTACTAACCAGCTAACTGAATTTATGGAAGAAATCACCCGAGAAATATATTATATTGTGCAAAATATCGATGAAACGTGTAGAGATTACGTATCATCCTACAAGAATAAATTAAAAAGTGCTGCAATTCAACATTTTGGTTTAATTATGTACGAAATCTTGAGCTTGCAAGATGATTATTACCATTTTGCCCAATTTATAAATGATGTTAACGTCTCCTTACAATCCGATTATTTAACTGACAATATTTCAAAGATCGTACAACAATTAGTGGAACTAGAAAGAGACGTAGATAAATATGGGCTTCATTGCATGGACTGTCACAAAAACTTGAGGACAAAACGGGGTGAGTGTCAAATATTCTTGTTTTTACTGAGCCATTCCATTCTATGTGTGTAATGAACCTAACCTAACGTTATACTTATAAACTAATCAAAATTTTAAAACTCATTAAATCGCCATGTTTTATTTATTTTATGTCTCGTTGCTGGCTAGTATCAGTAACCTAAAACTTACTTCTATTAAGAAACTTGTTACGTCGTTGTAACTTATAAAAGTCTTGAGAAAAATTCATAAATTTTTACATAATGCTTATTACACTCACACCCGGTTTCTGAAAGGCAGAGTAACCAAAAACTAGGTAACAGTAGGTCAAACGAATGTCAACAGTTGTGATTGGCTTGGAATTAGCAATGGGCAATATAATGTGTGAGTTTGAATTTAAGACGTTTTCGATTTACATTTTAGAAACCGGGATCTTGCTTATCAGATTAACTACAGAACGTATAGTTAAAATGTTCTTCTGAATAAAGCCGTTTACAATCTATGCTTTTAGCAATTGCAATCTTTAATCCGACGTTGATGTATTAATTTTTGTCTATAATGTATATTTTCAGATATTGCTCCTGCTACTCGGTACCCTCACGAAATCAATGACTATGCTTATCAAAATCCCAGTACTACTACGGTAGATGATTTGATTAATATGAAAATTGAGGAAATTAGAGATATTATTGCATATGGCGTCAGTGAAATATTTGAAGGATTAGATGAGTATATTACTGCTTATGAATTTATTGATATATATGAACTGTTACCGATTGATGAAACTGCCTATGATGTAGAAAAAGAGCGCGAAGCTTTTGACGCATTGACAAATTCAGTTCCACATTCTTCTTTTAACAAAATATTGGATATATTGCAGAAATCGAATCAAATTTTAATGAGCCTAGGAGAGGTAAAAGTGTACCTGGACAGCGTTATAACTTCGTGATTCGATTAGTAAATGCCAAAGTAAATGCAGCAAGTAATTCTAATTTTCAAGCAATTAACAAACTAGATTAAGTATATATTATGTTTTTAAAGCTGATATACCTATATATTTTATATGTTGTATAATATAGATTTTAAAAGAATTGTCTTATGTTATTTGATTGGTTACACTAGCATAGTGAATTTGAATGTGAATCATAAGTACGTGATCCATTTTCAGTTCTCAAAATACGTCCATTGACAATGTATCAATAATAAAGGGTTACCGACCGGACAGATAGCTGATTACCGATTCAGCTCTTTAATAAATCTCAATAGGTATTGTGCACGGGTGCATACAAAAATGTTGTTACTTATTGTGAGTTAAATTCGTGAAGCGAGAGTTCAAGAAGGCGTTGACATCAATTTGCAGGACGTGTTATGTTTGCCACACGATGATCGTCCGTCGCACGTGCCCCTGCGCACCTAAACCCAGACATCTTTTGAGCTTGTTAACTTATTTAAACCGGTATTGCTTTTGTCCAATACTTCGACTGCATGACTTTTGGTTTGGCATAAAAATATATATGCAGATATTTTTGTATTGGAATGTATAAATTGAATGCAGGTTTAAAGAATAATTTCAAGGGAATTACGAGCTAATTTTACAATCACTCTATTGTTTAGTAGTACATTGATATTTTTATTACTGCTTTGCTATGGAGATTTTGAGCTTAATATAAATTATAGGTAGAGTGTGAACTATTTCTTCCTAGTTGTAAATATACATGTTTTATAAAACATGTATATTTACAACGTTATATATAACTCTAATGTCACAGAATAAGCTAATGAGATAATTAGATAAGATTAGCTTTTTAAACAAATTAATTGTCAAAACATGCTTGCGTAGCAAGGCTTGGTATTTATGTCGTGATTAAGATAATTATTCATTTTGATTGTAATTAATTATTTATGAAATTAGATGTTATAACGAGTTCACCAAACCATTCACGATGCACGAATGCAGACGTAATTATTTCTGTAATATAGATTACTACTTATAGATTATTATAGATACAGACAAATACTACTAAGAGTCAAAGTACTATGTTTATGTGTACCTATGTATTTTATTATATGGTGCGAACGCATTACATACAACAAATTTTAAATGCCTAGTTCGTTCTCCTTCTCCCTAGCCTTTATTATTCCCAAGTCAGTTGGGGTCGGCTTTCTAGTCTAACCGGATTTGACTGGATATCAGTTTTTAAACGGAGCGACTGCCATCTGACCTCCGCAACCCGAAGGCTAACGATACCCTAAGGCTAGACCAGTGTCAGGATATTAGAGGGCACTGACTTCCCAATAACGACTGCCATAGATGTTCATGGCAGCCGGGACTGACGGCTTAACGTGCTCTCCGAGGCACGGAGCAGGCGATAATTGTCAATCAATACGAACATAATTTCGAAAAGTCATATAACTTCCGAAAGTCAGAGGCGTGCGACGTGGGTTCGACCCCGAGACCCTCTGCATTGCAGTCTCTTGGTCTCCCCACTGAGCTACAGTTATATTAATTGGATATTTGGATGCTTGTAACTACAATAATAATAATTATTAATTACATTCCAACCGTCTCTACAGAATTTTTACTTATAGATTGCCTTAACACGGAGGCAATATTTTAAAGTAATGATAATAAGAGATAGGTGACTGTACGATGTACTAGAAGACAAGGCACTTAGTCTGTGCCATGGGTTTACTGCAACGATAATATGTATGAGTGTAAAATTGTTACATTTAAAATATGCCTCTACAAGCGACCCTCCCGATGGTAGTACAAAACCTTTACAAGTTATACACTGAAACATTCCTCATAAATCACTCTGTTTATTGGTGAAAACCGCATGAAAATCTGTTTTGCAGTTTTTGAGTTTATCGCGAACAGACAAACAGACGCGGCGGGGTACGTTGTTTTATAATATGTAGTGATAGTAATATGTTTTGCTGTACTACTTAATTAAGTTTACACTTAAATGTATCGTTGCAGTAAGTACATGGCTCAGACAAAATAAGTTAGGAGAGATTTAGTTGACTTCGTCACCTCTAATAAGTACCTATATTAAATCAATACAGGTACTTAACAGAAAGTTGACATGATTTCTTGAAACCCAACTCCTGCACTAAGAATAACGCCATTGTGAGGGACTAAATAGACCTTCAAACGTTAATACTCAAAAACTATTTGTAGACTACACTATTTTTTATCCCGTGTGGGTTTCGAACACACAACACTCGGCGCATTGGCAGTGACGTGACGATATCTTATATCACTGGGCCGTTCGTGAAATCATCTCTTATTATATTATTTAGCAGTATTGTTATATTAATTTTAGTACCGGTCATACAGCTATTACTACAGGAGTAATACAATGTAGCGCATTGAAGATACATCTGACAGCAATAAATAATTAGCTATCAGCCTGTCTGAGCGTACGTAATAAGGTGCAATACGAGTATCCACTCCTGTGGATTGCTTGACGTATATATTAAACATGTGCATACATTAACAGTCTGATGGATACAAACTATGAGTTGCATTATTATACAAAGATATTCCAAACAAATAAGCAAATAAAATGTATCTAGCTACGTATAGATCGGTATCAAACGAACGAGTCTGCCGCAGACAGGTAGCGTGGAAAATGCCATTAATCAATACAGCCCACTCAATTTTAAACCTTCAATATTGAAAACGTTGAATTGTGACTTTCTGAACAGGATCAAAGCAATATCGAGATCAATAATATCAGTGCAGTTTCAATATAACATTTTGGTATCGAATAAGAAAAACAAGAGTTTTCCCGTCCCAGCTGGACATGTAAGTCAAAAACGTTATTAAAATGCAGCATCACGGCGCGCTCGTACCGGGCCGGGGTGAAGGGAAGGGAGGGGGGACGAAGGGGTAGGGGCCGATGCAGGGCCACTCTCAAGGTAACATAGTAGGACAACTTAGACTTGTGCCATCAACATCCTCATAGAAACGTGATGGAATGAAGCCGGAATGGCCTTTTACCTCTCACGTATAGAGGAAAATATAAAAAATTACACCGGCGATTTTGCGGCATGGTAAGTTGAAGTCAATTTTGTGTAAGTTCAGTATGCTGAATACGAGACAAATATCAGATTTGTTCAGTTGGCTCTAGTTTATAAGATAAGACAATATAACTATATGACTGAAAAAGGTCGTAATAAAAATACAATTACATATTAAATACTAGCTTTTGCGCGCGGCTCCGCTCGCGTGGTACCTACATCAATAAAAAGTAGCCTATGTCCTTCCCCAGGTTTTAAACTATATCTGTGCCAAATTTCATCTAAATTGGTTGAGTGGTTTAGCCGTGAAAAGGTAACAGACAGACAGACAGATAGACAGACAGAGTTACTTTCGAATTTATAATATTAGTAAGGATATATTTTAGAAGCGGCTATATAATAACGATAACAAAACTTAATACATATGCTATTAACAAAAAAACCTTCGATCAATTGATTGAAGAAAAAACATTAAAATATTAGAAAAACTTTATCTGTAAGATTTTCTATTGTGTTTATGTTCAGGACAATCCCTTATTAATCTCAAGCAATAGTATGCCATCATAATACGGCTGTCCCATCGGCCTTGGTATCTTTGTTTCATTGTTCTAATGTCCTGATGGAACCGTTCTTTATGTTGAATATCTCAAGAACCAGTGTCAATCCATACAAAGTAAATACATTTCGGGTTTGCGTATGACTGATGAAGGTGTTTATTAAAACCAGTAACAAAATTAATGCCGCAGAAAATAAATATTTTTTTTGTTCCCCAGTGTTATCAGTGTCAATACATTACTTGGTTTATAGTTTGCTTACCTTGTTATTGGTAGCTACTGTCCTACTTAAATAAGTATAAGAATTATCAACCAATCTGCGTTCTCAGTCATTTTAGTTAACTTGGAACTAGCTGACCCGACAGACGAAGTCCTGTCTTGAACAGTAACTGTTAAACTCGCGAGGTTAGTTAAGTTTTCTGAAATTATACAATTTTCTAAGTAATTTTCTTTACTTTTTTCCCGTAAGCACCTTCTACAAGGTATTAGGTACAAAATTTAAAAAAAAGATGAAATAAATCGGATTAAGTCGTTCTTCAGTTATGGTGTGCCAAGCATTGGGAAATAGGCATTCATTTTTATATATATAGATATTATATAATATGTATTATAAGCTGTTACTTTATTAAATTGACAACAATTATACGGGCATATATGTAAACAAGTAGCTCAAAATAATTCTAGATAATATATGCAGCAGAATGTTTGCGAAATTCTTGCAAATAAATAATGGTATTGTACGGAGTTGTGCTTCTGTAATGTGGTGCACTACCTGTGTAGGCAGCAGGGTGCATGCACCGCACGTCGGCAAGGGCACCGGGGGCGCTGCAAGCGATGCGCCCTCGCGCCCGCGGCGACCCGCCCGACCTCGGTGCGTCGCCGCCTCGCTGTCACGGTAATGTTATCTAGCAGTATTGTAACTCGGCTCTGTCCTCGAAATAATAACTTACAGCCGCGCGGTCTGCGAACGCGCGAGAGGGCTGCCCACCTACAGTATTTTAGTTTCATCTACCTTACTTGAGTTTCTTTCCAGTTTAGTGATTGTATATATTATATAATTTATCCAAAAATATTAAATTTGTTGTGAATGAAATAGGAAGTGTTCAATAAAAATCTTGTAGGTATGTATGTTTTTTGAGTAGTAGATTTAATAAAAAATAACCTTATATATTTTAAGACTGAAAAATATTTGCGTCTCGACTGAAACGTACGAAAAACTTTTTTGTTAAATTTAATAGTATAAAAATATCCGCATTGGGATAAAACCTTCAATAAAAAATACTTTTGTTTACAATTGCACTTTGCACTAATTATTATGTAAGTACTTGTACTTATTTCAATCAAATATTAACAGATCGCACGCTTACTGCTTACAAAACCATCACACCAATAATGTCTTATCTATGTTCGCGATTGGTTGCGTACTGAGTGCATAGTATGCGATATAAAATGAGAGTGATACTCAGCTTTTGTAGTCTTTTCGTGTTGACGTTCATTTCGACCAGGTTACATGGGCCGTGGTCACAAGCTGTGCTCCACCACTAAGCTTAAAACTTATAGTAAAACTATTATTATTGAAAATACTTGGTATTACATATTTTAATATCTGTATGTATCAAAGCACAGATTTAATGAAAAATAGACGCTGGTAAATTGAAAACTGATCTCTGAATGTAAAATTCAATAAGTTATATGGGTGTTAGACCGACTTTGTCCAATTAGTGAAACTGCTACGTGATGTGTCATGTGTCAACGCATAGCACAAAAGGGTAATTTTACATCAGCCCGTGAAGGGCTTTTATTATTTACAGAACATGATGAAAAAGACCCGAATGAAGGAATAAGTATTTATACTTATCAATATTATGCATGCTTTATAATTGCTCCCGTGGCATAAGTTTGTTACAGCTGATATATTGTCTACTGAATCAAGCATAGAGTTGTTAATACCTATTTTGTTAATTAATTTTCTACAGTGTCATGAAGTGGCTTTAGGCTCGCCCATATAACATTGTTGGGTAAAGTGGGTTATAATAATCCCGATCTTACGCCTGTAGCTGTCTAATCCTGCGATAATAGGCGTAATTTTATTAACACGTTTTGTACGTTTTTAAAATAGATAAAAATATGTCTGTATGTCGTTTAGATTACCGCCTTTTTTATTAAGACTGACTACATTATTATTTACTACTGTTTATGGTAACGAGTCACTATGCGATAGAGTAAGGTTTACTTACTTTTTAATATACTTTAATAATAATTAAGCAATACTTCTTAACTATTTTAGTTCAGTAATTAGTGCCAGATGGCGATTTCGAAATCCTAAAAGGCTTGAGGCGAGTAGTCAAAGTCAAAGTCAAAGTCAAAAATCATTTATTCATTTAGGTCACAAAGTAACACTTATGAACATCAAAGTATATAAGTTAGTGAGTTTACTAAGTTACTGAAGCTACATTTAGGTTAGTTGCTAGGTTCAGGCAAAGGGTAGAGCCTATGAGAAGAAACCTGCAAGAAACTCACGGCCACTCTTTTAAATCGTCAGTTAAATATAATTTCAGTATTTTACAACTCAGATTAACAAGGTGTTACAGCCATTATGCCATATACTACTGACTATAAAAGCTAAAGATAATAACAATAATAACTTAATAATATTATAGGGAGGAAATAATTTGAGCTAAGATATATTATTTAATATAAATCTAAAATAGACAGTAGGATGGCATGATGGCGCATACACTTACACTTTGTGACTATGCAAAGGCTTAAATTGACTTATAAGTAATACATATCTTTGAATCCTGTATGCAACAAGCAACTAGCTCCATGAGTTTTTGTCATTTAAGTAGTCGTTGACTGAATAATAACCCTTCCGAATAAGTTGTTTTTTAACAGCGTTTTTAAATTTAAACAATGGTAAATTAATTATGTTAATAGGTAATTTATTAAAAAAACGTATACCGAGTCCCGCAAATGTATTGTGAACTTTATGTAAACGATGATATGGGCTTACTAACTTATGCTTATTTCTAGTGTTTACGTTATGAATATCACTATTCTTATTATATAAGTAAATGTTATGTTTAATAAACATAATGTTAGCAAATATATATTGCGACGCAACAGTAAGTTCTTTAAATCGATCTTTCAGGGAAACTCGTGATCCTAAATTATAAATGCTATGTACTGCAAAGTAGTATTTCTTTCTCACATCGAGAAATACTGCTCGCCTAAATTAAGCCTGGTTTCGATGGTTTCAGGGTGCAAAGCCGAGATTATTGATATTCAGTTACTTTAATCATTTGACTCGTTCACCCTCATCACGTTGCAATAATGTTCGCATCCAATTACAAAGTTACTACAATATCAAAAAAATGTTTTCTTATACTACAACTATCATACGAATAGTATAATGTTACAATGGCATACAATCTTCACAAAGCATACTGCGCTACCACATAACGACAATGAAATAGAGATATTTTGCTGACAGCACAGGGACTTTGGAAGCTTTATTCATCTCAGAGCCATAGCTAAAGAATATTTTGCTGCTGTGGCCTGGAGAGCTAGGGACTTATTCACTGTGGCTAGTTCTCTAGCAAGTAAATGTAATATCCACTTTAGTCGATTTTATAAAATCGACTAAAGTTAATTAATTTGTTGGCCTCGATGGCATAGAGGTTAGTGTAACCGACTGCCACGCCTGAGGTCGCGGGTTCGATTCCCGCACAAGTCAAACATTCGTGTGCATGAACATGGATGTTTGTCTTGGTCTGGGTGTTTCTATGTATAATATGTATGTATTTACAAAAAAAGTATATATACGTATTTTTATCCGTCTACAGCTTAGCTAGTCCAGCACCCATAGTACAAGCTCTGCTTAGTTTGGGCTAGATGGTGTATGTGGTAGAATATTATAATATTCCGTGTGATTTTACGATTGACATACCTAAAACGTTTTAGCGTTTAGCTTTTAATTATAGCCACGTAATTTAATTACGTTACTAAGGGTCAGACAGAGTAATAAATAACATAGACACATTTCGCCAACTATCTTAAAGGTCACATGTAAGAGTGAGCGAACCTATTTATTACCTACCATGGTCAGGTTTAAAATACCTCTTTTGAAAGGGTGATTAGCGTTACATAAATGATGCAACGCGAAATTATAAAAGTTACTATTACTTACCGTTCCAATCCTAGTGCAGCTTCTGCGTGCAATGAGAATTTATTTAGCATAGAATAAATGATCTAGCTCAGGAATCGATCAATTTGAATACACGGGTCGTGTAGTGGTTTAAGGGGTGAGTTGAGAAAATTTGTGTGATCCACGACTTGTGGTTTCCAGCCTGGGTGGTCTTCGTGTTCGTTGTTTGAATGCTTCTAAACTTCCCTGCGATACAGACATTATTCCTAATGCGAAAGCGATCATTAAAAAAACATCGATAGTCCTTTAAGTCCATGTGAGCAAAAATATGATCTTGACATTAAGATGTCTTTAGTAGTGACTTAGGTCGACAGTATCTAGACGTCGTTAGTGTTGTGTGTCGAAATACCGACAGTGCGAATATAAATAATAGTTACCAAGTGAGGGTAGTTGCTGAAACCCGCACTTCACGAAGGCGCCGCTGAGCTCATATCAGTCAACCCACGACCTCGATCGATGCAAGACGGTCAAAACGTCGGGCAATCAATAGGAATTTATTACCTTTTAAATTCTTTATCGCGAGTAAGACCCGTTGTCTAGTATTATATTAAGTATGTGTACAAATCGCAATAGTCTAAAAACTTTTATGTCTTTACTAGATAGTACAAGCTAGCCTTTACACGGCGATGCAGTTATATGTTACTAAATTCCAATGCAATACCGAAGCTGACAACGCCCGAAAACGTGGACGATTTTATGCATATAAATACGTTCATTTACCTAATATTTGTTAGTAATCGTGACTGATGTTTGACGTATGCTCGTGGTGACGGAGTGTCACTGCAAGGGCAGCGGTCGTCGTCTCACGGTCGTCATACGTCACTATTGTTGCCTACCGTCTGCATGACCATTTTTTGTGACACTGCAACTGACATTTAGTTTTTAGTAGCCTTTATAACTCAAGCTTCACTTATTTTTTATTTTAACTACGCTACGATACATTAATTTACATTATGTTACGTTTTACTTCTTTATTATTATCTATGCATATTATCTATTCGTACGTCCGTTGGCTATAATTAATGAGTTGTCTGTCGCGTTTATGATATGGGTAATTATATTGGAAAGTTAAAGTGTAACAAAGGCCCTTCAGCAGTATAACCGTATTTCTTGACCAGCACGATAATAAAAATAAGTCTGCCCAAAAGAAGAGGTTTGAAGTTTGAATTGTTTTACTTCTGTGATATGATGCCAAATAGATAAATATCATAAAAATAGCTTTACAATGGCAGTGTAACTCGAATGTCATTTAAGCGCAATCCCAGACTGCGTGCTGCAGATTGCGCAACAAAATCTCACATTAACAAACAACAGTAACATTCAATGTTGATTATAACTAGGATCTAATATAATTATACTTTACTCGGACTACGTAATGATGTATCTATACATTACGGTAGATAGCTGGCAGGCTGGCAGCAGCATCCTCTTAGCCTCTTTCGACAACGGGGTCTCTAAAATGCTGCCAAATGCAGCCACCTCAAATCCTCCAACAAACACACTTTATTTCTTATGTATGTGCCGGTCACATTCCCACAATGCGTGATCAATGTCCTCAATAACTACACAAACGTTACAGTTTGGTGAGTTAAATGCATATTTTTGAATTTTTGGTACGATTCAAGAAGTCGATTATATTTGAAAGATGACATAAATGCAAAAAATTAAAGCGCTGGAGATCCAATCGCCTCCTGGCTAGATCGTTTCCTTGTCATCACGGACCGCCCACCATCGATAGATCGCTAGCTCGTCTGCCGCCAACAGCAATGAAAGAAAAGTAATTAACATTTTCATCAAAGTTTAATAAAGAGATGTCTCCTAACTGCCTTCGCTTTTCTTGGCTTATTAGAATAACTTAATTTTTTTGATTGTGTGTAAAAGAGTTTAGCAGCTATGAGTGCTTTAATCAGTCAAGGCTTACAATACAAGAATTAATTTAAATTAAAAAAACTTGCTTCTGGGCACCTATGTGCCGGTGTATCTTAATAGGTTAATATGGTTTATTGCAGTTTAAGATGAGATGCAGACAAAGTCAGATAGCAACGCGATGTGATAAAACTCATTGCAACACAATAGAAACATGCGTAAATGTTGAAATCCAGTTTCATCATTGTCCTAGGTGCGTCAAGTGTGCGAAACTTTCATCATAGCGCAATACTTGCAAGTAACCTATGGTACAGCCTATAGGTTTTATTCAATCTATTGTACGCTCACCTCGCCAGAATAATTCAATTCATAATAATATGATATCTTTTAAACGTTGTTCGTCTAACTGAGTATACTCAGAGCGTCTATCGTCACCAAAAATAACTAAGTTGCTAATTTTTCGGTCATAATTATAATAAATCTGAGTACTTTGATATCGAGGATCTCTCTCAGCTATCCGTTTTCTTGAAATAATGTGGTACACAGGATTCAGGTATTTTACAATATATACCTAATTAATTATATCAGCCCTGTTTATAAACTATCCCACTGCTGGGCCAGAGCGTCTTCTCAGTATGAGAAGTGTTAGGCTATAGTATACCACGCTGGCCCAGTGCGGGTTGGCAAACTTCTCATATTTTCGAGAACATGATGGAGAATTCTCAGACATTTAGACGATATTTTCCTTTACCGTCAAAGCACGCGATAATTAACTAATTAATACGCACATTACTTCGAAAAGTGACATAATTCAGAGAAGTCAGAGTTGCGTATCTTAGAAATGAACTCGAGACCGCTGCGTAGCAGTGCACGGTTTCCCACTAGGCTTCTTCCAGTATCAACTGATTTTTATGTAGTGACTTAACGGTTAGTCACTGTGTGGGATGTGATACAATATATATATTGAACGGCAGATTTCAAGTAATTCAAGTAACATTACGGCACCAAAGCGGACGAACTACTTTAACAATTATCCCTGCTGCAAATATATTCCACCTGCTAAGCGGTTTTCTTTGTATAAATTGGATAACTTTCAGGATTTCGAGGTATATGCGAAATTTTCGCAAGTAACTACGAAGTTTGTTGAAGCTTAAGCAAAGTCTGAGCTTTAGAACTATTGGTTATGTTGGTCACAGAAATGTGAATAATAATAAAAAACCATTAAGATTCTATGCTGCCGCCTATTTATTTTTAACCTTGACACATTTTATACTCACTGTTTTCCAAGATTTTTCTTGCAAGTCATGGTGGCACTCCTACTATAGATTTCCTCTGACTAGAACAAAATCATGTCAGCCTCCAATAGACATTGGTTTAGGGTAGTCATAAATATCCGGACTCGAGAGCCGACTGTGTATATTCATTTTTCGCCCACTGCAATGTCCATACATGTAACTTCGTAGCGTTTGAGAAGATACGTACAAGCTATTGCCTAGGACGTAACAACCAAATGTAGGTACCACCGCCAGTCGTCAATTCGCTTACCAACCGTCAACCATTAACATATTCATTTGTTATTTACAATATTTAACTAATTTAGTCTTACTATAAACTATTTGTATTATTTAATATATCAAATATAATATATAATCATATAGAAATGTTCATACACAAAAGCCATTTAAAGATAATGTACATATAACAATATAAACTAAGCAGAAAAACTAATTAATTTGAAAAGTTTAGGGCTTGATTAAAATAAACCTAATCTCTGCTACCGGGGCCTATTATAATTAATTCTCCAAATTGAATTTGTAATTTTCCTATACATCATGGGTCTGATATTATTATATTTTGGTCTAATGCCGCAATTAAATTCATGCATTTAAATATTTGAGCGAACAATTATTGTGCTAAGGCCGAAGCAGCAAGCAATCAAAAATTATATCTTACTAGCTTTTGCTCGCGACTTCGTCCGCGTGGAATAGTTACTTTGGGTAGCATTTTTAATTTTTTAAGAAATCTATTTTGCAAATAATACACTTAATAAATGCTTTGGTTTACCGCAAATAGCTTATTTTAATACACTCTTATAAACTAAGTTTTTTGTTTTCCACCCTTCGCCTTTGGGTTTGATACTCGTGAGCATGTCACATGGAAAACAGTTTTGTTTATTATTATCGTAAATGCTGCTTTTAGGGGAATCTGCACCCTTATAAACTGAAATGGCATATTGCTCAGAATTATCGGAATACGGAGAATTAAAATATTTTCTCCTTTTGCCATTACATAGCCTTTGTGCGGCAAGATTTCTCATTGACAGGACTGAATACCAACTTTCAGCCTTAACTTATAATAATAATAATTCTTTATTGTGGATCATAGGTACATAATACAGAAGTTATAATAATTAGAATTGTACATGCATTAATTAATAATATCAATTATGTCAATATGGATCACAATGTCACAGAAATTATAAACAGGCAATAATAATGCAAAAGTAGAGATTACTGAACACGTCATGATTGAGGTATAGAGTAGAGATGTATCATTTATGAAATCATTTACTGTATAATAACGTTAATTTATTAACAAATCATGCAGTTTCTTTTTAAACATAGTTATTTCTTTAACCATTCTGATCTACCTCGGAATATTGTACAATATGCGCGATGCTATACAAAATATACTTGCGTGCATTAAATGAGACTTGCTAGCAACTATGTGTAATTTGTTCTTATGTCTTATACGTTTACGATAGTTAAACAACTCAGAATTATTTGTTAATAAATAAGGCGACCTCCAGGATGTATAGACTTGGCAAAGTTAAAATGTTAAGTTTTACTAAAATATGATACACACGAATCGGTTACCTGCAGATTGAATATAGCCCTTATACAGCGTTTTTGTGCTACAAATGCCCGATCTTTGTCTGTACTGTTACCCCAAAATATTACTCCGTATCTTAGCGTTGAACTAACGTAGCCATGGTATGCAAGAAGAGTCTTTTGATTTGCGAGTTTTCTTAACCTGTTGAGAGCATATGAAAACTGACTTAGTATTTTACAGACGTCGTCAACATGTAATTTCCAATTAAGTTTGTTATCGATATTTAAACCTAGAAATTTTGTTACATCAGTTTCTTCTATCTCGCTATCATGATAACATATTTTTAAGGGATCCGTGCGTTGTGTACGTATTCTAAAATTCATTATTTTTGTTTTATCGATGTTGATCATTAAATTATTATTAATTTTAAGCCAGTCTACAATATTTTCTAAGGATTGATTAATGTCAAATTCTAAATTGGTTAAATTGTCATTGTCAAATAGCACTGTACTATCGTCAGCAAATAGTGTAATATCGTGATTAGTTATTGAAGGCATTTCATTTATATACACAAGAAACAACAAGGGGCCCAAAATACTGCCTTGTGGGACACCAAATTGAGCAGTCCCAGCTTTAGATGTATAGACTTCTTCGGTCATTGACATTGGATTAAGCTGACGAATCTCTGTGTATTGTTCTCTATTTGAAAGATATGGGAGGGCACTCCCGATAATTCTAAAGAGTTGAGATACTCTATAGGGTACTATGGCACTTGTTCAATGTTCATAACATTGTCTACTGAGAGGTGCACTTAATTTGTTCGTTTATCTGGCCTACTGTCTCATTTGTCGGCGCCAAAATTCACCTGTCACATAACCATTCTAATTGCCCATACTTACCTACTTATTTGTAGATCTATAATAATAATAATAATCATTTATTTAACTTAATTCTGGATAGACATTATTATTTAAATCATCTGTGTTATCGACAATTTGACAGAATACACGTCTTAGTGTAATGATGCCGTTACTGTCTGTTAGCATAGTGAGGCGCTCATAGCCAGTTGCACTCACTGATCGGTAAACGATTAGCGAGGTTAAGCATCGTTGGGTGCGGTCAGTCTACAAATGAGTGACCGCTTAGTGGTATTTCATCTGAGTGTCTCCGTGCTTCGGAGGGCAAGTAAAAAGTCAGTGCCGGTTGTTGCCAAATTGACAGCAGTTATTAAGCCATGTCAGAGGCCTAAACAACTCTTGACAACAGGTTGGCCACTGGTTAGTGGCCACGAAAAGAAGAAGAAAAAGCATACAATCTTTTTCGACTTTTAAAAGAGCAGCTGCATAGTGCCCTGCATGAGAATCGTTGTTTAGTTGTACTCGCATATTTGTTGTCAGACAAAACTTTTTTACGTATACCCGTAATACAGACGCCTTCAAACAGGTATTTATTTAATCTGCGGTGTATCCCTAGTAATAACCGACAGGGTCTGTCTAAAGTCACCAGTTAAAAGTACCGCTCGTCTCCTATTTCATCCCCATGTAGGTTGAAATCTCCAAATCCCTGGGGCCAATGTTTACTGATTTACTTCTTATCAAGTGCCTAAGTATAATATAAGTCTCATGGTTTTATCTTCGATACTGACGAATTCCCATACTAACTATCATCACTTATTTCAACCCCATTATGCCCTCTTTTACAATTAAAGGTAACTATGTCCTTTCCCAAGGTCAAGTTTATCTTTGTAACAAATTTCAAAATCGGTTGTGGTCTAGGCGAGATGATGTCGAATTCCCATAAAAACAGGCAGGGCCAAACAGGCTGAGGTTAAGGGGAAAAGGCAAAATCTTGTCGTTGAACTTAATCAGACCTTGGACCGCATCTATAAATGGGATGCCAAGAACTTGGTCGAGTTCAACGCCAAGAAGACCCAGGCATGCGCGTTCTCATCAAAAATGTCTCCATTCCTTCCCCTCCCTTCTCTGAAGAACACTGCACTGGTGATACGTGACAGCCTCTCCATCTTAGGTATGGATCTTTGACGCTCCCTTAATCCTAAAACCTACATCGAGAGCGTCATTACGCAAAATTCGAGAAAACTCGGAGTTCTGACCAGGGTGAGGCGGTTCTTCGCGGCTGGGCAGCTGTGCCTATTGTATAAGGCACAAGTGCGCCCTTGCGTGGAGTACTGTTCTCATCTTTGGGATGGCTCCGCGCAGTACTTGCTGGACGCTCTCGACAAGTTACAGCAGCGGGCTGTCCGTATCATTGGAGATCCAGAGGTCACGAGTTCACTGGAACCTCTGCAGCTCCGTAGGGACATTGCCTCATTGGCATGTTTCTACAGAATATACCACGGGGAGTGCTCTGAAGAGTTATTCCACCTTATCCCGCCCTCCCCTTTCCTATTCCGAACAACGCGTGCTGGGCTCAGATGCCATCCTTACACAGTAGAGTCGACTAGAGCGCGTACCAACAAGTTTGGGTCCTCATACCTCTGCCGAACGACCAAGGCAGAAATTCGCTGCCAAGGCACGTGTTTCCTTCTTCCTTCAATCCTGGGTCCTTTAAGCGGGGCGTGAAAAAGCACCTTCTCTGGCCGTTAAAGTAGAGACCTCAACATCGCCTCGGCTGCTATGAGGGCGGTGTGGAGGCCACTGCTCTTAGGTACCACACGACTACTTACCACCAGGTGGAGTGTGGTCATTTTGACGAGTAAAATAAAAAAGAAAATAAAGAAAAAACAAACCTTCATCCCTTATTTCAATTCCTTTATGCCCTTTTTTACAACAAAAGGTAACCATATCCTTTCCTAAAGTCTAGTCTATCTCTGTACCCAATTTCATCAAAATCGGTTTTGGTTTAGGCGCGATAATGACTAATTCCCATATAAATTTTCATCCCTTATTTCAACCCCTTCATGCCTTTTTTACAACAAAAGGTAGCTTATGTCCTTTCCTAAGGTCTAGTCTATATCTGTACAAAATTTCATCAAAATCGGTTTAGTGGTTTAGGCGTAAAAACGTAACAGACAGACAGACAGACAGAGTTACTTTCGCATTTATAATATTAAAGTAGGGATTGACTCGCTTCTTGTATAAGCATTATATACTAGAAATGTGTATATGATACAACTTTTGCAGTCCCTGGGGATCTATAGGTTACGTTACGCTAAATATGTATAATACATAGAAGTCTAACTCTTTGCTACGAATAACAAACGTATTGATAAATTTAGTTATTTCGTAAAATTCAAGTATACATTTTACTTTTTGATGGAGATTTTCGATTGCTCTTAAAGCGTCTGGCAGTTTACAACCCGAGTCAATCAAATGTATCGCAGACAAAAGTTTATTTTTGTATGTATTCATTTGGTTTTAGCTTCAATGAAACGTATAGGTCGGCATAATGTCGTTCATTATATTTTTATCATTTAAAGTAATATTGAAAGGACTGACTCACTTTGATGAATGATCATTAAATTCGTTTGTTTTAATGTACCTACAGACAGACTTATTTTGGAACTAAGTAATTACTTGCGTGATTGATCATCCGATCGAAGTTAGGATAAGATTCAGGTGTACGATAAATAATACCACTAATAAATAGTTTCTTTAAGTAGTCTTTAATATTGGTTATTGCTAAGGCGTTGAGTATTTCTATCCTACCCATACTGTGTTTAAACATTTTTTACCTACTCATTGCCAAGTCATCAAACCCGATTAAATTTCACTGTTTAATTCAATTCAAGTTCTGTAATTTTGCAGATTGCATAGTTCGATTTTGTGACCCTTATATATATATAATAGTTGCTTGGTTCTTAATCATCTGAACATTTAATGGCAGGACAGCTTCATTTTCCATTTCGTTGTCGCTTGTAGAGATATATCCTTAAGCAAGAATTGTAGATTCTGGACACTACATTGCTTGCATTGCAATTTTAAATTGCCGACTGCAAGAATAATGCCGGCTACCTTGGTCCATCTAGGGATTTCCTCGTTCCGCATTTTACAGTGTGCAAAGACACAAACTTTTTGCTTCCTACAGTACGTTCAACTATTTAGTGTTACATTTTATAGTCGTAGCCATTAATGGCAATTGGTATTTTCTTTAGGACTTTGATGTATGGGTTTCAAAAAACCTTTATACATGGCAAATAAACAAAATGTATAAAGAGTAAATAATTGACTTACCTATTTATTTAGGTTACAAAGTAACACTTATAAACGTCAAACGTTTTCGGTTAATTTATTGAATTTATATTAGGTTATGTTAGTGGCTTGGTACCTATAGAAAGTAGAGCCTTTGAGAAGATACCTGCAAGAAACTTAGTAGTAAAAGTAATAAGCTACTACAAGTATATAAGCTACTATAAGTATAAGCTATATGCGCATAGGTAGAACAAAGATGATGCTGCAGTACGATGCGTCGAAGTGTATACAAAACATAGATCAAAGTCGTTAGCAGGTTCTCTGGGTGTCAGTTAACATAACGAAGATCCTTACAAATAAGAGATCGAACTAATAATAATAATAATATTCTACCACTTACACACAACACCATCTAGCCCAAACTAAGCAGAGCTTGTACTATGGGTACTAGACAATGGATAAACATACATATATACTTTTTTTTTTGTAAATACATACATATTATACATAGAAACACCCAGACCAAGACAAACATCAATGATCGTACACACAAATGTTTGACTTGTGCGGGAATCGAACCCGCGACCTCAGGCGTGGCAGTCGGTTACACTAACCACTACGCCATCGAGCACTAACACCACTACCAATACTAAGTTGTAGCACCAATTTAGGTAATTGTCTGCTGAACTTTGGCTTTTGTACCTACAAAAGCCACGTACAGTTTGGTCTGCGTTGGTAAGATAGACAAGGTATGTTCTTTTTCGTAGCTACTTCATAAAATTAGGATGGCCACAGAAATGCAATTTTTCAAATAATCCTGCGAATGTTTTAAACCATCCGTCGATATGAAACTACAGCTCATTTTTAAATAATAAATCGTGATAAAAGTTACTTTCTCTTGGTCTAACTATCAATTTTGGACTTTATGAAAATAGGATGTTTTTATAACATTTAACAGTAGTATAGTTTCAAAACTATGTAATAAATAGTGTTTTAAAGTAAACAATACTATAAAATCCATATAGAATAATTTAATTTTAATATACAAAAAAATATTGAAATTTGCATACGTGTTACAAAGATCTATAACAAAAGTACAGCAAAGTACCTACAGTATTTTCTTGAGATACAAATTGGTGTTACTTTTACTTATAGGTAAAACCACTTAAGCAAAACAGACTGACAAAACTACACTTAGCAGTGATTGCGTAAAAGAGCAAAAAATTTAAGTAATCGGGTGGAGACGTGCAGAGGGGTCCGTGCCGACAGCCAAGTACATATCGTACAAGACTGGTGTTTTAGCGCGCATCCGGATACCCGCGTCAATCTTCACGCAGCGTTGCCCAAACAGGACTTCTATCTTAGCACTCCAACTACACGTTTCCTTCGACATTCATTTTTTTATCATTCCTATATTTATGATCACAGTACCGTTAGAAGTATTAGACCTGTATTAAACTGTGCCACTGCTAGGCACGGGTATCTTCTCAGTGTGAGAAGGGTTAGACCATAGTCTACCACGCTGGCCCTTGCGGGTTGGTAGACTTCAAATATCTTCGACAGCATTATGAAGAACTCTCAGACTTGTAGGTTTCCTGACGATGTTTTCCTTCACTGTTAAAGCAAGCGATAATCAGCTATTTAATACGCACATAGGTAACTTCGAAAAATCTGAAATGCGTACCTTGGAAATGAACTCGAGACTCCTCTGCATGGCAGTCCAACGGTCTCCCACAGCATCACGCTGCTGAAAGAAGACATTCAATTTATTGCAATACATAAACCATATACAAATGAAACAATGTTACATTTGTATATGGTACATATCGTAACCATCATTTGGCTCTAGCTAGCGAGATTTCGTGAGCAAACCTTCTGGAGAAGCTTCTGTTAAGAAGCTTTACATTGTAGTTGCACTATAGCCTGAAACACTTAATAGTTTACAGGTTAGGTTTCAGCTTGGCAAAGATCTCATTAGTTAAGTGCACGAATAGCGCAACTATTTAAGCGGCTACCTTGTTTCTGCCAATGTTCTGGATCAACTTGATAAATTGTTCCGTGTGGGTTATGCGATCCATAGATAGCTGTTTCGAGCCTGGGTTTTAATTGTTACAATTTTGCGAAGATTTTACAATTTTGCATTTTTTCTTTATAGGTGTAAAACCATTACGGCATTATCTTTTTTAAATCTATCTATTATTTATCACAGATTACCACAGATATAAAATAATGTTATTGAAAATAACGATTTGTTGGCATTAAGCATTATTTTGTTGTCAAACCATAAAGTCGATAACTATTGAGCTCTGTGTGTCGGCATATATATTATTATTACAGTTTATCAATATAATAAAACCCTGACAAGTAGTCATAAATATTCGAAATTGAAGCTACTGGCTCCGACTACAAGCGAAAAAACCATAGATTGATTTTTTGCGATGTCTATTAGAGCGAGTAAATTGTTTAATAATCTAGTCAATTTTATTATACACTAGATGTGCCCGCGGTTTCACCCGCGTTTATCGTTACTGGGCCGCCCCCGTGGGTCGTAGCGTGATATTATATAGCCTATAGCCTTCCTCGATAAATAGGCTATTATGAGATTAGCGCGTTCAATCCAACAAACAAACGAACAAACTCTTCAGCTTTATAATATTAGTATAGATAGCGACCCGCGCAACTTCGTCTGCGTCACATAAGAGAGAGAGTGGGTCATAGGCACCTATAATACTATTTTAAAGGAGCTGAAACTTTCTTTGTTAAATCCACGCAAGAACCACATAAGAAACATTGAACAACATTTTATAAATATACCTACAGTGCTAATTTAAAACCACGCAGAATAAACCAGGAGAAATATCGTTTGTATGTCTGTAATGGGTAATTATTTTGCTGCGATGTTATTTTAAAATTGCGATATCTCCTAAGATATTTATTGAAATCGAATGATGTAAAGAGCAATTTTGTTTTAAATTAAATACTTGTGATGAATAACCTATAATATATTTGGATAAGGTTTAATATCATGTTTATAATAATACCTTCGCAAATAATGCATTATTTTAGAACAAAATTCGTTAGCATAAAAATGGTTATAGTGAGCCAACCTTAAAAGATAGACATATGTTGTCGCGGACATTTTTTAGAACTTTTAAATAGAAACAATTCAGTCATACATATTTTTTGCGAAACTTTAACTGTTTACGCAGCGCACGCAGCGGAAGCTCTCAAAAGGAAAAAGAACCCTCCGATTTTGAAACATTCTTCATTGGTGCTCCGCTCCTATTAATTTTAGCGTGATGATATATAGCCTATAGCCTTCCTCGATAAATGGGCTATCTAACACTGAAATAATTTTTCAAATCGGACTAGTAGTTCCTGAGATTAGCGGGTTCAAGCAAACAAACAAACAAACTCTTCAGCTTTATAATATTAGTATAGATATTAAATTGCTATCAGGTTGTTTAATAAAAGCGTTCGCTTATTTTATGAACTACTTGACGTTCCACTTAAACAATAAAAATCAAAGGTCGTTTTCCCAATTAAATGGCGAAAATTGCTTTTTTTTGCTTAGAATACTTCGTGCCTAAACTAGTTACTTCTGTTCAAACCAACTGTTAATGAGAGACTAATGAGTACATTAACTTTCTCACCAAGTTCTTAACTTAAGATAAGAATAAAGCAGGCGGAGCAGATTGCGCACAGGCATCATAAAGTAAGTGCTTAATTCATTTGGTAATAAATTCGGTATAAAATGCAGTACGTGCATGAGACAGGCACATAATTTATTTGCCGTCAAATATTTTATACGTCTTCCATAACGTCGAGCCACGATAAATTGAGCCTTTTTATTGTCCAACATAATCATGCACGAAGTGCACCGCAACTTGCAAGCTTTGTCAAATATGTACAGAAATGTTTTTAAAAGCGTCTTTAACAATTTTCTGAGTCTGCATGCGCCGGGCGGTGACCTCGAGCTTCACAATGTCCACAACATTCACTGACATGAAAGAGACATTATTATTAAGCTTGTCATTTTACCTACGATATCAAAGAAACTAGAGTTTTAAATGAGCCTTACTATTAGTGGATAGACACTTATACGTGTTAAGAGTCTTTGTTATAAGCCGATTTTATGTTGGTGCCATTAAAGTTAATTGCCTCAGTAAGTTGAACAGTATTATTTTACTCACATGTTTACATTAGCTTAATATATAATGGTGGCTGTGCAGTACAGACGTAAAAGTCGTTCGTGGCACGACGCGCGACGTTACAAACTTTTAAATATCTAGTATAAGTCTAGCGTATCTTTGTCCCACAGGTACATCACCTTTAGTGAGTAATAATTGGACCGAGTTATGCCAAAATGTACCAAGCCACAAAAAGTAAAAAAATGAGTTATTGACACCAAACTGATCAGTATGTGATATATTACTACTCAGCAAAAACAGCCCATCTTATATTCACATTTGACACAAAAAATGTATGTGTGAACCAAGCTATGTATGGAATATGTTCTACTATGATGATCCAAAAGCATTTGGTATACCCTTGATAATTTAAATAAAATCCAAATGATTTTGGTTCAATGAATTAAATAATATATACATAGATTCACGCCTGTTTCCCAGAGGGGTAGGCAGAGACTACGGATTTCCATTTGCTACGATCCTGACACACTTCTCTGGCTTCATTCACTTTCATCACATTCCTAATACACGCCCGTTAAATAATATATTTTACATAAATGTCTCAAACCATTATGGTTCATGTAAGCAATTTTAATTTTAATTATCCAAGTCAACAAAAATGAACCAAGTGGTTTGATAAGGAGTTGTCTGATAACACTGAAGAACTCATTTTGTGGAGTGAGTCATGTGCAGGACAAAATAGGAATATAAAACTTACCTACTTTGATGATGAAAGCAACATTACATTAACACCCTAATCTAAAGTCAATTTCAATGAAATTTTTAGAAAAAGTATCATTTGGTAAGAACGAATGGCCGGGCATTCGTTCTTACCAAATGATACTGACTTTGCTAAAATAGAAACTCTTCTTAAGCAACATCAAAGAGTTTATGTTGTCGAAGGTTACATTGAAATTATGAAAAAATGCAAAATAGTTAATCCCTTAAAAGTTATTAGAATAAAAACAGATGATTTTGTAAGTTGCAAAATGTTAGAGAAGCAAATAGTTAATAGAAAAATTTTCATTAACAAGAACAAGGTTAGTTGGCTGGCTACTAAGGAAATACTGCTAGAGAAGGAGACAAAGTATTCAATTTTCATGAGAAGTGGCTTAAATGGCGAATTACAAGAATTAGATATAATGAAAAAGAGTGTCAGAAACCACTATGGCCACAAGGCAAAGAAATTGCTCAGTCTAAAGTGGATGATATAAAGTGTATAATGCACTTAATACCAGCTGATTGCCATGATTTTTACAATAAAATAAAGGGTAGCAGTAGCATTGTAGATGACATTGATGGTATTGATAGGCCTGATTTTGAAATTTATGTGCAGGAGTGAATTTAATAATCTCATGTAAGTTAGTTTAGTTCTAGTAAGTAGATGCCAGGTACCACTCATCAGCTATCTTAGGTAAGGCCTTTTTTTGTACTATCGTAGACATAATCCTTTATTCAAGAACAATATGGCATCAATGTGCCATAGCCACTTACGGATTTTCTTAAATAAATTGTATTATGTAATGTACGTCATTTGTAGTTAAATGAGCTGCTATCAAAGCGTTTACAACGACAAGTTGGTAAACAGTAAACAATAAACTTGTACACGTGCAATAACATTAAATAAATTCAGGGCTTAAAAGACCTTTGTCCAATACCTACTGAACCAAGAACAACATAAACAGTTATATATTATACGTAACAATATAGTCTCAAGTCTACACGACTGTGACACATTAAGAAAATTTAACTGAACTGAAATGGTTTTTGTTACAGTCTATTTAATTGTGCTAAGCAACTATTTTATATATACACTTTTCCCGTACTTAAGGTTGCTGTAGAGCAGCCATGGTCATGGGAAGACTAAGAGTTTGTTCAACACATAAACATAACACAGTCGAAGTATTTTCTCAATGTCCTTAAATTTAACAGTAACGACCTTAACAACATACTAATAAGAAGTATAAGACAATATTTAGGATCATCAAATAATGTTAATTACCAAATATCATTCAACATACCTACGAAGTTCTTATGCAGCAAATGCAACATTTTTATAATCTTTATTTAATAGTTTTTCATACCGTATTTTAATTTTATAGGTAACTAATGTAAGCAGATTATCATACGACAGTAAATAAGCTCATTTATATTGACGTTCTCCGAAATCTTTATTAAGTTAATACTGCAAGGTCTTTGATACGAATGTACTTATAAGGTTGCTAACTTTAATATGGAAATGTATATTATTTTGCAATACTTATTGACATATTTATTCGTAACAAGAGCTTATTATTTCTAAATATGATGACGCCAAACTAGATTTTAAACTTGGTTCTTTATCTATAACCAAATCTTCGCTTACGTTTTAGTGATAGATTACCAATAAATGATTACTGCGTAAAATATTTTTATTTATTTATGTATTAGGAGGACCCACAGCTTTGAAATACATAGTAGTGAAAAAAAAATGCAACAGAGAGCCAATGATAGGTCTCCACGACTAATTCTTAAATAACAATGCGTGGACAGCAATTAGTCATCTTTTGCAACGATATCATATTACGAGTTCACGGATTTATTATAACTCTGGGTATATCTTTTAATAGAGACCTACAACAGTAGATAACTACATATAATTAAAAATAGCACTTTAGCGATGAGCTGCATTAACAGTTCCATTTAGAAGCGGTCTCTATAAATCAGTCGGACAGGAACTATGTTCTTAACAGGTGCTTGAAAGGAAGCAGGTTTTATTTGTAACTCGTGGCCTAGCAAATGGTTCCATAGAGAACGTTTCAAGAGAGATATATTGCTATTACCTACACTGTATCAACTGTATTAATACTAAAAGTACATAGTACTTAACATTAAGCGCTTTTTCTATTTTATGGTTAGATATAACCACAAATAGGATTCTAGAGTAAAAGCTTTTGACTTGATATATCGGTTTGACTATTTTGAAGTAATCAACTACCTATATCGACTATCACTGATTTTGGCCAGGTCTTGTAGCTTCACTCGCTATCTCTGACACGTGAAGTGTGGCTAAATTAATACATTGATTTTACGTTTGACTGCTCGGATGGCGTAGTGGTTGACGTGGTGGCCTCGCCACTGCCACTGCGCCGAGTGTTGCGGGTTCAAAAAGTTTAAAAATTTTGCGATATACAGAAGGTTTTTCCGAGTCTGGGTGTTTTTGTTTCTGTTGTTTGAATGTCCTCCGCTACACAGGAATTATTCCAAGAGCGGTAGTTAGCGTTATAAAAATAAATAATAGTTTAAAATATCTAAAAAAACACGCTTTATTAAAAAAACCAAACTAAAAAAGAAGAAAATAATTTTAATGTAAAAATGCTTGGGGTGGGGGCTATCAAAATATCTTAGAAAGCACCACACGCTTTTTTACATTAAAAATATTAAATTACTTTCTAGTTTTTTTAGTATTTTTGAAGTGAAAACTTCTTTAGCGGCGTTGTGCACTTTTTTGTGATGGGTAAAAAATGTTAAACTCGCGTCAGGACACGTGACCTGATCGAAAATTCGTAAGACGGAGGGAGAATTGTCAAACTCGCGTCAGGACACGTGACCTGATCGAAAATTAGTAAGACGGAGGGAGAATTGTCATGTTTGTGTACGATAGCGCAATAAATGAATATTGTATTTTACCAAATAAATGATAGTAATTTTATATTGATAATTAAAGCTATTCGTGCAAAATTATTCCCTAACCATTACAAAATATCAAAAATGCACAACGTTAATATTCAAGTTTTCACTTCTACCGGCACTCGCGGAGTGCAACCCGTTGTTTTTTTTATAAAGCGTATTTTTTAATTTTTTTAAACTATTTATTATTTTTATTTTTTCAAACTATTTTTTTTTAAATTATTGTATTGTCATCGGTCCTCAATAAGTGTGCAAAGTTTCAAATCAATCCGTCGGTTTGAAAGGAGTGAAAATCATGTTCAAAGATTCCGTTACATAGATACATACATACCAAGCTAATAAAAGCGTGTTAAAAAAAAATTACTTGGAGGAATAGCGGTCATCATAACACAATAATACTTTTCTCGATTAAATTTAATGTAGATTCTTTCGTTTTGCAGTTTTGCGAGTGCTCACACATACTACTGGACCATCAGAGCATTTACAAATTTAACTACCGCAAGGATAAAGAAGCATTTATTACGCAATAATAAAGGAGTAAATTTAACGAGCTTCCTTAAAGTCGTCTCAGCGATACTTTATTGTGTTAAGTGGCACCCATACTTAAAGAATACTTGTAGGGCGCCCATACTTAAAGAATACTTGTACAATTGTTCATCTATCTTCAAACGAGACATTCTGCCGTAAAAATGGTTTCAGCAAACGAGACATCGCGTGTGGTTTCCATAGAGGCCTGTGCCAAAGGGGTGGCGAAACTTAAAAGATGGAGAATATTGAAAAGTTCTCAGTCAGATACTATTAAGTAGATAATTTAAATTTACACATACATAGCTTTACGCCTATAGCTTCACACCTATATTCCCGAAGGAGAAGGCAGAGTTGTATGTATACAGGTGTATATGTGTTGATCCCACATACGTAATATAGAGAAAACCTATTTACACCTTACAGGTGCAGTTCCAGACGCCGTTATTGAGGATTTCTTGACAGAAAAACCCAACGAAACACATCTTACGATACCTCATGCACAGTAGTCGCATTCATTGAAGTAGTCCAGTCAATTTATATTCGATATTACCTTACAATATTATCATCTTTCCAACTTAACTTGTTCAATATAATGCGAAAACTTAATTCAAACTTATGTGATTGATGTTCGTATGTGCATCTGATATCGTGACGTAAAGATTTCGTAAAAGTGCTGGTGAAATCGGTGGCAATGGCCAGCGGGGCGCCGCGCGCCGGCCGACGCCCCGGGTGCATTGTACAATGTGCTGCATCGAATGCACCGTGCAGTCGCCCTCCTCCGCAACCCGCGCCTCACCCCCTCTCACCCCACACTTGGTACATCAATTCACTCTTCGCGAATAATCCGTGCATTGACGTCGCACTCATAATCTCAAAGTTTGTATATCGACGTGCAATGTGCACTGCACCCAGTGGTAGCGATGCGCAATAGCGAGATGTTAAAGTCGTCTAATTCAAATGTTCCATCGACTCGATGGCTACTTTGCAATCTTATAAAATCACGCGATAGTATTCTCTAGAATTCAATAAACTAGAATCTAAGCAATAGTCTTGTATCACCGATGAAATACTCTAACTCGATTGAAATGCTATGTTAACCTTATTGTATAACAGGCGCAGCGATATGTACCTACTCACCGCGTCATTTGACCCGAATCAATTGAGACAATATCGATATTTTTTTGAGATAATGATACAATTTCTGACTTGTCTAAAATCGCAATGATTTACGATTCGATTACTACGATTCATTTGATTGTTGAAACCATCCGAGGCCATCGCTATCCAGTGGCAATAATCGCGATATGCATGCGAGAAACAAAACCGACGTTGACCATCTCATTTGAAGCTTTTACGAGCTCTAAAACGAAACGACGCCGACGTGACATAACTTGCAAAATATTAAAAACAGAACTACTTTAACATGAAATCGTGTTACAAAGTATTAATGTGGATATATAGGTAATACCATTCCAGATCTTTAGTTACGACAGAGTATATACTTAACTACAAACTATTACAAAATATTGCGTAAAAATACTCCTTTAAAACACCAGTTATATTAAAATGTATTTATTAATAATGTATTAATATTAAACGTATATGTAATGTTTTATGTCTGTGCTGTTAACCTTTAATGAGTTCAGTCATGAGGAGACAATCCTTGTTGCAGCCAGCTTGTTGTACGAATAAAAATGACCAAAAGCAAAAGAGTCTGAAGAAATTCGCTTAGTTCGTTGAGTGGTTTATCCTAACTGTTCTCGCCAACTTAACACACGAATAATTAAGCAAGGTCTGTAGTAATTAAATGGCGTTTATTATTAATAAACAATACCTGTTATATCCTCTACCTGTAACAATTACAGTTAGTATTTATTACTACTATTTCATTGTTCGTCGCTACTATTACTTCAAATGCAGCTTTATTAATCTCAGTGCTTTGGGGACTAGGTGTGTTTCTAAACTGAAGATTGAAAACAAAAGCGGTCACACTGAACTAATCCTTCGTGTTCAGTGACGGCACCTGGTCAATACATGTCGTTAATATTATTATTCATTTAAAAGACAACCTCCGCACTATAAGTAATTTCTGTGTCGTAGGGAATTGTACAGTTATTCCAACAACAAATACAAAGAACAGCCTGACTCAGAACAATTATTAATGGATCACACAACCTTTTGTATCGGTATGGGCATCGAACCCATAACACTCAGCGTAGTAGCAGTGGCGAGGCGACCATTTAAACCACAACGCCATTCGTGCAGTTAACATCCACAAGCAGGATAGCAAATATTCTTTCTCATAGTCAAAAATATCCATAATAGCCGTCGCCCGCGCTGCCAATTATATGACTATAGTATGAATAAACCGTTGCAACCTTTAACAGAACACCAGTATACTTGGGTAAAATACAGCTGAAATAGAGTGTTACTAATGTTAGCATTAGTAACACTGTATTTCAGCTGGTGAGAAAGAGTTCTCATTTACTTTCATTCCTTACCATTCAACTCATATTTATTTCCTATTCTCTAGTGTAGGCAACGTGCGAAATACACCTAGTATTACAAGCGACCGTAAACTATGTGGTAACTGCTTACCATCAGACGGAACGTATGCTCGTTTGCCATCTTTTTGGTATAAAAACCTATAGTTGTAAGCACAAGACAATAATTTTAAACTTAACTTAAATCACGAAAAGGTTTATTGTGCGTCAGATTTAATAATTATGGTTTAGGTTATTCGTAGATATTATGGTAAAACTAGATTATACTCGTGGCTTTGTTAGCACACGAGTTATGTTAAGGTAAGCTTATGTCAATTTTCAATCCCCCGAAAACAACACTTTTTCTGGATGAAAGGTACCCTATGTCCTTTTCTGGGGTACAGAAAAGGACATAGGGTACCTTTGACAACATGTATGCCATTTCATCATCGATGTTACGTCGAGTAGTCAAGGCGTGAAAGCGTTACAAACAAACAAAATCACTTTCGCATTTACAATATTAGTAGGTAAGGATGTCGTATTTTTGAATCGACATACCTAATTTGAGATATATAACATCATCATCGCGAGCTCAAAGCTCTCTCAAAGCTCCAAAAAGTTAATGGTTATAATTTTTTTTCGTATTTGTTTTATATTGATCAATTTGATCATACACAGTTCTAAACACAGTTTTATATATTTGCATGTCGGTAAATTCGGACTGTATGGCATGCAATGTCGAAAGTCATAAAGTGTCATAACAAACAATTAATTCCAATGAGCTTATATAACTACCAACATTGTATCAAAACTTTTCATATTCTTATTTTCAATATGGTAATATTAACCTTAGTCACAGGGTACATTATATGACCTTACAATATGACCACACATTATTGTTACACGCTGTACCTATATTGTCAGTCATGCTCCTTAAAACACATTTTCCATTTACATACGTCTGCATTATAATATGACATTATTGTAAAAATGGTAGGTATCGCTAAAAGTAACAAACGTTAAATATCATTTCGACATTTAAAAATTGTACAAGGAAAATAAAAGTTGCATCGAAACCAGTCTGGGGCAGGTTAACATTGCGACAGGCGGTAGGCCAGACGTCTAGATGGCTGTCTCGTCAGGCTGAAGGCTCTTCAGGAAGGCCGAGCGTCGCGCGGCGGTCGTCGGACACGCGAAAGTCTCACGTAAGCACGGACCGAGGCACGCACTGTTATTGTACCTCAATACTACACGCAGAATTAAATGGCCAGTAGCTACATACATACTATAGTAGTCATGATAATGATTGAATGACACACATTCATAATAAATGATTGCACAGGTGGCGTAGTGGTTTAAGGGTTCGATCCCCAAACACAAACATTTATGTGGTCTGCAAATAGATTTTCCGAGTCTGGTGTTCTTCGTGTCCGTTGTTTGAATATTGGTAAATCCCCCGTGACACAGGTATTACGACCAGTACGGTTGTCTTTAAAAAAAGAAAAGCTGACCAATTTCTTATTTTCTTTAGTGGCACTACTATTTATTTTGACATCTCAACATCCATTTTAATAAAATATTGCTTAAACATACCTAGAGAAATTTTAAAAGAATGACTTTGAAATGTTAAAGGTACTATTGTATTGATGGTCTTATGACACGTGAAATAGTACAATCTACTGAGTACAATGCTGAGATTTAATCTCAGTATTGAATGAATGAATTTAATTTTTCATTCATTCATTAATCTTAGTATTGTAGTCGAAGGGTTTGCAATTATCTATTCTGTTATATTGCTTCAGTATTGGTACAGAAACAATACCACATAATAGATAATTGCCAATATCGCTAATTGAATTTATGAATTTGGTTATTTGAATCCGTAATATAACATAATACGGTAATCCCAGTATTCCTAAAATAAGGTACATAGTTAACAGTATACAATATGATTCAGTATTCTTATTTATATTTAAGCTATAGCTTAAATATAAATAAGTTTTTTTTATTTTTTATTGTATGTTTGCGTTTGACCGCGATCTCACCTGATGTTAAGTGACGATATAGTCGACGATGGATCACGCTGGCCTAGAAGATATCTATCTATTCACTCCTGACTTGAAGACACCCAGACTGTACTCATCGGGAAATACAGACATAGTGAGTTCCACTCCTTTGCGGTACGCATTATAAAAGTGGAAGTAAAGCACTTCGTGCGTAAATGTGGTATATATCCATTCTATACTATTCATATTTTTATACGGTTTATACAGACGCCACTATTTTTAATTTTCTAAATTAATAATCGTAGCCCTCGCTGTATTGCAGATGCATTTGGTCTGCTTTGTTCTGGATTTCACGTTGTAGGAGGCGAACCTATTGAAATATGATGTTGTAGGCGAAACTAAGTGATGCTATTGAGAATTTCTAAAAGAAAATTCTTTAAACAATTTCATAATGCTTAATACTGTTACGTGCTGGGTTCAACGGATAAGAATGTAAACAATAATAGGTACCGACTAAAACACGTTTTATTCTAGCACACAATTAAATTTAAAACACAACAAACAATATACCCACTACACTTTTCCACTGTAACTGCTTCAAACTCCGTAGTACATATTTTCGCTTCCGTTCGCTTCGATGAATACTTGACCGCTTACGATTGTAAACTGCCTTGGCGGTGCGCGTGTGCTCTATTTATACGCGGTTAAAGCGTTTCCGGAGTTTTCTAGAAACGTCATACCTGGTATGTAAACAGTTCGAATATTCGAGAATGTGCCAGCGTTCTCTCTACTCTTCTCGTACGAAGTTCCGTAAGATGTCAATAGATGGCGCTGTAATAAATTATAAGACGAAACTGCCGAGTCTTCCACACAATGCCGAGAGATGGCACTGGGTTTTAACAATACGTACTATAGTCAAGAAAGTTATGGCGAACCTTGAACAAGATGTAGTGCCTGGTCAGGACAGGGTTACTGCCAAATTCTTGATAGCAGGTCGAATCTTTCTCCTGGCAATGTCCCCATCCGTGAACTTCTTGTCAATTTGTTATACACTTTATATCTACATATACTAATATTATAAAGCTGAAGAGTTTGTTTGTTTGTTTGTTTGAACGCGCTAATCTCAGGAACTACTGTTTCGAATTGAAAAATTCTTTTAGTGTTGGATAGCTCATTTATCGAGGAAGGCTATAGGCTATATAACATCACGCTACGATCAATAGGAGAGGAGCAGCAATGAAAAATGTTGCAAAAACGGGGCAAATTCTCTTATATGAAGCAGACAAAGTTGCGCGGGTCAGCTAGTATATATATTATAAGCTATTAATTGATTTGAATGGCGCTAAGAAATTGTGTTCCACAAATAATTGTTCTGTCTCTGGTTCTTCCAGTTGCTCACAGGTGGTTTTTGTTTCTGACGACTAATGAACAGCGGGTATGACTTACCATCAGATACACAGGCTCGTTTAACAGAAGTCTATTCTAATCAAACTACTTAATATTAACAAATGGTCCTAATTGCTGTAGAGAGGTGAAAAAATAATGGGGAAGGCCTTTGATCTGCAGTGACATGACGATGACGGTATAATAATATTAATAACATAAATTTTCCTAACGTTCACGGTTAGGAAAATACCCGTTATGAGAGAAACATAATACTTAACAGCAATCGGAGTAGCTTATGTTTACGGCTAGCACAGTAATTTACGTTAAGTCACACAGGTCAGACAGGTCACGCTACTGCACGTTACTACCATACGGATCTGAGCATGAGGGTTGAAACATTTAGACTGCACGGAGGGCGTAGTGGCTTAAGTAGTCATCTTGCCACAGCCGTTATGCGAGTGGAGTGTGTTCTAATACCACACTGGACAAAAATTATCTTTAAAGTCTGGGTGTACCTACTACATATATGTCCGTTGTTTCAATGTTTCTAAAGTGTAAACACAGGAATTGTGGTAGTTGTATTTAAATATACGCTCCAATTGCCAGACTAGTGCCAGACTTATAATCGTGTATCGGGCATTTCGGCAGATATATACGTCTTCGGCAATGGATTGGAGAAATTCAAAAATAAACTGTATGATCAGTTAAGGATTAGTTCTTAGACATATGTTTATATTTTCTATATTTTGCCTCATGTTCTGTTTTTATTTAGAATTTATTTTTGTTAAATTTCCATTATATTATTAATTTTTTCAGTGTTCCTTATTAATTTAACTGTGTTTTGTTGAATTTGTATTTGCATTAATGTAAATTTACCAAATTGTTTAACTTCATATAAAAACCATTTTTTGTAAACGATGTGAAATGATGATGTACTCACGATGGATGGTTTCTCCTGTAATTGAAGGAGCACAAATTATCGAACCACTTTTTGTAATTATTGCATGTACTGTGTATCCTTTGTTGGAATTTCTAAGAATAAATAAATAAATAAATAACAATTGAAATCCACACATTACTTTCTAGGATAAATATAGTTTACATCAAAGCTTGTAGGGTAATCTGATGTGTTGTTCTTGTAGGCGGTCAAATGAAATAAGTTTTGATAGTGTATATAGATATAGGTTTATTCACTGGTACCAGTTATCAATAATACATATTAAGCTACGATCTAACTCAGTTGTAGCGGGCAGACGACTGCCGCGCGGCGCTACTGTATACTTGCGCCGGACTATACAAAACTAACGCATCAGCAGTGTTTCTAAAATATTCCCCTCTTTAACAAAAATAGTCTAAAGATTCTTTAAAATATTTTAATTAGTCTGTTCTATTTTAATTTATGTAGTCTTAGATTTTACGCAGACATTTCCACTAACACTGCCCGTCCCGAAACGAAAGTGAAAAGTCGTAGTATCTGCCTTATAATGCACGAAGCATAGAGAGTACGATTTATAGATGATAAACTCCCACAAACATCATAAACCCAAAAAGTTGCAGATAACATCTATCAAGCCAAACTAAAATTTAAGAATATCGTATGTCTTCCCGAACAAGTCGTTGAACTAATTTTAATTAAACTTAGTATGGATGTAGCTTAAAAGCTAAAAGGAAGAACAAGTACTATAGCTACTAAGACAGGTATTTATAATAAAATAATATTATAATAATAGACGAGTGGATGATGATGACTAAATCGTTGTTGAATCAGAAAGTCGTCTGCGCTATGATATATCAGAAATCTGTAATTTACAAGACAATTGTGCGAACTAGTGGGTCACGACCATTTATGCCAGACAATAATGACGGCATTATACGAAATTATCTCACAAATTGCGTCGTCCATTGTCAACGTTGTAATAATACCCACCATAACAAGTGTAAAGTAATTCAAATAATCACGAACGTTTCAATAGTTTAATCCTATGTGGAACAAATTGGTGCACCGCTACACGAATCTGTTCCGCTGTGCAAACTCGCACGTAACTCGACTTATGGCAGTGAAGTGAAGCGTGCGTCGTGTCTCGTAGTGACGCATCAATAAATCCGTGTCGAGACAAGGTCGGGGCGAGGGCGCGGGCCTAGTTCCCGCCGCGGCCGCCGCTGCCAGCGCCAAACAACGAGCAGACGCCGCGTGAGTCAGCGCCCGCGCCGTGTCGCTGCTGCGGCCGTCTGCTCCGCGCGAACTTTGCTCTGCCGTCTGCGCCCTCCGCTGCTCGCCTCGCGGAGGTATTTACGTAGCCTGTGACACCAGACGATCACCTGACGACACTCGGTCACATGAGTGCCGATGCGTAATCAAACGCAACGTGCATCTTGCTAAACTACATACATGTATTTCGTCTATGTTGCTCGTTTTATTACGGTCATAAATAGTTGTTGAAACTAACATGACATAAGTATGCACTGGTTATCTAAAAGAATTCTTGTAAAAATAAAGCCAAGTCTCGCTAACACAGTTGTAATGAGATAATATAAGATCTAAATAGACGCCAAGTTCAAGGTGACATGACTGTCTCAAGCATGCGTTCATTTGTTATTCACGTACTGTCATTTATATGATTCACCTGCTATGTTGTGGTTAGAAACATTATCTTTACTCTGTGGTTATCGTAGTTTATAATGTATAATACAGTGTAGCCCAAGTCTGCTAACCAAAGCAATAAAGCGTTAATACCGGCTACCTGTATGATTAGCCGGTACTCTCTGTTATCTATCAATGACTGGGCATGTTGCAAATACATATATTAAATTTATAATATTCTTGGCGCTTCCTACTTGTGGTACTACGAATTTTAAATAAGATTAAAATAGGTACTTCGTTGCACGTGTTGAAATGAACAGTTGAAGCATGTAATATTTAAAAAAGAGGCGAACACTCGCTATGTTAACGTAAGGCGATTCCAGAATCATTTATATCAAAGCCAACGTTGTAGGTAGTTCATGCTGGAGCCAAAATGCTTCAAAATTAGGATATTACCGCGTAGTCAAAGGTCGACGAGTCTTCTCGAGTTTGACTTGCCGTGGTCACTGCCGTGTCCCTAAACTACTGCTAACGTTAATGGATTTTGTTTCACCTACTTATTTAATTCTCATTAACCCCGAAAACTTTAATAATTTTCTTGTTTTTGATTTATTATACACAATTACATGAAGCATTTTTTTTAGTTCTAGCTACATTACAAAAGTTATCAATTTCATTATATTACCAATTGTACTTATGACTATTTTCTGTCTTTAATACAACCCAGACCTAAATAAACAAAATTGTGACTTAAATACCGTACATGAACACACAAGTTGAGATGTTTATCAGAGAAACTCGTGACAGTAATGTTACTGTCACTGATATGAATACACCGAGACTCTGAATAGGAAACTGGGTAACCCGACTACGTACATATAATAAAACATACAGATATATAATCGGTCTTAGCCGTGATAATAATAACACATACATATACGTTATGTATTAAACTCACTATATAGAGTGTTTTGTCTTAATGTCTCTATTTATACGAGTTCTTGTTGTATCTTTACGTTTGATTACTTTTAAAAGCTTATACTCTGCTGTGCTGGTCCTTGGCATACGTTTGTGATTATATTTGACCCAGACTATCCAGGGTGTCAGGGTCACAGTGTCACGGTTCGAAATGCCGCTCTAGCAAACTGTTCATTAGTTTTCCATTCGGAAATTCTCAGTAGTCGCACGGTGTCTAGAATCATGTCCAGTAGACAGCAACAGGTTTTCCTTCTTTTGTGAAGCCTAATAAAATAAATAGGGAAATTTGGGTAGTAAACATACTTCTGCCAACTGCTTTGGAAAGGAACATGCCCATTTCTGGGCCCACGTGTTACACCAAATTTTTTACTGCAAAAACAGCGTCATTTCATCACTAAACAAAATCATAAAAAACAAATTGAATTTATAATGGTTAATCGGAAAAAAAAAATTTATGTTAATAAATTTTGACTTAATTTATAGTTGAAATCATGTGTTTCGATCAATATTTTTACTGTAAAATGTTTGTTATTTTATCAATACACAAAATCACAAAGAACACTGTTCAATTTTCGATGGTAAAATAATATTTTATGTTAATTTTATTAATTACACTGCCTTAATTACGAGTATATAGATTTTTAAACTTCAAGTTTGACAATGACGATTTTGTAGGCACCCTGCACATAATCAGTGTTGTCACTAGGGTGGCGCCCCTGGCACAAGGCGCAGAAATAAACAGCCCTCTGTTTCACAAGCATTCGATTGAATCGCGTTCAAGAATCGTAATATTATCGAAACAAAATGCTATTGATATTGACGATAATGAGACTAATCTGATACATCCTTGTTCTATCCCAATATTGTAATGAAATTTCTCTAAAAGCCTTTTCCACCAGTGTTTTACTTATCGAATGAATTTGACTAAATCCAATGTTTATATAATAGTGGGGGTGCCAGGACCAAGTTTTGACGGTCCCTGCTCTGTCAACTGATAAGTACCTAAATCCAACAACATAGAGGTAAGTTTGGGTGCTATTTGATTCCTGTTTAATTTCTCATTACAGATCAGCTGAAAGAATAATTATTTTTACTTTTAATGTACCGCGACTTGTAACCTTGTCTATTTCCTAATCTAACCTAGTTACACATTCGAATAAAAAAATCTCATTATTGCAATTGCCAATTTTAATGAAATAAAGCAGAAGTATAATTTATGTATTTCTCTAACAAATGCCACCAATTTTATGACTGTAACAAGGAGGCCCACAGATGTAGGAAAAATGGGAGATCTTTACAGGCGTGTGATTGTGTAGCAGTTTATAATATCGACTATGTTACTGCAGCGCTTGCGCTTTCCTAGTCACTCTGTTCGATACCATTTTTTCTACGTATGTTTTGTATGATAATTTTGCTTTTACTTTTGTAATACGTTCAGCTAAGAAGTGCATTTACTGGCCAACGTCTGTATTTTTTGATAAGTGTAATCTGGTTGCTTTCAAGTCGCGAGTGAATTCTAGACAAGCATGCTCCAAGATTGACTACATCCGGTGAGATTTTAGTCATAAAGTAAACTACACTAAAATACTACATATATTACTAATAGGTATTCTGAAATTATTTATACAATTTTGTCTTACATAAAAATAGGTCATTAATTAAGAATAGTATATTGAGAAACTTGTTTCATTAAACATTTTAAAAGATAACACGAAATGTTTATTTTAAAAGTGCAAACCACTGACACATCGTCTGAAGCGCGGAACAAGTCTGTGACTCACACAAATATATTATGCTCTGTTCGGGAATCGGGAAACGACGCATAGATTCATATGCTGTGTGGTCGCCATCGCAAGGTGATATAAATTCAGAAATACAGGTGCAATGAAAATTTGATGACCATGCTTGAAATATCATTAGACAGCCAAGCGTGCCGTGGTGTAACTTTCCATAACGTTTCGTCACATGTATAACAAGATTGTCATATTTACCTAACGTGACATTTACTTTGCCGCAAAAACCGCACTCTAACATTTGGAGATTTTAAAACGTGCTTCTCATTACACTGTGAACTATCGCATTTGCAAATACAACAGCTGCTTCCTCAACAGTATAACTTTTGTGTACGAACATTCGTAGATTTGCCCTCGATCATGTAGGTTGAAGTGTATTACATACACAATGGTCATCCATGGCTTCATGAATCAACGTAGTCTAGAATGAGCCTAATGCCGTCTACCGGATATATTTGCAGACTCTGGGCTTACTGGGAATTTCCTAACAGGATAACAAAATAACGCTTTGTCTGATACAAGCAAAGGGCTATTTCGTTTCCTGCTAGCGTAATCGCAAAGTTATGGCTCGAAGCAATCTTCTGTGAGTCATGTTGAAGATGTAATCTAGAAAACAATAAGACGTGACACATTCACCTATTTTTAGGTATTAACCCAACACCTGACTTGGTCGTATTCAACGCCTTTATAACTAAGGACTAATGTTGGACCAAAACTTCTGGAGTCAAAAATAACCCAATTAACATAATTTCAGCCGAAAGACGTCGACTGTTGGACATAGGCCTTTCCCCACGTTGCGTTGGTCCACACAGCAATCCTTAGCAGGTCGCCAATTCACCTTGTGGAGCCTTGTGTGCGTTTTCGGGTGCATGGTCGCCACATCAGTACCTTTCAGCACCAATGACCATCGGTTCTATATATAATGATTATATATATATATTGTATTTATTTCGCATATTTGCCACCTTTACTGTATAAAAATTACATGTGAATCTCACCTTTGTCTATTTGTACACGTATGTAGGTACTTGCATATGGAAATAGTCGACAATAAACCGAAATACCTACGTCACCGCGTCGGTACAGCGAAATTATATTATTTATTAAGCAGGAAAATAGTTTTAGTTACGTATATTCCTCACCTTTGACACAGAGAATTAACTATTCTGGACGTGAGTCTTACGTCAACACTGTCTACATGAATAATTATTGCAATTATTATGTGCAAATTGGACCCGTTTAAAACTCTTTATACCAAACTTTGCTAGTTAATAATCGGTCAATAGGTATCACTATATGTACTTATATTATAAAACAAAATCCCACCGCGTCTGTCTTTCTGTTCGCGATAAACATAAAAACTACTGAACGGATTTTTATGCGGTTTGAAAACCGCATTACTTTGTCTATTGGTGAACCAATAGACAAAGTAATTCATGAGGAAGGTTTCGGTGTATATTTTATTAAGGTTTTGTACTACCCCTGCGAAGCTGGGGCGGGTCGCTAGTTTGTAGATAAAACGTTCACAGATCTCCATTGATGGGGCAAGGCAAAGGGTTATGTGGAAACCTGCTATGTCAATATTTTTATACTATCAAGATTGCCAACAAATAATGGCAAGCAGTTATCGTTTTTGCGGTGCTTGCTTACTACACAGGTAACACACGGGCCTCGGCGAACTTTCGGAACAAATAATGAAAGGAATGAAACCAAGGGTTTTGCTAGTTTCTTAGGAGCTGGGAACTGTTGCTCATCAGGCGAAAAGCAATAATAACGACGGACTCTTCTGACGGTAAGTACGACGGAAGGCCGTTCCGTTCATACCGTCACCAAATAATTAGAAACGATATGCTATAAGTCTATTGGTTAGTGTGTATGTGTTAACTAAACCACTGAAGCAATTTTTATGAAATTTGCTAGGAACATAGATCTTCTTTTTATCGTGTCGATTGCAACAGTTTTAAATGATTTTAGCCCAGTGCTCGACAACACTAATTGCATTAGGCATTGCTTGACCTCTGTCCATGACCCATTGTCTGTGGGGATGCACCACAGACAATGGGTCATGGACAGAGTAGGTAGCGTCGCCAAAAGAACGGTTTGCCACAAGGAAGTGTACTTGCCCCTATTCTTTTTAATATCTACACCAACGGCCAACCACGTTCCTCGGACACAACACGATTAATTTATGCAGAAGACGTGGCCCACGCCAAACAAGTGGATAGTGTATAGCTTTCAACGAAACCTGCCGGAAAATAACAGTATGTCTGAAGCAAAATAGATGGACCAAAAATATAGGCTAATTAAAATCGCGAGCATATCGTATAACTGAAACGTACATTTTTCGGATAGGTCTCTCTTGGTAAAAATAGTAAGTTTTCTGTCAGGAAAATAAGTAAGTTCTGATAATAGCTACTGCACGTAATTTTGTATATTCTTTTTCCAAAGCATACCTGCCTTTATCATGTGAGACCTACATTTTGTAAACTAAATATGAGTATCATACATCTCTTTGAGGATATTTATGACGTATAGAGAGTTATACGCGTATATATGTTATAGCAGCGATAGCTCAGTGGGGAGACCAACAGACTGCAATGCAGAGGGTCTTGTGTTCGAACCCATGACGCGCACCTCTGACTTTCAGAATTTATATGACTTTACGAAATTATGTGAGTATTGATTGACAATTATCGCCTGCTCCGTGCCTCGGAGAGCATGTTAAGGCGTCGGTCCCGGCTGCCATGAACATCTATGGCAGTCGTTATTAAGAAGTCAGTGCCCTCTAATATCCTGACACTGGTCTAGCCTTAGGGTATCGTTAGCCTTCTGGTTACGGAGGTCAGATGGCAGTCGCTCCGTGTAAAAACTGATATCCAGTCAAATCCGGTTAGACTAGAAAGCCGACCCCGAGTGACTTGGGAATAATAAAGGCTAGGAAGAAGAAGAAGAGAGTTATACGCGTGTGATACTTACTGTTAGTAATATGAAAAGAGGTTATTGTCGTTCAGTGCAATCGAGCGTATCGTAGTAAAGTTGTGAATGGTACTCGTAAGCCTATAACAATGAATTCAAAATAGTTTTTTTAAGTGATTGAATATGAAATACAAACAATATGTATGGCTTTTCATTCAGTAATTAACAGACGATTATTTCATTACAATAGCTGCTATTGAATGGCGATGTGCACAATTTCATTCGAGTTATTTTCTTATTATGTATTGACAGCTCTATGCATGAGTACACGTGCTGCGTCCTTGACCGTGAAGCGTAGGTATCGCGTTGTGCACAACAGTTCGAATGTAATTTGACTGCAGTCTGCACGGATGGTGTACTGGTTTAGGCGGTCACCGTAGTATTGCTACTGCGCCGCTCTTACGTGATCATTTCCACTCAAGACAAACATTTGTGTGATCCATAAATACTTGTTCGGGCTCTGGGTGTACATGGTATCCGTTTTTGGAGTGTTTGTAAAGTTCCCTGCGGTACAGGAATTATTCTCAATGTTTGTATTGTCTCTTTTAAAAGAAAATTATACGTAACGCTACATACTTTGAGCATGGGTAATTTAAGTCACAGAACCTGTTCTCCCTTTAAACATATATTACAAGGCATTACACCTATATTCGTAAAATGGTAGGTACATTACATCCACATTTCGCCAAGTATGTTTTAATGTCGATGCGCGAGCTTATTGCCGTCCATTGGGTACAGGTCCAGACTCATTAATTGAGAATATCTGGACAGAAAATTGCAATAATATTACCGACCTATTAATCGAACCCAAGACCTCCTGCACAGCAGTCGCGTTCACTGTGGTTGCACTACCTGGCTCGGTAGTGCAACCACAGTAAACGCGACTGCTCGCGTCTTTAAAAAATGCCGGTAAAATAATAGATAGACAAATTGGGCTTAATGAGAATTTATTAGATTGAGTAAATATAGATGAGACACGTCGTTCTATAAATAACGAGAGTAGGTAGGTAGGTACGTCGCCGCGACACGTATACTCGTATACTGGGTGATACGTGATTATCTTCCACGCCAGTGCCGCTTATCTGCAAAAGCGCCGATAGCACTTGATACGCTTCGTTTGCAGACTGTTTCAGCTCGTCTGGGCAAATGTTTGTTTAGTTATGTTATGCTCTGTCTACTCACTAATGAGGTCAACATCACTTTTTGTTATACCTAGTCGAATAAAATATAGGCGTTCAATACGGCCAGTATTGCTTTCCAAATTATGTCGGTATATTTTCTAAACAGCGATATATGTAAGTATTTCATAAAAGTTTTAATAAATATTTTATTAAATTCCTCCTACGCCTTACAATTATTCCTGAATGGCGTTTCAGTAATTAAATAACTTCTAGATATTAATCTATTTTTGAGGTAAATGAACAAATATGGTCAAGAAATATTATGGCGATGTTTCTCAAATATGCTAGCATACATAAATTAAGGTACACGAAAGGTATGTATGTTAAGAAAACGAAGTGTAGAGAAAAACGACATACTTACACACATACAAACATAACTCACGGATTTATATTTTCAAAGAAGTAGGTAGAGATTACACCTCATAAACATAGTTGGCGAAACGTAATACATTGCTCCCTTATGTTGCCAGCTTTGTTTTAGATCCCACTAGAAAAGTATATTACCATAATTCCAGACTTTATTCTGTTACTAAGAATTACCCACCAGAAAAACCTAATGATGCTTGCCCGATCCGCAAGTCCGGCATCATCAATGAATGATATTGACAAAGTTTGTCGGGTTTATAGGCATTTGGAAGTACGGTTTCTCAGTCTACCTCAGGAACAAGACTGTAGTCTGTTTAAACTCGGATGTTCAGTTATATTATAAAATTCCACAGCGCCAGATATAAGCAGTTCATCAAGTTGCAACGTGACACATCTGATAAAGCTACTTCAAATTGTTTGTATTGTGGTATTTTTAATTTAAAGACTTTCGCTACTTTATCAGCTATATCGCACGTGAATAACAGGACTGCACACTCGGTTATGTAACATTGTTTTTAATGTTTTGTATCCATATATCTTACAGACGTGTGCGGTAATCCATCGATAAATGATTGAAGATAGAATCGATTACGAAAATTGAAAGGAATTCTCCGTTTATTTTATAAAACGCTCCCGCACTAGGAATATAACCTGCAGACACATTACAATCATTTAAGCAACGGACTTAAAGAACAACCAGACTCAGAATAACTATTTGTGGAACCCACAAATTTTTAATCCGCATAGAGGTCCATACCCATAAGACTTGACGCAGTGGCAGTGGCAAGGAAACCACTGAAACACTACTTCATGCGTGCATTCTAGCCTAATCTGTCTCCAGACAACAAGATATCTTCAAACCTAATATTATTCTTCATACCTAATATACCAAGGGTTCGGTGATTTGGACGCCAGAAGCCGTGAAGACGTAAGCAAGGAAAATGAAGAAGAACATTCAGTCATTTTTACTAGGTTACCTGGCCGCATAAGCAAGGTTACTGATTAATGATCGTTTGCAGTCTTCTGCAATTCTATACATATAGACTATGGCTTTACTGCGGTTGCTAAGTGGTCATCAGTATATACTGCCGCAGTAAAGTCATAGTCTCAATTAATTCAAAGGTTATTAAAGTATGTAATACACTAGAATTTAGGGTAGGTACCTATATTATGTTTAATCATCGAATGCGCGCCGCGCTTCTATCCGTGCGTGACTTGGACATGTTGACCACACTAAAATAAAACATTTATTCGTATTGTGTATCAATTATATTAAAGTTCTCTAAAGGACATCGAGGTGTTGAACTAATGTCCACATAATTATATTATGGAATTGAAAAGGCTCAAGAACTTTTCGTAAGTGGAATACCTGTGATAACAGTGTTATTTGTTGCGTAAATAATATAGAACACAGACGACATGCATCTGTTGTGTTGCACAATTTCGAACTAGGTCATTGCATCATCGTAATCCGTTTGTCGCTTACTACACCCAAGGGAAATGATAGCATGCTGCACATACACACGGCTCACGTAGTGTAACACAATACTTACAATCATCGATCAAAATGCTTACAATCATATATTGGAGGAAAACCAGCCTCGCTTGTAGGTCTCCGATTCAAATTATTGTTCACTTAAATATTCTTATCGCGAATGTCGTGATTCGACGATGAAGGGCTTTCGTTTTTTTATTTTAATTATTTCGAAAATGGAATGTGTTATTATGGTTACTCATGCGCCTTTCCATCTGTATAACATGCTGATCGTATATCCGTGTAGCCTAATAGGTTATATTCATATTTAGACTTATAACCTTCTTATCTCAAGAACAATGGACCCAGTTATTACCTGTGCAATTGTAGAAATCGTTACAGGTGTGTTTAATACAATACAACTATACCAGTTCGAATAAATGGGTCAGACTTTAGAAATCATTTGGGCAGTATACGGTAATATGATTGCCTGCTGGAATGTGGTGAAATATCTCGACGCAGAGGTATGTCGGACCTCAACTAAGAGCTGCGTGATACAGGCATAACATTGTTAAGGCCGTCTAAAACAATCGAAGTAAATTCATATGCATTATTACATATTATTATGCAACACTAAATAAATACTATTTGATTTAAAATCTGAGCACCAAATGAATTAATTTACGTTCACCCAAATAAATACCGAGGCAATCGTCATCGTTGAAAGGTTAAGTAAACAACTTTTATAAAAACTATATTCAGAGATGTTTTGGAACAAACTAAAATCATCTGATATTTAATTGCAAATTCTGGCGTAAGACGATACTAGATTGCGGATCCCAGAATAAAATAAAGATAATTATTATAGACGACGTCTGGCTAAGTTTTTAATAATAAATAATTTTTATATATCCTTTTTTCCAGTTTCTTAATTAAAATATTAACTATGTTAGCAGTATGTACCTACCCGGCACTTGGTATAACATTTTAAAGGAGCCTATCTATGTCTTTCGTTGGCGCTTAGCTGGAAAATCATAATGGCTTAGTCGCTAAACCTTAATAAGTGAAGTATTGATTATTATTGAATGGTATTTTTTTTCATCTAGAAACCACGTCGAAGCCGTCAGAATGAGAATAAGATTAATTTATCTTACAAGAGAAGTTCCTTACATAAGTATTAATATAGCTACCAAGAAAACTAAACCGAATGATAAACCAAACATCATTTGTCTCCTATCCTATAAACAGAACATAAGGTAAGTAGGGCTCAATAATGAAATTACATCTGTATAGTACGGTTAGTTAGGCATATCGTTTGCGAGTGAACTGTACCGTATATGCCTACCTAGGTAAGTTGTAGGGGACGTAGCGGCGTGGCGGCGGCAATGGGGAGAGGAATTTTGGCGGCCTTCCTGAAGAGCCTTCAGGTGACGCGACGGGCCGTCTAGACGTCTGGCGCCTACCACGTGTCGCAACTCGCATGCTCACGTGACTTAATTGTAACGTCACTTCTGATGTCGATACCAAACATTTACATTTATTATTGTCTGTTTTAAAATATCATTTGGCAATGCTGTTAAGCAATGAAGATTAAGTGTCCAAAATAAGTTTACGATTATATCAATGACTTTGAAAATTTGTTTTGTTTTAAAAATAATGCTTTTGTACTAGAATAATTACATACTTACCTGTATAGGGATTTTATATACAAAAGACGCCCGCAACTGTCTGTCTGTAAATCATACATATTTTTGGTATACGCATGGACCAAATCCTAATCTTAACTATTAATACGAATGTGATGTTGCTTGTTTATTACGCTTTCACTTGGAGTAAAGGACATAGGTTACCTTTCATTCAGAAAAAAAATATTTTCCCGAGGGATGGCTAGTCCGTAATAAAGCAGTGGCGAGGTATTAGGTACTAAAAACATTGTGCCACTTTTACTTTACTTTATCTTTTCGATATTATGTAGGTCGACTTTATGTAGGTACCTATATTAGATATCGAAAACATTTATCTATTACAACATAAAATCGAATAATATCAGTAAATATTGTAAGAACATAATATTGGCATTTCGAACAATCTGTTCACCAGCGGTAGCAGAGATGATATATCGCTTTTGGGAGCTAGACGTGGAGGCTTTTAGACAATACATGCAATGTAGACTCGTTTTAGCATACGGCAGACAGCGTTCTTACTGCTACACGTATACAGGACTAGGTATAATAATAAACGTTTATTTTCTCACCACAATATACACATATTATATAAACAGCATTAAAAAATATTACATAATTCGGATTACAACATATGTCTGAGACTGGTGCCTAAGCTAGGCTCGAGGCCTGTGTTTCAAGACACCAGGACCCCACCCCTTTGCAACAATTTCGGTTTGCGGATTATGTATAACTACATACAAGTGTAGTTCATTTATTATTACACTATTTCTTCCTGAGGATAAAGGTTATTGTAACATTTATTATTGTAATAATAAATGTTACAATGTTATACCTTTATTTATCAGGGTTTAGGAAGGTCACATATATGTTGCTCCTAGACTCCTTTGAATGATAATTTTATTATCCTTATCTTAATTTCATACAACACTGGAACTGGTTTAAGTAGTAGCCTCGCAACTGCCGTTGCGCCGAGTGTAATGTGGGGGGGGGGGGGGGGGGGCTGTAACCAGTGTGGGCCCCACACGGGCCAATTTGTGTGATCCACATATAGTTGTTTCGAGGTTCTTTGTGTTCATTCTTTGAATGTTTGTAAAGTCCTCCGTGACACAATAATATGTAAGTAGTACGGTAATTGACTTCTTAAACATAAATAGTTTCGCCTATTACCGCAGGGTAGACAGAAGTTTATTACACCCGCAGTTCCAGGCTCTGTCCTGCTACCGTGAATTTCTAGACAGAAAAATGTAATTAGAAAAGTTTAATTACAGGCCGATTATATGTTGATACCCGAGTATCAACGACTGAATCGGCCGAAAACTCATGGATAGCAGCAGTCGCATAACACACTACCGCTGTAGCCATCGCAGATTGTTCTCTAGAATTGACAAGTTTAGTACATACATAAGTATTATATGGCGAGCCTGTCGCCGTCTACATATAACGTACGCAAACTTCGTACGTTCTACTAAGAATTACTAGATAAATAAACATTTTGATACGTGTCCGACTCGAAAATTGATTAGACGTCAAGATCGACAATTGCGTATGCGCAGTATCAGCGAACGCTATTAATAACAAACTATATTATGAAATGTATTAATTTTTTATTCACATAAGCTACGCACGTATAAAGATTATGTAATATAATGACAAATGTAGATATCAATTTAAATGTGATTCTTTATCAAATTTAGTTAGTCATAGAGCTATTAACTGAATGTGATTTCTAGTGGTATTTCTATTGTAGCTATTATGTTGGTAGACACATTTTTCTCAGGCAGCCAAGCGTATCGTCTGGCTAGATTCTCTATGCTGAGTCGGTGAGCGAGGGCGAAAGCGGACGCGGTGTTCGGCTACAGTCTGCAGTCTACAGGAAGTACATTATTTAGACAAAGGTGGGACTACGCCACTGTTTTATTGTACTGTATTCAAATTTGGAACGTACACAAAGTTGATATATGGCGTTCTTTTCTTAGTTGACTATTAAATAACCATGAAGAGATCGTTAAAAGCCACTATTTACGAGTTCAGGCAACCGCCTAGATCACTAGTGTAAATTTATATAGGAAGACTTAGTTGATGTTATCTTTGTATCAAATCATTAACATTATGGTAGCGGCTGCATATTCGCGATGGGTACGCAAAGATGTATCATATTTACATTTAACTAGGTTTGTAGTCTACGGAGTAAAGGGCTAGCCAATTGCCACCAGTCTACCGAGTACAGTTTCAGAATCCAAGTAGATTTTTGTATGCTAGATAAACCAATCTAGTAAATTATAATAATACGTTGATCACCTATCCTAGTGTCGCAGGGACACAGGGACATGTATACAAATAAAATACATACCTAAATGACACCGAGGAACAAAACATTGTTTTGAGAATCACACATTTTTTATGTGATTTGGACTAATTTGGAGTGTATGCGGGCGTAATGATAATTTAAAGCACTGCGATATGCATAAATAAGTATAGTATATATGATATAAAATGAAAGTTAATTTTCAAATTGGACGTTGAAACCCGTGAAACATCATTTTACTATTACAAAAAAACGGGATCAGCCTGTCGTTTTCAAAGAATCCTTTATGAAGCCGCGTAGTGTTGCCGTGTATTGGTTATTCTTTTTGGTGAGTGAATGTGAATGAATGAGCGCGTAGCGTTATCTCGGCCAGGGCCTTACCTATTCACACCGGCTGGTCACAATGGCCATGACACTCCGCAGAATGAGACAACGGTTTTGTGTGTCTTTGCACTCTATGTCCATGCACGTTTTGCTTTAAAATGTTACTGGCTTAACATTTAAACGTATGCTTTTTTCGTGTTGTTTTGTTTTAAAAAGTCAACTACACTAGAAGCTCTTTGCATCATGAGAGGCTTCGCAGATATTAATACTCAACACTCAAAATATTTATTGCATTCCACAATGTTAGCTTAGATGGTAGGTACAATGGTAAATTTTGATCATCGTGGGCTCTGTCGGGCACAGCAATTCAGAAGAGTACTATACTGAGTATTGACATTGGACAAATATTTGTTGATCATACTCACGTTTTGATGGTTTGTTGATGGTGAGAAGTCGATTACTACTAATATGCGTGGCACTATAGAAAAACAATCAGAACGATACCGACTTTTCCGAAGACAGTACTGAACTGTAAGCTTTTTCAATGTTCAGATTTAAAAAGAAATGTATGAATTAATCTTTAGCTAGTGGTATTCGATACGATACGATTCTACTACTGATCGTAGGTCTCTAGACCACGTCACTGAGCAAGAGCTTTAGGACTCTTTTCTATCTATTACCATCCCCTTACGTATAGTAGTTATAAGTCTATCAAGTTGAGAAGCGTCCAATGATATATTTCCTGATTCTCGATGCCCGCTCCTGAACTCGTACAAATATCTCAACATACATAAATATATTATCCCAATACGAACTTATATCAGTAACAAGGGGTTCAAAATCAAAAGATCAGTCACCTTACTTATGATAATAATAATAAACTTTAGCTTTCAAACTGTTAATAATTAAAAAAGATAATTGAAACGACTTGTTAAAAAATTTTTTAGATTAGCTGATTGATTCTATTGTTTGTTTTTTAAAAGTTGACTACTGTCCGTCTTAATAGGTTGCATTATTCTATGTAAATAGTAAAAATGAGACAGTGAATAATATTTCATACACTGATGAGCAAGAATACTTATGTCCAAGTACCGGTAACATAGAACTAAATAAATGTTAGTTTTTGTAAACAGAATCGACACACAAACGATACGTTACAGTAGATAAAAAATAGTTTAAGTTTAAATAGCACTACTAGGTACTAATTAATCAGTTAATCCTTTTTATTAGTTTAAAATTAGCCGATCTATTTTCAAAAATGTCTACGACATCAATCGCTCTGTAAATAATTGTACCTGTTTCAACGGATTTTATAGACATTAAAGCATTTGAATATCTTAATTCAATAATTTTTCGTTCTTATTTTACAACGTTTTGCCAATTTCCATTTAGACGACGAAATCGCAGAAATTCCATAGCTTTTCCCAAAAAAAACATTGGGGTAGCTATACCTATAATTTGTTCATAGTTTAGGTTCGCTTATTGGTCTAGTGGGATAAGTTTCTTCAGGTTTTGAAACGTCGCGGTCGGGTCCGTTCACCGTACCTAACATTTTTATTGAGTTTTCTGTTAGGATTCTATCGATGTCACTAGCAGCAGGCGTCCAGAAGCCACGGTAAGATGGCAATAGGCGTCCGATCCTGTTGACATCTTACTCTATTACCAGCAATATGGTAAGATAGCAATAGGGTCGGCCTCTATGACGTGGGATCGAAAATATAGCTGGCGAAATGTGCATAAAGACACGTTAATGTACCTTTTCGATGATACAAAGGCGTGAGTTTATATATGTTATATGTTACGGGTTTTTTGACCTCCTTTCGGTTAAGTACCCCTTTCCGGCTAACCTTGTACGGTTGATATGGCATGGTGCATTAGAAGAATGCATTGTGACGCTCAGCCTTGTATCGTCAGCTATCGCGTGGAAGGCGGCGCGGCGCGGCGGTGCGGCGGCCGGCGCGTCTAGACAGGTGTGCCGGTTTCTTTGGACAGCAGCGCCGCTCGCGGCTCGCGGCTACCCAGACAAGGTAATGTGAATGTTAAATTGACCACAGCGCATTATTAATGTGAAGAGCGCCTCGTTTGTCTCTAATTGTGCAATCATTTATTCTAAGTGCCTACAAATGTGTTATGGTAAGTATATGAAAGTAAGTTAGCGTAACGATACATCTACGCGATACGGATACGTCGTGCGGTGCGTTTTTTGTTTACTATTGCAGTGTTGAGGCCGTTTTTTGGTTTTACTGTCGATTTCACTGCGTCTGGTATTTTTTTATATTAATCGTTAGCCTTTATAGCACAGATAGTTGTTATGAATATAGGGGACCTTTTATGTTACGGAAAATGGGTTGTTACGGGATCATGTAAGGTAAACCTTTTGAATTAAAGGTTTTGGTCATTTGCACTGGCGGTAGTCACATACTGCAAGTCACAAACAGATTGCCGATGCAATATCAGGCTGCCGTTTGTGAGGAAATGTTCCTTAGTTCACATTCTCAATGATTTTTACTGTATAGTATACCTTAATGGCTGTTCTATTACATAAATCTTGCAAAAACGAAAGCATAAAGTTGATTATAGGTGCCCTTGCTTCCGTTGTGTTAATGTTATAGACATCCTGCGATACTGGAATAAGCTCTAATGCGGGCATTGTAAAAGAAACTACATATATTCATTCTAGCGGACAAGGAATTACTCAAAGACGTCTATAATAAGGTAAAAAGACTTGAATAAAAAGATGTCTAGACCAAGTCCGATTTACGCACTTTTTATCAATGGTAAATAACGAACTTAATGTTGTAGCAGCCTGTCTCATCTTTGCTGTAAATTAAATTTTGATCGGATTACGCATAAGTACCTTCTTACCTTAAAATAGACCGTTGTTTTTTAAAATAACAACGTTCTAATTTAAGGAGCTTTATCATAAAACATTTATTGTTATCAAGTACTAACTTACTGTAGTCTGTATGTACATAACAAGCGAAGAGACTTCTAGGTAAATAGGTACTTACGGTATATGATAGAAAAGCATAAACTGATTGAAAACATCGTCGACCAGAGGAACAAACAACTCAAATGCAATCATTTGAGTAATAAAACCTAACGTTTTTAATGGAATGTCCAGATTAACCCGGATATGTTACAAATACTTGCCTTAATTATTATTCTTTTAGCGATTATGTGTCTCTACATCGTAGCTAATATTCACTATAAAAAAGAAAAAGAGTGATGAGAATATTTATTAGGTGTATATTGACACCCGGATTTAATAGCACATGTATCTATTACCTTTGAAACTTGAGAAAACATCGTCGCATACCTACCTATACCTACATTACTCCGTGAATGCCAAGCTAATCATAATAATATGTAACCGAAAATTTAAGTCCAAGTTTGGATTTACCAGTCATACTCACTCTCACATCTGATAGTAACAAGGTTGACCGTTGACAAATACGTCAAGGAGAACATCACATACATAAATACAGGCCACCACGCCGGTTTATAATTGAAGGCGCAAGAAACTACTACGTATAAATCCCACATTTGACAGCTAAGTTTTAGAACAGACGTAACAAGGACCGTCCCTACTGCGGTCGGTCGTCCTGTACATTCCTGAAAGAACACACCAATAACACTTTGTCCAGCTAGTAAATACACGGATATCGCAATTGACCGTAAATTATAATTCTAACTAATATGAATTTAAGTTTGTTTGTGGTTACGCTTTCACTCCTTAACTACTCAACCGATCATCGTGAAATTTTGCATACACGTTATCAGTGGTACAGAAAAGGAGATAGGGTACATGTGCAACAGGGGACCAACCACTACCTGAGATTTGACAAACCACAGATGCTCGCTAAAGAACACCGATTCCTACCAAGGATGCTTCGCGAGGCTATTGAAATCAAGAAACATCCTAATTTCAATAGAGAAGATGGTTGGAATGTACCACCAGCTTGGGATCCAGTAATTCAACTAGACAAACCCAAGAAGAAGAAAACCACAGCAAGACTTCATGATACTTTGAGTTCATTCTGCGTAAATAGAAACACCCATGATTAAATTATGTTCGGGTACTTTGAAATAACTACACTGGAACATTGAGACAACTACCATCTTAGTCTCCCCGTGACCATGGCTGCTGAAAAGCAACCGAAACATCGGGGAAAGTGTAAAAATAAATCTAAATAGTATAATTGTATAGTAATAGTATAAATAGTTTTAATAGTTTGAATAATTTAATTAACTTAAAAATTTGTAAAGTTTAATAGTGATTATAGTAGTGTACCAGTTTTTCAAAATGTTGTAATAGTGTCAAATAATCAACGCGATAAAATCCGTATGTAGTAGTTTAATTTCAATGAATAACATTCGCGTAAACAGAAGACAATATTAGATAGGGTACCGTTTATCCAGAAAAAGTACCCACTATTTCCAAGGGATAGAAACTTATTGACAAAATTTACATTAACGTGAGGGAAGACGCGGGCAAAATCTAGTAACATATACGTCATTAAACCAACGAAAGAGTTTTGAAGTATACCTACATACTTATTAGATTGAAGAACAGAAGAACACTCAACTACTTGTCTAAGTACCTAATCGTTTCAGCAAACAATTAGAAAATGTATTATTAACACCGTTACTTATGTCTGTCCCAATCGTGCAAATGGACAACGACCTGTGATTCTCTAGCCAATATTATGAATCACGACCATGATCTTACAAAGCGCAAAATAAATGCAGACATCAACATAATCATTGGTCTAACGAGTTGTTCACGTTGTATCTAACAAAACATGTTTACTAAATGTAAGTGCAGCGGAAAATTACACGGTTTGTAAATATATTCTAATTTAATTGACGTAATAATTATGCCTATAGTTAAATTACGTTTGCGTAAGTAATTTCTTACGCAACGTATTGTTTAAATATTATCAACCAACTGACTGGACACTGTCCTTGCCGATAGGTACTCGCAATGTTGGGCACTTTTAAATCTTATTTTAGGAAAATCATTAAAACATACTTATTTATAATAATAATAATTATTATTATAAATGTTTAATTAATGCGGTATCATATTATTAAAATTAAACTTCGTTTTGTATGGATTTTCATACTAAAGGAAGGTCAAGCTATAGATATGAATGACTTTGCAGCGATGTTGCAGTGACACACTGCTTTTACTAAGTCATGCTAATCTATCCAGTACTGGTAACATGGTACAAAAACAGAGAAATACTTTTTGTGTTTCTGGTTTATGTAAGTAACGCTAACCAACAATGTTTTAAAATTAAACTCATTTTAAGTGATTTAATTAGCTATTGTTAATTCAGACAGCCAATCACAGCAGTTGACAAGCGTTTGAACATTTGTTTACAAAACTTTATGTTGGACTGCATTTCAAACCCCGAAGTGGTTAAAGTGATGGTTGCCTGAATATTACTTTTATATTTATGTATAATGTACGAGATATAGAAACGGAATGGCACACCAAATATGTATCAGAAACCAATCCTAAAACATAATACATAATTAATAATATTTAGACATTATTAAATAAATAGTTTGGGTTTTAATACAAGACATTAGAGTCTTGTTTTCAAATCGCCTAGGACAGTATTTCCATATTTCAACGAATATTAAACAACGATTGATTGTTTTAAACGGCTGGTGGAGTCTGCAAAGTAATATATCGATAGATTGGTACTAGAACATTTTACTTAAAATCAACGACTATAGCATGCGAGATTTTACACAGCGTGTACACAGAAAAAATGAAATTATTTGTAATTCGTATGTTCCTGCATGTGAATATCAATTTATGTCGTGTTTACTCGTGATTTGATGACACATCGATATATTTTTCGTCTCATTGTGGCCGATCGTGTTAATGACCTTTTGTTTGATCAAATCTTCTCACATCATTAACAGCATAGCATGCTGTTAACATCTTGTATTAGGATTCGAGTTGAATATTCGACCGTACATTCAATTAACCTATTGCTTAAATTACTAGTATTTTTTGTTCGAAATTATTAGTATTATTCCTGCTTGTCCTAGTCTAGCTGTCTTGGCTAAAGTGATAATGTGCTAGTGCTAGGTTTGTCTTCACATCGGTGGTGCAATTGGTTGCATTCGAAGCCGCGGTCTCTCGATTGCTGTGTAATAGCTTATCGATTGGGCTACCACCACTTAACACTTTGAAGTAATAATAATGTCAGCCCTGTATTAAACTGTCCCACTGCTGGGCACGGGCCTCTTCTCAGTTTGAGAAGGATTAGGCCGTAGTCTACCACGCTGGCCCAGTGCGGGTTGGCGGACTTTAAAGTAATACTTCATGATTAATCAACGATAAGTACAATCAAATTATATTCAATTACGTAAGATTATTTAACATTCTAGTATATAGAATGGTTAATCGATAATCGCGTATACCAAGCAATAATGTGCGCCGCACTTCTACCGCAGGAACAGTTTGTTCCTGGTCTCTGTGGTTGAAGTTTATTCAAAATTATTAAACGGTTGGCTCGTTAATCAAGCATTGTTGCCATAACCATAAGCGTAAGTGAACTACTGGTCTCTAGTTACCAGAAACCCGTAGCATTTTGGTCTCATAATGCTACGGGTATTTTCTTTATGGAAAATTTCAGTAGCAATAGTAACACTGTGTCGAGCTATGAAGTAATTCACTCGCTCCTAGTAGGTATAAAGGATAGTGTGAATTGTGATACAGTCTTGCGTAACCCTTAACGAGTAACATAGTAAAAGGCATAATGTCTCTCTCGCATATGAAGAGCTGAAACCAAAGAAAGTGTAGTTAAAATGTAAAATATTCATATTTACGAGTATAATGCATTGTTTATTTTAACGTATTTGTTCATCAATATATATCAATATATATCTTTTGTTAAAAATAAAAAGAAAATAAGCTTAATGAGATCTAATAAATATTAAAGTTAATTGTTAATTAAATAAAGTTTGCCACCTTTAACAAAACAGTCATCGGTTTCTGTAAGTATATTATAAAACTCAACAAAGCAGTTTATCTGAATACTACAAATTAGTGAGTAAAGACATGCATATTATTTATTTAAATTTTTATCATAAAGATCAGTTTTGCGGTTTGACTGTGGAACAGAAACAAACGGATATAGTTTTGTATTTAGAATATTTGTGAGGGTTATTTCTTAATTTGTATACCTATTATTTTGAACTAAAATACATATGCTCATCTACATGGAGCTTATAGGTTTTACCTTCACAGAACTAAGTAGTTTTGTTGAACTAGTCATAGTATGTATACATATTCATAGTATATTGCATTAGTATACACTTGATAAGATTGCTGCTTAATTATTTTAGTGCTATAATTCGCATCCAATGTAAGCATGATTTTTGGAAAAGAAGCATCTTCCGCACTACGGATAATTCCTGTGTCGCGTAGGACTTTATAAACACACAAACAATGGACACAAATAACACCCAGAATAGGAACAACTATTTGTAGATAAAATAAAAATTACACCGCATAAGAATCGAACCCTCATACCCGGCGTAGTGGCAGTGGCGAGGTGACCACATAAATCAGTACGACACCCGAGCAGTCAAGTTGTTAGGGTCGATTGCCATGTCTGGCAATATATTATCAAGTATTTTGGCAGGAATTCTCCCCACAAGGAGGAGATGCGCCCAGTATAATAATGGCCTCCAGACCGAATTTTGTCAAGGCGGCGGCCAATCCTATCAGATACTAGCCATCTGCGCAAGAGATGTTATAGTGTACATATACGTGCGCAATTACAAGTTAACTCTCTATTCCCAAACTCTCATAATCTGATTGGACGATAACCCTAAAGGACCAGGTAAAGGTCAGGCGCAGGATCAATGGTTTTTTGCTTTCTGAGGTACGATGGTATACAACACCGCCAACTTACTTAGTCCATTCTGCTATTGAGCATTTTTAAGCAGGCTTCGGAGTCTTCGAACCTAAAACTTTCTGTACGGCAGTGACATTCACTACCGCTGTGCTACGAGGTAGAAACGTATGATCTGTCTGGGTGTGAGAAACATAATAAGGAAAATTATTTTATTTTCCTCATATGTTTATCACATCCAGGCCGTTGTAATGTTTATCATACCCAAACTGCAAATATATCCTGTTATGTCTGGTTGGCTAAAATACTTATGTAATGATTTTATTTGTACCCAATTAAGTAGTTAACTAATCAATCAAAGCATATCCAACAATTTAATTCTGCGAACTTCATTAGTTTCTTTTTAAGAAGTCATTAGAATTTTCTTTTACTGGCCATAGACGTTGTCATGTAAATGCCTAACACCGTGCCGTTTCAAACATTCTATGATCAAATTTATAATTTGGAATAATATATTGACAACAGATGTGCCCGCGGTTTCACCCGCGTTGATTATTACGCCGCCCCCGTGGGTCGTAGCGTAATGTTATATAGCCTATTACCTTCCTCGATAAATGAGCTATCCAACACTAAAATAATTTTTCAATTCGGACTAGTAGTTCCTGAGATTGGCGCGTTCAACCAAACAAACAAACAAACTCTTCAGCTTTATCACCCGCGTTGATTACTACGCCGCCCCCGTGGGTCGTAGCGTAATGTTATATAACCTATTGCCTTCCTCGATAAATGAGCTATCCAACACTAAAATATTTTTTTCGGACCAGTAGATTCTGAGATTGGCGCGTTCAACCAAACAAACAAACAAACTCTTTAGCTTTATAATATTAGTATAGATGGGACGCTTTCATATTCACATTCATTTATTGCACTCATTAACAGTATAGTTTCTAATTTATTTTATAAAGTCCTATGTCACCCTTGGGGCAATAAATCATAGCAACAATGGGTACAAAGAACACTTGTATGTCTTAAACAACTAACTGTCTAGGATCACACTGATATCTATCCTATACGAGCATCGAACCTTCAACGCACAGCGCGTTGGCAGTAGCGTTGTAAGTACATAAACTACTGAGACATCAACGCGATTTTCACGATTGTAATGAATAACCCTATGTATAAATTAATATAATACTTACAAAATAACGGATATTTAACCGCTCTGATGAATTATTTGACGCCCGTCGGCAATATGTTTTCACAACCTTGTTTGTTGGAAAATAATGTCAAAATAATACCAATGCATCAAATTATACATGACCGCATTTTTTAACTCAGCGTCCCTTGTTTGAATTACGATTAAAATATAATTAGCTTACTTTGTTACTGTTTGCAACTCGAATGAAAATATTTGACCACAATGCATAATCAGACAATTTTATCTAGCACATCATCACCCACGAGACTACTTGTTATTGTTTGCCAAACAGTCCACAAAGGAAGTCGCTTTTTAAGTACAGTACGATATGCAACTGATGCTTTTATAACTGAATGTATAATTATAAAAATACTTCGCCCTAGATCCGAGGTGCGTCATTAATTTATGGTCGGATCTTGTAATTATATTAAGTCATAATGAATTAGATGCCAGTCATCTGTATGTCATTTAATTTGGATTCTTATCAGACTTTTATTGTTTTTACACACAATGTATTTATCTTTCTTTTCAAGGACATTTTATGCAATAAGAAGGTTAGAGCTTGTACAAACAAGGAAGCAGAAACCATCCTTGGCACAATTTTATTATCCTTAGGTCACATAGTTGTTTGTCCTGTTCGAGGAACTAACTGCCGCACTTGAGACCGGTTGTTTATTTTAGAACCGTCATAATTATGTAACAGCAACAGTCATTAATGACGGTTTCATTTAAACTACATACGATACGCAGACAATCAGACAATCATTGAGATCATACTCATAAGGTGCGATTTTAATGTACACTGTGACAATCTTAAGTTTAAAAAAACATTTTATGTCATAGATAAATTTTCAAAATTCGAATTTGGTACACTGAAAAATATTTTATGCGATTCTGTATAAAACATTACCAAACATCGGATTATCATTTGATGAAAGGGTCATATTGTAGGTTGGTTTCACTAATTCATATATAATAAAATGGATACAATTTTTATGGCAAGAGCATTATTACTAATATCCATCAATTTTCCAGTCTAGCTATATGTAGATCGATTACTAATTGTGTTCGTCTGTCGACGTCTGCATAACCGGTCGCGCCGGTAACCGAAGGGGGCTCCCTCTTTAATTAACATTGTCCCTTTATGAGCGCGTGTCCCATATACGATATACGCGTACGCATAACATTGTACAATATAGGAACATAGATCCCCTTTGATCTCTGACTGGGTACGCTTGGGCACATTTATTGACGTCTGATCGATCAAAGTTGGTTGAATGAATGCGTATAGTTAGTTTATCAGTCGATTGAATACAGTTTGCATACAAGGGCCACCCCTATCCATCAGTCTATTTTTGTAACAGCTGTAGATACTTTTTTATAAAAGCGCTATGAATAGTTTAACCTATTAAATAGACGGTTGGGTTGCTCTTTGTTAGCGTCATAAAAGAACATTTACTGTATTCAAACATAGATAGAAAATCCGACGACTTGATAAGCCCGTTTTTAAAGTAAAATTGTTTATGTATGTATTTCGTTCTTAAGCCTGGGCACGGAGAATATACTCTTAACGTCTTAACTTAGCCATAGAGGTTTGTTATTTGAATTGTATTTAAATTATAGAGCAATTGAATTACAGCTTTAATAATATCAATACATATAATACAATCGTAGGAAAGTCAAAACTGTACATTGAATATTTTTTTAAAAGAATACTTGTGGCGTGATCTACAATCGATATCGAAGCCAAAAATATAGTTTTTAGAATTTTTGTCTGTTTGTCTGTATGTATGTCCGGGCTAAACTCAACAAGTACTGCATGGATTTACTTCAAATTTTGCATGAATATTACTAACAGGTCGGGTCAACATATAGGCTACATATTATCACGCTATCACCTACGGGGGAGGAGCTGTGAATTTTTATTTTTCTTACGCATTCTGTGACAGCGTGTAATCTAACGACGCATATTTAGATGTTGTTTTTGAGTAAGCCATGCTATTATTTAGCTTTACACTATAAAAACTACGCCATTTAAGTAACTTGGGCACAGAAATATAGTTGGGTTCCGCGGCGACAAACACTTTTTAGTTAAAATCTACGCGGACGGAGTCGCAGGTAACAGCTAGTAAATTAATATAAGAGAGATCTATTGAGTGTTCATTAATTTAACCATTGTGAAGTTGGATGTTATGATGTGCACTTCACTTTTTAATTCTTCATTGTAATTTTCACAATAGTTGTTTCTCTCCTTAATTATGATAGATGATTTCAAATTCAAACGGTAAAGCAAGGTTGAACAACGATTTATTTGTAGTAATTTTAAGACAGAAGCCTTGCACTTTGTCTCGGTTTTTCATTTATAGGCCCGTTCCGGTAATCTGTTATTATCATTAGTTGATATATATTTGATAGGCCGTAATATTTTTGGTGTCAATCGTGATTTGCGCGTTCAACACTTAACACTTACCTAAATACTGACTAGATAACACAAGAACTATTGTACAATATGCGTGCAGTTTCTTTTGTCGTACTGTACAAGAAAATAAGGCTTCTTAAGTACATACAGACAAATGACGTCGCCTTAGCGACAATAATAAATGATTGACATTGCCACGATGCACCTCAAAGTTTACTTTTATGTCGACAAGATAAACAATTCTTATCTATATTTTGTCTACACAAACTTGAAGCCGCGTATCTTGCGGTAAACATATAAAAATAGACACAAAATTATTTAACGTTGAGGGTGATTAATAAAAACGTATCGCAATTTCGCACAATCATGTCGAATATTGCGATGAATCTGCCAGTAATGGTCAGACATGAACCAGACAGACTAGAATAGCCGATTGTTAGACGATGTGAAAGTTAAAAGAAATTGGTAAGGATCACTTCATCACATTGTGGAGAAACTCAAAACCTAATTAGTATTGTAGAAGCAATGCTAGCTAATATAGTAAGTTAATTTTGTGTACATATACGGTGTTCACTCTCTATTTTACACGGTAACATAAGTAACATTCGCCCATATACTACTAGATACGTAGATATATGTTTACATATTTATTATGATTTTTATAAACAAGGTATAATACTATAATTGTTTTTAATAGGTCATCATTTGTTACGCATCTTTACCTACAATCAGCAAGCATGCTAATTGAGATCGAACCATTTCAGTACGAATGAAATTTGCAACTAACACCATAAAACTCCCACTGCAATGACATTATATTGGGCTTTTTAGCCAAGAAATTCTTAGTAATAGGGGTCTGAAAATGTGCTTGGTTGGACTTACTGGCTTGCTCCCAATTACGTTGGACTTAAAACCAGACCTGACGAAATAAAGGTGTGGACTTAATAAATAATTAATATAATTATACACATATCGATACAATAGTATGTAATGTCATATAATATATTTATTCTCCTTATCGATTTAAGTACTAATTCTATATTGATGCTCACATTGGAATCTCCCAAGTATTCCAGTTAGTCCTTGACGTTTTCAAACACAAATGCACACCTTGACCTAACACCTCTTACTATTTTTGTTTTCTTTTGTGTAAACATAGTAGGGGACTATTCTACAAGTCAAATACTACAAGAGGATCTATTCTGAACGAGATCTAGTACACGTTTTAGGTCGCCGAGTGCATTAGTAATGTAATTTACTGCGGCTATGCTGTAACAACAAAATGACTATTATCATACGAGCTAGTATATTTGTGCGGCCTACATACATACTGACACATGCTTTGTTAAATAATATCTATTGTTACATAAAGCTTGACAAATTGTGACGGAAATTCACTAGCGTGAAGGCATTTTGACAGTCCTAACCATGTTAAAAATTGTACCAAAATTTCACTCTCTGATAATTTTATTCTTTATATTCCTAAACAGTTTTGTGTGTATACGGACGTTGTGTATATCGGGGTTATCTAAAGGGGAGTGTAGCTAGTTAGCAACGTACAGCTTTAGTATCGAACACACGTACAAACATAAAGATCTCAATTTATAGACCACAATCGTGCTAATATTATAAAGAGGGTACATTTGTTTGTTAAAGGCTTCCGTTAAACGGCCTATCGCCGACTGCGCAATACAAATTACCTATTAATACATAATAATATGCTACACGCATAGATGAGACGGACTTACTTAAATATTGCATAATTTATGTTGCTTGTTTCTTTACTCTCATGTTAAAGCACTAATTTCACACACATGTTGAAGTTTAATGGGATAAGGAACATTAACGAGAAAACATGGGTATACTAGGTATATGTTTCAAAGTTCATTCCTATTCCATAGATTAATCTTTTAGTGTTCTAGAAATAGATATTACATGATTTCAGTTCCATGTTTGAGTAGTCATATCTGCTTGTATACATAGTTACATATAAGTACATATGTATGTCACGATAAGGTTTAAACAAGATAAGCGACACATATTTCTGAACGGTATCACTGTTTTATATAATCTAGGCGTATCTAGTTCAATGTGTTTACCTGGGCTGAAAACGAACGTATACATTGAGTCGAACCAATAGTGTCCTTAGATGTTTACTGGTGATTCAAAGAGCACAGCTCAGTGAATTTACATCACGTTACCTGCTCAGTGTATATTCGCATTCATTGAGCATTCCATGAAAGGAATTGCGTACTAATATTATGCCTCCGTGTTACGTATTTTATGCACAATAAACTATATTAAACGAGGTATTTCACACGACACGTTTACGTGATTTATACTGCCTTTGATGATGGTATCGTTTACCACATTGTTCGAGATAATTGCCGGAGAGAATCATTGCCCTATGATGAATAACAATTACTTGGTAGGTATGTAATTATGTATAAGTAACAGAATTACTATTACTTATACAGACATACGTACATTCATGTAAAAGTAAATGAACACGACGCGTGTACTATATTTGCTGTTGTAGCCGTTGCCCTTGTCAAACAAGGTGTCAACACCAGGTCTTCACGTTAGAATGCATGAAATATGAACTGAAAAATACTATATATTAGAAATGTGTAACAGTAATCAGGGCACCAATTTTCTGTTGTCTCACTTTTAATGATAACCAAGTATAGTATATATTATAATCAAAATGCCTCACTATTCAACAAAAGTAGTGATAAATAATTACAACTACCTAATTGCTTTCCTTACATTATTACTTCGGTCACCTACATACAGATGAACATCGTAACGACCTCAATGTTTCACACATCGTATAACAACTTTACTCATTAACAATTCGTCTATTGACACGACAATGACGTATTGTACACACGTACGGGGTTCATTCATTCATTAATGCACTAAGAAATTTGTTATTTGTTTTGGTAACAGACATAACAAAGCTCGAACTCGTAACAAAGTCTTTGAATAAGTGTATGCACGTAGCTGTGTGCTCCAAGTGTGGCGTGGCACGCTTGTAAGAACTTTTATTATACGAGTTTGTATCAAGTGTATGAATGAATTGAATGTATCTACATCGTTATTATCGAGCCGCACCTGTGACTACAGGTGGCGTATGGCGAATGGCGAGCGACCGCCGCGCCGCCGCCCGCGCCGGCTGCGCCGAGGGCATCAGCTGTGCCCCCGTGCGTGTCACCAAGCATGTATTGTGTTGCAACTACGGAGAGCACGCAGCACGGGATGTGGCTCGGCGCAGTCGCTAGTGGGCCGGAGCAGGGTGAGCGGTGACCGCTTCGGCGTGCCGGGTGCCATATTCGGTCAGTGCACATTGTTGTTTACCGGCGCGGTATCGCGAGGCCGCGTGACGTAGCGTCTAGACGGGCGCCTGCCCCGCGCCCCACGCCCCGCTGTCCGCACCCCCCACGCCCCCCGTCTGCCACCCGACAGCTATGCACTGACTGTTTCGATCACCAGCTTATCTTTTCAAACTGTAATGCTGCACTGTACCGATGCACTCGGCGATAATGACCAACGGTGCCCATAGACGACACACGACACCCGTCTACCACGACACATTCCATGTTGTCGCTCTCTTTATAATTTGTTATCTTTTAATGAGAGTATTTGCCTGTCTGTACTACAGAGAGAGGTCAAGAGCGGAGCATGCACTTTTACTATTTAACTCGTTGAACTGCGGACCGTTATTAGCGGTAACAATAGACGGGCGCCTTACAAAGTGCTTACAGTAATGATGCCTATTTGGTGTTGTCGCCCAAATAGCTTGCGAATGACATAAGTACACGTGCTCGGGTTCAAAGGATTGGTGGGATAAATATATTCGAAGTAGTACTATTGAATAAAATAATATAGCTCTTGCAAAACGTTAATGCTGGTTTACCATACAAATGTCTTAGTATACAAATTGCAGACAGTCTATTATAAGTCACACTGTTATCCTTACTAATATTATAAATGCGAAAGTAACTCTGTCTGTCTGTCTGCCGGTCTGTCTGTTACCTTTTCACGCTCAATCCGCTGAACCGATTTAAATGAAATTTGGAATGGAGATAGCCTGAGACCCTGGGAAGGACATAGGCTATATAACATCACGCTACGGCTCACGGGAGCGGCGCAGTAACCATAAATCCCACTGACGCGGGTGACACCGCGGGCACAGCTAGTAACTTATAATTCTAAAATAAAACATAGCTAAATCTGGTTACCTAAGTAGCCTAAATATTATATATTATATTGACCCTGACCATGATAAACCTTATACAACCGAGCACCTGTTAATACAAAAATATTTTGAATATTATATAAAAATTGAGACACATAATCCTTCGAATTATTAGCACAGAAGCTGTCCACTAATTATTATAAGTAGAATTATTTATAGTTTGAACAACAAGATGATGATTGATGATGATTAGCCCTTCATTCTGAACTCTGAATATATATAATAATATGTTCTGTTATTTTGCTATAGAATGTCTCGTAGTTCAGTGTGCCTCCTGGCATAGGCGTCCTCTAACATTTTCCACTGTGTTCTGCCCAGTGCCACCCTTCTCCAGTGATGTCCCGCTGTGAGTCTCAGGTCATCCTCCCATCTTGTTTGTTGGCGTCCTCTGTTGCGTTTTCCATCTCTTGGATACCAATATGAGATATTTGTGCCCCATTTATTTTGTTTGTCTCGTATCATATGGCCAGTCCATCTCCATTTTCTTTGATCTATTTGAGTGAGTATGGCAGCAACATTAGTTTTTTTCTTATTATGGTATTTCTAACTTTGTCTTGTCTCTTTATGCCTAACATACTTCTCTCCATGGCTCTCTGGCAGCGTTCTAACTTTTCCTGGTGGTGTTTGGCGAGTGCCCAAGTTTCACAGCCATAAGTAATTACTGGAAGAACACAGGTACCAAAGGCTTTCTTTTTGAATAACATACAATATGCCAATTAAAAAATCATATAATTCCATTGCAAAAAATACGAGCTTCACACTAATTCATGGTTAGGTAAGTAGGAGGATAGATATATTGATATTGGAGATAGGTATTTAAATGATAGACTATAGATGCTTTTAGTCGATTGTTGTAAATTATATTGATATTATGTCACACATCAATAGTTTTATAAAACTCCATTACCACATTGACTTTTCATATGCATATAATTTTATAAAACGAGTCACGTCATTTTCGATATTGTATTAGTATACAATGAATTCAAATATTTCAACAGCATTTAGGTTGTGTAAATACTTCATATTTCCCGAGGCAGATTTAAATCATGGATGCAACTGATACTTTCCAAAACATCGGTGTCAAGTATCGTAAAATATTTTGACTTGTACGTATATACCTTTATAAAACATCGCATTGAATCTCTTGTCAAAAACGGTATACATTAATATAAAAAATTAGTCCCCTTAAAAAATGCTTCATTCTTTTTATTAAATAAATCTAAACTTTATTGCGTGGCGTACAAGTTGTGTGACATAATAAATTAGCTATAGCCTATAAGGCATAAATTAATCAAACAGACTGCTATGAGGACATTGAACTAGATAGTATTAATGAATTTCTGCTCGTAATCCTAATCCTAATCCTATCCTAACTAATATTATAAAAGCGAAAATGAGTTTGTTTGTTTGTTACCTTTTCACGCCTAAACCACTAAACCGATCATCCTGAAATTTTCATATACGTTGTCAGGTGTACAGAATAGGCTACCTTTCATCCCGAAAAAAATTACTGTTCCTGTGGAAAACAATAATAACGTTCTTATGATAATAGATGGCGCCACGTGTCTTTCGAATCATGATTGAATTATATTATTATACAAGCAGAGTAGTAACCCGAATTGATTGTCAAATTCTAAATTACCGCGAGCGAAGCCGCGGGCAAGAGCTAGTATAGCATAAATAAAGCTTAATGCCTTTGTACAAATCCAGGCTCATTTTTCTAATTACTTCTCAATCCCGTTATTCTACATGTCCTAATAAATTTTCTATACAAACAGTAGAGAAGAATGAAGCAATACTAAAGTGCAATCGATGAAACATGATCACATAATTATAATCATTGTTAATATAAAAATAAATAGTATTTAAAAATATTAATAGCCTTTTTGTATTCTTGACCATGTTACGAGACTTAACGTACAGCAAACAACGTGATTTTATAGACATGTATGTACCTACATTCGAAAACAAAGAAAAGAGCGTTTCGTAGTTATTCCATCAATAAAAATGTATTTTACCTATAAAAGTTGATAGATACATTTTTTATATAATTTGCATTATGTTACACTATTCCATATTAAATACCGAACATGTTTATAGAATACATAATATAATAATATTTTTCAATTCCTATAATGTACCCATGTTCTGCAAATAAATAAATCAATCAATCCTTTTTACAATCATTTTAATTTCATTAGTAATTTTAATCGTAGTGCTGGGATATTCAGAAACGTTCAAATTTACCTATAAAACATAAAATTTTTGGCGTACTATGGGGATCGAATTCTGAACGTTACCAACATGCGTCATCGTTACGCTAAATCTTGATGGTTTTAGTGTATATGTACCTATACTCGTATGCATGTAAATAATCATAGTAAGTAGTTATTGTTTTGAAAAGTCAACATGTTGCTGTAGAATCAACGACGTAGATAAGTACCTACGTACGTGAGTACTTGGATTCGCGACGAAAACAATGTGCACGTAAGTAGACGTACCTACTACACGCAAATAATTTTAGCTCTCATTGTACAAACGAACAAATGACCTAGACAGAGTTATCACGCCTGTCTGGCGCATAATTGTCTGCTATGTAATTAAATACTGTCTATGAAATTGTACCTACCTAATGTTGAGCTCGCTCGCCGTCAGTTTCCGCTAGTTGTCGCTGTGTCGCTTCTCACTGTGGAGTTCTCTCGAAGGCCACGCTCACGCCGTATAATCCCTGAGCAGCGAGGGACATAACAAACATTAAAACAACATACACAAAAAAGCCGAGACTCGGATCAACTATTTGTGGATCGAAACACTCGACACATTGGCAGTGGCGAAGTGATCACAACCGGGCCAGCAGTGCAGCCAAAAATAAATTAGGGCTAGATACTTACCTTCTGAATTTCAAAAGGTATGTTAATTAATAATCGCTCGTTTAAACTCGAAGGCAGTTCTATTGACATAAAATAGATATAAATATTACTAATAAGAAATACACGCCGACTCAAATTCGACTGACAGAAAGTTTTCATCGGGTGAGAGATTTAATTAACATCCATTACTGGCTGGCGAGTAGTACTAGTGCTGATGAATGTTGATTATACAATCATCATCAGCTCTGGATTTTTTGACGTCGTTCGATATGATTCATTTGAAGAAAACGATTGAAGTCTAGAATACCAGACATATCACCTGCGCAATGCCTTTCCCGACAAACTAAAGTTGCTGCGCTATTTGTTTTAATACCTACAGCAAAAGTAATAAACAATAATACTGGCCGCATCATTGTAAATGATTGCCGTAGACTATGAGTGCTTGCTATGCCAACGCTACTACACCGTCTCGGAATGCAGATGTTCATTCCTGGTTTGTAGTAGAGGAAGTAACAACTTTGCCAAAGCAATTAGTGGTTTTACTTATTACACTGTATCAATGACGTTTTCGAAAGTGAGGAGAACTCCGTATTCCACCAGACTAATTTCGTCTTCATGAAATACCTCCTAGATGTCCTTGGCGAACAAAAGCGAAGATAGATCTGTTATATCAAATAATTCTATTATGTTCTCTCCAAGCTGATGGAGTGTAAAAACTCATCAGTCTTCAGATACTTTGAAGAATCCAGTTGGTTGAATTACTTAAGGTTGCCGCTACTGTCACTCTGTTGGTGACCTTTTTATGTATAACACGCCGATGGGTCTTAGCCATCGGGAGTCAAAATTAGGTGTTGGCAGTCAACCTACTAGGCCATATGATCGGATCTACATGAACTCGACACAAAAGACAGGTGCCATGTGTTCTTCAAATGCTAAGGCGTGATTCATCAACGGGCTCAATTTCCAATCCTGAAACCATGAAACAAGGCATGAGTAAAATCAATAAATGGTATAAGTAACGAACACTATTCCCATCGAATAGTTACGATAAACATACACCCAAATAACTAATTAGGATACGGCTGTTCACTATGTCTATTGAATATGAGATCAGTGTTTACATACACAGTCATCAACAGAATGAGGCTCCAAAAATTTGATGTCAGAAATAACATTATTATAGTCATAACAGGAAGTGAACACTCAGTTTTGAGTGTGTACACAGGCTACATAGAAAACAGAGATATAACCAGCTATACGTCACCCAGTTGGTTACCAGTTGGATTACAAACAAAGTGTCTACGTCAAGTAAAGATAGATATTTATCTATCTAAGCAACAACTATATTTAGATATACATAATTAGAATAAAGCAATATAGAAATAATTAATTATCACTCGCTTTAAAGGTGAAGGAAAACATCGGGAGGAAACCTGCATGTCTGAGAGTTCTCCATAATATATGTGAAGTCTGCCAAACTGTCTCAAACTGAGTAGAGGCCTGCGCCCAGCAGTAAGACAGTTTAATACAGGGCTGATAATATTATGATATAAGAATGATTAATTACAGACACTATATAATTTGATAGTTGTATTATACTTACTTCATCGTAGACTGATAACATTTTTAGAACACGTATCAATGTCTGCTATATCGCCAGAATATGCCAAATTTTAGTTATCAGTGCGATCTTCAGCACGTTTAACAGATAGGCTGATCGTAAACGATGCCATTGCGACGCAATATATTATGTAGTCTACAGCGAATTTTTTGATAAATGAGCAAGGTGAAGCTAATTTCATGAAGCCACAAGTGACTCACTTTGCTTTGTGTGCATGCGCGTCTGACATAACCATAAGTAATTAGTAAGCCCGTATGTCAAACATAACAACATCCAATTTACGCACACATTAATCAGAAAGCAAGTTTGTTTTACAAAATTACATTGTTGTGACTGCAAAAGCATACAAAGTATAATAATATAATGACTTTACATTTCATTTATACGAAACTGTCTATTTTTAATCGTACTAACATTACTATTAGTTAATCACATGAACGAATGCACCGTAACCAGCGTGCTTTAGATCAACGTTATTACGTAAAAACTTATGCTTAAAGACGATGCTTTTTATTTCCTGAATACTTTATAATTATGTGGGTTGACTTCGCAGTTAATAAAATCACATAAATTATGGATATTAATATTGCCATAGATGTCACAACTTTGTTAGTAACTATAATATTATGTATATTTAGTTGACAGTCATCATGTTGGGTTCAATCATGTTTTATCGATCAGGATTCGATGCCCAGGCGGAGCAATCCCCCGGGTATTGCACCGCCTGGGCATCGCAGCGCCGTGAGTTGACCGCAGCAGACGGTATGGTTGCCCTCTCGCTTCCGGCCGTGGTTCAGTCCATGGTCCGGAGTGATAGATCGTGGATGGCCTCCTTCTGTGAGGAAGTAATTTCTATCAAGGAGGCGGTGGAGCGGGAGAGACAGCGCTGAAACCCTCTCCCCAACCGCAGAACCGGGCGCCGGAGGACGCAAGATGACCTCCAGCCACCCTGAGGTTTTGTCAGGGGTTGGTGGGCTTCGTGGGCCTACCCGCCACCCGATATGCACTAGGTTCGAGAGGCGGCGTGCGTGTTCCCATGCGCGTCTCTGTGTCGTATGTCCGTGGTGTCCAAAGGATAGGTTTATTTGTGTAGTGGCCAGCCGTTTTGTACGGCGGCAGGACGAAACCTCGGCGGGGTCGCGATTGCATATGAAAGTGATTCGCGTGGCCCCGCCGATTGCAGTTATGTCGAGGAATACCGTGTTAGGTTTAGTCGGTATTACCGGGATGTCGCTCACCATCTTTCCCCGGTGAGTCCGACAGAAGCTCTCCGTCGCCCTACGGAAATGTATGCGGTCAATGCATTCGCACAAGTAATAATAAAAATTGTTTTATATACTATTTATATAAAAACAAAAACCTTTGGTCGTATGCAGAGCTGTTTTTAGTCTATTACCATTTTCAATCAATAAAAATATTGGACCCTGTTTATGAAGACGTCCGTAAACCTCAATTCAAGTTGTCGAGTACCTCTTCAGCCTCATAATTATTGTCTCTATATATTCCTGGTTTTATTACATCATATATGACACCCGTAATGTCTGATTATGCAGATAACGGTTCAAATTATTATCAGCCTATGTATTTAGCAGCTGGCGATATTATGAATATTGTAATAATAGTATAGCTCCCTAATAACCTTCTACATTTGCATAGCAGATTAATATAATCGTATTATATGTGAAACCCGATTATCTTATCACATCACACTTGTTACTCCCCGAGTGATAAAGCAGCGATGTATATCACACTCGCGGTTCACTAGTTATGTTTATCTACGTCTCGTAACATAATCGTGATTATTTTCGTCTAAATGTTGCCGATATCTACAAGCTGCTCCATAGAAAAACTAGCTAGCCTTCAGGAACAGTACTTTTTCAAAATAAAAGGTACCTATGTCCTTTCTGTACCCCTGATACCTAACGTGTATGCGAAATTTTATGATAATCAAAGGCGTAGTTAAGCGTGGAAGCGTAACAAAGAAACGTACATTTCCATTTATAGTATTAGTAGTTTTAGACCGCGATTTCGCTCGCGTTAATAGCTTATGTTATTATATATTCGCTCATAGCCAGTTGCACTCACTGATCGGTAAACGATTACCGAGGTTAAGCAACGTTGGATGCGGTCAATCTATAGATGGGTGACCGCTTAGTGGTATTTCATCTGAGCGTCTCCATGCTTCGGAGGGCACGTAAAAAGTAAATCCCGGTTGTTGCCAAATTGACAGCAGTCGTTAAGCCATGTCAGAGGCCTACGAGCGGCTTGAACAACTCTTGACAACAACTTGACCACTAACCACACGAAAAGAAAGAAAGTCATTAATCAACTTCTATCTCTCGGAAACAGTACTTTTTCACTGAATGGAAGGTGCCTTATGTCCTTTTCTGTACCCCTGACAATGTGTATGCGAAGTTTCATGATGATCGGTGTAGTAGTTCAAGTCGTGAAAGCGTAACAAACAAATAAACAAACATTCGTATTTATAATATTAAGGTTAGAGCTTAGGATCTAATGCCTTCTGCTTGTGAAATAACAAACACTTACACTTATGCCTCTGGACCGACCAGAGGCCTTAACACTATATCTTAAAGCATTATGAATGTATGTGCCAGAAGGAGAAAACGCGTTTCAGAGTGCATAACTTTGTCTCGTAGCCGCGCGAACAATGCTGTTAAAGCTGGTGGTAAGTCCACCGGTAGTCAATTCGAAAGACAATGTAGGCATATACATAACTAGCTGACCTGCGCAACTTTGTCTGCTTTACATAAAAGAATTTTCCCCGTTTTTGCAACAGTTTTTATTGATGCTCTGCTCCTATTGCTCGTAGCGTGATGTTATATAGCCTATACCCTTCCTCGATAAATGGGCTATCCAACACTAAGAATTTTTCAGTTCGGGATAGAAGTTCCTGAGATTAGCGCGTTTAACCAAACAAACAAACTCTTCAGCTTTATAATATTAGTATAGATTGACGTAACATCTTGTTTATTGCCGGACATTATCTAAGAATAGTAAGTTACTATCCTGTCGAGTGGCAACTCAAGTAGTAGATAGCTAAGTACTTTATTGTCGCTCATATTTATTGTTATTGTCTCGAGGAGGGACTTCTGACGGAGTAGTGACCGCGCAGAATAATCAACACACAGCGTTAAGCGACGACACTTCGATTAAGTTGAAGATGTGAAAACAAACAATCTTTCCTCATAGGAAAGAAAATAAAATATTAAAAACTAAAAACATGGTGATTAAACAATCTGTTTTGAACGTCGATATTTTCAAACATTAATGTTGTCATATGTTACCAGCACCTTATACAAGGTTATTCTTAGTATAGTGAAAACCTCTTAGGGGTGATTGTACTTGTTATTATGAACAACTTTTGTTCAGGGACATTGCCGAAATCGCGAAAAAAAAAATCAGCTGTTCCATACAAAATTGGACTTTGAACTCGACAACATAATAATATATGAAACAGCTGATTGTTGATATTTTTAATATTAGAAAAAAAACAGAAAACGATTATATCACTTCTACAGGGGATCGAACCAACAAGCGTTAAGTTTAAGAACGCACTATTACCAACGTAGTTATAACATCACTTGCGTATCTACTTGAAATTAATAGTTACAATCATATTTAGAACAGGTGACAGAATAAGTGAAGCGGGTTTATGTGTATGTGTGCAACGATTTTATTGAAAAAGGTCGTAAGTACAATTTGTTGCGATTCTATCGCTTTTTAAACTTGCTATTTGACTTTTGCACCTGACCATACATAGAGTAAAATTATTTTGTTCTATATTCGATAATACAATCTGTGTTATGTGATAAAACTCTTAACACTTGATAGGTGTTTTCCTCTGTATTAGCCGTCAAAGCACAGCTATTTATTTAGTTAGTCGTGCAGCCGTACATCTACATAATTATGTATGTTTATAACTGCAATCAATGGTTTTGGTCGTTCTTAACTACACTCAGAATCACAGTACAGAATGCAAAAAATAACTTTTATAACCGACTTCAAAAAAGGTCTCATTTTACCAATGCATAAAATAACAAATGCATATATTGATGACGTTTTGGTTTTTTGTGGTTCCCTTCAGCAAAAGTTTTGATGAAAACTTTTAAACGCTATTGTAACTGTCGTCATCGAATCTTTAGCCAAGAACAAAGAAAATAATAATAATAAATAATAATATTCTACCACATACACACAACACCATCTAGCCCAAACTAAACAGAGCGTGTACTATGGGTACTAGACAATGGATAAACATACATATATTCTTTATTGGAAATACGTACATATTATACACAGAAACACCCAGACCAAGACAAACATCTATGTTCATGCACACAGCACACAAATGTTTGACTTGTGCGGGAATCGTACCCGCGACCTCAGGCGTGGCAGTCAGTTACACTAACCACTTCGATTATTTGTATTTGTAAAAATCATCATAATAATTATACATTAATACCTTTTCTTAATTATTAAATTATCAGCGATAGCCTAGTAGGGAAAACCGTTGGATTGCCACGCAGAGGTCTCGAGTTCGATCCCAAGGCGCGAATCTCTGACTTTTCGAAATTATATGCGTATTAAATAGTCAATTTATCGGTTGCTTTAAGGGTGAAGGAAAACATCGTGAGGCAACCTGCATATCTTAGTTCTCAATAATGTTCTCGAAAATATGTGAAGTCTGCCAACCCGCACTCGGCCATCGTGGTGGACAATGGCCTAACCCTTCTCACACTGAGAAGAGGCTCGTACCAGCAGTGGGACAGGTTATACAGGGCTAATAGTATTATTTATTATTATATACCTTTTCTTAAAGAATATTACCTAGTTGTTGGGAAGTTTACGTAACCGTGTCATTTCTGCTGTACATATAGATGTAGACAAGAAAACACAACTACGACTTTATAATAAAGGAATTTGAAAATAGTGGAGCTAGATTAGGTAAATAACATTTTACTCGTACGTTACGAACGCCGCGCCGCATTTTATAGATTGCTAACCTCAATTAACAATGTATAAAATTCGGGGAAAATTTCTATGGATCACATGCATGGATCATAAGTAGGTGTTGCGTTGGCAAAGTGCTATAAAAATATATAAACGTCATAGGCTACATAATCGGTCGCTATCAAAACATACACATATTAAAACACATTTTAGTCACGATCATTGCGTTTTCGCTTCAATTATACGAGCATCCTTTGCATTTTTATTGTGATTTATTTCCACTCCACATTATACTTCAATGACTTACCTATCTGATTTATTATAAGTACATTGCAGAGGAGTGAAAACAAAAACCTTCATTTTTTTTTCGAAAAAGAAACGAAAGATATATAATAATATAAATGTATCTCAAAGTCGGTGTGTTTGTTATCTACTATTTGCCCTGACTGATAACTGTGTCTGGACTCGATAGAGCGAGTAAGCGAACCAATTGACTAGATATATGAGCTTGTCTCACAAATATTTTGAAACAATAATAGATTCAATTTCTGTCTCACGTCTCGACTTAACTTATGTCAACTGGTACATACACATAGTTTGGATAAATTGACTGTCTACATTGTATTATTAATAGTACAATGGTTTGAGTAGTCACTTCGTCACCATCATAGCAGCATTTCGGTAACAGTAAGGAACAAAGAAAACGGGTAGAAAGTACTTTGCATCGTCATTATCCATGCGGGCAATAAGATGATGTTACAAATTATAATGTCCGTTCAAAAATGTTAACCGTTATATAATACTAGATTTTGCCTGAGGCTTCAATTAAACTTATTGACAAAAGCTATATTTTGTCAATAACTTTACATCGCACGGGAACAGTACTTTTTTCTGGATGTAAAGTGTATGTTCTTTTCTGTACCCCTGCCAAAGTGCATGCAAAATTTCAGAAAGATCGGTCAAGTAGCTGAGGCGTGAAATCGTAACAAAGAAACAAACTCCCATTCGCATTTATAATATGGGTTGGGATAATGAATTATAAGCGCATCTTTACATTGGATCCTGCAGGTATGACAAGTTCGAGAAGCGATAACCTCATAGAGAGATTATTGGACGGCAAGACAGACATGTCAGCCACGAATCCAAGGCCCACATATCTGACTTCAAATGTCTATTGTATGCGTACTTACGAGTATCTATAATGTTCTCAAAGGTGTGTGCAATCTGCCAACCGGCGCGGCGCTTAGACCGTAATTTCTTAATGTAAATGAAGCCCCGTTCTGCCCTGTAAGCCATCAGTGGGACATACTAAACAAAACTGATATAATAATTTATTGCTGACTTCTGGAACGTCATTCATCATCACACATTTTCCTAGGCTTTACCCATAAGAATATGAACAATAGGTATAATAAATAAGTAGGTATAGTAAGTATAGGTAAAATTATATGCATGTTGGTACTTCGATCAGTAATCGCAATGATTACGAACTTACTTTGACCGAGTGATAATAATGATACAAAATGATAGGCCACACGAGCTGATTATTTTAAACATTACAACAAAAATAAATTTTGTTCTTTATCTCGCCATTCTCTTATACTTACATTAGATCTTTTCAATGGATGGATCGTAATTCTGCAAGGTGTTGTCTAATGATGCTTCGTTGTTTACCCCTTACTTTGAGGTTATGGAGCATTGGGTCATATTTTGTATTTAGGCGTGAATATGTTTGATCAGACAAATAAATGTTAGATGTAATAAGTCCGTCGCTGCCTCCCCTTTCGGCAATATGAGCTTGAGATTAGGTTTGTATATACAAAAACAACAAGGATCAAGTTAAGAGTACGCTAAACCGTTCAGCATACCTAAAAATATGATGAGTTGACATTGAGTTAAGCCTAGCACGCACTGCCTTGCAGTGGAACGCGGTGCGTTTATTCTACCGTGTGGTAGAATAAACGCATTTACGGGACCACGCACTGCACCGAAAAATTTTTTCGGGATGAAAGGACAAAAGTTAGCCTATGTCCGTTTCTGTACACCTGTCAACGTATACGCAAAATTTCAGGATCATCGGTTCAGTGGTTTAGGCGTGAAAAGGTAACAAACAAACAAATAAACAAACTCATTTTCGCTTTTATAATATTAGTAAGGAAGGATTAGGATGTCATATCAATAATATCTTAAGGAAAACTTTAGTCGAATTTCGAGCACTAGACGACCGCTAGTATTTATTATTGCGTAAAAAAGGGTACGCAAACGGTACTGGGTTCATCCCTTGACGGCCTTAAGGCCTATGAAGGGGTTTTCTTTCGGAAGATATAACGATCTACGTTTGTATCCAAAAAAGATTTTCGCCATCACCGGAGAAATGTCAGGTAATATCTGTGTCGCGTCCCAACAGCAACTGACTGAGTGTCTCCGTGCGTTTTTTTCACCGCAGTGCGCGGCACTTCTTGAGATCTCTATACGATACAAAAATATGTGCGGTAGATTCACCGCAAATTTGCAGCGGGGGGCCAACGACGACTTTACCCATTGCGTTTATTTCACCGCGCACGCACACACACTTCTATGACACTATATACTTCACAGATTATGCGTTAAAAAACGCAAGGCAGTGCGCGCTAGGCCTTACATCGGATTCATAGCTTGTGGAAATCCCCCGTCTATACCTAACTCTCTGGAAAATCCGTAGATGTTTACATTTATGCAAAAAGCAGTTGTACGCTTCGCTTATCTGCGTTTAAGTCAAACATCATGTTTATGTTCAACATTCCAATGTGTTTCACTTTCTCTACACCTACAAGTACTATCATTATACAATACGCACACATGCGTTTACACCAACACATGTAAAGGTACATTCTTCCATGTTATTTCATATCAGTGAGCTATATCGGCATCGTCTACACTTCTCGACTACAGTGTAAACGATTTTTATCAGACTTATCAGTCTGCCCTGTCGATAGATATATTATGTACAATATTATCTGCACGTCGGCCAGCTTACATCGAAAACCCCATTTATGTCTAAACAATCAGTTTCAATTACTGTAAATGTGGTCTCATGACATTTTGCGAACGATATTCAAGTCAAGAACAATGTATTTATTTGGCTTTCATGTAGCAACTCTTTAGTTGCCTAATTATATATTACATATTGTATAATATTCATTACTGGCCGTCACGAACACATGATATTCGATGATATAATAATCAGACCACCAATCAATACAAAGGCTTTTAGTGAACCGTCCTTACATTTATTTATTTATTTATGGACAACCAACAAAGCATACACTAATTGAAACTACGTTATAAAACAACAAAAAAATGCGAATACATAATATAGTGCTGCCTTACAGGCTGCCACGGCATGCATTAACGAGCATTAATTAAATTTCAAGGGCTTAGGCAATGATAAAGCCTTCAGCCGCCGGTTGGCTGTAACCCAGCCGTTGTTGAGTCGTCCTGCAGCCGTAGCCCCGCAGACAGAAGCATCTTATTACAGCGATAAGAAGCATCTCAGTTGATGTCACTGCGCCGCACTGATAGTACGTTGATCACGAGACGTAAAGGTATCACCTGATATCATTGTGTGAATTTTTATTTGTAAGATAAGTTTGGGACTCATTAATTAGATAAAAATAATCAATCTTTTTCGGTGTTACCGATTCAACGAAAACACTTCACACTATGGATAGAACTTGCCACTCGCCGCGTCGAATATTATAATTAGTACAAAAAGTCTTATGATCCAAAAATAATTGTTCTGGACCTGTTTCTTTGCATTCGCTGTTTCAATGCTTGTAGAGGCACTAGTAACACAGGATAGTGCTAGTGAAGATACTTTTTTTTAAAGAGTTTTTATAGAGTTTCCATTGTCACCTAAGAGTACATCAGTTCGTGCAAATACGATCCTCGTACTAAACGTTTATGGGTGCCACAAATAGCTGTTTCAAGGCTGTGTGTTCTTGCTGTCTATTGTCTCTCTGTTTGCCATTCCGAATGCGACACATGACTTACTACACTTTTGTGGAAATATTAATGCGACGTAAAAAAATACTGATTTATAAGTGCTGAGATATCCAATATTTCATTTAGGCAGGATGCATATTAATTTTGGGTTTTCATATTAGATAATTCTCAATAGCTGCAACGGATTATAATAATCTGTTCGATAGATGATAGTGGGTTTATACCCTATTACGTGGGTGTCATTTATTTATTTAATTATAACGGATGTACACCAATTACAATATTTAAAGATAAGAATACATTAGACACAAATACAAAAATTAAAACAAAAATATAAAACAAATAAATAATTATATAGGTAATCATTAAGACAAACACAATCATTCCTTCTTCTCATAAAATCGCTGACACTCTAACAATATATTCTCCCATCCAACCGCAAACAAGTCTGGATTGGCGTACAGAAGAGCGATGAGAGTAGAAAGTGAGCCCGATATGGGTGACTTAGCGCGCGCTACGGTGCGACATGATGGCACGGCAAACAACATGTGCCTTCGGTTGCGACGGTAGTTATCAGGAGCTCGTCATGAAGGTCTGGTGCATCAATTTTTCCCCTAAGAATTTTGCACATGGCTACAAGTTGATGCATCTTCCGTCTGACTTTCAACGAGTTATACCCTAGAGAATGTAATAGAAACATTGTGGGATACATGTATGGATAATACACATAGACTCGCTTGTACAGGTATCTGAGAAAGACTTTCTGCACCTTTTCAAGCATAAGAGCGTATGTGCTCTCGTGTGGATTCCAAACACACATACTGCTTTTAAGCTTGCAACGAACCAATGCCCCAAAAAGTAACGGTTATTGAAATCGCGAGAATTTCTAAAGATGAAACCCAAACGCTGATAAGACTCTTTCGCCAACGCAGTTATATGGTCATGGAATGTTAATTTAGGGTGGAATGTAACACTTAAGTCCTTCATGGTGGTTGGACGAGCTACGCTACTGCCAGTTATTCTATAGTTATACACTATGGGGTGCCTCATGCGACTGAATGTCATAGCATAGCATTTGATAGTGTTGAATTCCATTCTGTTCTGTTGGCACCATTGAAATACAGCATCAATGTCATGCTGCAGAGTTAGGCAGTCTGCGTCAGACCTCACCTCGGTGAAGAGTTTAAGATCGTCAGCATACAGCAAACACCGCGTGTGTCGGAGGACGTTTGGAAGTTCGTTAACCATCAGTAAAAACGATAGAGGCCGCCGCATTTAGTGTTGTAGATTCAAAGCCCATATGAAACAATTACTTTAGTGATCTACAAATAATTATTATTGTTTTGTACGGGATTTCGAAAGGGTATGGGAGGTACGGATCAGGTCTTTTCCTTAAGGAGCATAGCCGAAAAAGTTTTGGCCAAAGGTCAAAAGGTCTATTGCGCATTCGTGGATCTGGAAAAGGCTTATCATAAAGTGGTGAGGAATGAACTTTGGTTGGCATTGTCCATGTATGGAGTGAATAGCAACCTCACGCGAGCTCTGAAATCTCTTTATGATGATTCCAGAGCTTGTGTTAGGATAAATGGGACCTACACAGAGTGGTTTAGCATCGATAAAGGTGTTAGACAAGGATGTGTAGTGTCACCTTGGCTGTTTAACCTATACATGGACAATTGTTTGAAAGATTTAAAAGATTGTGAATGGGGATTAAGAATGAATGAGTTACTTGTCAAATGTCTTCTTTACGGAAGAGTTGCAGGCGATGGTAACTATTAGGCATGGTGCTTTTGAGAGTAAAGGAATGAAAATAAATGTAAGCAAGACGAAAGTAATGGTATTTGAAAAGGAAGAGTGTGTGACGATGTGTAATATTATGATTGATGGAGAAAAAGTGGAGCAAGTGAAAGAGTTTGTATATTTGGGTACTTTGTTTACTAGGGATGGTAAACATGACGGAGATATTGAAAGGAGAACGATTGCTGGCAACAAAGTGAATGGAGCCCTACGCGCTTTTATGAACAGTCGAAATGTATCCGAAAAGGCACGTTTGGCTGTTCATAGAGGACTATTAGTGCCCACACTTATGTATGGAAGTGAAAGTTGGGTATGGCAAAAGAAGCATGAGGGCAGAATAAATGCAGTAGAAATGAGAGCGTTGAGAAGCATATGTGGTGTGACTCTGAAAGATAGAATAAGAAATAGTGTGATTAGAGAGAGATGCGGCATGAAAGTGGATATAGTTACAAGAATAGAAAAGGGTATGTTAAGCTGGTTTGGACATGTAGAAAGAATGGACAAGGAAAGACTGACTAAGAAAGTTTATAAGGCTAGTGTGAATGGAACAGTCGCAAGAGGAAGACCTAGGCGAATGTTTCTCGATCAGATCGGAGGCGTTCTCGACAAAGGCCAGGTTAAGAGCTCCTTGAACCGACGGGCGTGTATGATGAATGTGATGAAAGTGAATGAAGCCAGAGAAGTGTGTCAGGATCGTAGCAAATGGAAATCCGTAGTCTCTGCCTACCCCTCTGGGAAACAGGCGTGAATCTATGTATGTATGTATGTATGAGTCTACATGCACTTTGTGTCCGTTCATTGTATGTTTGTAGAGTATCACACATGGCTTGTTCCCTAGTGCGGGCATTGTCTTTAGTAAACATAAATACACATAATGTTTAATAAACATTATGGGCGTTGCTAAACTTATGCCTATCTCATCGGTAAGATACAGGAATTAATATGTAACATAATTTTAGTTTCAACGATCATAAATAAAAACATATGTTTTTTTTACTTAATGTAACACGAAGCAAATCAAAAATGGCAGTCACTTAGCTAATAACTAGTACTAGATAGGTATGTCGGTTCACATTGTTATCCTATTATCAATCACAAATACTCGTACGTCGACACAGGCACTTGAAGATAACGCGACTTCCTTAAACTGTAACGCATTCGCTTCATTACACGCCGAACACCTGGAAATTCACGAGCGTCAGGTTTAGTCTGTCTACTGAATATCAATATCGCATGCGTGCTACAGATAATGGAATCAATTAGGTATCGTGAATATCAGCTGATTAAATACCAGTGAAGGACATTTACTGCAGCTATTTTTACTTTTAGAACATTGCACATTCCGATTGAGTAAAACTATTGCCCGATGGATGTTTGGTACCCAAAAATTTATGGGTTATTTGCCAACGAGTTCGAGCGTAAGTAAGGGGTCACCAGGACGGTTACTAACTTCGGATAAAAGAATACAAATGGGTGCGTTACCCTCTGGAACCTTACCTGCTGGGTTTAACACAGTGATAGTTTACTACTCTTACGCCAATTTCCCGCAAAATTGGCAACAGCAGGCTTATACTTCACTTTCAACTCCGCAAAAGTCCGTCAATGAGCCGTGCAAATCTGCTTGCCTAGTGACCTATATAAAATGATGGTGTCAACCCAAACGAGTCCAGTAATAAACCCCAATCAATACAGGACCCAGATCAGAAATGGTATACAGCAGTTTGGCTGTGTATTAGCTTTATTTTAAGAAGGACTACTCATTAAGCTCGGGATTAATCGCAACACGTTCTGGAAACTAACGTTCCCGGCATTCCGGAAAAAATTATGGTTTTCTAAAATGATCTTGGAAGTGCAACGTGCTGGACTAGAAAGCTTTAAGGCCGAAAAAGCATCGCGGTCTGTAGAATAGATACGATATATTTAGAAATTTCAAACAAATAAAAGTAATTAATCTCCGAATACATGATAGAGAGAAAGTGCTAAAATGCCATTACTATTATATTAAAACTAGATGTGCCCGCGGTTTCACCCACGTTTAACGTTATTGCGGCGCCCCCGTGGGTCGCAGTTTGAATGCGCTAATCTCAGAAACTACTGCTTCGAATCGAAAAATTATTTTAGTGTTGGATAGCCCATTTATCGAGGAAGGCTATAGGCTATATAACAACACACTACGATCCACGGGGGCTGATTAAAGTATTTAAATACTTTATATTTTTATTACACATAAATATGTCTCCTGTGCTAGCATGTTGTTTTTACATACAACTCTCGCACTAAGAATATAATTTCTGTGTCGCGGGGGACTTCACAAACACCCAGACTCGGAACAACCATTTGTGGATCACACAAAAAGTTTTGTACCGTGTGGGATTTGAATTCACAAACTTAAACCACTAGGTATTTCATGACGGTATAAAATGCCAAAAAATCATATTTTATTGATAAACATGCAGCAGTAATGACGTTCCTTGCGCCCTCTTAATCGAATTACAAAGTATTTACATTCAATTATTAATATTAAAATCACATGAAATGAATTAATCTAGATGAAACGTTTCTTTTATAATGAGCACAACAATTTTAATTCGAATTATTTTAAATAACATGTATGAAAACATTTTTAACAAATACTAGCTGACCCGCGCAACTTCGTCTGCTACACATAAAATAATTTTCCCGTTTTTGCAACATTTTTCATTGATGATCCGCTCCTATTGGTTGTAGCGTGATTTTATATAGCCTATAGCCTTCCTCGATAAATGGGCTATCCAACACTAAAATACCTTTTCAATTGGAATCAGTAGTTCCTGAGATTAGCGCGTTCAACCAATCAAACAAACAATCAAACAAACACTCTTTAGCTTTATAATATTAGTATAGAGTAGATATATGTATTTGTATAATGCCTACTATACAAATATACATTTAATAAAAATATATTGTTTTCCATTTCCATTGTTTGTTTTAATATAACTAGACTCGCTGCCCAGCGGCAAACTCGCGTCTTTGGTGCATGTGATTGGCTGAATCCAGGTATTCGTATTCTCACAATAGGACTATTTGACCTTGTAATGTACTTGATATGAGTGCGATGTGTCTCGGCTTCGTAGTAATTAATGTCTTGGTCGTATTAATATTATTAATGTATAACACTTTTCTCCGTGTTTGTGTAAATTATAAAATTATGAAACGGGATCAGTTAACCAATTCGAAATATACATTAGATCAACTGATCCCGCGGGTCCAGTTCAAGCGGGATCAGTTAACTAAAGAGCCACAATATGCTGTCAAGTAAAAACTTGTCACTTGGAAATAAACAAAACTTCTTTATTCGAAGTGTCGAGTTATTTGTTATCAACTTATGATAACCTTATATTTTATTTCTGGGAACTATGCGTAAGTACGTTGGCACAGTTTTCGATGTTGAAGTCTCGATCTTCCAGGTCAAGAATATGTACGAAGAAAAAACAGCCCTGCTATTACGTAAAACATAATATACATATATTGATAATAATCATCATATCAATCAATATTTAGAGTCATCGTTGTTAGTCATTGCATATAGTTGATAAGTGACTCATTTGCCACCGGAAATGTAAAACGCAGACACGTGTAATAATCGTATTAATCATCATAAAGTTACCCAGCATTGTATTAAATTATGTCTATTGAAAATTAATGTGTGTTCGTTTATGCTGTAAGCGTTCCGAAACCATTCCGCTGATTGCGATGAAACTTTGGTAAGTTGTGCGCATTGTAATAAAAACTCTCGGTCTTAAATACTGTCTTAAGTCTTATGCACGGACGGTGAAGAAAACCAATTACTGATAATTATGAGCTAATTGGTGCAACAGTAGTGCACACATACATAAGGTCTCGGTTTCAATTCCCGAGTCAAGCACAGTGTTATTGGTTGATTTTATCTGTCAACAAATTCTCAAACGCAGCATGGCATATCTGCTTGGTAAACAGCAATAGACACGTCCACTATCACGAACTGAATTCTACTTAGTGGAATGTGCGAAATGTGAGTATGTAGTAAACTTCCGCCAACCTTTTCGATGACATAACCGTAAGGCAGTGTAGATAGAAAAATAGAGTTAAATAAAGATGCTAATTATGATGCTACAATGTCAAGTAACCTCTATCATATATAAGAAATTAAATAAATAATTTGTTAACAAGTCTTTAAAAGGTTAAACTTTTTAATACTTCGACGATATAAGTGAAATAAATCTTGGGCTTAGTGCCAAAAACCTTCGAGTACTACACCTATCACCTTCGCTTAGAATAATTTTATTTGTATTAAAACTGTCGTGTATTTTTGGAATTTTCCGCTTATCAGGACGGAAACCGAAACCTAAGAAGTAAGCAAAGACCAAAAGGGCCAATTCTCATAATAAAAAGTGTTCAGAATAAACTTCAAACCCAGTCTCTCTGTTAAGTCATAAGTACCTATCACAAATGCTGTTAATTAATTAAAATTAATTAAGAGGAACTTAAATTTGATGTTCATTTAAACATCAAATTTAAACATAAACAAATAATTTCCACAATAAAATTCAAACTTAATTTTACTGATATAACTAAATATTTCAAGAAAATAATAATAAACATATTTAAGTTGGTTTTAAGTTTACATTTGACGTTTATTAGACTTGATTAAAACTCTATTTTGAAGAGGTTTTATTTTTAAGAATTGGGCCTCAGATGAAAACAATTAAACCTTTATCCTTAAATCATTACCACTTGGGTCTAAGTGTTAATGATTTAAGGATATTTTTTTTTACCCGTTTTGGCGCATAGCAGCTTAAAGTTCTGTTATTGCTTATTTATTATACGTCATTCCTGAACCTAGGCTGTTTAAAGTATTTTCTGTTGTCTGAACTATAAATAATGTTACGAGCCTTAGTAAAACACAACACAATAATAAATTATTTTCTAAATGATCTCCTAAACTTAGATTATAGGATTATTTCATTATTCATTTTTAGTAAACGGTACCGAATATGTGATTTACTAAAAACCGTAAATGCTCAAATGATTAAGAAATAGCGTCTAGTTTGTTTATTATCCCATTTGTACGAAAACAACAGTAGATAAAGAAAAGTGTGACACGAGCGTGACTAACCAGTCGATTAAAGTCAGCGGTGGTCGGCGCGCATGCGCGTTGCGCACGCGTGCCGATTACATACAGGCGAATTGTTGCGCCCGCGACCCGCGACGTCGACGGGAGAGATCATGCCAGACGACTACCGAAATTTGGGTTAGGCGCTTTTTTGTGCGACACGGGCGCCGCACCGCCGTGGAAGCGCTCGCGCCGTGAGGTCGATGAGCCCCGGCCTCCCCTCGCCCCGCCCACCCCCACCGACCAGTTCCACCACAAGGTGCAGCGGCCGCTGCGACCAACCGACCAACCCTACATACCTACCACCTGTCTGACACTAAGCGAGTATAGCATGTAGCCATTTTCGACATATAGGTACCTACCGGAAAACTGGGTGCACTAAACTTATCCACTGATGAAAGCTAAAACATAATAAAAATATTTTACTTATTTGTACTTTTGTGAGTTTATAAGATTGTTTAACCTCCAAAATATGATATATAATACTATACGTAACGAAACCTTCATATTACATTACGGACAAATGCACTAAATTAATTTACTTGTGGTCGTGATATCATAATAAGCACACTCGGCGAGTACCTACCTAACTGAAATTGTGGTTAGTTGAAAACAAATGGTATTAGTCACATTCAAACAAAACCATGAATATGGCCCATTTAAAGTAGGTATCTGTAATTGGTGTACAGTAATGGAATAATAAAGCTAGAAGAGAATAAGGAGAATAGAGTTGGAAAAGAGCTGCCAATTAGCTCCTCTGTATTCAGAACGCCAAATTTTAAACAGCTTGCAGCATCCAATGTTTTCCACAGCTCAAAGAACTGTAACATTTTTTACGGGCGCCATCGAGATCAATCTGGATAGATATATGACTGGCATGTCTAGACGCGGCATCCGCCTTGACTTAGCGGCACACATGTTCTTGTTATTTGTCTACCGCTCAAAAGCCAACAGCCAAATGTGCATTGAATATTATAATGATTGACGCGCCAAATATTTTTGCACCTAATGCCATTGGCTTTTTGCAATCGTCGTCTCTGCACGACGCTATGAATAAAAATGAATGTAATCATGTCTGGAGATTCGTATCGGACACAAACCATAACGATTTCAAATTAGATTTTAATAGGTTCGTATGCATCCATGTCGGGGAACACACACACATACTCACAATGTAAAACAAGATATGTTAGCAGTACATATTTATGTACCCATTTGAATGTTTCGACGATAATGGAATTTAAAATGAAGAAACTTCAGGCGCATCTAGGATTCCGTGCTCAGGTGAAGGTCTCCTATCGTCCAATGACTTTTAAATCAACAATGGATGAGATACCTACTGAGTAGCGATAATCGTACTCTGTTGTATTATTTATAGCACAAAATGGTAATTTACTAATACATAGATACTGATATTTTAGACTAATATAGAGATTTATATTAAAATATTAGAGATGGATTTTAACCTGTGACAATAATCTGTGACGTCATTTTGCTGACTACATGCCAATCGTCAATTAGCATGTCTAAGGAATAAATTTGACAGATTGCCAATACGAAACCAATGCTCCAGATTTATTACACCGTTTGGGATTACCTAGTAATTAACAAATCAACCCTAAGTTATCTATGCTTTATAGCATGATTGTTTTTTTTTTTTAATTTTATTATTAATTTACGTAAGCTTCTTGCAGCATTCCAGCTAAATATTTAAAAGCGTAAGATCATATTAGGAATCGTTATAAAGGTACCTAATATTTTAATTGATAAAAGGAATGCCCCGATAATTCGAATGAATAAATAATACATCTACAAATTATAATTTATAACAGTGAGAAATTGCAAATCACAATGCAGACTTACAAAAACATATTATATTAAATGAAATAGCAGCAGTAAAGGTTAGAGTTAACAATGCAATTCGAGGCTCGGATTGCGCAGAGGCGTGTTGTAGTTGTAGCAGAGACGGTTCGGAGAGAGCGACGCGTGACGCGCGACGACTCGTAGACGTCTAGAGAGTTAAAACTATCGGGCAACCACCGCGGCATGTAAACTCGACACTTATGTATTTTATAAATGAAAGCTATCAACTACATTGCTTATGGTGGCGAATTCGTGTATTGTAAGTTTTATTGTGACATGACCGCCTCGTTGGGCCGTGTGGCGCTTATGTTTACGGTCTAGGCTCTATAACATGGTCGGGTAAACCATTAAAATAATTTCTGTTAGGATTTTTCAGTAGTAGCACTGGGTCAAAATATGCTGGTTCCTTTTTACGTGGATCCTAAAAATATAGCTAGCGTGATGTCGGTGTAATACATCCATGCCTCCTCCTTAGTGAGTTATTTAAGGGTGCCTCTATGTATGTATGTATGTATATTATGACAAATATGTGCATGAAAACAAAATACCATCCTTTACTAGACACGATTATTTTTAAGCATATACGTTACATATAGGCTGTAGACATCCGATAACAATTATTTTGATTTGTCGAAATTCCTTCTTCGTAGGACTGATGGCTGGACTTGATTACAGAACTTAGAGTCCGTACCAACCCAAACTTCACCCCTTCACCGATAAATACTTATATAATTTTAAAATATCGATTTCGTACAAAAGCTACTTAGTGCTAGGATAACCAATCCTGGTACTAGTTACTGTATATAGGTACAAAATAAGTGGTGAACTAAACCGGAATTGTGTATTTGCATATGATCAAAGATAGCCCAGTATGTTATAAATGCGTAATGAATCTTAATTGGCAACAGTTATCGTCATGTCATTATGAAACAGTAAAATAATCGGACAATATACCGTCTATCAAACAAAATAAGAAATTTTGGAACTCACATACCTATAGATAAGTATATAAGTAATGTCTAATCATTATATATAAAAATTCCGCGTATGTATGTTTATGTCCGCAGAACTTGAAAATTAGTCGACGAATTGATTTCAAATATTCATACAAGGTTATCCAACCTTGTATGAATATTTGAAAGTATATAATAAAGGTTGTTTTTATATTTGTATCCCGAAGTTCCCACGGGAATGAGAAACATAATACTTTTATTTACTTCTCTAATAAATAACATCAGACTAAGGTACAGCAAAGCGTGGTCGGATTGAACTATAATTATATAAAATATAATATAGCAAGGTAAGACGAACGAAAAATAGGCAAAACTTCATCATAACATTAATAATTAATTTTAATTACAATTTAGTTGATTAATTTCTCTTAGCAACGTGTAATAATTACTTATTTGAAATTGTAATATCGGATCTGATTCGAGTTAAAGCTATTTATTATTGATACGTTTTATTAAGATTAATATAACATGCCCATAAATGCCAACAAATATCGCATGCTAATAAATGCTAGATTAATATAATAAAACTAGGTATACGTTGTCATTCCGGCTAGACTCGGTGTGTCTAAGATTGTAAGTTTTAAAGATTTTTGTAAATTATCGCTTTAATATCATATATATATATATATTAAACTAACCAATAAATTTATTTACTGCTTAGCTTCAAATAATGACTATAATTTAAGGACTTAGGGAATCCGAAAAATAGGTATAGCTATATTACTAAATACATATTTATTAACACACTAGATGCCATATCGCAGTGATATATTGAAACAAGTTTTAAGTTACTATTTGTTTGTACTTTAATATAGAATTGTTAAATCCTAAAGCATTTTCACAAAGCTTACAAACAACTACCCACTTATTTACGTACGTATATTTCCATAAGTTCTGTACACAAAACTATTACATGTGATAACGTACAGCGAATGGTACTACTATACCGCCAGGCTACCAAAAAGCGCTGTTGTATATAGAACACTCGTACAGACTCCCAATAACCCGTTCAGTGATTGCCGGCCGCCAGAAATCAATCGTTAAATACGAACTAGATGCATAAGTTAACTAGATGTTTGTGGTGGCACGACACAATGTAAACGGAGCGCGTCTAGACAGGCCGCAGACGAATTTTTAATACAGGCACGAACCGGGGCCTCGGGCGCGCGCGCCGCCGCGCCGCCGTACCTACTCCTGTGTAATACCTACAACGACGCGACGGGCACGTGACGCGCGCCGCACCGCGCCGCGCCGCCACCGCACCGCCCCGCTACCGCGCCGTGCTCCACGCTAAATGATTCAATAAATGGAATCCACAACAACAGCTTTATATACAATTAATGTCGCTTTCGTTAAACATCGCTTAGTGTTTTGTCTGTTTATGAAGTAAACGTTATTGTTTCCGCACAATTCTTGGCATTACTATACTAAACAGCAGGTTTGTGTTCATTTTGACGATAGACATAGTATTCTTACAGGAGCTAAGTCTTAACCGTATATTATAGACTAGACGTGGAAAGTATGGCTTTTCACATCTAGTCTGTTATATCTTTTTGTATTTACTAGTGTTAGCGAGTATCTGCTCGCCAGAATTACCAGCATTAGGTATTTAGGGACGCGCTGTTTTAAACCACAAAACATATACATATATTATGTACCTACTAATAGAATGATAACTTCAAAATTACCCAGCCATATGGAAATTCCGTGAAGTAAAATTTGGGTGTTTTTTCCTTTGAGGAATACAATAGATACAAACAAATATGAATAGGTATATATCCGATGAATTGCTCCTATACAAAAACTAAATTATACGAAACATTTGGTTAGGTACTTAACTAAAGGTAAACAATCGTAATGTTTCTTTTTACCTAAAAACTTAGTTAAAAATAAAATGCTAAATATCAATGTAAATACAACAATAACGATTACTAAATCAATTGAACCGTTAGTTTAAGCAGTAGTTTATTTGTTTAATTGTGTTTGTGTAAAAAGTCACATCAAGATTGTTTACCCTTAGTTAAGTACCTAACCAAATGGAGTATAGGTATGTATAATATGACCGCTACACTCGTATTACATATTGTTTTAGAAACGTTGAGTGTAAGACAGCGGTGTGTTCACGGCGATTAGTAATAGTGGTCAAGTGCGTCTGCCAAGGTCGTGATTACGCCGCGTCTGGAGGACAATCATTAAACCCGCACCGCCACTTAGCACTAATCCAAAACAATAGCTTACATTGCTCAATACATTTACTACATCTATATTTGACATAACATTACACGTTCTTATAGTATACGTAGTATACGTCATAGTTAAGTAATTATGTATATAAACGACTTAACTATAGTAGTTGAATAACTATTAAATATTCACGAAGCATATTTATATAATACGCATTTTACGGTGACATTTATTTTGGAATAGTTTTCACCCGCGGCTTCGCTCGCGTAAATGTAGGTTAGGTTAGGTTAGGGTTGCAACAGTTCTTTTTTCTGGATGAAAGGTACCCTATGTCCTGTTCTGTACCCCTGACAACGTGTATGCAAAATTTCATGTTGATCGCTTGAGAAGTTAAGGCGTGAAAGCGTAACAAACAAACAAACTCATTTTCGCATTATAATATTAGTAAGGATTACTGTAATCATTGCTAATAAATCTTTTATTTATATGGATGGCTTTACACCTTTTGATACGAGTACAACGCATCTTGTTTTTTGACATTGGATAAGGATTATACAACTTTCTTTTCATACAGACAACTTTCGATGGAAGTGTAGTGAAGTTACCACAATAACCACTGTTCGCTGCGTGTTCTTTTTCGCATAACATATTTTATAGTTTATTTATGAAGATAATTTAATTAATACATAACAACTTCGTAACTCAACTACACCCTTAACTAACACTGCCGTAAAACACCACGGGGAAAAATAGTAGTATATTACTTTAATTACATTGATAAATATAATAATATACTGCAATTTCTTTCTACTGTAGTCGTTAACACATAGGTACTACTTACTTAAATCGACTGTCCATTTGTTACATTTTAATGTAAACCATAAGACCGATATTAATAACATACCCAAAACCGCGCAAACGTTTATCGCAAATGAACCCGAGAGTTAATATAAAAGTAGGTTTTGTATAAACATACATGTTTTGTACAAAACACCTCAAAACGGCTTTACGTCTCAGTTAAGGTTAATTTGGTGATTGAAAATCGTCCTTAAATATCATTGACAGCATTATAATTCATAAGATAGGCATGTTAAAGGTTAGATACAGTAAGGATACTCTTACATTCGCCAGTATAATAATGCATTACAAAAACTTACTAAGCCGAAGCAAAAGCAACCGGAAAACAGCCAGCACTAATAACAACAATTTCGTATTTATAACATTTCTAAACTGGTATAGTATAAACATACGGGTTATGTATATGTGTCATTCTTAAAATATAAGTCAGGGTTTAGTAATGTTCAGGTAGTCGAGGTAAACTGGTTTACCTCCATGTCAAACCTTACTTTTAGAAATAATATCATCGCACCTGCATTTGGCGAAAACATGATATTATTCATTAAGGAAGGTTTCATTTCATCGCACTTTCAGTCTGGAGCAGTAAACTGGTTCGGCGTAGAGTATCGATAATGATCTCTACGATCACTGACCGGCTGTATATCCACATTTGACAGGTGTAACGTTCTTTTGTTTTTGCATTCTTCTGCAACAGGAACCAGAGTTCATATCGTGGATACTTATAAACACAAACATTGTGAACAATTTTTCTCATATAAGCAAGTTGGCAAATAAGGACGCCGCTAGTCAGACGCTAATTAGTCACCACAATCTGTCGCACGTCGCCGACACTTCAATACAGAAGACTCTATGCTACATTACAATGATTATATATTGGTAGCCTGCTGCAGTACAGCACTTAGTTAAGAAGATAAGGTTATTTAACTGAGATCCTAAAGAAACATCTCTACTAATACCAAAAAACCAATAATCAATGATTAAAACGTATTTATTCGTAGATCTGTAAGTCATTCAATTCATAAATTACATATACATATTAGTTAAAATATTGAAAATATCCGTGTCATCTACAGTGGGTAAACGTAGACTACTTGAGCCTTTCGATATCTATGACGTTTTTTACTTAAACGTATATGCTATCAAAACCACAAGATAAGCCAAACAGATAGTACCACTTGGTAAATTATCTAGGAACCTTCCAAAAATAGACTTTATATTTATATATGTGTGTTTACTACCGCGTATAAAGCGGATATTTTTATTTGTCATTTTAAAATAATGTGAACTAAAATTATACGGTACTGGAATTATTATCAACGTTTTGTATACGAAATTGTTTTGATAAAATTGTTTCACGCTACCACAAAACCCAGGAAATAGCAAATGATTCGGAGTCGGATGTAAACTTGTACAATTATGTGATCCACGGTTTTCAGTATTATCATCGGTTACATTTTTCTATTGTCTAGACAGGATTTCATTGTGGTACACAGACGTATTACGAAATCTGACCAATAGGATTTAGTTACAACTAGGTGGTTTTATTAGTTGTTGCAATGAAATGACGCACGCGTCCGAACATAAGCGTTTTTGCGGCGAGGGGAAAGCCCGCCTATTTAACAAGCACGTATCTAGACTATGAGTATGTGTCTAGACGTCTGTTCCAGGAGGTCGTGAGCTAACCGGCCGCTTTCACATATTTATTCAGACACCGAAACGGGGCTCCCGACACAATCGACGATTACGTGACGTAATTTAGAATTAATACTCGTCTGTGACTATTTTCATTGAATCACCCGCACCGCAGGTATTTTACGTTTAGTCTAGGTCCACCGCGACGTGTATTTTATTTTAAACTTCCTCGAAATTGATGGCAGACGGCTCGTCTTGTTCTCTTGTGCGCTATAAATTAGTCAAGCCGATTACATTTCTACGAAAAAATAAAAAATGCAAGCCCTAATTCAACAAACTAGATCATCTGTTCTTTCCTTGTGAAACTAAGCATCGGAAACAAAAGATTTTCCTGTTTCTTTGTGTAGTAGCTGTTAATTTGCTTATTTCTTTATGTAAGTTTTAATATTCTTCTGCTCATTATTTTTTTTTTTTATGGATTAGGGTGCAAACGAGCAGACGGATCGCCTGATGGTAAGCGATCACCGCCACCCATGGACACCTGCAACACCAGAGGAGTTACAAGTGCGTTGTTGTTGTTTGAAAGGTTTTAGTCTCATTTAATAATAAGAGGATATAATATTATAAACTGCCCAAATGTTCTTGTTATATGTTTAAACATTTAAATGAACTCTCCTTTTTTTCATTAATATGGTTGCGGCATCCATTGCCCTTCGTAAGATAAGAGGGTGAGCCCTTCATCTGCTGAATAAACACTCCATACATCCTCCATTCCTCCAGAACACTCTAAAAGACTATAAAATACACATAATAATTTCTTCTACAGTAGGACTAGTGATATATTATTTGTTTAATGCCACTAAGAGCACTCATATGAAAGTGCAACAAAACAAGCTTTTTCTAAAGAAGCTAATCCAAGGTCTTCTAGTCTCTGTCTAATAAAGAAAAACAATAACAAAAAATACTGAAATCCTATTGGATTTCAGTATGTGTCGCAATTTTGCTTGTCTATATAGAATTTTAAACACATACGTAAAAATAAGTCAAACACACTATCCGTAAAGTTTCTTAATTATTGGTACAGTAACTTCTTTTTGTAGTTAGAAGGACAAACTTGAAAAGTCAATTAACTCTACCAGCTACCGGAAAATAGGCGCTATCGAAAACCAAAAGAAATATACAGTTCGTAACTACAGTTAGCACTTAGCAGCGCTTGCATACGTATACCTATAACAGCATATATACAGCAAAGTACTAGAATTACCTAGGTATATGTATACTTACATATGACGCAGATACTTGCATATAGATGCTTAAGAAAATGTATTAAAATAATATAGGAAGAACTTAATATGTTAAACTATTCTGTTTATATTATTCTTTTACAAATAATTCTAAAGTTTTAGATAATTATCCGATATTGCCCATTTGACTTTCCTTAATAACATAAACAGAATTCTACAAACAGAGCTGTTCGATAACGCCCAAAGGCTTCGTAGCATTCTATTATTGAGTGGAGGACTAATCGTTATATGGAACAGGGTGTCTCGGGCGTTAATCCGGCCTGTCTGCAGGCTCAGCCGCGGCCAGCCGCCCCTGGCAGGTGGTCACACATACCTTCGCGCTATTTATAGTTGTCTCACTACACATACAGTATACAGTGGTGCACGGCTACATTGTATCGACGCCACTTATTTATTACGTTGTTTGGAGCGGGCGGACGGCGGACGGCGGACGGCGGCCGCCGCTTGCAGTTCGCAAAGCCGGCCCGAGACTAATCTCATTCTCCGCTCACTTCAACCTTTTTGCCCGTCTGCACCCTGCAAAGCTTGAAAATAAAGGATTAACCACATTAGGGTAGCCATCATAAATATGGACAGACGTTACGACCATGGTGTTTATGCAAACAGAAAATCTAAAAATATATTGATACTTACATACTAAAACGTAGACAAGTTTTAATCGAATTACAATTATTATTATGTTAATCAAATTTGCAAGAGTTCTGATCATAGTGACATTGACGGCAGCTTAACGTTGCGCGTTGTGTTCTTTGGTACTGCCACCGGAAATGCCTAACCCTCACAATTTGGTTTTTGGCGTCCATTATCTACATTTCAGGTTATTGATCTGCATCTATATGCTTTTTTATGTAGCCTGAGAGATGAATACTGATGAAGATGATAGATAAAACTTTACCAAATTATTTTTAAAGAACGTAGATGTTATAATTGGGTTGTCCTTTGTTAAGGTCGTTTGTTATTTAATAAGTACGGTAGAAAAATAAAGGTCACCGACCTTTATTTTTGTGTTGCAAAAACAAATTAAAAACGCGTTACAAACATGTATAATACAGTGATGTCCAAACGAACGGCGATGCTCTGAGCACTTTGCTCTTGCCTAATGTCAGGTATCTAGAACTAATATTGTGATGGAAGTACATTTTAATGAGTAAGTCTATTTGCATCAAAATTATTGCATTCATTACTTTGCTTTATTTTTGTATTAATACTTGAAATGAATGGAAGATGTTGTACTTAATGTCTCGATAGTACTTGCACATATGTACTTATTTTGAATCGGTTGACAAGTATCCGATCTATGAGGTGCAAATAAAACTTGCAACTTACGAATAATTATGCACAAAATGGGAATACTACATTTCGCATTCTATTTTGTTGTAATAAATATTCTCTGTGCCAAACGCATGACATGCTTTGAGTATGAATCAGACGTAGTAAGTACAACGTGACTTGGCGAAGTGGGAACAGATCTCTATTCTTTGACGAATTTTATTCACCAACCAGATTGTATGGGACAAAAGCACGAGCAGAACATTAAAATGTTCTAAAGACAAAACCGCGGCAGTGATAACCTCTGGTGTCGTGGAACATTTTGCAAACATAGAAACAGTGGGCACAATGAAAACACGAACGGCGCTTACCTACGAAAACTTTGTAAATTACATAATTTTTTGTTGTGTGAGTTCAACCAACGATATACGATACGCTATCCAGTGGTGGTTTGTTGATCACTTTAAATACTGCAATTAAATGCTACCAAGATGGTAGACGCAACGTATTTCAACAACATATATCATCGACGTATTTTTCTCGGTTTGTGTCTAGTATGTCGTGATGAATATCACAGGATGTAACGAGTATTTGATTGTATATACTTAACAGCAGTATCGAGCTTTGGCATAACGCTAGCCCATATATAAAATACATATCAAATCCATTTAAAATCATTCCGGTTTGTAAATAATTGCTTAGTAGTAGAGTATGAAAAGATCAAAAAGTTTTAGTCCTGCTTAGTATAAACTATTTAAACTAAGCAGGCTATATAATCCTCAGCTTTAGTATCATAAGTTTGGTAATAACATAACGAGGAACATTACATAAGTGAAGCGGAGCGAAAATATCACAACTGATAAGATGTTGATAACTCCCTGTGCAGTTTTGAAGCGCACTGTTACAATGCTTTCGGAAAACATGATGGGAGAACATTATCGTGATTCTTTTTGAAAATTCTGCTTCGTTAGTTAAATTTTTTATTTTGTACAAATACTCTATGTATGTTGATATTTGTTCACTTAACCTATTTGTAACATATCTTTACTATAACATTCTCTGGTTGGAACGTAGGTTACCTAAATTGAGCCAAACCTTCTCCTTACACATAAGTTTAAGAAATTAATATATAGACCATGTAACAACTGTTTGAAGGTATCTTTGTGTTTTTGTTAACACCGGTTAATTTAAACTATCCTATCTGAAGAATTGTTATTAATATCAGCAAAGTAATTTCCTTTTATTTTTGCCTTTGGTGGCAGACGAGCAAGTGGCCCACCTGATGGAAAGTGGTAACCGCTGCTCATGGACTTCAGCAATGTCAGGACACAGCAAAGCCGCTCCCTATCGTGAAAGAAGTACTCTCTTTAAACCTCGTTTGAAGAAGGAGATATTGTTACGTGCTGGGTTCGACGGAAAAGAATGTAAACAATATTACCGAATAAAACACGTTTTATTCTAGCACACAATTAAATTTAAAACAAAACAAACACTATAACTACTACACTTTTCCACTGTAACTGCTTCAAACTCCGCAGTATTTTCGTTTCGCGTGCGAAAAACCTACAAAAAAAATTTATTTAAAAAAAAGTCTTTTCGCATGATTAGTGCGAACAAATTCGTGCGAAACGACTACTAACCCGAAATGATCACTGTTATGTATGAACTAATGAACCAATATTTTTATTTGCCACAAGGATTTTTATTTTAAAATGGCTGATAACAATAAATGTGGAATACACATATACACTATCACTTTAATTAGACCAGACTTTAATGTTACATCAATCACTAGTCGCACTTACATATCATCATTTTTCACGGAGTTTCCTTTATAAATTACAAAGAAATGTATAGCCCAATACCGACTTATAATATATTATCAATCAATCAATCAGCCCACCGCAGTCCAGTAATATATTATCGTAGAAAATAATATTCCGGATATAATATCACTTTATTTTTCAATACACAAACAATTCGTTAATCGTCACGAACATAAAAATAAACAATTGTCACATTTGAATTAATACGTTCATAACGATACAAAGGCATTTCATAATGAGCAGCGTTGTGATTACCGTACAAATAATTTAGGAGTAAATTAAAGATTGTGACCAAATGAAATTGTTACCAAGTAGTCGTAACCACAAGGGCCGGGCGTGGGGCGCGCGGTGCGCGAGGGGCGGGGAGGGTGTCTAGACAGGCCGCAGACGCATGGAGGCTGCGCCGCGCGACCGGCACTCACGCACACAGGCGCGCGGTGCATCGCCCGATTTCACTTAAACCAACACCCACACACACCGATGCAGTCTGACGCTGACCTCTACCACTCAGACGGACGTTGCATTACCTACGTATTTCAAAATTTTCGTTTTCCAAATGAGCCTTTTATACAATCATAAAGCTAAAGCACGATCTATTGTTTTATAACTGTCTACTTACCTCACGCAATATCCAAACTAGTATATCATAGTCTAGCCACACTAGTAGGAAATAGGTAAACAAAAACTAGAAATAAAACATGTCTGGTCAAATACACGAGGTCAAAGTTCGGACATTTTCAGACAATCTAACACTAAACACAAAAATAAATACAAGTCTCTCATTGATAGAGTAAATAAAATGCTTTTTCAAAATAACATTTCGTTGATACAGACGGCGAGAGGTCGGTAATCTTTAACAACAAGGATAAAAAGCGTGTGTAGATATGTTCATAAGTAGGTACGTATGTATATATGTATAGGTGTATATATAGGTATACATATAGAGTTTAAGTACATTGTATCAAGTTGCGAAGTCGGATGATCGTTCGAGTCTGAGCAGGAAGTTGGGTAGTTTTTTTCTTGTCTGCCGCGGTCGCCGCTGGTTGGCGTCGGGTTGCAAATGCAACGCGACCCGCAAGGTGTACGCCACTGTAAACATATATGTTGTGCATCCTATGCAAGTTTTTTTGCTAAGACCACAATTTACTGACGAATATATCAGGTCTTGTGAAAATTGATAACCGCAACATTGAAATGACTCTTGCGGTTGTTGCACTTCGGTTGACGTGTGTACGTAAAGTCATCGTCCGTGGACTGTACCAACTTGTTGTTCGTTCTCAAATTATTATCGTAGAGTACACAGCTGAAACTACTCGACATATAATTAAAGCACTATTTTGACATTAGCATACAATTACCTTTGCAAATCACACCCTTGTTCTTGTTTACTCCTATGCAAATGTAGAGTGTAATTTTTATTTGTTTTGACTACTTAGTCGATACACTTGCATAGGTTTAAGTGCTTTTGCAACTGTTGATCTTGATACTCCAGGTCGAGTTTTATTTTTTATTTTGCTGACATAATTAAATAATTAACATAATATATACACAAATTATTTACAAGAAACTAAAGAGAGAAATAAAACTTCAAAATTGAAAAGCGTCATAATATTCCTCCGCATCGTCGTCAATTGGCAACGTGCCCAGAAGACTGGCAGCATTGCCACGTTGCATGGCAATACTTATTCTTTGTGCAAAGAAAATACCAGCCTTCTGGTCACGCGAAGCGATGAGCCGCTTAGCTAAGTATATATAAACAGACCTAGCACTTGGACCCCATGGCCCCAGCGTTTAAACACCAAACGGCTCAAATATGTACTCACTAATAATGTTTTGATATTTACGCCGTTTGAGCGTCTCCGCTGATGCAGCAGCAGCACCAGCACAACCCGCTGTGCTAGAAAGATGTGATGGCGCAAGGGTGTCGACACAAGTTGCGTCCCACATCAAAGGCCTGGCCTACCCACCTCCCGTGGCAGTAATGACATACCATCTGGTCTCTTGCCATCGTCGCGTACCAAGCCGTGAGGTTCAAGCTGAGCCGGAACGCCAGCGGTGACAAGAGCCCGACGGAGTATCTTATTCAGGTTGGCGTGTCGTGATATGCGACCATCACTCCTGCTGCATGACAGGCCATGGTAAACAAGACTGTCGACGGCTTCTCCGCAAAGTCACCGATGCAGAGAAACATAAGGAGTACCTAAGCGCAAACAAGAAGCAATGCGGAAGGTCGTATCGTCCAACATGGTACCCATGTTGGACGACGGGAGCGCCTGAAGCCAAGGGCCGGCCCCCACTCTCCCACAGCCAGCAAGCGGGCACGTTCAGCAGCACAGAATGATGTATTAATGAGATTTTCTTGAACTATGCTGCATAACGGCCCATCCCACTGTCTCTGAGAGAGCTGGTTTTCGGGTAAGTCAGTGCTTGGGCAAGCAAGTCTGCAAGCGTTCACGGCGTTGGTCATGCACAGCACTTCAGAATTAACCAGTGTAGGTGCCAAGATTTTCCTGGTCAATTCTTCTGTGCTATGGACCGAAGATAGGAACGCTGGTAAACTGGTCGAGTTAGGTAGGTATTTCTGCCAGGCATATACATATAAGTGCCAGTATAAAATCTGATTGTGTGCCCTGTAAATGACAATAGCATATCTATCATATTAGCCCTTGTTACATAGGAGCATAGGATTTACTGACATCATATGGGCGTTCACAGTACTACCTAACTCTTCGACAATACATAGACGAAAAGGAATTTCAGAAACAGCAGATTTGCTTAATTTATCCACTCGGCGCGATTGTAACAAAGATTATGCAGTAACACCTGTGTAAGATACGAATGGCTGCTAACGTCCACATCTTGCATAATAAGTTAATAACATACATTTATTTATTTATTGTTCATATTCAACATCGTTATAATCATCTAGTAGCACTTTAATGCTTGATGTAGGCCTCTCCCAAAGCCCGCAGTCGTTCATACTATGTCTAACAACAATCAATCATAATCAATAATGCTAATTTATGTTTGTGTTCGATACTAAGTCGATAAACACGATCACACCAATATGTCGTGACTCCACTGTCAAGTTACATAAATGCGAAACTTTGATTTATCTATGAAATAAATGGTTTTGTGAATAAGGATAAAAGCAAAACACATATTGAGTTAAAAAGTCTCAATGTACATTGTACACTTTCATCGAGACTATAAATAGAACGACAAGATAGACTAAACAACACCATTTATATTATAAGATATTCATTTCGTCAAGCTCGCGTTTGGTCGTTCACTTTACATGTGTGGAAACAAAGCAGTTACACAGCATATGATTATAACGTGACTAGCTTTTGTCTGTGCATTTATTTGATATTATGAGCTGGAGTGAAACGAAGCTTGGCGGCAACATCGTATTATAATGGGGATATATTATTAACATGTTAGCGATAGTTCAATAATACCAGGTAGGTAATTTGTGTGTGTATTATAGGAATGTTAGAATGAAATCGAGAACAAAGCGGAACAGCGGGTGCGAAGCGAGCGATAAGCGCGACGCTGTGATGGGAGCGCGGCGGGCGCGGCGCGGCGCTCGGGCAGCGCGCGGGTGCGCCCAGCGCCGAGGTCGACGCTCCACACGTAAACAGATAACTCCGATTGATTACGCGACACTGCCCACTCTTTAATGCAACTCGCTCGATACGCCTCATACCTAACAAAAGGCTGCCCTGCCTTTTCGGTTAAAACAATGCGCGTAATTTCTCATACACCAAAACGCCTCATATAAACAAGGTTACCTATTCAAATATCAACAGCTTCAAGTAAGCAACAATTTTTATATCTGTTGTTTTCTAAAAACTTTCTTACGTAGAAAAGAAGAAACCCTAAAGCACTCAAACAATCGCTGAAAATAAAAGTTTATGACGACCTGAAATACAACGCTGTATGAGTTTTGTTGTTATTTAATTTCTAATTCGAAGGAAATCGTATGAAATACTGGCTAACAAAATCGCAACAGGAACATATTAAATTCTTTTTGTAAATACAAATGTTTATTGTTATAAAAAGTATTTTAATAAGAAATATAAGTCAAAATGTAAAAATGGTAATTATAATAGCAGACATTCTCTGTTATTTATTTTTCTTCCCCTTCATTTACCTGAAATCAATAAACATGGCGTCCTTTGGCTCATGAAAAATATAAAAGTTAGGGATGATAGAAGAGTATACGTGTAGAATAAACATGCTTGTACATTACAGTTCACGGTGTATATTTAACTTAGGTAGATGCGTTCATAATTTTGGATTCCCTGGTGAGTAGGAAATTCAGAGATGTTAAAATGTGTAAAGGAGGTGTGCAAATTACGGCCTTAGTGGACAAGAATATAATTTATTGTAAAAATGTCTCATAATATTTTATTTGTCGCCATCGTTTTCTTTTAACCGAACCTAGCGGGAAAAAGGATTTAATTTTACATTTTATTGATTCAGTAAACCATTGTGACTTGGGACAACATTGCCAGTGTTGAACAAAAGGTATTTTTTATAAGAAGTGAAATTATTACGAAACATTATTATTTATATTAAATTAAGTTTTTACTAACACAAGTAATAATAATAATATTCTATTCTATCACATACACACAACACCGTCTAGCCCAAACTAAGCAGAGCTTGTACTATGGGTACTAGACAATGGATAAACATACTTATATACTTTTTTTTTGTAAATACATACATATTATACATAGAAACATCCAGACCAAGACAAACATCCATGTTCATGCACACAAATGTTTGACTTGTGCAGGAATCGAACCCGCGACCTCAGGCGTGGTAGTCGATTATACTAACCACTACGCCATCGAGGCCGACGAAAAATATTACTTGTATTAGTAAAAACTCCACATATTATGCGGATTAAACAGGGATGTAATAGTATCAATTTATTAATGTTGTGATCAATAGATTGACCAATTCTAATGGCATTATTCAATATGTGGTACACTTTTCGTTGGGCACTCGATCTTCATTGTCATTTATTATTCGTGATGTGACAATGTTATGAGAGAGCTATAAAGTACAAATGCCTGGATTTTAAGAGGCAAAATATAATCCAAGTATGTAAGCCGTAAAGTATACTATGTGTACATTTTAATTGATAACAGCATTACTGTAACTGCATAGTAGGCAGAAGAACAGTAGGCTGCTGTGCACATATTATAATGTCCATCATATGGTATTTATGTTGGGCAAGGTTTCAAAATAATGTAGCACCTCCTGCATCACACCTCGATAGTATGTTCAGTCATAATGAAGGTAATGTAGTGGTTGGAGACTAATAAACTAATACCAAAATATACCATTGTTTACTTTAGCCTTTGTTTCTTGGACTATTAATAATTAAGCTTTAACAATAAATGAATAGTAACTATAGTTATTTGATGGGCGCTTGCTTTGCAGAGCGAGCACTGGCTACCTGAGTTCAGTTAAGTAACTAGTTTTACCCTAGTGAGCTATATAAACTTATTCTAGGTTTTTAGACAGAAACAAGTATAATTAATACATTCATTTTGAAAAAATTACTTTGTGCCAAAGTATCACCGGAGCAATTCTGTTCATTTTGGATGCCTTGTATAGCTGAAACCCAACTAGATAGCATGTTGAAATTACACAAGGTTATAGAATACTAATAGTTCTTCGTAAAACATACAGTTTTATTTTTGTCCATGCGAGGCCGAAGTTTTGTTGCCGGGTTTGTTGCATATCTCCTTTTTGAAGTGAAAACTTCTTTAGCGGCGTTGTGCACTTTTTGAGAAATGTCATATTTGTGTACGATAGCGCAATAAATGAATATTGTATTTTACCACATAAATGGTAGTACTTTTATACTGATAATTAAAGCAATTCGTGCAAAATTATTCCCTAACTATTCCAAAATATCAAAAATGCACAACGTTAATATTCAAGTTTTCACTTCTGCCGCCCCTCCCGGAGAGCAACTTTTTTTTTGTAGCGCCTCTTTTTCTACTGTTTGTAAATGTGTCCGGTCCGTTCTTTGGCAAAAGCAAGTCGATATTATCAATATTTCTTTTAATCTATTTTGCGTTTGGTATCGTTATTTTATTTTGGGCTACATAATATATTGGCCTCTAAATATCATGACATCTTTATTTGGCTTGCTTGTGTATTTTAAGAATAACTTGATTAATTTTCTTGACGCATTAATGACGACAAATTTGTGCTATCCAGGCATTTTTTTTTCAATATTAATATATTATTTTATTCATCATAACATAAGCAACTTATATCGATTTATGCTACTTATCATGAGCTCTACTGCTTCCCTCGTTTCCATCTTTTCTTGCGCATTACAACAGTGCTAGCCAATTTTAAGTCATCGTGGAAACGTGCGAGCCTTTGTCGTTCAGTGGCACATAACAAAGGTACGGTGGCACGCCGGCGCTGCATGGCAGTGAGGCTTTGTGTTCACTTTGTGTTCACGCCGGGAACAAGCGAGCAACTTGCGCCCAACGGGAAGTCTTTTGTCGATTCACACCACGGGCTATTCGCACCACGGTATGAATCGCAGAAGGACCCGTTTTTAATTAGTTTTGAATGCTCTTTTTGTACTTCGTCGATTCGCACCATGGTACGAATCACCGAAGAACTATTTTTGACTACGTCGATTCGAACCACCACCATTTTTATTTTTCAAATGTTCTTTCTTGTTACTGACGGGTAGAAAACGTTTATTGAAACAACCAGTTGTAAAACACAATGTTTATTGTCGTCTTAGTTTCTTTTAGTCACATGACAAAATATTGATTATCTTTAATCATATAAAAGAAATATATATTAAAAAAAAAATTATATAACTATACATATATAATAATATATTATATTATTATTTTATTATTATTATTTAGTAACCAAAGAATTGTTATTTTGAAATTGCATCTAAGCATGAAACATAGTTTGAATCTCCAAAGCGATAGCTTAGTAGTGGATTGATAAAAAAAAATAAACTGGTGTACTAGCACTTTTATGCGAGACTATTCAATAGTAGTAAAATAACATTGGTTCGAATTGACGAAGTCAAAAGTAGTTCTTGGGTGATTCGCACCATGGTGCAAATCGACGAAGTACAAAAAAGCATTCACCGTTTCACACCATGGTGCGAAACGACTAATTCAAAATGGGTCCTTCTGCGATTCACACCGTGGTGCGAACAACCCGTGGTGTGAATTGACGAAAGACCCTGGGAAATAGCCTTACTGTCAACTTTGAAATAGGCGGGCTATAACTAGGTACTTACTTCATGATATATAGCTTAATTGTAATGATAGATTAGACTTATTTTGATCACGTAAGCCTTTGACACCGCCCAGCGAATAAATACCTAAAGTAGCTATAAGTTCTAACTTCATAACAGCTTAATTGTACCTAGGTATATAGCTTAATTGTAATGAGAAGTTAGACTTATTTTGATCACGTAGCCTTGAAAACAATTAAGATTTCCATAAAGCTATATGTAATGTAGCTATCATACTTTGTATTTATAATTAATACCATATAGTAAACATACTTGAACGGATTTCAGTATATCTTATTGACTGTGAGTATGACGAAAATTAACTTGCTTTTTGTCGAGTCACATTTCTAAACATCGCGTTATTATTATTAAAGGGCCCGAAAAGATAATACCGGGAGACCCAAATTGAAAAAGACAAAGCATCAGATATTTCCCTTGCAAGTATTGCGGACAAAGATTTCAAAAAAAGACACCCAATTTTCATTAAATCTGCATTAACCCTTCCAATGTACGTGCGCGTTTATAAAGAGACAAGAAATAATTATCAATATTGGACGAATGTGGAACGCCACAAAAATTACACAAACTGATAGAGGTCGTCTTACGCGTCTTCTGCGTAAAATAGGTCTTTACTTATAATGATGCAAAAATTTATTTCTATTCAACGCTCAAACAAAAATATATTTTTTAAAAGTATATTCACAAGAATAAGTACTTACAGAGTCAATTATTTAGCATCATAGTCATTAGTCATTAATGTAATTCTATATAAGCATTTTATGAAAACAACAGTTGTCAGAGGATAAAAACCAGATTGGATACAGGTTCGCATCCTCAACACATTGTGGCAGACGTGCTTATTATGTCTGATCATAGCACACAGGCCGAGCGGCCGCCGCCGCCGCCTGCGCAGCTACACTCTGACTACTTTACAATCCTTCGGCGTGGCTTGCGGTTTTCTAAGAGCCTTCCAATACCATTTATGTATACTTCTAATACTCGGTATTAATGAGTACGTCTTTTTATTTGATTTCTTTTATTTTCGTTTATTTTATTAAGCATCAACTATGTATGTCTAGGTTACCTCTATGAAGAAGGTTACATACTCGTATGCATAGTTGCACAGGTTGGCTATACAAGTAAAGAATTCAGGCGAGACAGAAGTAAAACTTCTATTTTAAAATCGCCATTATCATTATTATTATGTAATGATAGTAATAACGATAGACGTTATAATGTTGCTAATTTATAGTCCTCGTGTACTATTGAATACATGTAATACTATTGTGGAAAGTGAAATCTTATCACTTACCCATTTTGTGGCACTCAAACCGCCTTTGTGCTTACGTCAATCCAGATCTTATAATTATAATCAAAATATTACAAACTTCTTTAAGATGTTTAATATAATATTTCCAATTTCAGTTGCATTATATTTAACCTGTATCGATTAAGACACCAAAATAGTCAATAGAACAAAAGACATCAACGCGTAGACAAAATGTCTTAATATGTACAATTTACTTACAAAAATAATATATGTAATATAAATATTAAAGGCTTTTAAAGTTAGTATAGTAATAAACAAATTTAATATTACTTTAATTAATACTTAAACAAGATGAGGAATTGTGTAATAATGATAATGATTACCCATTTCACAGTTCAAAAACCCTGAAACGAGGATGTGCTTGTCAAGATTTAAAAATTAAAATTCTGCTGTATTTAATAAGTATTTTGAAGTTTTAATACTTAACAAAGATGCAATTAAAGAAAGTTGAGAGTAAAGTAAGTGTGCAAGAAGGCATACGTCGTAAATAAAAAGACAATTTGTAAATTGCGAAATGTAATTGCAGACGGCGCGCGGCGTCGACGGGCGGCGAGCGGCGGGCGGACCGCCAGTGCTAATGAAAATTTAAACTAACCGGTGCGAGAGGACGCCGCAGTCTCACTCACATACAGACAGCGGAATTTCGTATACTGCATTACCAGTTTTTTATGGAACATATACCTGCTATTCTGCCATCGTATCTACTCTGCCAAAATCTTAACTGCTGTCTCGTCTTAAATCCGTGTGTCCAGTATTTTTGTCTTTATATTTTTTATTATAACTACGTATATTGGATACATATTAAATCGTGTTTTCTGAAGCGGTAAAATATAGAGACAGCTTCTACCTATACTAGTACTCAGATAATTTATCTATATCAGATATCTTACTTGGTATTATAGAAATACTGTATTGAGGACCGCAGACTTAATAAACTGAAGAGCTCTATACATACTGATTCAATGTCTTCATCGGACAGTATTATTAGATGATTCGGTAAGTACTGAAATTCTCAGGAGCAGCATCCTTATGTGGGATCTAAGATCATAGAAATGTCGGAGTAATAAACCTTTACCTACCCCAGCCGGGGATAGCAGCATAAGACTACGCATGTATCTTACAACATTTAGTTGACACGTTTCACTTCGAATATTGAGAACAAATTCATATTAGCAAGTCTAGCTCTTCATTGCTCATACGATCGCCTCTATCCGCTATTCGCTTGTGTCTTGGGTTGAAGGCTGGCGCGGTGGGGGTGAGGTGCGGTGTGAAGTGGCCACATGCTCCGGTGCATCGCGACCTCAGTGCAGTGACCCGCCCCCGCGCCCGCACTCACCTCCCCCCGCCTAGCACAGCCCGATGTCACATGCCTTGCACATTGCACCTACACAACCGTCCGCACAATTCTTCTGCTGCTTTCATGCCTGCCCACCTAGTTCCGCATATTCCAACCTCTCTACATATCACTATCGCAAAATTTATTATCTGAGCTCCAATGTTCTCTCTTGGTTTATGTTCGCCTGTAGATGGTTACCCGGACTGTAAGCTGCTATTGTATTGACGACTTAATATTCAATCTCATCGATATGACTGGCCCAATCAAACTTGTCAGAATCATGAACTATCATTAAATTATTTCAGCTAGGTTCAATGACTGACCATAGACTAGCGATGTTCACTATTCTATCCTTGTTCATGCAAAGTTGGAATATCTTTGGAATGCAATTATGCGCATCCACTACCAGGGACTCTCGTATTAGCTAACAGAACATAAGTTTCTAAAACAAACATAAATCGGGCTCCACATTCAATTGGTAGTAGCATAATTTTTTTTTTACCTAAACTCGTGATTTTACATAAATTGAGAAGACAGACACAGTACACTTTTTCTCGGATCGGAACAACTATTTGTAGACCACATTTTTTTTGTTTCATGCTGAAGTCGAACGCTAAGCATTTGTGAGGCAACTATTTAGACCACTACGCCATACGTACAGAATTTGTCTAGCTCTTTACTTTTGCAATAAAAACGATTTTAATTGTACGATATAATTCCTGCGCACGGATGGTTTCACTGGCACAAACACATAAACCCAAAACAACTATCTCATAAATAGTGTCTGCGAGCGCGAGTCGAACTTCCCGTGTACGAGCCTACTGGCAATAGCAATAGTAATGTTATACGTTTAATGTCTCCGTACTTTTACTATAATATGAATACTAGTATCTAAACATTAATTTTCCTTTCTTAACGAACCGAAGACCGCTGACATTGTCATAGTGTATGAACTGCATAAAACTAAACGAATGTAATTGAAAAATGTTATAATCACAATCTATATAAATTGATTGATCGTCACTAAACTTGAATGTTTGGGTGTCAGAGATACGCAACTCGAACTTTTTAAATCATACCTCACAGGCCGCACACAAAGGGTAAAAATTGGCAGTTTCATGAGTGATAAGCTGTCTATTTCTTACGGAGTACCTCAAGGCAGCGTACTACGTCCTACGCTCTTTTTGATCTTTATCAACGATTTATGTAATATTGCCCTAAATTCAGAAAGTATATTTTTTGTGCCGACGACACTGCAATTACTTTTTCAGTTAACTCATGGTCGGAACTTCAATTGTCAGCACAGACCGGGTTCAATCTTGTTTATAATTGGCTTATCGCACACTCATTAGCACTAAACACTTCTAAAACCAAACATATCACATTTTCTTTAAGGGCCACATCTCAACCCAGCACGCCTATTACCTTACAAGCTCACACCTGCCAATCTAACACACTTATATATAACTGTCCGCTAATAACATCCAGAGACACTATTAAATACCTCGGCATTATTCTCGACGAACATCTTAATTTCAAAGCACACATTACCCATCTAACCAGTAGAGTACGGAAGATCATTTACATATTTAAGACACTCCGACATATTGCTAGCACTCACATTACTCGGACCGTATAGGTACTACGCTATGTGCCAATCAATAATCGCCTACTGCATCACAAGTTGGAGTGGTGCAGCTAAAACCACTCTCAAGCCTCTTGAGGTGGCCCAAAGGGCCGCCTCAACATAGCTAGTTACCGGCCCCTATGCTATCCAACTTTTGAGCTATATCAGGAAAGTAAGAGTTTTTACGGTTCGACAACTATTCATACTCAACACAGTACTACACCAACACAACAAAGTTCCGCTGGCACAAAAACCCAAATCTAAGCGAAGAAACACACTGTGCACTGTACCTCATCCACACTTCCTTCACGTTCTGTTTCTATTTACACACACACACACACACACACACACACACACACACACACACACACACACACACACACACACACACACACACACACACGCACACAAAAACACACACACACACACACACACACACACACACACACGCACGCACACATAATCATGTTCCAATAACCATAGCCATTAATTAATATCATAGATATAGTTTTTATAACGCTAACAGTCACCAAATCCTTATACTGTGGGATCTAAGGGCTGAACGTCCTCAACACAGGCTACTTGTAGCCTAGCTAAGACTTCAGTGTTAAATATTGTAACAGACTGTACTATGTATTATTTTTGGAAATAAAGTTATTATTATTGAAAAATGTTTTATTTACTTTTAATGTAAACTGAATAAAAGTATACTATACTAATATCATAAACAATAAGATTTGTATTTTTGTTTGTAATGAATAAACTCAAAAACTACTTGACCGCATTTTATCATTCTTTCACCAGTAGGAAAAAATATAGGCTAATTATAATGGCATCACGCTACAAGGCATGGGATTGGGTTAGTAATGTAAAATATAAAAGGGAGGGCATTAGAAATATAAAATAAAAATAGAAATAAAAATAATATAATATATTAAATACGGTCACACTTTTCTATTTTCGTACAGTAGGAGATCCTAACTAATATTAGGTATAAACGAAAATGTGGGTTTGTTTTTTGTTACGCTTTCACGACATACGTACCTACCTACTCGACCGATCATCATGCACTTTTCGCATACACGTCGTGGGAACAGAAAAGACATAGAGTATACATATATTTTTTATCCTACATTTACGCGAGCGAAGCCGCGGGCAAACACTAGTATTATATACAACATAGTCGCGGATAAAAGTCATAAGCATAACACACACCTCGATAAAAATTAAATATCGTGCTGTGCTGTCTGTAGGAAGAAAGTACATACACTCATCCGTTTTGAGGCCCTATCTTATGCCATGGTTAAAGTAATCAGACACAGTGCTAGCACTTCATGAAATAAACACGGCATTTGTAATATAAATCCAATCATAATACTTTAAAATAGAGTTGTAACAATTTTTATAGTCATATTTATAGTCGTAAAACGCGAATTATAATAATAGATTAGATAATTACTAAAATAATGTAAAATTAGCCTTATCAACATTCATAATTTATTGCTTTTATACAAAGAAACAAATTTTCAAAATATAAATACTTTTTAAAATCCTCTATCTAGAATAATAATTTGGTTCTAAATATTCTTTTGAATAGCCATGTAGACTATGCATTCATAATTAATCTAATTCTAACTTTCAAATACCATATATGTCGTACTTTCAAATCACTGCAGTTACCTAGTTTCTAGATGTCAGAAATCGTATAAAAGAATGCTTATTCTTTTATATTCGCTGATGCTTATCACAGAGGTCGGAATTAGGTAGAGTTATTTATGTACTTGCATCGAAATGTTGATATTAATATGGATCTTCCCGGGATTTCTAATAGACAATCAAGTGTGGCCAACAATATTACAAATAAATAATAATAAAACCTCAGAGATAGATAGCGAGCGCATTCTACGAACCGAGGTATTGAATGAGCTGTGTGAATGAGTTAACCGATTTATTGCTAATAGAAAGTTTGAATGCGGTAGAAAGAGACAAAATCTAGTACATTTCGTTAAGCGAGGAGTGCTCCGCATTGCCGCTATTGTTTTTTTTTGTTCTCACAAGCTATGTTGTGCGAACTACAAATGTGGCAACATCGCGCGTGTGCGCATTGGAATTTTGCAACTTCGGACATCCGATGTCGTTGATATAAAGTTGGTAACGTCGCGAGTGCACTGGTTTAAATTGTGTAAAAGTAAATAACTTTTTTATTTAATAAATAACGGGATTTTCTGCTCTTTAACATTAATCTCGGGATTTGAGGCATATCCACTTCATTATTTCGCTGTATGAAATCAGTGTAAGTGCGTAAATAACTCTACCTAATTCCGACCTCTGCTTATCAGTGATCGATGTTTCAACCAGCGTAATGAGCTGGTCTATTTTTAATGCAAAGTAAAAAAATAATCTAAAATAATGTTATGTGTATGTCCAAAGATTTAAATCATTGCATGACATGAATATTCAATATATAGCAAAACTATGGAACAGTATTCTATAATATATACGTAAATAGTCTTACGCCTACATTTACAGACCCCACATTTCACCAACTTGATTTAAGTGCCATGTAGTAAAACGGCAAGCCGACTAGAGAACACAGTTCATCTTTCCGTGCTGCTATCGAGTATTTTAACAGAAAATCGCAATAACGTTTTATCCGACCCCGGCATCAAACCCCAAATATAATTAAACAGAAACATATCGATTAGTCTAAGCAAATATCAACATTTTATATAATATCAAGAGATTTCAGTTACTTTGATTATTAATTCCAACCGTCAATTTTTATCGCAATGTAAAAGAAACAATTTTTATAATCACCGAACTTCTTTGTAAACGCAAAGTGAAACCAACAAACCGACTTGGTGAAACCTAACTGCGGCTGTTTTCAACTCTGTTAAAGTTTATAAACATCAGAAAAATGAGAAAATTACCTTTCAATTGTGAACTCAACAAATATCATACAAGTTCTCTGAAATATTGTTTATTATAAGAAACAATTTGTAAGGCTTTTAACTCTTTACCTTTATTGGTCCAACAGGGGTAGAAATAAAATTAAAGGTCAGACTTGTTTTGATGTGTGTATACTTGTCTTGTACTATACACATAAAAAAAATCCGCGTTCACTTGGAAAAGTTGAGATATTTTTTCTCGTGTCAAAATATGTATAATTGACGAATGCATTATTTATTGCTTTAACATTTAAAAACACACAATTTTAGTATGATAATCTCTATATTCTTTTTGATTTCCTTTAAAAAATAGTTTTGTTTAATCTCTGTGAAAGTTTAAAGAAATGCGAAGATTTGATTAAAGCAAATAATTTTATTCATTTTTATATGCTTTTATTTACAAATTTACTACAAGATTACTTCCCTGGCTTGAACGCATGTGGAAATTATCCTGGGCAATAGTTCTTGTGCTAATCTGTCCCATTCTTGAATGGCGGCTTCCTTGATATCTGACCGAGTTCTTGGAGGTGGCTGACGACTCCAAACAGCTCGCTTGAGAGCGTCCCATGCGTGCTCGATTGGGTTTAAGTCCGGAGAGCCGGCAGGCCAGTCTAACCGCGTGATTTCGTACTCCCGGAGAGCAGCGCTCTCGTTGAGCTCGATGTGCCGGCGCATTATCGTCGACCAACATGAATTGGTTACCATAATTTATCCTAAATGGTTTGATGATGCCATCGATAGCAGCTGTCTTGTACAAATTAGCTGTCATAGAGCCTTGGTACGGGATCAAAGGCGTTCAAGCTCCAATAATTATTCCGCTCCAAAAAGGTACCGATTTGCCGAACTGAACGGTTCCAGTGGCAGTTCTTTGCCTTTCGGAATTCCCAGGCCGTCTCCAAACTCGGACACGTCGGTGATCAGAGTGCCTACAATCCGTGTTTCGTCAACGAAAACACAATTACGTCAGACATCTTCTTCTTCGTCTTCATCGTTTTGACGCTGCCTGGCCCCCTGCAATCTGCGTCGCTGTCATTCCCGTGTATTCAAAGGTGCTCGCCAGGATCTCGTTGATCGTAATCTAAAGTAGTTTAAACAATTACAAATGGTCTGAGTGCTAATATTCAGTCCAGTAGCAGCTCGCAGCTCTAATCTCAGTTTGGTAGCGTTGATTATTGGATCACGGGCGGCAAGAAGTCTGATGTAGCGCTTCTGAACATCACTAAGGACAACCGGGCGGCCACTGCGAGGTCGATCATCCAGGTTGCCCATGCTCCTATACCTCTGCTGGGTAGCAACGACGCAGGTCTGAGAAACGGAGATTCAGGCTGCGATTTGTCTTGTAGAATATCCTTCTTCACGCAATAACACTATTCTTGCTCGCAAGACCTCAAACAGTCCACCTGGCTTTATTCAAATTAACAATTTTAGAGAAATTGATTAAGACAGCTTTCAGGCAGAAAAAAGAATGAACTCGAGAATTCAAGTCAAGAATTCAAGTCATTCAATATCATTGACCTCGTTTTTATATAAAAAAACAAAAGAAGATTTTGTTTTATACATTTAAATGATGTATCTCTATTTAAGAATAAAGAACCCAAACGTAATAATTTATTTTTGAATACCTATTTTAAGCGATTAAAAAATATTAAATCTTTTTTCCGTGAACTCGGACTTGATTACAAGTATTAGGTGCCCACTGCTCATTCGCAACCGCAACCTATTGTGATAATAATGCTCTTTTATACCTTGTTTTAAGGAGGACAAGGTGTAGAGCGCAGGAGCCACTGAAGCAGATAGGTAATTGCAAAGCCTGGACATACTATATACATACATATGTGTAAATTATTCGCTGAAAACGAAGCGTGATATGGATGAACGCTACTGCAGTTTCGAGTGGTAGGTAAGGAATAACCAATTGAAATTGTTCTTCAAAGCACTTGAGTTAAAAGAAAAAGAGCTATTTTGTTCGAGCTTAGAAATATGCACGATACAATAAAATCATATGCGAATGTATTGACAGAACTAATTACTAAACAAGATATCTCATTATGCAGAAATGTCATTCGAATACAATTATATACCTATAATTTGTGTGTGTAGTAATATCATTTAAGTCTTACGTAGGCTACTAATGAATAAGGCAAATTACACAAACTATGTTATTTATAAAACAAATATCACGTTCTACGAATGTTTTCATCGCGGGGTTTTACAAACATTGAAGCAATGGTTCGATACAATACCCAAACTCGGAGTTGACCACCTAATCCTTTCAAAAATTAGAGTAAATCACATTAAATTTATAAGTACAGGAATCTATTTCACTAATATGAATGTAGTATAATGGTAATTACAAATAGGGACTTAACCTTTTTTATTGTCAGAAATATAGTACAATCTACATCACTAATAAATGATATAGGTACATTAGCTATTTGCCTATCTGATGGTAATCGGTAAACGAAGCTCATGAAAAAACGCTTGGCTTGTCTTGCCCAACCCACCATAAGCGCAAGAGACAGAAATAGACAGAATTACGAGCACTAGTATCACGAGGCGAATCCCAATGGACATCACTGATAGAATAAGCCATATCATACTTATTAACAAGACAAGTCAAGTTATTATATAAGGCAAGACTTAGAATACTGCGGATGAGAGGATAGGCGTAACCCGTACGAATTTATAGCTGGAGAAACAAGAGTCACCAGTCACCTACCTGAATCACCTACATTGTTATCAAGACGGATTACGTTCAGTACCATTTGACTATTAAAAAATACTAGCACTATCTCTCGGGAACCGCACTTTTTTCGGTTGCAAGGTCTCGTGACAACGTGTATGAGAAATATTATAATGATGGGTCGAGCAGTTGAGGCATGTAACCGTAACAAACAAACTCACATTCGCATTTACATTATATCAAAATTATCTTGTCACTGTTTATATCGTAATTTAAAATACCTTATTGAATTTCTAATAAACACACAATTAAATATGAAATCTTCAATTCTTGCAATGAAGATCAAATAATCAGAGTCATGGCACGCGCAATTCAAATGTCACTTCGTACTAACTTTTCCGTGACGAACACATATCTGACGTTGTCTTTGATACTTAAACTAAGTATCCGCTACTATGTTGCCCACTGTGCTAGCTGTAATCTACTATCAACGTTTTATCGGTGTTAGTTCAACGTGAAGTTTGTCAAGACATACTTTAGACTTCTAGAGTAAGTATTTAATACATATCTACAACGTATAGATAACGATCGCGTAAACATGCCCTTATTTCTGTCTACACTGTTTATGTAACTATTTATTACCTTAAGTACTGTGTCTGGCTTAATATTGCTTACTCTACCATATAAATATATCGGGGATTGTACTACAATTTTATAAAATAAACAACTATTTTTATGATAAATATTTTTTTAATAATATTAGCATGGTATTAGTAAAAACAGCTTTTGTAAAAAATGCAAGTATTCATGTATTTTATACAAATAATAACCATCCGATAAATACAATAATCCTTGTTATTATTATGAGTGCGGCAGTGTAGTTCTTTGTTGTTGGCCACCCAATAACAAGTGTGATATTGATGCAGTTGATCCGAGCTTAGTATAATTATGTAGCTTCTAGTTACCGTCCCATCTTTAGGAGATGTATCGATTTTAGTTAAGAAACTAATCCTTATATTTATATTATAATGCATGATCCTAGCGCCTTCATCCGGCCACGCCTTGTCTTTATACTGACTTACCCCTTTTCGTCTCGGCATAAAACCGACAAAATTTTCTTTTATTTCGAGTTGAAAGGAATTATGTATAGTCTAGTATGTACACAAATAATCTCAAATAGAACCGTATAGGCGTTGAATGGTCACATAATAAATTGCATCTGCTATATTGTTCCTTTGGTTTAAGTTAATCTCGTTCGTGTCAGTAGTCAGGTCTCGTCGTGATTCAAATAGTTCACGAAGATTCATTGAATGTCTAGCGTGCGTTAAACATATTGTAATTAATGACAATTATTATATTTTTGCTTTGGCAATCTTACTAATTGTAGTAATAGATAATATTGTCTTATGTTTACGCGAATGTTATTCATTGAAATTAAACTACTGTATACGGCTTTTATCGCGTTGTTTATTTGACACTTTATTATAAAATTTTGAAAACTGTTGCACTACTATTACTATCAAACTACTAATTTTTAAGCTAATTAAATTATTGAAACTATTAAAACTATTTATACTATTATACTATTTATATTTATACTTTCCCCGACGTTTCGGTTGCTTTTCAGCAGCCATGGTCACGGGGAGACTAAGATGGTAGTTGTCTCAATGTTCCAGTGTAGTTATTTCAAAGTACCCAAACAAAATTTAATCATGGGTTTTCATTCTATTTACGCAGAATGAGCTCAAAGTATCATGATGTCTAGCTGTGGTTTGCTTCTTCTTGGGTTTGACTATTTCAATTACTGGATTGAATTACACCAGCTTGGGATCCAGTAATTCAGGGCATTATAAGAACGTGCATACCTTTCTATTGCATCTCCTTAAGACTGCGCCGAGCGTAAGACAAATAATGATAATGACAGAGCTCGTGCAGTGCATATTCAAATCGGCGCGCGGCCGCCATAGTACAATTGTATGGAGGATTTGAAGTGCTTTTTTGATAAATATGTATCTTTATAGTCAACCAATAATTTAAATATTTGTGACGGACAAATTGTAATACATATATTTCTTTTAAGCTGTAAAATAGGATAGATTTCTACTGTTATAATCTAAAAATCACGAAACACGAGCTTACGTTTTTCCATTTTTCGTGCAAATTTACGTAATTTTGTAAGCGAAAATATTAATTATTTAAAATTTTTTACACAGAGTAATTGTAAACACATTCATTGTTATGGTAAATGTATATTTTATATTTGGTGTAAATGTGTTGATTTTATTCACTTAACTGTGACCGCCTATTTTGGGACATTTCGCTCGGCGCAGTCTTAACTCTCGACTTTGATTTAGTTAGGAATAAAACTTTATTTTAGTGTTCAGGTGAATAATATTTTTAAGTATCAAAAATGTATCAAAAATAAATGGAGATTGTCTAGCCTACTAGACAATCTATGTGATCCTGATGATTAATATTTATTATTAATTAGATATTATTATATAGATTGAGTGTGATTGAGTGAGCAGTGGAGATTGAGAGGGGAGGCCTTTACCCAGCAGTGGGACACAAAAGAAAGCTGGAAAAATTCATTGTTAGCAAATGGCACCCTCACTCTGTAAATATTGTGTATTTCAACAAAAGACGCAAGATCGTTTGGAATGTTCCTCCTAGCTTCAGCAATTGCTAGTATTTGTTTAGCGTAAAAGTTATCCCTGATTAATTCTCAAAATCTATTTATTAACGCTGCTGCAATTTTAAAGTCCAGCATGAGATGAGTGGAAGCTGCATTAAAGTATTCCTGCCGAAACAGCTTAAAGTCGCGTTTGAATATCCCATTTACAAACTCAACAACCCATCTACACAAGGTCACATCTGAATTTGTTGGCTGCAAGGGTCGATAGTTGGGTTTCACCACTCTGTTTAGATTCAGGCATGTGAGCATTGTAACATTTGTAACCATGTTGCTGCAAGAAAGGAATTGCATCCCGAAAACCTCTATCAAGAATAAAAACGTCATTCTGTCTAAAAAATGACTGCAACGGGCTGTCATTGCTAAATAATCTAATCCTGATAGAAGTGTCCGACTCTGTCGCTGGGTACCTATGGTCCAAACACGTCAATAATATAACCATTACAACACACAAGTCAAAACAGTATGTTTGCTTTTGATACAAGTAGTTACTACTATTTTGCACATAAATATATGTACCATCACAGCTGGCATTAATTCAGGATCCATGTCAGGATTACCGAATAAGTCATTTGGTATTGTCAAATTATTCTGAGCAACTTGTTGGATATATAAGTTGTTCGTCCCTTAGTGCAATCGAATGAATTGTTCAACAAAGCACTGTCTTACAATATTCAAGTTATTGAACACTGTAGATGAAGCTACACTGAAAAGAGAAGCTATATCTACGTTCATTACTATTTCCTGTATGAAGTTTCATTAGTAACATGGCAAGACTTCTTTTAGGAGATTTAACTCTTTCACTGATAGCCGGAATCTCATTTAGTTACTGCTCGAATTGATAGTGAGTAAAGCCCAAACAATATTTGCATAATAATAATGTTCTAAATTTTTACCGAAATCCAATGTCATTACACTTATCAGTGTCAACTGTCAAATCAATAGGATTGGCTTGCCGTTCTACGATGAATTCTAATTCAAATATATTATTATATATTTATATATAATATTATTTGATTACAATTCATTTTAATAAATAATATTAAAGAATATTTAATCTCGACATTATTTATTTACTATATGCGTATTTAAATATGATGGTTTTCAATTTAAACTACCCCGACGTTTCTTGACACGAATTGTTTATGCGTACAATTATAACTTTTTAAAGGGAAGAATCATACATTGAAAATCAATGCTGCTTTTTTTAGATTAAGATATTGATTCCGGTTTCATTTTTACTTCATCTTTTGTATAATTATATTCAAAAATAAGTTATTATTTTAGAGCATAATACCATCGTTATACGTTACCGTTCTTAGGGGACGAAAAAAAATTGCCTTCTTTTAACAAAATATAATCTATTAGTTAAAGTGCAATTAAAGGTCCCTTTGAAAATTATGATACCGTAGAAATATTATGACCCATTAGAACAGACATTGACTGAAAAAAACTTAATTTAGAAAGCTTTATGGTTGCTTTAGTGTGACACATAAATAATGTTATAGAAACCATTTTTCACCTCGAGAGCTTAAAAATTAAGATTTTAGTTTAATACATTTTCAATATTACATATTTTCGAACATCAAAAATAGGATTATAGCAGAGCGTGGTTTCGATCCACGGACCTCTGGGTTATGGGCCCAGCACGCTTCCACTGCGCCACTCTGCTTATTGAACACCGTGCCGAATTTACACAGTAGTATCTGTATTAAATTTTTCGTAACAGTCTAATATAATATTTTATACTTTAATACTACTTCCCAGCCTAAGAAAACGTATGACACTACATGATAAAATTTTGTATGCTCTTTTTTATTTTTTTTATTTTGCTCGTCAAAATGACCACACTCCACCTGATGGTAAGCAGTCGTGTGGTCTAAGAGCAGTAGCCTCCACACCGCCCTCATAGCAGCCGAGGCGATGTTGAAGTCTCTACTTTGACGGCCTGAGAATGTGCTTTTTCTCGCCCCGCTTAAAGGACCCAGGATTGAAGGAAGAAGGAAACACGTTGCTCACTATATCAGACCAGTCCGATGACTTTTTACAGATGAATGAAATATATTAATCGTCCACTAAACGGACGTATAAATAACCTTTTAATATACGGATGATTAAAAGTACATTAAAAAAAATGTGGCTGTTAGTTGTCCTCGGAGCGAATATCATAACTGCTACTTATCTGATTCTCCATTAAGTTAAGCAGATGCATCTCAACTAGTAGGTACAGTCACTTTTTTTCTGTCAGATGCTAGATATTGTTGTTTTAATATTAATAGTATAGACGATTAATGAGAAAATAAAAAAATCATGCATTTAAAGGATGATAAAAAAGAAAAGATTAGTGGACGAATAATTTATATGTTACTAGCTTTTGCCCGCGGCTTAGCTCGCGTTAATTTAGAATTTGACAATCAATTCGGGTTGTACTCTGCTGGTAATAACATAATTCAATCATGATTCGAAAGACACGTGGCGCCATCTATTATCATAAGAAAGTTATTGTTGTTTTCCTCGATAACAGTAATTTTTTTCGGCATGAAAGGTAGCCTATGTCCGTTTATGTACACCTGACAACGTATATGCAAAATTTTAGAATGATCGGTTCAGTGGTTTAGGCGTGAAAAGGTAACAAACAAACAAACTCAGTTTCGCTTTTATGATATTAGTTAGGATTAGGATTAGAATTATTCGTCCGATTAGTGGATGACTAATTTATTTTATATGTCCGTTAGTGGACGACTAGCAACAGCCTTATTTAAAATTCTAGATATAATGTAAATGTGTAAGTGAATATAATTGTATAAAATGAAAGATTGCTCAAAAGTTTTAATATAATTGTGTTTAAGTGCGCCACTCATAACATAATATATGATTTTTAATCCTATAATTATTAACGTCATCATGAGATATGTATTATAAATTATAATGGTATTGGGTAAGTTTAGTCTTACTTAAAACAGAAATACAGTGTAACCTTAATATAACGAGCCTTAATATAACGATTTCTTCGATTTAACAAATTTTTTGAAATCTTCTGGAACTTCCCGTAAGAGCGAATACATTTATCCGAAAACCTCCTTATAACGAATTTCCAATCATTGCAGAATAAAGTATTATTTACCTCTATTTAACAAATTTTGTTAACTTATAACCGTTACATAACGTATCGAATTTCCAATCATTGCGGAATATAATTATATAGAAAGTATTATTTACCTCTATTTAACGTATTTTATCAAATTATAACCTTTACATAACGTATCCTATCCCTCTCTTAATTCCACAATATTTCATGTCTCGACAGGTTCAGACACAGTGTTTTCATTAAAATGAGTTTCATTTATTAGTTGAAATCATTCGCTTTAACAGGGTAAGCAAGAGTATCTACGTAATTTTGAGGTTAATAAATCATTTTTCTTACCTTGTTAAAACGCATCGTAGTCCAACCTAACCTCTATATAACAAACCTCATTGTAGCGAATTACTTGGTATAACGAATATTTTCTAACTCCCTTCAGTTTCGTAATATCGAGGTTACACTGTATTTATATATTAATGCAACCAAGCCATGTTATCGTTGAAGTAAGGCGATTACATAACTCTTGCCAACATATGTTATACATAATATACATATAGACCTTAACGTAACATATTAACATTAATATGACGATTCTTCTTCTCCCTAACCTTTATTATTCCCAAGTCACTTGGGGTCGGCTTTCTAGTCTAACCGGATTTGACTAGATATCAGTTTTTACACGGAGCGACTGGCATCTGACCTCCGCAACCCGAAGGCTAACGATACCCTAAGGCTAGACCAGTGTCAGGATATTAGAGGGCACTGACTTCCCAATAACGATTGCCATAGGTGTTCATGGCAACCGGGACCGACGGCTTAACGTGCTCTCCGAGGCACGGAGTAGGCGATAATTGTCAAACAATACGCACATAATTTCGAAAAGTTATATAACTTCCGAAAGTCAGAAGTGCGCGACGTCGTTTCGAACCCGAGACCCTCTGGATTGCAGTCTGTTGGTCTCACTGAGCTATCGCTGCCTCATATCATTAATATGAAGATTAAATAAGTAATATATTGAAATTATCTAGAAACATATCTAATAATCATCTCGCTTGATTTTTAGGTGTAAATTGGATATTGAAAATCATTGCCTATCAAATCTATCTAACAGTATTGTTACACCCAGCGCCATCTCTCGGCATTGTGGAGAAGACTCGGTAGTTCCGTCTAATAATTGATTACAGCGCCATCTATTGACGTCTTACGAAAGTACGTAGTAGGTACGCGAATAGTAGAGATAACACTGGAACATTCTCGAATCTTCGTACTGTTTACATACCGGGTATGGCGTTTCTAGAAAACTCCAGAAACGCTTTAACCGCGTATAAAAGGGCCAAGGCCAGCGCTCGCCGAGTCAGTTGACAATCGTAAGCGGTCAAGTATTCATCGAAGCGAACGGAAGCGAAAATACTACGGAGTTTGAAACAGTTACAGTGGAAAAGTGTATTATAGTGTTTGTTGTGTTTTTAATTTAATTGTGTTAGAATAAAACGTGTTTTAGTCGTTAATATTGTTTACATTCTTATCCCTCGAACCCAGCACGTAACAATATAATATCTAAGCTCTTACTTAACGTTGTCACTTTGTTACCCGATAATAGAATACCTAAACCAATTGACTATCTCCTTTTTGACGTGACAACGTCTAATAAATCGATGAACGCCGGCTGCATGCACGAAAAAGGATGACTCATTGTCCCGTTACGTTCATTGTCCCGTTACGCTCATTGTCCCGTTACGCTCATTGTAACGTTACGGGAAAGAAATGTTGTTATGACGTTGTCACGTTAAACTATCGTCCGTAAACCGACTTTACAGACAACCAATTTTTATTCAAATTCTAGATTTTAAGTACAAATAACATTAAATGATGTTAATTGCTGAGCGCATCACTTTAACATAGCGGGACGGCTAATAATTTTAATTTTATAATATTTGTTCGTATTTAGTCCGAATAATGTTTTTACGGTAAGAAAATTGGAAAATTTGCAAGGAAGGTAGATTGCAAAACTGAACGTTATCTATACTAATATTATAAAGCTGAAGAGTTTGTTTGTTTGCTTGAACGTGCTAATGTCAGGAACTATAGGTACAATTTGAAAAATTCTTTCAGTGTTAGATAACCCATTTATCGAGGAAGGCTATAGGCTATATATAATCACGCTAAGATCAATAGGAGCGAAGCACCAATGAAGAATGTTTCAAAATCGGAGGGGTTTTTTTCCTTTTGAGAGCTTCCGCTGCGTGCGCTGCGTAAACAGTTAAAGTTTCGCAAAAATCATGTATGACAGAATTGTTCCCCTTTAAAAGTTCTAAAAAAAAAGTCCGCGACAAGGTTATAGTGAGCCGACCTTAAAAGATAGACATATGCGTCTATCTTTTAAGGTCGGCTCACTATAACCTTTTTTATGCTAACCAAAATTTGTTCTAAAATAATGCATTATTTGCGAAGGTGTTTTTATAAACATGATATTAATCCTTATCCAAATAAATACGTTATTCATCACAAGTATTTAATTTAAAACAAAATTGCCCTTTACATCATTCGATTTCAGTGAATATCTTAGGAGATATCGCAGTTTTAAAATAATATCGCAGCAAAATAATTACCCATTACAGACACACAAACGATGTTTCTCCTCGTTTATTCTGCGTGATTTTAAATTAGCACTGTAGGTATATTTATAAAATTTTGTTCAATTGTTCTTATGTAGTTCGTGGATTTAACAAAGAAAGTTTCAGCTCCTTTAAAATTGTATTATAGGTGCCTACGACCCACTCTCTCTCTCTTATGTGACGCAGACGAAGTTGCGCGGGACAGCTAGTCCTATATAATTTGGACAGGTCAACGTCTATCGAGTATATGAAACATAAATTAACACAATTATTCGTGTATGTACCTTTGATTGTTTTAAGTCTGATGTACTTTGTGTCCGCTAATTGTACACATAGGTCCTGAGACGAAGTGCAGAAGTTCTCTTCTAATAAGAATAATTAAAGAAGACTCAAACGGTAAACACTTTCTGACGGTATATAATAAGTAAAACATAGCAACAATAACAACAAACTTGTCATCAGGGTTTGTACGTCAGAGAAACCCAACATAAGATGTTCTAAAAGGCTGTATATTAAACTTAACCACAGATATCTAGTTATTAAATTAATTTTGGAATATACGCTCCATTATCTAAATAACTAAACCTGGAGCTCCGCGCCAGTCAAAGCTTTGTAGTAAGAACAATGGAAATTTTAATTACTAAAGGACTGTACAACTTTAGTTTAGCCATTATTCGTTTACATCTTTATATTAAATGTACGTACTACTAGTTAAGTTATCGAAAAAGCCTATTTATTAGGAATAACCGTGTTGGTACTAATTTATAAATCATATTCTGCACTGTAATTTATAAATAACTTTCCGGTCTCAAAAATGCAAACCGCCCAGAGTTTGTTTTAAAATGTACCCAATTATTGTAGGTAGGGATTTTAACACATATTAATCAGATACTTATAACTTATTTAAATTATATCAATTGTGCCTCGGTATCTTAGCGACAGTAAATGCGACTGCGGTGTATGAGAGGATCGATATTCGGATCAGATAAAGTGTCTATGGGCATTTTGTGTTTTAGTTATTAACCTCTGAGTCTTCTTCGAAGAGGTTAATAAAAAGACTAATGTGGGTCTGTGTGTCTGTCTGTTAGTGACAGGCATAACTCCGGCATCACTGAACCGATTGACTTGTAACTTGGTGTGCTGACACCTTGGGGTCATACCTCGGTCGAGTTTGAATATGGGCCCTGTGGGTCAAAAGACCCCTGAGATATAGGGGTCATTTCTTTTCATTACTTTTACCATTTAAGACGAAGAGGTTGAATCCTGGGTTTTTACACCCATCTCGATGTAAGAAGCAGCACAGAGTAAAGAACTGTACCCGCGTGGACTGCAATTGATTCGCTCCCTATTATGGAAAACCATAGGGGGCAAAATGTTCTTCGGAGGTAGAGGCTTGAGGCATATATGTATATACTTATCAATATTTATATCGGTGTAACAGAGCAAGCTATTACTTATTTATGACTAGAATTTGTAACAGTTTTTCAGATTTTGTAATAAAGTGTCAAATAAACAACGCGATAAAATCCGTATATAGTAGTTTAATTTCAATGAATAACATTCGCGTAAACAGAAGACAATATTATGTAAATATACCTGTGTTGGAGACTATGATTTCGGTGTTAGTTGACTCTTTACAATCTATAGATCATTTAGACGACTCTGTAGTAACATAAATCCATCTATTATTTAATACTGGCTTTCATATGTACAAATGACGTTTAAGAAATTTGGTTTTACAAATATTAGGCTTATCCTGAATCCAAACAGTAATGACAAAAAATTGTGCAAAAATTATAATAAGTAAGTAATAAAACTTACTTATTATAATTTTTGCACAAGTTTTACTACTCAGCAACCTAGAATTAATAAGGTCGTATAGTTTATGATAATTATTTGCATCAAGCACGTTTTTGAATTTTCTTCGGACTTAAAAAAAAACTAAGTTTAAATAGTTTAATCGATACTAATATTATAAAGAAAAAAGATTTGATTTTTTATTTGTTAGTAATGGTTTTACTCAAAAACTACTCAACCGAATTTAAAATTATTTTACTATTAGAAAGCTATATTATCACCGAGTAACATAGGCTATATTTTATTTTAAAAATATACTGTTACACCTTTTTTTTTACGGTGTGCCGACTCGCTGCCTTCAATGGTAGGTGGGTCGCTAGAACTGAAACTACATCAGCGACCCACCCAGCAGTGTCCAACACGGGCAAGAAATGCCTACGGACGACGACTCCTGGGTGACACCCCGGCACGACAGAGGGCGTCACTCCGACTCAATGGCTGGCGGACGAGAGATCCCCGTTCTCCCGGCCGCGGTCTACGCTATGGTGGCATCAGGTGCGCATAGGCGCGCCTATGCTGTCCGGTTCGCCAGCGGCGGCTCGGATCCGCAAGCATACTCTGCTCACGGATCCACTCCGCGCCTCCTTCCGCGAGATAACGTCCTCACAGAAGGATGCAACAGCTATCCAGTTCCTCTCGCTGTCGACCATGGCTTTGATCACGGCCGGCAGCGAGAGGTCGACACCCACAACGCCTATGAGTTCACGGCGCTGCACCGCCCAGGCAGGACATGCCTCGAGCGTCGAGCGCCGTGCCCTCAATACACCCGTAGTGGTGGCAGATGGGACTCGGTTCCCTCCTAGCGACCGTGTGTAAGTACTTGCCAAAGCAACCGTGTCCTGACAACACCTGCACCAGTCGGAAGGAAAGAGCCCCATGCTGCCAACCGCTCTAACACCGGCTGGAGGGCCTCAACGGTTCTGAATCCCGCTAAAGGCACCTCCAGCCACGCCTTCCATTTTAGGAATATGCCCCGGTGGGCTCGGTTCCTTGTACCAGTTATTACTCTCGGGAGGGGACGAACACCCGTCTCCTCCCATACCGACGACATCACTTTAACCCTTGGAAAGTCCCATGACTCATTAAAAAAACTCTACTGTTGCGCGTCCGTGACCCCTACGGGGGAGTCAAGGAATATTGTGATTGGTCGCGAAAAAAATACCAAATATTTTTGACTCCCCCGTAGGGGTCACGGACGCGCAACGACGTCAACGTCCATGACTCCACCGTAGGAGTCATGGACGTTTCAGAAGTTAAACGTTTCAGCGAGCACTTCCGCTTCCAAGTCCCACGGGGGAGTTCCAGCCAAAGCGCAGGCTGTATCGGCCGACACCGTGCGGTATCCGCGTATGACCCTGACCGCCATGACTCTCTGCGGTCTCCGCAAGAGAGCCCTACACTGGGCGGTCAGGGAGTCCACCCACACCGGTGCGCCCCCTCGGGCTGTTACAAGAGTGTCGTCAGCATAGCTGATGACATTCAGCCCGGGGGTAGGTCACCATGTAGGGCCCAGTCAAACCCGATGTCCCACAGGAGCGGACCAAGAACAGAGCCCTGCGAGACATCAGATGACATGGGCCGCCGCCAAACTTCGCCACCAACTTCGAGGAGGACACTTCTTCCTCTTAGATAGTATGCCACCAGCTGCTCCAAGTACAAGGGCACTCTGTGATATCGGAGCCCCTCCCGGATACAGCTAAATGGTAGACTGTTAAAAGCGTTGGCGATGTCCAAAGACACCGCCAACAGTACGCCGCCACCGGCGACCGCCTCCTCGGCCGCGGTCTTTAGACACATAACAGCCCCAACCGTCGAACGCCCCGGACGAAATCCAAACTGGACATTCGACAAGTCGGGGCCCATCGTATTCAAATGCTGGACGATGCGGGTAGCTAGGATGGTCTCTAGCATCTTCCCCGCCTCGTCCAGCAGCACAATAGGGCTATAAGCTGCGACCGATTCCAGAGGCCGTCCCTGTTTGGCCAGCAGCACCAACTTTCCCTCCTTCCAGCACTCAGGGAACCGTCCCGACACCAGGCTGGCGTCGAAAAGGCCCCTGAGGTGGGCACCCAGGTGATTGAGAGCCAGCGCGAGGGCTCGCGCTGGTACACCAACGGGTCCGTGGACAGTCCTCTTGGAGCAGATCCGCAAGAGAACTGCCCCCATCTCTGCATCCGTAACCGGGGTCACAATGGAATCCGCCTCCCGATATTGGCCTCCCACTGAAGCCATCATCGGGGGCACGTGCTCTTCCCGGCCAGGAAAGAGGGCCTCAACCACCTCAGAGAGAAAGTTAGGCTAGAAGGTCGCCGTAAAGGCCGCGCCACCCCGCGCGCGAAGCTTATTCAGCACTGCGCGGAAAGGGCGATCCCAGGGGTCACGGTCAAGACCCTCCAGCATCTGCTCCCTCGCCCGCTCCTTAGCGCGGCAGATGGCCAACTGTAGGGACGCTTTCACATCGCGATACGCCTCGTACAGTCTGCCCTCCTCTAGCTCATCGCGGTGACGACGGCCACGGCTGCGAGTGTAACTTTCGAGCCCTTATGCCGCTCAATCGCCTCACGAACACTACTACTGTTACTAGCATAACCTACTTTTACGCGAGCGAAGCCGCGGACAAAAGCTAGTTAATAAATATATATATACAATTAAAGCATATTAGTTATAATACCCGCGACTTCGTTTCCTGTCTATGGTTCGGTAACAATAGGATAAAATCGGAACCATTATAATGCAACGTCGTCTGTCCGTCTGTGTGTTTTTCACAGATACTTAATGCAGTAACTAATGCGATCAGCTTGACATTTAAATAGTTTTAAACCATGCCTGCCAACTTTATTGCAGGTAAACAACTTTTTTTTATAGCGTTAGGGCTGATAGCTAGATAAAGTATGAAAAAGTTTCTGCCCACGGCTTTACTTATTGAATCCTCCCTTCCCCGCACTTGTTCCTATGGGACAATTGCCATAGGAACAAGTGCGGGGACATAACGTAGCCTTATATCCTTTCCTGGGTTCAATATAACTCTTTACCTTTAATTAAGATCCATTCTGACATTCACAAATAGACTTTCCTTCGCATTTATAATACTTGATTTTGCCCGCGACTTCGCTTGCGTTAATGTAGATTTTGGCAATAAATCTCGGATACGGTACTTTTTTCTAGATGTAAGGTATTATATCCATGTATGTATGTGTGTGTATTTCATGATGATCGGTCAAGTAGTTAAGGCGTAAAAGCATAACAAACAAACAAACTCACATTCGCATTTACAATATTAGATTTAGTAATAGTAATGTTAGTTAGGATTACGGATGAGTCTACTATATCAAAATGGCCGTAAAATGAAAGGTCTTAATATGAACATAATACAAGATATTTTTTTAAATTTACTATTGGATATTTCATGCCCTCACGACCATACAGCCGGGTAAGAAAGAGGTTAATACACTGCACTCGGCTGCGCTTATTCGACATGAGGAACGGAGAATATCTCCCTAGAAGGGATTTTCTTATAGCATGTATGAGTGTATGTATACATGGTATAAGAAAACTGAGATAAGTAGATCCACTTAAAAAGATAAATCGTCCTATTACTTAAGTTTGTCGCTTACATATAGATGCATCCGATCGTAATATTGTTGGTTCTTTTTTGGGTGAAAATCCTTAGAAATAAATAGGATTCCGGATCAATCTTCACTATAAGCTTGCAGACTCATTTCCTATTAGGTAGAACCTTTAACATACTTTACTGAAAAGTGGGTGTTATACATATCTGCCGAATTCTGCAAGAATGTAGAGTCGCGGTGCTATTTTATTGTATACTAGCTGTTACCTGCGACTTCGTCCGCGTAGATTATAACTAAAAAGTGTTTGTCTCCGCGGAACCATATTTTTTCTAAAATCAAGGTAGCATATGTTACTCCTTATAACATCCGCTATCTGCCAGTGAAATTCCCGCCAAAATCGGTTCAGCCGTTTTGGAGATTAGCCGGAACAAACAGACAGACAAAAATTTAAAAATATGTTTTCGTATAGGTACCTTATATACTTTCATATGCATTAGATAAAAAGCTGTTATTTTAACATTACAGACACTTCAATTTTATTTATTTGTATAGACTAGCCGTGCCTGCGGTTTCACTCGCGGTTATGATTACTGTGCCGCCTCCGTGGGTCGTAGCGTGATGTTATATACCCTATAACCTTCTTCGTTATATAAGCTATCCAACATTAAAATATTCTTTCAATTCCAACTAGTAGTTCCTGACATCAGCGCGTTCAACCAAACAAACAAATAAACAAACAAACTCTTCAGCTTTATAATATATATGTATATATGTTATGTTAAACAAAAAACCTGACATGTTATGTGCTGGAGATGGCACAAAAGTGTCATTAAGTATTGCGTAAACATGCATCATCTACTTAAAACTCACGAGAATAAGAATCATAACATTTCCCTTTTTTTTAATAATAATAATAATAATAATATTCTACCACATAGGTACACACAACACCATCTAGCCCAAACTAAGCAGAGCTTGTACTATGGGTACTAGACAATGGATAAACATATATATATACTTTTTTTTTTTGTAAATACATACATATTATACATAGAAACACCCAGACCAAGACAAACATCCATGTTCATGCACACAAATGTTTGACTTGTGCGGGAATCGAACCCGCGACCTCAGGCGTGGCATCTCTTTCTAATCGCCAGACGTCTGTTTCTTAACATGTTTAATATAGCCTAATAGATTTTTAATGTTATTTACTTGCACATGTCAATACTCAGCTTACAACCTTTTTGATATTAACAGGCCATCGCATTTTATAAGGTAATATGTACATATAATTGGTTTTTGTTGTAGTATTATAATAACGAAGCTGCATACTTAAAACCTACCTAATAAACAAGGGATATTGATTGGAGTTTGACAGCAAACTGACAGAATGTTATTATTATAGTTCTATTATACAATATCTTTGATTATTTATAAGTCAAATATTTATTAAGTTAGAATAAGTCGATAAGGATCGTTATAGTATCTTTTGTATATTTATTAAGACTGTATTTAATTGAAGGTATCTTAAGCTGTAGTCAAAGTGAAAAACAACTTTTATTAAAATAATAACTTAATCCATAATATGCATAATACTAAATGTTACTGTAATAGAGTAGTAAAGGATTTTTATTTTTGAATCTTGCATTAGGCATTTAACACTTTGTTTACCTATAATATTTTATTTTTCTTTACTCAGGTATAAGTAAGGCCGCTCCGAACTGCTAACTAGCACAATATTCACGTCGAAGATTAGCTAAGTAACGTTTGCATAGGTTGACGCTGCTATGGCACAGAATATTTATACAGGTGGAGCTTCCCGACGTATGAGAGTTCAACGTAATGTCAAACACCTATCTATATCAGAAATAATTTTACATCTAAATATAAACCGTGCATAAGAATTCACAACACAGAGAGCGCGAGACAGTGAGATAGTGCGAGTCTCTGTTTCCTTGCCAATAGCTGCGACATTGTATCTATTGACACGGGCCAGCAGCACGTTCGCCGCCGACTATTTTGAGTAGACGGCTGGCGCACGTGTCGAGCGACGGCGGCGGCGGTGGCTTCGGGTCCGCGCCCTCACCACCGACCTCGCAAAAAAACCCTCTCAATGAAAAAGACAAATCCCTGCAGAATGTTATTGAGGAGCGCACCGGTAGCGCAGATGCAGGTGGCCGCGGCGTGGTACATATCGCATCACCGCCCGCCCGCAATTTCGCGTAAAATTGGCAGCATGCGGCGGGCGGGCGGCGGCAGCGGCGCGGAGCGTCGCTCCCGAAATAGTGTTCGGGCGCGGTCGTACGCTCTCGGGAGCGGCGCCCCAGTCGCCGTGTGGCCGCGCGCGCGCACCCGCGTCGCCCCGCCAGCCGTCCCGACGCCGCACGAATACCCGCCGGGACACGGAGCTCGCTCGACGGTGCACGAGTCAACGGTGCGCGTATTTCGGTCGCGAGAGGGCCCCGGGCCGCGTCGGGCGCGCTGCCCGCGCGCTGGCCGCCGTGCTCTGGTGGTGGTGCGTGGCGCTGCTGCGGCTGGTCGCGTTCTGCGCGCCTCCCCCCGGCCCGTCCGGCGTCGGCGCGCCGCCGCCGCCCTCCGCCCGCGCCGCGGAAGATGCGCCGTCGGCGGCCGCCTGCGCGAGCGCGCCAAACAACACCACCGAGTCGTCGCCGCCGCCGCCCGAGCCGCCCGACCCGCCCGCGCACTCCGGTCAGTACACCTGCCGCGCCCCGCGCCCGCGCTCACCACTACCACGCTCACCTCGCTCACCACGCGCCGTCAGTGCAGATGCACTGCGCCTCCGTACCTCCCCCGATGTTTAGCTCATAGCTCGTTCATGTACTACCAATTTGTAATTACGACGGACCACGTGGCCTGACGCCTAATTAAATACATCACAACAAAAAACAAACACAACTCTACTATAACTGAGAACTGACTCTCGGTTGGGCTTATTTTGCAATCTGATCTAGATTCATTTCAATATGTACAGCGTTTCAGCCAATCTTTAATGGGAAAAATAGAGTACTTTATTAACCACCTACCTACTCATTCGTTCCCACCGGGCCATCGTACCTACAAATCGCATTCCACGAGGAATATACACAAGCACGCAGACATCAAACTGAAGTCACGAACTCGGTGTGGTGAACTGATAACTGTGATAACATTATTATCAGTACGTATTGTAGACAACAAACAATGCTTTGGATGCTAACATAAATATTTACCAAACGATATTTTAATTAGGTAAGTACATGCATGTGGCCAACGTGTTTTAAATAATGGATGATAGATTATCAAATTTTAATATTATTATATTACACAATATAATGATTTTTTACACTTTTAAATTAAATATCACTACACCGATTATGAAACATCAATAAAAACTAAATTAAAAAATTAAGGGCCTTTCGTGGCGTTACTTTATTTTCACGAATAATTCTGTAAGTGCTGCCTGCGCCCATCCCAGCAGCACAAAATCAATACAGACGTTTGTCGCCATCCTTTACAATTGGCGCGCTTGATTGTTACCGACTAATAAAACCAATAAGATTTTATTTGGAACGCCAGTGTTGATTAAACTATCAGAATAAGAAAGATATGAACCGGAGCGGAGGTACGTAAGAATGGTTTGTTTAAGGCGGTGAATGTAGAGAGAATGCGACAGAGGGCGCGGCGTCGGCGGCGGCGGCGCGGCGGGGCGCGCGGATATGGGTTATCAGGGCAAAGGTTCCGCCGCCGCTCGCTGGCATCCCTCGCCCTCGAGTCACCCTGCCTCCCCTCTGACGCCTCTCGCCAAATTTGCGACACGCAATGCGCAAACTGACGCCTCAGAACACAATATCTCGGAGCGACCACTTATTTATACGTGTATGTATTTATAAGTGAGCCATGTTATCAACAAAGACAAAACAATTGAATCGCGTTTCTCAGAATTATAACCATAAAATAGAGATATATCGAACAGACAGGTCAGAGAGGAAATTATGAGACGATAAGGAGTGAACACACATGCAAATAACGTTGATAGGCATATTGGAGCGTGATTCAATTTGCTAATTAGGCCGCTCACTAATAAGACCATGTCTAAGGTCTTGTAACAATGATAGTTTCATCAATTTACTTGACTCATGTTTAGGTATATACGACCGTAATTAAGGTAATTAAAATTCGTGAATCGACGAACAATATTAATTAAGAAATTAATTATTGGTTATTTGATAAATTGCTTCGGTTTCCAATTTAAGCTATTTCGTTTCTCAGGTAGACAGACTGAGTACGTATGTCGACTTAAATCTGTACACTATGGATAACCTAAAGGACACTCGCTGCTCTTGCTACTGTATATCCGATATTCTATTAAGATTAATAAGCAAACAATAACAGTAAAGCACAGGTTGATTTCATAATACTTTGACCTCGCTCTGAATAAATAGGAACATCAATAATAAAATTATTTCAGGTACTTTGAAATATCTAAAATTCAAGGCTATGAGACGACCACCATCTCAGTTGCCAAGTGATCATGGCTGATGAAAGGCCATCGATAAAAAACGCAGGAGAAAGTGTGAATCTAAATAGTTTAATATAAAAAATTGTCATGAATAGTAGTAAAGCTTAATAGTAATAAGTATTTAATAGTTTTCAATATTAAAATGTGTTTTCAAATAAAACGCGATAAAATTCGTATAAAGTGGTTAGCTTCAATTAATAAGCACGGTGACAAAAACGTACTATCTTTATAGTGATAATGTTACGTCCCAAATCGTAACGACTATGTGTGGAGCACACAAACTAAGTACTTTGAAGCCTTTGCTGGTATGCATATTATGCTTATTCATTTACATTACTAATATTTTAACGATTGCATTGAAATACATACAAGTTAGATATCAATAATGTTATAACGACTAAAAAAAAACACGCCATAGTAATTCAGAGCCACAGTGCACACCTATAAATGCTAATGATAATAATAGTAAGCAATGCCAATAATTAAGATTTAGAAAACATGGCATTTTAAAGTTATCAAATCTTCTTATATCTCATAATGTATATTATATATGTGCTATATCATTTTATACATTATTTAAATTAATTAATGAGTACAATCAATTAGGAATGAAATAAAACAGAATACATTGCAGTTTTGTAGCTTATAGGTAAAAGTCGTCGATATTAACCGCAATAAATAAACACTAACCGTCACAATGGATTTGAAAAACAACAAAGAGTAAAGTAATACATAGGGAAAAGAGAGCCTTCTTATGGTCAATTTCAGCCAACCCTATTTGAAATAGCGACATCTGGACTTTTGGCCCCGAAGTAATCCTTCTATACATAGCTGTAACTATTCTGTATTCTGTGCCTATAGCTATTTATATTATGTAGGTATTGCGTTGCAAGGATTGTAATCTAGGATTCGTATTTAAATTGTTTTGTATCAATCGTATTTTTGTAACATAAATATGCAAATAAAAATTGGGCGTTATTAAATTAGAACAAGTAGAATGTTACAAAAATAGACCCAAACAAAACAATTTAAAAACAATAAGTATAGGGTGCATATCGTAGTATAAGAATAAAACAACAACAAATAACATTTTATTATGTTTATTAAAATATAACTGTGCAGCGAACTCTAGGTTCACAGTAAAATGCGCATGGTCTCGGCATTTTTGTTGTAGGAAAACCCGCACAATACTAAACACCAAACACCAAAAACGTCTCTATCACACACTGATAACAACAGTTTTCGATGGGAAGATTAATTGACACAAAGTGGAGGAACACAGGGCTCGACTCAACGCACTTACATAAGACCTTCACAGCAGAAAAATATATAATATAGGATGAAAACTACAAACGTGCGCACGGGCAAGATGCAGTCGCCATATTGTGATTGACTTACAAATCCAATGTTTGAATCGTAGTCTGTAACCGACATATTTACTAATTTGTATTTTATTACATTTTTATGATAAAAACAATTAAAATGAGAATAAAATATGATCCTAGATAAATTAAATATATAAAAGTATAGATAAGTAACAACTGAAACTAAATAATAAATTAAAATTTGTTTAAGCGCCATCTTCTGCGATTGATTTACAGCACAAGTACGGGGCCAAAAACACAGATGTTGATCCTATCTTTGGATAGAGTAAAGGTATTGGGCAGTGTCCCCCCCCCCCCCCCTCCTGCAAAACAAGCAATGATATTGACATTTACGTTATCCGGCGTCATACAAGTTAGAGATGGTTTTGCCATAATAAACACAAAACCTCGATACATCGATAATAGACATTACTTTAAGTTAATCAAAGCAATCTTCCAAAGATAAAAATTATAATAATTATTAGTTTTGTATTACTTTTGTATAAAAAATTTAATTAACGATTAAAATAATAATTATATAATATAGCAATGGTAAATTACTATTTCGATTAATTACCTGTCAACATATTTTGTGTAAAGGCAACATTTTTACGTTAATGCACTTACTTGCAACTTCCATTAAATAGTTAAATCGTTTTCTTGTTTAATATTTTTTGAAAATATTACCGACTTGTACAGAATAATAAATACAAGGAAGAACTAGGATAAATATTAATATATTTTTTTAGTATAGCCAATTTCTTGTGAACCTCTGGGCCTAAAACTGGCATGCCCCTTTGGTAATATGAATTTGAAAATGACATAATCGCTGACGAGTTGTTTTAACCTCTGTAATATTGTCGTAATGATTTAGTCAAGTGTCTTAAACAACTCTGGCCGCTACTCATTTTGTATATGCGATTGTAGTAGGTATATAAACTGCACTCAACATTATGTTTCTATTAAAAACCGTAACTATTACTGCACAATATCTATGTATGTCTGTTGTCGTGTGTGTATTGTTTCATAACAAGAGACCTATTAAAAAAAACTTACAATCCGACAATTTTGTCAATAAGTGACTTAATTGTCAAATTGTCCTACATGTGTTGTGCAATATAATCTACAAATATGTAAAAAAATTACCGACAAATAATTGTAAATTGTCGCGCCTGTTAACTCCGTTCAATAAAACTTACTAATTCTAAACATTTACAAGTATGTCATGGTATTTTACATTTCTACATATTATTGTAATTCTACATATAATTGTATGATACAAAACAGTAGGTAATGAGGGTAAAACAAAATTAGCACGTTTTCATCATTATCACTACTCTCACTACTTGATGTAAGAACCATTTTGGTAAAAAAACATCAAAAACAAAACAACACTTTCATAATTAATAAGGTATTATGAAGAGGTATTATAGTATTGTCTTACGTTTACGCCTCTCCCCGTGACCATGGCTGCTGTATAGCATCCGAAACGTCGTGGAAAAGTATAAACTGAAATATAAATATGTACATAATTTTAATTAATTCAAATAGCTTAAATTGTAGTGGAGTTCAATAATAGTAGTTCAAAATTATGAAATAAAAGTGTTCTAAAATAAACAACGGGACAAAATCCGTATAAAGTAGTTTTAATTTCAAAGACGTATTATGTTTTACCAAGGGTAAGGTCACCTGTCAGAAATTTATGACAATTCTACAAATATGTAAACTTATAAATACAATAATTATGCGTTCAATATAGCAGTTTTCCCGACATAATTGTAAATTGTCACTTGTCACACGAAAATGTTTATTGAACAGAAATATGTAAAATTGTAAGTACAATTCCAAAATATGTAAATTTTACATCATTACAAATTTGTAACTTGTAATTTTTATTGAAGAGAAACTTATAAAATTGTCGGCTGTCACCAGTTACCTATAATTGTAAATTGTAAGTTTTATTGAATAGGGCTCAGATATTCCTGACTTACAATTGTGAATATATTACATAATTTTAAAGGCAAAATTATTTACATTTATATAATTATTTATGCCTAGACAATCAGATTAAACAAGAATCTCGCAACTGTTTAAGTGGGCACTTAACACTACATGAAGATGCACCGTGTTTAAGTCGAACTCCACAAACAAAAAGTAAACAGCTACCTATAGAATGATCGGTAACTGTTCCAAATCGGGGTGAACTATTTGCAATGTTTTCTAGCGAAGACCGATTGCTACGTTAAAAAAATCTTTTTAGTCTAATGTTACTATGCGTCTAGTGTCTATATGTCATAATTATATTATTCGCGTATGGGTAATACGTAATCAATTAATCAATCAATGTCCATATTTCGAATAGTCCGATTAGCCTGAAGATTCGAATTATTCGATATTTTAAACCTTATAAACACATCGCTAAGGCTTCTTTTCATTTTTTACATATACAAATGTGTATAATATGTTTAAGTCCGTATTAAATAGTTACTATTGTTCGCTTTAACACTAGAGAAAACCTGCATATCTGTGAGTTCTACGTAATATTCTTGAAAATGCATAAAGTCGACCAGGCCGCATAAGCCACCGTTGTGGACCATGACCTAAACCTTTTCATACTGAGACAAGGCCTTTAGTGGAATAGTTTTACGGCAAATATTATTTATATCTATTGCAACTACTAAAAAACTCAAATAAGAAGAAATCTACACTAATATTATAAACAAACATACAAAATACAAATTTTTCCTCTATATACGAATAAACTCAAAAACTACAGGTCCGATTTTAAAAATTTTAACCATTAGAATGATACATTATCCCTGAGTAACATAGGCTATATTTATTGCAAGAAAAATTAGTAATCCTTACTAAAACTTCAATAATGTAACCCAATGTGTAAAAAAATTTGCTATAAAATGTTTTTCATCGCGTGCGCTGCGGAAACTAATGGTGATAAAACATAAAAATGTTCTACAATATTAAAGTACATATCAATATCTTCAAAAAACTTCGCGATATATTATGCATACCGTTTAATAATTAGGACCAACTGTTTTAATGCACTGCATTATTACAAAGATTTGTTTAATCAGTATTGTGTGGATATGATGGCGAAGATGATTTCAGAAAGGTTAAATTTTATTTGCCGGAACCAACAATAGCTTAGAGTGGATAACTACATTCATTTAAGGGATGCTTTGAACCAAGATACAAGCGTAAATGCCGTCAACATCGGACAGCATGTCATCTTGCCTTCATCATTTACTGTGTCGCCGAGGTATCTCCACGAAAAGACGCAAGATGCTATGACATATGTACGCAATTATGGAAGGCCAGACCTTTTTGCAACTTTCACCCGTAATCCCGGATGGGAAGAAATAAAGCAGGAAAGGAATACTTCCTATGTCCTGCATAAAGATACATACATTTACTCTACGTTTATCCGAAAATGTTTAAAAAATAAATGTTCACCCGTGCGAAGCTGGGACGGGCCGCTAGTGTAAAATAAGACACTTGTACATCAGAATATATTTCACTCAACGAATAAAATAAATACATTGATTACTAGTTTTGCTATAACGAGAGACATAGCAAATATCTACTCTTGCGATGCTAAATATAAAATTATATTATCGGTTTATCTCTCAACGGAACATCGCAACATTCAATTAATTCCATATATATATACGCATGAATTGCAGTGACTTCATTGCAATTAAAGGGTAATAAATAATAATTGATAATACAATTTACTGAATGTTTAGAAATCGCAACAAAATATGTAATGAGTATAAATGTTCGTAAATTACATTTATTTTAATGACGAATGTGATTATAATGTACGAGAGCTCTCGTATATATACAATCATACCTACATCATAATTAGCTAAAAAGATATTTTGCAAAACCTGCATTGCAATAAAGCTTTGAAAGATAGCTGGACGCCTGCTTAAGTTCTGGGTAATCCCAGGTTTTCTCTAACTAATATTATATCTACATTGAATACTTATAGTCGAAGGCTTAGCGAGTAGTCGAGCTAGCTCGCGTCATCTGATTAAATGTCTGCAACGTCACAGTTCCGGCTTGATGCAGACGCACCAGCTGATTCGCATTTATTACTTTCCAAATGTCAAAGCCTTGACATTTCGTGTGTTTTGAGATTAAAACTGTACTCACTTTCTTTAAAAACTAACGAAATTAATAATAATGACGTACCCAAACAAAATTGTGGAAATTACTTGTCTATATTCCTTTTGTAATTTAATTTGCTTCCTTGGATTTAAAGTTAGGCAAGACCAAAGTATTAATGGGTACTACTTAAATTGCAAAATAAAAAGAGCTTCGTTCTACTTTGCGCTCACATTTTTATCACAGGTGAATGTAACGAGCCTCTAATAGGACCGCACCTTTAATTTACACGTGTTAATTGTATCAATTATCTCAACTCGAAGCTTAATAGCGTTAATGTTTATAAGAGCCTACCTGATGTTTTCGGTCGAATTTCACCGACAATGGTAACGGGTGGGCTGCCAGTATAATATAGTACAATACCTCTGTAAGTAATAATTTGTGCACATTAAAACAAAAATCCAGTCGAGCGGGAGTAAAAAGGTGCAGCTGCCGATATGTCAAATGGCCAACGGTGTTTTAGAGTCAGTGTCTATTAAATAGCCGCCGTCTTCGTATCTTTTAACTGCAGTTCCTTGGACCATAGTCGTACGACGCGCGACGCTGCGACGATAGACCGTGGTAGATCATTTTCTAATTAGTCTTAAACTTTTCTACTATATATTTATTTTTCTTTTTTAAAAGGCAACTTCAGAGAAATTTACAAACACTCAGACAATAGACACGAAGAACACGCATTTGTAACCAACAGTATTAATATGAGCTGATTTTTGCAATGTTATGAGTACATCACAACTAACCCACGTTAAACTGTGACAATGATCATTATTTTGTATTCCTTCATATGATTACTTAAACTATAACTAAGTGAAAGGTTACATTAGTTTCTTGATAAAATAATTGATGTCACCAATAAATCGAATACATTTTACGTCATGTTCTGTAATTAAGTATCTAATAAATATTATGAGAGCTGACTAGAGACTTAAGCGGTCTTCACAGATTTGTTCGTTAAAAATGTATAAAGCTTAATTTAAGGTACCGTCCCCTCTTCCGAAGGACGTCAGTTTGTAAAGCTTTTACTCTCCCTGTTAGAAGTGTAATTGTGAAAGAAGGTATACAATTCACATATTTTAAAGAATACAGTGGCACTTTAATATTACTACGTACTTTCTTAACTTTACATTAGACATTATGTAATTACTTTAAACGAAACTGACAATAGCTTTCGCATACATATCCATGAGGATGTTTTGATTTCCGTCTTATGATTTTTAAGAGAAATACCTGAGCGATATTATTATAATCAAACAGATAAGGAACGCCAAAATTGGAGTCTACAAGACAGTTGTCTCGTTCACTCCAATTTCGATGCTCTCATATATAAAAATAAGCAAATTTATGAAAACATTCCTATAAATGTCAACAACATTTAAAAATGCTTAATTCACCGAAATATATGAGACTAATTTGTCTTTTAGACTTGTGTATAAAATTGTTATCCGATTCCTTAAGAAGCAAAGCAAAAACGTATATCAATGTCTACTATCGTAACTGTATTTTACTTAATTCATTAACCCAATTATTATTTTAACCGTTATGTGTTCTGAAATATATGACTAAAGAGCCCCTAGATTTACGCTGTGATGGTCATTCTGTGCTATAATACATAAGAATTGACGAGGTACGACAGAATACATAATAAGTTATTTTATATTCTGTCCCATCAAATGCAGAACTAGGTACTTAGGTCTGCATTCTGTCCCGCCTATCTAAATAGTTCGGTATCCTGTCCTACCGCGGCAATACAGTACCTACTACTTACTTCTATACTCTATCTTGCTTCGCCAGTCCCGCAGCATTTAAACCTTTGAGCTGTTTCTATGCTTTGGACGTGTAAAAAGTATGAACGCTAAAATATTGAGTACGAAATATGTGAAAACAAGTGTACAAGACAGTAGAAAGGAAAGGGCGATTGCTTTTTTTGTTCATTTATATTCTGGAGTACGGCTAGGTTACATAGTATAAAAGGTTGAGCAATGTCAAAATTCCACTATAATTAATTATTAATCAATAACTATACCACAGTCTTGTTATGGCTTATTAATTAAGTCGGCTAATAATTGCTAAACTAAATAACAAGGAGGGTTACCGGGCACGACGGCAAAGGAAAATACTGAATAATCGTACTTTCTGTCACCTATTAAAACATTGAGACTCGTTAACACGACTCTATGCTAATAAGCTACATATAACTAGACTTCACATATAATTGTAGTTAGTAGGTGTAGTTGGCTATATATATATATATATGTATATATGCCAGTAACAGTACACATTGTGGCACGTCCCATAAGATAGATTCGTTCATTTGTAAAGACTAACTTACTGTACACTTCAACGCAATGTGTAAGTACAAAGTTCCAAACGATCCCAATTTTAGCAGCTATATACTCACGGACTCCTTTGAAGTTTGTTCTTCGAGTGTGTCTTCTGTGACGTTATGCGCAAGTTCTTGATTGATGTGACTACTATCTACCTACTCACGGCAAACCGTGTATGTGCCACAGACGTATAGTGGTGTGTGCATCGTGAGTAGCTCATTTTCCACGGAATAGTTTTAATAGATCTTTACTTCCACACTATAAATACTATAATTATGTATATTGAGTTTAAATAGTAAAATCTCTTTGTCAATTTTAAGAAAATAAAAGTCATTTTCGTTTTGGAATGAATTACAGTTATTATATGACCAACTATATATTTATTATTATGATCAGATGACATGTGACAGAGAAGTATGGAAGCGAAGGACATACTATGCCGACTCCAAATAAATTGGGACCAGGGCAAGAGGATGATGATATGACCAACTATATTCTACGTGGGATGGAAAGAATACAGAAAACCATAAACAAATATAATATTGTTCTCTTCAATATACTTATTTAAAACTTATACATATAAGGTTTACTTAACAAACACAACGCTAACATTATGCTAGTTTGGGAATCAGGGCATACAGTTTAATTGTATAGGTATACCTTTTTGTTACATACAATAAAGAATTTATTATTATTATTAATCTGCGAGAAATGTTTAAGACATCGATAACCCAGATTACACAAGGATACATCTCGTTTGACGTACATATAATATGTCTACTATAAACAAAACTATACGACCTTTATCACGATAAAATACAATGTTGAACCATCGTGCTGACCACACAAAACGAAAACTAACGTGTTGGGATATTAAATATATATATATTTATATATATGTATTTATATACATATATATATATATGTGTGTGTGTGTGTGTGTGTGTATTGTTACATTTTTTTAAACTAAAAGCATTATACCAGCAACTACTAGGTACCAACATAGAACGTTTTAACATTTTTATGATCTATTGTTTAATAGCGAACTGCTGGGAAACTATTTTGAATAGCGAATTATTAGGTAATCTGTGATTGATTGATCCAAGATTACTTTTATTACTACATATTATAAAACGAAGTCCTCCGCCGCGTTGGTCTGTCTGTTCGCGATAAACTCAAAAATTACTGAACCGATTTTAAATAATACGCAACATTACTTTTATAAGTCAGAGCTGCGTGTCGTGGTATCGAACACGAGACCTGCGCGTGGTAGTCCAATAGCTGCTAATTAAGAATATAAATAGTCCAGTTATTCACAGTCATTAATAACTACAGTAAAACGATACAAAATTTTAAGCGAAATCTTGTGTTCAGCTACTTATGACACTGGCGTGCGTACAATACATAGTAGCCATGAATTATGATACCTACATACTTCGATCAAATATACCATTTGATCGATGCCTACATATCAATTACATGCATTTGCCATGGCTTAAATGATTACCAAGATCATATCAATCTAAGCAAAACTGCACCACAGATTGACTTACGACATAAAAATGTTAAAGATCCACTTTTCCAAATTGGTTCCAAATCTGAATAAATCTTGTGTCTGTTATTCTCCACGATGCAACAACTAGTGCAAAAGCTGTTTTTTGAAGAATAATGATTTAACCTGATTGGAAAATTTTAAACCTTCACTATCAATAATATACATGTACCACACAGGAATATAATATTTTATAAACTAAAATTAATATGTTTCAATACCTATAGAAATAAAGGAGTAATGAAATGATTGTACCTACTACTCACACAAACTAATATTTAATAAACGAAAATTGTTAAGCGTTGTTCTGCCGCTTTTGTTTGCACAAATGTTAATCATTCACGTAAAACTAGGTTTTATCGTAAACCTAGTTTTGTAACACTGATTACAAATTTTGCTTGGGTTGCTATTTATATTGACAATTCATATTTATTTAAAATATTCGTATCACTTAATATAATAATACAGATTCTTGTTAACCCCTTCAACTAAGCCATGCGTCCATATTATGTGTTAGGGTCAGACATAATCATTTGTTCACACAGGAATGTAAAGATACAAACATAGCTATTGTGGCCTCGCTAATACGTATGAATGATTTTCCATACTCTCGACTCTGTGAATGAAGTAATGTTTATCTTATTTTCACCTATGGAAGCAACTATGTCTTTCAGTTTTTAAAGAATAAGTAAATACGTATTGCATTCGCTTTTAATCATACAATCAAAAGGCACCATAATATATGTTTTAGATAACTTCATTTGTCACTAAAATTACTACATTATATTTCTCTAATTGTAAAGAAATTAATCAATTTGCCTATCCGCTTTCTTTATTATTCGTTTTCATAAGTTTTACCAGTAGGTACCTAGTTACCTATTTCTAATAGATATTTCAATCAATAATAATAATAAGCAATACCTAAAACTAAGCATAAAAAATGAACAATTTTAGTATCAAACTATAAAGAATCTTACATCATGATAACTATCTCAGTATAACTTAATGTCATTAAGAAAGTACCTATTCAACGCATTGTTTACGACGTGATTGACCCCAAAGATGCAATAATATTACAGGATCGCGCATATAGGGTTATAAGCGCGATCCTGTAATATTATTTGGCATGTCCTTTTTATGTACCTATCATATAACCCCTGAGGGGTAATCCATCAATGAGGGAGATTTAGTTTGGATTTTGTTCTAATGAATAGTTTCAGCATGCTATAAAAGACTTTATAACCAATTCAGAAGAAGAAATCCTAATCGCATTTATATTTGAAGCAATCTGTCATCCAAACACTTTTTTTGTATTCTATTATGCTGTTTAAGGTAACCAAACGGACATTTGACAATCCTTTAGCATAACCAAGCCAGTTTTGTTGCTAAATATTAGGATAAGGAAGGTTTTAATTTACATAGAGACGAAAATACTCTATGTTTTGGTTACTATGTTACTAAACAGAAATTTAAAAACAGAGATTAGCAATCTATGAGCTAAACAAACTCATTCATAATATCTAGATATTGCGTATCTTCAACCCACAAATCTGGATATTATTCAGAATAACGATTTAATTTGTTTACTTTTAGGAGAGGGAACTATCTGATAATCTCTATATAAATTTTGTTAAGTGGTCCAATAAAATAACTATGATTGTTCATATTTTTATACATTTAGTAGCAAACAACCAGTTTAAAAGTGCAGTCGCAACGACTAACGTTTGTTTGTCCTGACTATTGTTGTACCGCATACAGTCAGATATAGATGCGCTATTATTATGTAACTACCTAGTAAAAAACTTGACAATCACAGTGCCGACGTTTCCTTGAAAATAATTACGGAAGTATAGGTACGTATTGATCCACAATTCAAAACTAAATTTCGAAGAATTTCAAGACATTAAATCTTTTGGATGATAACAGCTCAGGCAAGGACCTCTTCTGAGAATCAAGGATTTAGTGGCAGCCCAGCGCGTATAATGGGATGGGCGAGAGGGTGTGGGGCGGGGAGAGATTTGTTATGGCGGCGGCAGGAAGCGCCCGGTGGCACGACTGGCACGTGTAAGAGCGGCCTTGAGACGGTAGGTCGTCGAACGCGACGCGCCGCCGCCGGCAGACACAGCCGCCTGTCGCCCTCTGGCCAACCGCGACACCATAGCCTTTGTCGCATCGGCATCGGCTCTCGCCACCTTACTACTATTTACACCACTCGATTCCGCATATATTCACCACCTTCGTTTTTGTCTATCGATTACCAGAGCCGCCGATCGATCGTAATTATGTATGTATTATGCTTGTTATGTCGCGGCGCGCGGCTTCTGATTCGCGTAAAGGTCAGCCATATGCACTATTACATCGTTCATTCGGTGAATTATGCATTCGAATATCGTTTGAATCCGATCAACCGAGACAGGTTTCTCGAAGTAGCTTAGACAAATCTTAATTCGTGTTCGACACGAGTAAAAAATGTAACCCCGGTCCGACGCTACGTCACCGCGACAAAACACCATGTTTATTAAATACGACGAGTGTCGGTGCGGGATTTCCTAGCGTGCACATGTTTTAATGTTTCACATTTGAAGTAACCATGTACTTATAGTTTATGGGGGCATATAATTGCAAGCGATATCGCTAAGTGCTAGTACACCGAGGTTACGCGCCGCGAGTGGTGCAGGACCAGCGCCGACTTCTTGTTATCACGCTGATAAAGGAGTGTGGGACCAGGGAGGGCGCGCTCGCGGGGCCGGCGGGGTGGGAGGAAGTGGGTCGCGGGGCCGTCGCCCGAGCCCGGCCTCAGCTGACGACCTACGACCGCCGCTACCCCTCTGCTCAACGATCGCATTCACACTCAACAGAAGCTAATACATACAACAAGGAACACCGGTATCTTTTAACAGTTACATATTTACGAAGTTACGGGACCTTGGCTATTGAGCCAACTATTTACTTTTCAATTAATACTATAAAGTACTTGATACGTTAGCAACGTTCAAATTGGTTGAGGCACAGAATTAAATAAACAATTGAATTAAACTATCACGTCCGTACTTACGTTACGATTATTGTTCCTGAGGAGGTATTGTCTATCCAAAACAACATTCTGGTGCCAAGTGTTTATTGGAGTTCCAAATCTGAATTTAGTTTAAGGAAACTAACAATATTCCTGAAAAGAAAGCTTGATGCTCTTTCTAGTCAGTTATTACGTCACATAGCCGTAATTTTACTTTAATAGTTTCCTATTCATACGTAGTTCTATATGCATTATTTATATATAATATTTACATGAATTACAAAACCCATACCATTAGATGTGGCACCTAAAAATAGGGCACATAAAAATAAATGAACATTATACATGGCTGGTTTAGACATCGTAAAATTGTTCAGCACCTTTGGTTCTTATCACTTTGCCATTTTAAATGGCAATGCTGATTATTAGGCCCAAAAGTACCGCCTTACTCCGCGTCGATCAGACGTTTTAGATGTGATCTCGATACGCTTGGACCACGTGAACCTAAAGTAGAGACTTTAGGTTCCCAAACGGCAAAAAACAAATAAAGCGTGGGGTGGGGGTTATCAAAATATCTTAGAAAGGACCCCACGCTTCTTACATTAAAATTATTAAATTATCTTCTACTTTTTAGTTTAGTTTTTTAATAAAGCGTGTTTTTTAGTTTTTAAACCATTATTTATTTTTATTTTTTTAAACTATTACATATTAACTTTTTTTTTTGTATATTAATTGTATTGTCATCGGTCCTCGATAAGCGTGCAAAGTTTCAAATCAATCCGTCGGTTTGAAAGGCGTGACAATCACGTTCAAAGATTCCGTTACATACATAGATTCATAGATACATAGACACATAGATACATATGTACATACCAAGCTAATAAAAACGTATTAAAATAGAAGTAGGTTGTTAATCTTTTAAAAAGAAGTTGCTAATCAAATTAAGTAACAACTTTAACCTACTTACAATTAGCTTATTTTCATATATGTATATAGGTCAAAAAACATTAAGTTAAGTTTAAAAACTAGGTAATGGCACATTTACCTGTGTAAGACGTTCCAATTAGTGTAACCTACATATAAATTATTTCAATTTGTAACCTATAGATTTGTATTGGACCTATTTACTTATTTAGATTTTTTATTACCTGTAATACAAACATTCGAAATAGGTCAAACAACAATTACTTTAAGAACCTTTAACAAATCCTAGAACTTAGAAGCCGCGATAAATCAACAAATTTTACGTCCCTATAAACATATTCAACACTGGTACCTATCCTTAGTAATTTATAGCTGTATTAAAATATACTACATCGACGATCGAATATCAAGTGTTGTAGTGGCAACGTTTGTGGACAGTCTGACGTGCACGAGTGGCTTGCAGTGCCTCGCCGCACAGGCCCGAAATAACCCGCGAAACACGACGAAAACAATCGCAACCGCGCTTGCGGTCTCACGCGCGCGCAAAAATTACGGCGAAATATGCACGCCAGTGTCCACTTCACCGAGCCTCGCTGTGCGCACCCGAACTACCCCATGCGCACACGACGCGCAAACCACGCAACCGATACTGTACTACTGTACAGTACCGCCACTCGTGGCGTCATATCATTTCCAGTTACATACTACAGTTCGTAATGTAGATTAAACCAACAAGTTCTTTATAGAAAATGGTCCATCCAAAACTGTGCGACTTTCTATTAAAGAAGTAAGTCACGCAGGCATCGTCACAGAATGTGGGCGTGCATACATACACCGGCCGTGTCGCATTCTTGCTGCATCCCTGCTTCAGCTAGCCGCTACAACAGCGTCGCGGCGCTACGCCGCCGTCGGCGCGTCGCCGCCCATACACACGACCGCACCTCTCGTCGGCACACGAAATCGATATTGCATACTCGACCTCAAACTGATTTTATGAAAGCTCACCCACGTACCTGGACCAAACAGATCGCGAATTCGAACAAAACCAATATATTCAGGGCTGTTCTCACACAGGCATACTGAAATGGAATGGGGAGCTACTTTTTGTAGAACTAAAGTATTACATATTTTTAAGTCTTATTTGTGTCCAAGTATAAATTTATTACCAAAGCGAATAGGTACGTAGTAAGTACTTACTCCCCACAACAATGTTGTCGTATTCTAAGGATATCTTATTGGAGGGCCGCGGGATCGATAGAAATAACCGGCTATTTATCGCCAACACTGAGTCGCGACTCACGACTTACACCCGTCTATACACTTACTTGGCCGTTAATTTACAATCTTCCAGGTGGACGCTACTAACATTGCTCTCGCGCTTTACAACTATTCCTTTTTATTGTGAAGTTTATTTTATTATGATACTAAATACAAATTATACTTGTTTATATTTAAACTAACATAAATACCTATATCCTTTAATTCAAGTAATACCAAGACGAACTAAATTGCCCAAGCGAAAAATAAAAACATTTTCTCTTGCACACATGAATCGCCAACGAGTATTAACAAAAAGTAATGCGAACATATAAAAACGCGTTGCCAACGTAATAAACGTAACGCCACACGCCATTCATCCTAAATGCATTTACGTCTCTGAATAAGATCGTCGAGGTGGCGTTGCATTCATATAGACAATAGCAATTGTTTGCGCGAGCGTATTTTGCGCGAGCTGACGGCGATGACGCGCCGCGCTGGTTACGTTATTTATTTATAGCTAGCGGCCGACGGCAAGCGGCAGGCGGCAGCCGACAGTCGGCACCACTCGACGTTGACAAACAACTCGTATTAGCACCAGCGCCACCGCCGCCGCGCCGCACGCCTAACCGCAGAGGAACACGACTATTACTACACGCTGACATCCTCTCTTATAATGACCTTCAAGATACACTCATTCGCAGCGTCCCGAATGACAATGACAATCGCGCGTGTATCTTCTACGTACGTGCCTTTAGCAAGCATGTCCCACTTCTTAATCACGAGTGATTATACGCCGTGACGTCTACGCTCTTTGTTAATATTACATTTTATCGGAATTACTTACAGCATAATTTTCAATTCTAATGTTTTCCATAGCTTGGAATACACATTTGTTACACCTACTTAAAATACACTCGCTAAACTTAGTTCACTCTGTCTACTTTACTATTTAATGTTGAAAATATTCGGTACATAAAGTTTATTTACTCAAGCACGAATAGGTATAGTATGTTTGCCAGAGAAAGAGTGAGATAAACAAACTGAAATCCGCGGACGCGTCATTGAACCATTTCGGGGACAGAGACCGATATAACAACAAGTGTACCTACAGACAAATAAAATTTCCTTAAGCTGCTACGATGCTCTAGAATTTAGGCGATATTGCTGTACTACGTCGAGTTTGATTTTAAGTTTTATCTATCAAAATGTCTGATGGTTAAACCGATAAAGAAATTTTACTCGCTCCCAACTTGTTTAATTTACCTACTTCTTACTAGCCTCATTCTTCTGAAGTACGGTGAGGTTGAGTTCGAGTTTTGATAGATCAGATATTGCTGTTGATCAGGTTTTCCTTAAAACATTGACATGTAACCTCCATAACCCTGACGCGATAAGATAACGACGTTTAAAGTTAGAACGGAGCACTCGATTTAGGTTTTTGTTAGTATTTAATTAGGCGTGGCATGCTTCGCACGGCGTGCGGTGCTGGACCTCTCCACTCCGCTCCGCTCATTCGCATCAGTCGAAGATGCCTACGCGCTCACCTTCCTAATTACGCTACGTCTAGACGTCCCGCCAACCTCCGCCCACACCCCTACCACCCTCTTATCAAATACGGCTACAATTTTGCACATATTTGTAGTTATTCGTGCCACTGCTTATAGTCTGCGTTCTAACCTACAAGCTAACTTAAGTCTACGTAGTATGTAACTATCTCAACTATTCAAAACAAACCTCGAACAATGATGTTTTTAACATAATGTTACTGATATAAATACCTACATACGTTATATTAAAACTATTAACTTGTGTCTGCACAATTCATGTTGATGAGAAAATACTTAATTATATGTATAGATAAGGAATATTAGATATTATTTAGAGCTTGTTTGCCACGATAGCTAGATATAATTGCTAATCATATTCTGAGCTGAGTCATCGTGTTGTAACTTTTTACTTTTAAATATACTTAAATCATATTGGCATTTGGCAAATACATTATTATCTTGATATCGATCTACGAGGTCTCTACGAACCGTCTTACAGCGTCTTAGAAGTGTAACAAAGAAAAATCTCGGACATTTACGGAGCTCTGAGTCTTCGAGTAAGATGAGAGGCTAAAATTACTAAACTACAATTTCAGATTGTAGGCGTTTCATTGAAATGGTAAACTCAGCCAAATTAGGTTAGTCTGTAAACGGCCCTATGTTATAAGGAAACATACGAAAATAACTACAGCGTGACTAAATGTTACATATAGTACTTATACTTAAATTACTGTTTAATTTTATTGTTTTAACGTAGTGATTTTATAAAATATGTGTTTATTTTTGTCTGTAGCTATGCAAATGTCAGACGTGTACAAGATCACTAACAAGGATGAACTCATTTACGTATACAATGACATAACACTGTAGAGTACAAGGAAAAACAAATGTGTTGAGATTCACGAGAGAACAGAAAAAAGTTAACTTATACATGATAAATAAATTTACAAAAAAAAAAAAATTTTATCGACATAAAGATAATTGTATGGATGGATAATGGTAGACAATTTTGTACAACCGGTGTGCATGAAGTTCTTGTCTAAAAGAATGGCAGTCGGCAATACCTAGATGCTTTCTTTTCCTGTTAAAATCATTTACATTCAAAGGATAGATAGATTCCTTATCGTAAACAATTTTTTTACTATTGATTATCATGTAACACATAACAGAATTCATCATTGAGATAGTAATGACGAAAAATTATGAATTATGTACATGAATTTGTCTTACGTTTAAGCGAATGTGGTTCATTGAAATTATATAGTCTATAATTCAGAAAATAAGATCTTTTTTGAACACATCTTTGTCCAAGTAATTCCCAAAAAGATTATGATTTATGTTTTGGGTTAAAATAGTTACAATGTATAATAAAATAATAGTTACGTAAACACTAACTAAAAATTAGCTGGCAGTTATCTTAATTATGTAAACTGCCCAAACCCTGTAACGAAAATATACTAGTAGTAACGAACGAATTAATATTATTGCTAAGTTCAATTTCCTTACTGTTCATAAAAAAAAACTAACGAAGTTTCGAGCTTTTTCTCAACACCGTATTAATTCGCTGAAAGAATGAGTCACTAGCCTGCTTTTTATATTTGATTTTGAGGATACACACACCCGACTTCATTAATGTTTTCTATGACTAACTCGCCTTGGATTCAAATAATTTTATATGTAAAAAACCGTACTGACTAATCTCAGTCAAACTTTTAGGCTTATGTTAACTACATAGATACATCTTATATATTAAGTAAGTATATAATAATATTAAGTAATATTTACATATTAATAACTTAAAAAGTATAAAAGTTACAAATGTATATCGAACAAAGAGTGTGAATAGAATAAAGAACCTTAATAATAATTGTAATTAGTATTGTGTGAGTGTTACCAGACCTAATTCAGTTTTATGATTCACTATTATAGACTTATTTATTAAGGAGCAAATAAGTTTTAATAAATTAAATTGGTTTCATTTTAATGTAGTTTTGTAAAACATAAAACATACTTATATAGTTTAAAATAATTATGTAAGAACACAGAAATGTATATGTTAAAATTTATTTTGACGATGCAATTGGTCTTGAAGTTCGTTACAGTTATTATCTGACAATGGTAACAGAATAAGCTCTGATAAATATTCATAACTTTAATTAATTATAATAAAACAGATCCGTTGTGTCTACATCTTGTTAAATAAAAATTAATCATGATTTTATTTACTTAAAAATGCAAACAGTTTAATGATTAGTAAAATTATATTATAATACGAAATACACGTACCTACTTATATTTATAACACATAGTATACGTGTATGCTTTTTGAGTTCCCAGCTCTCAAATTAGCATTAATGTACATATCATGTTGTAGAATAATTCTTGCTTTTTATACATTATCCATTTATATTACATGGATACTCAAAAGTTACGTTAAACCGTATATATACTATTAGTTATATTTTATTTCTTGGTACGATGCTGGCAATACTTTAGCTCAAAAGGAGAAAAAGTATTGCCACTACACTTTTGCTCTTATGACCGCCTTCACATTCCTCAAAACTGAATTGTAATAATTTTAAATATCGGTATATTTAAAATTATTGCAATTCAGTTTTGAGGAATGTTAGATTAACTAATAATTTGTAATTGAAATAACGTGACAATTATTAATACTCCGTCCCCACTAATACCATAAACGAAAGTTAATTTGGTTGAGACGTAATTCTGAAACGTGTTTAATCAAATTCGGCTTTTAAAAATAATTTGAAAACAGAATATACTTCGGATAACATTTTGCCGCGTGCGAGAACTGTTATCTCATAGTTTAGTTTTGTTTACATATATATTATATGAATGTGTCCGTGGCCAGTACGTTCGGCGCGGCATTTCAAGCATAGCGGCAGCGCGGTGGCCGGTGACAAGGCTGAAGGCAGGTAAGCCAGCTCTCGGCGACCGAGTTCGCGCCACGTGGCCAGGTACCGCCAGCTGGAGAAGCTATTTCGGTGATCGGCGGCAGGCCCCGGCAGACCGACACCAGACGTCGCCGCCGCCCCCGCGCTCCTCTCGACCTCTATAAATAACCGCACTGTGCATTCTTGGGCGAACGATGTCGAATTTTTGTCGAGTACGCGCGACCACATGCCGTTTGTTTTGGCCTCTGCCGCCGACGGTAACCCGCGACCGCGCTAACTTTTACTCTACGAGATCCGGCTCGCGCTGCTGCCCGCTAGACGCGGTGACGTGACACAAACACACACTCGCACACACACACACACACATACACATGTAATACATCAAATTAAAGCTCAATCAATATTACATGATGCATACTCATCTATCGTCTGCATCTTTATTATGAGGAAATTACAAGCTACGATTTTAGAATAATTTATAATATTTCGTATGCACGGTAACGTTGTTTTTCTTACTATTATTATTATTTACATAATAATCAGAATACATTATGAATACTGAACATATAATATATTATTTTATAAATAAAATCTGTTTTATAATGTTATTCTCATTCAACGTAATCTAATAATAAAACGCACGACTATAGCATTCCTACAGTACAGAATAATATTAAACCACGGTATAATATGGCACTAAAGATTAAATTATGAAAACGTGCGCCCACTTTTACTTCGGCCGGCCGTCGAGAGATATTTCGATTAAGGTTTGCTAAATTTAGCCCAACCACGCAAACAAACTCTCTAACAAAAATAGAACGGCATATAATGCACAATTGCATTAAGTGTAAGAGGAATTCGTAGTTTATATTTTGACGCACATTTTATATAAGTATAAATAACAACATTACCTACTACATTTGACATAAGTATGACTAACTTCCGATAGTTTCATTGTGCCTAAACATACGCACGTATTATGTAGATACATTATTATGTTGAATGTTCTACGGTGCTACGATCACAGGACTACGAGCATGCTACGTAACAAGCTACGAAAAAATTAAAATTTACCTCGACGTAACATTAAACTTTCACAAATGTTTACAGTACTACTTTACAACGTAGATAGATATAATTGTACGTTACAATCACTTCGTACAATTACAGCTAAGACAGGAGACGCAAACACAATCTGAATGAGTAAATTCTCCATTGATCTGCGTAACAATATTATACAAAGATTCTTTAACCGGAATCAACACAACTCCAGACTGACATGAAAAGCGACTTTGATTGAATATATGAATGAAATAAATAATAACCTCAGCGGAAACGTTATAAATCTGATACTAATGAGTACAATATATTTTTAGAAGTGTGTCGTATTATTTCTCTCAGCTTAGTAAGACAGATTTTTATCATTCCATTCAATTATAAGAAGCACCAGAAGGAAATAGGCAATTGGAACAGTTTTAGCATCAGCGGCGTGATGATGATCTGATTACTAATATTTAGACACTTTATTTAACGTTTATGAGTATAAAATAGACCAGACTGTGACTAAAATCCCTAGAAGATTTAAAATAACTCGCGGGAAAAACTGTTAATTTTCTGCGTTATCAACTATTACTTATATTAAAATGTTAATTTTATATGAATAAAAGAGGATTTCTGTGTAGAAACAAGCATCCCTTGAACGTAGATGAGAAATAAACATATTGTATTATAATAAAATGGAATTACGTTTGCCACCGACTTAATACTATTCATAAACAATAATTGTCATTATTTGGAATAGGATATTAAATACATCAAGACGGTAAATGTGCATTATATTTTTGGCACATATAGGTTTACGTACCACCGTCTGTGTTATAAACTTATGATTGCCCTATGAAAATTCAAGCAACTTTACCGTAGATACTTACAACGGTTTAGTAGACTTTCTATAGGAATCGATCGATAATAATGTTGCATGCGTGTAAACATTGTACATGACTGAAGAGAATTAATGAGATAGTCTAGCGCATGTGTGCTATATGTTCAAGTATAAAATACAATGTTAAGCCTAACTCACTTTAAGTATTTAAACATATTTAAGTCAAATTCAAGTTATGTAGAAAAATGTTTTAAGTTTAGTTCATTTTATTCTATTGATTAAAATTATTTTGTATAAAATAAACAAGCTAATATATCATTGTTATACATCAAAGCAATCGTATAATAAATAAATTGGCCATTTCAGTTCTAGGATCTGTTCAAAACAACACGTTGTCAAATAAAAATAATGTTGGCAATAGTGGTAAAACTTACACTTCAAACGATATGAAACCGTCTTTGTGAGGTGTTGGTTTTATTTTATGATTTCCTTCGTTTTTATGTTAGCAGATGTAACACCCGCTAATATCGTGTTTCTCTTTTTGAAGTTATTGTTACTAATTGTAATGCACTATCCGCAATTAAAAGCCTTATTAAATAAAGCTTTACCTTATGTCTACCGTCACTTTGAAATGCCATCGGCGAAATAACACACCTTTTTATAGGTCAATTAAAAGAGAACTTTAACTATGCAGTAAATAAAAAATATTAATTAGTCGTATAGTTGCAGATAACTCCTTATTGATATATTAATAAGGGATTAATAATTTAATAATATAGTGTACCAAATATTAAAAAATCTTTTCTATAATTAAGGAACTACTTATTACTCACTGAATCTGATACTGCCTGTGTTTCATTGATATAATTCAACGGTTAATTAATATTATAATGCCAGAAGCATCGCTTTCTGTAGAAATAGTCAACGTTCAGTACTATACAAATAGCTGATAACGTAATAGTGAACAGCACACACAGACATCAAAATACCTCAAACATATAAATGGTACCTCCTATACCTCATAACTTAGTTCTCAAAAGAGTAATGCCTACCCCTATGAATTGTCTCCAATCATACATTATGTGAAACTGCTTCAATTGACCTAAATAAACAAAGTGATAATATAATAATATACTTGCCTGGGAAATAACTGTTGGATAACCTAATAAAGACAATGTCGTTATTAAGTACAAACATAAGGCAGTACTAATTAACTGATTATCTTTTACATACATTGTAACTCTGGTGGGATAACCATTGACTTGTATAGGTTAAACAAGAATCGTAAGTAAGCAAAGAGTAACGACAATTAACGTAGATTCTGCGAATATTAACGATATACACTAAAAATGCATTCAAATATTTAGCAGACTATAAACAAATACGTGTGCTGTGTCCTTGACCGAGCAAAGTCAGTATGACTATATTCGAATATAATTGGAATATCATTCGAATATTGTGCACATCACTACCGGATAAAGTATCGGTAGCATTGAAAATCTGTTTCATCGTTTTTGTTTATTATAGAAGGAAGGGTTTGACTACACTGTCATAGATAATAAGTGACTTGCGGCAGTACCTAATGTAACCCGGATTCACGTGTAAATTAATGCGAGCTAGCTGAGGCGCCTCTGACACCACACCCACCTGCCGGAAAATTCGGATATTATAGAGAGGGCCGCTGTCTAGTGCTATAGAGCACCTTTCGAGTTATTAGTTTTAGACAGGTCTTGTCCCCAAATCTAAGGATTCGGTACTCGTTATGATTGACAGCAGCTCTTTGATACCACTAATGATGCATCGTTCGTTAGTTGTCTAAACGTAAATGACTAGACGGATGGTTGGTTTAAGAGGTCACTTCGTCCGTATAAAAGCACACCGCCGTGTTATGCTATAAACTTTTGTGCTATACATATTAGTGCTGAATTTAAGTATATTTGCTCTGCCAAGGTATAATGGCCCGGCGATTTTCACTAGTGAGTTTGAAATAATTATGTTAATTGTGTCTGCATTTTTAGGGCACGTCTAGTGACAGAATCATAATAGCCCATTTTTATTGTTGACCTTTGATCAAAGCTACATCACCGAGGTCTAGATTTAGTAGGATTACCAATATCCCTTCAAAAGATCATTTAAGTCCGTTAGAGCAACTTAGGCGACGCGGCCGAAACGATATCGACGTTTTAAAATTGTGGTCTTAAATTCATCGTTATAATAATAATAATAATATTTATAAATGTCTAGGGTATAAGCAATCAAAAGGACTAGATCACACGACACTTAAACAAATACTTACAACTGAGTACAAAAGAAAACTAATACCATTTGCAAAACTCAACTTTCTGGAAAACATTTAATTAAAGCATTAAATACATATGCCGTGCCAATATTAAATTATTCATTTGGAGTTATAAAATGGATAAAAACTGATATAGAATACATAGAAAGAAGTACCCGAACAACATTAACAAAACATAATCACCATCATCCTAAATCCGCAATAGAAAGGCTTACCATTAAAAGGCAGGTTGAAGGTAGGGGATTCATAGATATACATCACCTCTGGTAGAAACAGATCTATAACTTGAAAAGATTCTTCATTAAAAATCTTACACCAATGAAATTCATAAAGCCATAGTTGAAAATGATTACAACTACACCCCACTTAACCTACACGATCCACCAAATATACAGAACCCTAACAATAGTGACCCTCAGATACAGAAATTTGAACAATGGAAAAAGAAAACACTTCATGGAAGACATCCTCATGACTTAGAGCAGACTCACGTAGACACGATTGCTTCAAACAAATGGTTGAAAATAGGTAATTTATTTCCAGAAACAGAAGGATTTATGATATCTATCCAAGGTCAAATAATAACCACCAAAAATTACAGGAAATATATAATTAAAGACCCTGCCATTACAAATGACAAATGCCGTAAGTGTCACAATCAACCTGAAACCATTCAACATATTACTGGAGCATGCACAACTCTTACACAGACAGATTACACACACAGACACAAACAAATAGCTAATATTGTTCACAAACTAGCACACAAACATAGTTTCATACAAGACATAAACACTCCCTACTACAAATACACACCTCAAACTATACTAGAAAACACCACACATAAGATGTATTACGACCGCGCTATTCTCACTGACAAGACCATCTACTACAATAGACCAGACATAACTTTAAAAGATAAAATTAATAAAACCACATATCTCATAGATATTGCAGTCCCTAATACACATAATATACAAAAACCCATTGGAGAGAAAATAAGCAAATATGTAGAATTAAAAGAAGAAATATCAAGAATATGGAGGCAGGATAAAGTATTTATAGTACCTATTGTTCTTTCTACTACCGAAATCATACCCAAGCATCTACACTATAGCTTGAAACTAATAGACCTAAAAGAATCCGTTTACATAATACTCCAGAAAGCAGCTATATTGAATACTTGTAGAATTGTTAGGAAATTCATGTCACTTGATGAAAACATAATAAATAATAATATTTAAGCACACACTACATTTACTTGGCCTTGGCCAGTAAATGTAGATAAAACCAGCCACAAGCTGAGAAAAAAATAAAACCACAAATAAAGACATGAAAACACTTTTAAAACAAACATCAAAATTTAGTAAAGATATTAACATAGATTTTGTTTTAGATAAATATAAAACACTTCACATTATAAAAGGTAAAATTCGACCCAGTGACTATGTAGTTGATGATTCTAATACTATCACAGCGATGGAACCGAATGATCTTTACAAATATTTAGGATATAAGCAACTAAAAGGGCTAGACCACACAACAATCAAACATACACTAACAACAGAATTTAAAAAGAGAACAAACGCTATCTGCAAATCCCAGCTATCTCACATGTTTGCCAGATAGCTGGGATAAGGCATAAAGGCATTAAATACCTACGCTATTCGAATATTAACTTATTCGTTTGAAGTAATTAAAAGGACTAAAACTAACCTTGAACAAATAGAACGAATCACACGAACCACATTAACTATACATAATCATCTACATCCTAAATCCGCAATAGAAAGGCTCACCATCAAAAGACAAGACGATGGCAGAGGTTTCATAGATATTCACCACCTTTGGCAAAAACAAATCCACAAACTACAAACATTTTTCATTACTAAATCTCACACAAGTAAGATAAATGCAGCCATTGTCCAGAATGACATTAACTACACTGCCTTTAATCTTAGCAATCAGTTAAATATACAAGTTATTAAAACTAATAACCCACCAACACATAAAATCGACAATTGGAAAAAGAACATTCGTCATGGACGACAGACACCCCAATGATTTGGAGCAGCCTCATGCAGATTCAATAACATCAAATAAATGGTTGAAATTGGGCACATTATTTCATGAAACAGAAGGATTTGTGATAGCAATTCAAGATCAAGTAATAAATACTAAAATTACAGAAAATACAAAATAAAAGACGTTACCATAACAAATGATAAATGCCGAAAATATCACACTCAGCCCGTAACCATCCAACAGGAGCATGCACAACTCTCTCTCACACAGACGGACTACACACACCGTTATAACCAAATAGCTAACATAATCCATCAAAGACTAGCACATAAACATAAACTCACACAACACGATAATACGCCCTATTACAAATACACGCCTCAAACTATACTTGAAAATACCACACACAAGCTTTATTATGATCGCGCCATTCTTACAGACAGAACCATCCATTATAACAGAGCGGATATAACACTACAAGATAAAATCAATTAAACCACATACCTAATAGATATTGCAGTCCCCAATACGCATAACTTACAAAAGACAATTAGTGAGAAAATAGCTAAATATACAGAGCTGAAGGATGAAGTAACAAGAATATGGAAACAAGACAAAGTTTACATAGTGCCCATAGTTCTTTCCACCACCGGTATCATTTCTAAACATCTTCACCATAGCCTGAAATTATTAGACCTTAAAGATTCCCTATACATTATGCCCTAAAAAGCCGCCATTCTGAACACCTGCAGAATAGTTAGAAAGTTCATGTCTCTAGATGAAAACGAGGTTACACAAAACACGTCCTCTACATGACTTTAAACACACCACACGTTACATTTACTTGGTTTCGGCCCGTAAATGTAGTCAAAACCAGCCTGAGATGAGAAAAATAAAAGAACTCAGAATAATAATAATAATTTATTTGCGTAAAATGTGTTAGTTACAAAAGTAGGTCTTTTGGTTTGCGAGGTTTAAATAATCGCTTGTTGAAATAGCTGGTGTGCAATCCTATCTGGATGGAGAAGAAGCGGTTTCCTCTAGGGAATAAAAGTAGTGTGTTGCCTTAAACGAATCTTCTCATTGTAAGAGTTACGAATTATTGTACTTGCTTCCGTTTCTCTGTGCCTTTTGGGTGCCTCGTCTAATAGGAATTTTAAATGAGCACTATACAGTATACAAGTATACATTTACACTGAAATGAATCATAAGTTAAACATATCTACTGTTTGGTATGACTTAACTTATACAGAAAGCACGTGTTCACTGATCACCAGTCAATGGGAATATCAGATAGACTTAGAGCCATCGCGATGGAGACACATACCATAATGACCAGTCTATATCATTGCCACTAAAAGGAACATTCTAATTGAAACGGCCACGGCCTATTGCCAAATTGTGCCAGATCAACATGGAATATTACATGTTGATTAGGTACAAGTTCAAGAATTTCCTTCTAATAGAAATCATAATTCAAATTCCATTGATCAATGTCCATGAAGCAAGTGACTAGTAGACTAACATATCGATTCTTTCATTGCAGTGACGCTCTATATTGTACCGTAGCATGTTTTATTAAGTCTAAATTTACTTTAAACATTTCGTGTGATTTTACTTGATATGAAATCTAGTCTCAATTTATCATATTTAATCGTTTGGTCACTCGTCATACTTTTCCATTTCATACATACATAAATCGCAAGTGAATTGTAATATTCACTGTAATTTATATCCGCGTTCCCACTAGCAAGCTTTTACATTCCCACAATTATTCGATTAGTAATGCAACGATGTTTTGCATAATGGTTGTTAGACGTGTAGTTAGACTGTCATTGTACCTAATACCTCCAATAATATGGCAGTTTGAGTTACATTTAATGACGTAGATAAGTACCTTACAATGTAGAGTGATGGATGGTAAGATATCGAAAAACGATCGAAATTATATAGAAGGAACCATAGGTTAGGACAAAACACACGAGGCTAATGAGTGATTCTGACACGGTCAAGTTAGACAACGTGTTTACAAAACGGCAATGCGTCATACACTCATTGGGTAACATGAGACACTATTACGATCTGGCGTAATTTTATTTAGCCTTAACACATAAGTCGGCCGTTTTGTGGCAACTGTTCCATGTCCGCATCGTACGTACCGGACACTAACCAGATTGCATCAAACGGATTAGTAAGCCGTAGTGCATCCACTATATCCGCTGCATTCGAATTGCTTACGCAACCCTATTTGCAACTAGTGTTCAGATGAGTTTATCGAGGATTTTCTTTTTAAGTAAATAAAAGGAACAAACGACAAAGGAACAACAACAAGGAAATATGAGTACCTAAATATATGTTGGATTTATGTTATTTGGAATTATGATTGTCATCATGTCAAAATAATTGTTATACTTATATCCTATTTTTTAACAAGAGATCACTTAATAATTCTTTTTAAACGAATGGTATCACCGCAATGTTGTTAACCACAAACCACATAATAATATAATTACGATAGAATGCTGATGCATTCTATCGTAATTGTATGTGGTTTGTAGGTTTGGTAGTACCTGTAGGTTTGCAAAATTCATAATTTTTGTACTGTATTAGTATTGTAGCTTATTAATATGATAAACGAAGATTTAAATTTGTTAATGTCAGTAAATAAAATATCAAGAGTCGATACTTACCAATTTCTTTGCGTAGATAAAAGTTTCATACGCTGTACCTACTGAATAAAATAAAATTATCAAAAATACTCATTTTGTAAGTTAATATTTTGCTAGGTTGTAGAAACATAACACGAAATCATGCCATACCGCCTTAAAAACAACCTAAGGTATTATAACACCTCGCAGGTCATTTAAATTAAACTTTATGAGGTTTTTATCGCGTTGTTTATTTTTAAACACTTATCTATACTAATATTATAAAGCTGAAGAGTTTGTTTGTTTGTTTGTTTGCTTGAACGCGCTAATCTCAGGAACTACTGGTCCGATTTGAAAAATTATTTCAGTGTTAGATATCCCATTTATCGAGGAAGGCTATAGGCTATATATCATCACGCTAAGATCAATAGGAGCGGAGTACCAATGAAGAATGTTTCAAAATCGGAGAGTATTTTTTCCTTTTGAGAGCTTCCGCTGCGTGCGCTGCGTAAACAGTTAAAGTTTCACAAAAATTATGTATGACAGAATTGTTCCCCTTTGAAAGTTCTAAAAAAAAGTTCGCGACAGCATATGTCTATCTTTTAAGGTTGGCTCACTATAACCATTTTTATGCTAACCAAATTTGTTCTAAAATAATGTATTATTTGCGAAGGTATTTTTATAAACATGATATTAATCCTTATCCAAATAAATACGTTATTCATCACAAGTATTTAATTTAAAACAAAATTGCCCTTTACATCATTCGATTTCAATGAATATCTTAGGAGATATCGCAGTTTTAAAATAACATCGCAGCAAAATAATTACCCATTACAGACATAGTGCAAACGACGTTTCTCCTGGTTTATTCTGCGTGATTACTACTGGTTCGATTTGAAAAATTCATTTAGTGTTGGATAGCCTAAAATTAAATGGTCTTAATAATACAACGAGGCGAAAAAGAGCCTATGATATATTTCCTTTTTTTATTTAAATTAATGTAGATAATTAATTTGTTATGTATCATTTACATGTACAAAAGCAACAATCATATTCATAACATACAACTTAACCAATATTAAGAAGCTAAACTACAAATAAATATAACAAAATGCAAAGAAATAGCACAACATATAAGCAGGCAAAATTAAAAAAGTAGAATGGCTGTTTTAGTCAGCGTCGTAAAATACCTCAGCAATTAATTTATTGGCTTATTAAGTCAAATAACAAATTCATACTTGTTATATCTATACTAATATTATAAAGCTGAAGAGTTTGTTTGTTTGTTTGAACGCGCTAATCTCAGGAACTAGGTACTGGTCCGAATTGAAAAATATTTTAGTGTTGGATAGCTAATTTATTGAGGAAGGCTATAAGGCTATATAACATCACGCTACGACCCACGGGGGCGGCGCAGTAATTATAAACGCGGGTGAAACCGCGGAAACATCTAGTATTACATAATTTTTAAACTATTAAACTACTATTGTTTAACTTTATTACTATTTAGCTATTTCAACTATTACAACTATTTATATTTTAGGTTTCAACAGAGTGGATCACTGCTACATTTTCTTAATAATTAAGTTCGTTTATAGGTGCTACCTATAAACATTTTCTAGCTTGACAATCAGTAAATCCGCTCGCGATCGCTAGACTACCGAGCCAGATTGTAAAGTACACATATTAAACAGTACTACGTACGCGAGTACCTACTAATAACAGATTTTACATAGCAGACCGCTAATTCTAGTCATTGACGACGTACTTCTAAGTAGTAAGTATTAGTAATATTTTATTATTATTATTATTTCATACGCAGAAAGTATGTCTTTAAGAAAACATAACGTTTTAACTATTTAGGTATACAATGAGTTTCACCTCGCCACAATTTCCAACCGTGTGATGAGGATTCGATCGCCACACAAAACAAAAAAAATTTGTTCCTAATCAGAGTGTTCATCATATCCGTTATTACAACGTTTGTAAAGTCTACCGGGTCACATATTATGTACATTAAAACACAGTCGCGCGAATTCATAAAAAAAGTAAAAATAAGTATTAGTACCATTATGTGCCAGAGATCATTTCTTAACATATTGAGTTGCAGCGACACACCGGTGACCAGATACCTACAATAGATTTTTATTTAGGTATGTCTGGCATTCTAAGACTTATAAACTACTCACAGAAAACTTAAAATATCTTATTCGATTGCTCAATAAGACAAATAAACTCACAATTTATAAATTAAAGATAAAAAACAAGTAATAAGCGGTATGTGTATATCTCAGTCACGAGATTACATTTCTGCGGAGCCCCATTTAATCAGGATATAACCGAAGTGACCTTTGAGATCGACCTACAGATCGACATATTTTAGGTGTTTTCGTGGAACACCGACATAAACACGTTTATATTCATACACTACAGCAGTATTTGTGTGAGAGGCAAACAGTTGTAATTGATAAATGTTTTTTTTAAGAACTGATAACATAAAGATTTTCTTTATCGTACTTTGTGTTCTAAAACTGTATGTAGATAATGATTCGTTCACGCTTTTCGTACCGTGAGACGCCATGAGTCAGTAAAATTCATTCTATTGTTCGATCATTTTATTCTATACTAACTTTTGCCCACGGCTTCGCTCGCGTTAATTTAGAATTTGACAATAAATTCGGGTTTGTACTCTGCTTGTAATAATCCTTACTAATATTATAAATTCGAAGGTAACTCTGTCTGTCTATCTGTCTGTCTGTTACCTTTCACGGCTAAACCTGTCAACCGATTTAGATGAAACTTGGTACAGATATAGTTTAAAACCTGAGGAAGGACAGAGGCTACTTTTTATTGATGTAGGTACCATGCGGGCGGAGCCGCGCGCAAATGCTAGTATAAACTATAATTCAATCATGGTTCAAAAGCCACGTGGCGCCATCTATTATCATAAGAACGTTATTATTGTTTTCCTTGGCAACAGTAAAGTTTTTTCGGGATGAAAGGTAGCCTATGTCCGTTTCTATAGACCTGACAACGGATATGCAAAATTTCAGGATGATCGGTTCAGTGGTTTAGGCGTGAAAACGTAACAAACAAACAAACTTATTTCCGCTTTTATAATATTAGTTACGAAGTTAGGATTGGTCCAGGTTTTACCAGCGCATCGTACCCATGATATACAACACAAAACAAATACTTCTTTATCCTAATAAAAATATCGTTGGTCAAATACTACGATTAGTTGCGTTATGTAAATAAATTAATAGGAGATGTTAAACTACGTATTAAATCTTGTAGTTTTTAGAAGGTATAGAGATCATATATAAAGAGAATAAATAGATAGATATTATTTATTTTCCATTACCAAAACAAGTAACATATTTGCTTAGGATTACGACCTTTTCAAATTATTACCGGAGATTAACAACTGTTGGAATTTTAGAAAATACAGTTAAAATTGAATACTTACTATCTACAATAGTATAAATTAACATAATTATTATGTGATTAAATTATTTCAAGAACCGATGAAATTACATAAAATTAAACAACGCTAATTCGCAACACAGAAGTCAATTAAACAGAAATATTTAAGACACGACAAAGTGGCCTTATTAGATACTAGTTTTCACCCGCGGCTTCGCTCGCGTAAATGTAGGTAAGGTTAGGTTAGGTTATTTTTTCTGGATGAAAGGTACCCTATGTCCTATTCTGTACCCCTGACAAAGTGTATGCAAAATTTCATGTTGATAGGTTGAGTAGTTAAGACGTGAAAGCGTCACAAACAAACAAACTCATTTTCGCATTTATAATATTAGTTAGGATTAGGATTAGGATTTACTACAGATTTTATAAAAAATAACCGCTCATTTTATCTAGGTATATATTCTACCTCTCTTATATAGCAATTTTACGCTCCTAATGAAAATACTAGCATACTTTTTTATAGCACAAAACAGTATAGAATTGTCAGGTCACCTCATTATGTAAAGTAGATAATTCGATTAACAATTGATTTCGAGAGAGATTTAACCAAGCAATAATTGCTCTAACACATATCATTCTTTATCTTTAGACAGATAATGCAACATTTAATAAAAGTTAATTATAAACAGCCCTTTGAACTTCGCGACTATCTTTATAAATGTCTGTAATTGCCAATGTAAAATAAAAATAATAAATAAGGAATCTCCTAACTGAAAAGAATGCGGGGATAAAGAGGATGTTCTACATAACATATCCCATGGCAGTTGATAATAACAATAATATTCTACTACATACAACACCATCTAGCCCAAACTAAGCAGCGCCTGTACTATGGGTACTAGACAATGGATAAACATACACATGTATACCTTTTTTTTTGTAAATACATACATATTATACATAGAAACACCCAGACCAAGACAAACATCCATGTTCATGCACACAAATGTTTGACTTGTGCGGGAATCGAACCCGCAACCTCAGGCGTGGCAGTCGGTTACACTAACCATTACGCCATCGAGGCCGTTATTGTTCAAAGATACGGTTGAATATAGATACATAATATACAATAAATGCCAGTCATGGATAGCATCCATGGAATGAATAATTCTCGCTCTGGAGATAACAGAATTGTATTTATTTTTTTCATAAGTCGGCAATTATGGGATAAAAATATAATATTATAGGAAAACCTATTAAACACAACAAAAGTTCGTTATCTGCTCGATCTTCTGCTCTCTGCTGAGGCTAAGGTATTTTTCCAGTCTGGCTAAACCAGTTTCACAAAAAAGTTTGAACAAAAAACCGACGCATGCCAATTTTGAATAAAATGTTATATTATGTTTGATAATAAAATTGTCATGAAACTACAGGGCATGAACAAGCATACAGTATAATAATAATTGTAATTGTTCATGATAATCATTATGTAGATATTAATTTCATACGCCAGGATTTTGGTAGGCTTCTTGCTGCCATAGCTTTCATAATAAGGTTCAATGGTTAAAACCTAAGGCTTAACCAGAGTAATTTATATAAACCGACTAGATGTGCCCGCGGTTTCACCCGCGTTTATCGTTACTGCGCCGCCCCCGTGGCTCGTAGCGTGATGTTATATAGCCTATAGCCTTCCTCGATAAATAGGCTATCCAACACTAAAATAATTTTTCAAATCGAACCAGTAGTAATCACGCAGAATAAACCAGGAGACACATCGTTTGTACTATGTCTGTAATGTGTAATTATTTTGCTGCAATGTTATTTTAAAACTGCGATATCTCCTAAGATATTCATTGAAATCGAATGATGTAAACGGCAATTTTGTTTTAAATTAAATACTTGTGATGAATAACGTATTTATTTAGATAAGGATTAATATCAGTACTTTTTGGACTTAGACTTGTTTTCCATGTCAACTGGACAGTTTCGCAATCTTGCTTTAAAAACAACCAAAGAGTTGATACATCCGTATTAAGCTCTTAATGCTCAAAATATTGTATGTGGTATAAAGTATCGACTTTTATTTGCCTTTGTTTTGTAGAAGCTTCGTTGTTTTAAACTTCACTTTTACTACCTATTCCTTTTATGATTTTATTTTATTTATGTGTTTAATTTAAGTAAGTTTGTACGGCTACTTATATATGCCTTACTATGTATTCTGTGAATAACGTAGTCGATTACGCAGTTGTTAGTTTAAGATTACTACATATATTATGTATTACCTACTGTGTAATTGTTTGTTATTCCAAATAAAGAAAATAAAAATAAAATAAAATAAACATCACGTTTTTAATAATACCTTCGCAAATAATGCATTATTTTAGAACAAATTTCGTTAGCATAAAAATGGTTATAGTGAGCCAACCTTAAAAGATAGACATATGCTGTCGCGAACTTTTTTTTAGAACTTTTAAAAGGGAACAATTCTGTCATACATGATTTTTGCGAAACTTTAACTGTTTACGCAGCGCACGCAGCGGAAGCTCTCAAAAGGAAAAAATATCCTCCGACTTTGAAACATTCTTCATTGGTGCTCAGCTCCTATTGATCTTAGCGTGATGATATATAGCCTATAGCCTTCCTCGATAAATGGGCTATCTAACACTGAAAGAATTTTTCAAATCGGACTGGTAGTTCCTGAGATTAGCGCGTTCAAGCAAACAAGCAAACAAACTCTTCAGCTTTATAATATTAGTATAGATTAGACACTAGTGGTTCTAGTTCTGGGCATAACTGTTACACTAGCTGTCAAACTAACTCGCCTGCTGATTGAAGCCTCGTATCCACTAGGCAACATTTGACGCGCAACACGTGACGCTCAACATGTTCGGCAGCGTTGCACAACATCGCGCGACGTTGCCAACTGGCGCGCAACATGACGCGCGCCTTGTTTGTTTCCGTGCAACATGCAGTTGAGCATCAAATGTTGTCAAGTGGAGACGTGAAAAAGCCACTGAAATCAACACTAGTTCCTCTGGCGACATGTTGTCGACGACTGATGCGAGCGAAATCATGTGTAGACAGACAACGTTGCTAAACAAAAGTTCCGCGCTGACTTTCGACACGTTGAGCAACATGTTGTGCAACATGTCGTGCGCCAAATGTTGCCTAGTGGATACGAAGCTTAATCAATATTGTGTTTGTGACGGTCCAGGTAGACTTAGAATACAAGTTACTGGATCTCTATGACCAATTTTTGTATAAAACATATTATTCATCTACATAATATTAAGAAAATACAATAACCATTACAATAGAGACCTCCTAGTCAACGACTTTAGCGTACCTACGTAATGCAGGCGTTTGCATAAACATGATTATAGACAAAATGAATAAGTTAACATGTATTTAATATATTTTTCCAGAGTGGTGGTGGGCGGGCGCATGCGTTGGGGCCGCAGTGCTGGTGTGCGCGGCCGCGGGTGCGCTGGCCCGCCCGCACCTGCGCCGCCGCCACGCAGCCGCCGCAGCCGCCGCCGCCAACCCCGTGAGTCGTTGTCATCTATAACACTCTCGCACATGTATTACACACATTCGCATGTCTTGCTTTACATATTATATCATCACAAGATTACGTTCAGTGAAAGGTATTTTGTTATCGAACTCTTAAGGCGGCTGTACACATTGGGCCAAGATAGTGGGCCAACGTGTAGAGATCTACTTGGCGGTATCAACATTCCGCCAAGTAGGTCTCTACACATTGGCCCAATACGCTGGCCCACTACCTTGGCCCAATGTGTACAGCCGCCTTTAGAAACGCCCAGACTATTATGGCAGTTCAGGTGGATTAAGTAGGTATTTTATACAATAACATCGATTGCAAATTTTGTATAATACTTACGTGAGTTTCAAAATATTATGTCTATACACTACCTACGTTATGATTGAACCAATTTCATAATTCTCTTTTTTTATCTGTGTATTAAGCGTAATTAAAGTGAATAGATACATATTATGTTGTTATAATTTCTTGCATAACACCATGTAGGTACTTACCTACTTATCTACATAATTAAATGAAACGACTGCTGTTAAGTGTCATCAGTTGAAATGTTGGCGATGTCAATTAGATTTTTTTTATAGGTATATTTTAATCCTATGATACATTTTCAGAAGAGTAAATTATATTTCATTTGAACAGATAAGCAAATAGGAATGTTTTTAATGTGTAATTTACGTACCTAGGCTATTAAGGAAATATTTTTAAGAAATATTTTTCACTTATCTACTTAATTTGACTACTTATATTTTCCAATCAAAGAAAACTAAATTATTGCGCACCTATCATTATTGGTTACGTACATTCTATGACTACAACTCGATCATTGAGCAATGCCAACCGTCTCGTCTCGCGAGCCGACAAACGCGTCATCGCTCACTATTACAGTTATAAGTGCGCATATATAACAACTACGACGGTAGCAGCAATCGAGCTGTACTTGCATGTGTGCCAGCTCATATGCACACACGCGTTACACTCACTATAATCCAACAAACACACTCACTAGCACTAGCTACATCGTATCATCGCACCTACCGTAGTACCGATTGAGCACACAAAGTGAACTAGACAGATTATTTGTATGTGTGAGAAAACAGCGTTACACACAACAATCGCGCTAGTGTGCGGCGACATCGGGGCAGCCGGTGCACCGCCCGCTCGCCCGTCCTCCCCGCTACGCGACTGCGAGCGAACACCGCGCCGCGTCCGTCCGCGTCATTGAACAACAAGACTCGCTCGATGGCAGCCGTCTTTCTGCCAATATGAATAAAGGAGTTAAGAAACTCCATCACAAAACACGCGATAGTGGAATTTATACGTTATCCATATTTAATAAATAATTTTATTTTTATAGTGTTAATGCCTTGAATAACATATTTTTATTTATTAGTGAATGATAGTTAATTATTGCAAATGCGCTAATCTCTCTACAGTGCCCTGTGATTGTTTTGTTTTAAAATATTTACAGCTTCAACAAAACAAATGCAAATGTCAGTGACTGTGTAGTGGAATTACCAAATAGAACATTTTTGTGATCGAATCACGTATTTGTGTGTCGATTAGTGTGCCATCGAAATTGGATATAAGCAAGCACATCACTAACTGTCATCCATAGGTGGAAAAACCTATGAGAATTGTGGACGACACTGGTTCAAATAGTAAGTAGAAGTAGTGTTGATAAATTGATAACGTCATAATAAAATAATTCGGTTCTATATTATTATATACGAGTGCAAAGCTGCTAGTTAAGCCTGTAAAGAAACACGTTTACACATAGATAGTATATAAATTGTAGATAACAAGTAAATAAATCTGGGATATGAGTAGAATAGAAGAATGTTTGTGCTGGAGTCGAGTGAGGCCCGAGGCGACTCGGATGGCCGCGAGACGGCGGGAGCGTGCCAAGTGATAAGAGGCGCGCCGATAGCGACGTCACACCCAGACGTTGTTTGTGTGAATTTAAATAAATTTTCATGACAGACAGTTCCGTAATCACCTCTTGCTGTATCATAGTCGTGACATGCCAACTCTGTAATATGTGCACAACTTGAAAATAATGCTCATCAAAAACAGTAGGTATACTAAAAGGTTACTAAAATAAGATTATCTCAATTCCTGCCAATGACATGCTTGATAATACATCTATGAACTAAAATAGGTAGGTACCTACTGATTTTATGAGAACAATTTTATTATTTTGTCGATAATGATCGAAAAACATTATATTGTAAATGCAATATTTCATAATATTTAATGCCATTATAAAGTAATCAACCTAATTTCTGTTTATTGAATCAGAGAATATTGAATTAAGCAATTATTTCGTCTAAATAGATTTTTATGTATTCCACTTAGTAAAAAGCATTTTAATAGCATTGCTTGAATTTAAACAAATATCTTCATACATTCAGATCTCCACACTAACTGTTTACACTACTTAATTTAAGTGCATTACTGTAGTATGACCTGACTTGCCTTGTTTTCTGCTGTATTTAATATATATATCTACTGTACTATTAAATTTATATAGGTATATAGCATGTCACATACTCAATCCATGCTGTCTTATATTAGATATACTTACTAAAACATCAACAATATATTACAGAGCACATACTTTTTAAAATGTTAACTTATGCAATTTTAATAGAAGTTGCAGGTTGTTACAAATAAAATATATTAAAATCTATCCTAAAATGGTACCTGTTTTAATGTTATAAACTAGTTAAGAACATTAGGTCAATATTTTTGTGCCAATAAGCCTGTTATAAATGTTTATACTAAGATGAATAATATTCTAAATAAAATATTTTCTAAGTAGTCAAAGCTAAAATCAGAACATATTTTAGACCTAAATAGAAAGATACATTCTTAATTTAATTAAAACCATAGAACTTGAGTTGCACTAAGTAAATACTTGCATTCAACTTGAACAAAGGTTCCTACTGTAGTAATATCACAGCAATATATTTATTGTTGTCTTCTTAAGCACATATTCATACATAAACATTGCTGTATTATGATAAGCTAGTTTGAATATGATCATGATGTTTGATTCGCATAGAAAACTCTTTTGTAGTGTAACAATAGATAATCTATATAAACTTTACATTATTATATAATAATATGTCATAAAACCTGTTTTTGAATATTCATGTGATAGAAAGATAGATCAGATTTTATCTGAATCACTATTAATAAAAACAATATTTAATAGGACTTAGTTATTTGGGTAATCAAAATCTATTATCTGAAACATCTATAGAAAATAGAAACTATATCTGAATGTGCGTTACACATTACATAACAAATGTCTTCAGTCATACACACTCTGTAAATAATTTACTCTCATAATAATTTTATCAGGGTTCAGACATCACACATATGAGTTTGTAACATCTAAAACTAATTAATAGAAAAGTTTTGTTGGTACTAAATATAATAATGGATAATTTATTAGTATTTAAAAATACATATCAGAGAAATCACCAAAGATAAAATATAATTGATCCATTAAAACCCCATTTTTACTTTATAGCCAGTCTATTTTATTAATCTATGTAATTAAATGTCATACCTACATATATTGCAAGAAGGTGGTAGTGTCCTCACTTAACAAAGTAATATGGTAGTCCAGAGTCTTTGCTTAATGCTAGAATTTCACTATAATCATATAATATTGTAATGTGATAGTTTTTAGTAGATCCTATAATGTTAGCAAGAGATCCATGTGAACCTTTAGCTTATACTGGGAACACACAGTGTGAGTAATAGGCCCAATGTTACAAACCTCCATAGACTATGGTAACCCCTTATCATCAGACATGGGCTTGTCTCCACCTGAGTAACTACATAATATTTAAATATATATACAGATATACCATAATCTGTTTATGGAATGGTAATATTTATCATTCTGTGTCAAAGAAACAGATGTCATAGTCATGGAATTATCAATAACAACATTGCATGTATGTAAATACCAACTCATTATGTAATAAAAATATTAAATCATATTAAATGGCTGAATGTTGCAAATGACGAAGGCAGAAGCATTGTTTCTCATTTACCTTTAAGACAAGCTTACAGTGTAACACCAAGGCGCTTATATGTTATGTCAAATAGGGTTTTACAGTATTATTTCATTAAAATACAAATTAATAATACCTATACAAAATAATAATAGAATACAATTAGCAAGAAAATTATAATACAGTTAAATGTCATTTTAGAATTAATTAAAACTTATACAATTAGGCATTATTTAAATATTATTATATCATTACGTAGTTACTAAATACATAAGGCCTACCAAAAAATATGTCTGCATTTGGATATTTTTTCAATAAATCATTTATTAAATCAATAGCTTTTACAGTAGGGCTATTATTAGTTTATGTAATATGCCAGGATGGCGGATACGCGAGAAGTTGGCGTTTTCGTCTTCCACAGCCACGCAGGTAATTGTCAGGCACGTAGAAACAAATAGTCTAAAGTAAAAAGATAATATTGATACACTTACTTAGCAGAAAATGATACTACTAATGAATATAGGCTGTAGAACACTAATGAGATACAATATGCTATTAATATTTAATAAGCTATATATAATTACTAGCTGTCCCGCGCAACCTCGTCTGCTTCAGATTAAACAATCATTGACTGTTTAAAAAAAAACTATCCTATCTTTTAAGTTGGACCAAATTACAGATGGTTACGAAGTTTGATCAAAATCGGTTCAGTAGTTTAGGAGTCCATAGCGGACAAACAACGTGACACGTAATTTATATATTAAGATATATTATAGACTAAATAAGCTAAATTAACTTTTATTAGTAATTTTTATCTAGACCATATAATATTTGTTAGGCCTGTATTAATTCATTTAAGATAAGACAAAAGAAATAAAGGTATCTTATTTGCTTTTTATAATCAACTAGCTGCTGTTACCTGCGACTTCATCCGCGTAGATTTTAACTAAACAGTGTTTGTCTCCGCGGAACCCTATTTCTTTTCTAAAATCAATGTAGCCTAAGTTATTTCTTATAACATCAGCTATCTGCCAGTGAAAGTCCCGTCAAAATCGGTTCAGCTGTTTAGGAGATTAGCCGGAACAAACAGACAGACAGATAATAATATTAAAAATAGATTTTTCCCATTATGTACCTTTTATACTTTCATATGCATTAGATAAAAGCTGTTATTTTGAGATTACAAACAGACACTTCAATTTTATTTATTTGTATAAATGAACATTTATATTATGTATGAAATACTTTTATCAGTACCATATTATAAAAATGTATGTTTGTATGTAGGGAGAAAATCGACATTTACTAAACAAATTAAAAACTTCTTTCACTAATAAGGAGTTACAATAATCCTGAGTAACATAGACTTTGTTATAATAACATGCCATGTAAAAGATGCCACTTACAGAAGCGAATATAGTATAAAATATACCTTTTACATTACATAGAATTATTATTCTTATCTATCAAATATTATCACATAATTATTCATTGGAGTTTTGTATTAGGTCAATGATATTAATAAACATTGCCCGATTATCGTGAATGTTACTTGATGCCCTGGTTGTACCAATTACTTAATAAATGTACGAACATCGTCGCTATTTCCTAAAGCTAAATCACGCAGCAGTTCAGTGAGCCTCGATCATTTGCGAATTAATCGATCGACGTCACCACGACACGTCAAAACAAGCAAAACTTGGCGCAGTTGGTAGCTTAGCCACGTAGTAGTATAGTGATATAAAATTGACACTGAGGATAACAACATAAGTGAGAGTAGTGTGTTGTGATTTGCAGATGCTCTCGGTACAAGTGCCGGGGTGCGCGGGCATGGAGCGGCTGGGCGCGCCGGGGGGACCGCGCCTGCGGCACGACCACAGACACCACCATTCCACTTTGTAAGTATCCTACCTCACCTTCCACTCTCATGCTCCTCCTAGACTACTGTCTTTATATGGTTTACTTCATGCAGATAATTATTTTTTTTATATTTATTATTATAGTATAAGTAATACTGCCTTAGAGTTTCAAACTAGAACACTTTAATGTCCCAAAACTATTCAAGTACTTGTATCAATTCATTATTCATTACATTTATATACCTACTTATATTATAGATAATGAGATATATGCATAACTAGAAACTAAGTGCATGTATATATTTTCAGGGAATGGGAGAAGCAGCAAAGGTTGCAGGCGATGGTGGGAAGGCTCCAAGAGATGGTGGAGCAAGAGACGCGCGCGCGCTCCGCCGCGGCCGCCGAGCGCCTCGGCCTGCCGCCCAGCATACAGCTGCCGGACGGCGAATACGGACAGGACGTGCATCTACAATTACGAGTCCCTTATCAGGTGTGCATCAATCGCTCATCAGCCCTATATGTCAGTATATAAGTAAGTGTGCGGTGTGGTGACGTGTAGTGCGTTGGTCCGTTGCAGCAAGCCGAGCTGACGAGAAGCAGCTTCCAGCCGCCCCCGAACAAGTGCGTGAGCGACGTGCCGGAGTGGGCTTCGTGCCCGGGCGAGGCGGGCGCGCGGCGCAAGAAGGACGGGCTGCTGCAGAAGGCCACGCGCTGGTGGGTGCGCATGGGCGCGCGGCCGGCGCCGCCGCCGCCGCCCTGCGTCATGGTCCCGCGCCGCGCGCCCGGCCCGCCGCCCGACGCGTGACCAAGCCGCGCCGCGCCCCGTCTCTACCATATCACGCTTACATTCCATAACCGGGACGGCCGGGGTCGCCGGCGGTCGGCGGTCGCCGGAGTGCACGCGCGTCCCGGAGTATTATAGACTTGGTATTTATTTATTCGGGAGCGGCGGCGGGCGGCGGGCGGGCGGTGTGTACGGCGTCGCGGCCGCGTTCCTCGCGCCGTCTTTGAGTTTCGCGAAAACTAAGACTGAGATAAAGTAAAAAGATATAACGTTAATAAAGTCTACGTTGAAGTATGTTGTCTTAGGTGAAATTGATTCAGATAGAAACGATTAAAGGTATATTATAATATTTAATGAATCTTTCGGCCGCGTCCCCCGGCGGCGACCAGAGTCGCGCGGGGGTGGGTCGACGGTGAGCTGATGTCTTGCAGTGTACAGTTTCATGTTTAAGTGACCTATTTTAAAGTTTAATTTCTATCCAGCAGCTATGAATCTGTGTTTAAACAACTTTTATATTGATTTATATTTGTATGTAAAAGGATGCATATCAGTACAGTAAATGCAAGGGATATTAATTTACGTTGCATAGTTACTATATTATATTGTAAATATTGTCTCTAATTTAATATTATTAGATTAATTATGGCCGAGCGCCAAAACCCGGGGGTCTTTTCAATTGAGTGTTTGCTACATTCCATATTTATGTTGAAATATTCTCGATAATACTTACTGTACTAGTTGCTTCCAACTGTCTACCTGTAGTCCTTGTATGTCTGTATCAACGCGCGGCGGCGGCGACGTCCGGGCCCCGCGTCGCGTCACGTCACGTGTTCGCGTCGTGACCGCGCCGTGCCCGCGACAGCCCGTGACCTCGTCATGCTGACAATAATTGACAATTTGACTAGTGACTGATATTTAAAATGCAGATGAATAGAAATCTCATTAGGAAATAGACATAAAAGAAAAATATTAATTGAATTAGTTTTTAATTAGCTGTTTATTATTTATATTGGTCGGCAACACATATTATGCACAGTTTATGATTACCGATTCGCTAAGTCACATGTAAAGGTATTTATACTTTCTGTGCACGATATGTGTGGCCGGCCGTTGTTTATTGAAGTGTCACGATCGTCATTAACTTAAGTTAACCATGATTTCATCAACAGATTTAGTTTAAATTTTGTTTCATTATTGCCATAGTTCTACACACATATACAAAAAGCTGTATGTCTTAGTTCATTGATTAGTTAAAGGCACTCGCCCATTCAATCATGCTTATTGATAGTTTGCAGTGAACACTTGTATTTTCCTGTGTACATAATTATATATGATAACATTTCAAAAACTGTTTTGGTTTTTAATACAATTACGGGTCTTAAGCCTAACTTGCCGCGAGTCAGCTGCACGCTGCACGTATAAGTATTTTACAATAAAATTGCGCAAAACGTGTTACTTAATTTAAAACTAGATATGAAACACATTCCCAAGCTCTATCAACGACTATTGCGTTGATTCTGGTATTACATTTTTGTAACTACAACATATATATTGTGGTGCTTTTTTATTACAAGAATGTAATAACACACGAAAATGTTAAAGCTTGAGTGTTCTTATAATTATATTTTGAAGATAATTGTACAAATCACAATACAAACAAAGGAAACAAATAGCTATGAGTACATACGTATGGCGCACGGCGCACGGCGTACCTAAGTAAGTACCTTGTTGTCTCTGTAACGAATAGTGTAGTGCATAATTATCGCGTGTGCGTTATCTCTACTTTAGATAATATAAATTAGTCTAAACAGCTGTCCTTTGTCTGTATTGTCAGTAGATAGCACAAAATTTGCGCCTTTTTATTGAATCTATTGCAGAGACAGCATTGGAGTCCAAAGCGCGGCCATTTTTACGGACTGAAACATAATATAATGTTCAAAATATTAAATGTAATTATAACGACATAAAACTGATTTGTTCTGTATATTTATTGTTTGTCTTCGATGGTATAAATATGGCGATTGATACATTAGTTCATTGAAAGACAATTTAGTATTTATTTTAAACTATTTGTATATACTTACTTAAATATGTATAAGAAGCAACTGTTTGTGGCCTACACCTGAATAGCTATTTGTTTGTTAACGAAATATGACCAATCAATGATGAAGGAATCTCTCTATTAGACTACGTGCAATGTTATGTATGAGAGAGAAATGGTACGAACCGTCTCAAAATGATTGAGTTACAGTATTTGATACACGGAACTACATTCTGCTAGTTCTTACAGAGTTCTGCAGTTGGTCCTGTTTTATGGTCACAAGTATTCTAATACTAATTATGTCAGCTTATAAAATTATGTCCCGCCATATTTCTATTGCCTTAAAATTATAATTAGTGTCAAAATGCTATTATGCAATTTATTGTTGTACAAAATGCTGATGGAAATATAAAAGTTGTTTAAAATAGTATCACAGATTAGATATTTAATCTAGATATCAAACAATATTCCATTTGTCATATTAATAAGTAAAAGCAGAAGCAAATGTTTAATAATAAAAGAAAACTGCATTAAATTATGACCTACCAAATAATGAACAACGATTTTTATTTATCCTGTGGATATGAGTAATGAGTATCTATCCTCTTATAGAGAGGCTATGGTGCTGGCGATATCGTTGCCTATCAGGAGCTAGAAGCCAAATCCGTGACAAATACCACCGACATGCAGATATTTTGGCCACTGGCAAATCCAGGGCATTTTTTAGGGTGAGTCTGCACCTGAACGTCTATGGTCTACATTCATCCCTAGAATTTTTAATTACATCTAATATCCTGAGGTGGGTACAGCCCACTTCGCACTCTCCTTTATGTACGCCAATGGTTCTGGCCTCCCAAGAAGTCTGCCACCAACTGCTTCAGGTGTAAGGATACCTACTTTGGGATGAGCGCTAACCAGATGCAGTTGAATGGTATACACATATAACTACAACTGAGTAGCGACAGTATTGAAAGTACAGAAAATGTACCCCCGTCCGGTCTAGCGGCGTGCGGTATGTTAAGTAATATGCATTGCGCTGAAAATATATTGGAATTTTCGTTGGAATGCTTAACCGTACAGTCAGCAAGTTAAGTCGATACACAAATACAAGAGCTTTGCTCTGTTTGTTAAAATTATAACAAATGCATTTTTTTTATATTACTGCTATAAAAACTAGCATATTAGAAAGACAGATACCTAGTTAGAGTCTTAGAGTTAAAAAAATAAATATATTGTGTTTATAAAATTTTAATGTTCAATGTTCAGCTAATTATACTGGTTACTGTAGGTACCATTTTAGACCTACAGTGCGATTCTAACTATATAACATTTTTATATATTTCTGTCTAAGGTCCAGCACGGTAATAAACCGCTGCCGCGGTGTGCAAATTTGATTCGTACCTACTTGTTTATTCACTCGCCAAAATGACAATTACATCATTTTCTAAAACTGCCCTTTTTTCTGCTTCTCGTCTCTCCATGACGAGGAGCTTTTGTCGGACTCTCCCAACCAAAGCCGGGCGGGCCTACCAATTCTCCATGTTGTATCTCCTCTTGCTTAAGCATTAGCGTTTATTAGGGGGAAGGGCAGGTGGGTCGTGCCAATCTCATAATTGCGTAGTGACCATCCCAGGTTTAAACTAAGATAGTTGAAAGTGTTGAAACACTAAAATAACCCTAGATTGCCAATAAGCTGATGGTGTGGTTAAGTCGCTCAAAGTATAACTGCATCAGTACAGCAACCATCAAGTCCTAATTCAGGACATAAAAGTTCCAGACAACGCCTTAGCACATCTTACGATGTCGCTACAACTCAGTTGTTCTAGCTGCGGGCGGAACATTCCCTTTCTCACGCGTGCGGCATTCACTGCGACGGCAAATCGGATCCGAAGGCTGTTCTTAAGGATCATCCCCACCACCTCCTTCCGTAAGATGACGTCTTCGCAGAAGAATACTACCACAATCTGTTTTTTCTCGCTACCAGCAAAAATCTAAACCATGCTCGGCAGCGAGAAGAAACGAATTGCAGTCTTTACCGGCTATGGCAGCGAATTCACGCTACTGCACTTCCCAAGCAGGAAACAGTTCGAGCTTTTGCTGTGTCGTAGCTGCAATTATAGTGACGACAGGTGGTAGTCGATTCTCTTCTAGCGACCGCACACAGGTACATATTTGACAAAACATCCATGATGTCGTCCTGCGCACCGCTCCAAAACCGGCTAGAGGACTTTAACATTACGCATGTTTACTACGGACACCTTCGGTCGCTTCTTTCACCTAACAAGCAGCTCTATGGACTTGGTTTCGTGCACAATGCAACCATGCCGGGAGCAGACGCGCGGACGCCTACCTGTGTTCTTTCGGACCGACTCATACTCATTGAATTGATCACTAGGTTCCTAGACCTACGGGGACATTCCGGCAAATATCCCCGTATATGCAATATCCTCAAAACAGTCCTGCACTGGACGGTCAGGGAGTCCACCCATCCTGGGGCGCCGTAATGCGCCATCGACCGGTTTGGTCTTAAGAGTGACCTGCTATCACTGTTAGTATCAGGTAAACTATATTTTGCTGAGCGGATTACGTGCACAGGGATGCAAATGGTCGTTAAATCAATAAACTGTTTTTATTAACGACTTTTTGTTCTTTAACGAATCAACTGTTTTTTTTCAATGAAAAAACCTGTTGAAAATATTAACCTAATATCGCAACGCAAGTCGCAACTCGCAATAATGTATAAATAATTTTCATCTCATAAAACAACTAATAAAATAACGAAAGCAGTTTTGTTCTAATACAATTAGTAGCTACAGAACGGTTTTCGAAGTTGCGATCAAAACGTTGACATAATATGCAATGATTTAACTTTATACGAATCTAATGAATAATCAGTTCATTGAAATACCAGTTGACGAATTAACAGTTTTTTTAACCTTTTGGCCATTGACGAAAAACAGTTACATTAAATTAATTAAAAAACCATCAATGACACATCTCTAGATGCAGGCTACTTGAGGAGTGCTACGATGTCTAGTGGAGAACCGATGATATTTGTCCCTTGTGCTTACAACACAGCTACTCGATTTTGTAAGAGTTGACATAGCACGAACGATTCCTACTACAGGCACTGCAAGCGATTACGGTAACCGCTTTCGCGGGCTTTCCTTTTATACATGGGTCCAACAAGCGGAATCCCTTAAAGAGAAGCCACACAAGCTCTTCACTTTCTCTCAGTGACATTCGAAACAGCAGTCACGGATCTCGTGTAAACGGAAACCCAGAGAGATTGACTCGGTATTTAGGTCTTTGAAAATTACACTTCCACGCCCAAACCTTTTTAAAATGAGCTCCCTCCCCTAGCTGTCTAAGGCAAGCCAGACTAATAACATCAATCACGCTATATTGGAAATATCAGCATAAACATCAGAACTGACTCGAAAAATTCCCGTAGCTAGCTTTAGTGCCCACAAATACAATATATATATACCTACATACTAAAAATATAAAGACCGTACAAATTGTATCAGTTTGTGTGTATGAGAAGGATGTCTTGAACCACTCCACCTATTTGAAAATTATATCACTATTTGAAAGAATATAACTTTATTTCCGGTGGACATCTCTACACAGAAAAGAAGGAGACATATTAGTATTAACACGCAAAGTGGAACGGTACAGAAACGTCCCAATATCTTTGGTTTCTATGGTTACTGTTGAAGTTGTTGAAGTGACTATGAAGTTTGACGTCTAGACCTTACCATCCACTAGCACCTCTAGCGATGAATCCAAGCGCGATAGCCCTCATTGGGACGTTTTCATTACAGACTAGCTTTTGCCGGCGGCTTCGCTCGAGTTAATTTAGAATTTGACTGTCAATTCGGGTTGTACTCTGCTTGTAATAATATAATTCAATCATGATTCGAAAGAAACGTGGCGCCATCTATTATCACAAGAACGTTTTTGTTGTTTTCCTCGGGAACAGTAATTTTTTTCGGGATTAAACCCAAAAGTCAATCACCCGAAAGAAAATCAGGTGTACAGAAACGGACATAGGCTATAGCCTATGTCCGTTTCTGTACACCTGACAACGCGCATATGCAAAATTTCAGGATGATCGGTTCAGTGGTTTAGGCGTGAAAAGGTAACAAACAAACAAACTCATTTTCGCTTTTATAATATTAGTTAGGAGTTAGGATTAGGATTAGGAAGTTAGGATAGGATAGGATTAGGATAGTTAGGAAGTTAGGATAGTTAAGAAGTTAGGATAGGATAGTTAGGATTAGGATTAGGATTAAAAACAAAATCCCCTGCAGAACATTTAAAGTGCAATTATTTGAATGATAGCTATCTCTTTCACTAAAGCTATTTCTGTATTAGTTCAAATTTGCAACACAAGTGCAGATTTTTAACTCGATTTTTTCTAGCTGTCTGTTAATATGATACATCTAACTATACCTTCTAGGGCGAAGTCAGGGTGGAGTGCTAGTATACCTACAGTACCTACACCTCACAAAAAATAGCAAATATATTATAATAATAATACTAATCATTTATTTGTAAAAACATGAGTATACAGTTACAAAAAATTGTAATGTAAGGTGTTGATATAGCGCTAATCGTTTAAAATATAAAGTATATTTAGTAAATATAAAAAATGTTTTTTTAAGAATCGCTTTATCGTACCTATTTAAGTATATAGAAATGTTTTAATACACTGTAATTTGTTAATTATACTTATGGAGCCATTATTATTCGATATTCGTAAGTATCTCATACAACTACACTATGCGCTACGCTTTATATGCTTAGCTCACCCCTAGTGGACATTTGTTTATGATTTTTTTGCACTATGATTGTGGCTGTGTATTGTATGCCTTGCCTTGCAATTTATACTTGTTATTTTCAATCCAAAGTAACAACTTTGTGGAACGAATAGTAGAGAAAAACTTAAACACTCAGTAAGATATAACAGACATTTATCAAGATGCAAATATATGTTGACTGGTGAGTAATCTTTGTAAAACCATCAAAACATAACTAACATAACCTAACCTATTTAAGTTTCAAACTGAAAGCAAACTTAGCAAACTTCAAAGTAAATCATATCTACTAGAGTTGTAACGTAGCCGAGAGTATATTGTCGATGTCGACAACTATTAAAAAAATTTATTAATGATTTCGGTTAAACATTAAACATTAATGTAATATCGTACCTTCTTTGCGTATCGAAGGCAAACACACCACTATTATTTATATCGACATCATGCGATTATTTATTCATTGGTTATTTTATTATCGCCTGCTCCGTGCGTCGGAGAGCACGTTAAGCCGTCGGTCCCGGCTGCAATGAACATCTATGGCAGTCGTTATTGGGAAGTCAGTGCCCTATAATATCCTGACACCGGTCTAGCCTTAGGGTATCGTTAGCCTTCGGGTTGCGGAGGTCAGGTGGCAGCCGCTCCGTGTAAAAACTGATATTCAGTCAAATCCGGTTAGAGTAGAAAAGCCGACCCCAAGTGACTTGGGAATAATAAAGGCGGGTGTTTTCTAAGATATTTTGATAACCCCTACCCACGCTTTTTTACATTAAAATTATTACATTATTTTCTACGTTTTAGTTTGCTTTTTTAATAAAGCGTGTATTTAGTTTTTTTTAATTATTATTTATTTTTATTATAAATATGTAAATGTGTAAAAACAACAATCATGCGCCACGTGCTCTATTCCCAAACATTTATCAATAACCTCTCTTTTTCGTCTATAATATCGCCATAACGGATTGTCAGTGGTATTATCGACGAATATCAAGAGTGAAAAATGATTTATTGATTATTTATTGATTCCATGCCTTAGAGTAGAAAGAACAAGTATAGACGCATCGATATAAGACAGAACTCATTTTAAAATATTTCCTTTGATAAAACACTACACTCGATGTATGCTCAAATCGATTTATAGAATTAAATTGAACAGCCTCAAAAAGGGAGCGTTATTTTTTGGTTCACAAATCTTTTCTACTGTTTCTAGCCAGCACGTAACTTTTAAAGAATTTATTAAAAAAATAGTTCTGCAGATCACAGATGTATCATTTTATTGTCCGTCTTACCCTTTATTCATTCAAATCGAATCAAACATCGATATTTTTAAGACGAATATTTATCAATTGTTTAACAAACGACAAAGTTTCTAATCTAAGTTTTTGACAGTTGACATTAGATGACATAATGACAAAAACAACCGTGAGTCAGAGACTCAGTCAGTGACAAAGACTAAAATAATATAGAGGGAAGTCGGTGACTGTCACTTGTCAGTGACATGACAGATACGAATATGCACTGAGTTCTCATGAATAGATTGTAAAAATTAAAAACAAATAATAAAACAAATAACAAAGTATTTAATTATAAAATAAAGATAACAAATTAAACATAATACATAATTAAAACACTGCGACAGAAAAGATCAAATTACAGAAATCATTCTGTTTCTGAATACTTAACTGTGCTAGAATGTAAAAGCATAATATTACTTGTGCAATAGTGGTAAGTGAATATAGGTAAGTGTTTATTTTAGTATTGTGTATTTTATATGTACTTAATATAAAAGTGACCACGAGCCGGTCGTCGCTAATTATTGTTAATAATGTTTAAATTTCAGGATATTTAAACACTTTCTGATAATCTAAAAACCTATAGTAACAGTAATTATTAAGCTATAGAACTGTGTAAGACAGTTCTTAAGATTCTTATTATATAAGTATAGCTAAAGAAGGAAAATGGGTCCACCGAAGAAGTTTAAAAAGTATGATTCAAATCGTGGAAGTGATAGATCAGGTATGATTTGTTCTAATATTTGTATTATAAATACAAAATAGACATGAAACTACGTCAAACAATGACAATATTTTATGACTTATCAATAGGTAAGAAGAAAAAAGTTGAAGATGAGATGACTATAGACCTGGTAGATGATGATAACTCAGAAAATGTTGGCGTGCCCGGTGCGGCCATGCAGGATGCAGAGAAAACTGACCAAGTGCCTGAAGATGAATTTGGTGCTAAAGATTACAGGTATTGTTATAATGTTATGTTCCTCAAACTTATAATTAAACTTATATACCTATAATAATTAATCAGTGATTTACATTGTGATTTTGTAACAAAAATTCAAATATATTCAGAAACTTTTGCATTTATAATAATAGTAAGATTAAGATAGCACACGTGTTTATATGTTAATTCTTTTATTCTTTATTTTTTATTTCGTGGCTTTGCGTCGTTTGACGTCCATGTTGGTCCCATCGTATACACATACCCATAACATTTAAATTTTTCTTTTCTAAATGTATCAGCAAATTTTCTCGTAAAGTAGCACTCCGAATACATTCCATTAAAGGATGGTATACATCATCTGTGACTCCACATAATTCACAACAAGGTGTGGCTGATTTCTTCATAAGATATTTAAATTCATTTAATGGTACGTGTCCAGAGCACAGGCAGTCTCCAACACATTTCGATTCATACTCACATCTGCACACCATGGCACATGAGGAGGTTCACTTTGTAAAGTACTATACCAGATTCTCTTCTCTCGAGAGGTGACATTAAAATATTCCTTCCATTCATTTCTTACAATGATTCTGTATATTTCTGTATATCATGGTACTCTAAATTTTGAATAATGCATATGTTCAGTAGCACGACGAGCAGCGACCCTTATAGGCCTAACTTTCATATCAGTGTGCGTGTTTACTTTTTAATGGATCTTCTCGATGTAATGATTTAGTAACTTGACGGAAGCATGATAAAGACCACACGTTTTGCATGTTCGACTTGATAGCTTTGCTAGCTCAATTTTATCGTTGGACAAAAATAATCGTAGAGCATTTGCAGGAAATCTTTGAGTGAAGCATTTATTCGTAGAGCTAAATTGACTGGAAGATTGAGAAATTGCCCTCCGTCATCCAAAACCAAGTCATCAAACGATACGAAACAATAGATTGACGGAAGAAATTAGGACAAGTGAATAGCGCGCGGTAATTCCCCTACTCGGTTCTAAGCAAGTACCTAAATGTATACATGATTTGCGGGAATCCCCGAAAATACGTTTCGTTTTCAAACATAGACAATGTGTGGATTGCCATAATTATGTGTCAAAAAGTAAATAACTACTGCTAACGTAATCACCATCTAGACCACCCCACCCCCATGTCATCAAAAATAAGCAAAGCAAAGATCACCACGCCCGCCTATAGTGCTTACGTAATACTTCAACGGCCCCCTTACTGTTTTTGTTTGGATACTTGTTTTGATTGTTACCGGTACCACTGTCACTCAAATTGCTTCCAGAATCATTGTTCTTCTCACTATCATGACTTTCGTTCTCACTGTAATTGATAACCTCTGTTATTACTTCTTCCTGAGGAGATGGTTCCTGATGATTATTCATTGTGGAAGGTTTCTCATAGTCATATTTATCTAATGCTTTATTTTCTTTAAAGTACTTTGATAATGCTATTTTATATGTGCAATTTTCATTGCACATAATCTTTCTAATTGCTTTTTCTTTTGAAAATACAGGACAGCTTTTGATTAGGGACATGTGGTTACCTTTGCAGTTTATGCATGTATATCTGGTAGTTTTACACTTGTTGTGTTCACCGCTACACTTGGAACATATTTGTTTTGTCACAGGGCAGGCTCGTTTTAGATGACCATATCCTCAGCATTAAGAGCATTGTGTTACTGGAAATGCATATGGTTCCACCTTGAAACGGCAGTCATATCCATGTACATATGCAGGCAGCTTATTCCCTTTGAAGCAAAAGTGTACGGTTCCACTGTTGATCCACTTGCCAAGTTCACTCATTCACTTTAATCTTTGTACTGAAAGTATGTCTGTCTCACATTTAAATGACTTGACCAACTCCTCTTCCTTGACTTCCAGCTCAATATATTTAACAACACCATAAGTCATGTCGACTTCATTTGTTAAACGGCATCTGTATCACAATGTTTGAAATTTAATATTGTTAAAAAAATTTTTTAGCACGTCTATCTTCGTCTCAAACATTATCAGCACTTTGTAAGGTGTATTAAATCTGACTTGAATAATATTGGATATATTCTCTGATTTAAGTAACTTGGCCAAACCAATTTGTTTAGGCAGCACTTCAATAGATGTAATAAGTACATACTTCGTTTGGGCTTAGATCATCGGCCAGACTATTTCTTCTGTCGTAGGTTCCTTGGCTTGTTAGTGACACATGAGTGTTAGATACAAAGTGTTGGCTAGTTAACCTTTTTTTGTTCTTCCTCTGTACTATGGTATATCTCTCATCATTATTTTCCTCTAGGTTTTGCTCTTCACTCTCTTTTCTTAATCTCTTCTCTGGTCGTATCAAGCTCATACAGCTGCTATTTATAGTGGATTCATGTATTTCATACTCTTCCAAATCACACACAATATTACTTCTCACTATTTTTCTCCGCTCATGTTACTCTTTTGGATCTCTTCTTGACTCATACTACTTGATATACTACTGGACCGAGGTCTGAAGACCTCGTCCATTTTTTTAAAGATATGTAGAGTATTACGTAAAAATATATTTCGTGTTGGTAAAGCCTGTCACAATACGTCCGCTCGCTGTGACATGCCGCGCGGAACTATATGTATATTTAAATAACTATAAAATTGCAAACTAATTAAATATCTAATCCAGATCAACTAATTAAGAACTTTTACATTCAAAACTATCCATTTTCTTGAAGTCTTTATTTGTTCAAGCTTGAAACTAAAACCACTAATTGGATTTTGATGCACTTAACACAAACTGGTGGCTTGGGACTTAGTTTACTATTTTAGCCATGGGTAATAAATATAATTTGGTTCTATAAACCTGGAGTTATAGACACAAACAAAGTCATTTACATAATCTAGTTTATTTAGACTAGAGGTTTATACATCAATGAAATACTTTAGTTGACGGTAATGGTTTTAGGTAATTAAAATTATTAAACAATAACTAATATTGTCTTACGTTTACGCGAATGTTATAAATTGAAATTAAAACTACTTTATACATATTTTGTCGCATTGTTTATTTTCGAACACTTTTATTACATAACTTTGAACTATAACACTACTATTATTGTACTCTACTATAATTTAAGCTATTTAAATTAATTAAAACTATGTATTTATATTTAAGTTCTTACTTTTACCCAACGTTTCGGTTGCTTTACATTCCATGGTCACGGGGAGCCTAAATATTTTAAAATACATAACAATTTGACTAATTTCAAAATGTTTGTCTTGTTTTAGAAGTCAAATGGCATTGAAACCTGACAATGCAAGTCGGCCATTGTGGGTCGCTCCGAATGGCCATATATTCTTAGAAGCCTTCTCACCTGTCTACAAGCATGCTCACGATTTTTTAATTGCCATTGCAGAGCCTGTGTGCAGGTATGTAATATAAACATAATCTTAGTCATTATGTTGCACAGATGTTTGTAATTTGTCAAAGTGGGAGGCAGAGGTGTAAAGTACATCTGCTTGCTTGTTATCTATGTTACAAGTTATGTTGTATGGTTATAATACTAAAATATATGTATTTAGCTAACTTTGGACCCTGAAAGCGACAAATTGCTTTTGTATTGTTGTCCATCTTATCATTCTGGCTTCAAAGTCATCATACAACTTACAACCCTGCAATTTAATACAGTAGATAGTAATTTATAGCTATAGTTCTAAAAAAGGACATCTTTGTCCATGCTTTCTATTCGCGGCGGACTTTACAAACATCCTATTACTGGACACTGTTCTGAGTCAGGTTATACCTTACCTAGACCCAGAACAATAATTAATTAATGATCAAATAAATAAATATTGTGTGTGTTCCTTTATTATGTGGTAAATGTCAATGGTGTCACAATTATCCTATATTTGTTTGGTACATATTATTAAAAACCATGTAATAATATTGTGTCATTGTTAGTTTACCTCAAAATTAAGAAAAAAATGTGCCATATGTTATTTAACCCACAACACTCAGTGTGGCAATACGGCTTGGCGATTTCTTGTCCGTTACGCCATTATTGGAGCAGTGAAACCATTAGGAATAAACTAATATAATTTTCCAGACCGCAACACATACACGAGTACAAGTTGACAGCATACAGTTTATATGCCGCCGTATCCGTGGGATTACAGACAAATGACATTATAGAATATCTCCAGCGCCTTAGCAAGTGCGCTGTGCCGGCTGGCATCATCGAGTTTATACAGCTCTGTACATTGTCCTACGGGAAAGTGAAATTAGTACTCAAACACAATCGGTAAGTACCTACCTTTTATTTTATCATAATATATATATTTTGTCCGCGGCTTCGCTCACGTAAAAGTACCTACGCTAGATTAGGTTATGTTAGTAACAGTACGTTTTTAAAATAAATCCTAGCCTATTAACATAGGCTAGGATTTATTTTAAAAAAGTAATAAAATTTCTACCGGCAAAATAATTATTAAAATCGGTTGAGTAGTTTTTTAGTCAAATTCTTACAAAGAAACAAACAAAAATCAAATCTTTCCTCTTTATAATATTCGTATTCATAAGTTTTCTATTTAGGCAGCTAAACAGATATCAACTAGATATTAACCAATACATAGTCTCATACCTATATCCCTGGATGGTAGATAGTGATGTGTTACAGCCATTTCGTAACCTGTTGTGTTAGTTCCTACGTAACAAAAGGCGTGCCTACATACGTCTATCGAGCGCAGATATTTTAGACTTAGTTGTTATTTAGATTGATCCTTTTATTTCTCTCTGTGCCTGATTCGCGCCAAATATCCGTAGGATCTGATCATGCCTACCTTTATAAGTAAATAATTAGATTTAAAAAATTACTTCGCGTTGATGACGGCAAAAAATCATGCAGGCACATCACACTAAATAAAAACTATTAAAGGAATCCAAGAAAGACAAAACAAGAAAAGCCCGTATTCAAACTAATAAAATAAAATAACCATTAATTTAGATTGTAATACAGCATTGCCCAACCGTTTAACAATCTGACATTTAACATGATGATTTCAGATATCTGGTAGAAAGTAAACATGTAGAGGTACTACAGAAGCTGCTGAAGGACCCTGTTATCCAGCAGTGCAGGCTGCGGCGCGATGGAGACGACGACTTTCTCTCCTCCGCGCTGCCCAACAAATCCGCTACCACTTCCAAACCAGGTACAACTTAGTATATAATTCCAATTTTACAGACTTGTATTACGTTCAGATTTAGTCAGCTACTTTTTAAGATCTATATGGGGGTGAGGTTTGTTGATTTTACTGACCAAATTTTCTAAACCTGAGAATTTACATACTTATATAAATGCCAGTTTGTGACCAATTGGGTGCCGAAAGACGGTCGACGGCGACGGGGCTGACCTAAAAGGAGATGGCGAGACGACTTGGCCGTCTTCGAAAGGTACTGGCAGGGAATGTCTACAAACAGATTGGTTTCGAAGTCCAAAGGAGAGGATTTTGCCCAATAGTGGGACATAACAAAAGATTGAGAAAAAAAATAAAAAATGCCAGTTGCACCACTTCAACTGTACTTAGGACTCATAATCCGTCTGTCAATCCACCCAGACATATTAGGTATACAAAGCCTCTTATTCTATGTAGTAGTAGTAGTGGGTAATAGGACTTACTTATTATTTTCGAACGATCACGGGTGTGAGATCGCATTGTGAGATCCAATATATAAAATTCAGATCACAAGAGTTTCGTATTTGTCTCTTGCACCTTGCACGACCAGAAAAGCGACTATGTATCCTTGTTTGCCATCTTAGATGTATTAAAAGCAATCTTGATTGTCTTTTTGAATCAGTATTGATATTATCACCGCTTTGGCAGTTCTGTAATGACTTGAATAATGTATAGGTGAAGTTCCCGAGAAGCCAGCTCCTAACGGCAGCGTGCCTGACGACATAAGTCAGTTCTACCAGCAGCTAGATAAAGAAGACGACGACGATGAAGTGACGGACATCACCGCCAATACCGCCGTCGCCTTCGAAGTGGACCCCGACAAGATTGAGGTTAGTACCAACTCGTGGTCCATAGAATATACAATACTTCGCGATATGTGTACCAACTCGTGTTACGAACAATATATATGTAAACTACCTCGCATGTAATAGTGTAGTGGTAACCATTTAGCGTATGGACTAGCGATAAGCGACTATCGAATATTTCCAAAGTTCAAGGAAATCGATATATTCATGAAGAAGTTAAAAAAATGAAATAATTGGTGGATTATTTAATTACATATAGCATTTAAAATAGTTGTTGATTTAAATAAGTACCAGATAATTAAACTCGTGCAACTGCACTGTTAACAATATGAGCAATGTTCGGTTTCGGCGCGAAGGAATGATTGCACAAATACGAATGTGGATATTGCCGTTCGATGTTTACGCGGTGAAAGTGGTCATAGAGGAAGGCGTAATAAATATTTAACATCGGGTGTGATAACATCGTCATGCAGTATGATGAGCATAGAGGGTATTGAAATACGAAATGGACGATGGCAACCAATACGAAACATCGTCTCCCGAATGTGTCGTATATCGAATATTCTATTATGATTTGAATCGGTCAATATTTGGATGGAGGGTCGTACAAGTTCCGAATAATCTAATTTATTTTTAGAACGCCTATGGACTTTAGTTATATTAATAATCCGCATGGTGGCGACGCGGTCCGCCACCCGTCACGTCTCGTTTCTCGCGAGAGCGAAAAGTGGCCTACGGGAAGCCGTTTTGCTACATTGAATGTTGGAGGAGGGATGGAAAATTGAATGAAGTATGTCAGATGATGAAGGAGAAAAAGATTGATGTTATGTGCGTGAATGAAACGAAAAGGAAAGGCTGTAACACCACTAGGCATGGACCCAACACGGCGTCATGATCCGGCTCCGGCGTGCCTAGAGTGCCTATACCAGAGCCTGTCAGGGCGTTGGTGTTATTTTGTCTGCTAGAATGAATGAGTGTGTAAAAGAATTTGAATATGTGAATGCTAGGTTACTATGGATGAGAATGAAAATGGGGATTACTCGTGTGTTCATGGTAGGGGTCTATGTACATAGACCGTAAACATGGCAACTGTTATGTCTCAGAGTGCACGAGTCTTGAGGAAATGCAAGGAATACGAGAGGTTGATAATGTTAGGGGATTTTAATGGATGAGTAAAGCGTTAAGAATACGTAAGGGTCTTAGGCAAGTATGGGGACGAAAGTGTGAATGAGAATGGAAAAAGGTTGTTTGAGCTATGTTTGGAGTGCAATCTTTGTATGAAAACACTATGTTTGCCCACAAAAGAATCCACCAGTATACAAGAGAAGCAAAGAATATAAGAAGTAGTATGATTGACTTTGTTGTAGTGGATGAAAGATTGAGAAAGAATGTCCTAGACACTCGGGTATGGACACCAATATCTCTATATGTATAGAGGTATTGGTGTCCATGCCGACCATTTTTTGTTTATGAGCTGGATACGTGGCCTCTTCAAAGAATGGCGACACCGTATACCTACCCGAACAAGTGCCCAACAACGAATAAAAGTAGAAAATTTGCAAGATGCAGTATTGAAAGACGAGTATAAAAGTAAATTGAGGAAAAGCTTTGAAAGATTTTGTGTCATTCATGATATAAAAGAACTATGACAGTCGTTTAAGTATGAAGTGGTTGTTGTAGCGTCAGAAGTATGCGGTGTGAACAAGAAGAGGAAAATTATAAAATCGAGGAATGCGTGGTGGGATAAAGATGTGCAAGGGGTAGTACGTGAGAAGAAGCAAGCATGGTTAGACTGGCTATCTGTCAGAGTCAATTAAAGAATGCAAGAAGCAACGAATGAGGATATAAATGAAGCTAGGAATAAGTTTATAAGAATGAATAAGATAGTGAAAGATATGACTAAATGGAAAAAAGAGGAATTGATAGACGAGTTTGATAGAAGATTATCTGTAGATTTCCGGACCAACACAAAGTTCTTCTGGAAATCCATTTGCTCGGTTCGGAGTAAAATTGTAACCACAGAGCTGAAATCAATCTGAGATAAGAATGGAAGTTTACTGAATGAAGAGAAGAGCGTACTGAAGCGATGGAAGCAATATTTTGAAAGTTTATTTGAAAGAGAGGAATGGCAAGGGCAAAGTTTGAAATGAATGATAATGATAGTAATGATGAAAGTCCTATTAGTATGGATGAATTAATGAAAGTAATAATAATAAATAAATATAATATCCAAAATTAATATAATTTTGGATATTATATTTATTTATTATTATGGTTTATCAACAGCAAATGTTTACAAATTCACATCAACAATAACAAGGAAAGTATGGTGGCTGAAACATTTGCCAATTACAGATTAACCAGCATTCATCAATAGTGTGACATTTAAGTTCTTTACATAAATATTTATGTAAAGAACTTAAATTACTATAACAAAGTAAGAAATAAAAATAAGAATAAAGGAGAACATAATGCAACTTACATTATATATGATTTTATGTGACGACGATATTGCTATTGTTGGAGACTTGAAGGGATTTAAAGATTTTTTATTTTAGTTTGTTTTTAGAGTCATTGTAAATGTCAATGTCAGGTACGGACTTAGATATTGTATTATACTTTTAACAAAGTCTATATAGCGTAGAGTGGGATTCGATGTTCGTTTTGAATTTTGGTGTATGGTAGATGTTAGTTATCGGATATCTAGGTAATTTGCAGGGTACTTGAATGCCAACACGTGACATCAATTCAGCACAGTCCAACTTGCCATTTGCTAACTTATGTAAGAATGATATATCTATGACTACGTCCTTCACGTAATGAATTCATATTATATAATATATAAGCACGCTGAGAGAGGCCTTCGGTTTTGAATTGGCACCTATAACACAAGTGTCATACCCTGGATGCTAGAGTATCAAACCACTTGTGATTTACAATTTCTATGAAAATATTGTTCACTGTAGTTCCTAAAGTGCATTGTAAATCGTAAATTTTGTAATTAAATAAATATTATTATTAATTATTTCAATTTCGTACTATAAATATTGTAGGTTATACAAAAACGTTGTATCGAACTGGAACACCCGCTGCTAGCGGAGTACGACTTCCGCAACGACACGATCAACCCTGACATCAACATAGACTTGAAGCCCACGGCTGTATTGCGCCCCTACCAGGAGAAGAGTCTCAGAAAAATGTTCGGCAATGGACGTGCGCGGTATGTATTGCTACTAAAACGGATTAACTTTTGTTAAAAAAAATTATTATAGGTCAGATAAAACAGCGTGTCATGGAAAATTTCAAAGTCGTAATTAATGACGCGATAATTTATATAAACTATTCGACCTGAAAATATGTTCATAAAATCAGCAATTTTGTAGTCTAAAAGATCATTCGGTAAACGGTTATGAGTAGAGATTGGATAATGGGATCCATTTTATCTATAGTTAATTTTCGGCTAACATATTATGGAAGCGACTTCTGAGATTTTTTTATTAAAAGCTGGCTGTTACCCACGACTTCGTCCTCGTAGGTTTTAACTAAAAAGTGTTTGTCTCCGTAGAACACTATTTTTTTTTCTTAAATCAAAGTAGCCTAAGTTACTCCTTATAACATCAGCTATCTGCCAGTGAAAGTCCCGTCAAAATCGGTTCAGCCGTTTCGGTGAGTAGCCGGAACAAACAGACATAAAGAAAAATTTAAAAAAAATATATGTTTTCGTATAGGTACCTTATAATTATACTTTCATATGCATTAGGTTAACTAGTCGGATGTATGTATATTTTACGTTACATTAAATATTAACTCCCCATTCAAGTATGTGTGTACGTAGGGTGTGAAGGAAAGGGTGGTGTGGTTCATAAAAAAACAAATGAATGAAAAAGTATGTTTCCGAATAGAAAAAAGTATGGTCTCCAATTACATCTCACGGAGAATTATCCGATCTTTAGTTATTAGTAAAAATCGTCCAATTTACATGAGATTTTGGGAATGTACGAGTACCCAAATATTGGACTTCACCAATGGACTCTTTCAAGCTTATTTTAAACTAGCTTTTGCGCGCGGCTCCGGCCGCGTGGTACCTACATCAATAAAAAGTAGCCTATGTCATCCCCCAGGTTTTAAACTATATATGTACCAAATTTCATATAAATCGGTTGAGTGGTTTAGCCGTGAAAAGGTAACAGACAGACAAATAGACAGACAGACAGAGTTACTTTCGAATTTATAATATTAGTAAGGATAATGTATGTATGTTTTTGGTTCAACATTTCATATTTTTATGTTTAATTTTTATTTTGCATTGACAAAATTAATCATTTCATCAAGATCTAGGAATTCACTGCTAGATAATTTGAATGCAATGCATTCAATCTGTGGGGTTTCGTCACTCACCCAATCGTTTCCTGCGATCGGCAATCTAATGCTAGCAAGTGACCACTGGTTAAAACAATTAAAATTACTAACTATGTAGCTTTTATACTTGTTCCAGTTCAGGTGTGATCGTATTGCCATGTGGTGCAGGCAAGTCGCTGGTGGGCGTGACGGCCGTGTGCACGGTGCGCAAGCGCGCGCTCGTGCTGTGCAACTCCGGCGTCTCTGTTGAGCAGTGGAAGCAGCAGTTCAAGTGCTGGTCCTACGCGGACGACAGTATGATATGCAGGTATACTACAAGCCGCTGGTGGACGTGACGGCCGTGTGCACGGTGCGCAAGCGCGCGCTCGTGCTGTGCAACTCTGTGCAAGTCTCCGTCAAGCAGAACATGTATCAATATCTTCAAACTTTTTATTATAAATATCAACAATACATCGCAAAGGTGATCTCATACCGGCATTAGTTCTGCACTTAGTCATCAGAAAGAGGCGTCGTTGTCTAACCTCACGGATATGCATGGTTCTTAGCACAATATGGCAGATTCTGTTTGTCAGTGTGTTACAGTCGAAAGCATTGTTACATAATCGGTAAAAAAGTAATACATGAGGTGTACCACACTCGATATATAAAAAAAAACAGATTCATACCAGCAAAGTGGTATAATAGTCACTTAGCTTAAAAATATATACAATATAGTCATATTAGGATTGTATTGTACTAACGTGTAAAGTAAAATCTTAAACCACATATTTTATAATTTAGATTCACGTCCGAAGCCAAAGACAAGCCGATGGGTGCGGGTATCCTCATCACGACGTACTCCATGATCACGCACGGCCAGCGGCGCTCGTGGGAGGCGGAGCAGACCATGAAGTGGTTGCAGGCGCAGGAGTGGGGGCTCGTCGTACTGGACGAGGTGCACACCATCCCCGCCAAGATGTTCCGACGTGTACTTACTATTGTGCACTCGCATGCTAAACTCGGTATGTGGACATTCCATCCAATAACTAAGTAAACTTATCATACATTTTTCGAGTTTCGGTTTTGTAATTTCAGACACAAATGGCTAGTAGTCAGGTTAACCTATTGAGTAGCAGCGGCACACCTATGTCCAGCCAGAGTTGTATATCTAGGTTATAATTGATTTCTGTAAATATTTTCTGTGTGACAGAAGAAATAAATGATTTATTAATGATGTCTGTTATTCTAATATTTGAGGGATTAACCTTTCAAGCTAAGCTAGAATGCTTGTGTTAGAAATTATTTTCGTCGGTAATATTCAATCGTCGTATGCATTGGCATAGATATGCAATAATTATATTATTACGTAACTATAGAATGTAATTCTGGTATGGTTTCTTTACAAGTCATTCAATTAGAGAACTACCTTGCATGTAGATACATGGAGTAAAATATTTTACATGGCAATCAAGGGTTTCCCAGAGAAAAACGAATTCTATATTGTTGATAATAATGTATTGCATTGCGTGCAGGTCTGACGGCGACGTTGCTCCGCGAGGACGACAAGATCGCGGACCTGAACTTCCTGATCGGGCCCAAGCTGTACGAGGCCAACTGGCTCGAGCTGCAGGCGGCGGGGTACATCGCGCGCGTGCAGTGCGCAGAGGTCTGGTGCCCCATGACCCCCGAGTTCTACCGCGAGTACCTCATACAGAAGTACGTGTCAGACCTGACCCTCCGTTTATTGGAATATGGCACTAATACTGCTGAGAAATGGTTATATGACCGCTGGAGTCTCATAACTGTAAAAGTTGTTGAACCGCAAGCAACGCATTATTATTTTTATTTTGTTTCACACTTTTGGAACTCTTACAGTTAGCTTGATAACGGTAAATAATAATTTTACAAAAAATAAACCCATTTACAATATTTCACAAATATTTAAATATAATAATGTTTTTATTAGGTATAATCTTCTAAAACTGCGTCAAATAATCATCGGCGTTAATGCATTTATTGCTTTAAACCTTTCGAAATATTAATAAGAACATCTATAACACCATCTGTACGCCATTTACCAAGATGACCTCTTCGGTGGCAGCGTAGCATCTCTTTAAGGAAGCTAAAGTCCTACTCACACTAAACTCACAACAAAGTGGTTTTCCTACTGTTATGTATGCGTGCGGCAACATTTGCATGTGTGCGGGGGCTGCGCCCCGCGCGTCCCCCTCCCTAATAAAATTAGTGTGCTACCAACTAGCCAGTTTGATTGACGCGCATCGCTCCTGTCACTTGCGCGTAAATATACAACACGTACGATCTTATGTAGGTTACTGCCCTAGCTGGAGTGCACCAGATTATGCCTCCAGTCCTAAACTACAATCATGCTGTGTCGTAAATTTTTATCATTTTATTATGTTAGATATCCATTCATATTTAGTTTATATAATTATGACGTGTTAACTAACATCATCTATAATTTGTTGCAGAATCAACAAGAAAATGTTGCTGTACGTAATGAACCCATCTAAATTCCGCGCGTGTCAGTTCCTGGTACGCTACCACGAGCGACGTGGGGACAAGACCATAGTGTTCTCAGACAACGTATTCGCCCTTCGACACTACGCCGTCAAAATGAACAAACCGTATATTTACGGGCCCACGTCACAGAGCGAGAGAATTCAGATCCTACAGAATTTTAAGTTCAATCCTAAAGTGAACACGATATTCGTGAGCAAAGTCGCCGACACCAGTTTCGATTTGCCCGAAGCTAATGTGTTGATTCAAATCTCGTCACACGGCGGTTCTAGACGACAGGAAGCGCAACGTTTAGGTAAAAATTCAAATGGATTCATTACTGAAATTATTACTTGTTTAAACGCTAAAGAAACATGCATAATGTCTAATAGTTCTTCATAAACTTTTGAAGTATGCAAGAACAATCTGCCATTCCTAACTTGATCTTAGTTTTGTACTACGGCTTAAGCCTTTTATCCTAAGCGCCGCGCCGTTTCCAAACAATACAGTCTCGTCAATTAAATTCATAGACAGATTATATTTTTGTATTGTTACTTTGGCCTCCTTAGCTTAAGTGTCTCATGTCTCGTGTTAGGGTATGAAGTATATTGTCATGATTGTTATTAGGTCGTATCTTGCGAGCTAAGAAAGGAGCGCTCGCAGAAGAATATAACGCTTTCTTCTATACGTTGGTATCTCAGGACACATTGGAAATGGCGTACAGTCGAAAAAGACAACGGTTTTTGGTCAATCAAGGATATAGTTACAAGGTAAGCAGTATTATATATTATCATACGAATTATTCGCATAGCAGATTTGCTATGGTAACTAAATTATGGATAGCGAAACATTTTAAAAGTAGAGTTAGGGAGTCCCCAAACTTATCGACGTGGAATCGGCTTCAGCCGGTCAGAATAACCTTTATGTCAACGTAATAAGGGTGTCGCTAATGCCATTCGCATCGGCTCGGCGCAGACGACGCGACGCGAAGGCAGCCGACGGCGAAACAGGTGGTTTGGCGTTTATCTGATCGCATCCGTATAGCGCTGAAAGTAGCCGAACGCCCACGCCGACGCGTTTAAATTTCCGAAAGCAGTCGAATGCATGAGTGTTCAAACCCGTCGGCGGTCGGATGGCGTCGCAGACTGCCGATCAGCGTTGAAGACGGCCGAACGGCGTCGGAGACGGTCGAACGGCAGTGACGTGACGCGCTCGCCCGATTTCAGCTCCGACGGCAGCCGAACGACGCCGGGAATAGCCGAATACGTGATGCGCAGGCGATCAGTGTCGTTGAGGCTATCAATCGAACGTAAGTTCGCTATTGATTTGCACTTGTTTATTAATTACGTTATGGATGCGTTTTTTATTCTAGACCTACTAGAGAATATTTCCATATTGGAACTGTTGCTTCTAAAAACTCAAATTTAACAATGAAGAAAGAAAAGTAAAAATGTCCGTACAACTCGAGCGTCTCTCATAATCTGCGATGAAAACGTTTGTGGATGTGTTGAATACCAGCCACTCACGACCTCTATACGGATGAGTAGACTACCGACCGGAAGTGAACAGCCGTCGCAAACGCCGTTCGGAGGAGTCTACGGTCGTTCGTAGGAGGTAACGGCCGTTCGGAGAAGACGACGACCGTTCGGAGGAGTCTATAATCGAACGCAAGTGAATAGCCGTCACAAAGGCCGTTCGGAGGAGTCTATAATCGAACGCAAGTGAATAGCCGTCACAAAGACCGTTCGGAGGAGTCTATAATCGAACGCAAGTGAACAGCCGTCACAAAGGCCGTTCGGAGAAGTCGGCTGCCGCTTGCTTGTGATCCGCCGTCGCGACAACCGATTGGCGTCAAGCTGAGTAATGTGATGATACGCACTCGGCTTAAGCCGATTGCGCGTCGGTAAGTTTGGCGACTCCCTTATACTTAAACCTGCGGTATTTGCAAATCGTGCCATTGAGTCAGTGAAATATTTAATTAATCACGTATAACTTATAAGAAACGAATGGATCAACACAACACTTCTTAAAATATATCTAATTGAATATTGTATGTGAATGTCGCCTATAATAATTTATAGTGATTTCAGCTGCTATAAAGCATAATTATTACGATATTATATTTATAGGTAATTACAGAGCTTAAAGGGATGGATCAGGAGCCAGATTTATTTTATGGCACACGAGAGGAACAAGGCATGCTGCTTCAGCAGGTACGATTTCATATATGCTCACTTATTTTTAAAATAATAGTACGAGATCCGGCTGCAAGATTACTACATGCATCGAGTATGGAATAAAATCTATTTTTTATGTATAATTATAAATAGGGGAACATATTTTTGCCAAGGTGCCAATCAAAATGTAGCTAGTATTTTTAATTAAAATATGATTTATTGACTTTTTCCAAAAAATTACATTCACGTGTTTATAAAATAAACTATAATCCACTGCACAGTAATATATGTCAGAACTTGAAAAGTTATGGTTGCAGTTGCGCACTCGGCCGCGACCTGTTCGCTGCCAGGTGTAAACAGGTCATACTTTGTTACATTTATACGTTCATGACGTATGTTCATCATTTATATCTTAAATTGAAGCAAATTTTTTTTTGTCCATGTCTATATATGTCTGCCTATGTAAAAGTGGCCGCAAGTACCGGTTGCCAGCTGTTAAAGATAGATTAAAGTAAAAGAGTTATGGCGATTCATCGGTCGTCAGACAAGGACGACGATTGCCAACTGTACGTGATTTTAAAGCCAGTGCGCATGCGTCAGAAGCAGGTGTTCTCGTTCACTAGCATTCAGTGGTGACAGAAGGAATAGGTGACATCATAGGTTACCTATGACACCAATGGTGGTGTTATAGGGAATGAAAATTCTCCCCGACACCACTGGTGGTGTCATGGGTAAAGAACGTCCATAATGATCTAATTTGTTTTATAAGTCCATCATGCAATAATATATTGAGTACTAAATTTACCTTGCGGCTTCGCTTGTGTAAATGTACATAGTTTAAATTAGTAGCAGTACTTTTTCTGGGTAAACGGCACCCTTTTCTGAAACCTTGACAACGTGTACGCGAAATTTCATGATGATTCGTCGAGTAGTGAAGCCGTGAAAGCATAGCAAACAAACAAACAAACATACTCATTTCCGCATTAATAATATTAGTTAGGATTGTATATGAAGGCGAGCAGCACTAAACTTGTGTGTGTGTGTTAGGTGCTGGCGGCGTCAGAGACAGACTGCGAGGACGAGCGCGAGGGCGGGCTGGCGCCGGGCGTGTCGCGGCGCGGCGGCGCGCTGTCGTCGCTCGCCGGCGCCGACGACGCGCTCTACCTCGAGCACCGCCGCACCGCCGCCATGAACAAGCACCCGCTCTTCAAGAAGTTCCGATACTAGCCACCCCTAACCCACGCACTCTCTGCAGCCGCCACCTCCACGCGTACGTCACACTATCGGCGAGCATGCGACCATTTTTACAGAGGTTTTTACAGGGTCGGCAACGCGCAAGTGATGCCTCTGGTGTTGCAGGTGTCCATAGACTACGGTGACCGCTTACCATCAGGTGGGCCGTATGCTTGTGTACCACTACTTATATTGAATAAAGAAAAATAAATTTGCGAGTCCGTTTTTACACGATCATCTTCTTGTCTCGTTTAACACTCTGTGAAGAAACATGGTCTGATGTCCCTCCAACACAAAGACAGGATCCTCCGACCAGGCTGAGTAATCGTGCCTGATGGGCAGCGGCCCAACTGTTGATGTCAGGAACTTGTATGCATACTGTACTTGCTGTGTAAATATCACTAGGGATGTTCCGATACCAACAAGGTATCGATAGGTACTCATATAAGTAGTACCTACTCAAATCATTTTTCGATATTACTCGTATGAGTACCCCTAAAGTATCGATACTTACTCATATCGATAATAATTTTAGATTTTTTGTGGGACTAATATAATAGGAAAATATGTGGGGAGTGGTTGATATTATATATATTTTAAACATACACATAATAACAACCACACATTTAATAAAAAAGATAGATTTGGTGGCGTCATGAACATTTGAAACCAAACACAAGCAGCAATGACATAAAATTAAATTACTCTATAACAATTAACAAAAAAGTGTTGCTGAAATGCTATTAATAATAACAATATGGCGACGGTGAATCTCTCGAGTTGAGCGAGAGAAAGAGGAGAGAGGTCTCTCACACATTAGGATGTGTTCAAAAATAAAATTGTAAAGTAACATTCGTTCAGTCTGATTATTTTTTTCATTAGGATGCGTTTAGAAATATAATTCTAAAGTAACATTCGTTCAGTCTGATTCGATTCGATACCAAGTACTCTGTTTCGATACCGAGTAAGTATCGCAAGATTGATTCGATGCTAAAAGTAGTTGGTATCGAATCAAAAGTATCGAGTACTTACTCGTATTTACTAGTATCGGAACGACCCTAAATGTCACTTGTGCGATTAAGCATTGTATAGTGAACATGGTTTTAAGAGCTTATTGTGAACGGCGCCATCTGTTGGATGTAGTCGGAACTTCTTGGAATCGCCACAACACTTTACAGGTGTGCCAAACGAGACAAAAAAGCGTCAGTAACGCATATTGAAACCTCGAGTCTAATGCAGGATTTGAAATTACAACTGAGGACATATGAAAATATCAATCGAACCGATTTTATTAAATTGATATTATCCTTATTATTTGTTTTATTTTGAACTACCAGTCTATGAATGCTACCGCTGTAACTGCTATACAAAGATATTTTATTTTTACAGTAAAAATGAAAATGGGTGTGGAATTCCGGAGTGGGCGATTGTAGAACTTCAGGGTCTCGTGCAGATGAAGAAAGAGGGCGCCACGAGTGCCACGGTGGTCGGAGACCTACACTACTACTCCAGAAACAAACATCCAGTCCTAGTGCTCGGCCATCACATACTGAACGGGAAGGAAACAATACTGGAGCAGCCGATGGCAGTCATCGAGAAAGAAGTTGTCGGTGACAAAACAAACTATAAAGTTAAAGCTATCGTTAAAAAGAAATTGTTATTCAAATCAAGACCTAAACCAATTATTTCTCATGTAGCAGACAAAGTGTGATGATGTTTCTAATAAAAGTAATATTATGTTAATAAACGTGTAATTTATTGATACACTAGCAACCCGTCCCGGCTTCGCACGGGTAATACAAAACCTTAACAAATTATACACCTAAATCTTTCTCATGGATCACTCTGTCTATTGGTGAAAACCGCATGCAAATCCGTTCAGTAGTTCATTGAAATTAAACTACTATATACGGATTCTATCGCGTTGTTTATTTGACACTTTATTACAAAATTTTGAAACTGTTACCCCCTTAATAACCCGTAAGAGAGTATCGGGAATCCGACCCGCCCCTTTTTATTTTTTATAAAGAAGTGTTTATGATCAAGGATTAAAGTTTTCACTTCTATCGGTAGTCCCCAAAGACTGCCCCATTTTTTTTTATTGTTACTACATCTGTTTTCAACCACCCCCACTGAGGGCGGTTGGGAACAAATACAACATTTTGTCTCAACGACCACCAGTGGTGGCAGTTGGGAATAAGCCCCTCGCGAAGCATCCTTGGTAGGAATCGGTGTCTTTTAGCGAGCATCTGTGGTTTGTCAAATCTCAGGTAGTGGTTGGTCCCCTGTTGCACATGTTCACACACAGCAGACTTCAACGAGCGTTAGTGTTTTACATCGGCTATGTGTTCTTTTATGCGGGTGCCTATGCTTCTCTTGGTTTGACCAATGTATGAGAGTCCGCAGTCACAATCTATTTTATAGACTCCTGCATCTTGTAAAGGTAGTTGGCACTTGACGGATGGTAAAAATTGACTTATCTTCGTTGGCGGCTTGAAGTATGTGTTGATTGAAGCTCGCTTCAGGATGTAGCCAATCTTGTCAGTGACACCCTTTATAGAAGGCAGTATAGCAGGCTGGCGCTCAACTGTGGCTAGCTTTTCTCGAGATCTGTGACAGCGACGCGGCTGTTAGAGCTTGTTGTCTTGCGGTACTTGCTTGACATTTTGAAGCTCGGCGTCCAGGTGTTTCTTGTCACAGATCCCATGGGCTCTCTGAAACAAAGACATTCCCACGGTAGCTACCTGTTTAGGATGATGGTAAGATTCACCGTTTAAGTACCTATTTATATGGGTCTTTTTGTTGCTCAAAGTATGATCTGGACTCCTGATGACAAGTACATCTAAGAAAGCTAATGAATTATTTGCCTCTAATACGTTGTTATTAATGGAATTAAGATGTTCAGTAGTTTTTGAGTTTATTGCGAACAGACAGACAGCGCGGCGGGGGATTTTGTTTTATAATATGTAGTGATGTTCCATTTTATTGATACATGATTTCAATATACCAGACCTGTTTATAAGCTGTCCTACCTATTGGACCCGAGTAGATAGGATTTCGGGGGGAGAACTGGGCCAGGGTACTGTGGGGTCAGGAAGCCCAATGCGCCTCGAAAGGCGTGTTCTATCGACTGCTGATTAGAGTGCGCGGTGCCTGACATGGTGTTGGACTCGCAGGAGTATGTGGTTAGCCGCTGAGGACGACATGTTTGTTGCTCGGCCACACCCGGCTTGTAGGCCTATTTGGGTAGGCGTATGAATGTACGTCGGGCAGTGGAACCATACTGGAGATATGGGAGGCGGCTTCTCCGTCGGCTTCAGCGAAGTTTTCGGTAGCAACTCCTTGAGTCGGGGGTGGTGAGCGGCTTTATTGCTGCGGTACCTATCTTGAGAATAGGTAGTGTCACTTGGGCAAGCTCGCTTACGAGAACCGGATCTCTGAGGTTAGGATGGAGAGTCGAGATTTGGGGACAAGACCTTTCTATAACTGGTCTTGGAAGGTGCTCTCGGGCACTGGAAGGTACAGCGGCTCTACCTAATATAACCTTTAAGGTTAGTGTAGAGGAACGCTATATCATAAACTGGACTAGTCGTAGAGAGAGGGGACTGTCCAACTGCTGGGCACGGGCCTCCTGCAAGTATGTGAACGGTTATACCATAGTCCACCATACTGGGCCAGTGCGGAGTGACAAACTTCACATTTGTTCAGTGCGTGCCTTGGGATCGAACTGTAGACCTCTGCGTGACTTGGCTATTGCTACTTTCACGAGCGAGAATTGTGATAAAAATTATGTCTCATATAATGTTTTATTTTATTTTATTTATTAATGCACAAAACAGATTACAATCAATATTACATCGTATATCATAAATACATTGTGTAGATCTGGATCGTAACGTAACTAATATGTGCACACAAAGAAATCAATAAGGATTACACAAAAATTATCTGTGATTTATGAATACCTAATATTACAAATAACATATGAGTTTAGATTTGGATGCGTCTGCCGAAATCAGAACCATCCAATCCCAACTTACTATGGAGGATGTCTTTCACTATTTTAGTATATTTGTTGTATATTATGTACTATGTATTATGACTTATGTATTATATCTATATATTAATACGTGAAGCAAAAACTTAGTACCACTTTTTACGAAAATCGCACGTATGATGGAGTATGAAATTTGGCACAGTTAAAGTTTATATGGAGGAGTGGCGACTCCTAATATTTTTATAAAATATGCATTAGAAATACATTAAATTAATGAAAAAACACTAAACGCACACAACCATGCATTTGACACACGCAGTCGAATCGCGTTCGTAGTATTTCGGCATTGTTCGCCTGATGTCGTAGAATTCTTCGTAACTATGGTTACATTTCTTAAGTACCGTGAAATGTAATTATAAGGGTACAGTTATAGGCAATAAAACCGTAATAACGATCAAACTTAAAATTTAAATCAATTATGGTTGAATTTCGACCACTTGGCGACCGCTGTACCTACTATGTATTATTTATTACATGTTATGTACTATAATTATACTATGTATTATGTAGGTATATTGTGTATAATATACAGTGAGCTGCAAAAATTGCATACCCATATTAAAACTAAAATAGTATAAGACAATATCTCACACCATCTATCGAAAATTGATACAAGAACTGTTAAGTTGTTTAGTTATATCGTAAAAGATGGCGGTGCACTACTATAAAGTAAAAAAGATTTTTAATTATTCAAGTTTTTTAAATTTACTTTTAACAAATTTTGAATCTCTTTTCAATGTTATTATACCTACATTACTTATTTAGAAATAAATAATAAGTAAGTAGGTAAGAATTACATTCGACTAGAAGTGTACCGTCGATACCTAATATAGCCATAACTTATAAAACAACGCCGTCTAGTTCATTCGGATTCAGTCTAATTTTAGTGTTTACAGGATTTTAGACCTTAAGGTATCCACGGCATATTATAGGCGACTGTACAAAGTAATTTATATATATGTCGGAGAATAACGACGGCAACTCGCTTGTGACATGATGAAGCAACAAAATATAGGCGTGGTATTATACTTCGTACGTATACTAATGATAGGCAAATACAAGAGAAATAAAACAATAAAGGTTGACTGTGATTGATGATCTCTGAATTGATTCGTAACGCAGCAAGTTCGTCCACCGAATGTGTCCGCGCGCGCACGAGTCTCCGGCGCTTATATAACGTCAATATGGCACTGTCAGTTATAACTGTCACTTCAACTGACATATTGGCTCTATGGCGATCTCACTCAAGCTTACGCTTGACGTTCCGAAACAAACCAATAGATGGCGCTTTATTCAACTCCAATTACAGAAATAAATTATATTCCAATCATTATTTTCTTGACACTCTGAAATAAATTATGTTTTATGTACTATGTATTATTTATCTATTCATTAGGAAAAACCAACAGCCGTAAGCAGAGGATTATGTGACTATGCAAAGGTCATTTATAGCCAATTACAGGTATCCACTCATAGTAAATAAGTAAGTAATAGATTTTTTTTTAACATTTACAGCATACTACTTTGGAGAATGCCAATTGGCATTACAGACTATTAGCTTGCTTAGGCCCCGATGTTGTAGGTATGTTTTGGTTTATGGTTTTTGCGGAGCGTCTTGTTTCCTCCGGGGTTATAGCAGCTTCCATGGTTGTAAACTTACTTTCCAGAAAGGACAGAAGTTCCTGCAGCATTGGAATTTCTCTCGGTTATTTAAGAGATTCCAAATAATCGCTGTGCGTTGCAGGGTCCAGTTTTTGGGATAGAATATAGATCAGAAGTAGATCCCAAGTACCTACTTACATCAACACCTAAATTCTTGTTAGCATTTAAGCATTCGCGTGTTGTATCGTGAATACGCTTGATAATATTCAAAGATGCTGATTGCATTACAGGCAGAGACAAAAATATTCATGTGGGAAGTGAATATTAATTTTTTGATATTATATCTGTGGTTTAAAATCTCCCAACAAACATTGTAATTTTCCGAACTTATCGGTAAATGCTGAATAAGACGCTCCGCCTCACCCCTCACCTTACTCTTGAGGAACTGCATTTTCTGGGCATGTGATAGAGACGGATTTCCATGAATCGTTTCAGTAAACAAATCTGAAAGACATCCATTGATAATAATTACTGTGGAATATTGGAATTTCCATTTGCGGTAATTGCTGTATACTACAGACCCACGTCGTGGGCTTAACCCTGCGCATCTGTATTACCGAGGAGGCAAGGACCCCGCTAGCGGTATCACTAGTAAAATGTATGACGGTATGGCGTATGAAGCATGTAAACGTTATTAGGATGCGAATGTGTGGCCTTTGTTCAGAACATCTGCGATCTGATCAAGAAACATTCGCCTAGGTCTGCCTCTTGCAACTGTTAGACTGTTCCATTCATTTTCACATCTTTATAAACAACGTTTTTTGTCTTTCCATACTTTCCTCCATAGAGTTGCCAATGGAAAATAGTTTTGTTTATCATTATTGTAAATGCTGCTTTTAGGGATATCTGCACTCTTTTAAACAGAAATGGCAAATCAGTCGGAATTATCGGCATACGATGAATTAAAACATTTTCCTCGTTTGCCATTGTACCTAATCATGATTACCTATAGCTTTTATAATATTGCGTCCTCGATGAGTACCCAATTTGTGGCCATGTACCATTACATAGCCTTGGTGCATCAAGATTTCTCATTAACAGGACTGGAATACCAACTTTCAGCCTTAAACTTTGGGAAGGCACTCCTGATACGTAATTGTAGAGTTGAAACTCTACAGGATACGATGTCACTTGTTCAGTGTCCATAACATTGTCTACTGAGAGGTACACGACAACATGACATAATTTGTTCGTTTATCTGGCCTACTGTCTCATTTGTCGGCGCCGCAATTGACCTGTCACACAACCATTATTATTTAAATTATCTGGATAGACATTATTAGGTAGGTACTTAAAAAATCTGTGTAATCGACAATTTGACAGAATTCAAGTCTTAGAGTAATCATGCCGTTACTGTTTGTTAGCATAGTCTTCTCCGACTTTTAGAAGAGCAGCTGGATATTGCCCTGCGCGACAATCGTTGTGTAGTTGTATTCGCATATTTGTAGTCAGATAAAACCTTTTTACGTGTACCTATACCCATAATACAGACGCCTTCAAACAGCCATTTATTTCATCTGCCGGTATACCCCTAGTAATAACCGGCAGGGTCTGTCTAAAGTCACCAGCTAAAAGTAGGTAGGTACCATTATCCCTCCCACTTGAGTCTCTTGATATCTATCATGGTGCGATATAGTGCTTCGATTGCTCTTTTGTGGGACAGCATACATTCATCTCAAACCAACAGCTTACACGGCTGCAACATTTTGCCGCGCTCACTGCTTTTGCTATTGTTACAAACTCCCTCACTACGCCGCGTTGCGCCGCCGCCGCCGGCGCATCGTTCATTGTGTAGGTATGCCGCTTAGCATATCTCGCGCTCGCGCGATTTGTATATATAACCGATTTTATATATACAAATTTGTATATATATATATCGGAAACATTGTATAATACTAATTATACAATGTTTCCGATAAATATGCGTATTGTAAAAATAGACAGATTTGTTTGGGCTTCCACACAAACTTTCGTCTTCAATTTCATCCCCATATAGGCCGTAATTTCAAAATCGCTGGAACAAACGTTTACTTATTGCCTTCTTATCAAGTGCCTAAATACAAAGTATCATGGTTTTATCTTCGATAATGACGAATTCCCATACAAACTTTCATCCCTTATTTCAACACCTTCATGCCTCTTTTTACAACAAAAGGTAACCTATGTTGTATCCCAAGGTTTAGTCATTCCTTGTGCAAAATTTCATCAAATGCGGTTATATTTTAGGCGCGATAATGACGAATTTCCATACAAAGTTTCATCCCTTATTACAACCCCTTTATGCACTTTTTTTTACAACGAAAGGTAACCTATGTCCGTTCTCAAGATCTAATCTATATCTGTACCAAATTTCATCAAAATCCCTTGTGGTTTAGGTGCGATAATGACGAAATCTGATACAAACTTTCATCCCTTATTTCAACCCCTTTATGCACTTTTTTCAACAAAAGGTAACCTATGTCCTTTCCCAAAGTCTAATCGATGTCTGTACCTACCAAATTTCATCAAAATCCGTTGTGGTTTAGGCGCGATAATGACGAATTCCCATATTAAGAGCGTTCTCGGTAAACGCGCCGCCCGTGATGTAGGTATTGACTAGCTCCCGATGCGGCTGTATGCTATAGCAAGGTACACGCGCGCGTGCTGTAAGTTTAAAAAACGACTAACCTGTTTTGATCCTTTTGATCATGAAATTTAATATAGGTAGGTACAATATATTTTTTACATTTCTTTTAAGAAATTATATTGTAAATACGACCTTTATTACCTAAATAGTTTAGTTGAAATTGATTGTAAATAGTTTTTTTTTGTTTGTAAGTAGGTATGTATGTTCGGGTCAAATCTTGCGACTGAATTTTAAAGCAGTTATCACATTAGTACAACCGATTTACGTTGAATGTGTATCTTGGATTTTTGTATATCAGTGGTTACAGTTTATTAATTTTTAATGCATATAATGAGTAAATAGGAAATAAAATAAAGGTTATGTATAGTATAAGTATAGTGTAAGCATTTAATATTGTTACGTGCTGGGTTCGACGGATAAGAATATAAACCATATTACCGACTAAAACACGTTTTATTGTAACACACAATTAAATTTAAAACACAACAAACACTATACCTACTACTACACTTTTCCACTGTAACTGCTTCAAACTCCGTAGTATTTTCGCTTCCGTTCGCTTCGATGAATACTTGACCGCTTACGATTGTAAACTGACTTGGCGGTGCGCGTGCGCTCTATTTATACGCGGTTAAAGCGTTTCCGGAGTTTTCTAGAAACGTCGTACCCGATATGTAAACAGTACGAATATTCGAGAATGTGTCAGCGTTCTCTCTACTCTTCTCGTACGATGTTAAATATCATCCCTGAAAATATAATATTTATTTAAACAACCTAATCAAAATTACAAGCTGCATTTTAAATAAAATATTACATCAATACTCCTCAATAATAATAAAGCTACAAACTATAAAAACATTGGTACAAATGCAACCACAATTACAGTAATATTTTATCACGGATTTCCGCAAAGGTCTTTTCATTAAAGGTCTATGAAATAAATTACAATAAAGGGAAATTATACCTAAAAGACAGCGTTTGATCGCATTTATTTGCTACTTCTGATTGTGATTCCGGTATTTCAAATTTTTTATCAACTCTAGCTGTTGATGTTGAAGCTTGCTGTGACACTCCGTTATCATTTTCTTGTGACGTTCCCGCATTGTCTGGCAGTTTTTTGATGTTTTGTCGTTTATTCCTACATAAAAACGTAATATAGCATTGCATCAATTATTTAAATTGTTTATTGTCATTTTATATATTTTAGTGGCAACACAAACAACACAACACTCGCAATTCAATTATCCACCAAAGCATTCACCCATTTAGTAGTATTATGAGTATTGAATATTATACATTTCGTAGTCTTATCTTATCTTATGTGGGGGCTAGTCATTGCAGACCGACGACACAGTGGGATCTTTTGTGTCGACACTTTCCCAATAACGACTGCCATAGATGTTCATGGCAGCCGGGACCAACGGCTTAACGTACTTTCCGAGGCACGGAGCAGGCGATAATTGTCAATCAATACGCACATAATTTCGAAAACTCATATAACTTCCGAAAGTCAGAGGTGCGCGACGTGGGTTCGAACCCGACACCCTCTGCATTGTAGTCTGTTGGTCTCCCCACTGAGCTATCGCTGCATTTTCGTAGCCTTACTAAAGTCTGATTAAATTATTTGCAGCCTACCTATGATTTTTTTTAAATGAATTTGCTCATCGAGGCCTTTAATTTTATATACCTACATTGTAGTAATTGAAGATTTTTTCACCTTTGAAAATGAAACTATAGTTACGGCCGTCATATTGAATTTAAAAAAATTATCTTTTTTGTACTGTCGTATAATAATAATGTAAACTTTAGTTACCTTGCAGCTTGTAATTTTTCTAACATATTATTTTTTCTAATTCGAGTACCTCCACTGTCACCATAATAGAGTTTACTTTTTCGACCTATCAACTAAACCATAAAAGTACATAATATATAAACATAAAAGCACACTACATTAGTACGTTTATAAAGCGAATGCACAAAATCAAACAAAATTAATATTATTAAAAAATATACTTACGGATCAAAACGAGTCAGGCGTATTATGAAAAGCCGGTGCAAATATTTTTTCGATTGTCGACGGGTGGCGGCGTGAGCGACACAGATCCTACCTCAGAGAGCGCTACGGCGCGAATGACCGACATCGCACGGCGCTGCTTTATTTATTAGTAACTTTAAAATGTTATAGTGTCGATATAATAATATAATTTAATTATTTTTTTCACTAACTTTTGTTTCCTTGAACTCCACTTATGAATAGTGTTTCTTTTTTCAGTTATTTGAGCCTAAATATTAAATAAAATGATGTTTTATTTTGTAAAATTTAGGTTAGGGAAATGTTTTTTTTTAGGTACTTAATGAATTAAAGTAACTTTTCTATTTTATACAAATACATTAACAGTATTTTTCTTCTTTCCATGTATTTTTTTCACACTCCTTCGACTCACTGTTGATTCGTAATATCATTCCGAAATTCACCCTTCCCCTATAATCTCAAAAATATGTTTTCAAAATAAACTTTTATTTTCATAGTTATTTACATTTTTCAATTTTCATTCTATACAAATACAATATAAAGATATGCTTAATACGGTGCAGAAATTAGTTTTTTACAAACTGTTGGCATTTAAGAGTAATTTATGGTTTACAAAGCACGAATTTAGGTTTATTTTCATTTTTAAACGAGAACACTCTTAAGTTACATACCTTATTTCAATCCCTTTAGCCCTTTTTATAACAACAGGTATCCTATGTCCTTTCTCAAGGTCTAATCTATGTCTGTATCAAATCAAAATCGATTGTGGTTTAGACGCGATAACGAATTTCCATACAAACTTTCATCCCTCATTACCACCCCTTCATGCCCTTTTGTACCACAAAAGGTAGCCTATGTCCTTTCCTAAGGTCTAATCTTTCCTTGTGCAAAATTTCACTAAAATCGGTTGTTTTAGGCGAGATAATAACGAATTTCCATACAAACTTTCATCCCTTATTCAACCCTTTTATACCCTTTTTTACAACGAAAGGTATTCTATGTCCTTTCTCAAGGTCTAGTTTATCTCTGTACCAAATTTCATTAAAATCGGTGCAGTGGTTTAGGCGTGAAAGCGTAACAGACAGACAGAGTTACTTTCGCATTTATAATATTACTAGGGATTAGTAGGGATTTTACTAATCTTTTCTGTAAGGTACTACAAGAGGTACATATAGATTTTGTATCGTGCACAGTAGAAAGCAATTAGAATTTGATTATAATTAGATATACCAGGCTGTATCATTGCACTGTTTTCTTTTAACTATTAATACACGGCTACACATCAAGTTAGACACCCTATATAATTATGCCTAACTACGCTAGATACAAAATAGAGAATTATTGGAAACGGACGGTGCATAGTGGTGTCATTGTAATGGATAGAGCGTCGCGTCCCGTTCAGCGTGAATGAGACAAAATAGCAAAAATATAACGCACTCTCTCGCACAATAATTCGCAGCGTTCAACTTCTAATAGTTCAAAGTCCAAACAGTCTAGGTTGATGTGTCGCTGTGTGTACCTGCAAATATTTTGAAGCCAAACCATAATCTTTCAAATATGTTAAAAATATTAATGGTGATTCATAGCTCTCGATGGTATGTCTTGCCATACAGCTTAAGAAGCGCTTCGATTAAAATGTACCGGGGATATAGTGACGAGGGTTCTAGAGTAGATCGTCAGATTCGAATTTAAATAAAAGACATTTGCTAGTATTTGCACTTACAGTTAGTTATAATTTTATTACATTATTCACATGCTACGATGTGTCATAATTCTGTACCTTAAAACTATTTAACCCCATATTTAAATGAACTTAACTATGAAAGTATAGTTTTAAATAAACAATAATTTATGAATTCATATGAAAAATAAAGTATTATGGACAGCGCATTGTTTCGTTGTAAAGTCAAACTGACTTTTCAACAAATATTATGTATTTGAACAATATTAAGTAGTTACATTTTAATTGAGACACAATAGTGTTTGAATATATCTACATTTCACTGCAAAAATATTTCATTATTACATTATATATTTTATATTTTCTGAAATTTACACATTTATACAATAAAACTTGAGAAATTATTTTGCAATATGCATACTAAAATCATAATATCAATTCACTTTGCTTTGTATTGGAACAGATATAGGAGACAATACTACCAAACACAAATCTGCAAAAAGATAGTAATGAATAATATAAATACATATAAAAGATGTTTATTACAGATCAACACACTTCAATTGACAACTCGCTCGTGCGCCGCCGCCGCCCGTTCCGCCGAGCACTACATAATTGATACGTTTACAAGTTATTAATATTAAATACGCTGCCAATTTGTGTAGTATATTGAACTGTAATTAGATCAATACTTTAACAAGCATATGTTGTGCCCGAAATGCGCAAGCTACTAATAAATCAGTGTAATATCTTTCGCAAAATAAGTAATGCGGTGATACCTCAAAAACTATATGACACAGCATCACACCTGTATAACATACATACAGAATTAGCCAAAGGTGCGCTAACCACACATCTCGCCAATTATGTTTAGGTCCCAAGTCATGTAACAATGAGAAGCAATTTCATTTAATTAACATTAACGCACAGAATATACTTCTTAATTAAACTATTATTTGGTGAGCTCACAAATGAGTCGACGCCTCGTCTTTACTGTGTTATAGAAACAGACGCTGTGCTAAGGTATTGGGACTTTCACAAAGTGGTTTCACTACAACATATTTCTTACCCTTTTAGTTCATATTCAAAGAAATCTTCGCCAGCTAACAAGAATTATATGTATGTGCTCAAATAAAAAATCTAACGTAGTGTTATATACAACGTGACTACTCATCTAGCACACAAATATTAAATTTGTACTATGTGGTGAAAGTGCAACACTTCCATTGCATCTCATGCACACAAATTGCGCCGCAAAGTTTTCATCAGTGTCTAATTAGTCCCATTTATAAAATTGTATACCTATTACCGTGGAGCGCATTCAGCGTACACGTCATTGATACATAATATATATTCAATGTGATGTCGTATGCGTCAATTATAATATTAGTCATTATACATAGTGTAAAATGTTAAATAGGTTCTGTTTTCTACGTACATTTATTTGATATTATAGTAGATGTGGAGTTTATAATTAAATTATATTGAATACGATATTATAAAAGGCACTCTTTTTAAACAAAAAAGAAGTAAATTACCACTAGATACACTTATAAAAAGGGATAAACTGTATTATATAGTTTGAGTAAACAAACAATTAAAATATTTTCTCTTGCACTGTACAGATGGACCTCGTGTAGTGAGCGTATTGAGACATAGATAGATGATAGTTGACCGAGACCAGGCATTGTTTTATTATGAAACAACAATATTCAACTGCTTTACTTATTAACATTGTTTAGTTACTTGTACACACGGCTACACATCAAGTTAGACACCCTATATACGCATAACTACGCTACATACAAAATAGAGAATTGTCGGAAAGGGACAGAGCATAGTGGTGTCGATGTAATGGTTAGGATAGAGCGTAACAAAAATATAACGCACTCTCTCGCACGATTCGCAGTATTCAGCTTCTAATACTAGTTCAAAGCCCAGACAGTCTAGGTTGATGTGTCGTTGTGTGTACAGCCTAAACCGAAACACAAATATTGCCAACGGAGCAAATACATTTACACGTTTTCCAATAATGTTTTTAAATAAAGCCGTTAATACGAACTTTGGCTGAAAAACGAAAATTATGCTAATCCTTAAATTATAAACTCATAAAATAAAAATCTAAAACAAAGACATAAACAATTTCAACTATAACATAACATAATTAATTATCTATGACTAAAACCTAATTAACATGAAGTATCCAAAACTGCGGTTCGTCAACCACTTCGGATCAAGTGATTATTGTTTACTTACATACGCCCTTCTTGGTTTTACAGCAGTCTTTACAATATCTAAGTCCTAAACTTTCATAGAAGCGGACACATCTATAATATCCTTACAATAATGTTGATGTCAGTCTGACAAACTTGTCTATATATTTAATTACCACCATTTAAATATTTTTCACACTTCACAAATCAAATAATTTTTGTCTCTGCATTTCCAATTCATGTATCATAACCACACTTTGCAATCAATGGTTGGAATATGTAAGCTGATTGAGCTTAGTAAACTGTTTGATTAATTCGGCATTTTATAAAAGCAGTATTTTTTGCGTGATGTGCCTCTAAGAGGTATCGCTGCGCATAGCGCACATTGGCGATATACATAAATATCGATATATTATTTTTAGCTTAATTGACAATAAATTGATGAACTACATATTCCAACCACTAATAATAATTTAATTCGTGTTATTTGTGAACACTTATTACTACAACAGAATAACATTTTTTACTCATTCGATATTCGATGATAAAGAATTAATTTAAACCATAATAATTTTCATTGTATTTAAATCAACAAAAGATGCAACTAAATCAATACTAGCCTGAAGGCGTTTAAAGTTTAGGCGGCGTTGTATGTAGCACGCAGGATCTCTTGCGCCTCCACTGAAGTCCAATACTCCACAAAGAGATCTCGCTCCTTCTCTAAACTCTTTAGGAATGTAGACTCAGAGCCACTCTTCTTCAAACTTAACATTTGCTTCTTAAGCCAAATATTCTGCAAAGAAAACAACAAGGATAGAAATGACTTATTTTGTATCTATTATATATTAGGAAAGTCTATGACCCACAACTCATAAAAAAGACTCTACCGTTGCGCGTCCGTGACCCCTACGGGGGAGTCAAGAAGACTCGTGATTGATCGCGAAAAAAATACCAAAGATTTTTGACTCCCCCTTAGAGGTCACGGGCGCGCAACGACGTCAACGTCCATGACTCCGCCGTAGGAGTCATGGAAGTTTCAGAGGTTAAACTTTGGGAGAGTGTTATACAACTGATTGGCAAAAAAGGTTTAAGTTATCGTCTCAAAAGCTCTATTCTGTCCACAATGCATCGGTACTATATTAAGAGAAGACCGATGGAAAATGTTAATAGTATTCTATTAATGTACAGTATTTTTTTAGTTAATAACATGTTAAAGTTTTATAAAATAAATTGTATTATAATCGAAAAACTAATAAGTTCGCTAATATACTATATACATAGGTACTAGTAATCCCTACTGACGATATCCACCGAAAAAAATATACTGGAATTCTATCGCAGCGGCGCCTGTAGGTCCGATTGTGAATCCTAACTATCCAAGAACCTACTCAAACACATAAAAAACATCAACAATGTCGGTCCAGCCGTTTAGGAATTCACTGACATATACACATAATATACACTACACAATACACTGACATTTAACGTGACAATTGTTGAAATGCCAGAGATAATTGAAAGCTTATTGTGTTTAACCGCCGGTGTACCGTTGCGACTCAAAAGGTAAAATTATTTCAAAGTTGCTTTCAGATACATATAACCGAAACAAATTATTAAGTACAAAATCAATAAGGTTGAAATAAATCTACTGGGGTTAAATATATCTACACAAGGTTATCTTATCAATATGAGTCGCGACCTTTAAGCTGTTTCGTACACCAAGTATGCAGTACAGACATGACAGTCAGTGGTTATTAGCGATGTGGTTCAACGTACTGGCGCTATTCGCCGTACTGTGTACGCTCGTGCACTGCGGTGACGACGGCGATGAGCCTGTATTGTACTACTATGGACTTGTGAGTACCTACATACTACACATCACACATGTTTAAATCGACTTACTGATTGTAGCGACACTGCCGACGCTTTAATTTTGTAGTCAGGAGCAAGTATGCAGTAGTCGTCTCCTCGCAACCATTCAGTTAGGTCGTAGTTCAATATGTATTTATTAGTTATATCTGGTACCAGTAAATATATATCCAGTATATCATCAAGTTATTTAATTTGACCGGCCACAACAACACATAAGATTACCCCTACACTGATGAACAACATTTATCTTTAGCTACTCTGTTTAATGCTATAATTTATTTAATTTGATTATACAACTTATAGAATAATAGGTAAATTATATACATATAGATTTATGAATTCACGCCGATTGCTTCGAGTAGTAAATAGGTAGAATAGGCTTATCTTAACTACGATTGGATACGGTACATCAATTCGTCTTTTTTGTCGGTGTGCCAACTCGTTGCCTTATTTGGTGGGTGGGTCGCTGGAATTGAACTGAATCTACATCAAGGACCCACCTAGCAGTGCCCAATGCAGGCAAGAAATGCCTGCGGGCGACGCCCCGGCACTAGGGTCGTTCCGATACTAGTAAATACGAGTAAGTACTCGATACTTTTGATTCGATACCAACTACTTTTAGCATCGAATCAATCTTGCGATACTTACTCGGTATCGAAACAGAAGTACTTGGTATCGAATCGAATCAGACTGAACGAATGTTACTTTACAATTTTGTTTCTAAACGCATCCTAATGAAGAAAATAATCAGACTGAACGAATGTTACTTTACAATTTTGTTTCTAAACGCATCCTAATGAAGAAAATAATCAGACTGAACGAATGTTACTTTACAATTTTGTTTCTAAACGCATCCTAATGAAGAAAATAATCAGACTGAACGAATGTTACTTTACAATTTTATTTTTGAACACATCCTAATGAGTGAGAGACCTCTCTCCTCTCCCTCTCGACTCTCGCTCAACTCGAGAGATTCACCATGGCCATATTGTTATTATTAATAGCATTACAGCAACACTTTTTTGTTAATTGTTATCGAGTAATTTAATTTTATGTCATTGCTGCTTGTGTTTGGTTTCAAGTGTTTACCATGGCGCCACCAAATCTATCTTTTTTATTAAATGTGTGTTTGTTATTATGTGTATGTTAAAAATATATATAATATCAACCACTCCCCACATATTTTCCTATTATATCAGTCCCACAAAAATCTAAAATTATTATCGATATGAGTAAGTATCGATACTTTAGGGGTACTCATACGAGTAGTATCGAAAAATGATTTGAGTACTACTTATATGAGTAGCTATCGATACCTTGTGGGTATCGGAACTTCCCAACCCGGCACAACAGAGAGCGTCGCTCCGACTTAACGGCTGGCGGGTGGGAGAACGGAGATCTCACTTTCTCCCTCCCCTCCGCGGCCTTTACTATGGCGGCTCGGATCCGCAAGGATGCTTTCCTCGCGGATCCGCTCCGCCGTTTCCTCCTCCTTCTATGAGATCGCGTCCTCGCAGAAGGATGCGACCACTACCCACTTTCTCTCGCTGGCGATGATGGCTTTGATCACGGTCAGCAGCGAGAGGTCTTCCCAACGGCTCCACGAGTATACGGCGCTGTACCGCCCAAGCAAGACATTGCTCGAGCGTGTGCTCACACTCGCAGTCGTGGCAGATGGGATTCGGTTCCCTGGTAGCGATCTTTTGCAGGTAGAGATATCTATTTGCCTAGCTTAACCTAGCTTTTCTTTAGAAAGCCTCTTGTCAAATTAGAATCGTTCGCCTCGCGGCTCGCGAGCCGCATGCGGCTATTTGACTCTTTGGCTGCAGCTCTTCTTAGGTGCACGCACGGAATATTACTTATTATCTTGCCTTTTACAATTATGATACCAAATTTTATTTTATTTACTGTTAGTTAAACTAAGATTTGTTTGACAAAGGCAAACGTAATAACGTCTCCTGTTACAACAAAGCTAAAGAAAAATGGCTTTTTGGCTAGATTTCGTTTATGGATTGTCTATATTTGGCTCTTTTAGACATAAATTATTAATAACTATTTTATTATAGACATTTTATTAATAACTTCTGGAGTAAGTAGATTTTATAAGTTAGAAAAAGCAGTATATAAAGACCAGATTTTAAGAATGTTTTAGCAAAAGAGTCGTGTTTTATCAGGAAGAGAGTGAAAGAAGCCTGCCACTATGCGGCGCGCGGCAAGCGTGCTCCGCACTCGTGCTACGCGCGTGGCGCGCGCCCGCGCTCGTGCGCCTGTGCCGCTGCGCGCCGCGGCAGCGCTGCGACTCGCGCGCACCACACAACCGCCTCGTCGAGCTTAACAACCGCGCCAGCCTTCAGGTAACACTTATACTAACTCAATCTATTTCAAATTCCGCCTATTGTATCTAGCCTATAATTCAAATTTATAATTATATTTCAGTTCTGTGAGCCCGTAACTAGTTGGCCGGAGTGCTCGCTAACCGACGACGCTCTCACCGTGGTCACGTCCTACGAGCGCATGAACCCCGACGAGCTCGAGCGCCTGCACCACAGTAACCTACAGCTGGTCCCCCCGAAACTAACATTCGCGTGTCGATGCCGAGATCCTAACCACTGGAAACTGATCTCCAGGGACGAGGCCAACGTTAGGGTATATCGGTGTTCGTCTCTTAACCTCTGCAGGACCGGAGAGCACTGTGGCAATGTCAACGACGATCTGAACGCCCTGTACCAGTCGTGCCTCTGTCCCCGGCACCATATTTGTGTTCACAATGGAGGCATACCTCGTACACATATATCAGAGCTGCTGTACGAGGGAAGAGGTTGGAAGGCGTTCTGTCAGAGAGTCGGGGACGAGTACAGTTACGAGGAGTATTGACTCACCTGCGCCGGTTGAAGGGCGATGTCCTTGGCGATGGTGAGGACTTGCTCGTTAAACTTCTCCGGCCATAACATGCGACTGACTAGGCCGCTTTGCAGAGCTTCCGAGGCGGACAACCGACGTCCGAAAACCACCAAGTCTGTCAACTGTAATAATATATAAGTATTAAATTGCACAAAAATATTAAATAATATTATATAGTAGGTACGCTTTTTTATTGCCCTCATCATATGTCACTACGATAATAACCTTGATATTTAAGTGTCTAAGTCAAAATTAAATCATCTATTAGGTATAGCCCATGAAATTACTGAACTAAGTCACTGTCTGCCATCATTATATAACGGAGGATTTGACCATCGTTGCAACTACAGACGGCTCCTATACCAGGATGGCCCATATACTACCCTAGAATATTGAGTTGAAAACATACCCTGGAGTAGGCAGTTAGGCACACGCCAATTCTGGAGTGAGCTTCGCCTTGTATACGCCAATGGATTTTTCCCATAAAGATTACGTACAAAGGCAACGAATATTTTCATTTCTGCTCAAATTGAAAAAGAACAGTATAAAATACAGGTTTCTACAATAACTAACCACAGACTGAGGCAGATGACAGTGTGTGGTGAGCACTGAGACGCCAGGCTCTACCAGTCCCGCCACGTTTGGCTTGGCAGTGACAGCAAAGCTGGTACGTTCCGAGGCCAAGGCGACGTCGCTGAGTCCGATTAACGCCAGCCCCAATCCCGAACACCGACCGCTTGCGGCAGTACATAGTAACTTGCTATGTTGCCCCACTGCATGCAACAGAGATCTGAAAATTGGATATTGATTAAATTATATACCGTTAGAGTTAAGACTCAGCTTCAACAATATAATAATATATTTCCCACTGCTGGGCACGGGCCACTCTTCAATGTGGGAAGGGTTAGGCAGTCAACCAGGCGGGCCCAGTGCGGGTTGGCGGATTTTACATATCTTCGAGAACATTATGGAGAACTCTCAGATATGCAGGTTTTCTCAAAATGTTTTCCTTCACCATTAAAGCGTGCGATAATTAACTATACTATCTGATATTGGGGATTCTAAAACTTATCTCACTAATTTACAACCCATCTTATTCAGAGATAGTGTAGCTCGCAGTAGCAGACTGCGCCGAATGTTACGGGTTCGATCCCCGCCCGGGACAAAAGTTGCTACACAAATAATTATTCCGAGTGTAGATGTACTTAGTATCCGTTGTCTGAATGTTCGTAAAGTCTCCCACGACACAGGAATTATAATTGGAAGAGGCTTTCTTTTTAAAAGAAAAAGCTTTACACGATCTCTGAATAACATAGCTATTAATATTATATTATTCTATTGTATATGTATGTATTTACAAAAAAAAGTATATATGCATGTTTAACAATGTCTAGTACCCATAGTACAAGCTCTGCTTAGTTTGGGCTAGATGGTGTTGTGTGTATGTGATAGAGTATTATTATTATTATTATTATTAATATACTACGCGAGCGAAATTACGGCCTGAAGACAGTTATATATATCTATAGTTACTCCACTAGTGAGGTTATGATCAGAATAATAACTGACTGACTAGCACAAATGAACATACATAATATGTTGTAATACGCTCATATTTCATCAGTTATGTTTTTAGGACATATACATTAGTTTACTACGCACAATTTCAGACACCTCTCTAGTAATGGGTACTGCCTCAAAGAATATTATTGCCTGACTCGGATATTGAACCGCAGACCTCACGCTTGCATGCAATCATTAACGCACACTTAAGCCATGAGGCGGTAATGTGCAGTGAGATAGATAATAGATGGATGTCGTAAAGTTTAAGAGTCGTGACATATCTATTTATCATGTGCAATCTAAAAAGAGTGGCCATGAGTTTCTTGCAAAAGTGTCATAGAAGCAATCCTTTGCTTTGCTTAAACTTAAAAGTTAAAATATAAATGACTAAATATCGTGACCATCAGAATGGCGGGTCACTACCCATATTTTACATCGAAATAATTATAGAAAGTTGCTACCTAGTTGCTACTAATCATCATATAATTGCTACCCCCATTTTTTTAAAGTATACTACATTTAAAGGTGACGGGTCATTCTGACATCAGGATGGCTGGTCACCAATCCGGTGAGAACAAATTGCGCAAATTAATCGAGGTTTTTTTAACCAATAGTTGCTACTAGACTGCTACCTTTATATACATGGTTTTGGGACTCATAGCTTTTAAGGATAAAAATGTATTATCAATTTACTATTTTGATGCCTTAAACGCCTGTAGAAACAAAAGAGCAAAGGAGACCGTCCATATTGTATGGCTCATCTTGGCACAGCCACCATCGCGAACTGGAAATCTGTTTAAGTAGTGAATTAGGTGATAATTAGTCGAATTTGGTCGCAAAGTAGCAAATTGATCGGTCCGCCGCGCCGTTTAAAAGATACAAGGGGGTATTGGTGACTGTGCCAAAGTGAGCGCTCATCTTGGCACAGACACCTTGTATTTCCATAACTACAGCACAGAACGAAGATTTTACTATACCAATAATTAGTCGTTAATTAGTCGACATTGATAACAAAATATCAACGTTGTACGAGCCCCCCTTTTAAAAGATATAAGGGGGTATTGGTGGCTGTGCCAAGATGAGCGCTCATCTTGGCACAACCACCTCAATATTTCGGGAACCACAATACCTAGCGAAAATCTGATTGCATACATAATTTGTCGCTAATTGGTCGACATTAGTCACAAACTACCAGAATTAGTCGGTACTTCTGAAAAGAGAAAATCAAGCTTATTTTTTTCGACGCGACGTACAATCGCGTACAAATTGACTCATTGAAAGAACGATTGAATGAAGGTGATGAATCTGTTTATGTTTAAATGACAAGACCAGTAGACTGTTCTGCATAATCAAGTAAAAATTAACGTACCCTAATCAGATTTTTTTTATAAACAAACAAAAATAACATCACCTCAATTAATTTCACAAATTAACGATATTTTGTTTTTGTTTTACGCTGCTTTGCACTGTATAATAATATATACTAATATTATAATGCTGAAGTGTTTGTTTGTTTGTTTGCTTGAACGCGCTAATCTCAGGAACTACTGGTCCGATTTGAAAACTTCTTTCAGTGTTAGATAGCCCATTTATCGAGGAAGGCTATAGGCTATATATCATCACGCTAAGATCAATAGGAGCGGAGCACCAATGGAGAATGATTCAAAATCGGAGGGTTTTTTTCCTTTTGAGAGGTTCCACTGCATGCACTGCGTAAACAGTTAAAGTTTCGCAAAAATCATGTATGACAGAATTGTTCCCCTTTAAAAGTTCTAAAAAAAAGTCCGCGACAGCATATGTCTATCTTTTAAGGTTGGCTCACTATAACCTTTTTTATACTAACCAAAATTGTTCTAAAATAATGCATTATTTGCGAAGGTATTATTATAAACATGGTATTAATCCTTATCCAAATAAATACGTTATTCATCACAAGTATTTAATTTAAAACAAAATTGCCCTTTACATCATTCGATTTCAATGAATATCTTAGGAGATATCGCAGTTTTAAAATAACATCGCATCAAAATAATTACCCATTACAGACATACAAACGATGTTTCTCCTGGTTTATTCTGCGTGATTTTAAATTAGCACTGTAGGTATATTTATAAAATGTTGTTCAATGGTTCTTATGTGGTTCATGGATTTGACAAAGAAAGTTACTATAATTGTATTATAGGTGCCTACGACCCACTTTCTCTCTTATGTGACGCAGACGAAGTTGCGCGGGTCAGCTATATCTATAGTAATATTATAAAGCTGAAGAGTTTGTTTGTTTGTTGGTTTGAACTAATCTCATAATAGCCTATTTATCGAGAAAAGCTATAGGCTATATAACATCACGCTACGAACCACGGGGGCGGCGCAGTAACGATAAACGCGGGTGAAACCGCGGGAACATCTAGTATATTATAAACATAAATTACAAAATGTATAATAGATAACTTTAAAATAAATTCTTTGAGGTAGCACCTGCTTATAAAATAGCCGTTTTGTATTTGATTCCAAATATGCTCTTTAACAGACTTCTTTAATTTCTACAGGCGTTTAGGCATCAAAATAGTAAATTGATAATAACTTCTTATCCTTAAAAGCGATGAGTCCCAAAACCATGTATATAAAGGTAGCAATCTAGTAGCCACCCACAACTTTATCCAAAGGTTAATGAAAATAATAAATATATGCAGAGGGATTTTACTAAATTAAGAATGGAAAGATGTAGAAGCACACTTCATAAAAATAATAGCCGAATGATGATTATCACAAGTTACAGCCATATACCTAGAGAGATAAGAGAACTCCCTTTACATAAATTTAAAAGTAGACTTAAATCATGGCTCCTAGAAAATAGTTTTTATAATATTAAAGAATTTATTAGCTATAAATGAAAAAATATATAGATCTTATTGATATCTTAGGTTTTGTAATATATAGAAATAAGTATAATAAATAATTATGTAAATTAGTAAAAGAATTATATAAATTTAAAATTTTCGCATGTCGTCTGAGGGCGAGATGTGTTTTAACCCTAAAGACTTGTAACATCTTTTCTTGTATACTATGTCTCAAGCGAATAAAGATTTCTATTCTATTCTATTCTATTCATCTTCACTTAAGATCAGGTGAGATCGCGGTCAAACGCAAGCCTATTCAGGATTTAAAAAAATCCTTATAAATAAACCCAATAGCCCATTGCCAATAAACACAAAGTTATATCACAATACAAACTGAGGCATTTATACTAAATATGCAAAAGGTGATGCTTTCTTAGTTTCTTAAGCCAAATTAAATCATTGTGAGATGGAATCTAGACTTAAATAATTATACACACAACATTTTGCAGGTTAGCATTGATATCATCTATTTGATTTTGTTTACAGGAAACAAAGTTTTTAGTATAGTCTTTTATTTGTTGTAAATTGTATTTGATTGATTACTCACCTAATAGCCTCAGCCATAGCATTTGCATAATTTGTTCTATTCTCCACATTTTCATCCAGCAAAGACCTTAAATCTAAATCTGAATATGACGCCCCACATTCAGGCATGATCAAGGTTACTGATATGTCTTTTTTTGATTCAATTAATTTTAGTGCATATTCTAACTCTCTTATTACCTAAAAAAGAAAAGTAATTGTTAAGTAAAATCATTGTTAGAACTAGAATAAATACATAAAGAATGTATGTCTGACAAGTATGTAATATTATGAATTTACTATGTTTATAACATGTTATCCCCATAGCCTAAATTAGTTGAGGCTACTACTGAATGATGGATATCTCTGAATCACTCCCAGAATTATAGCTAATACTATACTATATTTGGAATTATTATAATTACAGTACTTGAGATAAATAAGTTTTAATTTAGAAATATATTCCAACTCACCTCAATATTAGTTATGGACCCTTCTTTTTGAACACATATTACAGCTAATTTTGCATCAAATCTAATTGATAAATATTTTAAATCTTCACTATTTGCATCAATTTTATCAATTTTCATTAATTTCTTTTGTTTTATTGGTTTTTCAGCTTTGGAATTCTCACGTTTTCTCTTATTTAGGGCAAGATTTAATTTAGAATTTAACTTTTCTTTTATTGACAAACAATCATCCTTGTTAATTGTTTCAGTTCTGATAACTTCTCCACTCTCAGACATAAACATGTCTACTGTGGGCCGCTCATTGCTTATTTCATTATTACTCTTATTCTGCATATCTGCCACTTGTTGAAGAGTACGTGAAGTAGTTTGGCCTGTGATCTCGACGTCACTCAACCGTCGAGGACTCATGCAAGGGCTTGAGTATGAACTTGATGAGTGACGTCTATAAATAATAGAATCATCAGCACTGTGAGCCTCAAAATCTTCAGATACTGAAGGAGATTTAACAGAACTGTTGAGAGAAGGCCTCTGCTTGCCACCTAGTATTCTTCTTGCTTCAGCTTCCTCATATTTAGACTCTTTTTTTCTTTCTCGAAATTTCATTTCTTTTGTATCTGGTGTTGATGAGCTCTGGATTTTTTTTATAAACTCTGCTTTTGTTTTCATGTTCTTTTTGCCTTTTGGAGCTTCAGGAGTAAGCTGATATATCATATTGACAGCACCTTCATCCATTAATAATTTGTCAACCTCAGTTAACCTTTTATTTTGTTTTATATTTTTGGGAGAGGGCTTTTTCCACTGCATTTTTGACATTGGTGATTTAGATTTGGACCTCTGGAAAGTTTGTTCAGCCTTTATTCTTTTTGGTGGCATTTGGTCTTTGTCCTGTCCTTGCTCTTTACTCTTAACAATAATTTTACTTTTAGTAAATGTGTCTGGATTGTCTGGATCAAATATTACTTTTTTCTTTATAACTCTACCTAATCGTCTTTGTGGTTGACCTTCTTCACCCTTGGTTAAATTGGGTGTTCTTCCTTCAGTAGTTTGTGAATCTATAGACGTTCTAACAGAACACTCATCCTGTTTAGTAACAGATTCCTGCAAGTTGGTAACTTCACCAGAACTTTTCAACAAGGACTCAGTCTCCTTTAACAACTTATTTGATTTTTCAGTTTCTGTACTTTCTTCATCATCCCATTCTTTCACAAGATCATTCACAATATTTTCTTCATGTTTAACCTCAGGAGGAGTGGTTATAACTTCTTTTTTAATGATCCTTTTTTCACTTTTCCTTCTTGGAAGCCTTTCAATACTTCGAGTCTTTTTTGGCTTCTTTTTCAGTCGAGCAAGTTGCTGCAGAGCTAATTGTGCTTCTAAAATTTTATCACCACACACTTGATAAGAACCGGTTATTAGGTTTCCAGTTTGCTCATCATCATTTCCCTCCAAAATATCAAGCAGCTCCTCTTTATTAAACACAGCCTGTCTGGCACCACAATTGTTGTTTTCTACATTGTCAGCTACATCTGATGAGCGCAATGCTTCACTCAACTCTATGCTTTCTCCAAGTTCACTGAGAATGTTACTGGTGTCTTGCTCTTCGATTTTAGTATCATCACACACAGTCTCAATGACTTCATTATCATTTGCTTCAACCAATATTTCAGTCTGGAAAGTAACCCGATCCATAGTAGATTCAACAACACTTACTACTTCAACTACAGTTTCATCTACTTTCACATCATCGGTAATATCAGCTTTATCAACTTCAGTATTATCTTCTTTCGGAGCTTCTTCAACGATGGCAATAGTTTCTTCGACCTTAGGCGTGTTTTCTACTACCGAACTACTAACAACCGTTTGAACTGAAGTTGTATCAGGTTCAGACGTGGAAGGCGCTGTCGGCTCCACAGTATCACCTTGTGTATTATTTTCCTCTATTTCACTATTGTTGGCCATTGTTTTAGTATCAATTTTATTGTCTTCTTTCGCTACGGTCTTTACTTCTATTGTAGCGGCCTCTCCAGACTCGGACGTTTCGGCGACACCGTTTGATTTGTGACATACATCCGTTTCTACCGAAGCCACAGCGTTCTCATCACTTTCATCACAAATAACACTTATTTTCATGCCGTCCACAGAAGGATTCTGGAGTGGAGGCTCTTCAACAGCTTCCATTTCTAGTTAATAATCGCTAAAATAGATTAATATGATTTATTATTGCTTTTCGAAGGATAACCTAAATAATGTTGACGACTACAACTACAAAAAGGAGAATGATGTTTCAATACATAAGGACAAGGGCATTTCTCTATTTTAGGGGAAAATACTAGCAATACTACTAAACAATTACCTATTTCAAACAAGAGATAAATTCAATCAAGACAAAGTTTGCTTTCCGTTGCGTCTGTACGTCCATTACATTACGCGCAACAGAGATGTCATTAAAAACCAAATCCAAAATATATCAAAACATAAATAGTCGATTTTAGGACTATATAGATGTGGGAGACTTTAGCTCAAATTAATGTATATATTTCACGATATAGACTGTTTTATACACATACCTAGTTTTGGATAATTATGTATTAATTTCATGCATTTGGTTTATTTAATATTATATAGATTATAGGTGATGTATGTATGTCACAACAACTAATAATGTATTAGTTTTTACTATTAATAAAGAAGTTATGGCAGGCATGCCGCATGGGGGAGTTCAATAAAATATTACTTACACTTACACCATACGCGTATTTGATAATCTAAGCGAGTTATCAAAAATACTCGTCTAATCTAATTATAAATTATAGTTAGTTCGATATGGGCATTAGATTAGGTCTTAATATTAAAAGCCGCCGAAATTCGAGCAAATTTTACTTGTTAACAAGAGACCATGATATCGTGATTACACCTCATGATTGTCATGATTTACAATTTTCAAAGCAATACGAACATCACTAATTGTGTAAGTGTAATCACCTAATCACTTAATCAGTAATCACAGTTGACAGATATAGTGACAAGTAGATATAAATATATAAATAATAATATCATTGGGTTACTGTCAACAAAGAGTATAACTTTCCTTATGTATCACTTTACTCTTTGATAACTGTACAAGTACAAGTGCACAATTGCACATACATACTTTGTGTATATAGCTATAACTAAATAAATTTGTTTCAACGTTCATCACATATTAAAAAATGAACATTTTACCTAAGAAAAGGTACGTAACCGTAATATACCACCGACTGCTATACATTTGAATCAATTAAAATATGTTGATTGGTTTTATTTTATTTGTGTTGAAAATGGTAATCTATTCAAAAAAATACTTTTTTAATGTTTTTGTAGTCAGAAACAATGCCTGAATCTCACTACTTTGTATTTGAAAATAAATTCCTTTATGGATCCTAGATTTTAACGTTTTATTTGTTATACATGTAATATTAGAAACTTGTGTTTGAACATATTTTCTAAAAGAATTATATTTTTATAGATGGCATGTAAGATCAAAAGAAAACATAGCCAGGGTCAGAAAGGATGAAGCAGAGGCTGCAGAAAAAGAAAAACAAGAGAGATTGAGAACTGAGAAAGCAGACCGTGAGGCACGCCTTAATGTATTGAAACATAAAAGCAAACAAAAGCTATTAGAGTTAGGTATCACAGAACCAGAAGTTGATAAGTCTTTGCCTACTGAATCAATTAATTTATTTGCTAATTTTGAAGATGCAGTAACAACTACAAACAAGGAACATGATAAAGAAGAAAAGGATAAAAAAGAAGAATATGAAAAGAAAATAGGTTATTTAACTTATCTTGGGCAAGATACAAATGAAGCTCTTGGAAAAAAAAACTGGTATGAAGTATTGCCAGACTCTTCAAGATCTAGTGACATAAAGGATACATATGATAAATTGGTCTGGAAGGATGAAGACGGCAAACCAAAAATTAAACAGCCAGATGAGGTTAATGGAGAAGTGTGTTGGAAAAACAAACAAAAGCTTGATCCTATAAATGCTTTCAAACATCTGCACCATTCATACAAAGACAAGAAAAGTATGTCTAAAAGTAAGACAAAAATTATTGAAGACTATGCTTTGAGCAGCAAGAAAAATAAACTTAGTTATAAGAAAAAAAAACACTATAAAGATGATGATAAAGAAAAAAAGCTACAGAAGCTAAGAGAAGCCCGTCTAAAACGTGAACAGCAAGAGAAATACAAAACTGAAATGTTTCTGACTGGACTCAATAAACCTGTAAATATTGAACCTGAAAAAGTTATAGGTGTTAAGCCTAAATATAACTCACAGTTTAATCCTGAACTTGCAAGACAAAACTACAGATAATTCTCATTTATACAATTGCATTGCATTGTGTATTATTATTAAATACTTGATTAAGATTTCAAATAATAAATGGATGTATATGCTAATTTGGCTATGATTAGTATATTTTTGCCACTGAATAAATAAATACTTGCATACAACAGGAAAGTTAACTGTTAAAATTAAAACAAATAAAATTCAACTTAATTTTATAAATTATAACTTTATAAGATATACAATTTCTTAAAATATAGATAAATGAAAAATGTAATGAGAAAGACTGAGTTTGGTGTTTCCCTGTCACACATACTATACTTTCTGTGAGAGGGTTACCACATACTTATCACTGGCATGCACTGTTCTCAAACTAAATTTTTGCTGGTTTGATATGACCAAATGTGTAAAATTATTTGATTCACATGGAGCCATAGTAACAATTATTATGATTGGAAATATTTACACAAAGTTAGATTATAATTACACTGGGAAACAAAAAAAAGTTTTTTTCTGCGGCATTCGTTTTTTACGGGTTTTAATAAACACCTCCGTCAGTCATACCCGAAATGTATTTACTTTGTAGGGATTGACACTGGTTCTTGAGATATTCAACATAAAGAACGGTTCCATCAGGGCATTAGAATAGTGAAAGAAAGATACTAAGACCGATGGGACAGCCATATTATGATGGCAGATTATTGCTTGAGTTTAATAAGGGATTGTCCTAAACATAAACACAATAGAAAAGCTTACAGATAAAGTTATCCTAATATTTCTTTTTATGATTTATTGTTAATAGCATATGCATTAAGTTTTCTTGTCGTTAATAGCTGCTTATAAAATATATATTTAATATGTAATTGTATTTTTATTTCGACCTTTTAGTCATATAGTTATAGTCTTATCTCATAAACTAGAGTCAATTTAACAAATCTGATATTTTTCTCGTATTCAGCATACTTGAAATAATGAACTTACACAAAATTGATTTCAACTTACCATGGCGCAAAATGACTGTTACCCAGTGTTATTGGTACAGTCAGGAAAAGCCAGGGTTAAGCTATAATTTGACTCGGACTTAAGTGGAAAAGAGGTGGTCCGAAAGGTTAAAGTGGCCAAAAGAGACAGGGGTCGATCGCCCAAAACTGGTCAATACGTAGACCTTCATAAAGCGAAGAAGGAGGCTGCCGAGGCTGTGTAAGCCGCAATGCAAGTGGAGGAGCACTCTAAGGCCCAGCACCCAGTATCGGTGCGGCTCGGTACAGCTTGGGCGGCTTCGGGCGCCTGAGGGCTGCTTCGGGCGGCTTCAGGCGTCTGAGAGCTGCCTCGGCAGTCGTAAGCATACCTAAGGACGCCGAGGCTGGTTTCGGGTAGCTTCGGCAAAACTAAGAATAGTTCGGGTAGAAGACACGTCGCAGAGCAGTCGTAACGTTACGTGAAAACAGTTGTGCGTGTGTATTTATAATGGTGGATTGCGACTTAGTTCTCATTGATCATCTTGCTGAAGAAGAAGAGAAACTTGGAGCCTTAAGGCAAAAAAGAAGATTTTGGGTGAATTGGCTTTGGAAGCAAAGATGTACCTACTTTTGGTGAATTTCATAACTTGTTTAATGATTTATGATATGACGTTCGCAAAGGAGACCGTCCATATTCGGCTTGCACGTAGACAATCGTCATAAAAACAAAGTAAAATATTAAAGTTTTGTTTTAATATATAATAAATATTGGTTAACATCCAGTAGTATGAAATTGACGTATTTTATTTATATATTATATCACAATGCACACACAGCCTGGAAGCAATAAGGCAGTATTACTGAATCTGCATAGGCGGCCGAAGGACTGTTGGTTGCTGTGCTCACATAATGTCTGTAATATGGTACCTAAGCTGGACAAGATATGAAAATTTCACTCCACCAGCCCAGTTTTTGGAAAATATTTTAATTACTTATGAAGGTGATGGTGACACATGAAAATAAATATTTATTTTAAACAATGTGTTTTATTTTATTATTTAACGAACTTGATACTAAACGTCAAAGAATAATGTTTTCTAGTTAGTTTAGGCTACTCAAAATTAATATTGTTTTTACAATATAATATTGTTCACGCCCAGGCCAGGGTCCCATACAAGGTGGTCGGTCTCCTTTTACGAATTATGAAAAATTTGAAGCCTTGGTTGCTTGGCTCCGTCCTTACATAATGAAAATAAAACGAACCTATAATAATAATATTCTATCACATACACAACGCCATCTAGCCCAAACTAAGCAGAGCTTGTACTATGGGTACTAGACAATGGATAAACATACATATATACTTTTTTTTTTGTAAATACATACATATTATACATAGAAACACCCAGACCAAGACAAACATCCATGTTCATGCACACAAATGTTTGACTTGTGCGGGAATCGAACCCGCGACCTCAGGCGTGGCAGTCGGTTACACTAACCACTACGCCATCGAGGCCGACTATAAGTGTAATTAATGAGGCTGTTGCCTTTTATTTTCTTCTGGGTGTTGCCAAGCTAATGGAGGCGCGCGTGGTGAACTTTATGACAGTTCTGCGACGTGTCTGCCACGAAAATGCCACCCGAGCTACCCGAAGACAGCCTCGGCGTCCTTAGGTATGCTTAAGACTGACGAGGCAGCCCGAAGCCGCCTGAAGCAGCTCTCAGGCGCTGGAAGCCGCCCGAAGCCGCCGTAAGGCACCCGAGCTGTACCGAGCGGCACCGATGCCCACCGATAGTGGGCGCCGCGCCTAAGGACAACATCAGAGACGGATAGACGAGCGATTAACTTGCCGCAGTAAAAAGTGGCGGCCTCGATGGCGTAGTGGTTAGTGTAACCGACTGCCACGCCTGAGGTCGCGGGTTCGATTCCCGCACAAGTCAAACATTTGTGTGCATGAACATGAATATTTGTCTTGGTCTGGGTGTTTCTATGTATAACATGTATGTATTTACAAAAAAAAAGGATATATGTATGTTTATCCATTGCCTAGTACCCATAGTAGGTACAAGCTCTGCTTAGTTTGGGCTAGATCGTCTTGTGTCTATGTGGTAGAATATTATTATTATAGGGAGTTTTTTTTTTTCTCAGCTTGCGCTGGTAGTTTTTGTGACATTTACGGACTTATATCAAGTAGATGCCACATATTTTAGAAAGGATCAAGTCTGTGGGCTATTGTTGTAATCTTGTTCGTCTATTTGTAAGAATTTTCTCACGATTCTACAGGTGTTCAATATGGCGGCTTTTTGGAGTTGTGTGTAAGTGTTAGGTTTTAGATCAATTAGTTTCAGACTGTGGTGTATGTGTTTGGGGATAACGCCAGTGGTAGATAGCACTATTGGTACGATGTAAACTTTATCTTGTTTCCAGATCCTTAAGACTTCGTCCTTAAGGTCAGTATATTTGTGTACTTTTTCAGCTATTGTTTTTTGTATATTGTGTGTATTCGGGACAGCTATATCGATTAGGTAAGTAGTTTTGTTTAATTTGTCTTGCAAGGTTATATCGGGGCGATTATAATGAATAGTTCTGTCGGTCAGTATTGCGCGGTCATAATACATTTTGAAGGCGCTATTTTCCAAAACTGGTTTAGGGGTGTATTGATAGTATGGTGTGTATATATCCGGTATGAGCTGATGTTTAAGGGCTAGTCTTTGGTGTATAATATTAGTAATTTGGTTGTGTCTGTGTGTGTAGTCTGTTTGTGTAAGATTAGGGCATGCTCCAGTTATGTGTTGTATAGTTTCGGGGTGGCTGTGACACTTTCTACATCTATCGTCTGTTAATGTAGGGTCTTTAATAATGTGTTTTCTATAATTTCTTGTGTTGATAATTTGGTCCTGGATTGCTATAATAAAACCTTCAGTTTCCGGAAACAGGGATCCTTGAGTGAGCCATTTGTTTGATGCTATTTTGTCTACGTGTGGTTGTTCAAGATCGTGGGGGTGTCGGCCATGAAGTGCTTTCCTCTTCCATTGTTCTATTTTTAAGTTTTCTGGACTATTTTCTATGTTATCTATTTCTGTCTCTTGAGCTAAATTAAGTGGTGTATGATTGAAGTCATTACAAACTATTGCTTTATGAATTTGACTACTGTTCGCTTTTTGGTGGAAAAATGAGTTTAGTTTCGATATTTGTGTAGTCCATAGTGTAGATATATTTATAAGGCCTCTTCCTCCATCTTGTCTTTTTATTGACATTCTTTCTATAGCGGACTTCGGGTGTAAGCAATTGTGTTTAGTCAGAATAGTTCTTGTTGCTATTTCTAAGTTATTAATATCTGTTTTATTCCATTTTATGACACCGAAAGAGTAGGTAAGTATTGGTATAGCGTAGGTATTTATGGCTTTTATCAAACTTTTTCCAGCCAACTGACTTTTACTTAAAAGGTGGACTCTACGTTTATACTCGTTCTTTAAAGACGTTTTTAATTTTACATGATCTATTCCTTTTGATTGATAGTAGCCTAGGTATTTGTACAGTTCATTCGGTTCCATAGCTGTTATTGTTTCATCGTCATTTACTGCGTAATCACCAGATCGTATTTTCCCTCTTATTATATGAATAGTTTTACATTTTTCCAACCCAAATTGCATGTTAATGTCTTTACTAAATTTTGCTGTAGTATCTATTAATGTTTTCATTTCTTTTTCTGATCTAGAATAGAGCTTTATGTCATCCATATAAATTAAATGATTTATAACAGTTTCAGTATTATTCTGTTTTAAACGATATCCGGCCTTGTGATTACGCAGCATTTGCGATATAGGGTTTAGGGCGAGACAAAACCACAGAGGACTCAAAGAGTCACCTTGATATATTCCTTTTTTTATTATTATTTCTCTGCTAGTTATTTTATTTAGATGCAGTTTAGTTATCCAAAGTGGCATTATGTTTTTAAGGAAGTCTATTAGTATAGGGCTGATTTTATATATTTTTAATATCCGTAACAGCCAGGAATGTGGGATGCTATCAAAGGCTTTTTATAGTCTATGTATGTACAGTGTAAATTTCTTTTATTAGTTGTCGCATGTCTATGTATTAGAGAGTCGATAACAAGTTGCTCCTTGCATCCCATGTGGCCGCGCCTGCACCCCTTCTGTTCCTCGGCAAGAATGTTATGCTGTTCTATGTGGGTAGTAATTTTTTGAGTTATTGCTGCTGTGAGAAGTTTATATATAGTGGGTAAGCAAGTTATAGGTCTGTATTGTGATGGTTGTGATGTGTGTTTGCCTTTGGGTAGCATGTATGTTATACCTTTAGCTAGGAATTGTGGTGTGTTTTGTTGTCCATGAATAATGCTTGTTAAATTTGTTGCTATAATTTTGTGAAGAACAGTAAATTTTTTGTACCAATAATTGTGTATTTTATCTAACCCTGGTGATTTCCAATTACTGAACCTTGCTGTAACATTTTTTATCTCTCGTTCTGTTATCTCTTCGAATTTCATTTCGTCTATGCTTGCCCATTTTCTTTCTTCATCGGCTATCCATGATGTTTCCTCGTTATATTATTATTATTATTATTATTATTATTAAAGTCAGTAGGTCAGTAGGCTGTCCGGAACCTCAGTCACTGAAACAGAAAAGGATGCTGACAACTGCACTGCTCTGGAGCTAAGAGGCAAGCTCCAAGATGCTCTCTCGGAAATTAAGAGTGTCGCTATAATCTCCAAAGGGCTAAAGGGCACATGCCAAAAGACGTTGAAGAAGGCGGTTGATGTCATCACAGAGGTGGCCGAGGCCTTCGTTGAGAGGATATCCTCGGCGGAGGTTGCACAGCTGCAAGCCGAAAACTCACGACTTGCCGCACGGATGGCGAACATGGTGGCTATGCAGGAGGCGTTGCGGGCTAATCTATTAAGCCTGCGCCAGGAGCGTTGTGATACTTGTTCACCTGATAAGGAATCTCAACTGTCGCAATTACTTGCTGAGATGGCCAGCCCTAACGCCAGGTTCTCCGTCATGGAAGGGAGGCTGCTTCGCTCTCCATTAAAAGCTGGCGCCGCAACCAATGCGGCTCAAGCATCAGCTTCAAAGCCGTCTCCAATACCTGTCGTAGCTCCGCCAGTCATGAAGGTCCCTACTGCAGTGGCAGGAACCCCAGTTGTCCCCATAGAAACCCAGACGACTACGACACAAAAGAAGGCAAAGAAAGGAAAAAAGGCGGCTCAACCTGTGCCGACTGTAATTCCTTCAGTGCCAACTCCAGTCCCCATCCCAGCTTCCAAACAAATTGAATGGGAGACCGTCGGGGCTAGAAAGAAAGCTGGGGCTACAAGCGGCCCAAAAGCTGACGCCCTCGCCGCAAAATTGAAGGCGTCTTTCGATGCTTCAGACGTGGCTGTTTCTAGACCAACTAAATGTGCAGACCTCCGTATCACCGATGTCAACGACTCCGTTGCGCCGGAGGAGGTAGTACAGCAGTGGCCAAAGCTGCTTAATGTTCTGGCGATCAAATAAAATGTGGCGCAATTCAACCCGGTTCCCGCGGTCTAGGATCTGTTATAGTAAGTTGCTCAGTTGCGGCGGCCCATAAAATAGCTAATGGTGGTAGAGTACTCGTGGGCTGGGTGTACGCGCGGGTGAATCTTCTACAGGCCATGCCAGCGAGATGTTATCGTTGCCTCGCTGTAGGGCATGTGGAAGTGCAGTGCAAGGCAAATGTAGATGTTAGGAGAAAAATGTTTCCGCTGCAGCAAGGCTGGTCACAAGGCCAGTAAGTGTGAAGCAGCGCCACATTGTTTCATCTGTGCCGCGGTTGGTAAGCCAGCAGAGCACCGAATTGGCAGCAAGACCTGCGCCGGACCTAAGCCAATGAGTTTAAAAACAGTGGACGGGGGCTAGGAGATAGCCCCTAAAACTAACGCGGAAGCGCCAATGGAGCTCCACTGATGGCCCAACTCCGAATCCTCCAGGCCAACATCAGCCACTGTGCCACATGTTTTTTTGTATGGAAGCTATGCTTTTTTGCTCCCCTCCCTCCACCCCTCCTAAAATATGGCAGGGTTTTAGGAAGATTTTGTTCGAGAACGACTCCCGTAGATATCACCGTTTCCGAGATCCGATGGGGTATCACCACCAAAAGCTGACCTTCCGAAGGTCAGGCATTTTTCCCGTGCCTTTTAAACGATTCTCTATACGACGCTATATTTACTTTTTTCCTACGACTCTCCGTTGTATGACTTCTATTTCTCTAAGTCAGTCAGTCAGTGGTAATTTAATTTTATATAATAGTAATAAATAATAACGATATTAGACTAGATGCCTGCGGTTTCACCCGCGATTATGATTACTACGCCGCCCCCGTGGGTCGTAGCCTGATGTTATGCATATAACCTTCCTCGGTAAATAGGCTATCCAACACAAGTTTCCTTTACAGCCGAAAAGAAAAACAACAACAAACCCCAAAATTGACAACTTGGCTCACTGCAGTTTGCGAGACTAATTGCAGGTTTGAGTAAAACGTAATCATTTGCTTTTCACCGCTCAACCTAAAAGGACTACAGTTGCATTCATCTGAAAAAAATGGAACCTACTCCGGAAAAAGCCGCTCAAATCGTTGCTCTAATTGAAGCAGGCCAAGACCAGAGTGCTGTGGCTCGACAGCTGAATATCAGCCGATATTCAGTTCGTCATATGTACCTGCGCTATCGTTATGAACGACGACGAGGATCTGGTCTGGACTTTCTGAGAACAGGATTGCTCTCCATTAGTCGAACCAGAACTACAACACAGCGTGACAAGCGATTTCTTGTAACGACGGCATTGCGAAATCGTCGTCTGACAACACGTTAAACTTGCACATCATCATCATTACACATCTTCAAGAGCTGCGTGTAGTTGAAGTAATCCGGTGGACAGTCAGAAGAAGAGTTGCTGAAGGTGGTCTGACTGCACATAGGACAGTAAATGGCCCTAAACTGATGCTAGCTCACCGCGCCGGGCCCATCTTTGGCTTGCATAAGAACATGTGCACGGGACAGTGGAGAGCAATCCTGTTCTCAGAGAGTCCAGCATGTGTCTTCATAGCAACGATGAACGAGGAAGGAAGGGTCTACAGAAGGCCTACAGAGATTTACCCAGTGTAGCATTACGAAACCTGTGGCATACGGCGGTGGTCCGTGTATGTTCTGGGGAGGTATCTCAATAGAAGCTTGTCTTCATCACTGGGGCCAATATCAGGCGACAAGCGAAAGGATTATCATCGCAGCGGTACATAGAGGAAGTTCGCCAGGAACATGTCGTACTATTTGGCGGTTTCATTGGAGAGAACTTTCTGTTTATGCATGACAATGCAAGACCCCATACCGCTGCTATAGTACGGCAATACCTGCAATAGGTGGATGTCCCCGTGATAGAGTGGCCAGCTCGATGCCCAGACCTTTATCCGATTGAGCACTTGTGGGATAAGTTAAAAAGAAGAATAAGAGGTCGATATATTGCTCCAGCCAATCTTCAGGAGTTACAAAACGAGCTCAAGGAGAAATGGTATGCTATGTCACAAGACTTTATCAAATACTTGATAGAATCTGTGGAAAACAGGTATCAAGATGTTATTCGGGCAAGAGAGGACAATCGTAACTAATATTATAAAAGCAAAAATGAGTTTGTTTGTTTGTTACCTTTTGACGCCTAAACCACAGAACCGATCATTCTGAAATTTTGCATATTATACATTGTCAGGTGTACAGAAACGGACATAGGCTACCTTTCATCCCGAAAAAAATTACTGTTCCCAAGGAAAACAACAATAACGTTCTGATGATAATAGATGGCGCCACGTGTCTTTCGAATCATGATTGAATTATATTATTACAAGCAGAGTACAACCCGAATTGATTGTCAAATTCTAAATTAACGCGAGCGGAGCCACCGGGCAAAAGCTAGTACTTCTATAAATAAATGATTTTATTCAGGAAATTTTGTGTTTTCCTGAATTAATCCCCAATTTTCAATCTTATTTAGTTATGCAAAAATTAATCTATACTTTACTAGCATTATAAAGCTGAAGAGTTTGTTTATTTGTTTGAACGCGCTAATCTCACGAACTACTGGTTCGATTTAAAAAAATATTTTTGTGTTGGATAGCCTATTTACCGAGTAAGGTTATATGCATAACATCACGCTACGACCCACGGGGGTGGCGTAGTAATCATAAAAGCGGGTGAAACCGCGGGCACATCTAGTCTAGTCTAGTTATTATTTATTACTATTATATAAAATTAAGTTACCACTGACTGACTAATACCCGGTTTCTGAAGTCCCCACATAACTTTTCACTAACTATTGATTTGTTAAAGTTAAGCTTAGGATAAACGTCGGTTAACTCCTACTGTGTTTCAGAATACGCAACAGACCATTCATTAACTATCTAACCGATAACTAGTTCCTTAGTTGCCGCTAGATGGCTCTGTTTAAGGGATCGCGTCTAAAATTGATATTATTGTTTTAATTCGTCTTCAGTACTAGTTTTATTAATTTAATAACTTTTTCGAGGATAAATAAGTGGCTTTACGCTGTTTTTAAAATATAATAAGTAATTATTTATGGGCGATGAACGACATCATTGTCGATGTCGACTAGTTTATGGTTATGTGTGATCATTGTCAATCGTTTAAAACGAAACGTCTTTTTCTCGTTTCACTTAAAAGTTAATAATAATAATAATATTCTATCACATACACACAACACCATCTAGCCCAAACTAAGCAGAGCTTGTACTATGGCTACTAGACAATGGATAAACATACATATATACTTTTTTTTTGTAAATATATACATATTATGCATAGAAACACCCAGACCAAGACAAACATCCATGTTCATGCACACAAATGTTTGACTTGTGCGGGAATCGAACCCGCGATAGTCTATTTGTCTTTCCAATAGTTTTTGCTTTATCCATTCTTTATAACTGAAAGATGGAATCAGGAAAACGCAGTAAACATTTTACTGAAAGAGAGAAGATGCTTCTTATCGAAGTGGCAAACATTTCGAAAGGATTTCTCCTACATCTTAAGTTTCCGGGTACTGATATATTAAAAACTAGATGTTCCCGCGGTTTCACCCGCGTTTATCGTTACTGCGCCGCCCCCGTGGGTCGTAGCGTGATGTTATATAGCCTATAGCCTTCCTCGATAAATAGGCTATCCAACACTAAAATAATTTTTCAAATCGAACCAGTAGTAATCACGAAGAATAAACCAGGAGAAACATCGTTTGTACTATGTCTGTAATGGGTAATTATTTTGCTGCAATGTTATTTCAAAACTGCGATATCTCCTAAGATATTCATTGAAATCGAATGATGTAAAGGACAATTTTGCTTTAAATTAAATACTTGTGATGAATAACGTATTTATTTGGATAAGGATTAATATCATGTTTATAATAATACCTTCGCAAATAATGCATTATTTTAGAACAAATTTGGTTAGCATAAAAATGGTTATAGTGAGCCAACCTTAAAAGATAGACATATGCTGTCGCGGACTTTTTTTTAGAACTTTTAAAGAGGAACAATTCTGTCATACATGATTTTTGCAAAACTAACTGTTTACGCAGCGCACGCAGCGGAAGCTCTCAAAAGGAAAAACTACCCTCCGATTTTGAAACATTCTTCATTGGTGCTCAGCTCCTATTGATCTTAGCGTGATGAACTGATGATATATATCATCTCGATAAATAGGCTATCTAACACTGAATTTTTCAAATCGGACCAGTAGTTCCCGAGATTAGCGCGTTCAAGCAAACAAACAAACAAACAAACTCTTCAGCTTTATAATATTAGTATAGATAAACTCCATTACTTCCAAATCAGACTCTGATGAGCTGCTTGTAATCATTATGCTAACACTGATTGTTTTGTCCTTTAGATAATATTAATATGTATTAATTATTTTATTATTTAACGAATCGAGGAATAATATATTTTTAGTGACATAATTAAATAATTAATATAATATTTACACAAATTATTTACAAGAAATATAAACTTGTAATATTGGGGGTCCTATGATAAATTAACGAGTCAAGTGTGGAGCGGACATAGGTTTGTCTGTTTTATTTTTTTAGTGACTCATTTTTTGCGGACAAACGTATGTCCGCTCGACAGTAATTGCCGGGTTAACCCTTTGTGCGCCAGTAAAATGTACTGTGTGATAATTAATCCGAGGTAAATCTTAGAATTTTGGTATCTACTTAGAATTTTGTGTTAAATTGTATGTAGCACTAGGGCGCGTTCAAGAAAAAGAATCGATTAAAATATTAATTAAAAGAAACCGCGTAATAAATGGCATTCCCTATGCGAATAATAAAGTAATACCAAAACTAATTCTATAATTAAATTAAATTATTAAATCAAACTCTCTGACCTTCCCCCCTCGCTGTACGGGTACGGGTGTACCCTCGCAACAACGCGAAATATTAGTCTTCTAATAAAAATGAATTTGTTGTTGTCTTTTCTTTTCGGCAGTAATGTAAACTTATCACCGCTTTTATGGTATCATTGAATAGGTATTGAAATAAACCTTACCTAATACAATATTAAAAAATATATGTATTTTTAAAATAAAACAAAATAAATAATATTTTTCAAAAAATGATTATATGTGCGATTTCATTGCATCTGAGTGTATTTGCGGATCACACATTTTTTTTGGTGTTGGGATCAAACCCTTATCGCCTAAAGCATTAGGAGAAGATACTTATGCCACTATACTATTAGGGTTTCCACTCAATTGATATCAAATGTGGAAAACATTAGCTTTAAATAACCATAAAACAGTATCGGGAATGTATGCTTATATTTATTTATGATTAAAAATGTACATATTTTGAGTTATATTTCAATTTGTATTTACAACTTTTTGAGTAAATATACTTCTATCAATATGCAATCTTATTTTAATAAAGTATGAGTAAGTAAAAATAATGGCATTTTATCTTCAATTTTATCAAATGGATAATTAAAGGTTTCACAAAACAGTTGCAGTATTCTCACGACACATGCGACATCGCTAGATGATTCTGTGTATTTTAATCTGAAAAGTAATAAAAAGTATTTTATATCAACATTTTATTTGTGCCCATCACTAGTGACACTTAATGTCGTTGGTGAATGGTGAACAAAAAGCAAAAACAGTGGTAATCACAGAACACATATATCCTGACGCGTTGGTAATCGTCTCAGGAATGTTAGTGCAAGCATTTAACATCCGACATTGCAAGAATTCCATAAGTCAAAATACCGAAATTGTGTAGGCACGAAGTGAATTTAATTTTGGTTACATTAATGTTGTTAACTCTGGACCAGATTTTATTTAGGTAAGTATCACTAAATAAAAATATTTTAAAATCTCTGTCTTTTGATTTCAATACTATTTCAGGTAAAATGATTTGTTAATATATCTATAAATAACAAAGTTGACTAACTATTCATATAGGTTTTTATAAGTTGGTATTATTACTGAAACATATTTCAACATACTCCAGGTCAACTAGTACTATTCTCACTAGATCTCCATTATATTAAATTTTGTACTATCCCATATCCTATAGCTGTACCTTATTTACAACTCTCATTCTCCCGTAAAGTTTTATTACAATAATACTGCTAGAGATAAGAAGGGTCATCTCTTGGTGGATCTATGCATCTCATTATAAAGTTTAAATTGGTGCTTAATATGCGAGATACCAGCATACTAACCTGACATAAGAACACATGAAATCTACAAAGTTATTAACATTTTCGCTTTTACTTTGGCGCAGCAATGAATAGATTCCAACTAACAATGGATAGCCATCAATATTATCGCCTGCTTTTCTTGTAATTAGGTCACCTGAAAAATAAATGAACCTGTTGAGTATACAACAATGTTTTCATGATTAAAATTAACTAGTAAATTAATAACTATCTGGGTCGCTTGACAAATATTAAAAGAACGGACAGAAGTACCTTCTCCTAATTCTGCACAACAGCTAAAATAGGAACAACCACCTGTCTGGAAATCATACAAAATGTAGTTCCATATAGGGATCGATTCCACAACGCTTGGCGCACGTGGACGACCATTGCAGTCAATTTCCTTACTTTAATATGACCCTCTGACTCTGACCCGTGTATGATAAATATTTAACCCATTCAATGCGGCAACAAATTTTGCTTTCATTAGCCAGAATCGGCTCATATTTAACGTAAACGCCGATCGGCGTCAGCCGCACTTGATGAAATAAAAAAAACCAAAATATCTAAAAACTACTCATATCAGGCATTTCATTAGTAAATTCCAAACACATGTGTTGTTTTATTAATATAATATCTTTAAATTTGGGTAAAATATAAAACAACTATACATGACGCCGATCGGCGTCCTCCGAATCTGAGTATGAAAAAATAAGACGGCGATCGGCGTCTGCCGCATTGAATGGGTTATTGTATTTTGTATAATATAGTAATGGTTGTCAAACGCTACCTGTAGTATAACATATTTGTAGTCGGGGTAGCTGTGATATCAAAAGTACAGCCAAAATACATCCCATGTCAACATTCAATAACTCTGGTGCGTTTTTAACGTATATTTTTTCGTAAGGTTCATAAATACCACATCTCACGAGATGTTCTTCTAAATGATGCATCAGTAGTGGTGACACTTTAGGTGTCGTTTCGAAATAAATCGATGATTTGAGTTCACTTATAATTGACCTAAAACATACATCCATTACAGTACTTTCTTTACAAAGCAAAAATATAGCAGTAAACTCAATTTTTATATTTTACTTATATAGCTAATCAAAAAGGTTTGTTGCCTAAAATCTAAAATACATTCAAAGATTTTGTTATATACATTTCGAAATATATAAGATGGAACATTTTCGAATCAGGCAGTAAGTAAGTAAAGGAAAACTTATGCAAGTTACAACTTAAGATTTTTGAGGGTAATAGCGAAATAACCCAACTAACTTACTCGCACCCAAATGTAAAATATTAATTTCTACCTCATTCTGCAATCAATTTTGATGCTGTTTTCTCAGAAAAGGTTTTAATGCTATTTGGAGTTGTGCTTACGAAATCAAACTTAAGCAAGTAGGTACCGCTTAGCATCCTACTTTGAAATACTTACACATTCAAAGTTCGCAAAGAAGCCTCTAATTGAGCTGAATCAAATTTGCAGCTGGTATTCAACTGGTAAGCGATGTGCCTTCTGATTATTTGTAAGGTTCCTATAAGAACCAGCACATCAGATAGCTGTTGGAATACTTTATTGCCTTTTGTAACAATATGCTCCATATCTTTCAAGTCTAAACTTATATTTCCCAGTTTATCTGGATTGTTTCTGAATATATCTTGAATATTTTGCAGTTGGTTCTTTATCATAAAACCGTACAATGTGTCTAATCCATGAAGACCGACGACTCCAACAGCGTCATTCAATTTAGCAAATGTTTTATTATTTATAACTTCGGTTTGAGTTTTGACGTCATACCAAGCGCTGCTAATGTTAATATACGTGCAAATCCTAGAAATTCAATATTATTTAAGTAAATAAGAAATCGTTATAAGTTTTTGAATATAATGCCTTGATGGAGGTTATCCTGAAGGCCATTTCGTATAAATTACCTGATGTAGAATATATAAAGTATTTACGACGAGATTAACAATAGAAACGTTAATTAAAATGGTATGATGCGAAACAATGTACATGTCACGCCAAGGTCATTATTTGTCAGCAAAGGAATACAAATCAAAACCATCTTGAATACCTATTTACGATCTATTTTTCACCGTTGCGTTTTGCGTACCTTGTGTCCAGTAACTGAGGTATTTGTCGAGCGAGACTTCCCATAAAACCAGCCGAAGGACTATACAATGTAACTCCTTTGCGATAGCTAATTTCTTTGACAACACTTTCATTTATAATTACTGATATCTAAAACAAAATGGTATTGTTATTACATATTTACTTCAACTTAATATAGAGCTTCATTTTAAATCTGTTCATGGTAACCTGTTTCTGCCAAATCCTCAAACCATGAATGTTTATGTAATCCTGAATATATTCTAAAGATCTTCTGTAACCATCCATACTTTCAGCTAATTTTTGTAATCGTAATACTAAGTTAGCGGCCGTTGGTTGATATTTCTTTCCCTGAGGCTCCAAGAATTCTACGAATTTCTTACTAATGTGCCTGTCCAACTCTTTTAATAATCCTTCTTCTAACAATTCAGCTGGATCAACTCTGATTACACCAACCAATGTCGACCTCATGTCCAAGATACCTAGAAATATAAAAATAGGTATATATAAAATGTGTAAGTATACTTATATAGAATCATAACAATATCGACTATCATAACCTACATAAATTCTTACTAACCTGTCGTAAAAGTGGACGCAGAATGGGTCAGCTTTGCTACTTCCATCCTGTGTTCTAACTGTGCATAATCCCTTAGTTTCTCCTTTTCCAATCTTGTGGGCACTTCTTTAATGGCCCAAGTTTGCAAATCAATAATTTTTTCTACAATACTAAATACCATTTCTGGAATTATTTGTAATACTTTTTGAATGTACTTTATCAGTTCGTTACTGTAATATTGGGAAACTGATACCAAGTCATCACTGTGAGCTTGATTAATCCTGAGTAATGGTATCTCCATCGCACTTGCGAGCTTCAAGAAGAGTGCCCTAAGCCTACTTGTGACTGCAGGATTGTCTTTTATGCTGTCTTGCATAATTTTTGTATATGTATCTATCGTGCACCAAGCATAGCTCACATCAGCAATCGTCTCCAAAGTAACTAATGAATCCTCCTTCAAAGATGCGGCTCTTAACAGATTTTTGAGTGCTTCTTTACTGTCAGAAAGAAACTGTACAATGGTTGAAGTGCTTTTTATACCGTGAAATTCTTCTACTTCATCTAATGCTTGTATCAGCTGAGTTACTTTCTTTATTGATTTAGACGAAGTTGGCTCACCCAGAGATGCTATCTGTTTAGCGATGTTATCAAACCAAAGCTTCAGCTGTTCGTTTTCTTCGATTTTTGTAACAGGTTTGGCCCCAGAAAATAGTTCTGATAAGCTATTTATTGCTTCTATAGCAAGAGATTTATTCATGTTCCATGATTCTTCTCTTTTTTCTAACAACTTCTTTAAGATTTCCCTCACTTTTAATTCTAGCTCTGCAATACTTATTAATAGTTCCAAAATTTTTAAAGGGTCATAATTGGTTTCTTTCAAGACAAGATCCTTGAGTTGTTTACTCTTTTTGTTATTATCATAAAAAGTCACATCTGTGTTGTGTAAAAGCAGCCATCGTAAAACTAGATTCGAGTTAAGCAGGAGATTCAAAATTTTACTTATATTATCCAAAAGAAAATCATCAGTAAGTGTTCCTTCCTTTAACATTTGATGGGTTTTACCTGTTAACATAAGTATAGATCCTCCTCTTTTAGCAAATATTTCTTTAACCATCTTGCCATTACATGTATTGTTCAGGGCAGATTTAGCCGCCTTGAAGTTTTCCCAATAATCTATTATATTTATCGTCACACCCATATAAACTGGTATTACCCAGTTACTTGGAAAGAACTTGTCGACTATTTCTCTCATTTTGGAGGTATCGGTATGAAGGTAATGTGGAGTGAAAAACAGACAAATCACAAGCATGCTGGCTTGTGTAGCTAATGCTGATGCCTGATGTTCCGGAATTGTGTAGACTGCCAATTGATTGTAAATATCTTCAGACCTGAGTTTCCCTACTACTTTTTCTATAAATTCGGAACGAATGTAAACGCGGCTGAAATATGAATACAGCTTTCAATGTCATATTACATTTTTAACAGACATACGGTTAATTAAAAAAATATATATAAATTCACCTAAAGTACTCAACAGGATAATCTGCAGGTCTTTTGCCATTAAGCTGATCATACCCAGTATCTCTAAGCAGTTTGCATACATCATCTATATTAGATTGAGATTGACATGTACTGTAGCGGTAAAACGCAACTAGCAATCTTTCTCGCATGGGGCCGGGTATATACAGGTCGCACAGTAAAAGCATGGCACCATAAAGGTACAAACTTTCACACTGAAACGAATAAACACATCATTAGCGAGCGACATACTCTAATTAAGTCATAGTCAAGTATAATATACCACTCCACCATCAGTGGTCAAATTTAAATTAAGATATTTCTCATATCATAGATGTAAGTACATGACAGCGACAAAAGTGACGACTTTTACTACTCGCCACGAAACTTTACAAAAAAAGAGCACTCACCAAAAGTTGTTTGCCTTCTACATCTTTCAAAACTGTTTCAATATTTTGTTGGATGAATGTATTGTCATGTAACTGTTCAATAAATGAATTTAAATCTACTATATACTGATATATATTTTCAAAGAGCAGATAAAATCTATTAATTAGTTCCAAATATTTCTCTTTTAACTCATCATCAAGGTCTTGCAGTTTCTGGATAAAACAAATGAGTATATATTATTACAACATTCAATAACAAATTGCTTTTTCAAAAAAGTCTGAATGCAACAAAAATTATACTATTCAATGGTTCAGCTTTAACCTTAAGCAAAATTCGAAGAAGTAATTTTAAAATGAAGACAATTATAACAGCCATGTTAAAATTCACTGCAACATGGTTCCCACAAAGTGAAATGGCTAACTGTGCCATTGGGAGTTCGATTAACAGTTTCAAAATATGAAACTTCCCAACAACATGTATTGTATATGTATGTATTGAATACCACTACAAGAAACGCATAAGATAACGCAGAGGGGAATCTTGACGGCGTTTCTGTAGCAACATTAACACCACTAATGAAGCAGCCAGGGTGAAAAAGGTCCTATCGCAGGATAACAACAGAACCCTAAGCACCATTAGAAAACAAGATGGTACCTATCCGATTTCAGACAATGAAATGAGTCAGGTACTTCTCGAAACACACTTCCCTGGGTGCGAAGTGACGGTAAACCCGAACTGGGAAGACACGCCTTACAATCAACCAACCCAGATTGACTGGACAGTGGCCAAATCCATGGTCATTGCTGACCGAATATCGTGGGCGATAGATAGCTTCCAGCCCTTCAAATCTGCGGGCCTGGACGAGATATTCCCAGCTCTCTTGAAATGGGGACAAAGAACAGTTGTGCCACATCTACTTAACATATACAGAGCATCGATAGCGCATAACTACATACCTCGCCAGTGAAGAGAAGTCAAAGTAATATTTCTACCCAAACCGGGTAAGTCAGACTACACACAGGCGAAATCATACAGACCGATCAGCCTAACCTCTTTCCTGCTGAAGACTTTAGAGAAACAAGCTGATCGGTATCTAAAGGAAGGTGCTTTAAGACTCAAGCCACTACACGCCTACAGGAAAGGCAGATCAACGGAATCAGCGCTGCACTCTGTTGTATGAACAATAGAAACAGCACTATCTGAAAAATTTATGACACTAGGGGCCTTCATTGATAAAGAAGGAGCTTTTGATAAGACAAAAATCAACAGTATCAGCCAGTCACTCAGCACGTTTGAAGTTGATAGAACCACTAGTGGCTGGATCGATCAACATCTAAAGATACGGGCCATACAATTCACGGTGAACTCTAACACGAGAGGCATAGTAGCGAAGGGCTGTCCCCAAGGAGGAGTACTCTCGCCGCTGCTATGGAACATCGTGGTAGATGACCTGTTAGAACGCCTTAATAGCAGATGCTACTACACGGTTGGCTATGCGGATGACATAACCATTCTGATCAAAGGCGACTCAGAAAACATAATCTGTAATTGCATGCAATCAGCCCTCAGGATCATGGAACAATGGTGTAACCATCATGAACTAACGGTGAACCCGACTAAGACAAAACTGTTCCATTTCACACATAAAATTCTAAATTTAGAAAAATAGCAACTGAATTTCTTGCTGATCAAAAATGATACTCTTTAGTTATCTTTTTACAATATAATTTTCCTTTTTTTGTTTTTTTGCATAATGCACGTCCGTTATCTTTACTACTCCACTTGTAATTTCGTGGACAATAGTGTGGGTCATATGAATAAATGTTAAATTATTTGTAAACACTGCAATGTATAACTGTTTTTTGTCCCAAATAAATAAATAAAAGGAAAACTCGGTTAACTAACATGCCAAAATTATGTGGAACGGAACTTACCCTATCGCAAGAAGTCAAGTATCTGGGCGTAGTACTCGACCATAAGCTGAACTGGAGTAAGCACCTTAACACGAAAATAACCAAATCATGCACAACATTCTGGCAATGCAGAAGATTAATAGGCAGAAAATAGGGGCTCAAACCATCTATAACCTTATGGCTCTACTCTACACGGCCATAATACGCCCTATGATAACATATGGCGCCATAGTTTGGTGGCCCCGCAGTCTTCTAAGCACACTCGACGCGCCCGCTTGGCGACGACAGGCTGTATGAGAAGAATTCCCACGACAGCGCTGGAGGCCATACTAAACCTCAGACCCCCTAGGGCTCTGGAAACGGGACAATAGGATAACTCATGCACGCCTAAAGAAGTTAGTATACAACGAAATTTCAATGATAGCGGCGACATGTGATATCATCCCAAAAACTTTTGTTTTCGACAAAAAATACCACATCCAACTTCATGAAGAATTTAAAGATAGCTCTGGTATACATGAAGTGAGAATAGACACGGATGGATCAAAACAAAATCAGGAACAGGAGTCGGAGTCTTCTCCCACGACCTAAACATCAATTACTCGGCAACCCTGGGAAACCTCAACACTATCTTCCAGGCAGAATGTGTTGGAATCACCCGGGCTGCAATAGCGGTTACATCAAGGGATATAAGCGATAAGTCGATACGCATTATCTCGGATAGTGCCGCGGTACTACAAGCTTTGAAAAGCAACTGCTTTAACAATGGACTCATCCTGCAGTGTCACCGTGAGCTGTAAAGGATTCCAACATAAAATCGGGTAACGTTGCAGTGGATACGCGGCCACAACAACTCTTCTGGCAATGACGCTGCAGACCAACTGGCAAAGAGAGGATCGAGCATTAAAATGGTAGGACCCGAACCAATTGTCCCGATACCCTTCTGCGGACTCAAAACATGGTTATGCGACAGAACCACGAAACTACACGAAAAACAATGGGCAAAAACAAGGGAATGTTGACAGACAAAGGAAGCCATTCCATCCTTAGACATACATCTGTCACGCAAACTGCTACGTTCTTCAAGGAAAAACCTGCGACATCTAGTGGGTATAATAACAGGCCACTACTCACTCAACAAACACCTATTCAACATCGGCATCACGGACAGCCGCTTATGTAGAGGGTGCATGGAGACCGAGGAGACACCGGCTCACGTGCTGCTGCATTGCGAATGCGTGAGCAACCAACGGGCGAGACTACTGAACAGTCCAGAAACGATGAAGGAATTACTGCGCAACACCGGTCCCCTATTGTCTTTCTGGACGGAGCTGGGATGGTATGAGTAACCGAACAACTTTTCGCGTCGGTCACTTACGCACAATGGCCCGATTGTGGGGCTAAGTGCGGATAACACACGTCCAACTAACTAACTATGTATGTATTGAGTATTGTTCCCAAATTTGGTATCCACAGTATGATGTTTATATAAATAGATTACAATATATATAGCGCAATTCACAAGATTTCTTCAATACAAATGTCATAAATATGACAATAGCTATCAGGGGAGGTGTAAGAGACACCACTTACTACCACTATATGAGAGGAGAAAGTTGCAGATGTCACAATTTTGGTAAAAATGGCCCAATCTAAAATAGATTCGTCCTACTTCCTTTCTATGTTACATCTCAGAATGCCCACCAGATCGGTTAGAACACCTATTCTCCTCAATGTTCCTCACAGTACCACTAATTATAGAGACAACTCATTATTGTAAGATCAGCAAATCTTATCAACACTGGTCGACTGCCCTGAACTTGATTTATTTAACACACATCCATCTAAATATATCAACACGCTTTCCAATCAATGGTTTCAATCGGTGCCTTAAACTTCTCAATTGTAATTAATTTTCCTTACATCAGCATTGCAATTGTTTAATTGTTTAGAAATGTTATATCAATGTTAATTTTGTATGGCACTATAAGTAAAATCTGTTAAGCCTTAGATAATCATATGCGAAATCATATTAATGGTTTATAGATAATTTATAAGATTTGTAAAATAGTAATAGAAACTGTTTGTATTCCGAATAAAATAAAATATTTCGGTAGTAGAGCCAAGCTGGTTACAGCAGGAATGGGCCGGCTCGACCGGGGAAGTACTACCCTCTCACAGAAAATAGACGTGAAACAGCAGTGTTTCGCTGCTGTGTTTCGTTCGGTGAGTGAGAGCGCCGGAGGCCTAAGCATGAGGTGACGATTCTCGCAGCTTATGAGGGACCTGCAGAGTATCCGTAGAGTCATTGTGTGGGTGGCGCGAGTCGACCCGGCGGCCAGGGAGAGCCGTAGAAACGGTGCTCTGCTGGCCGCCCGCGGTATAGTCCAGAGGCCCAACCGAGTCTAACCAACTAGGTTAGCTGCCTTATCATGCCGCGCATAATCTCGAGGTGGGTCGTGATATATTACCGCGCGCTATTCACTTGTCCTAATTTCTTCCGTCAATCTATTGTTTCGTATCGTTTAATGACTTGGTTTTGGATGACGGAGGGCAATTTCTCAATCTTCCAGTCAATTTAGCTCTACGAATAAATGCTTCACTCAAAGATTTCCTGCAAATGCTCTACGATTATTTTTGTCCAACGATAAAATTGAGCTAGCAAAGCTATCAAGTCGAACATGCAAAACGTGTGGTCTTTATCATGCTTCCGTCAAGTTACTAAATCATTACATCGAGAAGATCCATTAAAAGTAAACACGCACACTGATATGAAAGTTAGGCCTATAAGAGTTGCTGCTCGTCGTGCTACTGAACATATGCATTATTCAAAATTTAGAGTACCATGATATCCAGAAATATACAGAATCATTGTAAGAAATGAATGGAAGGAATATTTTAATGTTACCTCTCGAGAGAAGAGAATCTGGTATAGTACTTTACAAAGTGAACCTCCTCATGTGCCATGGTGTGCAGATGTGAGTATGAATCGAAATGTGTTGGAGACTGCCTGCGCTCTGGACACGTACCATTAAATGAATTTAAATATCTTATGAAGAAATCAGCCACACCTTGTTGTGAATTATGTGGAGTCAGAGATGTATACCATCCTTTAATGGAATGTATTCGGAGTGCTACTTTACGAGAAAATTTGCTGATACATTTAGAAAATCAGGTAGTAGAGCCAAGCTGGTTACAGCAGAAAAGGGCCGGCTCGACCGGGGAAGTACTGCCCTCTCACAGAAAATCGACGTGAAACAACAGTGTTTCACTGCTGTGTTTCGTTCGGTGAATGAGAGCGCCGGAGGCCTAAGCATGAGGTGACGATTCTCGCAGCTTATGAGGGACCTGCAGAGTATCCGTAGAGTCATTGTGTGGGTGCCGCGAGTCGACCCGGCGGCCAGGGAGAGCCGTAGAAACGGTGCTCTGCTGGCCGCCCGCGGTATAGTCTAGAGGCCTAACTGAGTCTAACCAACTAGGTTGGCTGCCTTATCATACCGCGCATAATCTCGAGGTGGCTCGTCGTGCCGGATGGTGACCGGAGGGTGGGTCCCGGCGACCACTTTCGGGAGGGTACGGGGGTCCTTCCGTCCGTCGGATCGGCTATCGCCATACCATACAGTTATATGACAAAACTTGCTCTGCGCCTTGCCCCACTTTGCTGCGAGAATAGCCGCCTCTTTTTTTTTTCACGTTTCCCCTTCCTTTCACTCTATGGCAGTACGAACAAAGCATTGTCGTTCAACAGCAGCCAATCACCGTAACCCCACTGCTGCTTCCTATGTCGTGGAGTTTATTAACATCAGAGGATTCCACGCTAACCTTAATGCCGTCCATCACCACCTGGAGACGGCTCGGCCGGCAATGCTTTTTCTAACGGAGACACAAATACGCCGTCCTGCAGACACGAACTACCTGCAATATCCCGGCTACGTGCTAGAGGAGTGTTTCCTCGCGAAAGCCGGGGTATGCTTGTTTGTTAGGGCGGATATTTGCTGTCGCCGTCTACAATGCCTAGAGGACCCTTCCTTCTGTCCTTTGGGTACACGTAGATCATGGCTCTTCCAGCCAAATCTACATGTGCCTCTACCGATCCCATTCAGGAGACGCTGAGACAACTCAACTCTTCAATTACCTGAGTCAGGTGGCAGACGACGCGCAGGAGCGGTTTCCGAACGCCGAGTTGGTGTTCTTGGGAGATTTCAATGCCCACCATGAGATCTGGTTGGGTTCTCCCAAAACAGACCACGCGGGACGAACTGCCCATGCGTTCGCTCTCACGCATGACCTGTCTCAACTGGTACTCCAGCCCACCCGGATACCAGACATTGCAGGTCAGGCGCCCTCTCTGCTCGATCTGCTGCTGACGAGTAACCCGAACCGGTACAGTGTGTCGATTTGTGCTCCTCTGGGCACCTCAGACCACTGTCTGGTTTGTGCCACAGCTGTTGTTGTTACGCCCCCACGACCCGAGGAGGCAAGACGACGACTGTGGCACTACTCGTCGGCAGACTGGGATGGAATGCGGGAGTACTTCGCATCCATCCCTTGGGCTCAACGCTGCTTTGAGAACAGGGATCCATCAGAGAGCGCTACTGCTGTCGCTGGTGAAATCATCCTGGGTATGGAATATACTATTTCATACAGTGATGTCACGAGCGGCGGCAGGAAAAGGCCCTGGTTCGGTCGTGAATGCGCTGATGCTGTTGAACGCAAACAGACAGCGTACCGCGCTTGGACTAGGGCTCGCACTCTCCACGACCCTAACGTGGATCACCTGAAGGCAGCGTTCAACCAAGCCACAAAGGTCTGCAAGAGACTACTTAAGAGCGGATGCCCAGCGCGTCGCACGGTTCGGCCAGGAACTCATGGCGCATCCTACGGGCAGTCGTAGCTATTGGCGCCTGGCCAAAGCCGTGCAGTCCAACTTCTGCCAGACCTTGCTGCCCCCTCTGAGGTATCCGAATGGATCACTGGCTCATCGGCCGCAGGAGAAAGCAGATCTGCTTGCAAATCTCTTTGCGGCCAACTCCCGAATCGATGACTGCGGTTCGCAGCCGCCTAACATTGCCAACTGCGGCTACACCATGCCTGATATATGTATCAGGCAACGAACCGTTCGTGCGATACTGCAGTCTCTCGATGTTCGGAAAGCCAGAGGACCTGACGGCATCCCAGCTGTGGTCCTTAAAAAATGTGCAGCGGAGTTGTCTCCCACGCTTACGCGCCTATACCGGACGTCTTACGCCGCAGGCATTGTGCCCGAGGCTTGGAAGGAGGCGAACGTTCAACCGATTCCCAAAAAGGGGGACCGTTCCGAGCCAAGCAACTATCGACCCATAGGTATCACCTCGGTGTTCTCCAAGGTGTTCGAGCGGATTATAAACACCCAAATTGTCCGCTACCTGGAGGATCAATCGTTGATCAATGATCGCCAATACGGCTTTCGGTCTAAACGATCAACGGGTGATCTTCTAGCGTTCATCACGCACCTCTGGGGTGAGGCTATGGACAAGCACGGCGAGTCTTTGGCTATCAGCCTTGACATAGCCAAAGCTTTCGACAGAGTGTGGCACCGGCCTCTTCTTTCCAAGCTTCCGGCCTATGGCTTGCCCCCTCAACTGTGCACCTGGATTGCAAGTTTCCTGCAGAAGCGCCGTATTCGGGTCCTTTGCGACGGTCGCGCTTCCAAATTTATGCAGGTCAATGCAGGAGTGCCTCAGGGTTCTGTCTTATCCCCTACGCTCTTTCTTCTGCATATCAATGATATGTTGAATCTCGGCAACATACATTGTTATGCGGACGACAGTACGGTGCATGGGCGATATCTCGGACATCCTGGGGCCAAACAGGCTGAGGTTGAGGGGAAAAGGCAGAATCTTGTCGTTGAACTTGACCAGACCTTGGACCGCATCTATGAATGGGGTGCCAAGAACTTGGTCAAGTTCAACGCCAAGAAGACCCAGGCATGCGCGTTCTCAACAAAAATGTCTCCGTTCCTTCCCCTCCCTTCTCTGAAGAACACTCCACTGGTGATATGACAGCCTCTCCATCTTAGGTATGGATCTTTGCCGCTCCCTTAATCAGAAAACCTGAGCGTCATTAAGCAAGCTTCGCGAAAACTCGGAGTTCTGAACAGGGTGAGGCGGTTCTTCACGCCTGGGCAACTGTGCCTATTGTATAAGGCACAAGTGCGCCCTTGCGTGGAGTACTGTTCTCATCTTTGGGATGGCTCCGCGCAGTACTTGCTGGACGCTCTCGACCGGTTACAGCGGCGGGCTGTCCGTATCATCGGAGATCCAGAGGTCACGAGTTCACTGGAACCTCTGCAACTCCGTAGGGACATTGCCTCATTGGCATGTTTCTACAGAATATACCACGGGGAGTGCTCTGAAGAGTTATTCCACCTTATCCCGCCCTCCCCTTTCCTATCCAGAACAACGCGTGCTGGGCTCAGATGCCATCCTTACACGGTAGAGTCGATTACAGCGCGTACCAAAAAGTTTGGGTCGTCATACCTCTGCCGAACGACCAAGGCATGGAATTCTCTGCCAAGGCACGTGTTTCCTCCTTCCTTCAATCCTGGGTTCTTTAAGCGGGGCGTGAAAAAGCATCTTCTCAGGCCGTCAAAGTAGAGACCTCAACATCGCCTCGGCTACTGTGGGGGCGATGTGGAGGTCACTGCTCTTAGACCACACGACCGCTTACCATCAGGTGGAGTGTGGTCATTTTGACGAGCAAAATAAAAAAAAATAAAAATAAAAAAATATTTGTTGTGGATGTTGTGGCCAGATCATAGAATTGATGACTTCATAATGTGGCCAACCATTAAATGAAATGGTTAAAGATCCACAAAATGTAAAGTCTGGTCAAATTAATTCATAATCAATGTTTGACAATAAGAACAGCTAAATGCACACCTACTTCATGATATGTTATCAAACATTCTCTACTTATCTATACGAAAACATATAAAGTTGACTGTTTCACATTTGTAGTGACAAAAACAAGCCTCATGAACATGTTTGAAATGAAAGCATCATTTCAAACATTTGTTCTATATTTTAAAACATATCTGCATCATATACATTATTCAGCATTAGCACCACTAATATAATTTTGTTAATGTGATGCATCATGGCGTTGGACAATTATTCTGATAAAAAGGTAATAATAATACACCAATTGAAAATAAAAGTGAAGTGAAATGTTGTTAGGTCACAAAACTACATGAAATAAAAGTATTTTCATTTAGAATTTTCATTAAACCATGCCAAGCCACCATTTGAGATCATGTAAACCCTACATTGATGATAAGGCCAAACTGGCCTGAACAATATGGACTATATGGACTGAACAATATGGTCTGTTTTAGCTTGCCATTTTATGAAATACAACCCCTTCATGAAGTGGCCAGCCACATCATAAAGTGATCAGTTCTATGATTTGGCCACACAACATACAAACTAAAGAATTATTAAATATAGAATTCTAATTGAATCTTTAAGTATGATGTTTGACTAACCACATAAACCTATATCAATCATTTTTAGGAGCTTATACTCACTGAATTCGTATTAATTTTTTTTTCTTGAATGTCAGAAATCTTGAAATAACTGAAATCCATGATAACATCTTGATACTTCTGTTGGACATCCCTGCTGTCTAGTCTGAAACATTGTATACATTTCTATTTCAAATAAAATAGTATTTCTAACTTATGTAATAAAATTTAAGAAGTTAAATTTTACATTTATATTGATACTGGAAAATTTTGGATGTATTGTTACTTTTGATTTATTTTATGCTACATTGACAGTTTAGGCAAAACTTATCATAGAAATGTTTTATTATATACTTAGTGTATATAATAAAACATTTCTATGATAAGTTTAATTAGATTCATAAAAACCATCTCTAAAAAGCACACCACAAATAATATCCATTATTACAAATATCAAAAAAGAGCAACAATAATAACCAAGATTTTTTTATCATTAGTCATTTAGTGTGTTGACTCTACTTATGTATACGAAAACATATAAAGTAGACTGTTTCACATTTGTAGTGACAAAAACAAGCCTTATGAACGTTTGAAATGATGCTTTGTTCTATATTTTAAAACATATGTGCATCAAAGTATGTATAAGTAACTAAGATTGTTTGTTTATATTATTGTTTTAGACTATTACCATATATGATTTATCATAGATCATTAATGGCCTGAAGGCATTGTACGGTCTCACCACCGTACATATATTTTAGCGAGTCAGCAACATACACGGCAACACAAATTGCTTTCTTGCTATATACTAATTACTTTTAGTTATTAGGCCAGTACACAGTTTACTGCCAACTAGTGAAAGACACTCCACTATTTTATATACTTTTTATAACTTGAACATGTAACAACATTAAACTATTTTATCTACTAGGGTGAAGTGTTTTCATGTGTACTCTAACAAGCAACAACACCCTATCAACCAACAGTTAACTCAAGCAATATAGTGTAAGTGCTTAACTAGCTCTTACAGGCATAATTGAGATTAGTAAGTGTAAAATTGATCAAATATTCTCTATATTATAACCACTACAAACATCATCAGTGACCAACAAAATTAAGGTAAAAATTTACAAAATATTTCCATAAGGTACTTACAGATATATAGCCGGTTTGTGATCCTTAAGTCTTAGGATTTCAGCGACTATAGCATTGCCATGAGACACCAACTTCAGTAAATTTTGGGCGCATAGATTATCTTCTGACATAAATACCTTCATTATTTAGAACTGTATAATAATTTCGAATTACTAACTACTAACTATCTCACGTAAAAAGCTTTGTATGATTTTCTAATACACCACCCAAAGCATTAGATGTTAAAAGTAGGCACCCTAGATTAGTAGATGGTAGGCACAGCTTAGTGCCAAAATAGAAAGAACTATGTTTTATTTCCTCACAAACATAACTTATATGTATGTTTTTATTGTTACGGTGAACCATGCTATCAATGTCAAATTAATTACGAAGTTTGACAACCGGTTATCAGATAATAGTGAAGCAACAAGCTTATTTCTAAGGATGGCCGTTTTTAAACGAAAGCCAACGAACGTTTGTAGGTATTTCCTTACACACTTTACACTGCGTTATAATTATTATATACATACTTAGGATATGCGCTTTATGATAACAATTTTGATAACAAAGTTTTTTTTTATTGCATTAAACATGCATTTATTACATGAGCCATTTTTAGCTATGCGCAAATACGAATGTATGTACGCTTGCAGCATGACGTATACATGAAAATATGTACCTATGTGGTCATCGCTCCACGCCGCATATGAGAAGATCGTCACGCAACTCACGCAGTATGACCGACCGCGACATACATTTTGAAAAAAAGATTATTGATCAATAGTGTATGTTATTAGCCAAGCCTTAAAGATTACAATCTATTGAAAATAACTAGAGACTGTCAAGCGAGTCGTGTCCCTTGAAAAAGGCGGCAAATTTAAAAATCGTGGTGTGGTATCCCTGATAGTACTGTAAAAAACCGTCTTGATACTACTAATATATGTATGTATTTGTGAATTTAGTTCTACTGTGAATTCTAGTATCAAGACGGTTTTTTTACAGTACTATCAAGGATATCATACCACGATTTTTTAAATTTGCCGCCCTTTTTCATGGGACATGACTCGCTTGACAGACTCTATGAATTGGTCCTTTGACAATATTTCACCAGTGTACAATATTCCAGTCGCTTTTCATTGTGATTTATAAACTTAAGCAGACGTTATCGCTACTTATAGTTACGAGGTGTTCGCAACGGCTATATATTGACAACGCGTTACAACGATACGTTATTTATAAAACGCCTATTATTTTTTACGCTATAATATATTAGTTCGCTTCGTAGAATGACGCGTTTTGATTATAATTATCGTTGTAGAGCATGCCGTGCGCTGTTAAATGTTATGTTATTTAATAATATCGATATGGACACTTAATACTTAACAGCTGTGTAAGCGTTTTAATTACATTTTAATTACTTAATTAAATAAATTCATTGAACTTTCTTTCGTACTTTTTTTACAGGCTTAGGACTGTCCGACTGAAATTACGATTTATGATAAAATATATCGATTATTTATTATTTCACTTAAATTTATTTACAACTATTATATTAAATATAAACTAACTATTATAAAACTAACTTTTATTTAATAGCAATCAATTAAACATCACTCACAAAACTCACAAACGCACGATACTCACTACGTCATACGAGGTCAAGCAAGTGAACCGCACTGATTTTATCCTAATATATTCAAACAATAAATAATCTAACGTGTAATGTATTAGTATTAGCCGAACAAAATATATTAGTTTAGTTTGCCTATTATTATACATTACTGGACATTTATTTGAATATAGTTCTTATGCAGTGATCTTAGAGCATAATTTGGCAGGTGAAAAACTATACGGCAAAGTGAAATTGACCTTGAATGGGCCGTTCCGGTCCGTTTTGCATTGTGCATGAGATGTCGTGGCTAGCGGTTGATGATTAAAAAATAATCGCTCAACATAAATAACGCTTGCCAGTTGTAATAAATAATAGGCTGTATGATTATTAATAAATATTAGGTTATTTTATCAGCTATTTAATATAACAAACACTTCTACAAGTCAATAACAGCAACACAGCACTGGCTGGCACTGTCCACGGTCCACCACACTACACCAGGGTTGCCAATTTCTAGGGAATTCTCCAAACTGCGGAGAATCTGAAGTTGGTCGGGGATTTATTGGGGATGGGCATTATGCGGCGAAAATGCGGCGATTTTGAAATCTTCGTGTAATATATAAAATATAAAAATTAATAAAGAAAGAATACTTTGGCAGTGCCTAGTAGCTACTATAATGAAACTCAATCGTTTAAAATATTATGTGACTATATTACCAAACTCACAGCAATTACACGGACTATTGAGAACGTCTTACTCAGTTGAATGCTAGTTCCTTACTGCTGAGCGATCTTTCGCCGAGAGAACGAGTTATTTTTCCCTTCCACAATAACCCCACTATTTAAAATGATAGTTGGCTGTGTTGCCAATTGAATAAATAAAAACTCCCGAACAGAATTATTAACAAAAATAAGAAATCATGACATTCGGCCATCCGATACCATGCTACTCCTGGAGCACAACCTCAACTAAAATCACTCAGTTTTCATTATCACACGATCAAGATATGGTGTTAGCAAGAATGAAAAGTATATATCCATTTCCCTATGCATAACAGAGAAACATCCCGATCATCGAATTTTAAACAAAATAAAAAAATTACTATTGAAGAAATGCTTTTATACATTAAATGAATATTGTTATCTCACACATACTTTAAAACGAAATGTCTATTAGCAATATAATATTAAGTACTGTATAAAATTATACAATGTATTTATATTTAATTTATCTTGACTTATGTAATTATTAAACTGGAAATTGACATTGTTTATACTAATTTTTTTTACAGTTATGATATTATTTATTTCCTTCGCATATTTATAATTATTGTTCCTATTGATAATGAATATTATGTCTATTAATTATTGTTATTTTATTTGTACTATCTAATAACACAAGTTCAGGGCAACACTTATGAATGTCAAAGTTACACAATTTTTTTTTGTGAGTTTACATTTACTTCCACGTTCAGCAAGGCAAGGGTGTAGGGCTCATGAGAAGAACGGGCAAGAAACTCATGGCCACTTTTGTTCAAATCATGACTGTACGCCTACTATCTTATCCTATCTTATGTGGGGGCCAGTCAGTGCAGACCGGCGACACTTTGACCCAGTGGGATCGTTTGTGTCGACACTCTCCCAATAACGACTGCCATAGATGTTCATGGCAGCCGGGACCGACGGCTTAACGTGCTCTCCGAGGCACGGAGCAGGCGATAATTGTCAATCAATACGCACATAACTTCGAAAAGTCATATAAATTCCGAAAGTCAGAGGTGCGCGACGTGGGTTCGAACCCGAGACCCTCTGCATTGCAGTCTGTTGGTCTCCCCACTGAGCTATCGCTGCGTACGCCTACTAAAGGCGAGGTATGATGTATCTTAACCTTTATAACATCCTCTGTAATTATGTCTAATATGCATACGAATAAACTTCTACTTCAATGTCATCACATCACTTCAATCAAATCACTTCAACGTCATCAAACCATCTCAATGTCATCAAACCATCTCAATGTCATCAAACCATCTCAATGTCATCAAACCATCTCAATGTCATCAAACCCTCTCAATGTTATCAAACCATCTCCATGTCATCAAACCATCTCCATGTCATCAAACCATCTCCATGTCATCAAACCATCTCCATGTCATCAAACCATCTCCATGTCATCAAACCATCTCCATGTCATCAAACCATCTCCATGTCATCAAACCATCTCAATGTCATCAAACCATCTCAATGTCATCAAACCATCCCAATGTCATCTAACCATTCCATCAAATCATTTCATCAAATCATTTCATCAAATCATTTCATCAAATCATTTCATCAAATCATTTCATCAAATCATTTCATCAAATCATTTCATCAAATCATTTCATCAAATCATTTCATCAAATCATTTCATCAAATCATTTCATCAAATCATTTCAACAAATCATTTCAACAAATCATTTCAATAAATCATTCCATCAAACCGTTCCATCAAACCGTTCCACCAAACCGTTCCATCAAACCGTTCCATCAAACCGTTCCATCAAACCGTTCCATCAAACCGTTCCATCAAACCGTTCCATCAAACCGTTCCATCAAACCGTTCCATCAAACCGTTCCATCAAACCGTTCCACCAAACCGTTCCATCAAACCGTTCCACCAAACCGTTCCATCAAACCGTTCCATCAAACCGTTCCATCAAACCGTTCCATCAAACCGTACCATCAAACCGTACCATCAAACCGTACCATCAAACCGTTCCATCAAACCGTTCCAAACCGTTCCATCAAACCATTTCATCAAGTCATCATAAAATCATTTCACCAAATCATGGGTCTTTATTTAAGGTTACTTTGACCTCTAACAATTTTCACAGAAATTTCGTTTGCACCATGATCAAATTGAAGGAACAGAACTCTTTTATTATCACTTGTGTGTACCTACATAAATTCACTTCTAACCTCACGATGAAACCTCATACATAATAATCAAAACATACATGTACATTATTTAAACAAATCCAAATACCAATATGGTCTTTACGAATCCAACATCGTCATTGGGTCAAATAGCTGTCAAAAACATATCAACCAAATATTTATATCTGTATTTCACATTTCCGAACATTCATATCAATCATAATAAAATACTCATACCCATACCTCACTCTTAGTATCACATCTCTATATCTGTCCTATATCATCCATCTTATTTTATGAACGATACCTAAATGCATTCAAAAGATAACAAAAGATTTTTAATATCGTTCGAAAACCTATACCAAAACCAAACCAATATACAATCTTATTTTAAATCATTGACTATTAATATCATTCAAAAATTATGTCAAAATTCTGAGAACTCCTTCAAACAAATTCAATCACATGATTGAGTGTAAAATTTCATTACCTCTATTGTTTACATAAGTTACCGATGTCATGCCTGATGCCTCCCTCTGATAGCATTACGTTCTCATGCATTCATTTCTACTAACTGTGTCAAATTTTTAAACTATACCTTTGTAAGAAAAGTGGACTTGATTATGCAGCTATAGTCAATAAATGCTCTTATTCAAAATAAAATGGCTTCATAATGATTAGCAAATTATAATAGAATTATTAAATTGATAATCCAAATAACAATGAACATAAATAATATTAGTAAAACGTATAGGCTGCAACGCAGGAACTACTACAAAAGTCAGAATAATTGCCAAATATGTCTCTTTGACCATACTGTAATTTAGGGAGATATTTTATTGGAAAGATTACAATTTTAATCTACTATTAACTGAATAATTATAATGTGTCTCTCATCTATAGTATGCGTAACGGGTCAGATAACATGACTGCACATCGGACACCTATTACGACACAATAATGGAATGCTGGATGCGGCAAGCTGAAGACAGGGCGCTATGGCGCTCTTTGGGGGAGGGCTATGTCCAGCAGTGGACTATTATAGCATGATGATGATGATGATGATGAATGGAATGCACAGTTATAAAAACAATCAGAAATATAACTAAAAATGATAATGGTTTATGTTTTAATTAAGTTAATTAATATGCCTTTAAAATTATTATGATATATGCCAAATTAGAAAAACAAACCGAATTTGTATATATTTCCATGCTATCTTAGAACATAAACATGTTCAAAGACAAACAACATACCTATATGCATCTAAAAACGTATAATGGTATTTAAACGTATGATCTTTAAGAATCGGCAAATTATTATATATGCCATTGTAATATAATTTCTTTAAATCGTATTTGTTTATTGTCAACAGGCATAATTGTCCAAAATCTTTTCTATGATAGTTATATTATATAATTATCATTATATAGTATTACGTTTTAGTTAACATTAAAAAGAAAAATAAAGTAGGTATATCTAATGTGCACAAAATAATAGTAATTGTCCGCGACAATATTTATAGACAAATGCCACCATCAGGACCTGGAGTCATCGCGTCGTCCGATTTCATGGTCTCAAAAATAAAAATATAATATCATTAGGACTGAATCGATATTATCATGCCTAGATGACTAAACATTGTAAAAGTCAGTAATGGACCATAGTAGCACGGCCTATTACATAAAGTATGGTTATCCTCTAATATTTCAACTTCCAAAAATTATCCATTCTACGCACATATGACACTGATCATTTCAATGATATACACTATGTAACTTGAATGTTCTTGGCTCACTAACGAGACAACTAATCTTTGCTAGTCGACACACATACATGACATATGTATGAGGCGAACCTAACCTCATTTTAATTTAAGCACATTTAGCTAAAGCATGAGGCACACATAACCTCTCCTATTAGTATGAGGCACACAACCTCTCCTATTAGCACAGATACATAGATTCACGCCTGTTTTCCTAGAGGGGTAAGCCGAGACTACGGATTTCCATTTGCTACGATCCTAACACACTTCTCTGGCTTCATTCACTTTCATCACATTTCTCATACACGCCCGTCAGTTCAAGGAGCTCTTAACCTGGCCTTTGTCCAGAACGCCTCCGATCTGATCGAGAAACATTCACCTAGGTTTTCCTCTTGCGACTATTCACACTAGCCTTATAAACTTTCTTAATCCTTCCTCGTCCATTCTTTCTACATGTCCAAACCAGCTTAACATACCATGTTCTATTCTTGTAACTATATCCACTTTCATGCCTATTAGCACGAGGCACACATAACCTCTTAGTAGCACGAGGCACACATAACCTCTTAGTAGCACGAGGCACACATAACCTCTTAGTAGCACGAGGCACACATAACCTCTTAGTAGTACGAGGCACACAACCTCTTAGTAGCACGAGGCACACATAACCTCTTAGTAGTACGAGGCACACAACCTCTTAGTAGTACGAGGCACACAACCTCTTAGTAGTACGAGGCACACATAACCTCTTAGTAGCAAACGAGGCACACATAACCTCTCTTAGTATCAAACGAGGCACACATAACCTCTCTTAGTAGCAAACGAGGCACACATAACCTCTCTTAGTAGCAAACGAGGCACACATAACCTCTTAGTAACAAACGAGGCACACATAACCTCTTAGTAGCACACGAGGCACACATAACCTCTTAGTAGCATACGAGGCACACATAACCTCTTAGCAGCACACGAGGCACACATAACCTCTTAGTAGCACGAAGCGCACATAGCCTCCAAGTCAAGTGGAAATAGCCTCCAAGTCAAGTGGCAACAGCCTGCAAGTCAAATAGCTTTATAAACCAGCAGTGCTTGTTTAACAAAGAAATTACCTCAATACTACAAAAGCTATTGCACGTATTTTACTCGTCAATCTACGTAATAACACTGCATCCCAGCCAAAGACTGCTGAAGAGTATATCACTGTATAATCACTCAGACTAGGTAAGTGTAAGCGTTATACCTAAGCAAACAACGGCACTATGCTCCAGCAAAAACACTGACGAAGAGTAGCCTCGTCCAAGTATTTCACGCAAGAGCACAATGCACTCTTAGAACTAAGAAAAAACTATCAGGGAGTACCCTGACCAAGTATTCTCCTGATACAATGTAAATGCTAATGTTTAAAAAAAAATCATAGGTTATATCATTTTATCATCTAAGCGCTGCTAATTTACAATGCATATTTCAATTATTTACTAAAGAATTATAATGTAGGTACATAATAATATGCAATGAAATAAATTATTTACACTCGTGCGTGTAGAGTTTTCAACCAATAGGCAGGCGGACCTCTGGTTTGTCGGCATGGTTGCCTCCAAAAAGTAAACCTTACTCATTAGCTGAATATGTAGGATACACTGAGGGTATTCCCCAACAGCACTCCAGTTAAAGAGTTACTAAGTGTATTTCAAGGTAACCGTTCAGTTTTAACACTCGAAAATACACCAAGTTGTGATGATTCCTATGGGAATCGCGTATAATGTCATTGTGTGTAATTATGTGGGTAGTTTATTACATTTGTGTAGTGTATTGTAAAGTGTACTGTAAAAGTCGACACATTATGATGGCAAATGACAAAAGGTTATACTAAAGTATTATACCTATCAGTTTGTTCACAGTTAAACAATCGAAATAAGTATCTACTAATTAAACTTTTAAAAACAAGAAAGACGATAACAAAAAGATAATTATCGAAAATGTTTGCGTGTACTTACTCATCCCACTTCTGAAATATAATGAAACTCAATCGTTTAAAATATTATGTGACTATATTACCAAACTCACAGCAATTACACGGACTATTGAGAACGTCTTACTCAGTTGAATGCTAGTTCCTTACTGCTGAGCGATCTTTCGCCGAGAGAACGAGTTATTTTTCCCTTCCACAATAACCCCACTATTTAAAAATGATAGTTGGCTGTGTTGCCAATTGAATAAATAAAAACTCCCGAACAGAATTATTAACAAGAATAAGAAATCATGACACTACTGTCAATATTAAAAATAGTGAATAATGTTCGCAAACATAAAAATTATGATGTTCTTGTTGCTCATGCTGCCAATTTCAAATGTATTGGTCGAACGTAAAGAACAATGGCCAAGTTCCTATAGGAACTGTACCTGGTTTTTATTTGCCATGTCCAGAAACAAACTGGAGTGCGATTGGTTTATTTTCATGTATTTAATAGCATCCTGTATGAAAATAATGTGTAAGAAGCCTAAATATTTTAATATCGTGAATAAAACGCTGTGCTACTTTGTACCTACATAATACGCATATATCAATTGCATAAAAAATAATACTAACTGGTTTGATCTCTAAATATTTATTTATTTGTACTACTGTTAATAACTCTTCGAAAATATGAAAATAATTAAAAGTATTGAGTATTGAATTTTATTTTATTTATTTGGGATCTCCAACAAAGAATATACACTGCAATTTACACAGAATTTTTCACATAAGTATTTTGAATGTGTACTCCTTCAATTATAGGAGACCACAGCATGCAATAATAAAAGGCAAATTTACAACTAACTAAGCATTTACAATACTTAAAGAGTAAGATTAAGAAAAGACTCAAAATTTGAAATTTGAAATACTGTTTCGCCCATTCTCTTTTTTTCCGCTTTTTACGTGGTGGCTGTAACGTTGCTGCTAGTGTTGCCGCTACCACCATAATTTTCGTGTCCAACGACATGATGACAACCGTGTGCACTTGAAGGCGAACGTGAAGCAACTGTCCGATTCGGTCGTCTGTAGCGAGAACGGATTTAGTAGGCAGATTTGGTCCACCGGACCAAATTCGAGCGTGTGTTAATAGCACTAAGTGAAATGAAAAGATGCGTTCTAAAATTATGTTAAAGACAAATTGAATATCAAAAAAGAAATTATATCTTTTTTTCCTGGCTTCATAAACAGATATTTCTTATCTTTCCTAAAATCTTAAACAATAACGGATTTTTTCATACACAATACATGTCGGGTCGGCGTAAGGTACGATTTGACCATTGTTCAAACTAGGGAGCTTAAAAATTAATATACAGAAATCCGCAATCGGCTAAATACAGATACCGTAATATCCACAGATTACAGAGAATCTAAACACAGTAATATCTTTAATGGCAGCAAGAGAGGGGAAGAAAAATTTGGCGGCAGTCTCAAGTTTAACCCTTTGAGCAAAATGGTTGCAACAAATATGTATATGGGAAAAGTGTAACGGTACAAAACGTAAAAATAATAATAAAAAATTAGTTAAAACATTTTTCATTGTTTAAAATGATATTGAGGGGAATTTGTGGGGAATCCGCAGATTTTTGTCCCCAAATTTGGGGAATTTTATTTGGATTTTTAGGGAATTACGTACATTAGCATTGGCAACCCTGCACCACACTCACCCAGTCAGCCAGTCTAACGTCTGACTGATCCAGTCAGATACTAATATTACTAATCCATAGAGTAGTATAAGTATATAGGAATATTAATCTATGGAGTCTATGGACTCACACTGACCCACAGTGTAGCAGTGTAGTTCGCCATGCCTATTGTGGTGGTCATGTAATGATACTCGGCAAATAAATATTTTTGTAAAAACATCTATCGAGAGTAGGGTCAAAGTGCGACGTATCTCAAATGATTCTTGTATTATTTTAGTTATCTATAAATTAGTCAAAAATGGCACCATCATTATTTAGCTACGATACACTTGTACACGCTGTTGCAGGGGCTACGGTACGTATTATGTGGAAGTAAAATGATATGAATTACTACAATGTGTATGTAATCATTGTGGTTACAGATACAGATTTAGCAATTCATAACCGTCTTATATTAATTCCTTACATATTCCAGGGCAGTGTAGTGGGTATGGCTGTATTTTATCCACTGGATACATTGAGATCCAGATTACAAGGTTGGTATTTATATTTGTTGTTTATTTATTAATAATAATTACATTAATGCAAATGTTTATTCATCAAATCAGCGTTATGACTAATGTTGGTGTCTTAAAATCTTATCTTATTGATTTCAGTGGTTACTCATTTTTAAAACTCAGTAGAAATGAGTTCATATTAGTTGTTCAGGTTTAGCTTAGTACTTACCTAGTAGGTAGCAAAGCATACTTTACAATATAGATAAATTGTAAGTTCTTACTTAGGTAGCTACGCCGATTACTATAAATAATTGTTATTATGATTTTGATGGATGATCCCTCTTTATTTAGGAAAGCCTACCATTTCAACATATTAATTATATTTCAAACCAAAAATGAATTAGTTAATTTATATATTGTGTAGATGATATCGTACTTATTTATGTGATATATCGTGATAAATTTAAATCGTCTTTATTTTGTCTGTACATACTTACTAACGATTTTAGAAGACTATAATGCTCATTTCTTTCATGATTTGGATAAATATATTCAGTACCTAAGTATTTTTGTACATTTGAACCATGATATTTGTGCACCTATACTATTAACAAGATACTTCCCTAATTCTCTATTGAGGAGTGCCATTATCTATATTCGATAGTTATTATCACATTATTATAATGTTTTTAGGGATTATCATTCTCCCTTTCACAGAAAAACATTTATTTAAATGGTGTAATTTTGTCCTCCTTTATTGAATCGGCATTAAATAGCACAGGGTGCTTACCTAGATGATCATGCCATACAAAAAAGATAGCAGCGACATCAATTGCAATTGTATCAATCAATCGGTTATCGCTTTTATATTAATTTGCTTAGGTACTAGTACTACCTAATGTTAAATAGATAAATCAATAACTATCGTTTTATTATTAGTATAAGCTAAATGTATGCCGTACTTATTCACTTATTAAACTGTCGGTTTTTCCCTACTAATAACTGTACTTTTGCTTATACTGATTTAAAGTTAAATATCTTGCATTAGGCTAGCAATTCCCAGAATCAGATAAATTACAACTTGAATATATATTTTGGGTATAATTTGCTCTTCATATTACTTCCTTACATTTCATTGGCAATAGCTTATTACCTCATCCTCTTGCCTTGGGCCCAATTTATTTGGGGTCGGCGCAGTATATCCTTCGCTTTCATACTTCTCTGTCATCCGTCATCTGATAATTTACCCCTTTCCCTTTCATATCCATCCTCACACAGTCCATCCATCTTTTCCTTGGCCTTCCTATCCCCTTTCGTCCCTCTACCCTCATATTCATCACTTGCTTACCTACATACGTACCTATCATCTCTTCGCACAACATGTCCATACCAAGCCAAACGATTTTCTTTCACCTTCTCGTTTATGGGCACCACTTTCAGACTACCTTTTACGTATTCATTCCTAATTCTGTCCATTCTTGTCACTCCACACATCCATCGTAACATTCTCATCTCTGCTACATGCAATAGTTCTCATCCATCTTCTTAGTAGCCCAACACTCGGCTCCATACAGTATAACAGACCTTATAACCACTTTATACATGCGACCCTTTAATTTCAAAGGCAGTTTAGGATCGCTTATTGTGCCCGAGATCTGTCGCCATTACCTACTGCCAATTTTTATTCGACCTTAGTTTTCAACGATTTGTTTTCAAGATAAATATTTTAAGAACGCCTACATTGAAACTAAAAACGCTTTAATCGGTTTCTAGTACACAGAAGACAGAAGTTACATTACAAAAGACACATCATTTATCTGAAAGCAATCTTATTGATAAAGATTTAATAATTACCATTACCGTGTGCTTGCTAACACATTTTAAAAATAAATACATATATATGCATAAGACAAACAAGTTTACCGATTTGATATCACTTCTATACTGCTACAAAATGTTTTAAAATCGGGAACAACTTCTAGTTACAACTACAGTTTTAGCCAGGTCATCCCGGTTTTTATCTATACATATAATAAAATCGTAGGAAAGTCAAAACTGTACACTAAATATTTTTTTAAAAGAATACTCGAGGCGTGATCTACATCGATATCGAAGCCAAAAATATAGTTTTTAGAATTTTTGTCTGTTTGTCTGTATGTATGTCCGGGCTAAACTCAAAAAGTACTGCATGGATTTACTTCAAATTTTGCATGAATATTACTAACAGGTCGGGTCAACATATAGGCTACATATTATCACGCTATCACCTACGGGGGAGGAGCTGTGAATCTTTATTTTTCTTACGCATTCTGTGACAGCGTGTAACCTAACGACGCATATTTAAATGTTGTTTTTGAGTAAGCCATGCTATTATCTAGCTTTACACTATAAAAACTACGCCATTTAAGTAACTTGGGCAGAGAATTAAATAATAAGAAAGGGAAACGGGCTAAGAACAAGAATTTATTTACTATCGGTTCCGTGCTACATAGTACCATCAGCCAAGAAAGTGGTCTACCAATTTTGACAAAGTTTCTGTGTGATCTAACTATCGCTAAGGTTGACACATGGCATGACGTGAATATAATCCTATCCTAACTAATATTATAAAAGCGAAAATGAGTTTGTTTGTTTGTTACCTTTTCACGCCTAAACCACTGAACCGATCATCCTGAAATTTTGCATATACGTTGACAGGTGTACAGAAACGGACATAGGCTACCTTTCATCCAGAAAAAAAGTACTGTTCCCGAGAAAAACAATAACAACGTTTTTATGATAATAGATAGCGCCACGTGTCTTTCGAATCATGATTAAATTATATTATTACAAGCAGAGTACGACCCGAATTGACTGTCAAATTCTAAATTAACGCGAGCGAAGCCGCGGGCATAAGCTAGTTCTATATAAAATTTCTGGTAGACTAAATCGCATCTAAATAAATTTAAAGATTCAGAAGATATAGGTTTCTAACTCGAAACCTCTCGAGTTTCCAGCCAAACAGTCACAGCAACACTTTTTAATATTCTATGTAAATCCTCCGGAAGTCCACAAGTCACGCTTAGTAGTAGTATTTAACTATATTATTATGTATGCAGGCAGTCGCACATTCTTAAACAAATTGGAATTAGGTTGTATATTTCATTATACTTTTCTTTTCAGTTGAAGATTCCGATAAACTACAAGGATCTACATTCCAGCTCTTAGTAAAATTGGCCACTGAAGAGGGCTTGGATTCGCTGTATCGTGGTTTAGCGCCAGTTCTACAATCACTTTCAGTATCTAACTTTGTGTATTTTTATACTTTCCATGGTCTACGTAAACTATCTGCAAAGAACACGTCTGCAGTAAATGACTTAATGTTTGGATTAGTCGCTGGCAGTATAAATGTTCTTTTAACGTCACCTCTGTGGGTTGTAAACACTCGAATGAAGTTAGATAAGACGCCTTATAATAGTTTACTAGAAGGACTCGCCGATCTTTTCCAAAAAGAAGGTGCCAAGGGATTATGGTCGGGTACATTGCCCTCCCTGCTATTGGTTTCCAATCCAGCTATTCAATTTATGGTTTATGAATCTTTAAAAAGACATTTAATATCGCGAGGTTCATTTGACACTTTTTCAGCATTCCTTGTAGGGGCAGTAGCGAAAGCTGTAGCCACGACTTTAACATACCCGCTTCAGATGGTACAATCGAGACTTCGTGCGGGCACCAGTGTAAAGCCTCTGTTCAGGGATATCAAATCAAAACCCTTAGTAGCATTCCGTGGACTGGAAGCAAAATTATTACAAACAGTAATGACAGCCGCTCTCATGTTCATTATTTACGAAAAGCTGGTCCGTTTAGTATTAACTATCATGCGAGTCAGATTAGCTAAACGTTGATATTTAGATATAACTACTTCTCTACAGTCACACTTTATATCATCTTGCTTTATAAAGAAAGATGATATAAAGTGAGAATTTGTTAGGTTAATAAATACAAAACCAGTTTTGTTAAATAACTTCAAGATAACTTAAAGAAGGTCGCGTATAACGGCGTGTTTGTCATTGTATGGGACTTGCAAACAAAACAGTCAAGGCTGTTAAGTAAGGTTACACATTAATAAATAATTATTATTTTAATAAAAATCGGTCAAGTTCGCGTCAGTCTTATATACCGAGAGTTCCGTACAATAAAATCTACTTATGAAAAAGTTAATTTCATCTATTCGGAAGGGTGTAACTACTTTCTTACTTTCGAAGTAGATTATATAGTGATGCTTACATATGAAACATTGAGCACCAGTTAAATGAAATACCATCAAACTTTGTATTTAATATATTTTTGCCGTTTTCTTAAAACTATGCTTATTAGACACATCGTTTTATTCGTTTGTAATCTATTTATAAACATAATTATATCAAATCTAGTTTAGCTTTTAAAACTTTGTCAGTGCGTGGTATTTTTTTATATTATTAATCATCTACGTCATGAGCTGAGCCATAAAAAGCAAATAAAAATACATTTATAATTTGCTAACGCGAGCCCTATCGTATTATACGTCACTTGACCGAGTTATCTTACTATGGTTTTAAGCGCTCTTTCTGCTTTTAGGCAACAAAAAGCTGTCTTATTTCCCATTGACAGCAAAATTTAGCAAAATTTTTGGTATTCCAAATTTGAATTTAAATTGATAACATTATTAGTTGTCGAGATTAACAGTAGACAGACGGATTCATTTCAGAAAAGCTCATATAAAGGTTTTGTTTTGATACGGATCCCTAAAAATGGGATACGTGTAGCAAAACGTGTCAAATTATTAGCACTATTTTACTTAAACTATACAATAAGTAATTTTTATTTATGACGCTAAGAATTATTATTGTATTCACATGTGATTACCGTATAAGTATGAAACATACAAAAAATGTACAGTGTGTAAGTCCGTGACCTTGACAGTATTAATACAAGCAAGTCGAGGTTATTTTGTATCAATTCATATTTATGAACTCAAATAGAGCTTAGTTTTGTTTCTAAATAGTTAATTTATACAATAATCTATATCTCTCTATGACTAACATGACTGTTTTTGTTTTTGTTTCTATAAACCAAAGAGATTTGACCCTTTTTAGTTTTCAAAGAATTATTCACATGTTAATTTGTAAATATTAATTTATGTTTATTGTGTTGTGATTAAATAAGTGATTATTTACATATCGACAATAATTGTTTTTAAGTTATTATTAAATATTGATTCTACTTAGTTTATATTAAAGTTTAAAAATAAAATTGCATAATGTATGTCGTCTATTCAATATTGCATATGCAAATATAATTCAGAAATAGATTTTTAGACATGATATTCAATTCTCTGTATTTTTCAGTCACATTTTGTAGTTCGGATTTTGCAATAGTATGTTTATTAGTTGCATTTTGGTGGCGTGGAGGTGATAAGGGAAACCTACATTGTACTATTATTTAATAAAACATGATTTTAAAGAAAAGGTATTTTATTGATTATCACTTAATAATTAATTTGCTGCGCTTCCCATACGAACCAGTTTCATATCTTCAGAAGTCCTTATGACGACCTTCGTGTATTCCTGAACTAAAGAATTCAGTTCATTGTAAATCTGGAAAAATAATGAATAAAGGATTATAGTGAGTTAGGTTCGGTTCCCACTCATTGCACTGGGGGATATACACATAACACTTGCATAGATAACATAATATATCAATAATAAACAGTTATTACCACGGCTAGTATAGCTTATAAAACTTAGCTCAACGAGGAAAATGTTACAAGTGCGTCGCGGCTGCAGACTGTGTGAAGTGTGCAACTTTACATTTATAAATTGCAGCAGCTTCATCTATAACTAATTCTATATTTTTACAAAAATCTTTTTTATTTACAGTTTCAGTGGCAATCATGTGTACAAATATTATGTGCGTGTGGTGTGAGGGCCACTTTGTTAAATCTCTTTGAAAGTGTGCTTAGGATTTAGTGAATATTCCCGAAGAATTGTGAAAGTTGGAATAGGATTTTGTGAAATTCAAATAAGCGAGCTATGGACCGTAAAGTTGGGCCCGCAGTTTCCACGTAGAGGATTGAGGGCCGACCTGCACCGGATAAATGATGGGACACTACAGAAAAAAGTCTTTATGGCAAAATCTAAGCTAATGTCAATAACATTATTTTTCACAAATCTTCACATTTTTTCTTTATACAGCTTAGTTGGCAAACAAGCATACGGCCCACCTGATGGCAAGTGGTCACCGTAGCCTATAGACGCCTGCAACACCAGAGGCATCACTTGCGCCTTGCCAATCTTTTAAAAAAAGAAGCGGGAAGGGGGAAAGATTGAATTGGGCCTCCGGCACTCTCACTCACCGAACGAAACACAACAGTAGAAATACTGCTATTTCACGTCGATATTCTGTGAGAGGGTAGTCCTACCCCGGTCAAGCCGGCCCATTCAAGCTGAAATCAGCGAGGCTCTACTACCTGTAAAATTATTATATTATATATATTCAGTAGCATAAAGAATTTTGAAACAGCAGCTTTAAGTTAATGATTTCATTTTATTTGCAGAATAAACTTTTACGTGTATGGGAATTGAGGGCTCATTTTAAACGAAGATATACAAAGTAGGACAGTGTTTTGCGATAATATCTTGTTTTCACAAATTTTGTTTGGCATAAAGACTTTCTGAAGTGTCCATCGTTTATCCGGTACAGGTGGGCCCTCAATCCTCTATGTGAGAACTGAGGTCCTTACTTTACCGTCCATAGCTCGCTTGTTTGACTTCCACAAAATCTGATTCCAACTTTTACAATTCTTTGGGAATGATCACTAAATCCTAAGCATATTTTCAAAGAGATTTAACAAAGTGGCCCTCACACCACACGCACATCAAATATTAATATTGCAAGTCTATAAAAAATATAGGTACGGTATAAGACGTATACTAATGGTAACCATTAGGATACGTCTTGGATCAATATTGGTTCACGTTGTGTATTCAGTAAATATGTCGACCAATTGATTTACACAGAGCGACTGATACAATGATGCAATGTAAATAAATGTATTTGGTTCTAAAAAGAATTATTTAGCGTGTATATGCAACTAATAGTTACGTAGAAATGTTGACGTAATCGGTAAGAAGCTAATATCCTGTACAAGTTTTAACTATTACCACTATAGTATAATACTATCTTGAACATTATGTAGAACTCTATGGAGGTTTCCTTACAATGTTTTCCTTCACCGTTTAAAGCAAGCGATAATTAACAATTTAATAGGCACGCACATAACTTCGAAGTCATAGGTGCGTGCCGTGAGTTCGAACCCGAGACCTACTGCGTGGCAGTCTATCGGTCTCCCGACTAGGCTATCGCTACTGGCCGGAAGGTGAAACGTCGTTCGGTTGATTAGATTAATGTCAGGATATTTGAGGGTACTGACTTACCCGTAAAGCCTGTCAAAGATTTTCATGACAGCCGGGACCAACGGCTTAACGTGCTCTCCGAGGCACGGAAGCAAGCGATCATTATTTAACAAATTAGCTCATAAATTTTAAACATTCGAAAAATCATTGGTGCGCGCCCAGGATTCGAATGTGAGACTGCATTGCAGGCTGATGGTCTAGCCTCGGGGCTTCTATTCGTGTTCATAGAATTCGTAATTAAAAATATCCGTAAAATATAGATGTATATGTAACTATATCAATATTTTATGATAATTATCGTGTTTGCTTACACACAAGACACGGTTGTTTTATTTCTCAGTACGAACTGATCAAGTGTGTATTTTTTTTTACTTGAGGTACTTTTTAGGTACATTTTTTTGTGTTATTAGGTATATTGTATTAGAAATGGTTAAACAATAAAATATTATAGAACACCCGCTATATTGACTTCAATACGGCTGGTGTACCTAAATTTTATTGTTATTATTGTTATTATCTTTAGCTTTTATAGTCAGTAGTATATGGCATAATGGCTGTAACACCTTGTTAATCTGAGTTGTAAAATACTGAAATTATATTTAACTGACGATTTAAAAGAGTGGCCGTGAGTTTCTTGCAGGTTTCTTCTCATAGGCTCTACCCTTTGCCTGAACCTAGCAACTAACCTAAATGTAGCTTCAGTAACTTAGTAAACTCACTAACCTATATACTTTGACGTTCATAAGTGTTACTTTGTGACCTAAATGAATAAATGATTTTTGACTTGACTTGACTTTTGCTGTGGTTCCCTTCTAAAGGAAGTACAGTTTTTTTTAACCGAGGTACTAAATAGTACAATTTAGGTACATTTTTTTGGTGTCTTTATATTTTATTAGTAATGTAACGATTAATAATAAAATACTATAGAACACCCGCCATATTGACTTACGGCTGCTGTACCTAAATTTAGCTGTGGTTTCCTTCTAAAGGAGATACAGTTTTGTTTAACCGAGGTACTAAATAGTACAATTTAGGTACATTTTTTTGGTGTCATTATATTTTATTAGTAATGTAACGATTACTAATAAAATACAATAGAACACCCGCCATATTGACTTCATTAGCTGTGGTTTCCTTCTAAAGGAGGTACAGCTTTTTTTAACCGAGGTACTAAATAGTACAATTTAGGTACATTTTTTTGGTAAATGTTATTACTCGATTCATTAAGGTACACCCGCCATCTTGACTCTCATGTTCTTTTAGTGATTCTGTTGTAATTTTCACTTAACTAAAATAAGTCAAAAATTCTCTAATTTTAGTTTAGAGATTTCGTGTAGGGTATTCTGCTGTTTCAACGAACTAAATTTAGATTTCGTTTAGACAGCACCAAGTTCGATATTGACAATCCTAATTTGAACTGAGACAGTGATACCGATACTTAAAATACTTTAAACTACATAATGAATGTAGGTACATTCATTCTGTAGTTTAAAGTATTTTTTTCGTTCACAAGTAAGATTTTTGTTCACTCATAGATATGAGTGACCGAAAAACATAACTATAAAATAATATTTTTGAGCTTTATGAAGTGTATCAAAATATTTGTTTACACATATCCTAATCCTAACTAATATTATAAAAGCGAAAATGAGTTTGTGTGTGTTACCTTTTCACGCCTAAACCACTGAACCGATCATTCCAAAATTTTGCATATACATTGTCAGGTAAAAAAAAAAAAATACTGTTCCCGAGGAAAACAACAATAACGTTCTGATGATAATAGATGGCGCCACGTGTCTTTCGAATTATGATTGAATTATATTATTACAAGCAGAGTACAACTTGAATTGATTGTCAAATTCTAAGTTAACGCGAGCGGAGCCGCGGGCAAAAGCTAGTTATAAAATAAAGGGTAAGGATTATGTTATTTTTCTTGCTATAACTTCAATAAACACTGCGCAATTAAGTACCTTTACCTGGCAACCCATCTCATAGTTATGAAGTTATATGAGCGCAGAGAATGCAGAGATGCGTGCGCGGATACATTCGGTCTGATTCGGTGTGAGGAACTCGCTGCGTTACCGGTCAAATCAGAGATAATCACAGTCAACCTATATTGTTTTATTTCTCTTGTATTTGTCTATCATTAGTATACGTACGAAGTATAATACCTTGCCTATATTTTGTTGTTGCTTCATCATGTCAAAAGCGAGTTGCCGTCCAACTCTCCGACCCATAAATATACAAGCTTCAGTACTTTTTATTTTTGTTTGACTCATATATTTAAAAAATTCACTGTTTAAGCCTCAACTACCAAATCTCTAGGAAAACTGAACTTCGTGTCATGTTTTCAGATGTCATCTAATTATTTGTTGGACATTTCTAATTTCAGATCATTTTTGACGTTTAAGCCGTACAACAGAATGCAGAGAGGACTTAATTGAATAACTAAACCAATTTTAATCCTGTCAAACTAAAATAAGTTTAGTCCTGTCAATTTTAACGATTTTAGAATACGAAATGTCCTTTGACAGGACTAAACAAAATTTTTAGTCCAGTCATTTAAGCTTAAATTAGGTAAGAATCTCGGAATTCGAGATACCCAGCTGTAAGTCTGTAAATACTTGTATATTGACACCCTAAAAGTTGTCTCAAAACCTACATATGGTAGGGTGTAAGCAACTATTAAATTTCAAGGTCAAAGGTCACAAAAATCGGACTATTTATTAGTTATTTAGTGATTTTTAGTTTAGTTTAGAGAATTTTGTGACAACAGAATTGGCAGCATTGACTTATAAGCCCTGAGTTTAAACTATTAACAATAGCATTTGAAATTTAAGGACGGTGTTATTTTATATTGCCGTTGTTTCTTATATATTTTCATTAAGTTTCTTTACAACATGATTGACAAAGCAAGGACATTATTTGCATTTTTTTAATGGCAAATGTATTAATTTTCATGAAAATTAACTTTATTAAAAAAATAAATCTTTAATATTTTGTATTAAAAAATATAATAAGATGAGATGTCAATCTACTAACTAAAGGCGACACTGTGTAAAAAAATTGTGCTTGGTTGGGCTAAGTTCAGTGAAATAATTGATACAGTACAAGGAAAATACCAGTACAGTGTAGTCATGGGAGAATAAGAATAAAGCGCTAACATAAAGAATTGAGGAAATATTAGTTTATTTTACAGTGTGCTATTAGAAGCAATACTTATGTTTTAAAAACCACGTGTAAGGTAATGATGACAGCCAGTGACACTGTCAGAACAGATGCTAAGACAGGTATCTACCTACTTAGCGCATACACATAGGTACGTACCTGGAGTACGAAGGGGTCATGTGTGTGGTGGCTGAGTTCTGCGAGTATGATGTCAGCGAGCGCGAGCGGCGCAGCACGTGGCGCGGCGGGCGAGCGCGGCACGAGCGTGGCCATCGCGCGCCGCAGCGCGCCCGCGCACTGCGTGCCCGCCTCGGCCGCGCGCCCGCCCAGGATCAGTGCGCGCACGCACCCCGCTCCGTCCATCTCCTGTCGTACAACCACTCGTATCATGACTACTACGTCATATTGTTATATAATATACCTGATGTAAGGGACAGCATACCAAAAACTGGAATAGTAGATTCAGACTTTCAGACAATTTGACGGCCTCGATGGCGTAGTGGTTAGTGTAACCGACTGCCACGCCTGAGGTCGCGGGTTCGATTCCCGCACAATTCAAACATTTGTGTGCATGAACATGGATGTTTGTCTTGGTCTGGGTGTTTCTATGTATAATATGTATGTATTTACAAAAAAAAAGGTATATATGTATGTTTATCCACAGTTTAGTACCCATATTACAAGCTCTGCTTAGTTTGGGCTAGATGGTGTTGTGTGTATGTCGTAGAATATTATTATTATTATTATTTATACTGAGTTAAAAATTGTTGGCCTTTTTTCGGGAAACATCCCGACTAATTCCTGCTATTTGTAAGTACTGTAAATAATTTTTATCTGACGATTGAAAACTAACCGCTGGTTAATACAATTTCATAATCACCTACTTATATTTTACATACACTGCAATCGGGTCAAGATGGATAACATAGGAACACGGAGATACGTACCTAATAACGAACGAGAGCACATTAAAAATCAATTTAAGATACTATTAATGGAGCGTGTTGTCTAGTATATAACATACGAGTACATTATAAATATGTATATACAGTATAGACCTTGCCAAAGTAGAATTGTTTCTGCTAGAAAAGAACACGTTTTTTTTTCATACTTCTTGAACATCTAGGGGAAATAAGTAAAATATAATTAAAAATTCATTGTGCAAACAATACACAAACGGATAAATGTATGTGCGCTCGATACTTGACTCATTAACGAGTCAAGCGTGCAGCGGACATACATTTGTCGTTTTTTTTTAATTATTTTTTGCTGACTCATTTATGCGGACAGCGTATGTCCGCTCGACAGTTGACGGGTTAAAAGTAATATAGATTCATATGTAAGAAAACCGAATAATTGATTACTCACCATGTATCTTTGAAGAAACCAATGTGGCAAAAACTGTTCAGTGCTTATTGCCCTCTTAATCACTGCCAGCAGTGTTTCCGGACCGGCATCTTTTAGACTCGGATACAGCGCATCGAAATCTATATTCTCGCCTCCTAAAATAATAAAAGAAATGCTTACATTATGTTCAATGTAGCAGTAACAGTTTTGGTGGTCAATGGGACCTGTCAAGGAATAAGTGATATTAAAATAAGAATTGGTATAAATGTAACTGTGAACAGTTGTCAGATCCTGATCTCAAATGTTAAGCTCCAAAATAGTTTGAGACCATGTCAATGAATTCAAAAGTTAAAGCCTATCTACTAAACACATTTTGTATGAGCACTGAGCATGCACTCATGTCTCCCATCGTTAGACGAGTGCTTTCACACGTTATAGCACACTAAACATGTGAATTTCACATAAGGTTACTAGAGAATTTGTCTTGTCTTATAACTATACCAGCTATGCCCGCGGTTTCATCCGCGTTTATGGTTACTGCGCCGCCTTCGTGGGTCTTAGTGTGATGTTAATAGCCTATAGCCTTCCTTGATAAATAGGCTATCCAACACAAAAATAATTTTTAACCGACTTCAAAAATGGAGGAAGTTTCTCAATTCGACCGTATATACCGTTTTTCAATTCAAACCAGTAATTCCTGAGATTATCGCGTTCAACCAAATAGACAAACAAACAAACTCTTCAGCTTTATAATATTAGTATAGATAATGATAGAGGTGAAAAGACAACTCCCGCACTAGGAATAATTCCTGTGTCGCGAGGGACTTTACAAACATTTAAATAACGGGCACAAGGAACACCCAGACTAGCAATAACCATTTGTGGATCACACAAATTTTCGTCCCGTGTAGGATTCGAACCCACAACACTCAGCGCAGTGGCAGCATCCACTTAAACAACTACGATGGCTGTGCAGTCAATATAATAATAACGAGATGAAGGATTCAACCTCTTCGTCTTAAATGTAAAAGTAATGAAAAGGAATGACCCGTATATCTCGGTGGTCTTTTGACCCACAGGGCCCATATTCAAACTCGACCGAGGTATGACCCCGAGGTGTCTGCACACCAAGTTACAAGTCAATTGGTCTAGTGGTTCTGGAGATATGCCGGTCACTAACAGACAGACACACAGACCCACATAGTGTTTTCATTAACCTCTTCGAAGAAGACTCAGGGGTTAATAAAGATGTTGTTTCATCTTGCTGGAAATATAGTAGTAGTAAAAATAATACTATCTTACTAAGTAATGCCCGCTGTACTGGGTCTAATGAGTCAGGATCCTCCTCTCTGAGTTCAGCAGCTAATTCCTCAGGCCCAATTACCTGTTGAAAAATATGAAGTGCGACTTTTGAATATGTCTATCAAATAAATATTAAAATTACGAAACGACGGAATTATAAAATATATGTACTAGCTTTTGCCCGCGACTTCGTCCGCGTGGAATAGTTACTTTGGGCAGCATTTTTATTTTTTTAGGCAATCTATGTTGCGAATACAATTATAAATGCTTTGGTTTACTGCAAATAGCTTATTTAATACATTTTTATAAACTTTAGCTATGATTGATGCTACATTGTGCATTTTATTTTTTGCTTTTTAGTGACCAAGACACCCCCCCCCGGCCAGGTGGACCGATGACCTGAAGAAGGTAGCTGGGTCAGACTGGATGCGGAAAGCGGAAGACAGGATGTTGTGGCGTAAAATGGGAGAGGCCTATGTCCAGCAGTAGACTGCGGTGGGCTGATTGATTGATTGAGTGACCGACGTTTGTATCAAAAAGATGTTTTAATCGCTGTTGAGACATTTCTTTCGGGAATAGACACTAATTTGTCATAGCACAACACGTTGCTGCTCTAGCGCCGTGCGATCTGCCGCTGGCTTCGAGACCGAGGCAGCGTTGCCGCGCCGCCGTCGTCCCCGGCCCGCAATCGCCGATTTCGAGACTGAGGTGTTATTACGTGTGTGCGCAGTACAGACCTGCACGTGTTTGCGCAAGTGCGCGCTGTGCGCGGCCGGGCGCGCGAGGAAGGCGTGCTCGGGGCGCGCCAGGCGCAGGCACGTGAGCGCGGCCGCCACGCAGCGCCGCCGCACCGCCGCGCCCGCGCTGCCCCCGCCGCGCTCGGCGCCGCAGCGCGCCGCGCGCTCGTACATCACCGCCGCCGCTAGAACACACGCACAAGCGTCACATTGCTGATTCTACAAGCATCTTTTATAATATTCTTTACACTTTTGAAATTTACACCATTTTTGACGGATTCTTATTTACAGAGGAAATGCAAATAAAAATACGAAAAAAGAAATTGAGAAAGATTCATACCAGGCAAAGCACATGCAGGAGAAAGTTAGTTATAATATAAAAACTTAAAACAATAAATTTTTTACGCTATTTGATTCCTAAATAGAACCTTTTGTATGTTGAGTATAAACGTTTACCTTTCCGATAGTGATGACGTGAGATATGCAGAGCGTACAGGAAATCGTAGTAAGGGTTGGGTGCGTGCGCGTCGTGCAGCTTAGCTCGAGCGGCCGCCGCGCGCTCGGCGTCCGCGGCCAGCGCGCTACACGACACCAGTGCTCCTAGCTCTCGGCGCGACGCTGTAATTAACATGTTATAGAAATAACCACTGCAATCTTTGAACTTGGTTTTATTTTTGACATACACGCATTGGTATTGTGATATCATATACTCCGTTGTTTAAGATTTGAGAAAATAAGTATTATAGTTCAATCTGCTAATTTAATTATTAAAAGGTTTTCCATAACTATGGATAATGTGTAATCTTGGGTTACACTAGTTTCTTAGTTAAGAGTCGTCCGTTGAGCACGCCAATGATGTCACAACGCTGTAGTGGTCGGTCACATATTGTCAAAAACTGTATAAATCATATCAATTTTATTGTAAAAATGATTGGTAAGAAATAATTGAGTGAGATAAACTATCAATAGTTTATCACGCGGACCGTTCGTGTTTCAGCGGCGGCGATCGGGGCCCCTCCTTCGGCTTCTCTTCCCCAGCGGCGTTATATATAAGCGCAGCCGCGCCCTGGTTCCAGACTCTTCTGCCGGCCGCCGTATTTAAGTTAAGTGGTCCTCTGTGCTCTTCCGCCGAACCACGTACGAAGCCTTACTATTAGAACCACGCCCTGTTTCTTTTTGTTTAAAATATAGTTCGTTTACTCTTACCAATATTTGTAAAGTCTAATTATAGATCTTCTAATTGCGAAGTATGTTGTTTTAATTATCTCCGCTATATAAATTCCCCTAGTCGATCTCGTCCCTAAAACGTGATCGACTAGCACAACGTTATAAGTTATTGGTGCGGATCGGGTATTGGGTATCGGATACGGAACAGACCGAACCACTTGAACAAGTACCTATATGTAGATTTTACAGACCGAGCGTGGTGAGCAGCGTGGCGGCGGCGGCGCGGCGCGCGGAGGGCGCGGGGCTGGCGGCGGCCGCGCTAAGCGCGCGCGCCGTGCGCCCGCCCGCCAGGTGCCACTTGAACACCACCCACTGGAACATCGCCTGAAGACAAAAATCACTTTTATACGCTCACAGGTACCAACAAAACACACAAACCTTGCCACTTCCACGATCACGACTCAGTGTGAAATTGTCCATGAGACATTCGAGCCCGCAAGACAAAAACCCATCCTTATTCTGTAATCTTTGTTTGCATGATTGCAAATTATATTATCGACCTATACTCCCCTCAATATGATGATGTGATGGTAATCACCCTTAGGACTTTTTCTTCATCTAGCAAAAAAAAAGCGTTAGATTCTGTATTTTCTATACTTATTCTGTATCTTCTATACTTCTTAACAAGATGGAGGCTTTGGGTATACGGGGAACTCAACTAAAACTTTTTACAGATTACTTAAGCGTTTGATACCCGTTAAAATAGACAAAACTAGGAGCAATTATGAGAAAAATACTGGTTTTGGTATTCCTCAAGGAAGTATCATTGGTCCTACGCTGTTTCTGATTTATATTATCGATCTATGTAATGTTATTTTAAAACACGGCAAGATAATAGTATATGCCGACGTCACAGTGCTAATATTCACCACTTAAGCCACCAAAGAACTGTACAGAAACGCTCAGCGTGGCTTAATATTGTGTGCTTTATTAACATTTATTTAAATGCCGATATGACGAAGATATTCACTTGTCTATGCGCAAAAATAGCTATAGCATAACTAACCCGTCTATATATGCACACAAATATCCGCTTTAAAACCTCGCAACAAACACTTGTAATTAATTGTCCCCCTATCCCGCAAACTAGGCGCATAAAATATTTTGGGATCATAGGTGACGATACCTTTTTCTTTAGACAACATATTGATAGTTTGGTTAATAGAATTAATAAATTAATAAACGTATTTAAAAAACGGCAAACAATTGCATATTGATTGATGACTCAAGTTTATTATGCCCTATGTACCTAAGTCAATTATCCAATATGGAATGGAGCAGTAAAAACTATTATGCTACCTCTTGAACGAACTAAGAGGGCAATTTTAGGAGCAGCCACATTCCGTATGTTCTATTTGCTACAAGCTTATTATATAAATCTTGCATAATGACTGTCCGGCAAATCTTCATTATGCAAAGGCAAGATATAGTCTACACCTCACAATCACACTCAGAACATATGTTTACAAATAGATTTTTTGCTTTGGGCCATTTTATACAAAAATAGACTAAATAAAGAATTAAGCATTTATAAGTTAAATCATTTCGACTGTAAGAAATTTATTTTTAAATATATTCATACTTTGTCATATGACCAAACTGAGCAGTTATTTCCAATGTGTAAATAAAATTTTACTAATTAATTTGAGAGTAGAATATTAAATTTATTTTTATGTTTTACTTTTACCTATAGTTTCATATAAAAGTTATTATAATGTAAATTTATTGAACTGAAAATAGTATGTAAGTACTTTCCAAGTAACACAGGTATAACCTGCGTTTCGAGCGAGAAAATACCTCGCTCGGGCATATATCTATAAGTGTTTAAATTTAATTGTAAAACTGAGATTTTTACTAAATAAACTTACCAAGTTCGGGTCATCCTTATCGGCAATACTGATGGCTGTCTCCGCGAGGCGCACCACGCACGCGCCCGCGTCGTGTATCTCAAACAGTTTTATCACCTGCGAGGACAATGTAATACTATAATTATGTAAGTGTGTAACAACTGATATATAAACTACTAGATTTTGTCCGCGGTTTCGCTCGCGTAAATGTAGATTAGATTAGTAACAGTACTTTTTTCTGGATGAAAGGTACCCTTCTTTCTTGTTTCCTTGAAGTTGTATGCGAAATTTCTTGATAATCGGTCGAGTAGTTAAGGTATGAAAGTGTAACAAACAAACAAAGCCTGAAGTCAAACATTTGTGTGCATGAACATAAATGTTTGTCTTGGTCTGGGTGTTTCTATGTATAATATGTATGTATTTACAAAAAATAAGTATAAGTTTATCCATAGCCTAGTACCCATAGTACAAGCTCTGCTTAGTTTGGGCTAGATGGTGTTGTGTGTATGTGATAGAATTATTATTATTTGTTTCTCTTTCACAGGTATTTCCCTAATACGTTAGGAAAATACCCGGCCCTTTGGGAGGCTTACACGGAGACATGGGTCCAACGTGAAGAGGCCCTTCGAGTTTTAATCAAAGGTTGGATGGAACACCTACAGCAGCACTAGCCGCAGTAGGCGTAGGACTATTGCTACGTACCTATGGATTCTAAATATATGAGCTATGGGTGTTTGATGGACCGGTATATTGGTAACTATGGATGATAAAACGGCGTCTGCCTTGAATACTCTAATAGCATCAATCGAATGGACAGACGGTGACTCGCCAACTCACTAGATGGACCCCCTGAATAGCTACAGCTCTAGCAGAGGGCAACACCGGTGCGAGCGGCTAGGGGTGTCGAGCGGTGCGGCGCTGGTTTCACCATCACGGGTCTCGTGACAACGGAGACCCGGAGCGGGTTTCCCCGTAGCTATGCCCTTGAAAATAACACTTCCACCCCCAAGCATATAGCTCTAGCAGCCCCCTCCTGACCGGCCGACCAAGGCAAGTCAGAGTTGAGAGTCCTACGGGCGCTCTTGAAGTTCTACCTCAGCCTACAAGTAACGGCAACCTGGGGACGAGACCCTAATCGACTCTCCGAGGCATTCAGGACCGCAATGTCGTCACTCACATTCAGCTCGCCACAAGCTGCCCTGCGGTTTGTGCGCTTTTATTTAACCTGGTGATAAATTTTTTGTTTATATCACAAGGCGGAGGTAGTAGTTTAAAAGCTACTGTACTGTACCCTACGATATCGCGTTAGTCTCATGATGAGGTAACAAGTGTCCCATTATTATTATTATTATTAAATAAACAAGTTCACATTCGCATTTATAATATTAGTTAGGATTATAAATTATCCCATAAATGTAATATATTTCGGTTTTGAAACCATACGGGCTTATCAGTGCTTTCTGCGAATATCAGGCTTATAAATAGATCTAATATTCATATAATCTTAAATGCTCCATTTGACTGCTCTTTATATTAAGATTGACTTCTCTAACCAGAACTGACACCTTCTCGAGAATTGCGTGCATGTAAAATATGATGAAATAAATGAATCTGTGTGGAAAACCTTGAAAAATTCGTTATCACAGCTTAACCTTCGGGAAGCGGCGTGAGTGTACATAAGTATTTACCTTCATGTAATAGAGTACGAGCGCTTGATGTTGTGTGAGGCGGGCATCAGGCGCGGCCACAAGTTGCCTCAGGAATGGCTCGGTGCTAACTCCTTTTGCTGCTTTGCAGAAAGCCGTGTATGCGTTCTCCGGGTCGTCTAAATCCAATAACGCCAAGCCGAGGATAAATTGACCTGATGTAATGAACAAACATTGGGTTAATTACATATTTATTAACAACTAGCGGCCTGCCCCAACTTCGCTCGGGTTAAGCGTAATATTAGGTATATAGCCTAGAAAATAGAGTACAGTCCTCGATATAAGTCGATACACACTTGCAAACATTTCGATTGCCACTAAGTTACTTTTTGCTGTTTTTACTGATAGTTGATAACATCATAGTTCGAAAGTTCAAAATAATAATTAGGCTTTTTAATTCATAAAATACTTTTGCATTTTTTTACATATTCATCTGCTTACGTCGCTGATTGTACCTTACAAACCTTTCACGGTGATTCATTGGCAAATGACGTATTCCGTGTAAAACAACTCTTGTCTAGAAATATTTTTTTAAATACAAATTGTTGCTGTGGCTCAAACTAATATTTTAAATACCCGTTCCTGTACGAATTACGGATAAATAGTATATAATAAGGGTAACTTTCATTGAGACACAAGTATCTTCGAAGTGGGCTAAAGTTCCATACAAGCTCGCCGAATCTCCTTTATTAATTATTTGGGATCTGATAAACACAGTCAGATAGTAATAGAATTGAAATACTTACGAGAGCACGCGTTCCATTCGCACCAAGGCTCGAGCATCGTAACATAGTTTTGCACGAGTCGTGGTTGATCAATCGTGGCCAGCCACCAACTGAATTCGAATCCTCCACTTACAGCCCAACTGTTGCCAAGCTCAGGAATGTATTTAATCAATAAAATTATGCCGGATATCATATCGTAATGAAGATTTTACATTTAAATAAATATATTTTTATGTTACTCGAAAATGTATGACGGTTCAATATCATTTGAATATCTCTGTTTCACTATAAATAGTATCTCGTCGCGTTTGAGAAATGGATTACTTTTATATTTGATGAAGCATTGACAGATAATAGTAATAATAATAATTGTTTATTTTGTTCTCTCACACAGTACATAATATTTGACATCATAATCAAACAGTCCATACCTGGTCCTGTATTACAGATTACCAGCCTCTCCGTGCTCTGAATAGGTGGAATATGTATGAGTGGGGGCTAGTATGTTCGTGTTGAGAATGTACGTCATGTTGGGCGATGTGTGAGTGGGTATACCTACGTATGTGTGTGTGTCCATGTGAGTGTGTTCGTGTATGTGTGTGAATGCGTGTATGTATATACATGCGAGTGTGTAAGGGTGTGTGTGAGTGTGTTGTTGTGTGTGTGTTTGTATGTGTGTGGGTGTGAGTGTGTGAGAGTGAAATTATTTGATAACCCTACGAGCCAAGACTTCGGGTTCAGAAAATATTTTGTGTCATAACAGATCTATTATCAATAGTGGTGGATAGGAGCGTAAAGTGTTTATGGTATGATTATAGGTTGTCACGTAATCGATTCGTGGCGCACGGCTGCGTGCGCGACGAGCAGAGAAGGTGCCATCTCTAGTCCCGCCCCCCCGAGCGGCGGCAGCTATATAAGTGGATCGCGCCCTGATGCAGCCTCCTTCCGCTGCGTTGCGCTAACCAAGTTAAGTGGTTCTTCCTTTAAGAACCACGAAGAGAGCCTTCACGACCCACGCCCTGATTATTGTTCGCGTAGTATTTTCTATATAGTGTAATTCCTATATTTCTATATTTGTTGTTAATTAAAAGTGTTAATTGTTGTACTATCTTTAAATAATCTCTGCTTAATTTAACCTCAAGACACCACGCCCCTACAGCGTGGTTTGTCCTATTTCTATCACAGTCAGAAGGTTACAAGGTATAGCTGGTATGGTATTACATGAGGTACGAGAAATTATGCGGGTATATATAATAGCTGTTCAGTTTCATCGTACCCAAGCGTGTTTAAACACGATGTGACAGTTTTTTACAGTTGGACGTGGTAAGATGGTATATTGAGATCAACCCATTTATTTTATTATACAAATATCTACCCAGAAACTCGAAGAATTTGCTAGAGAATGCTGTCGACCTTCTATTACCAATAGTTTGACAGACTTCGTGTTTTATTATCTTGCTTGAAATTGAAGTATCGAATGGAAGAGATGAATGCTGTTTGAGAGTAATTTGTAGGATAAAGAGCTGGCGAACCGTGAGGACATCAGCAAGACGATAAAGATCTCTGGTTGGGTAGAGGAAAGGTAAGAAATGGGCTACTTTCAGGACAGCTCTTTGTGCTCTCTCTACTTTAATCATACCCGCTTCGCGGGTACCACCCCATGCCGTAATACAGTACGCAAGTATTGGCTGGCATAAAGATAAGTAAACCACCTTAATTAGGTTTTTATCTGCAATGTGTCATAAGTTTTTAAAAATGAATATCATCTTTCGTAGCCTAGATGAGAGTAAGTCTGTATGGCGGTTAAAGCTCAGAGTATTATCCAGTTCAACACCTGGATATTTAATACTGGTGGCACAAGTCAGATGCCTGCAACTGCATTCATTGTTGAGAGAGCATAAATGGGCTAAAATAGAATACCCACTTAGAGTACCAGTTGGAATGGTTGTCATAGAAAAAGTGACATTTTTGTGTTATCGACATTAAAGGTTAATCCATTGTCTCTCAACCATGTAGTCACCGCATTGAAACCTGTTTGAGCTTAATGGAGGTCTCATCCCAAGTGTCACCATGAAAGATCAAGGCGGTATCATCGGCAAAGGTCACAATTTTGCCATTCGATAGCTTGAGATTACACAGGTCATTAATAAAGACTAGAAAAAGAGTCGGATTTAACACGCTGCCCTGGGGAACGCCCCAATCAACCTGCAGATCGTCGCTAGTCACCTTGCCAATTTTTACCCTTTGCTACCTATTTGTGAGGTAACTTTTAAATACCTTTTGGGTATCGCGAATACCCATCTTTTCAAGTTTAGTTAGTATTGTGGGGCAGAGACTGTGTCAAACGCCTTAGCCAGATCGATAAATATAGAAATATAGAGTTTACTACATGATCTAACAGTTCATGAACAGCGTTATTAGTCGAAGTCCCTACTCTAAATCCGACCTGGGAATTGGACAAGATGTTATTAGATACTAAAAAGTTAGTAAGACGATTGTTAAATAATATTTCTAAGATTTTAGATAGGGTAAGCAGAATAGAGATGGCCTCGTAGTTGTTAACACAGCCTCTGTCTCCACTCTTATAGATGGGTATTACCTGGGCAAGTTTAAATTGGTCGGGGAAGACACCAGTTGTGAATGTTAAATTAAACAAGTATGTTCGAGGAGGCACAAGATATTGGTAATAACGTTTTAGAAAGCTATCAGATATGTTATCTCGTCCAGCAGTATTAACCTTCTTCAGATTCATTATAAGACTGCTGACCTCGGTTTCATAGGTAGGAATCAGCGCAAAAGAATGAAGTTGGGACTTGATATGATCAGTATTTGGTGAGTTAAAATTGTGGGCCTGTTCGGCAAGTTTCTTACCAATAGACACAAAGAAATTGTTAACGTTATTGACTGAAGTGTGAGAATTATGAGGTGATAGAAGATCTGTGGCTGGGTTCGATTTCGTAGTGTAATGTGTTATTTTACGTATCGTATCCCATAACATTTTATTACTAATTTTAGTTGCTTTATTGATTAATTCCTTTTTGTATTCCCTTTTGATTTTTTAAGTAGGCAATTACAATAATTTCTATATCTTACATATATTAGTTTATTTGTTTCCTTAGGATATTTCTTTAATTTGATGTGAAGTTTGTCGCTCTATAGTCTATCTACTGGGTGTAAGGGACGGTGTACCGAAAACTGAAATAGTAGATTCAGACCATTATTCTGAGTTAAAAATCGTTGGAATTTTTTTCAACAATCATAATTCCTTTTCTGCAATTTTTCATTTTTCTGACTGTCACATTTTTCTACAATACAGCAATGTAATTAAATGATCGTGATTTAAATAGATCAGCTGTTTTTATGCGCGCGGAACGCAGAGTTCATTCGTCGAGTGCGATGTATTGGTAGCAATCCATTGCGTACCGCGTAATAATGTTAATCTAAGTTACATTTAAATCTTGCGTTTTTTTATTAATTGAACTTTGCGTCATGATAAGTACTTATAGAAAGACGTCTTGCTAAAGTTTTCGGTACGCCGTCCCTTACACCCAGTATAGTGGCTCGATAGTCAAAATATCAGAAATAATTTTGTAAAATATATAATCAGATTAATTATTTATTTTCGATACCTGTACTTATAAAACTATTTTATTTCTATCAGATTGCTTTTTGCAACAGTTTAGTTCGACGAGTGCAAATATGATAAAGGATACAGTTGATGCGCCAGATGATAAGTGAGCAGCGGCAGCGCTTGATGCCACGTGGTGTGCGTGCGCGCGGCGCACAGGTGCGTGCGCGCGCGCCGCCCGCCCGCGCCGCGCACGTACGCGTGCACCACGCCACCGCCCGCGCCGCGCGCCACGCCGCTCGCCTCCGCGCTCAGCGCGCTCAGCTTCAGTCGAAACGACTCCGATGGACCACCCACCCTAAACGATGCATCGAGTACTAATACTGCGGCATATTACCTTGATTCATTTTATTCATTAACATGCTGTCGTACGAAATGGAGTCCCAAAATATTCGGATGTAATTAATTATTTCGGGCACATTTATTTTGGACTTTTAAGTTGACCATTACAATACATGTATTCGATATGAGTATTAGCAAATAGACTATAAAGTGTTTTACTCACTGCGGCTGCAGCACGTTGGCGCGCAGCCACAGCAGCGCGCGGTAGGCCTGCCAGTGCACGGCGCAGTGGCCCGCGCCCGGCACGCCACCCGCGCCGCGCCATGCGCCCAGCGCGCATAACGCCCCGCGCACTACACGCGACCTGCGCGCACCAAAGTGTCACTATACTATACGGAAATTACTGATATCTGCTTTACGAACTAGGGCATTCTGAGTCATAAATTTAACAGAGTTAGATTCAGATAACTTGGATAGTAAACATTCTGTATATAAACAAAATAACTAAATTGAAGAATGACTGGATAGGCAAAATGTCTAAGTCTAACCCTAACCCGTTTACAAACCTTCGTTACATTCTCCATCCATAAACAGCTTACACTGCTCTTAAATTCTTCTACACAACAACTCTGACTTGATCAATAGGCTTACACCAAGGTTTTCTCTTTTCAATTAGGACATATACATTCAAATACATCTTTCAATCTCAAACATTATGGAACAGACTACATATTTGCCATTCCAGATAAAGTAAGGACCCTTTGGGAAATTAAGACCCTAAATAGTTCAATACTATATTAAATCTTATCTTATCTTGTGTGTGGGGGCCAGTTTGTACTGACCGGCGACACTTCGACCCAGTGGGATCTTTAATACTATATTAAAATTAATGTAAAAATAAGTGCTAACGTTTCTAAAATTTTATTATCTCTACAATGTTTCTATTCAATATTCCTCTTTCATTATCAATAAATGCAATTAGCTTAATTCTCTTTAAGTTAATTATTTAGATCAGAAGTCGCAGTTGCAAAAATAAAACTGATAAAAAGTAATTAGCCTATTCATAACTCAAGATAAAAAGTCTTACCTCATTTCCGCCATCTGCCGTATCGATTCGGTAACTATGGCGACACCAAGATCGCTAGCAAGCAGACAGTCATATTCATCAGTCTCGTCATCTTCGTCTATAAAAAGGTTGATAAACAATTGGAAAATTGCATTTTGGTTTCCAAATATATTAACCCATTCAATGCGGCAACAAATTTTGCATTCACTAGCCAGATGCGGCTCATATTTAACGTAAACGCCGATCGGGCGGCGTGAGCCGAACTTGATGAAATAAAAAAAAACATGTCAATCGGCGTTTTCAGTATTTTGTAATGAATTTGAATTTATTTTAATTGTAGCAATAACGACGGTTTTTAGAGAGCAGAATAATTTATTTAATTAATTTAGCCAGTTTTATATAAGATTCGCAAAGATTTGTCGAAAGAAATTTGAGAAAAGGAATATCTGCGGTTTTCTTTTTTCGATTATGGATATAAATGGTGAGTAATTTGTCTTTATTTGATAAATGTTTCTTTTGTGCTCTCTCATCTTATAAACATCGTTTTTAAAGCATAAAAATTGATATAGTTGATAATTCCGCATATTATAAGAGGTTGCAAACCATTTTATGTTTTCATTTCATAAACATGTATATTATATATATTCTATCACATACACACAACACCATCTAGCCCAAACTAAGCAGAGCTTGTACTATGGATCGACAAGGACGAGTACACGCTGGGCCACCACCATTCTTGGTGTAATGCACGTGTGGCGCGTGCTTGTGGATTACACCCGTATCATATCCGGCCTGTACAGGAGTTGATACGCAATGATTATAATTATTTATTATATTTAGCGGCAAACATTGACTATAGTTGAAAAAATCATGATGTGTAATTTAAACAGTTCGTCGTTTCGTGTTGTAGTAAAGGAAGTTAGAATAATAAACACATATAGTCGTATATTAATAAAAACAAGTATATACACATGCTTTAAAAAGCTTTTTACAGTTTGAAAAGTGCAATCAATTGTGAATAAAGATGAACAGTTAATATAACAGTACATTGAAAATTATAAACAAAACATAACTAATGTTTATCACAGACTACTCATGGTAATACGACATTTTATAAATCAATACTTGTCAATCCCTGGAACACGCCGATTGGCGTTTTCCGCACCAGAATAAGAAAACTCAACATTTCTTGAACCAAAATATCTAAAACTACTCATATTAGGCATTTCATTAGTAAATTCGAAACACATTTGTCATTTTATTAATATAATATCTTTAAATTTGGGTAAAATATAAAACAACTATACATTACGCCGATCGGCGTCCTCCAAATCTAAGTATGAAAAATAATACGCCGATCGGCGTGCGCCGCATTGAATGGATTGAGACCATTATTCAATATTCAAGTCAGTCGAATTGATTCAGCTATAATGGCTCAATGTAGCTCTAAGAGCATGCACTCCAGTATAACAAAATAGATTGCAGTGCTATGCTTTCATATTGCGAGGCTATAATTGTTAGCGGACATATATTTTAATGCATAAGCGGTCCATCAATGCCACGGGCTTGGGATTAGGCAACTTAAGTAGAACTTACTTTTGGCTGTATCTATTTCTGGCACGTCCAGTCTAAGAGCATCGTTCAATTCGAGAACAGCATTCTGTAAGTCTTTAATTGGCTCCAGAATCGATGTCAGTTCATCGATTTGTTGTGGTGTTAGAATCTGCAAATTAAAAAGTATCTATTGTAATAATGCTCTCACTTGCTGTATTGATAAATGTGAATGTGAGGTTGTTTGTTTAGCTTTCACGCAGTACTCGACCAACCATCATGAAATTTCGCATAAACGTTGTCAGGGGAACAGAAAAGGACATAGGTACCCTATTTCTGTTCATCCAGAAAAAAGTATTGTTACTAACTCTAGCTCGAAGGTGACGATAATTGTAATAGTTACCGGTGCAAGCTGCGACTGGTGGTCGGTGGGCGCCAGCAGCAGGTGCAGCAGTCGCGGCAGCAGGCGGTGCTGCGGGCCGGCGCACGCAAACAGGCGCCGCTCTAGCTCGGCGGCCGCGACCGGCGACGCCGCGCGTTCCCAGCGAGCGCCCGCCACCACCACGCGCACCGCGTCCGCTGATAGCTCGCCCGTCTCCACGCCTGGGAAACACCACTATGTACTAGCACAATTTCGTAGCAGACACTGCATCGGGATCACCAAGAAACCGCGCTATCTTGCAGTCCGTGAACATCCGTGAGGCATACAAAGGCAGCCGTGCGAAGACCCCTGACTTTGTCAATATAAACCGATTGTTTAGTCGAATTAACGTTTTAGATATGTTCTACAGTGTATGAGATCGGGACTCGGGACTATCGGGCCAGTTAATGGTGCCTTTACGAGAAATTACTTTGTTCCAGAATAAGTTGTTTATCGCAGGAATTACTAAGTCAGAAGAAATATCATGTGGCCCATCTTACTGGAATGTAATTTACATTTTTTTTAGCTATATTTAGGAAACTCTTACAACTCTTGGAATTTAGCAATAACGTTTACTGACTATAATAAGTGCTCACCCGTGTCAATCTATGTCTAGTTAGTATTTTAAATGCTATTGTTACTTAATTTCGCACGATACACATGTTGAGCGCTATCTGGAATACTACTACATTGCTTCAAAATCTCCAAGAAGCAGTGGGTGACGTTATCCATAAGCCGCGTCCCCGCAACGTCGAGGCCCTTTCATCCATGCTACCATTTTTTAAAATTTCGTAATGCTGCTCTTTTGACATTATCCACGTGTGTAGCGGTCTCAAAAACAGGTGTTTACTGAAATTATATGTGTAAGTCAAAAATATATAAAGTCAACAATGATATCTTACCATTGTCATCAAGCAGAGACGCATCTGGTGATAGCATCATCTTTTCAAGAGGTTCCAACTCACAGATGAGTGATATCCCGGCGCGACGGACTACGGCACACCACCAACCACTTTCAACATCAGACTCCTGTTACAAATGGAATTATTTTTAAGCAGAAGAACCACTTTCCACATACATTAAGATAAAGGTAATGAATAATGTAATATTAAACTTACTTGTTTTGAAACCATAAGGCCGAGAGGTTTCTGCAAGCTTTCCATGTATTGCATGCACCAACTGTACAGGTCTGACCAACATCTAAAACATGGATACAAATATTACAATTTAACAATAATTCTATTTCTAAAGTATCTCAAAGTATGTTACAGAACGCTATTTTCTAATATTTCAAAATTAACAAGACTAAACCTCTGCGAAAGGTATAATAATAAAGGAGGAAAATAGGGCTCAGTTGCAGAATATTCATTTCGCAAAATGTCTACAGGGCGAAAGGGACATTCTGCGTAAGGAACATTTTACCAAAGGGACATTTTGCGTAAGGAACATTTTACCAAAGGGACATTTTGCGTAAGGAACATTTTACCAAAGGGACATTTTGCGTAAGGAACATTCTGCGTAAGGAACATTTTACCAAAGGGACATTCTGCGTAAGGAACATTTTACCAAAGGGACATTTTGCGTAAGGAACATTTTACCAAAGGGACATTTTGCGCCCTGTAGACATTTTGCGAAGTGGAAATTCTGCGATCAGTCGCGGAAGATAGAACCGCGTGTGGGACTGATGAACATGAATTTACTTGTGCATGAGATGCGCGTGGTCGGGTGCGGCGCTGCGAGCCGTGAGGTGGCGCAGGCGCGCCTGCACGGCACTCGTGGCTGCGTCGCCGAGGTCGCCATCCACGCCCGACTCACTGTTGCCCCACGTGCGGTTGTAAATCTGAAACGACAACATCACTGCATTATTCAGGCCTACACGTCTTACAATTGTATGATGTATGTGGTTTTAATATTTTGGGCGCGTTAGAGCTCCATGAGACCTCACTTCACCGAGAAGCCATGGCGACGTCGCCGGCTACGTAACCGGCGACGTGGCTACTATTTGCCCGTTAGTTCTCCCAGTTTTCCACAAAAACAGGTGTATGGTGTATGCCTTGGCGGTCGGTTGGACACTTAGTGAGTGAGACGCAGCTTTCTCCTGTACAGGTCGCCAGCGCCGGAATATCCAAACCCCAAACACAACTTTGCCAAACCGTCGTCAAGTGAGTTAACTGCCGTACGTTGCAATATGAATTGAAAATACGTAGCCAGCGACGGTATGTGTGGCGATATAGTTACCACAAGAGCCTTCCGCACGACAAGTGGCGGGAAGAGCGCGGGTGCGAGCAGACGCTCGCGGTACTGCTGGTGTGAGCTCAGCACCGGCAGCGCTGAACTCGCCTCGCGCCCAGCCACCGCTCGCCACCACGCCTCCGCACCCGCCGATACACCTGCAACAAATATTGCTTAATACAGGGGCTACACAACTTAATATGAGGCTCTGAAATTAAACTACTTTATAAGGATTTTAACGCGCTGTTTAGTTAACACTTTTATTACACTTTTGTACAAATTATGTAATAACTAGCCACCCTTCCCGGCTACGCACAGGTAACCTTAACAAATTATCCACCTAAACTTTCCTCATGAATCTCTCTGTCTATTGGTGAAAACCGCATGAAAACCCGTTCAGTAGTTTTTGAGTTTATCGCGAACAGACAGATATACGCCGCGGAGGACTTTATTTTATAATATGTAGTGGTAGTGAAGTGTTAAATCTGCTTCGTCGTTTTCTTCATTACTGAAGGTCGTGTCCGTCCTAAAATGTTTTCACGGAGTCGTAGACCAGCAGTTTCTACACCACCCGATCTTCGACTTTTCTAAGGGCAGTGGCAACTGTAAGTCTCGTTATTGTCTTGATCTGATCAGACCAGCAGGTAGGTGATGGCCTACGCGGTCTTTTACCGATGAATTTCCCTACTACAACCAGTTTGTCAAGGCTATCTGGTTGCCTTCGGGCAACATGGCCAAAGTAACCCAGGACTCGTTGGTAGCATATTGTGGAGAGCCTGATTCTTATCTGCAGTTGGTCGAGAATGGACTTATTGGTGCGTCTTGCTGTCCACGGTATGCGCAACATTCTCACATCTCAAAAGCCTTGATCCTTTTCCGATCCACTGCGCGAACTTACCATGATTCGGAGCCGTAAAGGAATATCGAGAATACTAGAGTTCTCACAAGTGTCATTTTTGTTGTGTTGGAGATATTTCTGTCTTTCCAGATCCTGCTCACTGTGGCTTTGCCCATCTGCGCACGTCGCCGAATTTCCCTCTCGCAGCCTCCCTGATCACTGATCATTGATCCCAGGTACACAAATTCACTCACGAATTCCAGGTCTTTCAGTTCACCCGTGCGTGCGATCTGTCCGGTCGGTCAATGACCATAACTCTGGTCTTTGATCTACATATTTACCGAGAGTCCTACCATCTCGCTTTCACGCTCTACTCTGTCGAACAGCTCTGCGAGTTCGTGCTCGGAGGATGCAAACAATGTGGTGTCATCTACATATTGGAGGTTGCTAATTTTATTTCCACTGACCGCGATGCCTCCCTCCCATCCTTCTAGGGCTCTCCTCATTATGAATTCGCTATAAATGTTGAAAAGGATGGGGCATAGAAAACATCCCTGGCGGACTCCTTTCTCAGGTTTGAAGGGTCCCGACACCACATTATATACTTTGACCCTGGACACTCCATTTTCGTACAAGCTCGCGATGAGTTGTACTAAATGAGCGAGTACTCCCATTTCTTGGAGGATTTGCCACAGAGATCCTCACTAGATGGAGATCTTATAGTGTAATATTGTCTTCTGTTTACGCGAATGTTATTCATTGAAATTAAACTACTATATACGGATTTTATCGCGTTGTTTATTTGACACTGTTACAAAATTTTTTGAAAAACTGTTACACTACTATAATCACTATTAAACTTTACAAATTTTTAAGCTATTTAAATTATTGAAACTATTAAAACTATTTATACTATTACTATACTATTATACTATTTAGATTTATTTTTACACTTTCCCCGACGTTTCGGTTGCTTTTCAGCAGCCATGGTCACGGGGAGACTAAGATGGTAGTTGTCTCAATGTTCCAGTGTAGTTATTTCAAAGTACCCGAACATAATTTAATCATGGGTGTTTCTATTTACGCAGAATGAGCTCAAAGTATCATGAAGTCTAGCTGTGGTTTGCTTCTTCTTGGGTTTGACTATTTGGATTACTGGATCCCAAGCTGGTGGTACACTCCAACCATCTTCTCTATTGAAATTAGGATGTTTCTTGATTTCAATAGCCTCGCGAAGCATCCTTGGTAGAAATCGGTGTTCTTTAGCGAGCATCTGTGGTTTGTCAAATCTCAGGTAGTGGTTGGTCCCCTGTTGCACATGTTCACACACAGCAGACTTCAACGAGCGTTGGTGTTTTACATCAGCTATGTGTTCTTTTATGCGGGTGCCTATGCTTCTCTTGGTTTGACCAATGTATGAGAGTCCGCAGTCACAATCTATTTTGTAGACCCCTGCATCTTGTAAAGGTAGTTGGCACTTGACAGATGGTAAAAAATTCATTAGCTTTCTTAGATGTCCTTGTCATCAGGAATTCTGATCATACTTTGAGCCACACTGTATATAGGAAAAAGACCCATACAAATAGGTACTTAAACGGTGAATCTCACCACCATCCTAAACAGTTAGCTACCGTGGGAATGTCTTTGTTTCAGAGAGCCCACGGGATCTGTGACAAGAAACACCTGGACGCCGAGCTTCAACATGTCAAGCAAGTACTGCAAGACAACAAGCTCCAACAGCCGCGCCGCTGTCACAGATCCCGAGAAAAGCCAGCCACAGTCGAGCGCCAGCCTGCTATACTACCTTATGTGAAGGGTGTCACTGACAAGATTGGCTACATCTTGAAGCGAGCTTCAATCAATACATACTTCAAGCCGCCAACGAAGATAAGTCAATTTTTACCATCTGTCAAGTGCCAACTACCTTTACAAGATGCAGGGGTCTACAAAATAGATTGTGACTGCGGACTCTCATACATTGGTCAAACCAAGAGAAGCATAGGCACCCGCATAAAAGAACACATAGCTGATGTAAAACACCAACGCTCGTTGAAGTCTGCTGTGTGTGAACATGTGCAACAGGGGACCAACCACTACCTGAGATTTGACAAACCACAGATGCTCGCTAAAGAACACCGATTTCTACCAAGGATGCTTCGCGAGGCTATTGAAATCAAGAAACATCCTAATTTCAATAGAGAAGATGGTTGGAGTGTACCACCAGCTTGGGATCCAGTAATCCAAATAGTCAAACCCAAGAAGAAGCAAACCACAGCTAGACTTCATGATACTTTGAGCTCATTCTGCGTAAATAGAAACACCCATGATTAAATTATGTTCGGGTACTTTGAAATAACTACACTGGAACATTGAGACAACTACCATCTTAGTCTCCCCGTGACCATGGCTGCTGAAAAGCAACCGAAACGTCGGGGAAAGTGTAAAAATAAATCTAAATAGTATAATAGTATAGTAATAGTATAAATAGTTTTAATAGTTTCAATAATTTAAATAGCTTAAAAATTTGTAAAGTTTAATAGTGATTATAGTAGTGTAACAGTTTTTCAAAAAATTTTGTAACAGTGTCAAATAAACAACGCGATAAAATCCGTATATAGTAGTTTAATTTCAATCTTATAGTGTGTTAAATAAACAACGCGATAAAATCCGTTACATTCGCGTAAACGTAAGACAATATTATTAACATGAGGTTTTTATTGGCTACCATCTTCTCTAATAGTCTATCTTAAATAGTCTTGTATTCAATTCGTTAGCTAGCTAGTATGCTTGTGATAAGAGAAGAAGTACAGGGGACTAGAATCTCTTGCGTTCATAACACAACTCCTTTTTTAAATTAGTCACAAGCACAAGTAACATACCAAGTGGCACTAGGGTCGGTATACATATAGACTAGGGTAATTGTTTACCATGATAAAATGCATACATGATTGTTTCAATTTCAAAACTATCAGATTTGAAAATATTTTTTGAACAATGGTTTAAAATGTTTAAATTTTAATTATGCTAATTTCAAGGTTTTAGACTACTTTGTATACCTAAGCTATGTACAGACTGCAACAGTGCCAATAATTTTTTTTCTTAATTGACATGAATGCTGCTCTATGCTCAAACATGTTTAAGAAGTTCATGTATTAATACGAAATCTATACTAAGTACCTATTAGCTTCAATATCTATCATAAATAGTATGTCACTATGCAAGTGTAAAAATCGAAGTCCTATAAATATGTATGTATACATAAAACTTACTGGTAATTATAGTTTCACCATCTGGTTGGCTCCACAGAGCCCAAATCACGTTACTTCCTTCTCCATAGCCTATGGCATAGTCCAAGAGATCCAACTGAAAAATAAATATTGAGTAAAAATCAAATGGTTATAAATTACACATTATTGTGTTTTCTTTTAAATACAATAAACAATAGTACCTGCGGTCCAAAAATGCGGCTGATATGTGAAAATCTGACACTTCCAGAGCCTCCATCATGCATTTTCATCACAACAAATTCACATTCATTTGGAAAAGATAAATATGCCACCAATATTACACTACCATCTGAGCCTATTGTTCTTTGTAACATATGGCCATGTGCTGAGAACAATAATTATTTTGATCAGAAATACTATGCAATTAATTACAGTATTTTTTTTTTATAAGTCTTCCCCTAACGAGGAATAATTTCTGTGTTGCAAGGGCCTTTAGTAACATTCAGGCAATGGGCACAAAGATCATCCAAACACCAAACAACAATTCGTGGATCACACAACTTTTGTCCGGTGTGATCGAACCCATAACACTCGGCGCGGCGGCAGTTGCGAGGCGACCACTTAAACCATTACGCCATCCATGTAGTCAATGGTCATTCAATTAATTACACCTCATACTAAAAATACATAAAACATTATACAACAATTTATCTTTTTAACCCCCGACGCAAAAACGACGGGGTGTTATAAGTTTGACGTGTGTGTGCGTGTGCGTGCGCGTGTGTGTGTGTGTGTGCGTGCGCGTGTGTGTGTGTGTGTGTGTGTGTGTGTGTGTGTGTGTGTGTGTGTGTGGTGTGGTGTGGTGTGGTGTGTGTGTGTGTGTGTGTGTGTGTGGTGTGGTGTGGTGTGTGTGTGTGTGTGTGTTTGTGTGTGTGTCTCTGGCATCGTAGCTCCCGAACGGATGAACCGATTTTGATTTAGTTTTTTTTTTGTTTGAAATGTGTATTAGTCGGGCGTGTTCTTAGCTATGTTGATGAAAATCGGTCCAAAATGGCCGCCGCCACAAAATGAAAGGACTGGACTAGTAGAATCCTATACACTATGATAAATTTCAAATCCAAGATGGCCGCCACCGCTTAATGGCCGATTACAATTTTTATTATTTAGTCTCGTGGGTTTTAAATTTTAAATTTATAGTTATTAATCTTTCTGCAGGCAACTAAGATATACAGAAACAAAAAAGTCAGTTTGAATAAGAAACTAACTGATTAGAAACAATAAAAATAGTCATGTATATAACTAAAAATAAATTAAACTTACGAGGAGGCTTTGGTCTGACTAATGTTTGTGAGAGTGGTGTAGAGACTGCAATTGGAGCGCCACCTTCGTCCAAATGCCATGCACGGAGACAAGTGTCTCCACATATTGCCACAGCAAGACCATTAGTGAGAACCACCCCATATGTTTCAACACCATCTGTGTTACTTTTCCCTCTGTAAATTAGACAACCATATCAAATTCAGAGTTATTATATTATAGTTATCCATGTCTTCCCTAACTCCATTTCAGTACAGGATTAAAGTTCAAGCTTTTGAATTGCTATTTTAAGCTTAAATTCTATATCAGTTAGAAGTCAGAACAATTTTTCAGTGACAGAGTAAGTATTATAACAATAACAGTGTGGTATTTCTTATAGATTTGTTAATTATGCTTTAAATTATTAGTATAATACCTAGACAACTTCATTTCATTCTTCACTCTTTTTACATGTTAGTTACAATCCATACTAATATTATAAATGCGAAAGTAGCTCTCTCTGTCTGCAGTATTGGGCAATTTAAACGCGTGCGTGTTGAAATACAATACCCCTTTACCTTCTTCGGCTCCAGTGGAAAGACTGTTTTTATATACAACTATGATAAATCATCCTAAATCCCACAAGCTGTTGGATGAAGCGTTCTAAAAACGTGTAGTATTAAAAGCTAATTTGAATGATTTGTCAATTAACATTTTTTTAAATTTTATTTGTAAATAATTTAAATTAAGTCGATGTTTGCTGAGTAAAGTTGATTTTTTATTACATGTCAATCAACACAATAACAATAATAATTAATATAGGTACATATCTATGAGTTCAAATCTTGTATTCAATTATTTATGAAAATAAACATATGTAAAGTTTGGATAAATCAATAATTACAACACATTACATGCTTATTTAATTGCAAAACATATGTTGTTAGAACTCAAATAATCAGTAATTATAACTATTAATTTGCAGCAATGGAATTAACAAAACTACATGAAGTAGTTCATGTAGTTTAATTACTGTAGTTAAGTTACATGTAATCATAACTATGACTATATAATTATATTACAAGTTACACACAATATAAATACAATTAAAAGTAGTTAACAACATGTTGTAGTTAACTACTTTTAAACGTAAACCACCGAATCCATTTTGATCAAATTTGCCAAGGATATAGATTGTGTTCTGGGCAAGAACATAGTCTATGGTATATCCCTGTATTTGATCCTTTGGATTCATCTTATTATTTTAGTATAAAAATGTATAAACAATATTTAAATTTAATTGATATATTATGTGCTTAATAATGTGTATTACATTATTCTATTATTTTCTTTGGTTTTTACCTCAAAGCACCTGTGATGCCTGACAAAAATCTTGGCACTGTTGATTCTCGTTTCAACAATGTGGTCACAGCAGATCCAGTGATTGGTAGTTTGACTAACAATAGGCCTCCTTCTCCTCCATGACCAAATGCAAGTGCAAACACAGCCTCACCATTCTCACGCAGCAGTGAGGAGCATGTGTGAGCTACACCGGTTGCTGAAACATGATAATTATTTTGAATTCTTACAGTATCTCATGAACAATCATTATTAACTGTCTAATAATGCCTTGTGCTATTATAAAAACAATTTGCCAGAACCGAGAATTTTTTAACACAAAATTCCAATAACACTTTCTGAACCAGGCATTGAATGTGAGACCTCATGCACAGCAGTTTCTTAACCACTGCACCACACTGAGGCAATTTCGTATAACATAAGTTACCCAATACTTGGACTGTGTTGTGCAGAAATGATCCAGGGGTTCTTTTTTAAGTATGAAAGTCTTTTGAATAAACATTATGTAATGCAAAAATCTATATTTAATTCTTTATAAACACTATATGCATAACATGATGTAGTAGGATAACAGTCGCAAGAAAAATAAACTTATGTTTCAAATTAGCATAACTTTTATTTATGTTTTTGTGGATTGGATCATTTCTGCACAGCACGATCCAGTTATAACCTAACTTGTGAGATCATTAAGTACTTGCATACTTACTTGCATTTGAATACTGGTTTAGAATGTAATAATTATTTGGATTGTTAATAGAACTTGTATCTTGGAATATTGAAGGAGATGAACTGCTTAGAGATCCAAATGTTGACTGAAACATAAAATTACATGATTAAATTGATTAAAAAATATAAATGCCCTATCTTTTAATATGAATTCAGTAATCTTTATTTGTCTAACTAACTCATACAATACTCACTTTCTTGTCCAAAGTTCCTGGATGTGGAAATATCAATCTGTGCACTGACGAGACAGTAGCAGCTAATATGACAACATCACGAGAAGCACTTCTTTCATACACAGTTATACTGCTAAGTGGAGGAGTGCCAGGTGCTACTTTACATCTTAGGTTAGATGATGACAAGTTTATATCTAAAGATGCTTCAGATAGCTCTATGGTATCAGATGTTGTTTGCCTGGAATTTGTATAATTTACACATTTATTTACAAGGAAGTAAACAATAAATTATCACGAATATTGACGATAAGTACTTATTAACACTTTTTGTAAAGTATAACGGTAGATTGTAATATACTTACCAATAAATAAACCGATTTCGCGTGTATACTTTTTTAGAATCTTTGTACCAATATCCACCGGCTTTTTGGGGTAATTTTATATCTTGCAAAGTACTATGTGTTCCGCCTAAAACAAAATAGCCGAATAATGTAAAAACAATACTTTTAAAATATATATATATATGCCTAAATAATATACGCACCTGTATTTAATATAACTTCTTTCCATTTTTCAGGTACATTGTAATTGGGGGTTATTTCTTTGAAAGTTACTGGCATAGCTTCTAGAAATTCCATGGTAGGTATACAATTCAACCGTTTAATCGCGTAGGTCTAAATATTACGAAATGAATTTGTCACGTATTGTTATTAAATTGTATTCTTTGTTGATAAATCACAGATGCTGAAAAGTGGGATAGGTTATAATAAATACAATCGAAAATCTAACGACCACTATCGTTTGTCTGACTGACAGTTGATGAGTTGACAGTTGACACAAAACAGTATAGAGTAACCCACAATAGCATACGGGAATGTCGAGAATCCGAATACTGTGGGTGGGGCCGGCCGCTGTCGGGTTAATAATGGGTAAACTGAGATTGAGAGATGGATATATATATATATATATATATATATATATATATATATATATATATATATATATATATATATATATATATATATATATATATATATATATATATATACTAATATTATAAAGCTGAAGAGTTTGTTTGTTTGTTTGCTTGAACGCGCTAATCTCAGGAACTACTGGTCTGATTTGAAAAATTCTTTCAGTGTCAGATAGCCCATTTATCGAGGAAGGCTATATATCGTCACGCTAAGATCAATAGGTGCTGTACTCCAATGAAGAATGTTTCAAAATCGGCGGGTGTTTTGTCCTTTTGAGAGCTTCCGCTGCGTGCGTTGCGTAAACAGTTAAAGTTTCGCAAAAATCATGTATGACAGAATTGTTCCCCTTTAAAAGTTACACAAAAAGTACATTACAAAGTACATTACAGACATACAAACGAGGTTTATTCTGCGTGATTTTAAATTAGCACTGTATTAATTGTAATATAGGTGCCTATGACCCACTCTCTCTCTTATGTGACGCAGGCGAAGTTTCGTGGGTCAGCTATCTATACTAATATTATAAAGCTGAAGAGTTTGTTTGTTGGTTTGAACGCGCCAATCTCAGGAACGTTGGATAGCCTATTTATCGAGGAAGGCTATAGGCTATATAACATCACGCTACGACCTACGGGGGCGGCGCAGTAACGATAAATGCGGGTGAAACCGCGGGAACATCTAGTTTCATATATATTTTCAATCGGTTAATTTCTATGGGTTTTGGACGAATATCAGAGTTTATACAATTACCAGAATAAGCTAAAGTGACCTGCATAGGATAAAGCTACCAATGCTATTACAGTATAACTAAAAAATGTGTAAATCGCAACGAAATGATAATTTTTATATTGTTATGAGAGTGGGTAATAACTTATTACAAATTTCGTAAAAAAGAATAATAAAATGTCGACATTTTTACATTTCTTTAAATCGATAAAATGAAATGACTTGCTCATAGATTAGAATTTAGATTTGCTTCACAACACTAGCTGGCACAGCAGCAGTTACGGAAAGCATTTTTTGGTTTTTGTACGTATTTTTCGTTTATCCGTACATTTATCTAGTCATTTTCCGAACTTCAAAAGAAAATTTAGAATTTGTCTGAAATAAATGATATCACGTTGAAAGTTACAAGTGCTTGTGCTCTACGATGGTATTTCTTTGGTCAGAAACAAATCTAAAGGTAAAACTCGATGGCATCGATTTTTTTATTTATTTTCTTCTGTTAAAATTCTTAGTCAAAATATTAATAATTAATATTTGTATTATTTATTATGTCTACTCTACTATAATCGTAATAACGTACATATTCATATATTTTTATCCATCACTGTCATTTCTTGTTCTTGCCCTCTGTTCTGAAGTAGAACAACGTAGTGGTTACCATGTATTCAGCTTGATTCTGGAACTACCATAGCAATGAACAATAAAACTGTTTGCTGTACAGTGTACAATCCTTGAATTTTCCTATACCTTTAACTATTGTTCTAGCACATGACTATGTTCTGCTAATATTTATCATAACACGAATATTGTAATATTGATAAATAATTTTTTCATTTCATTTATAATGCATGCATTCAATAAAATACATGCACAATTTAAAACAGCTGGTCTACGCAACCACCAACTTATGTTTTAATAGCTTGAATTTCTTAAACTATAATACTTATTTGATGTATGTAATATAACAATACGATATGTACACAGTAGCGCGGTGGCGGGTTGTGAGCACGGTGCGGGCGGCGCAGGGTCGGGTGGCGGCCGACCGGCGGACACCATTCGCCGCGTTAAGGTGAAGATGTCTTCAGTGTCGGCACAAGGAGTTGTGGAGCGTGCCTCCGCCGAGCTGTCGCGTCGTATTACTGGCCTAGGACTTCGTGGTCGCAAGCGGTCACCGGGTGTAGTAGAACGCGTGGCCAACGCACTGTGTGGCCCTGCCACCGCCGCAGCCGCTGCACCAAGGGTGCCACGTCGGCGCAGACCATCACCAAGGCCTTTATCATGGAATCAGTTTATACTAGAAGAAAGATTTCTAGAAAAGTTTTTTCTATACTTCAATGCAAATGACAGAAGATCACTAGCACAAGTATGTACCAGATGGCGTGATATATTGTATTCATCCCCTCGATGGTGGACGGGCCTAGTTGCTGTATTGGATTGTCGAGAACTTCGGACTGCTGCTGGGTGCTGTATGCAAAGATTTTACAATTCTTTAATCAGAAGAGGAATACGTGGAGTAGTGCTGGTTTCAGCCTCTGATGATGATATTAATGAATTTATTAGACAATTTCCACTGTCAGCTCATCATATTCATGCTATTAGTTTAAAAGGATGCACATTAACTGATAGAGGTTTGGAAGCTATACTGGATCATTTGCAGGTAACTTAATTATACTGACCATTTCATCATGCTTTATTAAACACTTCACCTACTAAATTTATAAAATAAAATGCATGTGTTATATAGAAGTTATTGCCAAAATAATCTAGAAATAAACATTTATCTTTATAAATAATATTAAAACAAAGGTATTACTCACTCTTGGCACATCTCCAGTGTAGTCATTTCAAGCAACTTTTGTGAGGCTAGCAATAATTTCTCTATTTATTTAAAAGTAAGAGTTATCCTATTATTAAACCAAGGTTATGATTATTGAAATTAAACTACTCTAATGGATTTTATTGCATTGTTTATTTGACACTTTATTACATAATTTAGAAACTGTTACAACTATTATATATTTATATTTAAGTGTAAATTTAAATAGCAAAAAAATTAGTAAAGTTTAATAGTAGTTGTACAGACAAATATGATAAATGGTTAACTTGTTATAACTTTTATTATCTCTACCAAAGTAATGTTAAAGTATATGTTATCTAATACTATATTATTGCTATATGATATGTGTTATGGTCAATGACATACTTGTTAGGTCAACCGATTGAGTATGTTGCTTGTTAGGTACTAATTAATTATATACCTATAATTATGTTTAAAGAAAACAAATGGCAGGTATTGGCATTATGCTGATACCGCGATGTACAGGTGATTTGCCCGTACAGTAGTAGTGTAACAGTTTCTAAATCTATATTAATATTATAAAGCTGAAGAGTTTGTTTGTTTGTTTGAATGCGCTAATCTCAGGAACTACTGGTTCGATTTGAAAAATTATTTTAGTGTTAGATAGCCTATTTATCGGCGAAGGCTATAGGCTATATAACATCACGCTATGACCCACAGGGTCGGCGCAGTAACAATAAACGCGGGTGGAACCGCGGGAACATCTAGTTATGTAATAAAGTGTAAATAAACAATGTGATAAAATCCATATAATATAGTAGTTAATTTCAACTCATAACATTTGTGTAAACAGAAGACAATATTAAGGGTATAATTAAATGAAAATATATCTAATGAAGACTAAATATTTATCTATTCCTTGTCACACACCTCTGAGATTTTACTTATTTTCAATCTTTGAGAGTATTTGTTTGTAATGTATTAAATTCTTGATGATATGACTAATTTCAATTATTATGAGATACATTGCTTTTAAAAAGGAAACAATCCCAAACAGATAATGACTTTCATCTATAAAAGAGGTGTGTATTAGATATGTATATGTGTAATAAATAGAAAATTAAAGTATTTGATTTTAATTTCAAAGCCAATTAAGTAATTATGTTTTAGATATTTGTTATATTTAAGATGTTATCACCAAAGATCACTTGACACTTTCAGTCTGTAACATACATGGAACTAATAATGATTTATCAATACATGAAAGATGATCACCCATATCTTTTTTAGGTTCTTTTTGAGCTAGAACTAACCGGATGCAATGAAATAACAGAGGCTGGTTTGTGGGCATGTCTAACTCCACGAATTGTCTCTCTCACGCTTACTGATTGCATTAACATTGCTGACGAAGCTGTAAGTACTTCTGTTATAAAATCTCACTTTTTTCACAATTATTTATATTTGCCCTGTTTCATAAAGCAACACATTTAATAAACTAACATTGTGCCAGTCAATCATTGTTGCATAAAATTGTTAAATATGATATGAATCTGAGTAATAATGTTTAATTTAAAAAAAATATATGTTTTGTTTATACAAAGTTTTAATATGATTTGTCCAGTTTTATGGAACATGGTGACATTATAGTTATATGAAACAGGGTCTTATTAGCACAGAAAAATAATTTCACAAATAAACTGTCTATTTAATATTACCTTGTATATGACATGTAACAGAAAGTTGTGGTTAATATTTGCATAAATCTTAAACCCTTAGGTGGTGTCCATGCAAAATTATTAAGAGTCCATAGGTTTGACATAAAATTAAGATTTGTCCAGATCTATATCCACTGAGATAGGTAAATCAATTAAGGTGCAAGTCAGATTGGTGCAAAAATGAATACGTAGCTTTCTATAATGTCACTTGGTCAATTCAAAAAGAGTCAGTTTGCAGGTACACAAACATTTTGTTTGAATGCAACTGCATAAGTTTGTAATTGATATTTGCTGATTTCTAAAATACTAGTAGCTTTTGCTAGTTGACGGTATAGTTTTATTCTGTTTAAACTATAGTATACATTTATGAATAAATATAATGATTGAGATTAATCCATAGCTCAAACTGTAGGGTCTACAACCTTGACACACAACTTTTTTATACAACATCTGTATCCACTGAGGACTTTTTAAATTCAACCTGGTCACACCTTAGGAATGCAGGCAAAAGTACTAGCAAAATGTCATAAACAAATGGAATAGATTCTCTTTTTAATCAGAATAATGATATTCCTTTATTTAGCACTAGCTGACCCGCGCAACTTCGTCTGCTTCACATAAGAGTTTTCCCCGTTTTTGCAAAATTTTTTATTGCTGCTCCGCTCCTATTGGTCGTAGTATGATGTTATTTAGCCTATAGCCTTCCTCGATAAATGTGCTATCCAACACTAAAATAATTTTTCAATTCGAACTAGTAGTTCCTGAGATTAGCGCGTTCAACCAAACAAACAAATTCTTCAGTTTTATCTATACTAATATTATAAAGCTGAAGAGTTTGTTTGTTTGTTTGTTTACTTGAACGCGCTAATCTCAGGAACTTCTGGCCCGATTTGAAAAATTCTTTCAGTGTTAGATAGCCCATTTATCGAGGAAGGCTATAGGCTATATATCATCACGCTAAGATCAATAGGAGCGGAGCACCAATGAAGAATGTTTCAAAATCGGAGAGTATTTTTTCCTTTTGAGAGCTTCCGCTGCGTGCGCTGCGTAAACAGTTAAAGTTTCGCAAAAATCATGTATGACAGAATTGTTCCCCTTTAAAAGTTCTAAAAAAAAGTCCGTGACAGCATATGTCTATCTTTTAAGGTTGGCTCACTATAACCATTTTTATGCTAACGAAATTTGTTCTAAAATAATGCATTATTTGCGAAGGTATTTTTATAAACATGATATTATTCCTTATCCAAATAAATACGTTAATCATCACAAGTATTTAATTTAAAACAAAATTGCCCTTTACTTCATTCGATTTCAATGAATATCTTAGGAGATATAGCAGTTTTAAAATAACATCGCAGCAAAATAATTACCCATTACAGACATAGTACAAACGATGTTTCTCCTGGTTTATTCTGCGTGATTACTACTGGTTCGATTTGAAAAATTCTTTTAGTGTTGGATAGCCTATTTGTGGAGGAAGGCTATAGGCTATATAACATCACGCTACGACCCACGGGGGCAGCGCAGTAACGTTAAACGCGGGTGAAACCGCGGGAACATCTAGTAATATTAGTATAGATGAATAAATCATATGGGTAAAAAACATAATTCATTTATAAAATAATGTTCCTTAATTAATTATGGTCAGTTACCCAAGCTCTCCTTCTCACAGAAAAGATAACTTATTATCTATCTATAATATATAGTTATTCATTTTATGTGAACATAATAATTGTCTCAAGTTGCTACCAATATTCCACAATTAGTTATTGATTTTCCAGGAAGTTGAACCATGCCTTCTATCTTCGCTGACTGCAATATGACATATTATTTAAAATGGACTTGTTTAATATTTTCATGTTTAGTTGAACTGAAACTGACTCTTCTTTTTAACCGACTTCAATAAAGGAGGAGTTAGGAGCTTAGTGAAGACCAAAAAGATAATTTTTATTTCATGCTTTGTCAGTGTTTTTGAAGTCAGTTTTTTATTCAATGTGATATCGCTCACCCAATGTACCTGGACTACCCTTGAGTCGGGTCTACTATAATGTAGCATCAGAATGTCCTGTACCACGATCGTATTTATCACTATCAATATTTACCCACCACATACCTTTTACTACTTGGTATATTGCCATGATTGTTGCCTCGCCTTAAATTCTGCATACCATCGTCTAGTCTTTTAAAATTTAGCCGTGATCGGCGCGACCCTGAATTAACCTAAACGTTGCGTGCTTTATACGGTCGTGTTACTCATTGCAATATTGAGTAAAGTAAATAATGCTAGTAGACTTAGCGTGCATATACATGCAAAGTGAGTGGCAGTTACATAGACTTTACAGTGTTTTGTTCAGCCCATCCCCGAATGGTTAATTAAAAACCTTAATACCATATATAAAACCTATATTTATTCCAAATTAAATTTAGTTATATTCTTCTTGCGGGCCTCTAAATAATGCTGTCACATGTTTCCTTTGCACGCTATCCTGCCGAGTGACGTCAATGACTTTTGTTATGAAAGAGATGTTTGTATGCCTAATTCGGTCGTGCATTTGATAATGAAAATATCCCGTTCCATTTCGCAATAAACGACGTTGCGCGTGTATCTCTCCCAGAGTTACAACGGCAGTCAAAGTCACGTTTAAAAATTTCACAAGAAAACCAAATAATTCCGTACCTACCAATATGGTAAAAACGGAACACGTAAGGTAATAGGCTTATAGCACACATACCAACTCGGAAAGGGATCGTCACCGTATCACCTTTCGCCTCGCCGTCAAACAGGCGTCAACCAAAGCGGATCAACAGCTCCGGTACGTCGACTCGGCTACGGCTAGATGACGCCGCGCTTACGCCGCGCTCACTTAAATCATATTAATATGGATATTTTCTCACTTCTTCACAGAGTTTATATATCCTTTTCATCGTTATTTTTTGTTTGAAATCTAACCTACAAATTCAATAAAGTACGCGCGCAACACGACTGTTAGTTGTCTTGTGAATGACAGCACGTTCGGCAACAGTAGTGCACGAAGAGACGTAAGCGCGGAAACGACGAGCCGTAACCGTAAGCGCGGGGACGACAAGCTGTAAGCGCGAGGACTGCAAGCTTGTCCCGAGGCGAGGCGATTACATTACGATTCTGATTAGTGAGCGTTGCAGTAGGGAGTTTCATACAAAGAATACTGCACGGCTCGAGTTAATACGGTGACGATCCGTTTCTGAGTTGATATGTGTGCTATAACCTTTATAGTCCAACTTTGTCTGTCTGTCACTGTTGCTTATCTCAGCAATTACTAATGCTATTTTCATTTTTAATAAATACTATTGATATGGAATTTGGAATAGTTATAAATAACGCTTGTCCAACTATGTTTCATGAGAAAGCGGCCCACAATATCTTCAAGTTCCTTCTTCCTAAGTCGATAATCAGGTCAAATGTCATATCATATGAAAGGACTCTACTTGCATATAATAAAATGTCAAATAAAACAGCTACTCCTTATTTACGAAATAATAATTTTAAGTACCTAATCACAGTTAATAGCAGTCTATTGACGAGTTTCACGTGCGAATGTTTGCAGGTTGGTGCAGTAGCACAGTTGCTGCCGTCTCTGTACGAGTTCTCGCTGCAGGCGTACCACGTGACCGACGCAGCGCTCGGCTACTTCTCGCCGAAGCAAAGCGCCTCGCTCAGCGTGTTGCGCCTCCACAGCTGCTGGGAGCTGACCAACCATGGTGTTGTTAATATTGGTAAATTTATTATTTTAATTATTATCGAATTTATAGGTAAAGATTACATTTAAATAATTACGCGATTAAGACTCATTGGTGCCAATTCTGTTGTAATTTTCACTTAACTATAAACAAATTAAAAAAAAAATGTAAAACAGTCTTCAAAAAAGAAAACATCTGCACTAAAAAGCGATAAATAAACTTAATGAAACATTTAATTCAAAGGACACAAGTGTGTAACAATTCACTTTTACAGATTTCCAATTTCGTTTTAAATAACTTACATATGTCAATACTAAATTATTACAAAATCTTAATAAACGGAAAGCTTTACTTCTGTGAACTGCTCTCCTACCTATTTAATATATTATTCGAGAAATACCTATAACAATATTATTTTACTTCTCAATTATGTAGTATTTAGTATTTACAAATTATGATGGTTTATTTACACAATTACATAGTCAATTTTTGTGTAAACCTCTTAAGTATTAATTTAAATAAAGTATTATTATACCTGCTAGGTACCTACTGATCTGTTTGAAGTCGTTCTTTTATTTTATATTATTGTTACTAACATTTTTCGACATTTGCAATAAGTACTCGTCTTTCACTTGTGCGTCAGCAAGTGCATCGAAGTCAAGTACAGTCGGGCTCAAAATAGTTTCTACGCGGGACAAAGTGTCAGCAACAATATTATCTTGTTGCTGACACTTTGACACCACTAATATGACGTATATCGACGATAATTTCACTAATAAACATAAGATGTCGCGTCCTTCTCGGTGTCTCCCTATCATCCTTACCAATTTTTATAAATGCATGCTTGTGGTCTGTATACACTGTCAAAGCTCGACCTTCAAACAATTTCCTAAAATATTTTATTGACTTATAACTTTTATTGCTAACAATTCGCGGTCATACGTAGAAAATTTCTGTTCCGTAGGCGTAAACTTCTATGAACAGTATCCAATAGGCCTCCATGACCCTTGGACTCGTTGTTGCAATACCGCACCCATGCAGGTATTGGAAGCATCATTCATTAATGCTAGCGGAACATTTGGAAGTGGATGTGACAATGTAACGGCATTTTTAAGTCCAGACTTACATTGCATAAACGCGTTTTCTGAAATATCTGACCATTGATTCTACTTTTGTCATTTTTATTTGCATTTACTAGTTATTTATATAAGTACTTAATAAACGAATTGCGAAAGCAATAATAAAATGAAGTAGGGCTGCTACGTTATTACATTTTTCTTGGTTTTTTGTATTCTATTTTATTTATTGATATAATTGTTTATTTTTGAAAGGGGGGAATGGTGTGAGGACACAGTCACACACCTAGGCTGACCCCACATTTGGCGTGCGCGTTCCTCGGGCGTGTGAGTAGCGAGGGCGCGGCGCGCGCGCCGCGAGCGCGCTCCGCGAGCGTCGCGTATTGCTGGCGTTACTGCCCTGCGGCGTCTGCCGAGAGTGCACGCAGCGCTCGCGTCGCGTTCTTACCACTTCACCCGCTATCCCCGCCGCCCGCTACTTAGCGAGGGCGCGGCGCGCGCGTGGCGCCAGCGTCGCTCACACGCCCGAGGAACGCGCACGCCTAATGTGGGGGACGCCATACATAGCCACGTACGTTATACGTAGCGACATGTCTATGTATGTGAAAAGGTGTCAACCGCGACGTTTTCACCAGTCCGGTAAAAACTGTATATGGAAGCATATGTTATTATGTACGTTCAAAATTATAATATTTAAATGTATAAATATAACATTTATCTCTACCGGGCTTAACCCACGGGAAGATGGAAAGAGGGTGATTGGGCCTCCGGCACTCTCATTCACCGAACGAATCACAACAGTAGGAATACTGCTATTTCACGTCGATATTCTGTGAGAGGGGGTAGTCTTTCCCCGGTCGAGCCTGAAATCAGCGAGGCTCTACTACTCATAAATAATTAGTTTGACATTTCTAATTTTAGATCATTTTTGACGTTTAAGCCGTACAACAGAATGCAGAAAGAGCTGAATTGAGTAACTAAACCAATTTTAATCCTGTCAAACTAAAATAAATTTAGTCCTGTCACTTTTAACGATTTCAGAATACGAAATGTCGTTTGACAGGACTAAACTAAATTTTTGTGATTTTTAGTTAAGTTTAGAGAATTTTGTGACAAGAGAATCGGCAGCATTGTCTAATATTATAGTCAGTATTGATATACTGTATACTATAGCTTTTGAGATGTGGTGCTGGCGTCGAATGGAGAAAGTGCCCTGGACAGAAAAAGTTACTAATACAGAAATATTTACAAGAGTAAATGAAAAACGTGAAATTTTGAAACATAGAGAACAAAAGGGGTAGTTATAGGACACCTAATTCGATATGATAATTTTATCACAAATATAATCGAAGGGAAGATAGAAGCAAGAAGGAAGAGTGGAAGACCAAGAAGAAGGTACACTGATCAACTGAAAGAAGTTGAAACTAAGGAATAATAATAAGAAATTGAAAGAGATGGCATTGGAAAGAGAGAGATGGAGATTGCTACGCCGGCAACGTGCACAGCACTTAAGTTTTGGATGGATTTACTATTTTATATTAGACAACAGGTCGATATTTACCTTCTGAGGTAGGTAAATATATTTAGTAAGTTTTAGGTCTAAATTTATAAGAAAAGGATTCTTATTTTAAAGTATAAAGCTAAAGAGTTTTCTTTTAACGTGGTGATTCAGGCACTATTAGCCCGACTTAATAATAATTTTACGTTTATTTAAAAAGATTATATTATGCTATATAAAATTTTATATGCTACAACTTAAGCGCTCCGCGTGCATACCGTCAATATCATGTTATTTAACTACGCGTTAAATTTTCATAATTTTTAGTAAATCTTTCACTTTTAAACATAAGACATAGTAATATGTGTAGTGATTGAACTGAACTGTGAAATAGTGTTTGTGTTATCTAAATCCGTCAAAGTAATTACCGAATTACGACCAAAAGCATTTTCAAAATTTTAATTATCGTCATCCATCCCTGACCTAACGATAACCCGCACGGCGGCGCTCGCATACCCCGCTCCGCGCGCCCTGAGTCCCCGCAGTGCCCATCGCCCGCAAGTGCACCTGCATCGAAACTACCCTTCAAGCGCTTTATGGTATTTAGCGGCTCCACTAGACGGCACTTACATATTATTTTTTTGTTGATGAAATTATTTTTTTTGGTATAGATGTATTTCTATTGCCATGGCGCGTGTTTGTTTGGGTTGTATGAAAGATATAAAGGATAAAAATTTCATGAAATGCATTGTGTGCAAAGAGGCATGCCATTTAGTCTGCTTAAATACTAAAGCAAAGAAAACAGCCAAGGATTTAAACTGGACATGTCCAAACTGCATTAGAAACAGGCCCAGAGGTGATATTTTAAACAAGATGTGCCAAACATATATCCTTACCTCTAAAACTTATATTCAACGAGTTGCTCCGTTGAGGACAATTCTCTAACTATTGGAGAACGGCCAAAATTGTACCTATTCATAAAGGAGGTTCTAAAAACATTGTTGAGAACTATAGACCTATATCTATTTTATCCATAATACCAAAGATATTTGAGTCATTAATTTACCCATATTTAAACAGTTGGGCCAAATCACGATTTATTGAACAACAACACGGCTTTATACAAAAAAGATCCACAACTACTAATCTTGTAGCTTTTACAGACACAGTCTCTTATTATTTAGATCAGGGTATTCAGGTAGACACCGTATATACAGATTTTAGCAAGGCCTTTGACAAAGTAGACCATACAACACTGATTTCAAAACTTACGGACCTTGGAGTAGGAGGATCCATTCTGAAATGGTTTGAATAGTACCTTTCTAACCGAAAATCCTACGTAGTAGTGAATGGTGCGCTGATATCCTCATCACCTCTGGTGTTCCACAGGGATCACATTTGGGACCTCTTTTGTTTTTAATTCTTATTAATTCCATTTCCGAGTGTTTCCATCATACAAAGTTTTATTTATTTACCGACGACCTTAAAATTCCAAAACCTATCCAAAGCTTAGAGGTTTTTAGACTAGTTCAGGATGACATAAATCGACTGTTTGAGTGGTGCTTACAAAATAAGATGTCTCTAAATGCTGAGAAATGCAAATATATTTCTTTTACTAGAAATAAAACTAAGATACAAACGTCATACACTATAAATAATCACTCACTTAAACTAGTCGACTGTATACGTGATTTAGGAGTTTTAATGGACAGTAAACTTACATTCAATGCACACATAGATAAAATAATACTAAATGAGACTAAGATGTGTGGTTTTATAGCCAGAAACTCTAAAGGGTTTATACAGCCTAGAACTAAGATTATTTTATTTTATTCATTGGTCCGTAGCATACTGGAATACTGCTCTCAGGTTTGGTCCCCATTTTATGAAGTTCACAAAAACCGACATGAACTAATACAAAGAAGATTCGTCAGTCATCTTACTTTTGACATAAAATTGCATCATTTATTAAAATCGTACAGTCATCGTCTTGAATACTTCAAAAATTGTTTCGCTGAACTATAGGCGCCAACTGCTTGATTTATAATTCTTATACAGCTTATTAAACAATAGAATAGATTGTCCTGAATTATTGTCTAAAATTAATATCTCTGCTTCAAGTAGACTACCGCGCTCAGGTGTCTACAAGCTGCTCAATGTCCCTAGATACAAGACTAATATAGGTCTTAATTCAACTTTAACAAGAATAGCCAAATCATACAATAGTCTTCAGCGACTGGAAGATTTAGATATATTTGGTGACAACTTCTTTAGATTCAAGAAAAAAATCACTGTATACCTGGGTTCCAGGCTTCGGTAATTATGATACCATACTAAATATAATTTTCCATTTTTAGTATACCTTTTCTATTTCTTCTTTCTTTTTAATTTCAATATAATTCTAATTTTAATATTATGTTAATGTATTTAGAGCTTTTTACTTAGTTTTTGTGGCGAAAGTTTTATTTTTGTTAGATGTGGTTGCCTGTAAGTGAACGAGCACAAGGCATATCTGTAAATTATTATTTAGAAGTAAGAAATGTGTATCATTTGTTGGCGATCCAAATAAATAAATAAACTTACATGTACGGAACTGTAACCATACCTAAATACCTTTTAACGCGGGTAATGTGGCGGGGCGGGCACAACTTGTTTTTGACATAAAGTGGCGATCACTTAAAACAATCGGGAGTTTGTGTCCAGATTTTTATCTATCTATTTAAGTACTGTAGTCGTTTTATGGTGATAAAATAACTAAAATATTAAGATTATAAGCAGAGATTGGATATTCCAGTCCATATTTACCTAAACTTTGAGGAAAAACATAGAGTGGTAATACCATCTCTAAAATAAAAAAATTAAAATCGGGATTTAAAAATCATGAATTATTATTGATTTTATAGAAACATAGGTACAAATTATTGATTTAAAGAATATTATTCCAGTTTTTTAGAGTTCCGTACTAAAGTTATGTCAAATTAAAATGTTTTGTTTTAATTACCTAAAATAAAACTAAGTTGGCTTTGTTTAACTAAATATTAGGTAAATTTAAACTTATGCTTTAAATACATACGTTTTGTTGTACTTACATAATATATTTGTGGCGGTTTCTATTGTTTCAAAATACTTATCTTTTGTTTGACGACAAAATATGGTATAGTTAACTATCTCTTTCTTAGATATAGTAGTAACTATTTGCTATCTCTTTCACTCAAAACATAAGCTTTGTGAAGGAGATAGCAAATAAAGGAATGTAAGCATTTTGTAAGTGTGCGAGTGAGACAGCAAATTTTACCTGCTTGTGCGCAAGGAGCTATCCGACATTACAACTGATTTACTACATTCGTCGCTATGCTTGTTATGCGTTCGGATGTGTTTCTCAAGTTTATTCGTGATTTCTAATAATTTTAGAGGTGGTATTAGCCACTCTAGTTACAAGCTTCCTCGAAGTTTAGGTAAATATGCACTGGAATATCCGATCTCTGAATTTATAAGTTAGCAATAATAGATTTGAATATACAGAATAATTTAACTTGAAGCTAGTATATGAAAAGGTATATTTATTTATTTAGATATTTATCCATATACTTTTAACTCTACTATGTCGCAGCCTGAAGATACTGTATATCACGTCAGTCATAGGTACATAATTTATAAGTTATGTGGGCTCCTAAGTTCTATTTTTAGAAAGACAATACCCAATTATTTCGAGCCGATCTCGCCGGTCTCGGGACTGTTAGTATTCGGGTCAAGAGAATCACACGAAGGGAAGTATTTCGCTTTGAAGGTTTGATAATGCTACGTTTATGCCTATTGTTGCGGTCACAATCCTCAGTCACGTTTGGCTAATATATGACAGAATATTTCAAATGTTAAACATTCACGCTTAACTTATTACTGTTACGGTATTTTGGTTTGGCCGTTGTGTATGTTTACTAAAGTGTAATTAGTGCGTAGTATTTTGACCGATCGACTTTTTAGCCGCCTATGCCGATCACTATAATACCAGTATAAAGCTGCCCGACATAATATTAAATGGCCTTTTAAGAAAATAGAATAAGTAATTGAGTATAACAATATTTAGATATAATAAGTACCGACATATTATTGACTAGCATCAATCTATAACGTTCGTGGCAGCGTATATAGGGATAAAAGTATCCTATGTATTTTCATTTACATGAATTGTTTTTTTGTACCAAGTTTTATCCAGATTCCGTAGTCTTTGCGTGATTAAGTAAAGCTATTGAAAAGGATATTCATGTACTTTTAATATTTCGGCGAATACCAACCAGACAAATGACGACAACTTCGGTTATTTAAAACAGATTTATTATAAAAATATATTTGTCTAAAATGGGTAGGTGTAAAATATTATATCTTTTTTTTTTTTTTTTTTAATAATAATAATTTATTCAATAATAATAATTTACATTTCATTGGATACATTTATAGCTGAATAATATTACACTATGATATTTTATAATCTAATAAATAGTAAGTACTTAACATATAGCTAAACGAGCCAGTATAGGTTCATTTTACTTTACGATCTAGTTTTTACAAATTAATTGCCTGAACTAGGTTTACACCTGTGTTTCAGGCTAGAATATCTACAATATACAAATGCTATACAAGCTGCCTGCACAATGTTCACATTTTATAGTAGAATTTTATAGACGCTGCGATGTAAGAAAAGCAGCACTACTGTACACACACCCTCAGAATAATAGTTGTTATATAAATATTTAATAACATCTGCGTGTGTCTTCTGTGTGTTTGTGTTGTGTGCTTCAAACCTTAAAATTGTAAAATGATTGTCTATTACCTTTATCTTATAGTTCACTCACTGCCAAACCTGACGGTGTTGTCACTGAGCGGGTGCAGCAAGGTGACGGACGAGGGCGTCGAGCTGCTGGCCGAGAACCTGCCGCGCCTGCGCAGTCTTGACCTCAGCTGGTGTCCGCGCGTCACCGACAACGCGCTCGAGTACATCGCCTGTGACCTCAACCACCTTGAGGAGCTTACACTAGACAGGTGTGTTATATGCAAAAGATAATGCTAGCGTGACTGAGGTGAGCTTTCGTTCCCCTCGTTCCACAACGGGAGAACGAAGCCAGCTTGCAAAAGAAGAAATCGCCGATCAGACAAGGTTTTATGTTTGATCTGCAGCCCTGCGGTTGATGTCGGTTAATTTTAATGAACATAGTACGCTGTACACACTTTAATAAAACGAAAATCAGTAACTGTGATTATGTCATTTTAATAAACGCTTTTAGACCATCGCGATTTGTCATCCTTAAAATAATGCTCAGTAACGGATCTTACTTGCGATAAAGTATTTAAAAGGTAATAAATACCTATTGATTGCCCGAAGTTTCGACCAATCTGCATCGATCGTGGTCACATATTAAGGATATGTAATTTTAGTTCTGCTATCATCCATTGCCTGTAGTTACAACTTACATAGAAATTGTATTTTATTTTTTAATAAATTGTTGGAATATGGAATTATTCCTGTGACGCGAACGACGGATTAAGATTCGTATTCGTATCGTATAAGTATTCGCGTTAAGAAAATAGTGACTCATCGTCGTCACTCAGCTTAGTGGTCACGTGGTTAGTGCAGAAAAAACATGTGGGACTTAGACTATGTTACCGAGCTCGCGGAACAAAATTCTTTTATTATAAATTTTAATATTGATAAAAATTCTGACAATTCTGATTAAATTTTAAAAGAATTACTTAATATTAATATTTGAAAATACTGTGTAATAAAAAGTTTGCTTTAATATTAAGGCGCTGTAACAAGACGATGTTTAGGTAATTGAGGGGGTGAAGCAGGGGAAGCGAAAACTAGTAACTCCGCCCACTGCGGGGTGCCCCGCTATGCGACATCGCAGCGGCTAGCGCGCGGCTTTATTCTGACATTGCGCCGGCGCCACGCCGTTGCCCGTCCGTATTCTGTTAAATATATTTTTTGCAGAATGCGTATTACTCTCTTACGACTTATCATAATTTTGCAATATAATTATCTGAAACTACTTATTTGTTTATACTTTAAATTTAATATTATTAAGTAGGTACGTACACACGTACTGTTTATTATTATTCCAAAAACGCAATCCTCGTGTGAGCCGTTTTTTCGATACTTTAGCTTTAAATAATATCGTAGTAGTCACGCAGCTAATAATATTGATAAAAGTTACAATTATTGTTTAATTATAATCTATACATAAATTAAAATTATAATTGATCGTTTGTCTGTTCATCTGTCAGTCTGTGCGTTTGTGCGCGGAATATCAGAAACAGCAAAATAGGTTTGGATGCGGTTTTCACTAACAGAGTATTTTGGTAAGCTTAGTTTACTTTAGTGTTTGTTACATTTTATTCCTATCGATTCATACCTAGATAATAAAGATTCATGTCTACCACGTTCTTTGACAGCCTCTGTGGCGTAAAAGGGTTCGAATCCCACCGAGGACAAATATCTGTGTGATGAGCATAAGTATTTGTTCTGTTTCTGAATTTAACTTACGTATTTATAATATGTATGTATTAATTCAGAAGTATATTATAAGTATGTTTATCAGCTTTCTGGTTGCCATAATACAGGCTCTGCCTAGTTTGGAATCAGACGACCGTGTGTGAATTGTCCAGGGATATTAATTAATTTATTTATTTTACTGGCGGGGCTCACTAGGTGCATAAATACAAAGTACTAAGATAGCATAGGTATCGAGAGAAATACTATGATAGCATAGATACCGAGAGAAATAAGAGTTGGTTCACCGACACATTCGAAATTAACACAGCAAAAGTACTAGGTATCGAGAAAATATTAAATGAAATGTATATTTATATAATCCAAGCGAACGAAGTCGTGAGCATAAACTAGTATTGAATGTGACATTTTGTGCGCAACTGCCTATACTAAAGCCTTAAAACCATATACAGAAAAAAGGCTACTATTTCAATATTATTATTATGACTATGATGGTTATAAAATAAATATAACATTTAGAACAAGACATATATGACTAGGTACATTTCCTTTACAAATATTGTACATGTACTTATAAAAATTAGGACATTTGAAAAGAAAGTCAATAGTTGTTATTGTTACATGTCAGGATGGGGTTCCATTAAAATGCCAATTCTACGACGAAAAGAATTTATTCTATAAATACTTTTTTACACATTATACACTTAAATTATCTTTAGAAGTTAACCCATTCCTATTTTCTCCTACTAAGGACATATCTTTTAAACTACAATTAAATAAAGAACTATGGCTAGATATAGTCTGAATTTGTTGTACTTATAAAAACACTAAATCGACAATTCTTCGACCCTCTATTGGTACATACAAATCTTCATGAGAACTGGTGTCGACGAGGTAAGGCTTGGCTTCAGCGGCGTCCCTAAAAAAATGAGAATTGTGGTGTGAATTAGAGGTAGTAACTGCTATAGTTGCTCGAATAATATATGTAAATATTTTATAGATAGATCACAAGAGAAAAATAATATCAGTTTCAACCAAAATATGACTCTGAAATTCTTTAGCGCAAGTGTTTGGTCTAAATTAGTTTTAAAGAATTCATTTGGTACTCACTGATATCTTAATGAATCTACATCTCGATATTCCGACTGAGTATTAGGTGCTTCACTATTGTCCATGTTTCTAAAACAAAACAAAAACAATCTTATTTTACTTTCCCATTGTCTCCTCTTACATTTTGAGTAGTTAATTCAAATTTAATTTATTTCCAAGAAATAGCTTTGTATTTAAAAATTCATATCCAACATGTTCTATGTAGGTAGATCCCGTATCTGTCAATGTTGGGTTTACTGCTGACATAAGCGTGAGCGATGTGGAAACACTTGGCATATCTTGCCTAGAAAATAAAATTAAATAATATTTTACATTGAAACACATAAAACTGTCTAATAAACATTATATATATATATATATATATATATATATATATATATATTTTTTTTTTTTTTTTTTTATTTTTTTTTTATAAGTAAGTTATTGAAATTAAATAGTATTTTTAATTAAACGCAATAATTTTATAATACGTGAGCTATACTTTAATTTCACTATATCCAAAAAAACCATACATTTATCTACGAGTAGGTACAACTGTGACGCAGGCGTAATCAATCAGAGCGACGGGTTGCGTATAACAACAATACAGTGATTTTTTATGGATTGTTTTGTGGTCAATACAGTCATTTGGATAAAAAATATTTTTTAACATTTGTTATAGATTAGAAACATAACACTCTCCTGGCATCGGAATTCACCTCTTGACAGACATCATTGTTTCGTAAACTCCTGAAAGAAAAATATTATTCATTACATATTTATCATAGATAGATATTGTTCATTACAAATTTACAATTAAATTTTACATATAAAAAATATTGGCAAAAATAAATTAAGTATTGTAGATATTTGACGATATAGTAAATTACTTATATTTTATAGAAGTAAAAGACTGCTTACCTTAGCTTTCTATTTTTTTTGTAGTACAAGATGTTTCTTTTTCAATAGTCTGGATTTGCCAGCCATTATGGCGCGAAACTAATATTTAAATGCCGAACTCGTGAGTTTGCTACGAACGCAATGTTAGTGCAACCGCGATAGCGTTCACCCGTGACAGTGGTCAACGATGCACTGCCGCCCGTCGCCCGCGCACCCGCTTTTAGCATTTCTGTTACTTCGCGCACAAAGATCGATTAATTACAATAAATATATCTATTTAAAATAAAAAAGACGTATATTAAAAGATAGATAATTAAATTTTCTTTAAAATAGTGTAAGTTTTATAAAAATCCGTTGGATAGTTTTAGTGTCATTGTCGTTTTTTTGTCTACGTTACACATCACTTTGCATATTTATTTCACTATCTTTTAAAAACAAAATCGAAAATATTCGCATATCAAAGTATTAAGAAAATGTTCTAGTTTGACATATATTTTTTTTAAATTGGTGACATGATTCATTTAGGCGTGATTATCACTTGAATTTCGTTAAAAATCCTTCAAATACGTATGACAGCGCCTTAATGGTTTAATTTTTACCCCAGTATGAATACGCCTTTACTTTGCAGTTGCACTGATGAGTCACTATTTTGTTAACGCGAATGGACTATAATACTCAAACATCGGACTCAAAGAAAATTCAGTCTTGAAGCAATTGTTGTCAATGTCTGGTTGATCTTGAATCACACAGTTCTTATCACGTATTGTGCGGGACAAGTAAATAGGCACAGAATCATAGTGATTAATCGTGAACTAAGTGAATAGTGAACTGATAAGACAGTACATAGTATTTACGTGTTAGTATAGTGTTTACATGTTAGTATATAAGGTTTATATACTCGTATTCTTATATTAGATTCGCCTCTTTATATAGTTTTATGTTTGTTTTCATAAGATTCATGTTTGTTTTGATCTTATCTGATTTATTCGTATACTAGCTGACCCGCGCAACTTCGTCTGCTTCACATAAGAGAATTTTCCTAGTTTTTGCAATATTTTTCATTTATGCTCCGCTCCTATTGGTCGTAGCGTGATGTTATATAGCCTATAGCCTTCGTCTATAAATGGGCTATCCAACACTGAAATATTTTTCTAATTTTTACCCGTAGTTCCTTAGATTACCGCGTTCAACCAAACAAACAAAATGTGAGTGAAGTCGGCGCGTTAGCGCCCCCGCTTTTTTATAAATGCAGCGGATGGCCGTTTCGCGCGTTAAACAACAATCAACCGTATAGCCGTACCCATACTGGCGCGGCGAGATTTGGAAGTTTTATTTCATCTATATCTTGTGTGTTTATAAACCGATTCCTATTTTTTTTTATAATATAAATATTAAAGTGTCCTTTTTGAATATGGGAGTTTGATAAAGATATATCTATGTGAAATACAATATATTTATGTATTTTAATACACTTTGAAGAAATGCCTAACGATTAAACACGTTATTGTGGCTAATTTATAAAAGATAGATATATACTATTAAGGACTTTTTTGTAGATCTTTTGAAGACCATCATCTTTGTAATACATACATACTTTTGGTGTATGATCAACGTATGCGAGGATAACAGCTCGAAAGCGCATTTTCGTCCGACTTGCTTCAAATTTATCGTCACTGCGCAGCTCCTATGTGTCTTAGCGTTATGTTATATAGCCTATAACCTGCCCAGGAGTATGGACTACAATCGTACCAAGTTTGGTTAAAATCCCTTCAGTAGTTTTTGACCCATGCGTGCACATACAGACAGACAGACAGACAAAAAATTTACTGATTGCATTTTTGTCATCAGTATCGATCACCATTCATCCTCCAATATTAATTTTGAATATATATTTCAATGTACAGAATTGACCTCTCTACAGTTTTATTATAAGTATAGATAATAGTTTGTTTGTATAGAATTCATAGTGTAAAGTACTTAGGTGTAAGCAGTACGACTTATGTTAACATTTTATGTCTTGTTATTGTATGTTTTATATTTTTCCTGTATAGGTAACGATGCGTCTCTACGCAATGACAATATACTATAAATTATATGTTTTAGTCTCTACTAAAACATATAATTTATAGTATATATATTGTCATTGAAATTGTAAGGAAAATCGCAAAATTGTCACGCGGCTCGCGTTATGGTAGATTCGTTGTACTTAAGAGCCATTTCACAAAACTACGCAAGTGAAGTTTAGGTAAATTCCGACTCGCCGAGCGATCGAGACAGTACGATGCGTCTAGGAGCGTCGTGGTATAGTGCGACCGTGTCAACAGTTACGTTTTGATACTTTTCTTGGTACCTATTGCTTGAATTGTATTAAACATACTTTTGCATTATGTAAGTTTTCAAAACAAATAACGTATTTGTATTAATTATAGATAAATATTTTCTTTTTTTTTGTTAAAAATACAACTCCCTCCCGCATTAGGACCAAATCCTGTGTTACGGGAGACTTTACAAACATACAACTAACGGACACAATGAGCACCCAGACTCGAAACAACAATTTATGAATCACACAAAGTGTTGTCTCGTGTGGGAATCGAACCCCCAACACTCGGCGCAGTGTCAAGCGGCGAGGCGGCCGCTTAAACCACTACGCCAACCGTGCAGTCAATATAAATAAAAAGTCTAGATTATTTAATTTTTAGTTTTATAATAAAACATAGTATAGGAAAATATAAGTTTATAACGTTATTTTTGTTTAGTGCAAATTTCTTAGCGGGTGATTATACTAATTTTTATAAACAACTAGACGTGGCCCGCGGCTCCACCCGCGTTAAATTATACATCTAAACCTTCCTCAGGAATCAAATTTTTAACATGTACTAAGTGCATTCACTAAATAACTTTTGACTTCTTGAAATAAAATATATCTTACAGTTTATTTTACCAAATCGGATTGCTTATTAGATGTACTCAACATGGCGTCGCATCCAGAAGTAGGTACTTTGCTTCTCGTCACAATTTACTATCTCAGCGTGTAATTTAAGTGGCCGCTTTTCCTTTGAATTTAAATCAAATAATTATATAAATTTTATATTATTTGAATGAACTATGACTGATGTACAATAAAACTGTTACGTTTACATAAACTCACATTTTCTGTTAGCGATTTTATTACAGCCTCTGATCGAGTAATCTTAATTCTCCATCTAACATTAAAAGTATCTTGACAATCCACACAAAAAGTTTCAGCAAAATCAATGCAGCCTAAGAAATATACAAAGTTATTTTATCTTTAGTGCGAAGCTCTTAGGGGTTAACTTTCGTTGTGGGATTTTGGAAAAGTCACGAAAATATAATCACCTGTTCCATATAAAATTGAACTATGGCACTGGCAAAATGTATAAAACAACTGATAGGTATTTATTTCGCGTTTTCGGCAAAGTCTTAGGACTAAAGTAGTCCATAATGACGGGTACAGATAGAGAAAAATAACGTTGTATCATTTATACAGGATGTTTTGTAGGTGATCGGACGAATTTTCGTGTTAGATTATAGTTATCTTATCTTATGTGGAGGCCAGTCTGTGCAGACCGGCGACACTTCGACCCAGTGGAATCTTTTGTGTCGACACTCTCCCAATAACGACTGCCATAGATGTTCATGGCAGCCGGGACTGACGGCTTAACGTGCTCTCTGAGGCACGGAGCAGGCGATAATTGTCAATCAATACGCACATAATTTCGAAAAGTCATATAACTTACGAAAGTCAGGGGTGCGCGACGTGGGTTCGAACCCGAGACCCTCTGCATTGCAGTCTGTTAGTCTCCCCACTGAGCTATCGCTGCTCTAGATTATAGTTACAAAGTAATAAAAACATAAAGCCTTACTTTTTGAAAAATAATATGTAGGGGAGATATGGGAAGAAATGGATAAATAAAAAACATGTGCGGACGTAGCTGCGGGCATCCTCTAGTTCAATATAAAGAAGGAAAACCCATCATACGCAAAGTGTCCCTCCCCCACTCTATCTTCTAAACTGCAATACTTAGGTATGTATAAATTATGCTAAATAGTGACATATATACCTAATTAATTTTAAATTAAAATTATAACGGCTCATTAGACTTTACTAAATAATGAGTAATAGACAACTAACTTAAACTTCTACTTGCAAACGATAAAATGCACAATATGCATTTTAGGTAGATATTTTTTATTTGCAGTTTATAATTATATACAGTTGTCGATCACATAAGTACCTACATATCGACATAAACTAACTAAGGATTAGTATCCTTAGTTATACTAATCCTTAGTTAGTTTATGTCGATATGTAGGTACTTAAGTGATCGACAACTGTATATATTATAAACTGCAAATAAAAAATATCTACCTCGTTTCCGTTGCTTTCTTTACGGCGGCAATAAAAAAAAAAAAGGGAAAAACAATTTTTATTTTTCCTTTTTTTGATACAATGGTATACAGAACCCTTACGCCCCATTGCTAAAACGAATAAAATTATAACATAACATTATACAAGCTACTTAAATAATACACTTGATAGTAAACAAAACAGTAATACAGTTTACCGTAGGAAAAAAACAAAGAATCAAAATGTTGTAGTCGTAATATAATAATGCGTTTACGAATCGGACGTTCGAAGTTCGGCACACGAGATAAAATGGCACAGGTCCTTCCTCAACGGGCGCTCGCGCCGTACTAATCGGTGCATGCTTGTGCATCGTAATTTATTCTAAATTAGAGTGATATTTATATACATTTTATGATAAATTTCATGAACGGATTTTCATCAAACTTTGGAATTAGATTTCTTGAAGAACATAGTTTATTTTGACATGGTTTTATATATGTAATTACACTTTATTTAAACCAAAAAATCGCTATAAAATAGGGATATAAAACGTAAAAAATGGCCTCGGATTTTATTTTTTTACGAAATAATGTTATTAATAATCGATATTCTAGTTTTATTTATGGCAACAAAATTATATTTCTGATACGATACGTATTTTTCCAGTCAAATTTATAAATATTAGTGATAGATATGAGAGCATGAAATTAACTCTGCGTTGTTTTTCCAGTAAACTTGTTGTGGGAGATTAATTACCACAAAGTAAACAAATATTTTGTAAATGTGTCACTATAATTGTTAATACGAAAGATCGGCCTATTTTTTACATGTATTTAAAAATGTCGGAGTTTTACCTAAGATGGTAAATTAGGCGACTGAAATCTTAGATATTCGCGCGAAAACGTGAAATGGCTCTTAAGCTAACTGTACCGATTCCGACGCTTTGCTCTTATTGGTTGAAAGTTTTACTCTCTAATTGTTGACCAATCACAGGGCCTACATTTTTTAAGCCAATTTGGTATAAAAGAGGGGTCGGATCGCGGTATCGACACGGTCAGCGGGCAGCAACAATAGGGAAAACACTCCAAATAAAGAAGATCTACAAGGAAGAATCCTCCTGGCTTTTATTCTCCACCAACCCAGCACACAAATGCGCCTGTATGACACACGTATTAGGATCGAGCCACTGCCACAGCCAAACACTCAGTTCAGTAAAAACTACGACGACCACAAACCACTTAATGTCTCTGACTATGATAATTAAATTGTGTATTTATAGGTGTGTACACATAACGGACATAGGCGTGGGATACATCAGCACGATGCAGTCTCTGGTGGCGTTGTTCTTGCGTTGGTGCTCACAAGTGCGGGACTTTGGTGTTCAACATCTGTGTGGCATGCGTTCGCTGCAGCTGCTGTCTTTAGCCGGTGAGTCATCTATAATAGCTTATTTGACTCTATAATATTGTCTTCTGTTTACGCGAATGTTATTCATTGAAATTAAACTACTATATAATTATGGATTTTATCGCGTTGTTTATTTGACACTTTATTACAAAATTTAGAAACTGTTACACTACTATTATCTACTATTAAACTCTTCGATCAAATATACCATAGATGCACATTCTCATACGAAAACCGCGTCAATATGTGGCACTGACCAGTACTACTTACTTATAAGGGTCTGCATTTATTATGCAATCCAGGAAATAAACCGGAATAACCAATGAACGCCCACTGAGAATCATTTTGTAATAGTTTAGTTAAAACGCGTCAATGTAAAGCCTCCTAAGTGTGTTAATCGCGATACGCAAGCGTACTAAGTATATGGTACGGTCTCCACCCGCTCACCCACACCACTACGGTGTCGATTCGCTCTCGCTTACGGGCAGCGCACCCAAGAGTGAGTGGGACAGGTGCGTAATACATGCATTTAAATTAAAACGAAAATATCTTCAAATATATTATTTAAAGCGTCATATTCAACAAAATATAATAAATATTTCATAAAAAAATTATACTTACCGAAAGTACGACATTCCATCCTTTTGTTGCACTTTTAGAGTATAGTTTTTGCATTTTTCATTACACCTTTGGCCTCGTGAAACGTGTGACTGCTAGCGCGGTTGTAAAGTGGGTGCGAGCGAAATCGCGCATACGACTGATTTATGCACAGTTTTGTTGTGGCCGTTTTTCGAGCGACGATCGTGCATCTATGGTATATTTGATCGATGATTAAACTTTACTAATTTTTAAGCTAATTAAATTATTAAAACTATTATAAGAATCTTTAATTTAGTAGATGCTGTAAGGAATTTTACTATTAATAGCATTCAAAAGAAGGTTTATCATGTGAAAACAGCATCATATTCAGTTGTATGATTTATAAGAGAATTGATCTCTTAGAATATCAAAGGAAAACATTTACAATTTAAATATTGGACACAAGGGACTTGTTTATGAAGTCTGTTTTTACATTGTATTACCTGAACTAGGTCAGAGACCTGTGTTTCAGGCTGTTTCTAATAATACATTTTTATTCTACTGCTAATAAAGTAAGGGTATACAATAAACATTTATACATGTACTGCAAACAAATATAGTTAAGTATACAATTAAAATAGTTTTAAACAGTAACAATTATAAATGAAAAATTGCTTAAACAATAAGAAATTATTTTACAACTACTAGCAATTTCTTTGTATCTGAATACGTAAGCGTTTTTAGGTACTTTGTTAAAACTATGTGACATTGATTATGATTAATGCTATATATATATGTAATAACTTATTTAGTTTATTGTACAAAAAAGGGCCCTAAGAATAAGAAAAATCTCTTCATGTAAGCATGCTTAGTTTGGTAACTTTCACAAACTAAGTCTTTCCTTGTAGGTAAAAAAGGTAGAAGCGTATGTTGTTTAAGGACAATGTGCAGGATAAATAGTTGTCGGACCGTTAAAATGTTAGTGGATTGGTATAGTTCAGGTAGTCTGGAATATGAAAGGGCGGAATGTGGCTACCTTTAAGATGGCTCTTTGCGCACGTTCTTATGACAATAATATTGTTTACGACGCTCCACCCCACTATGTTACACAATAGGTTATGATTGATTGGCATAATGCTAAATACACCTATTTTATTAATTTAAATTTTGCAACGTTACGAAGATTCTTGAAAATATAATATTAGTTTGCGTACACTATTGCATAATAAATAAATATGTTTGCTAAAATTAAGGTTAATGTCAAGCGTAATGCCTAAGTATTTTATACAATCGGTTGCATCTAAAGTGGGGCAAGTGCATGTGGTGTCAGCAGATAGCAGACAATTATGATTGTGAGCAATAATGTTCTTTATGTAATATGGCGTGTTTTTGTTCCACATTGAAAAGTGAATATATTTAGTTTTTTGTGCATTTAGGCTTAAAAAATTGTTTGAAAGCAATTTACTGATAGTATTAAAACCTTCTTGAACTCGCTGATAGGCTTCGATGCATGATTGAGCGATGAACACTATTACTGTGTCATCCGCGTATGATATTGTAACCCAGATCATTTATGTAAATAAGGAAAAATGTAGGACCGATAATACTTCCCTGGGGAACTCCAAAAGAAGTATTTGGAATGTCTTTACTGATGATTTCGCCTACTTTTACACATTGATATCGATCAGTTAGATGGTCGGCAAAAAGCTTTGGCGAGGTCCAAGATGATTCCAATTGTATGCATTCCATTATCCAAGTTACAGGTTATATCGTCAGTTAGTTTTTGAACCGCATGAGTGGTTGATCGTTGTGATCTAAATCCAAACTGTCTGTCCGAAAGAATATTGTTTACCTCGAAGTATTTTATTAATCTATTATTTATTAACTTTTGTAAAACTTTGGACAATGTTGGTAAGATAGATCTTAATTTCGTTATCTCCCTCGCACGCGTGTATGTCTCAATATGTGTTCCACATAATTTTTTTGTAATTTAAGGTAACTTCGGAAATCATTTGAAATGCTGTCATATTCATTTTTCAGTGGATTTCAATAAATCTGGTTCTGAAATGTTGAAACATAATGATGATAATAAAACATAATGTCAAGTTAACCCATTAAAACATATATATGTATTGTTTATAGGATGTCCTTTGTTAACTTCGGGCGGTCTATCCAGTCTCATTCAACTGAGACAACTACGTGAGCTAGAGCTGACGAACTGTCCCGGCGCGTCGCCGGAACTCTTCGACTATCTCCACGAACACTTACCGAGATGCCTCATCATAGAGTAACGTGCAATAGTGATGTGATTCACCTATAACACGTATGACTAATACGTATTTATTAAAACTGCGGCTATGACATACTACACTCCTCGAATTTTGATTTTTAAATGGTGTATGCTAACATATGATCCTTCTTTTCTAATATATTTAATAAAATATATGTTATCTATAACATTAGTATTTTATTTGACGCATACTGTGATAACTGTTAAATGTTGAGAAATACCTTGCTTGTGTAGTATGTCGTCGCCGCGAGTGAGCGTGAGCTTCCACCTGATCACACTAGTAGTGGCCTCTTTTGTCTGCCGTTGCGGCGACAAATTATATTTTCCTAAGACTGTCAGTCTTCACGCTTCTAGTCTTAGTTTCAAATCTATTTTGATCAAAGCTATAGTTGTAGGAGTATTCCCACCAATATACACATTCCTAAAATTAACTTTTCAACTCAGCTTATCTAGATTCTATTGATCATTGCGTAGTCTGAAATTTCAATTTTTCGATTGTCTACGTCTGACGGTTATTTATTGCATTTTTAATACTTTTACTTGTATATAATTAATATTTGTTTCCTAAACACTTGCTCAAATTTTGCGACGTGTCGTCGAAATTATAATCGAAACTTAAAAAAAAATTAATGTTTCTTAAGTCGCGAGGAGTTCTCTATATTTTCACAACCAATGACCTACTAACGTGACTTTAATGTAAATCGCGTGTTGTTGAGATGAATGTGAATTAAAATTAATTTCTTACCACGTTTATATCTAGGTGTGATATCCTATCCTAGTTTGTGTTGACACTACTTAATATGTTCAATAACAACTGTAAGAATGGTACTTCTAACACCACGCAGAAAATGTAACATAACAATATATAATACCTAATATAAGATATGGAATATATGTATGTATATTTAAAAATCTTAGAAAACATTTATTAGATAAATTTGTGTGATTCTATGTATAGTGTAATTCATTTGTAATCAAATCATAAGATTTGGTTAAGTCCATTAGTTAATGTAATAACATAGATCGCTAATAATTTAGGCATTCTCGTTAAAAAGAGAAATTAAAGAATATTTTTTTTATCTTTAACTTGTTCAGAGGCTCGATAAAAATAATGTAAATAAGTAACTACAGTGTATATTTTATTGTCATGCGATTGCTATACAGGTGCAATGAATTTATGTAAAATGATATAATATTTAATTACCATTATAACTATAGCATGCTTGTGAATGCAACATACAAGATAAAGACTATTACATGTTATTTATAAGAAACACGGTCGTATGTCATATATTGATCTGTCCTTTAGTGCATCCAAATGTGTGTAATTATGAGTGCAGCAATGATAGGGCTTTAGTGTGCTCGCGTTACTGACGGACCATAGAGCCAATTACACATTTAACTGAATCTGACTATAGACAAGCAGTGTCGATGTCTTAAAAGTATGTATAGGTGTATGGTATTGGTCTAGTACTACACAAATAGTGCTAAAATATGTAAACAAGTATATATTATTTATTTTAGTACATGTTTTGCCATATTATAGCTAGGACGACGAGCTGCACAGTTTGACGACTGTTAGTATACTATATAATTGTATGTTATCGTACGATATCTTTTATTGTATATTTCTCAGCTATATCTAGTCATTCTTAAATTGTAGATATTTATTTTAAATATACCCACGAATTGTTTCTTAATCCTTATATTATTTTTTAACACTGTGTGTTTTAGATTCAGATGTTTGATAGATGAATAGTTGTAATACAATTAATATCTGTTTTTGTAATAACCAATTATTCATATTTAGGCTGTTAACTTCAAATAGTGTACAATACTGATGCAGGATAGTATTTAAAGTAAAACGAGTTAAGATTGCTTACAATAACTGTTTTAGAAATGTGAATCGTTTACTTAATGATTTGGACAGATACACTTGAATATGTTGTTTGTATTTGTTAGTGAGTGCATACACTTACTATGCGGGTGTCATGGAAAGTGATGTCCTCATGCTAATGCAATTAAACTGAACATCTGTTGTATATTTACTTTTAATAATTATGTATACTTTTTATAATTATATTTTGAGTTTATGTGCTTATACTCGTTGTGCCGAGTGAATACCGTTATTATCATACCGTCCGAAATAATATTAACGTATTTAACTTGTACTACAGTTAAGCGCAAACATACGTTTACTATGTATTGCATTTAAAACACCCAGTAACAGCATTGATCTCTAAATATGCTAGGCAATGATGTGTGCAAAATATGTTGGCACTTTCGTAGTTGTGCATAAGTAATATTATAACTACCAACTTGTATACAACTTTGTACAAATATCAACTGTATATTAAATGTCGATCCTTGAAAAAACACGTAAAACATTTATTGCTTGCTCGTCAATTCAAAGAAGTGAAATAAGTTACGGTTATGAAATAAGCTTTTGATTTTGTCCTGGTTATCCAGTATGTTATATTGAATAAATAATATATAACGCAAAAGCTAGTGCCGAGTATTTATCTGAATAATTAATGTACCATGTGTGGTGGGGTGTTAGCATATTTGCCATGACATTGTGTACCGCATAGGTATTAAATCACAAATATAAATAAAATATTAACTATCTAATTAAACTGATATTATAAAGCATACATTTAGTTTATTTGAAACAATCTAGACATAGGCTGAACTTAAATTTCCCTGTTCTAATATTGTAAAATGATAGTGTGATATAAAGCATGTATCATAATAAGCCGTTATAAAGAGAGACCATTGTCACATATGTCTAAGAATAAAATAAATAATTATTTATAAAAATGGTAATCAAGAGAGGACATGTTTGGGTTCATTTTGCGTTGACTCATTAATAATTGCTTAAAAATCTTGCGTTTTGATTGTACCATAAGCTAAAAATACGTTGTACTTTGTAATCTAAATTAGATTAGAAAGAATATCTCTTAGAAAACGTCTCTAGAAAGCTAGTCTTACACTAAAGCTAATTTGATCTTGATCTCTTTAGAAAATAAAAATACAAAAATGATCTCCTATATAAGTTTATCTCTTGTATTTGTATGTGGCTTTTACCTGATTTGTTTGTAGGATCTTTAATCATTGACTTATGTATTTTAGTTAGGTAAAATTCATATAATCATATACATATAAATCTAAGCTAAAGTAATGGCAATATTTTGAAGCAATTAATAAACAAGACAACGTCCCGCTTGAGTAATAGCAAGGATCAGTAAAATTAGAAGAGTACTGTATCTATAAATAATTTAAAGTTGCCTTCTATTTCTAGGAGTATGTCATCTGTGGTGTCAATTTATGAAATACTACTGCAGCGGCAGTAATATAAAATAAAGCAATAAATACCCGCGGCGCGACCTTTTATTTAAGTACGTGATAATAAAAATAAAGTGTAAATTCAAAAATAATCTGCTGAGAATATTTTGTTATAAAATAAAGGCATGTGTAGAATATAGGTGGCGCTGCGGTTTGAAAGATTTGTAATATTCAGTATGTAAAATCATACTTAACAATTACTTCAATTTGTGCATTTATTTGCATCATAAATAATGTAAATCTGTTTTTGTATATAATAATTATAGTTAATTATTGTCTAGTAAGTCTATTTAATGTAATACAAAATTTAATATTGTTGAAAATCTGACTACTACTACATTATAAAAAGGTTGTAATAAAATCGTCGATGTATGTATATTAAATAACAAGCAATAGATTAAAGGCTATCTACACATTGTAAATCTTCGAGGAGTCATCTAATATTAATGTTAGCTGTTATCGACCATCTAGGACAAGATAGTTGAACACGAGACTAGAACGTTTACGTTGTGTGACTTATGGATACGAATTACTACTAGTTAAATAATTGCACCAAAATATACGCGAGAGAATGTTACGGCTGCATGCAAATTGCGCGAATCGCTTTTGTTGAAGTCACTTTACAGTAGGCCTCTTTATACTTTACGTAAGTTTTAAACAATGTAACGTTATAGATGGTCTAACCCGCTTTAGAGGCGTGGTTGACCCATCTTTAGCGTTACAACAATTTCAGTTATATTTTGAACGGTTATTTGAAGCTAATATATATTTGTGTGCGTATCAATAGGATTGTTGTTGCCCAAGTCCAAATGTATATTAATTTATGTAAATTTGTGTTGTGACGAATGCACCCGGTAGTTATTTAATTGGCATCACTGTGTAATGTTTGTATTTAGTATAATCCATTTTCGTAATAATGATACACAATTTGTACAATACTCAGTGAGATGTTATAGTGCAATATAGATGTACTGTTTAATTATGTTGTTAATTGATTTCATCCTTGATCCCTACCGAGCCCCATTGCCAATATTTATCGGAAAACCATCACGCCTTTTTATAATCGCGATGCCTCCCATGAGACATCAGTACTACTCAAAAAACAGTAGGTAGGTATTTCTCTTTCTTCTTAAGTCTCAAAATATTGTATAGTATGTGGCGTATGTATATATGCACAATCTACATATAAGTTTATTAGGAACCTGGAATCGAACGGAGCATCATACGTCTAGCCGCGCCGAAACCAAGCGACGCGCGAAGGCAATCGAACGGAGCATCATACGTCTAGCTGCGATGAAACCAACTGATGAACTAGCGACGCGCGAAGAGGCCATTTGTCTTTATAGTATACGCACGCACACACGCCTAAGAATTCCCTCGTAAATGTTAGAATTATGTTTACTTGTCGCTGATTGGTGTAAATGATTATTGTACACATTAGTGCTAGCGTTATTTACATGAACAATAAATGGGATATAAGAAGGCGTAAAAAGTGAAAATATATTCTCAGTTGAATCAGTCTACGTGTTTCAATACAACCCTAACGGTTACCAGCTACGACCTGGCTTATGCCCGCCGGCTGGTAATGCGTTAAATTGGTGACCCCTGACCTCTCATCGTTCTAGTGCTGTTGTAATATTGGTTCACTGAACCGACACCCAACCTGGTTTTCGGCCAAATCTAGAATGTACGAATACGTTACCTTATCGTCATGGCACAAGAATAAGCTGAAGAATTCACCGACAAGCAAATAACGACCCCTCTCCACGGTGATGTCGCTACAATCTCACTGCCTGCACGTCTACCACCATTCTAGCGTCAAAACCCACTACAGTGGTTGGCACAGTTTGAAGTCGTCGTCGCCGTCAGCAAGATGGGAGAAGAATAGAAATTCATCCTCGTCGTCCCGTTGCTAGACTGTAGCGACCTCGAACAAATCAGCGACATCATATTGAACCCGCCATCGACGTACCAAGAATCAGACCATCGTCCTCTAGAGAAATTATTCAGCGGCCTAGAACTCGGCGACATGAAACCTAGCCAGTTACTGCGTAAGATGCGCAATTTGAGCGGTATTACTAACCGACGAAGCTCTGAAAGTTATGTGGCTCAACCAATTGCCCACACAAGTCCGCGCCGTTCTGTCCGTGAACATGTATACTGTATTCACCTACCTATTATGCATGCTGTATTCACCTATTATTAGGTATGCAATTAGTTTTAAACTTATCAATTGTATTATGTGTAAATGAATTTTTGTAAGTATATAACTGTTGGTGAATAAATAAATAAACACTGAATGACCGTCGCTAGAATGTTTAGCCGTGATGGCCGACAAAATGGTTGAACATTTCGAACCCGCAACAGTCGCCGCAGTCCACACTACAACCTCTACGCCGCCGCACACATCAAGCCCATCTTGTCTACATTGCCCAACTCGCCCAACTACAGAAAATTCACAGAACGACCTATTATACAAAACAAATAGAAAAACTTACGTTGGAAATCGCCAAGATTCGAACCAATCAACAACGTGCGTCGTATCACTATGGCGCCACTCGTCCGCATAGCAACAACCGATCGTGATCGAACTCGAGATACAGTTCCCACTCAAACCGCAAACCCGGCGATCCCGCTTGGCTGTGCTATTACCACCTGCGCTATGGAGATGAAGCCCGTAGATGCGAATCACCGTGCGCAAAAAAGAAGCAGGAAAACTAGAAAATACATCGACTATGGCGGGCGTCGATGTTAGCAAACCATGCTACCGCCTCTGCGTTATCGATCTTAACAACAGAGAGAAGTTTCTAGTCGACACGGGTGCCGACATATCCGTAGTAGCTGCAAGAAACACGTGAAGCCGACTGAAAGTACCTACGAACTGTTTGCTGCGAACGGTACGGAGATACGTACCTAGGGCGAGCGCACACTCGAGCTCAACCTAGGTCTACGTAAAAGCTACAAATGGAATTTACCGTGGCCGACGTGAAAACGTTAATACTAGGCGCAGATTTCTTAACGAAGCACAAATAATATGTCGATCTACATAAAAAAAACTCATCGACCGCATTACCGAGCTCAGCGTTCACACTATCAAAATCCATAGCACCGAGGAAGCCGTATACGTTATCAGCCACCATCACGCCTATCACGACATCTTGAAAGAATATCTCGACGTTCTGCGACCCATGTCACTCAAAACTCCGACTAAGCACAACGTAACTCATCGCATAGAAACAACCGGCCAACCAATCTATTCAAGGCCGCGCCCCCTGCCGCCTGATAAATACAAAAGCTGCGAAGCTAGAATTTGAGAAGATGATGAGAGATGGGAATCTGTAAACCGTCCATGGGCCAGTCCGCTTCACGTCGTTAAGAAAAAGGATGGTTCGTTACGCGTGTGTGGCGACTAATAGAAGATTGAACGCCGTTACAGTACCCGATCGCTACCCTATTCCGAGAATTCAAGACTTTACGTACCAGCTACATGGGAACAAAATCTTTTCAAAACTAGATCTCAAAATGGCGTACTTCTGGATACCTATTGAAAAAGAAGATGCTGTGAAGACGGCCATAATAACCCCCTTTGGCCTCTTCGAGTTCAACTGTATGACGTTCGGCTTATGCAACTCCGGCCAAACATTTCAACGTTTCATGCACGAAGTACTACAAGGGCTCGACGACAACGTATTCTATTTCGTCGATAATTTACTAGTGCTCTCAGAAAACCCAGTGGATCACAAGCGTCACTTACAACAAGTTCTCGAACGACTCGACAACTACGGCGCCATTCTAAACATCGATAAATATGAGTTCCGCAAAGACAAGATACAGTTCCTCGGCTATGAAGTTTCACCGGACGGAATCAAACCCACAGAAGAACGCATTCAAGCCATACTTACGTTTCCCAAACCAACTACAGTGCAAGAGTTAAGAAGATTTTTAGGCATGATCAACTTCTACCGTAGCTGCCTACCCCACCAAGCCGAATACCAACATTTACTAAACAAGTATCTACACAATAGCAAGAAAAACGACAAAACACCTATACAATGGACACATGAAGCTGAAACACAATCTTCATGTGTCCATTGTATAGGTGCTTCGAACAATGCCGACAAAGCATTCTCGAGGCTACTATATTATCGCACCCGATACCTAACGCCCCGTTATGCTTACTCATCGACGCGTCTGACACTAGCCTCGGCGCAGTCCTACTACAGAAACTAGACAACGTGTGGAAACCGCTCGCTTTTTACTCAAAAGCAATGAGCGATACGCAGAGAAGATACAGTATATACGATCGCGAAATTCTAGCAATGTATACAGCTGTTAAAAATCTACGCCGACTGATAGAGGGCAACCAACTCACCATATGTACAGATCGCAAACCATTGACGTACGCACTAACACGCGGGGTGTCGCTACTACTCGGCGTTCGTACGCCGAGTAGTAGCGACACCTCGCGTCGAGAGCGACAACTTCATTACATAGGTCAATTCTGCAATAATATCAAATACATTCACTGTAATAAGAACAAAGCCGCTGACGCGTTATCACGTATCGCGGATATCAAGCTACTCAACGCAACGATGGACTACGACAAGCTATCTCAAGAACAAAAAAGCGACGCCGAGCTACGTGATTGCACGACTAACCCCAGACGTTTTCCCGCGTAAACCTACCGGGAGTCAAACGGCCTATTTGGTGCGGCGAAACATCGACAGCGAACATTCGACCACACCTACCATTGCCTTATCGTGTCGCAGCCTTCAAAGCACAACATGAACTAAGTCACTCCGGCGTTCGCACAACAAGAAAAATAATGACAACAAAGTTGTTCTGGCCATCTATAAATAAAGATACAGGTATATGGGCCAAGGCGTGCATCAGCTGTCAACGAGCGAAAGTTCATCGATACGTCATTAGCCTGCTCGGCGAGTTTCAACAATCATCCCGTTTTTAACACCTGCACGTGGATCTAGTTGGGCTCCTCCCGTCATCAGATGACTAGATACTTAGTACTACTACGTTTAGGTCTGAAGTAAAAGTTATTAAAGGAACCATGTCATTTAACGAATGGGCAACCGTAGGTATTTATAAGAGCAGAGTGAAGGTGTATGAGTTATATAGTATGAAGAAATATAATTTGATTCTACTTTTACTGAATATGTTAAGAATTACTCCAAATTTTTTTAAAAAGTATGCAACTGCTAAACCCAAGTTTGTCAGTAACAAAACCAAACAGTCTTCTAATAAAGTTAAGGCTAGCTGGCGAGCTATTAACGAAGCTAGTGGCAAGATAACTCAGAGACAATAGTATTAGTCTGATGGACAATAATAAATCAATCAAAAATAATGCCAATATAGCACACGTGTTCAATAATTTCTTTGCTAGTGTACCGATAACCACCACGAGCGCATTCAATTCTTCATCTATAGACGCAGAGAGTGTATTACATTCCAGCGTAACAAAGTGTAGAGTATTATTTAGATTTGATTATGTTAACGCGACTGATATTATCAACGCTTTTCAATATCTGGAATCTAAAAATACGGGAGATCTCTGGAGTATCTCCGTTAAGGTCGTAAAAAGTATAATAGATATAGTTGCTCCTTATTTAAGTGAGTTATTTAATAGGTGTGTAGATTCGGGAACTTTCCAGATTTTATGAAAAATAGTAAAGTAAAGACATTTTAATTTAAATAGCCTCTTTCACGACAACCAATATGGCTTAACTAATGGTCGTTCAACAACGAATGCAGAAGTAGCTGTCCTCAAACATAGGTATATCCAGAGCGTGGGAAAACTCACAAAATGCTAATTTTGCGACCTCTTAAAAGCATCCGACTGCGTCTGTCATGATACGCTCATACGGAAAGCATTACGGTGTTCAGACTAATAATAATAAAATTTATTTCTCAAAAAAAGAGATACACAGATTTTTGCAATACATACGATAATTACCTACTATTTAATATTATAATGCAATTGAATGTCATGCATGCCTGTGATTAGTTTAATTACTCTGACAATGTTAAATTAAGAATGTCTCAACTACAAAACATTGTAATTATACAGTTGGTATGCTTAAATTATAAATAAATAAATAAATTACAGGACAAATTTAGTCGTTGGTACGATTTACATATCCATGCTCAAAAAGTGAAAAACCCTGCCTTTTAAACTAGGTGAAACCTGTATCTTAAAAGACAGTATTCGGCCATACATTAAATACAATATAAGAAAATAGGTACCTAAAGCAAGTGGATTTCTTGCTGCTTTGTTTATTATTGTTATTAAATTATTTTTTATGAATAAACTAAAAAAATTATAATAATAAAAAAGTATGTGTTGTGTGTGTGTGTGTTTTTGTATGTGTGTCTGAGTGTTTGTGTTAAGTGTAGTGTGTATGCGGGTCTAATCGTGAGTAAAAGTATGTGTATTTAATGTGTTGTTTTTATGCGATGTAAGTTAGCAATGATTCTGTACGGATTTAATTTAGTTTTAGTAACCATTCAGTCAAGACGAGCTTTAAAGTGTGACTGTTTATTTCGAGTATATTGTGTTCTTTGTGTATTTTTTTGTAAATGTGCGTGTTTAATACATAATAGTAGTGCTTTGCAAAAGTAGTCCTATGTTGTGTGCCCAACGGTAAGTTCCTTTTTTGTTTTTATCTAGCATGGGAATACTGGTATGTTTCCTTAGAATACATCGTAGCACAAATAGTTGCCGAACGGTAATTACTTTACAATCAGCATAAAGCTGAGAAGTTGAGTACCTGAACGGCCTCCTAGTCATTCACACCTTCAGCACGGCTCGCTGCGCACTCGCCACCCCAAGAAAAAGTGTCTTATTAGCACCGCCCGATACAGTGATGCAGTATCCGATGATGGATTGGCACAGTGCGTAATATACCATCTTAAGAATGTTAAGGTCGGTTGAGTCCCGAAGTGCTTTGAACGTACAAATGAGACGCATCGTTCTATATATAAGTGTATTGATTTGCTTGTCCCATTTCAATCCGTCATCCAAATGCACTCCCAGATACTTTATCGAGTTAGTTCTGCTTAATGGAGGACATGAGCATTCGTTTTTACACGAGTGAGCCTTTAAAGAGAAAGTAATGCACTGGATGTAATTACGTCGTACTTGAATAATAGGATTTAGTGTATAGAAGTCAATGGCTCGAAATCAAATAGCTTACCTGTAAAGCTAGGGGTGCCGCAAGGTTCGATTTTAGGCCCATATTTATTTTTAATTTATATAAACGACTTATCTTTTTACTTGAACAATATTTGTGATGTTGTACTGTTTGCTGATTATACTTCTTTAATGTTTGAAGTAAATAGGAATAGGGACCATTTTGACGAAGTAAACAGTGCATTGATTCAAGTAACAAAATAGTTTACTTTAAATAATTTAGTACTGAACGCCAAAAAACAAAATGTGTTAAATTCACATTGCCCAATATAAAACATCTTGGTCCTAGCATAACATTGAACGGTGAGGTACTGGAAGCAATAGAATCCACAGTGTTTCTGGGCATTACACTTGATTCAAAGTTACAGTGGGGTGCGCACATATCTTATCTCTCAGCGAAACTTAGTTCGGCCGCTTACGCCATTAGAAAAATCCGTGGATTAACTGACGTTGATACAGCCAGATTAGTTTAATATTGTTATGGGGTAAAGCAGCTGATATACAAAGTATATTTATATTGCAAAAAAAAAGTGCTATTAATCGCAACCACAAATCTAAAGTAATAAACATTGTTAACTAAGTAAAATAAATTAAGTTTTGACGAGTTATGGTTTACAAAATTATTGTCAGTTAACTTTGACACTCCATGTTGGAAAAAAAATGTACCATACTACCCTCGGCACGTTATTTCAAAAGGAGGTAACTGAAATGGGTCTTTAGTTCACAGGGTCGGCTCGACTGCCTTTTTTTGGCACGGGCTGCACATTAACAAGCTTCCAAGAGTTGTCCTGTTGCCAGGGTAGGCGATACAGACGTGTCGGCACGGGTGACAACTCAGGTGCGCAGGTCTTCAGTACTTTGCTGGGTTACCATTTGGACCACTGGCCTTGTTCACGTCAAGATTCTGCAGTGTTTTACGGACTTCGGTCTGACGAATGCGTATATTCGACATGTAGGTTTTGCAAGTTGGTAAACATGGCGGTATCACGTTTGCAGTTTCTAGACGCGAAGATGCCATGTTAAAGGCTCTCTTCTTGTCTGGTAAATCCTTAGCCTTACTATTTCGAGCGTCAACCCAAGCAAGGTAAGCTTTATGCTTCAGCGCTTTAGCGCGTCCAAATTCGGCACCAAACCAGGGCTGAGCCTTGCCTGATGTGTTCAAATCAGAGAAAGGAATAAAATATTCCATTCCCTGACGCAACACATCAGTGATAGCATCAGCGCAGGTTGTTGGATCACCCGAAGAGAAGCAAGTAGGCTGCCAAGCATAAGATGCAAAAAACGACCGTATCTCACCCCAGTCTGCCGACCTGATTCGCCAGACCCGCCGAGAGCTACTGAAGCCGTAAACGGGCGGGGAGTAGACTGGTACAGTTTTCACCAGACAGTGGTCGGAACTACCTAAAGGTGCAGTCACCAACATGGAGTAAAGGTCTGGGTCAGTTGTCAGCGGAAGGTCCAAGCAGTTGGCTTCTGGACCGTCAACATCTGGAACCCTCGTTGCCTCTTGGACCATTTGGGTGAGGTTTAACGCTAAAGCAAGCTTTCGTGTTTCTCTCCCAGCATGGTCAGTGCACTAGTACGGGAAAAGCCACTCCTAGTGGTGGGCATTGATATCCCCCAGTAGCACTAGTTGGGCAGTCGGGTACCTTTGTTGAGTGCTATCCGCCGTTTCACTTAGGTACTCTGTGAGTCTGGTTGTCTCCCGATCTCGGCTGTGCGACCTGTAGACACAGGCGTCAAGAATCTTGTCCACAAGTACCCATGAGGTGAGAAAATTGGGGTCTTCAAGGCATCGGAGACGCCGACAGCATATGTCATCACGTCCGTACATGCATACGCCTGCGCGGGGCTTAAATTTGTGCTCCAGGGAGAACCCTGGGTATGACGGGTACGCAACGTCTGACGGATTTATATGCCCTATGTCAGATACGCAAAATGTCAGTTACGCAGTATGTCAGATTCGGCGATTTCGTCGCAAAATGTCAAATTCGCAAATCGTCAGAAACTCATAATGACAAATACGCAGAATGCCATAAACGCTGAATGTCAGATACTCAAAATGTCAAATACGCATAATGCCATGATTACATGTAAACATAAACGACAGTCCTCAGACAGACATCCTCTTGGGATGGCAATAAAACACCATCTCTGATTTTCGTCAGTTTAATCATCCGCTTAAAATACATAAAAAAACACATGGTAATTGTAAACAATTATTAATTTTAACTAATTAAATCAGCAAAACTTATAGGTTACTACTATCGTAATGTCATTACAGTATACACTAAAGAGTGGAAAATCATGTTTAGAAAAATATTATAGAAAGTAATTATTGATTTCAACAATTCAACAACAAAATATCAGCATAAAGCTATTAATATCAATAGAGTAAATGGCGGTATATCATTTTTTGTACAAATGCTACAGGTGAAATTTCTCTAATTTCAAGTTTCCTTAGATATTTCCTATACATCCGTTCATATCCGATATCGGAATTTCGGCGGTTGTTTGGCCTTGATAATAACAACGAATTTCTTATTTTAAAGTCAACACGTTTGGCCTCTTTCAAAATTGCATGTACAAAAAGACAAAAAATTGGGCGTTTAGGTATTTTAACGTTGAGCCGATGGCGCCAACCCTCAACAATATTGGTGGTGCGGTGCCTTGTTTTTGAACAACTTATACTCTCATAGGAAACTTTAAAATCCATTGATTCTGAAAATATGATTTAAATTTAGTCAGTTCTTCACTTTGAGGACACGCATCTAAAATAGAAATCCAGCAGTCTCTTATTAGATCCTCAGGCAACAGAGGTAGGTGAGCAACCATTCTAGTAAATTTCCTACCTTCTAGTGTATCGTACAATTTAAGTTCTTTTGATTTAAGTTCTTTTGACTTTTGATTTTTGAGTTTCTGCATTTTTGCGATTTCTGACAATATGCGTGTCTGGCATTTTGCGTATCTGACATAAGGCGTATAAATCGTCTGACGGACATACTATCTGCGTCTCCGAGAGGAATAAGAGATAGGTACAGTCATAGTCAAATCATTATTAAGAAAAAGAAAAGATTATTATTTTGTACGATTTATTGCGATAACACAGTCTTACAAAACAAACAAATGATGACAACATATGCGACACTAATGGTAACTTTAAATTGTTATAGCCCCCAAAATCACAATTTTGACTAAGCTTGCATGTCAACTAAATAAATAAATACGGATGATTTACACGCGCATTATTTTACACACAATATACGTCCTAGCTTTATAAATAATTACAAAATAAACATAAATTTTACAGAACCATCACAACTGAACAATTCTACTTTTCCATTGCTACATAGAAATAATACGCGCTAAAATACAACCAATAATAAAATTACATCTCGTAAAATGCAATTAAAATATTTAAAAAGATTGCACAATGTTGTAAAAAGAAGGAGTTAAATTGTCACATAGTGTCTGTAAGAATCATTACGAAGAAATGTTACTCCCACAATAGAGAAACAAAATAAAAATGCACTCAGCACCAGCAGTAAAACACTCAACTTGTTTAACATAAATTAAAACAATATTTATACACATTTACAAAGAATATATAATAGGTCTGTAGGTATTTATAGCTTCTCTGAATCTGGAAGCATATGCATACACACATACCATATTATACAATAAAACACATTGAAGTTCATAAACAGAATAATGTTTCATACCCTTATTAGAATAAGTAGCATTTCTTGCAAGGGATCTAAGTTTTACAATAACAGTTGCAGGTTAAAACAACCTTATAAGCTTTCTTGAATTCATTGGTTATGCCCAACTACTGCTCTAAATATTTGTATGTTACACTTATTATGAAATAGCACATTTCAGTAACAATATTGTGCAGCCACAACAACGCACCATTAGGTGGTATTATGCAACTAGGAGGAATTAAAATGCACGACATCATACATTACCACTGTTCTCGGGAATTCTGAATTGTATCACAGACATTTACCGAGAAAGCAGAAACAAAATATAATTTTGGTTTAACTTCACAAAACTATGATATTCCTTATGTAAATCATCTGCCCGAGCGATTAAATAAACTTAAAGAAGACTACAGTACACGGGGAAATTATACAAACTGGTTGAATTAAGCGAACAGCAGTCTTACCAAAGTTTAGTTACACTCAGCGAGTAATCCATAATACGATAGAGGTTCGACATAATCGAAAATAAATAATGCTAGATGAGACATAACTGTTGATTTCGTTGTAGTTTTTCAGTCTTGTGTCATTTGGTCCTGCAAATAATTTTCTATCGGTAAAAAAGTGATAGTTACATCGACAGCAGGCTATTTATGTAGAGGGTAAGCTTAGAACGGTGTTGTCGGTGGCAACGATGGCGCTCGGCGATCAGTGGTAGGGCTGAAGGTAGGCGGCCGTGGGTGCCAAGTCGCGGCGCAGCCAGGCGGCGTTGAGGCGCACGGTCTCCAGCGCCTGCTGCACGGAGCGCTCGGCCCCGGGCGACTGGTGCGCGCGGAAGAACTGCTCGATGTCCTGCGCGCAGCTCTCCGACGCGAAGTTCTCGGTCGTGGACTTCACCAGCCGCGCTAGCAGGAAACCGCCCTGAGGGTCACGACGCGAACATTTATCGTCTAATAGCAACGTAATGCTTTTACTGTTGCAAAGTATTATGTTAAGTTATAATATGTGCTAGTTGCAATTTGGCAGACAATATAACATGTCAAGTTTTATATTAATTACTATATGTTCCCGCGGTTTCACCCACGTTTATCGTTATTGCGCCGCCCCCGTGGGTCGTAGCGTGACGTTATATAGCCTTCCTCAATAAATAGTCTATCCAAAACTAAATGAAATTTGCAAATCGAACCAGTAGTAATCACGCAGAATAAACCAGGAGAAACATGGTTTGTATAAAATAACATTGCAGCAAAATAATTACCCATTACAGACATAGTACAAACTTTGTACTATGTCTGTAATGGGTAATTATTTTGCTGCAATGTTATTTTAAAACTGCGATATCTCCTTTCATCGAATGATGTAAAGGGCAATTTTGTTTTAAATTAAATACTTGTGATGAATAACGTATTTATTTGGATAAGGATTAATATCATGTTTATAATAATACCTTCGCAAATAATGCATTATTTTAGAACAAATTTGGTTAGCATAAAAATGGCTATCGTGAGCCAACCTTAAAAGATAGACATATGCTGTCCCGTACTTTTTTTTAGAACTTTTAAAGGGGAACAATTCTGTCATACATGATTTTTGCGAAACTTTAACTGTTTACGCAGCGCACGCAGCGGAAGCTCTCAAAAGGAAAAAGAACCCTCCGATTTTGAAACATTCTTCATTGGTGCTCAGCTCCTATTGATCTTAGCGTGATGATATATAGCCTATAGCCTTCCTCGATAAATGGGCTATCTAACACTGAAAGAATTTTTCAAATCGGACCAGTAGTTCCTGAGATTAGCGCGTTCAAGCAAACAAACAAACAAACTCGTCAGCTTTATAATATTAGTATAGATTATTATTTACCTGATAGCGATCCATAAATTGTTGCCAGTGGTCTTTGAAGAACTGCCAGGCAAGATCGCGTCCATTTTTGCTGACTGCCACTGAGACTATTACGAAGACTGTATCTTGGGCTCGCACTTCGTCCTAGAATTATAAAATATTAATTTAAGTTTATATAGTTTCTATATCCAATAATTACGTACAAAGTGCAACAAGCATAAGTATTTTTTATGCTACTATATTAATATTGATAATAATTAGATACCTAAATGAAATGACATCGTAACTTTAAAATATAATATTTTTATGAAAAGAAAGATCGTATTTTATTTTCAAATGTCTTATATTAGTAAGGAAGGTGCCTCATTAGTGCGTTGCGTAGCTTTGTCGCAACGGATCAATGTATTCCACACCTGCGCTGCGACGTCGTGCGACGTAGCAGCGCAAAAGGGCGACGCACGCATGATTTCACTTTTCATAGCACAATGGATCGGAACACTGTCCATCGTCGCAACGGAGCTTCGACTGCGCAGCGCATCACCCTGCCCCCCGCTTCGTCTCTCGTCCGTCGATCCGTAGGCACAAAAAATATATGGAAAACGACGTAGCGTCGATGCTGCGACGTCGCAACGCAACGCAATGCACTAATGAGGCACCTCCCTAACACCTACAAGATGACGGAGATATCTGCGTAAACAATATTAATAGAACCACCTAATCTAAATAAAACTGTAGCCCAGTTGAAACTAGGTTTAGGTGCCGGCTAGGCCGCTAGGTAAGTTCAGTGGTAGTGTGTGTACGTAGTACGTACCGATATAGCGAAGTCGAGCACGCGCTTGAGCAGCGCGGGGTCGCGCACGGCGCCGAGCGCGCGACTGACGCGGTCCTTCTCCTCGTGCAGGTCGGCAGCGCGGTACAGCGCCATGAAGCGCTGGAACGTGGGCTCGTCCGCCTCCGCCAGCACCGCGCGGTAGCACGCCGAGCGCAGGTCGGCCGGCAGCGTGCTCGCGCCCGAGATGTGCCGCTCGAACCTGCCGCACAACACACCGCGACCGTACACTTACATGTTACTAGTAATGCGCAGCAAACGGTCCAGGCCAGACCACGGCACATTTAATCATTGAAATAAAGTTAACTATGATATTGGTATGAAATATATTGGGAGAGCAACCCTAATAGAGACAAGAGGGCATCCATTAATTACGTGAGGCGTTTAGGGGAGAGGGAAGAGGGGAGTAGAGCCGAATCTCACCCAATCTCACGTGAAGGAGGAGAAAGGTCTCGGCAAATATAAAGTATTTTTTTTAATATTGCGAGAAAACTGGATTAAATTAAGTAATACATGGTTCCCTACTAAAATGGCTATATCCTAAACAATTATATTCATCGCAGTTATGTGAACGCAACTAGCATAGTAGCCTTTTAATTGTTTAGCCGCCATCGGTCAGCCAAGCGCGCGATTTCACGAACGCTGTAGCGTTTATTAAATAAAGCCTACATAATCAAGCACAGATTAATGTATTTACACTAAAATACCTACGCATTTTGATAAATGTCACGTGGGATTAAGGTAGGGGGAGGGAGTCGAACCAAATCTCACGACATCTCACCAAAGGGAGACGGGGATCGAAAAATCGTCTCACGTAATTAATGGACATCCTTAAACAGCTTAGTATTCTTTGCACTTCACATAATACGTAACTTAAGTCAACTTGCAAATTTAATTGACGATTCTATTGAACATTCACTTATCAAACAAAAACTATATTATGTGTAATGTCACTATACACACAATATAGTGTTTTATGGAAAACAAGAAAACTAAATAGAGGGAAAAGATCGAAGTCATCCATACAACATTTTGCACATACCTATTTGTGTATAGTGCATAAAAGTTAAATAAACAAGTCTGCCACTCCGGCCTCATCGTTTCCCTCTACACACGCCACTCAGACTTGACGAATGATAGAGGCTCATTCAGTATAGTCCAAAGTAAATCACTACATGTTATAAAACAAAGTCTCTCGCCGCGTCTGTCTGTTCGCGATAAACTCAAAAACTTCAGAACGGATTTTAATGCGGTTTTTACCAATAGACAGAGTGATTCATGTAGAAGGTTTAGGTTTATAATTTATTAAGGTTAAGGTTTCTACTACGCGTGCAAAGCCGGGGCGGGTCACTAGTACTGAATAAAAACGAGACTCGTAAATACTCTCATTTCCTACTTACATTAGACTTGACAATTATTCTTATGAGGAAAATATTTCACTGTTTAAATTTAATCTATCATGTTGTTTCTTTTCGATAGAATTTTCTTTATATGTGGTGTGCATTTATATGCATATAATCACTTACCGGCTCTTAGCTTCTTTAATGGTGTCCGGGTCTTCGAAACTGATCATCTTGTTAAGCACCAAACTTCGCAACAAAGTGTCGAGATGGCTTTCTTTTTCTTCTGCATCCCAGCCTAATCTCCTAGTAATGTTTGAAAAGAGCTTGCGACCATAATTCTTCAATGGCTTGTCAAGAGGTGTGTGTGAGAATAAGGCACTCAGTTTCGACATACAATTTGATATAGAAGACCATACTGTGAAGTTTGTTTCATTACTAAAAGCTTCCATTAGTTTCAAGGACTGAAAAAAGAACGATAAATATTTATTAGTATTTAGCATTTCGAGTAACTGCAAATACAAAATATTGAACATGAATGCATGGAAAACACATATGTGTTTCAAATAAATTGTGAAATTATTTGTGCTAGCGGTCGCCAAGTGGTCGAAATTCGACCATAATTGATTTAAATTTTAAGTTTATTCGTTATTAAGGTTTTATTGTCTATAACTTTACCCTTATATAATTACATTTCATTTAGATTTGGCCAAGGCTATACAGGATAATTTACCTATCTATTTCAAACAAATTATTATGTACTTAACTATACTCTTTCATTGGTGCCAATTCTGTTGTCACAAAATTCTCTAAACTTAACTAAAAATCACAAAAATTTTTTAGTCCTGTCACTTTTAACGATTTCAGAATACGAAATGTCATTTGAGAGGACTAAACTAAATTTTAGTGATTTTTAGTTAAGCTTAGAGAATTTTGTACAACAGAATTGGCACCATTGACGATATTCCTAAGCTTGCTACTTTGTTTTCTTTTTTTCTTTATTACATATAAATAAGGTATGTAACCATAGTTACGAAGAATTGTACGTCAGGCGAACAATGCAAAATGCTATATACCAGATATTGTATAATAGAACTATAGATGGATCATATTTAAGTTGAACTATTTTACCATAAGCGCTACTCGTCATTCTAATACAAGCATTTCGGGTCATAAAAAGAGATAACAATAGACGCTCGACTTGTGTCAAATCCATGCGCGCCACTTGCCGTTGACAGTTGACAGTTGTTTGTGTTACATATAACACAGAATCTGCTTTGGATTTTTTGGAAAATATCTTAGATTTTGAGACCTTCGACAATATTTCACTATTAAATAAGAGTTATGGCGTGTACAGTGTCCGGTTGTTCAATTCGAACAGGATTTTTGACGGAGAATATCATAATCATTACATCGGTAAGATGATATAAGATTATTGTATTTTATAAAAGTAATTCGTACGTTTTAGTTCATATCGTAACTAAAGATCAATTATAGTTCACGTATATATATGTCGGACCGTAAATTTGGTAATTATATTGCTATTTTCATGTTGAAATTACAATAAAACAACAGTGACCGGGTGTTTTTGACATTTTACCTACCTCATAGTATTGTGACTGTTATGAGCCAGAGATCATCAGATTTCTGGCATATCGATATTGACACGTATATTGAAGGAGACTTTCGGTTACCTAATCAAATTTAATTCTAAATATGCAAACTTATTTATTTATTTTTGGCAATGAATATTAGAAACATACAAAAGCTAACTACATAATTTTTATTTTACAGATTTTTCGTTGATCCTATCTTGAGAAGGGTGTGGATAAAATGTAAGGAGAGGTGACGAATGGCGACGGCCACAGTACACAAAAATACGCTCTTTACATTTTAAAGAATCATGTTTTCGTGAGGGATATCAGAGGCGGATTCTTCATTCGCATGCAGTGCCGACAATATTTCTTTATCATCCACTATCGTGTCAGCCAGTAAACGCAAAATATATCTTCATAGTTAATATCGATACATATTTAATTAATAGTATGAACAATATCTAACGTAGTTCTCGATAGTATACTGTAAATGCCCTAAAACTATTATTATGAAGTTTTTGTTATTTATGGTCACCACCTAAAAAAAAAAATTAGAAAGCATTAGTAAAAAGCATTTGATTCCTTTAGCATAAAGAAATATTGAGAAATTTGCATGTGAAAGAAGTGCGGGTTCTTATAAGAGTGTAATGGTAGATTTGGTTATGTCTGGTCTATTATAATGTGCGGTTGTATCTGTGATTATTCTCTTATCCTAAAAGATTAAATGATTTTTATATTCTAAAATAGTGCTGATCTTATATTTTTTATAGTTAAAGTAACACCTAACATGCTCTACTTGTTACCCAAAAATAAACGTAAAATATATTATATACGTGTGTTCTGTATTTAAATGCCCATATTATAATAAGTAATAACAAATATATTATTTTACACGTAAGCCTATGTTCAGAGTTGGTTTTAATATCTTTAAGCATGCTATTCTGTATTGTAAAATCGTGAATAAAATAAAAATCTATTGAAAAATATGATGTGCTATTTATTTATTTAGATTATGATTTCTTGAGATGGAAAATACGCCAGCAATCACCGATGGCCGATGTCAGTTTATTTTAAAATAAACTGACATCATAAGAGAACTCTCTACCTAAATAGGTAGAGAGTTCTCTTATAAAAGGATACATGACTGACACTTTAAGGGTATTGGATGCTATACCTGTAAAATACATTTTGGTATAAGCCTATGTTCAATCATACCACGTCATAAAGTAACAATGACGTTTCAATTTAAGATTTTGTATTTAAGTTACATTTAAAATTCTTTAAGTTAAAGGGGTTTGGGTAAAGTTGGCGTTGTTTTAAAGTTGAGCGGCCAGTAATGAAACTCGGATATGATGAAAGAACAGAACAATGCGATCAAAAGCTATTATGGACACATTTCTCTAAACCACATCGCAACAGAGATATTTAGTTTTGTATTGCTCATTAAAATCCAAGAAGTTGTTATGTTCTTTTGCAGTATTTTAGGTTTATTCTGAATTGTTTTGGGAATTCCAAATAACATAAATTAAATACGTACAATAATGTAAATGGCCGGACCGAACGGCCCATGGTGTAGCACACGCCGGCGAACTGCGCACAGACCGCCGGAACAACCGTTACGCGCGACGCTGATCGGCCAATCACCACCTGTTTTCCACTACTATATAGGTTTTTCAAAATCCCAATTCCAAGAAATCCTTCAAAGCTGTCCTATTATTTCTCAGCGGTATAAAAATAGGGTAGGTAGAGCTCTCGCCATCGTACTTACTAAGCTTCATACGGGCGACTCAAATCAGAGATTGTCTCAGATTTTCAATATGTCAAGAAAGACTTTACAAAAAACGATGAGCCTCGTGAGACAAGACTTAATAGAGAAGTTTGTTCCACAGCACCTTGGCTATGATCATTTGACTCGTCAAGATGTTATATCAAGATGATAAGCAATCCCAAGGACATTATTTGACAATCCTGATGTTTCTCTGACTGAAAGGAAGGCCATTATCATACTAGATGGCACGTACATCTATTTGCAAAAAAGTAGTAATTATTACTTTCAGCGAAAGTCCTATAGCTTACACAAATTCCGGCATTTATTAAAGCCTTTTTTACTGGTTTGTCCTGATGGCCACATCATAGACATATATGGTTTATATGAAGCGACTAAATCCGATGCAACCATTCTCTCAGAGATCTTTAAGAACCCATGTGATCCCTTCCACTGGTTCTTTCATGAGAATGATGTGCTAATATTAGACAGAGGATTCAGAAACTGCATCGAAGATGTGGAGTCATGTGGATACCATGCATATATGCCCTTATCAAAAGATGACAATGAATACCAGCTTATGACACAACAGGCCAACAATTCAAGAAAAGTAACCATGTGCCGTTGGGTGGTCGAAACCATTATTGGCAGGTTAAAAAATCAGTTCCGTCAGCTTCGGTCTCAGTATTTTAATGTAGCTGCAAGTCATCTATTTGAAGAAATAAGAATAGCTGCAGCATTATTAAATGCGTTTGGGGTACAACTGACCGATCATAGGCTAACTCAAGAAATAATAAACAATATAGCTCACCATAGTACTCGGAATCAGCTAGACGAGTATGTCATTGGGAATAATCTGAATAGAAGAAGGGCTGATTTTGAATGTATGAATGCTGAAGTTCCTGGCCTGGATGATTTTCCTATTTTCAGTGCCGATGATTTAATTCTCTACGCACTTGGAACGTACCAGGTACACCAAGCTCGTAGTTACTACGGTGAACATGTAAAAAGCGACGGCTCATATGTGATTGAAGTATGCAGAGAACCCAACATTAATGATTTTTCGGCGGGAGCCTTAAACTGGGCTGATCCGTGGCTTCTTAGAGGACGGATCCAATCCCGACATTCATCTAGATGGACATATTACGTGTATATTCTCGTAGAAAGAACTACACATGGGCTGGATGCAATATTGGGGCACTATTGCTCATGCATTATTGGGAAACGGACCTTAGGCTGCTGTTCACACGTAATGTCCATAATATGGTAAATGGGATGGGGCAGATATCAAAATAATCTGACTTCACGGCACAATTCTTAGATACAATTATTCGACATGACATTGAGAACGAAATAGACGAAGTGAGTTAAAAATGTGTTTTACTTATTATGTAATAAAATGCAACAAAGTATAATAATGTGTTTTAATTATTTCCTAAGACCCAATACTGCCGGCACATTAACAGAAGGTCGTAAAACAAAAAAGCTAATCTCTAATATCGACCTTATAAAGTAATAAATAGGTTTTTTTTACATTAGGCAATAATTGAAGTATTAATATTGATCACATTTTTAGAATCTTCAATTGCAAATATCTCAGCTCCGATTTCACTTAGGACAAAAATAATTTGCCATATATGAGCACTTGACACAGCACAACAAAGTAATATTAAAATTAATGGTGGCCGCTGAAAAATAGAATGACGCCACTAGTCCATACAAAGTTACCCAAACCCCTTTAAATGTCATTGTTATAAGTAAGACAAATTATGGATCATATAATTTTATATAGTTCACTACGTGGAAATTAAGGCGTTGCAACCAGGCTACACCATAATTCTGTGACAACCTAATCGAAATGACATGCATTCATTATTATGTTCAACACAATATTTTTTGTTATGAATAAATGAATAAACACTTAAAGGTAAAAATATGCATAATCGCGTTAACTGCCGTTACGAATTTTAGGCCCATATTATTTAAACTTTCGCTTTGGTATACAAAGCGGAAGTTTAAATAATATCGGCTTTTGCTGTAAGACATAGTAAATATTAATTCCTAAATTAAATCCGAAATTCACGCGAGTTAGGCCGCGGGCAACAGCTAGTAATATGTTTTTCATCGACACAATTGTGATGCCGGGTTATGCACTGCACTATTGAAAAATATCTAATTAGTTAGCATTGTATAGTTAAAATGGAGACATTTAGATTGTGTCGACCCACTAGGGCGATTACGTTGTCTCTTTCTAGCATATGACAATTTGTTGGTGTTGAAAAGGATAACGATAATGACTATGATCTTGCTAAAATATGATCCATCTATAGTTCTACAATATCTTTGCTATATACGAATGCGATTTGACTGCGTGTGTCAAATGCATGGTTGTATGCGTGTAGTGTTTTTTCATTCATTTAATGTATTTATAAAGCATATTTTATAAAAAGTATTAGGATTCACCACTCCTTCTCCATATAAACTTTACTGTGCCAAATTTCAAACTCCTCCGTCCGCGCACTTATTGTAAAAAGAGGTACAAAGTTTTTGTTTCACCTATTAATATACGGATATGACTTAAAAAGCATATTTTCAGAATATGGCAAGAATGCAGATCAAAGTTGTATATCTTAAACATGACAATGAAGTTGGGTATTTACAAAAAAATAGTTGTATATATATATTTATATGATTAAACCCGTACTAAGCAGGATTTACAATGATACAGGCATGTAACAATACAGGATCCGTGACTTGCACTTGACTCCACGTATACGGATAAAAAAAAGTTTGTTTATCTTTTAGAAAATACAACTCTCCTGTACTAGGAATAATTCCTGTCCCGGGGGACAAACATTCATACAACAGACACAAAGAACATCTAGGCTCGAATTTAATGTATTTAAAGGGAAAATCACAGGCTTTAGCGCGGTACATACCTCAGAAGTTTGCGTGAGGCCGGCCTGCACGAGCGCGAAGCAGTCGTCGAGGAGTCCGAGGCGGTCCAGCGGCGGCAGCGAGCCGTCGCGCACCGCCGTCACCAGCTGCGCCAACATCGCCGCGGGGTAGCGCGTGCGGTAGTACCCCACCTGCACATGCGACCAACCATTACACTCTACGACCATTTGGCTTTAGCCACTCACTCTTACGTGACAGTGACACAGATCACCAAATCTACGATTGTTTAGGACAGCGATTCCTAAAGTGGGTTCCGCGGACCTAGGGTTTCTGTAGGAAAGTCACCGCGAAATAATTTATTTTTACAATTGGTATTATTTGTACTTAACTGTGGTCAGTTAAGTACAAATAATATTTTGATATAGAAATATGTGATAAGAAGTAAAGTTATTCTTATACAGGGTGGCCCGTTTACAGTGACCCAAAAACGCTTTACATTAACGCGTTTTAAATAAACTATTACAAAATTTTTCTCAGTGGGCGTTCAATGGTTATTCCGGTTTATTTCCTGGATTACATAATAAATGCAGACACTTATAAGTAAGTAGTACTGGTCAGTGCCACATATTGACGCGGTTTTTGTATGAGAATGTGCATCTATGGTATATTTGATCGAAGATTAAACCAATTGAATTTTGGCATAGGAGTAGTGTAATCATGTAGCTAGCATATAATAACCCATACTTGTGTATTCCTAACCTATACCATTTTAATTTCACTCTTTTTGTAACTTTCTGTATGATTTCGATAAAATATTTCGATTTTCAAAAAATCAGTGATAAAAAAATTTACTACCGGAGATTTGTTCATAGCGTTAAAAACTGCATTAACATGTGTTAATTCTCTGGACAAAAGATCGTTGTTATATAACTATTGTTTCATCGTTAAAAATAATATCATGTACAGTAATTCGCAAAAAACAAAAAAAAAATGCGATAGTACAAAATGTAAATTTATTTATATTATAGTATAGAACTATAGATTTTTGCGGAACTAATGTTTTTTCTTACGAAGACATAGAGCTAAAAAAAATTGCTGCACCACTGTAAACGGGCCAACCTGTATAAATTATAGTGTCTTTGATTTGTAATCATTTAATATGAGGTTCCATAAAACTAAAGGTATTTGGCGAGTGTACCGTTATCTGTAAAGTTTAGGAAACCCTGATTTAGGATATACTCGAGGTCGCGTGATATGTACCTATATATGTATGTAAAGTACAATATCATCTTTTAGCCTAAGGCAATCACAGGCAGAAAGATAACATTATACTTTCATATTGAAAATGCGTTTATAACATCAAACTGTGATTAATTAAGAAAGAAGCAAACCTAATACTTACAGTCCCTGGATTCAGTTTGACCCATGAGCTCTCTGCTACATTCTTTAGGACAACTTCCTGTGTTCTATTTTCCAGTACTGTAGATAATGTTACCTGTAATTATTAACTAAATATAGATAGTTTATATAAGAAAACTTAATATGATTTTGAACTATTTAATACTTTCGTATATTGCAATTATTCTACCACAAAGGTGATATTAATATATGTTTGCCCAGTAAAATACCAGTATTCTGACTACATACTATGAAAAGTAATGGTAGGAACTGTACTTTATTAGTTTAATATGATCCACTAATGCTATTCTTACATCTTATGTGTATACTATCAGAAAACAGACGTGTGCACCTAGTGGTTCTCGCGTTACCAGTGACATAAAGTGACGTATAGGTACCTATAGTGCTACCACACGGTGCCTAGAGGGCGGGCTTACTAACACTACTAATATAGACTATATGTACATTCTGTTACTAATCATTACTAACCAATCTATGGATTTTTTTTATGTAGGTACATATTTTATTTATAAACGCGCCCACCCCTAGCACTGACTCATTTTTAAGATGACGCTCTGGTTGGGATTGTAGCATATCGCGCGCAAATAGACGTGTGAAACATTGTTTAATTATACTGCTAGTTGATAACAAGTTGTATATGTAGTTGCGTATTATATATACATCGAATGTATTTACCGGTTATCACTTATTTCAGTCCAGCACCAAATATCCATAAAGAAAAACAAAATCTATGTAAATCAAAAGTAAATGCTGGTCGGGGTGAGCGGATCACTTGAGAATGGCTGCACCGATCTTGTGGTTTTTATGTTCATAATAACGAACATAAAAAGATGCCTAAAATCAGATTTTTACTTTAACCATTCTATTACTCAACCAGAGTGGTAATATATAGCAAATATAGAGGAGCATGCTGTCATGAGTAACATTAGTTATTATACACATACGATAAAGAGATAAAACCGCCGCGCGCAAAACGCAATCTGTGAAGAGTGGTGAACAATTTATCAGCTTCATAATAACAAATAGACTAGAGCACTAAAATCACATAATTGTTATTGTAAATACCGCATCTACAAGCGGCCGCTAATAAATTTGCCACCGGCGCACACGTCTGTAATCGATTATAATAATATATTTGTATAAGATCTCTATGTAATGATATATTAAAATCCAGCTTTTACATAAGGAGCCTCGTTTTTAATATTTTCAGGAACACTTTCTCTTTCTTGGACTGCACAGCAACAATCCATTATGTTATGGTGGCACTGTACGAAGTTTTAAACTATTAGATCTTAATCTATAGTTTTAGAATGGTTATTTTTAAATGAGATATTTCATTTTGTTTAACTTGGAAAATAAAATTAAAATGCGTTATTAGTTAACCAGGCAATTAGCCAGTGCTATCATTGCACTAATATTTCACTAAATATTTGTACACAAATTCAAACATATCTTGTAATAATTTACTTTATATATAGTATTGAAGGTTATGTATTAGTTATTGAATTTATTATTTAAAAATGAGCCTGATATTCAATATATGTATTATATATATAGAAAAATTATATAGTATTTTATAGTATTCCAATTTTAGAAATTTCCTGGCTCTATATGTATGAAGCTAAACAGTGAGACATGGGTCCAACAGTTAAGAGTTTATCTATTCTATTCATAATTATTCCTATATTGTAATCTTTTCACTATAATCATAACATAAGAGTCAATGACATACATAAAACAAAAAGATAGAGGTCATAATAAATCTTATCTCATTTAAACATTAGTTATAAGCATTATCAATAAGTAGATACAAATTATAATTATTGTGCAAAGTGTTTACCTTTGTAGGTTGTTCCTGAGTGGATATGGTGATTGGTACCATCCAGAGTGTATCATCGCCTTGACTACCATCAGCACAGAACTTCTGCTGTGTCAGTTTTAATACTCTGTTATCACCTTTTTGCTCCGAGCTCACCTATAAGTAAAACGATGAATACATATATTGGATTGCTTTCAATAAATTAGCATTGATGATTGGTTGTTTAATTATTCAGCAACATAGTGCCTGCTTCCTTTAAATTTTTAAGTAGTATAAAGTACTGTACTAAAGCATATAAAATCCATCAATGCAACACCAAATGCAGTGCTTAAATTTAATCAATGCAAGTCATTAAGTAAAGTCGAAATTCATATTTCTGATGACAATTCAATAAAATAATGTGTAGGTATGTATTGGCAAAGGCAAAACAATACTGAGCCTTCTTATTGATTTACAACAAAACACTGACCTCAATCTTTATGATTACATTACCTTGCAAAGTAAGGTGAATACCTAATCAGGCATTAGTCATTGCAATCAAGGTATGATATATCATTTACTGTACAATTTGTTACAAACAGTATAAAATGTCAGTTAAATTAATTTTAATGCACTATTTACATACCTCAACCATTGGGAATCCCATTTGTTTTGTCCATGTGGACATAACAGCTCCAACAGGCTTGTTTGATGCCTCTTCTAAGGCAGCCCATAAATCCTCTGTAAATGTATTTTTGTACTGAAAGATAAGAACAGCAATTAATATTGTTTTAATTATGTTTATTTATGTTATCTAGCACTAACTCTAAATCATATAATACACAAATATGATAACAAGCTATTATAAATTATAATGAGTTTAGATGTTTACCTGGTGTCTGGTCAGATAAATGTTCATACCCTTGCGGAAATCATCATCACCAATATATCTGTGCAGCATTCGGATTACTGATGCACCTTTATTATAAGAGATATCATCAAATATTTCATCAATCTCTGATGGGTGACCTACTGGAACCTCTATGGGATGGGAATTTTTCAAACAATCCAATTCCAATGCTCTGGAAATTTAATACATACATAGAATACAATGGAATTTTAATCATTTTTTATACATAATTAATAATCAGTCAAGTCATGTAGGTGATTAAACACATTCTATTGTTCTCATGTGTGTTTATTGGGTGAATGACTTTTACAGTGCATTTGACTGGCAAACATCCAACTGTAAATGATAAACATTCTTACAAACAAAGAAATATAAATAAATTTCTAAGTATTGCCAGGGTCAATTTACATCAGTTTTATAGCAATGTATTGTGAAATGTATCATTCAGTGAAGTACCACTGCCAGATATCAATTTCTGATGAAAAATACAATATAAATAGCATAAAGGTACCAAAAGAAGTTATTTACCTGATATAGTTTTCAGTAACAAATTGAGTCCAAATATCATATTCAGGAAACAAATGGTTAACACAAAGGAACTCCACAAATGATGCATAACCTTCATTTAACCAAAGATGGGTCCACCACTCCATGGTAACAAGATTACCAAACCACTGGTGAGCCAGCTCATGGCCCACCACCAGAGCTATCCACTGTCTCCTCACAGCTGATGTGTGTTCTTCATCCACAAGCAGGCAGGTCTCCCTGTATGTAACCAGCCCCCAGTTTTCCATAGCCCCAGCAGAAAAATCGGCTATAGCTATTAGATCAATTTTTGGCAGTGGATATGCTATATCAAAATATTCCTTGTAATAAGGTAGGACTCTAGCAGCAACTTCTAGTGCGAACAAACCTTGTTTACTTTTACCTACAGGTGTATATACTCTGACTAACACACCATCACGGGATTTCTTTTCAACATAGTCATATTCACCCACTACAACTGCCACAAGGTATGTAGACATTACAGGTGTTGTATCAAAATGAATAATTTTTTTTTCACCACATATTTTCTCCTCTTTAACTGGCATATTAGATAAAGCTACTCGGTCAGCTGGCACTTCAAGGGTGATATCAAAAGTGGCTTTTATGGCAGGCTCATCCCAACATGGAAAACATCGGCGAGCATCTGTTGCTTCGAACTGCGTGACTGCGGCGTAGCGCTCCTCGCCGCCTGGCGTAACGTACTTGCTACGGTAAAGACCCTTCATCTTGTCATTGATTTCTCCATTGAACTCGCAGTGAAGAGTCGCTTCGCCCTCGACCAGTGGTTTATCAAACAGAATGGTCGCAGTTTCGTCGGCCGTATTGAGCCTGACTTCGGTAGGAATTAACATGGAATTCGCAGCTCCATCGTTGTATTTGAGTTTTACGTTCGTTAGCTCTAAATCCAAACAGTTTAGCACTATTTCATTCGTACTATTCACGATCTAAAAAGTAATACTAAAGATTTAACATGGCACATGGATACATTTTTTTGCAGCGTCGATGATGAAATTTTCACTTACCAATACTTTCACTGCTGTTTTTCCCTTGAATGTAAATTTCTCGAGACTCGGGACCAATTCCAAATCGTAATGTTTTGGCACCACATGTTTTGGGAGACGCTGAAACGGTTTGTTTTCGGGCATTGTCACTTTTTCTTTCAAGATCGTAAAAGTAGGACGCTCTGCACAGAAATACCGTAATGACCGAGTGACAGAGTGAACTCGCGCTCCAACGGCGCTGCTGATACGTGCCCCCCTCGCGCGTCTCAGCCCCCACTCCGAATAACGGTATTCGCTACGTAAGAACTTGCAATGGCGACCGAAATAATGCGAAAAATTTTCAGTAGGAATTACAAATGAATTACGTATGACGCGTAGTAATTGCAGCGTCATGGAAAATAGTTAACTGATGAAGCGTTTGGTAAGTGAAAGTCCGGCAAAAGTCTTTTTCTCCATTCATTCAATAATAAAATGCAATAATTTTTGTAGGTTATAAAACTGACAACTTTAGAGGTGTACACTGTACCGTATACTGTACAGTTGGGAATGACTACGCGAGCAGTGTGTCTTTGTATTTACGGTTATAAATATATTGAAAACAATTATATCTAAGTAAAATAAAAACAATTCTGCAGTTATTATGTACTTACTAAAAACATTTGACAATAATAATATTTATATGGTAAAATAATGCCTTATTTTTTTACGTAGGCAAATGCGCCTGATGCATATGCAATTTCCTCTCACCTCCCCTTATGTCGAGAAGATATCCTCTCGACATAAGGGGAGGTGAGAGGGTTATGTCCGGTTCTCCCGTATTTCGGGCCTACGGACCAAAACCCCACGGTGTGCACGCTCGCTGCCTTGTATAGTGGCTGGGCGGCTGGCAAAATTTACTACCTCAGCGACCCACCCCGGCACTACATAGGGCATCAGACCGACTCAATGGCTGGCGGGCGGGCGATACCCGTTCTCCCGCCCGCGGCCTTCATTATGGCGGCATTAGGCGCGCAACAGCGCGCCTGCGCCGCCCGGTTCGCCGGCGACGGCTCGGATCGGCAAGGATACTTTCTTCACGGATCCGCTCCGCCGCCTCCTACAACCTCAATGAGTTCACGGCGCTGCACCGCCCAAGCAGGACATTGCTCGAGCGTGTGCTGCGCCATGTCCTCCTCACAGTTGCAGTAGTGGCAGACGGGACACGGTTCCCTCTTAGCGACCGTGTGCAGGTATTTGCCAAAAGCAACCGTGCCCTGACAACACCCACACTAGCCGGAAGGAAAGGGTCCCTTGCTGCCGCCCTGCCCATCGCTCCAATACCGGCTGGAGGGCCCCAACGGTTCTGAAACCTGCCAAAGGCGCCTCCAGCCGCGCCTTCCACTTTAAAATCATGCCCTGATTGGCTCGATTGCGCGCGCATTCAATCACTGTCGGGAGGGGACGACAACCCGTCTCCTACCGCACAGCCTCAATCACTGCAAACACTTCGGCGAGCACTTCAGCTTCCAAATCCCACGGAGGTCTTCCGGCCAACGCGCAACCTGCGTCGGCCGACAGCGTACGGTATCCACGTATTACCCTGACCGCTATGACTCTCTGCGGCCTCATGGTAAAATAATGCCTTGCGCCAACTTTGGTTTAGTAAACTAATTTATATTAGTGTTAGTTAATAGTATTATTATGTTAATATTAACTACAGATCGTTTTTCTAAGTAACTAAACGATTAAATCAGTTTGAATATAAAGCCAATATTCCTCAGAATTGGGTTAACACCACAGTTTTAACACTTCTGCACCGCGCTACAATATCTTTGGCGATAGTAATGATATACTCTGTGGTTTACATCTGTCCAGGTCTATAATAGCTCAAATCAAAGCTCAAATCACTCAAATTTGACTCAAATGCTATTATTACCACATTATAAAGATTAACAGTAGTATAACGCCTTTGATCTCGTAGAAAAAGCCGAGAACGTCTAGACAACGTCGCGTAAGGGCATGGAAGCTAGGGTTGTCAGAAGTAAAGTAAGTAGTTATTCATACAGTTATTTATTTTAGATCAAAATTGCAACGGCTATAATAATAATAATATAATATTCTGCCACATACACACAACACCATCTAGCCCAAACTAAGCAGAGCTTGTACTATGGGTACTAGACAATGGATAAACATACATATATACTTGTTTTTGTAAATACATACTATGCTACATGGATATTGAAATGTAAATCACTTAAGTATTATAATAATCAACGATTATAAATGGGCAATTGACAAATATTTTCGGTTTCTAGGGCCATTTTCGTGAAAATTTAACGGTCATTTTAAGGATGGGTGACCCTGGGATCAGCTTCCAGAGCCAATGTTATCAATATCAAGATTTTTGCAGATTTACTTAGGCCATTTTCGTGCAAACTTAGTTAAGGTAAAGCAATTGACATCGCGGTCATATTATAGATGGGTGACCCTGGGATCAGCTTGCAGAGCCAATGTTAACGATAGCAAGCTTTTTGCAGTTTATTAAGGCTATTTTCGTACAAACTTAGTTAAGGTAAAGCAATTGACATCGCGGTCATTTTAAGGATGGGTGACCCTGGGATCAGCTTGCAGAGCCAATGTTATCAATATCAACATTTTTGCAAATTTACTTAGGCCATTTTCGTGCAAACTTAGTTAAGGTAAAGCAATTGACATCGCGGTCATATCATAGATGGGTGAACCTGGGATCAGCTTGCAGAGCCAATGTTAACGAAAGCAAGCTTTTTGCAGTTTATTAAGGCTATTTTCGTACAAACTTAGTTAAGGTAAAGCAATGACATCGCGGTCATTTTATGGATGGGTAACCCTGGGATCAACTTACAGAGCTTATGTTTGGTGTTCTTAAGGGGGCCAAAATTATGATTATTTCTGAGCTTGGACCCACCGTTACCAAGATACCTACATAATAGGTACTTAACTAGTAGGTATTTATTGCATGGAATTAAAACCACACTTGAATCGAATATTATCTTACGACGCATATTATTTTCTTACGTCCGCCATTCTGTTTACGTTGTTTATTGGATTATTTGAAAAGTATATAATATTTAAATTACTTTATTCTGTGATTTGGCCAGACATGAGAAAATATTAAAACGTTAGTAGGTAGATACTCTTTAAGTTCACAATACAAAAAATGGTTATACATTTTAAAATAATATTAATAATGAATAAGAGTTTACCTTTCTTTGGTACGCGGAAATTGGTGAAATCGCAGATCCTTATTTATGTGAGATGACGATTTACAATGTCTCACAGCACAAGTCGTATGCACAATTTTAATTAATATTTATAAGCAAATAAATAAGTAACGAACAAAAAACAAGCAGGCGGCAGCCCCCAAAAACATGTCCCGAATTACTGAACACGGCGACATAGGTAGTTCGGGCTCGCTCTTCCCGCGTCTCGCCTCTTGCCCCCGCACGATTGACCTGATTAGACGCGTTCGTTAAACGACTGTATGGATTAATTAGATTGTGTTATTAGCTTATTACAGTAGGAAAACATAATTATCAAAGATATTATAAGTAGAATTATAAACTTTTGCATCTTCTGTCTCTATTAGCTTTCCGGTTTTCACCGGTTTTAAACTCGTTCTTTTATATGTATGTGCTGCCTACAGGTCATCTTTATAAATTTTAATAGTAAGTATTGCCATAAGTTAGCCTAACAAAGTCATGTCAGGATGTCACCGACACAAAACTTGCGTAGGTTTTTTCCTCGGACCGAGTCTGTGTGATAATTGGTCCTCGGACCACTGTGTGATAATTGGTCCTCGGACCACTGTGTGATAATTGGTCCGAGGTTTTTTCGAATTCTTTTAACTTTATGGAACAGTTGCGTCGAGAAATAGGTGAGTATGCTTTACGATGGGAGATGACAATATATTATGCTGTATAAGCTGAACGGGAAAAAAACAAACAAGTAAGTTATTTTTCTTTTTATTGATTATAAAGATTTTGTAGGTAATGTACACACAGCTATACATCAAGTTAGACACGCTATATACGCATAACTACGCTACATACCTACAAAATAAAGAATTGTCGGCAAGGGACAGTGCATAGTGGTGTCGATGTAATGGTAAGGATAGAGCGTAACAAAAATATAACGCACTCTCTCGCACGATTCGCAGCGTTCAACTTCTAATAGTTCAAAGTCCAAACAGTCTAAGTTGATGCGTCGCTGTGTGTACAAAAAACTAGTACTGACTTGGGTTGCTAGCCAGAATATACCAGACGTCTTGCAAAGCCCTTATTTTTTAATACTACATAACACATAACCCAGCTTAATCTAAGCCTTTGTGTAGTAAGCCGGGTCTTTGAAAACATAACAACCATTTATGGGCCACACAAACATAATGTGTTTTTAAAGATACAAGTCCATAACAAACGGCGTAGTGTCAGCGGGGAGGCAACCACTTAAACTACTGCGCCATTGTGCAGTAAATTTTGTTTATAAGTTGTACAGGTGCATACAGGCGTGCCTCGAAAAGCACGAAAACACGTTGATCAGTGGTCTTGCTCCTAATCTCTTCGGTCGTACGGATTGTCGTCCCATAGGACTGTAGCAAATGCGGTATTTACGATTGCATGTTAATATACTTTAAAAAAAAGTAAATAAAACACTGTTACGCCATAATAGTAATCAGAAACAAAACATAAGTATACATATACATGACAAAATTTAGTTTTTAAAATCAAACCGCATTACGACGACATATTTCATGTGGTTGGTAGTTTGTACTCACCATAGACTAAAGACCAATGACATTTGTCAAAGTCAACAAAAAATTGCTAACCTTCCTTTTTTTCTCTTTGAGTGAAAAACTTAGGGAATAAATGGGAATACATTTCATCATTAAAATTTTAGTTATTGAAGGCGTATTTGCAAAAAACTATTAAGTGATTTGTTTAGTAAATGCTCCCCTATTAAAACAAAAACTATAGTATTTTTTCGCTAACTAGTGCGCGCCGGTGAAATTGTGATCATGGCGAATCCGTCATCAGGCGTTGGTAAGATTTTGTTTTTTATATTAGAGCTGTTATTTTGCTGTTGATTGTGCTAAATAACGTTGCCATCTTGGATAATTTGTTAATTATATTCATTTAAACATATTTTCATTCGAACAGTTGTGCCTCGAAACTTTCGTCTTCTAGAAGAACTTGAACAAGGCCAAAAGGGAGTGGGCGATGGAACAATTTCTTGGGGTCTGGAGAGTGACGACGATATGACCCTCACCCATTGGACTGGCATGATAATCGGCCCCCCTAGGGTAAATATGTTTTATGAGCTTCAATTATAATGCTATTATTTTACAATGTATTTAACGACAATTCTTTAATCTTATTTCAGACCCCTTACGAAAATAGAATGTACTCACTTAAAATTGAGTGTGGCACTAGATACCCAGACGAACCTCCAACTGCTCGCTTTATTTCTAGAATCAACATGAACTGTGTAAACAGTCAGACTGGACTTGTAAGTATAGTATAGGATAATAGTCATAGTCTTAATGGTATTGATTAATATTGTGATTATATAATGTTGTAATTTATATAATGTTGTAATTTCTGCAGGTGGATAACAGACAAGTTCCAATACTTGCAAGATGGCAACGTGACTACACTATCAAGACAGTTCTGCAGGAACTGAGACGTCTCATGACACTCAAGGAGAACATGAAGCTGTCACAGCCACCAGAAGGAAGCACTTTCTAGTTTCTTTTCTGACAACTTGTCTCAATAGACCCAATCTACCTATTTTGCACGTTGTTTCCATATTTTTTTGTTTATAATGTTTTTCTACACGGTAAAGGATGACAAAACTCCATGATCATTGTTTTTATCTTCATTTAAGTAATGCTATGCTAGTGTGTACCTTAGATTTGTGTATTGCATTTATTGTGCTCTGAGTCAGTCTTTTGTGCTAAGTGCAGAATTACTTTACAATAACTGTAGATTGGGTGAATAAGTAAGAATTCATTTTAATTAGCTTTTTAATTACCCAACTAGAGGGTAACACCCATTTATTTATCATATTACCTAAATTATTGTGGCCTTTAAAAAGTTAAACTTGCTTTTGGTATTATTAAGGCTAGTTTTACTGATATCTTGATTTTAGGTAAGTGGTTTATGCCCATAGTGACAAACAACAAATGTTTCTTTGAACACCTGATTAAATGGGAAACATAATATGCATTTTCATTGTTAATATTTCTAAATGGGCATAATGTATTTTTTATTGTAACTTTTATCTCATATCGGAAATGTAAAGATAACTAATTTTTATTTCTCAGGAATTAGTCAGTGTTGATTTCACTTGACAGACAATGCTTAATTATAATAGTTTAACTTCTTCAAGTGTAAAATATGTAGGAAATTTTTATTTCTTAGGGACATAAGATAAAGTACTACTGGTTCATTTTGAAGCTTTGCATCAAGTTAAGTTTCTATCAACACATAACTAATGCATATAATGTAATTTGTAAGTTGCTACAATCTACCACGTAGCTTGTCAATTTGGGAACTAAATGCAGTACATTAGTTTCCATGCATCCATTGTGCATGATTTTATTATTACAAACCAAATGCTAAGTCAAATTGTTTCATAGCATTAAATATTTTTACCAATGTATAACTAGCAAAAATAAATAAATCAAATAACACTCTCATAAGGTGTTTTTTTATGAGCTGAATACCCTATGTCAAACAGCAAATATGTAGATCAACCCAAGGCATTACATATTAGCATCAAATGTACTTTTTCATATAATGGCTTTGTATAATTTAATAATATTATACTTAATCTAATGCAGCAGTAGTAGTTAACTTATAAAAAATTAAACAAAAGATATGTAAAACTCAGTTGCAATAGTGCTTTACATTTTCAACAGAACTGCAAGATAATGCAATATTTATTCGTTAAAAGTGGAGATCTCGTAAACATTTATTAATAAAATATACAATTTGAAGTTAAGTTGTAGCAGTGCTTACTGAAAAGTTTTTGAGGATCACATACATTTCGTAAATTTCACAAACCACCAAGCATATAATTATGGATGTTATATTTGCTTGGAGGATTGTATTTTATAACTAGAACAGCGGCTTGTAACCTTGGTTCTAGAAATCGATCTATTTTGATTTTCTAGTACTATTCGTCATTTCGTTAATTTGATCGTGAATTCATTCGGTATAAAAAGTATTCCAAGTGGCAACCTTACTGCGACACGTTTTTCAATTTGGCCATAAGTATATGTTACACAGCACTGTCAGCAAAATTAAACCAATGTGTAGAAGTATTTTATGAATAAAAATCCTAATTGTTATGTACTCTGTATTTTTGAACTGTGATTAAATCAGTCATCCACCTTTTAATAACAACTTCTAAAAAATGTAACAAGTGTCATAAATAGTCATAATTTCCAATAAATAGAGGCTATCGAAGTATCCTAGGTGTATTAACCCATTTAAAGCCAAATGAAAAATAATAAAGATGTTTTATAAATTATTTTATTAGTAGACAATTAAGAGGTAAAGTAATAATTAAAACAAGACAAAAATACGATAATAATAATTCTTTATTTGTTAAAAACATGTGTGTTGTTACATGCAGAAGCATGCACGTTGTAGTTATCTATACATATAATAAATCTGTAGAAGTGTAAATTCTGTACATTGAAAATATTAATAAATTAATAGCAGGGGGTGTTACTAAAACGAAACCGAACCCAAAAATGTGATTAAAATTTTTTTTGCCTGTCTGTTTGTTCAAGCATCACGCAAAAACTACCAGTTCGATTACGATGAAACTTCGTATTATTATACTTTAATATCCTGGGCACCACACTGGGTACTTTTTATCCCGAAAAAGTATATACAATAAAAAATAAACTTAATTTTGCGGTTCAATCCCTAGACATGGTTACTGTACCAACCGCAAATAATAAGTTTGTCGACCTTTATGTCACCCACAGTTCACTAACGTTGCGCTGTAAATGTAGTGCCGAAGGCGTTCGCGCGAACGTTCGCGGCAAATACAACACAACAGCGCAACACTTGGTTATGTAAAAGTTCTATTTTAACTCCTCGAAATGATCATCTGCAATAAATAATGAAATACTGACGCGTATTCAAGGAGAAAGTCGAGAGTAATCTCTATCAATAGAATGATAGATCAAGAAGAATGCACTCATTATCCGATAGAATTTTTGAATTCACTAAATGTTCCTGGACTTCCCTCACATATAATTAAGTTAAAAATCGGTGTACCTATAATTCTTCTTCGTAATTTAAGTCCTCCTAAACTGTGCAATGGTAGGTACACGATTAAAGGTCATAAATTTACAACCTAACATAATTGAAAAACATTCTAATATTACTTAAATCTTTTACGACCTTTGATTCAAGTTGTTACAGAGTTGTTAATAATCGGACAACCTGACGGCCCGCAATATTTCGGTGCTTCGTGCGACACAGCGCGCCATGGCCGTCATATTGATAAGAGGATACCGCACGATCTCGTTCGAGGCTGCGAGTCTCCTCGCCGGATCGATGCCCTGGGACCTGGAAGCGGCGCTCCTGTCGTCGCTTTATCGTTGGCGCCACGGCACGCTAGCTCGGGGCGAAGGACCTGCTCTTCCCGCTGTCGAGGCGGCAAGGTTCGAGCTCCGCCAAGTCCTAGTGGCCAATTGGAAGGAGCGACTTGTGCACCCCAGTGCCGGGCACGCCACGTTCGTGGCGGTAGGTAAGTCCCGTGTTTGAGGTGTGGCTGGAGAGGCGGCATGGCGCCCTCACCTTCCGGCTGACACAGGTAATGACTGGCTATGGTTGTTTTGGCCGGTTCCTGTGTCGTATAGGCCGGCAAGAGACGCCCGGTTGTCACCACTGCGGCGACTGCCGCGACGTTGTTGAGGACACGGCGCTGCACACTTTGGCGGTTTGCCCCGCCTGGGCATCGCAGCGCCGTGAGTTGATCGCGGCAGTCGGATTGGTTGCCCTCTCGCTCCCGGCTGTAGTTCAGTCTATGGTTCGGAGTGACAGGTCGTGGAACGCCGTCGCCTCCTTCTGTGAGGAAGTGATTTCCATCAAGGAGGCGGCGGAGCGGGAGAGGGAGGGAGCGTTTAAACCCTCTCCTCAGCCGCAGAACCGGGCGCCGCGCCGGGGGGCGCGGGACGACCTCCAGCCACCCTGAGGTTTGACCTGGGGGTGGCGGGCTTTGTGGGCCTGCCCGGCATCCGTTCAGCACCAGGTCCGAGAGGCGGCATGCGTGTTCCCACGCGTGACTCTGTGTCGTGTCCGTCTCCCCTCTAGGGGGGGGCCCCAGTAGGGCTTTTTTGTAGTGGTGACCAGTGGGTAGGTCTTTTCGTGTAGTGGCCTGCCGTTTCATAAGGCGTGCCGTAACCTCGGCGGGGTCGCGACCGCATGTGAAAGTGATTCGCGCGGCCCCGCCGATAGTGGTTTGTCGAGGAACACCGTGGTAGGTTTAGTCGGTATTCCGGGAGGTCCATTTTATCGTTTTAACATCTTTCTGTTACCCCGGCGAGTCCGACATAACCCCCCCGCCCGCGGAGGGGAACGCGGCAAAGCATACCCCCACGTAAAAAAAAAAACAAGTGTTAATAATGTGGCTAGCGGCCCTATCATTGGACCCGGCTCTCCCGGTACCGCTCTGTTTTAGAGTGGACATGGGAGAGACCCTTTTGACGGGTTCGGCGTGCATTCACCCTGCCGCCGAACAGACATCGGGGTCTCTTGTCGTCCTGACGATTTCTTTTGTCATGTTTTCTGTTTGGTCCCCTCTTTTGTTTTGGTTGAACCCACCTCCCCTGTTTTGGCTTATATTCCCGTAGTCACCGTCTAGAACACATCGTAACCCCGTACTGTGCAGCGTCGTGGATCACGACTCGCGGCTGTTGACGGGACCGAGGGTCTTGGCTTCACCGCCCGGCCTACGAGGGTGTGGCCCTCTATAAAAACCACACCGAATCTTAAGTTGCTGCCGCACGGCGAGGAGATGCGTGGCTGGTGGGTAGTTCGGTCATTAGTGCGGCCCCCTCAGGGCACCGGCCGGCCCCCTGAGTGTAATAGGCTTGCTCGGGTATCGGGATCTCTGCCCAGGTCGACCACCCTTTCTCCCATACTCGTGGGAATTATTATGGAAAATTCACTCAATATTATTTTAAAAAACAAGACGTTAAGTAAGAGTAGGACGCGCACGCCTAGTTCTGCGCGTTCCGAAGAGGAATACGTGCCGTTGGAGCGCGAAGTGATGACCCATTGATGTGGAAGCTGTCTCGGGAGTCTACAACTGAGAAGGCTCACAGGAAGCGGTCGCGCACTTCTGTGCAGCAATCAGAGTCGGACTCCAGTGAAGATAATAATAAAAAAAGAGGTGGTGTCGGCTCCGAAAGTGCCGACATCGCGACGAGGACGCGGTCGTCCGCGGCACGTACGGCAAGTACGTGGGTCTGAGTCAAGCGAAGGCCAAACTTGTCGCCGCATTGCGGAAAGCCGACAACGAGGAGCGTACGGAGAATGACCTCATTGCTGCGGCTGCGGCGGCTGCCCAGCGACTCGCTGCGGGAAGGAAGCAACCGATGGTGGAGCCAGATGCCGAGGACCTGCCGGTGTCACACTTGAGAACCCGACTCAGTGACGCCTTGGAGGAAATCCGTCTGATCTCCAAGAAGTCAATGGGTTTAAAAGATACGTGCCAGAAGGCCCTAAACTCCTCCTCCATTGAAGCTATCACACAAATTGCGGAAGTCGCCTTTAACAGAACTGCCAGCGAGGAGACGCAAAAGCTGCTGCAGGAGAATGTCCGGCTGGTATCTGAAATTGCGGAACCAGAAAAAGGCAGCAAGAGCTAGAACAGCGGCACGACCAGAGCTCTAAAAAGACGGAGTCGGAGCTGGTGGAGCTAGTGCGCAAAGAGCTCAGCGAGTTCCGGTCGAAGCTCTCCATCATGTAGGGTCGAATGTTGCGTCCACCTCTTGCGGCGGGAAGACAAACAAGGGGAGAGCCTTCCCCTTCTCTGCCTCCCCCACCGCCTACTTCAGCATCCACGTACGCGGAGAAGTTGAGGACTCCAAGACCCTCCAAACCAACCCCAGCGGACGCTACAGCAGCTCTGACCAGCCGGAAAAGCAAGAAGGGACCGCAGGCTGTACCCACATCCGCTGTACCCACATCCGCTGTACCCACATCCGCAGCACCCAAGAAGGGTACCTCAACGCTCAAAGAGAGTACAGCGACTCCCACTAATCAAGCCGACAACTGGAAGACTGTGGGGCGGAAAAAGGAGGCGGCCAAGAAAAAGAAGAAAGCGGTGAAAAAGCCAAAGCAGCGGCTAAGGAGGCAGCTCGAAAACTCCAAGCCACTCGGTCCACTGCAGTGGTTCTAACTCTGCAGCCGGTCGCCATCGAGCGAGGGACAAACTATGCGGAGCTGCTAAAGGAGGCGCGGTCTGCAATCGACCCCGGTATGCTGGGGATTACAGCGGGATTGCGGTGCTGGACAACCCAGACCGGTGCCCGCCTCATTGAAGTGCCAGGGGTCGCTAGCGGCGACCAAGCGGACCGTCTGGCGGAAAGCCTCCGCCAGACTTTGGAGGCAGATGACGTCCGCGTCTCCAGGCCGCAGAAGTGCGTCAATTTACGCATTAGCGGACTGGAGGCCGTCGGCAAAGATGTAGTCGCCACCGTCACCAAGTTTGGAGACTGCTCAGAAGAGCAGATTCGGTGTGGTGACATTAAAACGGGCCGCGCCGGAATGGGAACAGCTATCATTAGCCGTCCCGTTGCCGCTGCAAAAAAGTTGGCTGATGGTCGACGTATTTTGGTGGGGTGAGTGTCTGTGCATGTCAAAGTACTGGAGCCCAGGCCCGCCCGGTGCTACCGTTGTCTTTCTAGCGGCCATGTGCCCCTCACGGGTTGACTGCACCGGCCGCTTTTTCCGTTGCGGTAAACTCGGTCACATGGCCGCAACATGCGAGGCCACGCCGCACTGTATATTGTGTTGCGACGGCGGGCAAACCTGCGGAGTACCGTGCGGGTGGCAAGTGCTGCGTCACCACCCATAAAACACCCTCAAGGGCCCTACGTCGATATCGGCAACAACCGGGGTCGTCGCTCCCGCGGTTGGAGGGGCGGAGGTCAGTATAGAGACGTAATGGTTCCATACCTCCACATTCTCCAATGCAATCTGAACCACTGCGCCCTGGCGCCTGGCCCTCCAGAGCATGGCGCAGTGTTCAATTAATGTTGTAGTTGCCGCCGAGCCCTATTTTCTCCCTCCCAGGGCTGACTGGGTGGGGGACGTCGATGGCTTGGTGGCAATAATTTCGCTGGCTGCCGCCGGTACTCCGTCCTTCGAGAACGTTATACGAGGATGGGGCTATGTCGCAGCACTCGTAGGAGAAGCGGTTGTGGTGGGCAGTTACTTCTCGCCCAACCGACCTCTCGCCGACTTCGAGGAGTATCTCCTGGAACAACGTCGTCGTGGCTCGTAGCCACCCTCGGCTCGTGCTCGTCGTCGGGGATCTCAACGCCAAATCTGCGGCTTGGGGTTAGGTGACCACGGACGCGAGAGGTTAATAGCTCGAGGAGTGGGCCTTAGAGAACGGCCTGCAAGTCCTCAACCGTGGGTCAGTGCACACGTGCGTTCGTCAGCGGGGCGGTTCCATCGTTGATGTCTCTTTTGCTAGCCCCGCATGTCTCTTTTGCTAGCCCCGCCCTAGCATGCCGTATCCAAGGCTGGCGCGTCGTCAAAGAGGTGGAGACGTTGTCGGATCACCGTTACATCCGGTTCGACGTCTCCGCCCAGACCTCCGACCCTCCAACCTCAAGGGCCCCGATTGGGGGCAGTCTGCGTAGGGTTCTGAAAATGCTAAATCGGGAGGTCCTGGAAGCCTCCATCGTTCAGGCCTGGGTGCCAGCACCGGTCAGGTCTGACAACGTCGAAATGAAGGCTGAGTGGTTCCGGGAGGTCATGACTCAGATTTGTCATGCGGCAATGCCTAGAATACCATCTAATTTATCAGCCAGGCGCCGAGTGTACTGATGGTCAGATCATATCGCTGACCTACGCCATTCTTACGTGGCGGCCAGACGCCAGTACATCCGGCTTCGAAGAAGGCGTCGCCGCCCTCCCGATTTTGACGCCAGGGAGGCGGAATTGTACGAGGCCTATAGAGCGACATGAAACCTAGCCAGTTACTGCGTAAGATGCGCGATTTGAGCAGTAAATCTAACCGACGAAGCTCTGAAAGTTTTGTGGCTCAACCAATCGCCCACACAAGTCCGCGCCGTACTCTCCGTGAACACCGAATCGTTGCTAGAGTGTTTAGTTGTGATGGCCGACAAAATTGTTGAACATTTCGAACCCGCAACAGCACACTACAACCTCTACGCCGACGCACACATCAAGCCCATCGTGTCTACATTGCCCAAGTCACCCAACTACAGAAAATCTACAGTTCGACCTATTATACAAACAAATAAAAAAACTTACGCTGGAAATCGCCGAGATTTCAACCAATGAACAACGTGCGTCATATCACTATGGCGCTAATCGTCCGCATAGCAACAACCGATCGCGATCGAACTCGAGATACCGTTCCCGCTCCAACCACAAACCCGGCGATCCCGACTGGCTGTGCTATTACCACCTGCGCTATGGAGATGAAGCCCGTAGATGCGAATCGCCGTGCACAAAAAAGAAGCAGAAAAACTAGAAAATACATCGACTATGGCGGGCGTCGATGTTAGCAAACCATGCTACCGCCTCTGCGTTATCGATCTTAACAACAGAGAGAAGTTTCTGGTCGTCACGGGTGCCGACATATCCGTAGTAGCTGCAAGAAATAAAAAACGCGTGAAGCCGACTGAAAGTACCTACAAACTGTTTGCCGCAAACCTACGGAGATACGTACCTACGGCGAGCGCACACTCGAGCTCAACCTAGGTCTACGTAGAAGCACAGATTACTAAATAGTTACTTCGTAACAGATAGTTCACTCTCTAAGAAATGTTGGTACTTGCATTTTATAATAGCCTACTCTTTACTGCTGCGCGCGAAAATTAACCGTATTTTTTGAGGTGTGAGCTTGCTATCGGTTCACAGTTCCGCGCGGTCGCTCGGCCTTGAAGCAAAAGCAAAAACGCTAGGGCTGCCTCCATAGATTAAAAAAAGTATATCTATATCTATACTTATAATAAAACTGTAGAGAGGTCAATTCTGTACATTGAATATATATTCAAAATTAATATTGGAGGATGAATGGTGATCGATACTGATGACAAAAATGCAATCAGTAAATTTTTTGTGTCTGTCTGTCTGTATGTGCACGCATGGGTCAAAAACTACTGATGGGATTTTAACCAAACTTGGTACGATTGTAGTCCATACTCCTGGGCAGGTTATAGGCTATATAACATAGGACTAAGACACAGGAGCTGAGCAGTGACGATATATTTGAAGCAAGTCGGACGAAAATGCGCTTTCGAGCTCTTATCCTCGCATACGTTGATCATATACCAAAAGATGATGGTCTTCAAAAGATCTACAAAAAAGTCCTTAATAGTATATAGCTATCTTTTATAAATTAGCCACAATAACGTGTTTAATCGTTAGGCATTTCTTCAAAGTGTATTAAAATACATAAATATATTGTATTTCACATAGATATATCTTTATCAAACTCCCATATTCAAAAAGTACACTTTAATATTTATATTATAAAAAAAAATATAGGAATCGGTTTATAAACACACAAGATATAGATGAAATAAAACTTCCAAATCTCGCCGCGCCAGTATGGGTACGGCTATACGGTTGATTGTTGTTTAACGCGCGAAACGGCCATCCGCTGCATTTATAAAAAGGCGGGGGCGCTCACGCGCCGACTTCACTCACATTTTGGTTGTTTGGTTGAACGCGGTAATCTAAGGAACTACGGGTAAAAATTAGAAAAATATTTCAGTGTTGGATAGCCCATTTATAGAGGAAGGCTATAGGCTCTATAACATCACGCTACGACCAATAGGAGCGGAGCATAAATGAAAACTATTGCAAAAACTAGGAAAATTCTCTTATGTGAAGCAGACGAAGTTGCGCGGGTCAGCTAGTATATAATATAATTAAATAAACCTTTTCTGGGTTATGGTCTGTCTGTATACCAAAAAATTTATTAAAGTAGGCGTAATGAGTTGGCGTAATTGAGTAACAAACATCATTTTCACAAGCTTTCAAAGCTATAATATTTGTACGATACCTGCTTAAAAATAAATATTTAATATAATTATTGTGATTAAATATCGTTATCATTCATTTTAAAAACGTTATTATTCAATGAAAACAATAATTTAAGTAGCAACTCACCTTTCTTCGTCAGTAGCTAAATAAAAAAAAGAAAGATCTTTGTTCCGTCTCTTGCTCGATGTACAGTCAGCTTCTTATATAAAGTGACAGATAACATATCCAGATATATAGGAACTCCTAAAGTGATCAATTATATTAATTAATACAACCAAAGTCTTCTAATTATGCTAATCACCCATCTTGCACAAATATATCGGAACATGGACATCGTCAAATATATGAGTTCATGCATCATAGTAACAAACACAGCGCCAATGGTTTCTAAGAATCCAAAGTATTCAAAAATATGAAGCATTATATGAAAATGAACTCTATCTCTATATATTTGAGGTACTCTTTTAAATATTCAGGCCATAGCTATTTATCTCTGAAAAATATTGATGTGAAATAGTCATTTCTTTGACAAATTTTAAAAAGTTGTAATATCATTACTAATTTTTTGATTACTGACTACTTAATTATTTTCTCTTTTAACCGTCTAGGTATCCTGGCACAATCCTGGTAAATTTAAGAACTTTTGTTAGGACTTAGGCCGGTGGTATAACTGACTTTTTGTCAAGTAAGGGTCATACAGTTGAACTTATCATACCAGACTTTATACGGATTTTATCGTGTTGTTTATTTTTATAAAACACTATTATTACATAATTTTAAAACTTTAAACTACTAATGTTAAACACTTTTACTAGTTACTGTTTAGTTCTATTTAAGCTGTTTAAATTATACAACTATTTAGATTTAACTTTACACTTTTCTCGATAGGTACGTCTCTTTTACTTAGGTATCTAAAGGAATTTACATGTTTTTTATTGTTATTGTCGGTTAGTTTTTTTCCTTACTGCTATCTGCCTGTTGACCCTTGATTAAGAACCTAAAATGCATAATTCGGTTAATTGATGTCGTATAAGTACCTACTCATTACTTTCCGAAAATTGTAACGAATGGGTCGCTTAGTAAATTTGTCTTACGTGAAAATTTATGGACTTTTGTACTTTTGCCCTTGACATCTTTATATGAAAATTTCAAAAATTAGACATCGGTCGCTGAAGAATCGGCATAGTTAAATGAACAGGCTAGGCCACCAATTAAACGGCTGATTAAGCTAGTTAGCTGCGACATAGATATAGGTACTGTTTTATTTATTGAGATAACTGATTAATCTAATTATTACAGTAGATAGAAGTATAATAAAAAGGGGTAGTATATTATTAAACATACGACTACAATTAAACTACTATATACGGATTTTATCGCGTTGTTTATTTGACACTTTATTACATTAATTAGGTACCTACATAATTTAGAAACTGTTACACTACTACTATTAAACTTTACTAATTTTTAAGCTAATAAAATTATTAAAACTATATTTAAGTTTACACTTTCCCCGACGTTTCGGTTGCTTTTCAGCAGCCATGGTCACGGGGAGACTAAGATGGTAGTTGTGTCAATGTTCCAGTGTAGTTATTTCAAAGTACCCAAACATAATTTAATCATGGGTGTTTCTATTTGCGCAGAATGAGCTCAAAGTATCATGAAGTCTAGCTGTGGTTTGCTTCTTCTTGGGTTTGACTATTAGAATTACTGGATCCCAAGCTAATGGTACATTTCAATCATCTTCTCTATTGAAATTAGGATATTTTTTGATTTCAATAGCCTCGCAAAGCATCCTTGGTAGGAATCGGTGTTCTTTAGCGAGAATCTGTGGTTAGGCAAATCTCAGATAGTCGTTGGCGTTGGTCCCCTGTTGTAAACGTTCACACACAGCAGACTACAAAATGATAAAATCCGTATAAAGTTTGTTTAATTTCAATGTATAACATTCGCGTAAACATATGACAATATTATCGTACCAGGTCAGTACATTTTTCTATAGTAACATATATATCCTTCTCTAAGGCACAAGTGAATACGCTGTTACTAGACCAACGAGCTACATCTTCGATCTCATTAACACTTACCATTAGATGAAATGCAACGAATTATATGATCTATAAAATTTATTATATTATAAGCCAACACTAACATATTAAGGTATTACTGTGCCTACGTATCAATTACATAATTTCAGGGTAAAATAATAAATCGTAAAATAACAAGACTTAAATTAAAATGGATTTTTATTATCTTAATATTTTACATAACAAAAAAATATCAAAGCCTGTATATCCACCTTCAGCAATAATAACCTCGCTAAGTCGCTGACGCATGGATTGCACTGAATTATAACAAAATCTGTCTCCTTTTAACGTGTCTCCTTAAGTGTTCAGTACTTCTTATCGTAGTATTATCCCATAGTTGAATCATTTTAGTTCTATATTGGGTCAGGACTACGTGGGGGAAAAGTTATTCGTTCTAAATGCAAACAAATATGCAAACTAATACTACTCTTACACATCTATTCTTTATTCTTGACAAATAAGGTTCATTTCGTATATTTTGCCTAGTTAGCAATAAGTACACCTCACAATAATTCTAAATTACAGACATGAACAATAAACAAAACACATGCCAATGACGTCACGCTTAAAATTAAGGGAAAAACCGATGCTTTATCTCCTTCATTTTGACAGGAAAATCAAATCTTGATTTCTTACGGGCGAAATCATCAGTCTATGGCGATACCGAATATATGTAGCGATAAAGTTCACTTTCATATAATGCTTCATATTTTTGAATACTTTGGATGCTTAGAAACCATTGGCGCTATGTTTGTTACTATGATTATGACACTTTGAATGAACTCATATATTTGACGATGTCCATGTTCCGATATATTTGTGCAAGATGGGTGATTTGCATAATTAGAAGACTTTGGTTGTATTAATATAATTGATCACTTTAGGAGTTCCTATATATCTGGATATGTTATCTGTCACTTTATATAAGAAGCTGACTGTACATCCAGGTACCGCACATACATTTCCAGAAACAGAAGCCATTTTATTTTAGTGACAATATTACTTCAATAATGTCTGAAATAATTCGACAGTCGGTTGTTGTCGGTCTCTAAACAAATTTTAGCGAGCGCATACAGATAAGTTCGTAGGTACGCGCCACTCGGCTAGCGGTAACCCACTGCATTTGGATATCAGAATGTCCAACGGCCAGTAGGTAGTTATCGCGCGTAAGTACATGGAGTGAACTAGGCCTGGTAGAAGCTTCAAATGGACATTTACCGTGGCCGACGTGAAAACATCAATACACGGCCTCGATGGCGTAGTGGTTAGTGTAACCGACTGCCACGCCTGAGGTCGCGGGTTCGATTCCCGCACAAGTCAAACATTTGTGTGCATGAACATGGATGTTTGTCTTGGTCTGGGTATTTCTATCTATAATATGTAGGTATTTTAAAAAAGTATATACGTATCCATTGTTATCCATTGTCTAGTACCCCTATGGCATTGTACTATTACAAGCTCTGCTTAGTTTGGGCTAGATGATGTTGTGTGTATGTGATAGAATATTATTATTAATGTTTACCTAAATTTTGTGCACGAAAATAATTATTTGTTTATGGACAGAAGTGAAGAAAATCAAAATAAAAAGTGTTTTATGCTGTGTAAGAGACATCATCGGACTAATGATTCGTACTATAAAGTAGCTCTTTATTTTGAATGCTGGCTTAGTGAAAATTCGATCATTCCTAAAATACACGGATATGCGTCATTCCATACTAAGAAAATAATCAATAAAAGTGGTGGCGTTGCAATTTATGTTAGGGCGAGTGGAGCTGCATAGGTAATGAGTTGCATTGTGATGAATGTAATTGTCTTCAATTAACTATTAATGATAAAATTACAGTATTAGGTATTTATAGATCCCCTTTGTTCAAAAACATCACGAATTTCCTCTCTTTTATAGATAACACTCTACTTAATACAAACGCCCGCCATTCCATTATCCTAGCAGGCGACATTAATCTGGACATTTGCTCTAACACACCAAGCAATCAGTGCTCGGAATATCTATGCTTATTGGCTAGTCATCAACTTCTCTCCGCCATCTCATAGCCAACAAGGGGCAATCCCTGTTTAGATCACATTTATTATAGACCGATTTGTATGTGTTGGAATAGTATGTCGAGCTGCTATAACGGATCACGACATTTGTCTTTTAAGTATGACCAATAAACATCCTGAACGACTAAAATCTCCAGTCTACACCAAAATAAAAACCTCCACACGTGGAATTATTTATGATTTGAAATCAGTTGATTGGTCAACTAATTACGATACCAACGATTCCAACATTGCAGCTAATGAATTTGACAGAATTCTTTCCGCCTTAATGCAAAAGCACTCTAAAACGATGTCTATCAAACGCACTCAGCGTACCTTAAAGCCCTGGATAACGCCCGGTCTAATAAGATGCCAAATAATTCACGATAAACTCCATCTTGAAAGCAATAGCAAGCCAAACGACTTAATTGGCCAAATTACATATAAGAGGTATCGTAATTTTCTTTTTAACTTGCACAAACGACTTAAAACAGAGTTTGAGTCCCAATTATTAAATAATAACGTAGAAACTCGCAACTCCGCCAAACGCTGGAAAGCAATTAAGCAAATTTTTAACATGTTTAATACCCCTTCAACCGCCATAGAACTAACCAAAACCCTTTCTGATCCCGTTACTTCACTTAACAACTGTAATTTTTTTTTCTAATATTGGCAAAAACCTAGCAGACCGAACGCTGCTGAAACTCAAAGTATCTGAAGCTTTCTTAGCCCGTAACTATACCACGAAAAATGTTCCCCCGAATGGAAATTCTTTATTTTTGCAACCAACTGACCCCTATGAAGTAAACAACATTATTGATAATCTTAAAAATGATAGTTCTCTGGGCTTAGATGGTTACACACCTAAACTAATCAAATAAATTCTATATACTAGGTCCACTCACGTACATTTTCAATCTCAGTTTATCTACAGGTGTTGTTCCTCAATGCTAGAAAATAGCTGTCATTACTCCTATTCATAAAGACGGAGATAAGTCAATACCTAATAACTACAGGCCAATCTCACTGCTAAACGTTTTCTCAAAACTTCTGGAAAAGATCGTAAGCAAAAGGCTTTCTGGCTTTTTAAAGGACAATAGATTACTCTCAGACAAACAGTTCGACTTTAGATGTAATAAATCCACAGAAGACGCTGTAGTAGCATTAACTTGATGTGGTGTCAATTTTCCTGGAGCGCAATGAATACTGTCTAAGAGTCTTTCTAGATTTGTCAAGGGCTTTTGACACCGTGTCCGTGCCTATCCTGCTCAGCAAATTAGAGTGCATGGGCGTGCGGGGTCTCGCACTAAATTGGTTCCACAGTTACTTGACAAATCGTCTCCAATGCGTTAGAGTTGGTTCTACAACCAGCAACCGACAACGCGTTGAGGTTGGCGTTCCTCAAGGGAGTATTCTGGGTCCCATGTTATTCTGCATTTATATAAATGACATTTTAAAAATACCCATGTCAAATGCAAACGTTTTGTGCTACGCTGATGACACCGTAGTAATTTTTCGTAACAAATCTTAGTCCAACGTAGTCGCAACTGCGGAGGTAGGGATGTCAAATCTCGCAACATGGCTAGAGACGAATCTATTAACACTAAACTTTAAAAAAAACTAAGTTTATCACGTTTTATAAGACACTTGCATCAAAACCCATAGTCCTTTCTTTAAAACTACACACTTGTGACTCTGACAGTAGAGTCGTCTGTAACCGCGAAACTATTAATAGCACAGACTCTATCCGATATCTAGGAGTCATATTAGATGAACGTTTAACATATTACAAAGATATAGACCAATTATCAGGTAGAATTAGAAAATCTATATACATATTCAAATCACTACGTAATAGCGCAAACAAAAACTCTGATACTAATTTACAAAGCACTGACATAATCACTTCTTTACTTTTGTTCCCTTGTATGGGGTGGTGCCGCAAAAACCAAAATGATCCAACTTGAGAGAGCCCAGCGAGCAGTCCTAAAAGTAATGCTGAAAAAACCGTTTAGGTATTCAACTAATGACTTGTACCATGACTGCGAAGTACTTAGAGTACATCAGATATTTATTCTGTAGGCAATAATCCCAATGCACAAAGAAATGGCAAAATCCTCTGAATTCACTCAGCTAACGCAACGACATGTATTTCGAATTCCTACACTTGCCACACACACGCACACACACATACGCCCTCACACTAATAATATTGAAAGTACAAACAATCGTTCATTTTATACCTTAATGTCACATTAAGTACTTAGATTCAAAAGCACTTAGTTTTTCCAGAACACCTGGACGCCGAGCTTCAACATGTCAAGCAAGTACTGCAAGACAACAAGCTCCAACAGCCGCGTCGCTGTCACAGATCCCGAGACACGCCAGCGACAGTCGAGCGCTAGCCTACTATACTGCCTTATGTAGGTAAGGGGTGTCACTGACAAGATTCGCTACATCTTAAAGCGAGCTTTAATCAACACATACTTCAAGCCGCCAACGAAGATAAGTAAATTTTTACCATCCGTCAAGTGCCAACTACCTTTACAAGATGTAGGGATCTATAAAATATACTGTGACTGCGGACTCTCACACATTGGTCAAACCAAGAGAAGCATAGGCACCCGCATAAAAGAACACATAGCTGATGTAAAACACAAACGGTCGTTGAAGTCGGCTGTGTGTGAACATGTGCAACAGGGGACCAACCACTACCTGAGATTTGACAAACCACAGATACTCGCTAAAGAACACCGATTCCTACCAAGGATGCTTCGCGAGGCTATTGAAATCAAAAAACATCCTAATTTCAATAGGGAGATAGTTGGAATGTACCACCAGCTTAGGATCCAGTAATTCAAATAGTCAAACCCAAGAAGAAGCAAACCACAGCTAGACTTCATGATACTTTGAGCTCATTCTGCGTAAATAGAAACACCCATGATTAAATTATGTTCGGGTACTTTGAAATAACTACACTGGAACATTGAGACAACTGCCATCTTAGTCTCCCCGTGACCATGGCTGCTGAAAAGCAACCGAAACGTCGAGGAAAGTGTAAACTTAAACATAGTTTTAATAATTTAATTAGCTTAAAAATTAGTAAAGTTTAATAGTAGTAGTGTAACAGTTTCTAAATTATGTAGGTACCTAATTAATGTAATAAAGTGTCAAATAAACAACGCGATAAAATCCGTATATAGTAGTTTAATAATATACTACCCCTTTTACTTATACTTCTATCTACTGTAATAATTAGATTAATCAGTTATCTCAATAAATAAAACAGTACCTATATCTATGTCGCAGTCGCAGCTAACTAGCTTAATCAGCCGTTTAATTGGTGGCCTAGCCTGTTCATTTAACTATGCCGATTTCTCAGCAACCGATGTCTAATTTTTGAAATTTTCATATAAAGATGTCAAGGGCAAAAGTACTAAAGCGTTATGTCCATACATTTTCACGTAAGACAAATTTACTAAGCGACCCATTCGTTACAATTTTCGGAAAGTAATGAGTAGGTACTTATACGATATCAATTAACCGAATTATGCATTTTAGGTTCTTAATCAAGGGTCGACAGGCAGATAAAACGACGTAGTCCACTTAGAGCACCCGTCCGAATAGCACCTAGCCTAGTCCACGAAGGGCACCCATCAATATTTTTGGCAGGTGCTCTTCGTGGATTCGAATTTATTTATAAATTTTTGTCCACGAAGAGCACCTACGACTCAGCAGCGTAGTGCTGGGATGTATTTGTTTCACATAACGTTATTAAATGAAAGATATCGATAAAAATCACTAGAACGTTTATTAATTACACATATTTACGTACATACGAAATATGTCTTGGCGACATTGAAAAATAAAAAATAATAGAAATCACTATGACAATAGTTATTAAACTTACTAAATTTATTATTTTTAATATATATCACAATCAGTCTCTTCACATCACCTTTATTGCAAAATCAGCCTTAGTTAAATCTTACCTAATAATATCACTTTCTTCTTTTTAATATATTGTCACAATCAGTCTCCACATATCACATTTATTGTAAAATCAGCCTTAGAGCCTGCGCAGACGAGGGACAATGGCGGACAAAATTTCTGCGGAGTGCTCTTATTATGACTCTCATTAGGTTGCACTTTGTCTGCGTATACCGCCAGGCGACTGATGTAAGGTATTGCGCGGACAAAGTGCAACCTTATTACTGTACTAATAACGGCGCGCCGCGGAAATTCTGTCCCCCACTGTCCTTTGTTTGCGCAGTTGTTACATATTCTAATTAATATATTAAAATAAAATTAAGTTAAAAAAAAAACCCTTAAAATCGTAGCTTTTCAATGCAGTGACCAAGGGAAATAAAGCCACTTTTATATTTTTCTATTATACTATCTATTAATTGGTTCTATCTTTCGGCAAGATTTTGGCATTTAGAACTTTCAATTTTTTCGCGAATTTCAGCGTAATTCTTGCAATTTTCCTGTAGAACTCTTAAAACATTAGCTATGTTCTTATTATTTTTATTAATTGATTTATTAATAACAGAATAATGAATCTCAGTATAATTGTTAGTCTTGTGAGCCTTGCCATAATAGCACCATTTGTTCGACCACAATTTGTGGTCAATCCACATATAGTCGTTTTTTGTTATGTTTTTATCTTGAGGACTCTCACTCATAATGTAAAGCCAAGCATCATCCAAATCATCCGGTGGCAAATAAGGGAGCACAGTACATAAAGCAACGTGCTTTCTATATATGCTGTTATCGTTCAGGCCTAGCTCATTCCCTCCCTTTTTTCAAGCACTCCGCGGAAATTTTGTCCGCCATTGTCCCTCGCCTGCGCAGGCTCTAAGGCCGATTTTACAATAAATGTGATATGTGGAAACTGATTGTGATAATATATTAAAAAGAAGAAAGTGATATTATTAGGTAAGATTTAACTAAGGCTGATTTTGCAATAAAGGTGATGTGAGGAGACTGATTGTGATATATACAGGGTGTAAGGGACGGTGTACCGAAAACGTTGCACAATCGTTTGTCCATAAGTACACAACTGAATGGAAATGTCAATTCAAAAATGAAACGTACGATTAAAGTTTTATGCTAGTACATTGTAATTTACACTACGCAATGTATCGCTACCAATGCAATGTGTCCGTCCGCGCTATCGTATCGCGCTTCCCGCGCACCAACGCTACGCGCGCTCACATTATCTGACGGAGCCCGGATCACCTATTTTAGTGATCTACTACAATAATAATTTAAACGTTGTGACTAATAATCGGATTGTACAATTTTATTATTTTACTTACAAAAAAATTTAATAAATTGAATAACGTCTTATAAAATTAATCTTATACGCACATTTCGTTAATGTTTGTGTAGGTAAAAACAGAAAGCCAAATGTGTTTATAAAATAAAAAGGTAGGGTGATTTACGATAAATTCTTTGAATTAACAGTAAATTGTAAAAGTAATTAAACCTTACCTTAAGATCTCGCGGGCCTTATAAGATATGGTTCAAAATGGCTGCCTCCAACTTGTTCACAAACTTGCGCACGATTGATTGTTTCGGCGTGAAGGCGAGGCATCATTGAGGGGTCTGCGATGTCAGCTTCTAACTTTACAAATGCTGCCGTTATACGATTCCGCATTTCGTCCGCAGTAGTGCACTGACGAACACTTTTTCCTTGATATAGCCCCACAAAAAAAAATCCAGCGGTGTTAAATCCGGTGAGCGGGCTGGCCACGAGTGAGGCCCGAATCGCCCAATCCATCTCCGAGGAAATGTGTCGTCAAGATATTGGCGCACTCTGAGCACGACATGCGGTGGCGCACCGTCGTGTTGAAACCTAATTTGAGGTAATTGAGCAAGCGGCAAATCTTCCATTTGATCCCATTCTGCGGCAAGGTCGGAACGTAACTCATCCAGGACAGTCAGGTCTTGCTGTAGAAAATCCAAGTATCGGGGTCCATTCAAGCGCTCCGGTAAAAAGTAAGGTCCTAAAATTTTGTTGTTATAGTTACCATACCATACGTTTACTGACCAACGCGTTTGGTGACCCGTTTGTTGGGATTACTTCGCGCCCAAACGTGCGAGTTACGTCGATTCCACATGCCATTCCGAGTAAACGTGGATTCGTCAGTCCAGATTATGTGGGATACAAAATTTGGATGTTGCCGCTGCTGATTCATCAACCACCTGCAGTATGCAATACGCCGAACTTGATCGCCAGGCACGAGAGCTTGCACTTTATGAATACGGTACGGCCGTTGTCGATCTCTGCGTAAAATTTTATGCACAGTCCAGTGCGATAGGCGAGTTCCGTTGTTACGGCGCAGAAGTTTAGCGGTGGTTCGCGTACCAAGGTGTGGATTACGGTGAACGGCATCGAGAATTCTCCGCTCAGTGGAAACTCTAATCGGCCTGCTGGAACCCTCCTGATGCGGTACTATGGGTAAATTATCCAGTACTCGTTGATACGTACGAGAAATCACACGACTGTCCATAGGGTGACGAGCGTCAGGATACCGCTGGATGTAAATGCGAAGCGCCAACGAAGCATTGCCTCGTGCCTCCCCGTATGCCATGAGCATTTGTCCATATTCACGTGCACTAAATGGCTGACTCATTATTTATTAGGTACAAACACAACTTTGTAGTTACACAAAAAAGTTATAAACAAAACAAAAACGTCAACAAAATGTTATGAATACAGGAAATAAACACAATTTAGTACACAAAATAGTTATAAACAAAATAAAAAACTTAACAAAATGCAACGAAAATAGTAAACACTCGCGAATACGAGAGATTACGTCAAGTACTTCCGATTCCTGACAGTAGCGCGACCGAACTAAAGAATTCAAAAATAAATTTCTTTTGCAGTTGTAGTCATATTAGATAGGGATGAGATACATCTATCTAATTAAATAAATCCATAGTCGATAACTCTCATAAAATATTTTTATGAGAGTTATCGGCTATCGATTAATTTTATACTTATACATAGTAATAAACTGTTTATGGCTAATTCTATTAACAAATTTTTGTTACAGTTTTGTATTTTAACAGTTAAGTAAAGATTTACTAGATTACATTACATTGTATGAATCGCTGTGTACAAAAAGCTTTGTTTTAAAACAATTAGATGGTCTTTTACATTAATTATTATTAAAAGTGATTAAATAAACTCATACATGTACATTTACGATACGAAATATCAAAACAATTAATATTTTTTTACATTTAAAATGCAAATGGGTATTGTAAAGTGATAGTAGTATAACATTTAATTACAGGCTACTTTAATCATTACAATCTTTTCAATCTACGTGACTAATTTAATAATAAATAGTGCTAACACGTTCATGTAACCTTTACTTTTAAAAGGAAAACAACTATTTTATTTATTAACCTATCCCGCTTTGTTTAATACACTTTTTCGATATCGATCATTGATCATAGATCTTCCCTAGTTCAGTGGTAGTAGGTACGATGCGGGCGGGTTTTTACACAGCACACTATTGCCGGTGTGTAAAAAAAACTTTTTTGCGTTGGTCATTGCCTTGTCCGCGCAAGATCAGCTGATTGGTTCAACTGTGTTTATTTTGTATGTTTGGATTACATAGCTGTTTTTCGGTATTATGTAGTTTTTATTGATATTATCTAGTATAATGGGTCGTTTACTCATTATGTAATCATTATCAGTTAGAAAAATGTGAAATTTTGAAAGAAAATTCGATAATTTTCCGGTGGAAAATTCCTACGTTTTCCAACTCAGAATGATGGTCCGAAGCTAGTATTTCAGTTTTCGGTGAACCGTCACTTACACCCTGTATATTAAAAATAAGAAATTTGGTAAGATTAATAACTATTGTCATAGTGATTTCTATTATGTTTTATTTTTCAATTTCGCCAAGACATATTTCGTATGTACGTAAATATGTGTAATTAATAAACGTTCTAGTGATTTTTATCGATATCTTTCATTTAATAACGTTATGTGAAACAAATACATCCCAGCACTACGCTGCTGAGTCGTAGGTGCTCTTCGTGGACAAAAAATTATAAATAAATTTGAATCCACGAAGAGCACCTGCCAAAAATATTGATGGGTGCCCTTCGTGGACTAGGCTAGGTGCTATTCGAGCAGGTGCTATTCGGACAGGTGCTCTAAGTGGACTACGTCGATAAAACTAACCGACAATAACAATAAAAAACATGTAAATTCCTTTAGGTACCTAAGTAAAAGAGACGTACCTATCGAGAATAAAGAAAAAGGTCACTGCTAAAGCGCCACTAACTTCTTAAATAATGCTCAAATTGCTACGAGACCAGGACCAATGTGTAGAGAAAAAACTTATTCAACCATATTTAAAAATCATTTTAGTTAAAATGGCGCTTTAGCATTTTTGCCTTTCCGGTGACGATATTAAGAATAAAATGCTTAGGTAACTATTCAATCAATTCAATAGTCATTTACCCTACCTACAAATGTACCTCGACTTACAATAATTCTCCTTTTGTGGTTACATGAGCAGGTAAAGCACGGCAACCGTAAGTGTTATCCAGTTCCCTCGTCCACCCGCACACACCCTTGGCGCACTAAGTTGGTTATTAAAGATATTTAATAAAAGTACCTAATTTATAACATCACGTTTTATTGATAGACATACATTTTGGTCTATAGGTGTAGGTAGTTATTTTAGTACAAGTTATGCAATGTACGAAAAAGCTTAATTACATTAATTGCCAAATTACATATGGCACCCGCTTTAAGATAGTCTACCATAAATTATTCAACTATATCGTCACAATACTATATCGTACAAATATAAGCCAGCTCAATCCTGATATGATTAAATTTCAGGTAGGAATAGTAAAAAAATACTGTGACTGCAATTTATGTTAGACGATCTTATGCGGGCAAGCTATAAATGGACAATTCAGATACACCACTTTAAGACATCTAGAAGATATTTAGAATGAGACTCATAACATTGACTCGATAACTACCTAGTCTCATCTTAAGTAGTTACCTACTTACTAAATTACTTCACAGTTAAAATGACAGTACCTAATGGAACATTAAAGTAATGCTTTCGAAAATCTTCATACCAACGTTCCCAGCTCATGGACACAATATCGGTGGGCGACATGTTAACAGGGATACTCAGATGATATTAAACACAAAACCTGTAGCATATACCTATAACCAATTAGGTACCGTCTACCAAATATAACAAAATATGGAAGACAGGACAATAGCCACAAAAACATCTGGATAAACCTGGTCAGATAACTATTTCGCTGTCTATAAAATAAAAGATCCCAATAACGTTATAACCACTGCACTAACTCCTTGTGCCCACGATTATTTTCAATCTCAAGTTTCTCAAGCTTACATCAAGGCAGAAAAAGATACCTCCTAGTTGTTTGTACCTAATACATTTAATGGTAGGGAAAGCGCACTACTTTCACTGTCATACGATACCTAGAGTTGCAATTACAATCAATGTTACATGTAACCCGTCATATTTGTAATAACTAGTTTTGTGCTTCATGGGGCTTTACGCTTGTATTTACGTGACCTTGAAAATCACTTATAAATTGTAGCCCAATAAATAACAACGTAAAAGTAAGTACAGCAATCGGACAATGATTGAAATGAAACATTTATGAGACTTAAATGAATTATAAGAAAATGTTGTGAGTGCAGTTTACAAGCTTTGAGCGTATTTTTTAAATAGAGCAAGAACATAACGAGGTAATAATTGTGTTATGTACGTGCATCCAATAAATATAAAATGCTTTGATTCTTTTTTTTTTGTATGCTTTAATAATATCTTCCAATAGTAATCTCGACCATTATTTAAATAACAAGCACCGACACAAAATAAACTAGGGAAACATAGGTACACACACATATCTGAATTTTTTCATATACAATTTATACTTAAGTTGGCACCGAACAGCACAAGAATAGGAAATGCATAAAACACACAATTTCTTTAAATCTTTGGTCTGGTATACTTATTGCAAACTTAGAGCACCAATACAGTGCTAGAATAATCCAACATTTCATGTGTTTTAATTGTTATTTTATACAATGTCAACCTAGTAAAATATTGTATGCGACATTGTTTTAATGATAATAACTAAAAGGTACTTAATTATTTAATATTTGAAATAGACTATTTATTTACAACAATTTAAATATGTACATAGATTTTTAAATACACAACATTAACTTACTTTAAAAAAACGTAACCATTCTAAAGATACAATCTACAAATTATTACACATTTTTTTATTTTCAAAATGTAATATAACTAACATTTACGAAATGCGTCATATATTTTGAAAGTCGCACGTTTCGACACGTGAGTGTGACTCCGTACATTATAACGTAGAGCTGCGCTCGACGCGCGACGCGCGACGCTCGAGTGCCGGACACGCTCAATTAATTGTCAACAAAGATATTAGTTTGAGTACTGATTTTGTGAACTACATGCCAATATATGCTGCACTCATTGAGCGTCAGCGGCCTTCTAGCTATAGAGGTATACTCTACTTATCATGTTTATAACAATTATTATAAACATTCAGTACAAACTTATGTGTAAGTATATTATACAGATATTTAAAAACAAATTTAAATAATTTGCAATGATATTATCATATTGCAGTCATAAGAGAGGTAGAAAACATACTACAAATATGTACCCTAATTACCAGTCTGGTATATGGGAGTTGACATCCGATATTAATGTGACGAGAACAGCTTCAGTTTCTATGACGTCAAAAAACATAGAAACACGGTTTTAACTAGACAATAGTGTAGTTTGTACGATCGCTCGATCGATTTGTTAAAAACAATGAGTCAAATTCTGTTATTAAAATACCTACAATTTTCAAATTACCATTGGCTATGATGAATTATATAGTTGAATCGAAAAAAATATAATATTTTATTTTAATCAACAAGGCTCGTATTAAATAAATCAAGATACGATAGACTTTCGATTTATTAATGACGGTCCAAAAAATCAACACTATTTAATCTGTAAAGTACGATTAAATTTACTTAAGGTATCAGCGAGATGTCATATCACTGTTATCCTGTTTTGTGCTTAATTGTAGTCCTCTGCCGATACGTTTATAGCACCTCTACACAGTCGGCCATCATTATTGTCATCAGTAATCGTCTTTTCTAGCCTATGATCATTGGTGATCTGTCAGTTAAATATACATAGTTGGATTTTTCGGACACACAATAGAAAGATTCATTCACCGGAGCAATGTGTGGATTTTATTTGTTTTTTTATATAAATCAATTTATATTAGTATTATATCAATTTTGTGTACAATAATTATTAGTTTAATACAACTTTAAATAATTATTGTTTCATCATATTATATTGACATAAGTAATGCTTGTATACTGAAATTAAATAAATGGTAACGCTGCAATAGACTCCACTAACCATCATGAACACCATAGGTACGATAAATTATAACAGACAATCACGTGCATGGGCAAGACCGTGATTCTTTACGGATAGGGACATTGTACCGATTATGTCTGTTCATTTGATTAATCGTCATGGCCAATTGTGTAGAAGACCTTTATGATAGTAAAATAATCATTTAAATGTTATGTTATGTAGCATCAAATTATAAAGAAATTTAAAATATACGTCTTATTTTTGAGGTTTTTATATAAATACGCAAAACGAGAGACATGACTCACATGACATCGTTGCGGGTATGAAAGTAACATGAATCGTACACAGTAATGACATCATACACACATCTCATTATACAAGCTGGTCTAAGCTTTAATCTAAGCTAAAACCACACTTCCTATGAGAAAGCAAACTGTAGTTAAAGCCAAGTTCTATTTTAGACAAATAGAGCTTGGCTTTAACTACAGTTTTTAAATACAGTTAATAGACATAAATGGAAAAATTTGAATAATGTCCTATGCATAAAAAATGGTGTGTTTTTGTTTCGTTACATCTTTTTAAATACAATTAAATATATGAATTTTTTGTACAATATAGGTATAGAAGACTGGTTGAACGAATGATATACATTTGTTAAATACGCACTAATCATACGGTCGAATCGTATGAATAATACGTGAGCTGAGCTGTAATGATAGAAACTCATAAATCAAAAGAGCCACATTGTGATGATACACATTTATTAATCAGGAATATTTAAATAAAAAATAAAAAAATAGATGCACCTTTAATATTTCACTCGTCCAAACAGTGGTACTATGTTATAAAATGATTTATTTACAAAATGTTAACAAAAATTTAAGATACATACCTGGTAAGATAGTAGGAGGTCTAAAAATATGGCATTTAATTTATTGCAAATATACAAAATCATATAATATTACAGGTAAGAAAAGAAAGAATATAATAGTGTAGAAGAAAATCTTTATATATCATCCTTCATGCTTCGCACATACACACACATGTATTACTTGCCTGCCCCATATGCTCTCAGCCAGTGTTTGGTAAACATGGATGGGCTAACCCAATGAGAAAACAATCATTCAAAAATAAATAAGTTTCACGCAATATTGTTATATTTTATAAGATTAAGCATTTAGTATAATTTATGATGAAGACTAATTGGCGTGGCTCAGGATAAATAGTAATATTATTGTGTAATTGAACATAATCGCTTATACATAAGTATTTGTTATATCGAACGTGAGTCTGTACTCTGTAGAGAGTCAAAGATTCCTAGGATATTTAAACGATCAACTCGTGTGGAACAGTATCACAACGAACTGTAATTATATTTTTCACAATCGTCAAACATCTAAGTGTACTTATGATGTTGAAATTCTACAGAGCTACATTCGAATAAATGATATTTTTAAATTTGCAACGTGTATATTTTTTTACTATTAATAAATAGGTACAAACAATGGACTGTCTGCAGAGAAATTTAATTCGCTAATAGCAACAGGATAGTATTGGTGTTTTGAATAATATTTACTTCAAACACATTGCTTTTAACAGAATATTATATATTTGATACATTATTCATTTTATTTTCGTTTACAAGTCTAGTTTAAGAGACTCAACTACGATGGGATGATATAGGTATTCATGATTGCAGTTCGTATTGGTATTCAAAAGCCAACGACGGGAGATCGCTGCATCGTCATACTTGTTACACTCGTATGTAAAAATTGTGATATCGATTATGTTGTTATTACACAAAAATATTAGTGTTATGATGCAAATGTTAAGTGTTTAGAACCCTGTATAACCAACGTAATTAGGGTATTACAAGACAAGATGATGTGTGTCAGTCAAATATCTACATGAGACAGGTCAAAACTAAACGGTTACTCTCCCTCAATGTACCACTGTACTTGTGAATTTGAAATTTACATTTAAACTCAATCATTTTAGAAACCCTGTTTACCTGTTAGGATTTTCCTTACAAAAATATAATTGGTAGAAACATTTTAAATACCAGACAGCGGAAAATCGACAACGGCCTTGCGCGTCTGTACTGTAGATAAATTCCACCCTTAATTTTTGTCAGCCCAACGGCAAATATTCTGGATACCGCTGAGCTTTGACGGCCAGCGGTAAGGACCCGCCTGGGGGTCAAAAGAGACCTATAATAAAAATGCCGTAAATTCAAATCCTCGGACGCAAGAAACAGTTAACGCGGGGACCGTCGCCGTATTAAATTATCTCCAAAACTATTACCCACACGTCACTCTTGATAATAAGCGGGGCGATTACCGGCTACTACTGCGCGCCGCGGCTGTCTTGCATCTTGGCGCTGTGGCGGCCTCGCGAATAGCACAGCCCGTGTAGCGCCGCTTGGCAACAGCCCTCGCTGGCACCGCGTGGACACAACCCGTGCAGGCGACGCGTGGACACAGACTGTGCAGGCGCCGCGGACATAGCGGCGGCTACTGCGCGCCGCAGCCGCCCCGCGCCCCAGCGCTGCGGCGGCCCTGCGGCTAGCACAGCCCGTGCAGGCGCCGTGTGGAGGGCGGCGGCCGCGCCGCTGCCAGCAGCCGCAGCAGCGGCCGTCCGCACAGCGCCACCAGCCCGCCACCTCCCCACCGCGCGCCTGCACTCGCCTCTTCCACCTCTGCTATGCGGTTCAATGAGCGAGATTCCCGCAGGCGGCTTTCCTTACGCGCGGCGCGACGGCGGCGACCGCCGGCGGCTCCGGCCGGGCCGCCAGCTCGCCCGTCGCCGGCCGCGCCACCCGCACCGCGCTCGGCGGGCGCGGCTGCAGGCGCCGCGGCGCGGCTCGCCCCGCGACTCCCTCCCAGTGCCCCGGCGCCGCCACCCCGCTCCTGGCTGTCACTGGAATCGTCGTGCGAGTCGCGACGCGCACGCTCCGGCGGCCCGTCGGCGTGCTCCGCAGCACGCTTTTTCTTCTCCGAGTCGTCATCCGACAAGTCAGACGAGGAACAGGATCCGGCGCGTGCGCGCCGGCGCCGACACTCGAGGCGCTGTCGACGCGCAGGGGGCGGAGCGGGCGGCGGAGCACCGCGCGCCGTCGTCGCCGGGCTCCCCTCGTCGTCGAGATTTACCTGAAACCGAAAACAATATGTCACCGCGAGAACGGACCGACAGGCCCGGCCGCGACGCCGAGGACCGAGAGCTGACCTTGGTGAGGTTGTCCGCGAGGTGTGCCGGGCGCTGCGCGGCGCCGAGCGCGTGGGGAGCCTGGGGTGCGTGGGGCGCGTGATGCGCGGCGCGGGCGGCGAGGTGCAGGCGCCCCTCGGAGCGCGAGCCGCGACGCGCGTCCACGTGGCGCGCGGCGCCGGCGACGGCACCCTCCTCGTCGTCCTCCTCCTCGCGCACGATACTGCACTTTCGAGATCTCTGTGAGAGTACAATCGATCGGGTGAGTGCGGCGAGTGGGCGCTCTGGGGCGCGTGCGGGGGCGGGGGCGGGGCGCGGCTCACCGGCGGCACGTCCTGCGGGGTGCGCGGCGCGGCGGACAGCGACGGCGGCGCCAAAAGCGCGCGCGCGGCGGGCGCGGGCGCGGGTGCGGCGCCGCGCGCCACGCTTAGCGCCTCGGGCCGGCGCACGCTGCGCGTCGCCTCCTGCCTGCGGACCGGCCGACGACCGGGGAACTTATTTAGTGACTTGTTGTACAAAGATATAAATAACGGCGTGACTTATCAGCTGCAGCACTGTATGTATAACGATAGAATTACAATTTACCTTTTAGCCCTAAGTTTTCTTTCTGCCAATAAGTAATAGGTGGCCGTGATGTGATTGTATTCATTTTTCTCAAGGGACTCCAGGATGAGTTCCTTGGTGGCGATGGAGCCATTCACCATTCTCTGAACAATAGCCGTACGATCATCCTCCGACAGCTGCTCCTTTGCGACCAGAGGTGTGTCGAAGTCCTCTATAGTGACTCCTTCACCAGCTGTGACCCACGGATCTGTAGCGATCTCCGAGAGTGTTGCGCGTTTTTCAGGTTCTCTTACCAACATTCTGCCGATAAGCCTGCAATTATGTTAATCTTTATTAAAGTTTATTAAATTATTAACTTAATGATATACCTATATTGCAATAGTATAAATAAGATAACAATCAAACGAGATATCCATATTCAATACCTTTTACAAGAATTTGATATATGTTGTGGTATAGTGTATTTACAATCCATGATCATTGTCAGTGTCTCGCTATCATTAGCTTCTTGAAATGGAGCTTGCCCGCAAACGAGCATATAAAGAATGACTCCGAGGGACCACACATCGACGGCAGGCGCATCGTATGAATCTCCAAGAAGTATTTCTGGAGCTGAATAAGCCAAAGAGCCACACGACGTTTCCAGTTTCTGACCCGGACAAAATTTATTGCTAAATCCAAAATCTGTCAATTTTACCACGCCTAGTTTTTCGAAGAATACTACATTTTCAGGTTTTAAATCTCGATGCACGACATGTAGCCTGTGTACAAAAATCAAGAATTATAATATTTACTCACAAACACATTTAAATAAAAGCAAACACGCTGTTTATATTACCTATGGCAATATGAGATCGCACGAACTATTTGACGGAAATAGTCGCGAGCAAGAGATTCCGATAAGCCAGACTCGTGTCTCATAATGTAATCGTACAAGTCACCACCATCACCTAACTCTAATATTAAATATAATTTAGTTTGTGTGTCTATTACTTCGTACAGCCGCACGACATTGGGATGCTGCACCAATTTCATACAGCGGACCTGCGAAAATATTAATTATTATATTTTTACATTACGTGGGAGTTCTAAGTAGGTATGAATGTTTGTTGCAAGTGGTCTACTACATGTGGATACTGGTGCGGTCTAGTCGTGGACAGGGCAGTCAATGTAATATTTCATCTATTTATTTTACATGTGTACTATTTTGGAACTACGTTATATTATAGGTAGGGTTAGTACTTCTTTCCATTAAATAAACAAAATTAAAAAAAAAAGAAAACCGACTTCAAATAAGAATATTCTAAAACTTAAAATGCACTAAAAAGTTAATAAATAACTGCATATTCTTGTGAATAATTAAATTATTGTTATTTTTGGAGTCGGTAAAAAATGGTGTATCGTTTTAGGTTATTTATGTACATATGACTGTACCTACACCCATTTATCTTAAATGCACCAGTTAAAAATAAAATAATATTTTTGGCAGCCTGATTCTACAATATAACAATTACTAGAAAAATATATTTGATTGCAGAACAAGGCGGAATTGACCATATTTGTTTTATTTGATTGCAGAACAAGGCGGAATTGACCATATTTGTTTTATTTGATTGCAGAACAAGGCGGAATTGACCATATTTGTTTTATAACAATTATTGATTAACCCATCATGGATATGTCAACTCTTATAATTATGTAGGTAGGTGTCAAAATAAATTCGCAATGTCCACTTGAGGAATGAATGTGAAATGTTCTAAGATAGCCTTACCTCTTGAAACAAGTGTGATTTAGAGACATCATCCAATTTACTTTTATCTATTACTTTGACGGCTACTTTTTCACCGGTGAAGACATGGCGCGCTAGTTTCACAACAGCAAAATGTCCTGAGCCAAGAGTATCCAGGAGGTCATACAGTCCTGCTATTTTGGCATCGTACGCGCCACCGCCTCCTGCGCCTACCGCCCCCCCACCGACACCACAGTTGTTATTCATAATTGAAGCCTAAAATAGTAATAATATCTTTATGAATATCATATAGAACGATATATTGAAATCGCTCGAGAGGACGATGACTATGACACCGTTAGCTATTTCAAAATATCTAGATTTTGTTGATAAAAAGATAGTAAGAAAGTTGTGTTCGAATCGAATAGGTATAATATTGCGAATATTTTGCATAATATTGGTTATATTAAACTAAGTGTTAGACGGATTGCAGTGCAACTACAACAAGTCTAGGATCAAAGGTTATTAGCCTAAGCACTTCTTCTTCATCTTCGGGCGATACTAAACGGGCGCGTTCATTAACAGCTTGTTGAATGCCCCTTTCCGCTAACCTTGTGTGCACGTCGTGTCTAAGAAAACATGTTTGTATTGTCTAATGACAAAAAAGCTGTGAACGTTGTATATAAAGACATTCTGTAGTACATTTAGTATCAGCACCCATGCGAAGCCTGGGCGGGTCGATAGTATGTATATACAATATATGCAACTTTTTACGAAAATATTACAATCCATCACCTAAGATAAATAAAATATAACGAGTAATTTTTATATAATTATATTATTAACTAGAAGTTGCCGCGGTTTCACCCGCGTTTATCGTTACTGCGTCGCCCCCGTGGGTCGTAGCGTGATGTTATATAGCCTTCCGCGATAAATAGGCTATCCAACACTAAAATAATTTTTCAAATCGAACCAGCAGTTCCTGAGATTAGCGCGTTCAAACAAACAAACTCTTCAGCTTTATAATATTAGCACAGTATAAAAATTATTAGACTGTTATATTAGTATAGATATCGCTCGCTTTAACGGTGAAGGAAAACAATGCGAGGAAACCTGCATGTCTGAGAGTTCTCTCTATGTTCTCGAAGCTATGTGAAGTCGGCCAGCCTGCACAGGTCGTCTGTCTCGTCCTGGACGGAAATATTACCCAAGAAGAAGTAACTATTACTATGTGGCAATAAACTACTATTATTATTATTATTAACTCGATGGCGGTAAGATGATCGCTTAAATCATTGGTATTTGTTCATCAATGCTCATCTCAATACTAGTTCTATATTTATGTTACTACTGTTTGTAATACAAACAAGTGTGGCAGTTACTTGTGGTGAGTTTGGGCAATCTTTGTAACCATTTTCCCCGCACTGTCAATGTAACCACAATAATTATAAGAATTATACCTAATTGGCATTTAAGCTCACTCCCTATAATATCTATACTAATATTATAAAGCTGAAGAGTTTGTTTGTTTATTTGTTTGTATGGTCCGATTTGAAAAATTCTTTCAGTGTTAGATAGCCCATTCATCGAGGAAGGCTATAGGCTATATATCATCACGCTAAGATCAATAGGAGCAGTGCAGCGCTGCGTGCGCTAGGTAAACAGTTAAAGTTTCGCAAAAATCATGTATGACAGAATTGTTCCCCTTTAAAGGTTCTAAAAAAAAGTCCGCGACAGCATGTGTCTATCTTTTAAGGTTGGCTCACTATAACCTTTTTTATGCTAACCAAATTTGTTCTAAAATAATGCATTATTTGCGAAGGTCTTTTTATAAACATGATATTAATCCTTATACAAATAAATACGTTATTCATCACAAGTATTATTTAAAACAAAATTTCACATCATTCGATTTCAATGAATATCTTAGAAGATATCGCAGTTTTAAAATAACATTGCAGCAAAATAATGATCAAGTACTGCGCGCGCATTTATGATGTGCAAGGCCGGCGGGCAGTCATGAGGGGTAAAGGTATCGTTTGCGGTAACAATTAATAAGGCCCAGGGGCAAACATTTAAGCACGTAGAAATAGATTTACGCCAAGAGTGTTTTTCGCACGGGCAACTATATGTTGCCCTATCGCGATCTGGTTGTGTTGAAAATCAATATCTACTTCTGCTGGAAGAAAACAAAACTAAAAATATAGTGTACGCAGAAGTACTTTAAAATAACATTAGTTTTTGAGTTTCTTTAAAAATAACCTACAATCTACATGATATAAGATTATAAGACCCAGTACTTTTACCTAACGTTTTAAAGTTCCACTCTTACTGATAAAAGCGTGATGTAGGTACCTAAAATAGCTTCTTGACGGATGTATTATTTAAAAATATTTTCACCTACGTAAACGAAGTCGCGGGTTAAAGTTAGCGTTAGCCCAAAGTAACTATTCCACGCGGACGAAGTCGCGGGCAGAAGCTGAAACTAGTAGAAAATAAAACACTAGTAGAAAATAAAACACAACTAGAAAATATGGATGCATTAAACCTCTGCTTATATTGTTTTAGAAAATGCAGATACAATTATATGTAAGTTACTAACAAAATAATAAATTTAAAATACATAATAATCATTTTATTTAGTTGTGATGAATGGAAATGGGATTGATAGTTTCTCAGTATGGACATACATAAAGGGAATATAAATAAGTATCACCATAATTATGGCAATGTTGTTAATGCTAATTATTAAATGCTTTGTTTGTCATGGTAATATTTTTAAAAAGGTTGTTATACAGTATATACACTAAATCACATTCACATTGCTATGAGCAATCAGGCCAATGTGGGTGTGGTCCTTCAAAAATAAAACCATCCCAACAAAAATTCTACCCTAGAATTAAGCCTGGAAATTAAAGAGTCAAAAGTAAAATAAGATAAAGATGTATATTGTACTTATATTTCACTAGCTATGTTTAGGACATAAATAAGCCTAACAGATGAATTGTTTGGTAACAGACACAATTCCAGTGTCCAATTCTAAGTGCTGTAACTGAGAACATTATGTCTAAATAATTCAATAATAATCATGTACTTTGAAATTCGTTTTGGACTTCATAGTGGATTGGCTGTTCACACACTGATATTGATATCATGATATGGATGAAGTATTTCTATCACAGCCACATGCCATGCCTATGATAGACATAACACTGAACAACAACACAAGGCATGCATGATGATGTGATTATTAGTGAGCAATCCAGCTAACTCATCACTGCCTTAGCCATCTGAAGAATGAATAAGCTACTTAATACTGCCTTTAGAGATTAATATAAATCAAGTTGCCTACATATTGTTTATAAATATGTTGTAAACCAACTATGTTGCATATTTACATCAATTGAGTATAATCAAAATGCTATGTTGTGATTGTAATCTAAAATAATTATTCATTTGTATAATAATATGTTATGAGTGTATATGTTATGAGTAGAGATCGAAAATTCAGATGCATATTTACCTAAGGTTCAGGTTTATTATGGAAAGTGCTTTTTTATCGACATTTACTACTACTTTTCATTTATTTTCTATGCATTTTCTGTATGTGCAAAATAAATAAATATTTTGTAAGATATCCTTAATTAATAAATAATACTGAGTTCGATAAAATATTTACTTTTATTTATGTTTTTCTTTACCACACCTCTTTTTCCTTCACACCCTACATACATACATACTTGAATGGGGAACGAAAATTTAATGTAAGCTAAATATATTTCCGACAAGTTAAGCAATCCCAGTAACCCAGGATTTTATTTTTAATAAAATTATTCTCAAAGCCTCTATCTTAATATGTTAGCCGAAAATCCGAACTAAATAGCATTTAAATAATTACAGCAATTTCATTAAACATTTATTAGGAATTTTATTTTATAAACACATCATCACAACTAAAATAAATGATTGATCAAGTCTCTCATTTTGTGACATTTAACATTGCTATCTTTAAAAAAGTAGGGAACTAGAAATAAAGACTAAAAAGAACTGAACATTATGTGGTGTACTTATATGTTTGTGTTGTTATCTCCAAGAATTGTTTTGTATAACCTACCCATTCAATGCCAGATTATGCTATATTCTATTTATGAATAGTATATTAGCTATGCTATATGCATCATTAAGTCTATACCGGGTTTCTGCCAATAAATATGATATAGATTCCATTCATATTTTATAATCTCAATAGTGAGACTGAACATGACAGTAAATCAGAATTATAGCATGACTCAGATTAAGTTTTTAATGTCTTTAATACAAAAGACTGCAACATTTAAAAGATAAAGTACTCACTGGCTTCCTTATGTTAAATAAACTAAAATAATGAGCAGTGCCCAAGTCTGAGCAGAATACACTGCTATTGAATGTTTGATTCTTATGTGTGTTATGAGAAATCCTAAAACGTAAGCAATCATGGCATAAACTGAATATAACCGTAGAATAGTAAATACATAGTATTCAGACTAGACCGTAGGTATATACTTTAATTGTGTATTATTTTCATGACCTACATTACAAATCGGAAAAAACGTATCGACGTTTATGTTACAGGTAAATTTCAGATACTTACAAACGATTATTACTTGAGGCAATCAAATCGACACACATAAATAGAACAACACAATTAGAAAACACTGCTTACCTAGATAAATTTTATTTCGCGAGGAAACCTAACACTCGACAAATATGAAATCAACTGGTTTCGTATCTCATAATAAGAATAAAGTCAATACAAGATCAACATATTTTCAAATGTCATACATAGAGCTAAATATCTCACATTACAGCACATTTAAGATAAAAAATATATTCTATTAGTAAAATAAATTGATCCACAAGAATCACAAATTCGCCATTTCACAAAAATCTGTTCAGAAACCAATAATAACATTTACAGATTATAATATTATAAATTACTATTAGATAGAGATGTCATTTCATCTAGATTCTAGACTATAAACGCGTGCTACTTTAATTTTTACAAGGTTAATTTTACTTTTACCGAAAATATTTATTTATTTTCTATTGTTATTATCTTGAATACAAATACGTCGTGCAGATATTGCTATAAAAATAAAAATAGTGGACAGAGAGAAAATAAGTGAAAATGTGCCAATGATATCTTGATTACTAATTCAAATTGGGACTTCGGTATTGCTTGTATAAGTGTTCCATTTTGGGCCTGCACTATGTATAGTACATAGAAAAACTGGAAAAAAACCAGGCATTATCAGAAAAATGCAGTTGCATTTATTTAAATCGGAAATAATGTGTAAATAACGAAAATCTAAATCTATACCATTTTTAATATGACCACATTGACAGATAAGTGGCATGTCGTTCAATAACTGCGTAGGCGCATTGCTGATGTTGCTATCATTGTTTTTTTTATTCCCCTTTATTATTTAAGTAAAATAACAATAAAATAAAATCTTAATTCGTTTAATTATAATCTCATACTTTCGTGATGTTCATGTGGCAAGAGTGAGAGTAACTAATGCCGCTGAGAGGCTGTAGCAGTTAGATGCATACGCAAAATATAGTTTCTGAACGAATGAACCATACATACTTGTCGACATTTTTGACAGTTTATGTCAAAGTAGTGGACTGGACACGGGACTACTGGAAGCTCGGACGGACCGTAGGACCATTTAACGTGAAAAACTTGTCTACTTGCGAAGACTGAAAAACTAGAAAGAAAGTTTTTGTAATTAAAACTGGCATTAGAATATTCTAAATAATCATGGTTCTCGCACATAATATTACAGAAAACCAAAGAACACGTGATATTCAAATAGCTGTTGATGTTACCTTCGCTTCTATGCTACTTTCAAATAATACTTTAGAAGGTTTGAAGAACTCAGGATTTTATAAACCTTCGCCGATTCAGTTACATGGAATACCTTTAGGCAAATGTGGATTTGGTAAGATCCAATAATAAGTAATATAAGCTTAAAGTACTTCATTTTTTTAAATCTTATACTTTTAAAAGTACCTACGGTTTTAAAAGGTTTAAGCTATTTATCTTTGCAATTTATTTGAATTTATTTTGTTTCGACATCTATAACAAGAAATGTTGGTCATATTTGATTGATGAAATTGTGGTTTGGACCCTATAATGTAAATTTTATGAAAAAGTATTATTGGAATATAATTATATAGAAAATTCAAGGATCAAGGGATTCAAGATGTTGTTTCAGTAAATTTTGCAAGAGCTAGCTGAGCTAATTGGAATTAACTATAGCTGATAACTCTTAAGTATAAAAATAACATAACATTTTGTCTGGCCTCTGGTGTGCCCCTGCGACTCAATAAGTCAAATTGAAATCTTTCTTTTCTTATTTATGCATGAACATGTATTATCTACTGAGACTGCTGCCCAATAAGCAATCTATTTGTGGTTTAAGACTAGATATAGCAATTTTACATAAAATAATAGCAGCCCTGTATTAAACTGTCCCACTGCTGGGCATAGGCCTCTTCTCACTGTGAGAAGAGGGACAGCCATAGTCTAGCATGCTGGCCTAGTGGGGGTTAGCAAACTTCACATATCTTTCAGAACATTATGTAAAACTCTCAAATATGCAGGCTTCCTCACAATGTCTTCCTTCACTGTTTAAGTGAGCAATGAGTAACTATTTAATATGCCTATGCCTACCAGAGGATCATACACAAGGCACTATTTATGTTAAATTCCTATAGTAAGGAAAACCACAGATACTGCTGTTACATGACAGCTTCAGTTTACTTTAAATGCACTGATATCTGTTGTGGTAAATGTTGACAAAATTCTTGCTACTGAAAAAATAATGATCAGTTAGTTATCTTTTAACTACAAAAGTGTTTGTAGCATGTTGTATCAATTAGACCATGTTTAAAAAGCAGTATCAGACTAATTTAAAAAAATGTTATTTCTTTAGGTTAAATATATTGCACATAGCATACATAGATTAAAACAAAAAAAATTATTACACTTACAGATCTTATTCTTGAAGCGAAGTCTGGAACAGGCAAAACAGCAGTATTTGCTGTGATTGCTTTGGAACAACTTGATTTGGACAAAGGGTTGCAGTCAGTGATTTTAGCTCCTACTCGGGAAATTGCAACTCAGATAAGAGATGTTATCCAGCTAATTGGCTCGAGTTATAATAGTGAGTCACTTAATACACAGATTATTTGTGAGAAAATTGTTTTAATTAACTAACAGTGCATAACTTATATTTATGTTTTGTGATTTTGGTGTCACATAATGCAGGATGTTGGTGTGCAACCAGTATCAATTTATTGTAAAATAAAACAGTATGTGGTAATTAACAAAATTATGTCAATCTCTGACTGCACATATTGTGTTATATTTGAGTGGTTATCTTGCCACTACACTATGCAAAGTGCTGGTCAGTTGTTAAAGATTTTGTCTGTTTCAATTATCGTCCTCCACATCACAAGAATTACTCCTAGGATGGAGTGCCTTTTATAATTAGTATAAATATAATAAGAAACAAACTCTCCAGCTTTATTATATTAGTATAATTAATCAGTTTAAATATTTTGTTACAGGTTTAAATGTTGAAGTTGTAATAGGAGGTCTCTCTGTGGAACAAGATATAGCAAAGTTTCAAAACAATGTGCACATTCTTGTAGGCAGTCCAGGAAGAATGAGATATTTAATTCAAGACAAACATGTGGATGTATCAGCTGTGAGACTGTTGGTTCTTGATGAAGCTGATAAACTAATAGACAAATCTTTTCAGCCAGATATTAATTATATATTTTCAGCTTTACCTAAACAGAAACAAGTAATTTTAAGTAGTGCCACATATCCAGATAAATCTATTATACAAAATTATGTCAAAAAAGCTCAACACATTTGCACAGACAGTACTAGTATACTATTAGGAATAAAACAGTTTGTTACGATTGTAAAAAGTAATGTCAATGTTGTTAGACAGACTAAAACCAAATTTGACGAACTGCTAAAAATATTGTCAAAACACGAGTTTAAACAGTGTTTAATTTTCTGTAATTATCAAGTCAGGGTGGGAGAGTTGTGTAAAATGCTAAAACGAGAAAAATGGTCTGCTGAACAATTGCATGGTCAACTACAACAAACTGACCGCTTAGATGCATTAAAAACTTTACAACAGTATAAGTGCAGAATATTAGTATCCACTGACTTAGGAGCAAGAGGTATCGATGCTTCAAATGTCGATCTTGTAATAAATTTTGAACCTCCATTTGATTGGCAAACATATTTGCACAGAATAGGGAGAGCCGGTCGTTTTGGATCTTATGGAATTGCAATTACTGTTCTTAGCGAAGGTAAAGAAAACTCTACATTTACAGAAATATTGAAATCTATTGGCTCTTCCATAAATATGCACTATTTATGGAATGATGATAGATTTCAAATAGATGAATCTGATACAAATAAAGTTGACTTAGAAAAACAAATAAAAGTTCTTGAATTAGTGACATCGAAACAGAATGAAAATTGTGAAACTAAAGTTAAAGAAATATGTGAAATATCAACAGCAGAACAAATATATGAAACAACAAAAATGCAAGAAATACGTATTAAGTCTGAAGTGCCAGAAGAGGTTTTAGGCGAAGAGTTAGTAGATGAACTAAAATGTAAACCACAAAACGTAGAAACTCCTACTGCACCTTTGGAGAAAGAAGAAAAATTTGAAGACTTGTGTAAAACACCAGAACAAGAAATATACAAAGAATCACATATAGAAGACACATGCAGATCTGAAAATATAGAAAATGGCAATAAGGTTCTATCAGTGCAAGAAGACGACATCACAGATGAAGAGCTATTAGATTTAACAAAATGTCATCAGTACAGCGAAGACGAAAAAAAATCAACTAATAATATATCAGACTCATTTGAAAAATCTAATTGTAAAATTGAGTCATTTGATGAATTGATAGCTTCTTTTAAAGAATATGAGCCTAAAGTTAATGAACAAATTGAAATTCAAGATATAATATTTACGAATAATTTAAATTCTATGTTAAATGATGAAATTGAATCAAATAATGTTCTTGATTCCAATAGTGACACAGACCTTGAAGAAGGAAAGAACGAAAAAGATGAATGTATTGTTGACAGTTTAATTTCTAATAATCAACATGAAAATAAAGAAAATAGTAATACCTGTTTTGTAAAACACATAAAACCAAATTCTTTAATTCAGCTAAATGAAAATCAGTTGCAAGATCAAGTGGAGTATACATCTACAGCAGATACGAGTTCGCAAAAGGCATTGCAAGATGCAGGACTTCCAACTGCATTTGGTTCCACTAAATTTTGCAGTAGAAATATAGTAAGTCAGTGTAAACCGCTTAAATATTATGAAAATGTAAGTAATAAACAGAAATCCAATAATATAAAACACGAGGTTTCCAATATCACAAATGAGTCATTTGTTCAACCAACAAAAAACAAAATAAAAGAAACTAAAAGTAGCACTGATGCAAGTGCAAGCTTTGATGATGATGGTTACAACACCCACTCAGGTTTTCTAAGTAGATCAACGAAATATATCTCATCTCAAAATCACAAATATCGGCATAGTGAAATAGATCTTGGTAATGTTGACTTCGGTTCTGAAAGTTATAGAAAATATATGGCTTGGTACAAACAGCTGAAAACACACATACAACACGTTGAAATGTCTCTATATATTGAAGAACTATCACAGGTATAAGATTTTGAAATGTGTTGATATTCTCTTTTTAGCATAATGTGTTCATCGCAACTACCTACAATCAATAAAACTAATAGAATTTTTTTAAATTTATTTTATTTAAAATTCACTATACCACCATTTTAATGTTATCGAGGTATGTTTTGTTTTACATATAAATATAATAAAAGATTTGATATTATGTAATAGTGACCAGAGTTTATTATCTGAAACAGACCTTACAAGAGACACCAGATTGGCACGATTTATATAGGTACACAACTTTACACAAGACCATCGCAACATACGAAACACATCTAGAATAATTATAAATATTTACTTATTATGTATATTTCTCCTAATAGCTATCACAAATCAGACATGAGCACAAAAAATCAGTTATATTGTTATGGTAAGTACATAAAGCATTCTTAAATTGCTGATGTGGTGTCTAGAACAGGAATGTATTGTATTGCATGCCAGGGAAGTACATGTTTAGGCTTCTAACGATAAAACGGGTAACAGTCAGTTTAAATAGAAAACTTTGAAAGAATATCGAGAATACACCAGCTGCATCATTTTAAAAATTTACTGACAGATTCAGATTATTTGAGAACCTTATCTGTAGCGTAGTAAACGTAGGTAGTTAATAATCTTAACGTAATGTCGAATAAATGTTTGTTTGTTGTTACAAAATTAAGATCGAAACCATAGTTTATGGTGCCAATTCTGTTGTAATTTTCACTTAACTAAAATAAGTCAAAAATTCTCTAATTTTAGTTTAGAGATTTCGTGTAGGGTATTCTGCTGTTCCAACGAACTAAATTTAGATTTCGTTTAGACAGCACCTAGTTCGATTTTGGCAATCCTAATTTGAACTGAGGCAGTGAGTGATACCGCCTACCGGTACTTAAAATACTTTAAAGTATAGAATGAATGTCAAAGAGTAAATTAAAAAATAAATATAGAATAATATTTTTGATTATTAAGAAGTGTATGAAAATATTTGTTTACACAAGGGTAATGATTGTTATTTTTCTTGCTAGAACTTCAATAAACACTGCGCAATTGAGCACCTTTACCTGGCAACCCACCTCAGTTATGAAGTTATATAAGCGCCGGAGATGCGTGCGCGGCTACATTCGGTCCAGTGGTATCAGTTAGACTATCTACATTTGACAGGCGATTGCAAAGCGGACAAATTTAAGAACTATTCTTGTAGGATTCCTTAGTATTATGCAATTTAACACGATAGATGTCACTGCTCAAACATGTATAGCAGAATATTTTTAGTTAATTAATAAAAATTACAATTATATTACTATTGTTTCATAATAATACTTATTGATTTATTGGTATCATGTGACTTATTAATTTAAAATTTCAAACTAAGAGTTGGATGTTTGCCATCTACTTATTTTCCCATTGTCCAAAACAGATTTTGACATTTCTGACATAATATCATAACAATACAATTCAAAAATTTCACAACATGCCAACGACATAACATAAAAGATTATTTTGTGAACGTCTCAATAAATTTATTAATTTATGGCTGGTGTCGCTCAATAAACAGAATTTTGCCTGGAAAATTACCTAGCATGGTGGGGGTGAGGATGAAATAAAAGTGCAGCTCAATCGTACTTATGTACTGTAAGCATAAATCTATTAAATTAAAATAACGCCTTTTCCAATTCCCTCTTTATATGTTTTATTTGTTGAACCATTAATTTCTGTAATCAATAAAAAATGGCTTAAATAATAGCTTTTTTATTTTTACTCTAAACACAATTTATGTATATATATATATATATCACAATACACGATATAGCTACAAATATATATACACACAGCTATCTCTAAGTAGGTACTTGCATATAGTTCTTAGAACCAAATTAAAGATGGCACTAGTGGGCGTTGAAAAGTAGTGGCAAAATTTTTGCTCGAGAGGGCTCTCTATTTCTATTATACTTATGCTACTTTATGATTCGGTCTGATTCGGCGTAACGAACTCGCTGTGTTACCGATCAAATCAGAGATAATCACAGTCAACCTATATTGTTTTATTTCTCTTGTATTTGCCTATCATTAGTATACGTACGAAGTATAATACCACGCCTATATTTTGTTGCTTCATCATGTCAAAAGCGAGTTGCAGTCCAACTCTCCGACATATAAATATAAAAATTTCAATACTGTGTTTAATAATATATTTAAAAATTCCACTGTTTAAGTCTCAACTACCAAATCTATAGGAAAACTAAACTTCGTATCACGTTTTCAGATGTCATTTAACATTAGTTTGACATTTCTAATTTTAGATCATTTTTGACGTTTAAGCCGTACAACAGAATGCAGAAAGGACTAAATTGAGTAACTAATTAGTCCTGTCAATTTTAACGATTTCAGAATACGAAATGTCTTTTGACAGGACACTAGATTTTAGTGATTTTAGTTTAGTTTAGAGAATATTGTGACAACAGAATCGGCAGCTATATAAAGGCCCCAGTACACAATGGCCTGTGATGGGCCATGCTTTGCAATGCACAACTGTAGTCCACGATCACTTGTTGTTCACATAATGGCGCATGGCTCATTGTTGCCTGGCGAAACACTTGCGATTAACGTGGCAGTAATTACGGCCGCAGCTATTTATTTATATACTGCTTACAAGTATTACAAAAGTGTGTAGGTACCGCCACAAAGTAATAAAAAAAAATGGCGCAAAAGGAGATGGTGGATGCTGACCATTCACCGTAACAGCTAGCAACAGTACTAGCACGCAACAAAAAAGTGCACTATCCCGGTCTGAGGTCGGTGACGAACTAAACAATGGGCGATTGTGTGAACACCAAAGGCTACGCTACGCCACGATTCATTTGAAGTGTGTCCAAAAAACCGACAACATCCCGATTGCGCACCACGATTGACAATTGTCCGCAACTATATACAATAATACAATTACCCCCTGTATACAATGGCGATCGCCTGAAGTGGGCCAGCATACGCCATTGTGTACTGGAGCCTTTAGACATTACTAAAATCAAAACTAAAATACGCGTGAATACGGATCTTGTCTAACATTTCTGGTAGTGCTTGTATCTCATACGGAACAAATGAATGCATGATTGTAAAAACCCACCTCAGACCACTTTTCACGAAATTCTTTTTATGATTGAGTTTTATTTTCTATGGCAACACACATCGTTTGAGTGTAAACACACATCTCGGTCGTATACAATATGTAACAAAAACCTTGTTGTTCCTTTCAGGCGGGTTATCAGTATCACTGTTGAAATATAAATCAACCATTTATTTTGTAAAAAGCGACCATAAAAAAATGAAAATAATTATAATAATGAAAATAGAAAAGTTACCTGTTAGTGTACCTCTGTAAGAATCAATGACGCATGACGCGTTAACAGACTGCACGATGCGCTCGGTCATTCAAACATCTATTTCGCTCGTGACACGAACTCACGATATCACTCAACTGTTTCTCATTTTGGAAATCGAGTTTCATAAAGCTAATACAGCTATGGTTATCACATATTTAAGAACTTTTAATACTTTAAGGCAGATTTTATCGGTTTTACAACTGATTATTGACAAGACATTTATTGTTTTTACGCAATGTTTATCACTCTAGCGTTCTGATATAAAAGAGCTTTTAAAACTTTGCCATACACATACGCACGATTAATTATTATTATGAGCATTCGTCCGTTTCAATTTGTCCATTTATCGTAAAAATTACGCGTGTCAGGAACTCGCAATCCTCTTCTACTTAGTTCAATATCCACCGCCAAAAATTTATTCTAGGCTCGAAGTCACTAGGAAGCAACGACTGTACTCGGCGATAATGGAACGGATGTTGGCCATCTTCCTTTAAAGCTCTCCAAACGCGCATGTGGTTTACGCCAACTTGACGGCCGACTGGGCGCGTACTCCGCGTAGGATCTTGCGCAATCAAGTCAAGAATTTGCTCCTCGACATCATCATGTATTCGCGGCCTTCCTGCATCTATACTGTGCTGGTCACCACCATGGACAGCGCCAGTATTGTACACACGTATGTGTAAAGGTTGAAATGTCATTGCCGACGGCAAAACAGTGTTCCTCGGCGCAGCATACATCACTTCATACACCCTACGAGCTTCTGAATAATTGCAGTCACTCTTTCCTAAACACATCAATATTTTAAAATATTCCGGGTTAGAAAACGAGATTTCAGTTAATTAGTCGCAACAATTTCGTAATCCGGCTATTTGCGAAATAATTTCGGACGTCCGTACGTAATCGAGTGTCGCGGCGACTGAAAGGTTTATGTTTACAAATAAATTACCATGGACATTACATTGTTGCCGCTGTTCGCTTGTGGCGCACACGTGTGATGCAGGGAACCCCGGGATATTCTTTGCTCCATTGGAACTGGTGCAAACTTTTCATTCAGATGGCTAATCATGGGCCTTATCTTATGGAGCCTATCATGTTGTGGGTGGTCCCTTTGTAAATGATTTTCAATGTTATTGAAATGCAGGAATCTGCGAATGGTTTCGAATCTGTTCAGTCATTATCTTCCTTATTGGTTCAAAACTCACAGTATTAGATCAGTAAAGCCGAACGTTGGGATATTTTATAACAGACATATATAACAATATTGCAATAAACTTTCTTAGTTCAGTTTCAGTCAAATTCAATGGTTTTATCACTTTTTTTTAACAGCGTAGAGATTAGATTCTTCCACGACCCTCTCAAGTATTTCTGATGTTACAAAATGTGAAAAATACTATAAGGAGCACCCGTAGCAACTTGGTCCCTCAGTTCTGGTGGGTATGTAGTGCTGCCAAGACAAGCAGTCTGGTCAGAGTTCAAAACGAACTTTTTGCCTTCCAAACAAGGCCTTTCATAGTTGCTCGGCGACTGGCTTGGCTTGTGGAGGGAAATGGAACCTGAGGCACTTGTCTATCTGCAGGGGTGTCTTTATCAATGGTGGGTCTTCTGCCATGAGCTGATCATCATCACACTCAACGTTTTCCTCCTCTACCGGACTCTCAAGATCGTGAAGTATACAGGGTGTGTCGTAAATAGTGGTCCAGAGTAAAGGAGTCGATACACTGTATTCTTATGTATCACATACCGAAATTTTAACCATATTTTTTATGGCCCTAAATTCATATGATTTGCTGAAGATGAGTATTGAAATTGGAAACAGATTAATTTCTTTAAGTACCTTTGACTTTAAAACATAAAAAAGGGTTTGGATATGATAGTACACATATTCAAGAGTAATAATAAAAAAACAGAATTAAAAAATATTGATATTTGTTGAAATGACAGCCAAATTCGTGAAGCAAGGTGCAGAAATTTTAAAAAAGAACTTTTATTTTTTGTTAGGAGACCCTTAACTGAAAATGCTTAAAATTTCGGTATGTGATACATAAGAATACAGTGTATCGACTCCTTTACTCTGGACCACTATTTACGACACACCCTGTATATCTTCTTGATTTTCATAAAAATGTTCATCGTCTCCTGCATCAAACTCCTCAAGATCATCTTCAGACCTTTCTCCGTTATCAATTTGGGCTAAATAATCTTCTATCTCCTTTACATTCAAGGTCGCATCTGCAAAACCATGAAATATATCAGACCACAAACAGGGCATATTGTCTCTAATAAATGCATAGTGTTGTAGATTTACATCAAAATAGAAGCAATTTGTATAAAATCCAAAACTCTATTCTCGAAACCAGTTACTGTGCCGAAAAGAAGATGAATTATTACATAAAATAAGGTATTTTCACTTATTTACCTTCAAAAATAAATTATTTACACCACAAAACACTATTCCAATTTTCATTTACAAAGGACAATGAACAATTTGGCCTATGAATCAACATAAAAAAAGTATTTACGCGATTTCAAATACACCGGCATCCATTGTTTTAAATCTGAGACACGCAGTATTGCCATGCCTACAGTTTTAAAAATATGTGTACGGCTTTATCAGATAAATTATTTCCTATTTAGCTTTTCTGTAATTTTTCTTACGTAGATAATACGAATGATATTCTATAAATATCATTATTGAAATTCGTCATAGATATGTCATGATCGGTACATAAGTGTTGCCGACGATATCTCAATGGAGTGTATAAATGAGACTAGTGGACTGTAGTTTGAAATGTATATTGATTTAGATAAAGATTTACAATATTTAAATTAAATATGAGCGCGTAAAAACAACAGTTAAAAATGATGCGCCAGTTCAGCCGTGTGCGATCGTGTCTGTGGCTGACTGCCGGTGCGGCGGGCGAGCGCCGATGGCTGGAGTGGGGCGGTGGGGCGATGACGTAGAAGTCCCGCTCCGATCAGCGGTTAGCGCGGCAGGTGCATGTCGAGTACTCGACAATAAGTATTTCAGTTAACCCATTCAATGCTGCAACAAATTTTGCTTTCACTAGCCAGTATCGGCTCATATTTAACGTAAACGCCGATCGGCGTCAGCCGCACTTGATGAAATGAAAAATACCAAATATCTAAAAACTACTCATATCAGGCATTTCATTAGTACATTCCACACACATTTGTTGTTTTATTAATATAATATCTTTAAATTTGGGTAAAATATAAAACAACTATACATGACGCCGATCGGCGTCCTCAAAATCTGAGTATGAAAAAATAAGACGCCGATCGGCGTCCGCCGCATTGAATGGGTTAAGTAGTATGCAATATTCAGAAGTGTCCGAGACTTATATTTACTTTTAATTGAATGTGGTCATCCTTAATCTCATATTTATCATTGTTTTGTGGCTGTTGGTTCTTAGGCTAACAATGTATGGCAGCTGAACAATGTCCTTTCAGATCTTCAATACTTTGTGAATGTCAAGCTGGCATTTGACAGACGCGAAAGAAAAAGGTGTTGCCAATCGATAAAAAATATTACGCTGATCGTAGTAATTCTACAACAGCATGCGTTGCGCTCATACTGATGATTTTGGGCCGTTTTAGTGGTATGTTGCAGTTTTACGTCAATATGCGTTTAACGGGAGGCTCCGCGACTTGCTGATCTTGAAGACAAAAGAGAGAAATCGTAAACTGTTAACGCCATGCCAACTGACCAAATATCGGAAGTGATTTCTTATATAGCCAGCTTTCCAGTAAAAACGAGCCACTACTCTTCTGGCATAATAAAGTACACCTACCTGGTGATTTATCGGTAAAGAAAATGTTTCGGCTCTATAAAGAACACCCGAAACCAGGATTAAGTATGAATATTACAACAAAATATTCAGGGAAAACTTTGCTCTCCGATTTGGATGACCAACTGTGGATACATGCTGCCTTTGCGAGTTTAAATTTAAAAATAAATTCAAAAACCCTCAACGATGTCGCTAAAAAGGTGGCATTGGCTGAAAAGCTAGTATACAAAAAAAGAGCAAAGAAGTTTTATAATAAACTTCAAGAAGCGAGGCAATGATCACAACATGAAACATTCTTGGGCATTTGCTATGATTACATGCAAAATGTGTCACTGCCAATAATCCCAGTTCAAGAAGTATTTTATTTGCGACAATTGAGCGTTTCAATTTTCTGTATTCAAAACTTGGAAACCGGTAAAAATGTCTTGTTCCTGTATCATGAAGAGTAAGCAAAAAAGGGACCTAATGAAGTGTGCTCGTTTCTAATGACATACATTGAACAGTGTTTTGACAAAAAAGTCGAAGAATTGATGCTGTTTTCAGATAACTGTGCAGGGCAGAATAAAAATAATACAGCACTACGAAGGAACATGGTCCTCGTTGTCAGTGGACGTTTAAAAAATCATCAGATCTTTCCAATGCGTGGCCATTCTTTTCTGCCTTGTGATAGAGTATTCTGAATTATAAAAAGAAGCCTTCGCCGCAAAGAAAGCCTTTACAGTATACAGGAGCTTGTGAAATTAATCGTAAAGTCCAGCGGGCAGGAAGATTTTTCACAGTTCATTTGGTTACCGGGGAGGATGTGATAGAATTAAAAAAATGGTGGGTTCATAATTTCAAAAAGACTGCTCTATCCCTTGAGACATAAGACCGACGTATTCCTAGAACGCAGAAAGTAAACTTTAATATCTCAAAGTACCATCACTTTACATTCAAAAAGAGTGGAGGCGATGTGCCAGTAAGAGCGCAAGAATTCATCGATGGGGCGATACAGCACACATTTTTGATAAAGATAACATATTATTACGTTTAGTTCGTACCGGACTTCGATCAACAATAGCAACTAGATATCGGGTCGGCGCAAAAAATACGTCTCGGTAAATAAGAGCGCACTTGAGACGTGATTTGTGACTTGAGAGCTCTTATTTTGTTTAGTTCGCTTGAAACTCAGTCAATGTAAACACGTCTCACAATGCTGCAGTGTGTATTCAAAAGTTGCAAAAATTATGCCCGAAAAAGCAATTTAACGGCCGGCGTATCTTACTTTCGGTAAATACATGAAGAATAAGTTATATTTTGAGCTTTAAACTAAATAATAATATTCAATTTTGAACAATTTTACCGATTTTAAATCACCGCGCACCGGTATAAATGTTTGGCCAAGGCTCCCCAACACACGCACAAACGTTTATAACAAAAATAAACGAAACAAAACGATGTAGCTCTCAAGGCAATAACGGAAAAAAGAACTTTATTTGTTGCCGCTTAAGGTTGATTTCACACTAAATCAGGCCTCCTTCACTCGGCCGTACATACAGGGATAAGTGCCTACACTTTCGCGCGGCTTCCAAGCCGCGTTGCCAGTCGGTTGTCACCGCTCACGCGCAGAGCTCGCTAATAACGTAAATTTTAATAGTGAACAACAAAAATGTCTCATCACAAGTCTGGTGCAAAGTATTGCTCATTTGACGGATGTGTGTCGAAAAAGGGAGACATTGGTGCCAATTATGTTGTCACAAAATTCTCTAAACTTAACTAAAATAACTAAAATATTTTTTAGGCCTGTCACTTTTAACGATTTCAGAATACGAATTGTCATTTGAGAGGACTAAACTAAATTTTAGTGATTTTTAGTTAAGCTTAGAGAATTTTGTGACAACGGAATTGGTACCATTATGTACATATTTTAGATTATCGTGCTGTTCACTCATAAAATTTGATTCCTTGAAATTAGACTTAGTTTAAAATAAATTATAATTGCTTAAGTAAGTAGTTACATACCTAGACTAAGAATTTACCAATAGCCTGAGTAAGTAAGGTGCAGTTACTTATTTATACCTAGCGAACAGACGGAAAATACTTCCTAAGAATACGTCAAGCCAACTTGAAGTAAGTTAACAAAAAATATCACTAACGATTAAACAAGGATATATCTAGGGTTGTTTTTGTGTTTTTTCTATAAATTGGTTTGCGAAGTGATCCTTCTGTACGTTAGTACTATTTATTCTGTGACTAAATGTTGTTTAACTTATGTCTTTTCATTTGTAAGTGACAGGAGTAATTCATTGCTGTGCTCGTTTTATGTGACGAATGATCGTAAGTAATAGATAATATTTTGAAGATTTGTGACTTTATTACTACGTACCATTGTTGTAATTAGGTTGAATTTAAAACTGTTGTAAAACTTTCCTCTCCGTTTGTTAGTAAACAAATGTACCTGTAGGTATACATATTGTCACGCGGACTCGGACAGCATTTAGCTTTGATTTTGTACATGACGTGACGTGATCTAGTTGCTATTGTTGATCGAAGGAAAAGGAAGAAAAATATTTTTTTTTGGGATAAAATACCTATTGCAATGGCTCACAGCCGAAAACATCGAGGATTAAGATCTTAACTAAAATTACTTGATTTAATGAAAACAAATACTATAAATAATTCTTAAAACTGCGACTTTTATTGTAAAAAACACACCTTGTATACGAAGACTGTAAAAACCCTCCTTATCCGAACACGTTAAATATCTTTGTATAAATAGAAACCTAGGAATTATTTTATAAAATATTTTTAACAAATCCTTAAATTTCATTGTTTCGAATAAATTTATTAAAAAAAGGTATTACTACAGTAATCTTTTTCATACCAGACATTTTTGATTGATTTTCTGTAACTTTTGCATTTGGTCTGAGATGGGTTTTTACAATTATGCATTCAAATATAAATTTCGAATACCGACTCCTTCACATAGCCTTTCTGATAATTTTATGGCTATCGTTACGATGGTCTCGTGAACACACATTTTCTTTTCTGATAGCTGATTCATTAAATAGTATAGTTCAGAATTTATAATTAGGGCATTATAAGGTTCATTTATGTATTGCTTAAATTACTTCAGTATTTACTTACATCTTAATTATTAAATAAAAAAGGACTAGCAATTTTAAACCTTGGTTATTTTAGATCTTACAGTAAAAGCAATATGAATGATAAAGAACAAGATGATTTTACAAAATATGATCACACGATTTTTGTGAAAATGGTATCATTACGTAAGTACGTAATGATGCTTGATTGCTAAAGAAAGCTAACAAGTTGCTCATTGGAGTAATATAAAATTGTACACACAAGAACGCAGTGCAGTAGATGTATGTTTCAAATTTTATTTTCTACGCATCTCACACCGACAGCGCGGCGTCTATAAAAGTGATACGCTGTTTTTATTAGTATCAATGCTCCTTGATGTTAAAAGGAAACATATCTAATTTGCGTGTCAATACTTAAATATCGCGTCGTTGAAGCGCGATATTTAACTATCGGGATTACATCGAGGATTTTGCCGAGCGCGTAACTTAGAACACTTACTAACAATTAAACACTTACAACGCCACTGACAAAATTACATAAACCACTGGCAATAAATAATAGAATTTCATACAAAACTTCAAGTACTCACAAATAAAAATTCTATGAAATCAACAGAATATTAATTTTACAAAGCTAGAAATGCTCTTGTAGTCTGGATCATTTATTACTATGCCGATGATAGAATAAATATAACAAAACTAAATAATACTCTATACACCTAGGTATGTATTTGGAGGAAAATTCAACCAAATACAAATGAATACTTATGTACTACACTTGAGAGCAATAAAATCGCACACCCCTTGTAATTTGGTTTATTACTGATTGTTTTCTAAAATCGAAAGATATTGAGTAAAAATCATTAGACAAAATTAAAGCATACAAGCTTAGCTTTACAAAAACATAAAATTAAAATCATTGACCTTCACGTAACTTACAAAAACCGACCGTACACCGAATTCCCCAAATTCACGCGTTTGCGTTGTCACTACTTGCACCCTTAGCCGCAGGTATAAAAAGGTCAGTTTATTGGAATTTTTATTCAGTTGCATACCGAAGGTCAACGTGATAACATCTCTACTGGAAGCATACGGATTTACTGGAAAAATATGGATACCACGCCCGCAGAAGCCGCTCAAGTTATTGCCTTGCTCGAAGCAGGCCATAACCAAAGTGAAGTTGCTCGACGGCTAAATTTGAGCCGCTACTCTGTTCGTCGTGTATACCAGAGGTTCCAAGAGACCGGTGGCTACATTCGGCGACCAGGATCTGGCCGGCGACGCACAACATCAGAGCGTGATGACCGCTTTCTTGTGACAAGGTCTTTGAGAAATCGGCAACTGAACGCGGTTCAACTGGGACAACAGCTTCGAGAAGTTCGCAATGTCAGTATAAGTCGGTGGACAGTTCGAAGAAGACTAGGTGAAGCAGGAATGACTTCACATCGCCCAGCAAATGGTCCCAAATTGACCACAGCTCACCGACAAGCCCGGCTACAATTTGCTAGGGAACATTTAAATTGGACGTATGACCAATGGCGGGCTGTTATGTTCTCTGATGAGTGCAGAATGACTTTACATGGTCATGATGGACGCTCTAGGGTCTACAGAAGGTCATCAGAGCGATTTTCACAATGCTGCATAAGCGAACGTGTGGCTTTTGGAGGTGGATCGTGTATGTTTTGGGGTGGCATAATGTTGGACACTAAAACTGACATTGTATTCATCACTACGGCGAATACCGGCCCGAGATCGAGAAGTTTGACGGCTGCACGATACGTCGAAGAAGTGCTCGAAGAACATGTGAGGCCGCTTGCGTGGCTTATGGGAGAAGATTTTCTCTTAATGCACGACAACGCCAGACCGCATGTCGCTAGAACAGTTTGCGACTACATGGAAGATGTTGGAATCACCGCGATGGAGTGGCCAGCTCGTAGTCCTGATCTCAATCCGATTGAGCATGTCTGGGATGAGCTAAAAAGAAGAGTTCGAGCAAGAAGCCCTGCTCCTACGCGCCTCCAAGAGCTTCAACTTGCCATTGAAGAGGAGTGGAACGCCATACCACAAGATTTCATGGTGAAATTAATACGGTCCATGAAAAACCGATTAAGAGCTGTAATCAAGGCTAGGGGAGGGAATACACCTTATTAAAAAACAATTTGATCAAGCATTTTGAGTTTTATTTTTATTCTTTGTTAAGCTAAATTGGGTAATTTTATCCGTATGTTGGGTTTTGTGCCCTAAAACTCCCTATGGGTACTTTTTTTACACTGTATTTGATATCATTAGAAAGGTACTGAAGTAAACATTCAAATAGTGTAAGTTTTATTTTAATATGTATTCACATTTATGAAAAAAACTGCTTTAACAACAAAAAGTCAACGTGTGCGATTTTATTGCTCTCAAGTGTATTTAAGAATTATAATAAGAAACCATTTAATATGTTCAGAAATCGCGATCGTGCGACATCGCGTAGGACGCCACTGGTTATTGCGTGCAATGTAGGGATACAACCCTTCTTATTGACTGCATCGTAGATTCCATGTCCAATATTAAAATAACTGGATGTTTGTAACATCTAGTCCTTCTTTTCATGTGTTTCTGAAAAAAAAAAAGCAATATATAACATACTAAATGTGCCCGCCGCGGTTTTACCCGCGTTTATAGTTACTGCCCCATCTCCGTGGGTCGTAGCGTGATGTTATATAGCCTATAGCCTTCCTCGATAAATAGGCTATCCATCGCTAAAATAATTTTTCAATTCGAACCAATAGTTCCTGAGATTAGCGCGTTCAACCAAACAAACAAATAAACTCTTCAGCTTTATAATATTAGTATAGATATTTAGATTGTCATTAACAGAACCAAATTACGAAAGATTAGGTACATATTAGCAGATTTCTGTAGTAGCAACCATAAATAAGCGTTAAAGCTGGCCACAAACATACGGTTTCCTGATCAGGTTTCCGAAACAGAGATTTAGATTCGTAATTCCGTCAGCTTTGCGCAGACGTTGGGTTTTATTCATCAGAAATTAGTTTTACTAGTACGTACCGTAACGCCACCCCGCTAACGTGCTAGCTAGCTCTGATCTATTCAGAATGGAAAATTCCGTTCGTATACGGCGGTACATACAGAATGTCAGCGAGCGCTGCGCTCGGAATGACGTCATTCGGTTTTTTCCGTTTTTCATTAAAATCACACCGGCGAGATTCCAAATCGAACGACGGGAATTATTTTCGCACGGACAATTTAAGAACGTGTCCGGTATATAGCAAATTCGTATAAAAAGTGTGCATTCGGCTATCTGAATCTGAATACCAGATTCGGAAACCTGATCAGGAAAACGTACGTTTGCGGCCAGCTTAAGATAGAGAGACAAGATTTAAAAAATATAATTAATTATACATTCAAGGATATTTTAGATGAATGGATGCTGACTCATTCGATTCTCATAGTGCCGATTTATGTTTATGAACCATTGATGTACAAAAAACCTAGATACACAATCAGCGTCAAAAAACGTCCTCACCAAATGAGCACCCACTTGAACATTTGGGTGCTTATTTAATTTAGTACCGTTCGATCGCTCCGAGAGTAAACATGTCGCAGAGCTCGTTTAAAACTTGTAAAATCACACTTTCAGGACACTAAAAAAGGACAGTGTTTCTCATTTTCGGTAAGTAATAATGTTATTATTATAATTATATTATAATACTGATTATTGCGTTAAGGAATCAAAGTAAAATATTTTTTTCTGTTTATTTCGTAACAAAGAGCGACCATATAACACGGCTCATTTAAATAAACACTTACTAAACGCATTAATCATACATTGTATTTCTACTTGATTAGTCCGGGTTATATGTTGACTCTGTTCTAATATTAATAGAGACGCTGGTACTTTCTAAAAATAAATATATTGTATTTGGTTTAAAATGAAAATGCGATTGTATATATTGTTTATTACTAGACTTGTTTTATTACAAACCATAATAGTATTCGCTTAACATTTTTTTGAAATGATCTTTACCGTATATCTATCCTTATAGTGGGATATTTATAAAATGTATATACATACTTATGTTGGATTTCAGCTTTCCTCGAGATCCCGTGCGATGTGCAAAATGGATATCCGTCATAGCACAACAACGATCACAAGCAAGCACAGCAACAACAACACTTAGCATAATTTTTGGGAGTCAGCTTATATTCTTCAATGTGCCATATTAACAAATAACAATCATGTAAATACTCGTAATATAATTTACGTGCGTATTAATTATCTATTACTGTTATACAGGGTGTGTCGTAAATAGTGGTCCAGAGTAAAGGAGTCGATACACTGTATTCTTATGTATCACATACCGAAATTTTAACCATATTTTTTATGGCCCTAAATTCATATGATTTGCTGAAGATGAGTATTGAAATTGGAAACAGATTAATTTCTTTAAGTACCTTTGACTTTAAAACATAAAAAAGGGTTTGGATATGATAGTACACATATTCAAGAGTAATAATAAAAAAACAGAATAAAAAAATATTGATATTTGTTGAAATGACAGCCAAATTCGTGAAGCAAGGTGCAGAAATTTTAAAAAAGAACTTTTATTTTTTGTTAGGAGACCCTTAACTGAAAATGCTTAAAATTTCGGTATGTGATACATAAGAATACAGTGTATCGACTCCTTTACTCTGGACCACTATTTACGACACACCCTGTATATTAAGATAAAAGTAAAAACAAATATGTGTTTAAAACATTCACATGCATTTTATAAACTCTACATCATTACGTCAGAATATTAACTTACATTAAAATTTGTAAAAACAGTATTCGACTCCATTTATTCTCGCTAACTCTGCTCGTAAAATTTTATCACCTTTTTAGATAGCCTTGTATATTCAACTTAAAGTTAAGGCGGTAAGGTTTAATTTGCATTAATGAAGGTTTATATAGTTAATATAACTACTTATAAGCAACTGAGGACAGTTTTAAGTGTAAGTTTTGTATGGGAATGTGTATCTAGGGTTTTTATATATCAATGTTATGAACATTTAACATTATGCTGCTATAATGAACGAGGTGTTGGACCATTATGTAGTTAATCAGCAAAGATAAATTCAAATAAATCAGTACCAAGTCAGCAATTTAGAATGTACATACTGTTACGTGCTGGGTTCGAGAGATAAGAATGTAAACAATATTACCGACTAAAACACGTTTTGTTCTAGCACAAAATTAATTTAAAACACAACAAACACTACACTACACTTTTTCTGTTTAACTGCTTCAAACTCCGTAGAATTTTCGCTTCCGTTCGCTTCGATGAATACTTGACCGCTTACGATTGTACACTGACCCGGCGAGCGCTGGCCTTGCACTTTTATACGCGGTTAAAGCGTTTCTAAAGTTTTCTAGAACGTCGTACCCGGTATGTAAACAGTATGAAGATTCGAGAATGTGTTATCTCTACTATTCGCGTACCTACTACGTACGTAGTTCCGTAAGACGTCAACAGATGGCGCTGTAATAAATTATTAGATGCAACTGCCGAGTCTTACCCACAATGCCGAGAGATGGCACTGGGTGTAACACTGGCCCCCTCTTAGACATGTTCGTCCCGAACAGTTTTGGATCCGTAGTAGCGTGCTAATCGATCCACATGAACGATCTTTGGTGTGCCTCGTGGTCCTTTCTGGATCCGGTAGATCATTCATCTTAGTGTCTATGCGATAGGATCCATCCCATTTTGCCTGCAACTTAGGAGATTTTCCTTTGCTGCGTACGGGTTTATGTAACCACACCAGCGATCTTTCCTCGAAGCCTTTATTGTTCGCCTTCAGATCGTAGCTCATTCATCTTCTCAGACATCTGTTGACCGGTCTGTCTGATGTGCTGGTATACATAATCCATCTTGCTGCCAGTGCGTGGTCCCTTCATGGCAGAACAACTCGTGCATTTACGGCACCATTCCTCAACGTCTTTTCGACAATGGATCCAATAAAATCGTTCCCGGATGTTAGCGCCCTCTATTGATAGGAACCCGGCAACGCGTCGCGCTCTCTAGCATCATGAGGAGGAATCGCGAGACATCACCTAGTGCCGGGTGGACGGAGGCTCGACGGAAGGAGCGGGATAGCGGTATACGTTTGATCCTGTGAATGAGCGAGAGCAGGAAAAAAATCTAAAAAATGCGATCCACGCGTCGAGGGAGTGGGGATCACGGTCGATGCGAGAAAGAAACGGGTGGTAGTCGGTTCCCCATCGCTTCGATTCTTTCTAAGTACATTATTAAAATAAATTCGTAATATTTGTTCACAAAATAAATCGTTCATTGAAGAGCTCCTTTGCTCAAAACCCACAAGACATACAAAACATTGGTCCTTCGAGCCGGATCGGCGCGGTTTCAAGAAGGAAGTACCTACTGGAAATCGGCGACTAGCAGATATGCAAGAAAATCGGTCAGGCCATTCAGTGTTCCTATCTAAACCCATCCTCAAGGATCATTTGAGTTAATATCGTGTATTCTTGTGTAAAATTCCAGTTACCGAGTCGTGCCGCGAGCCCGCGTTCAAATACCTACCTACTTACTTAAGTATATCGCCCGCCATTTGCGTGATTTCGAGTTCGATCAAGCAATCAAAAAACTGTAAGTACTTTCTTTTGTCTCATATAGTTCCCCAAAATGTCACTTGATGATTATAAAGATTTGATTAAGAAAAGAGGTGTAGTTAAGGGAAGGTTTACAGTATTCGTTAAATACGTGCAATCTTTACAAGACGTAGAAATATCAGAATCTCAAAAGATAGCTCTCGAAGATCGTTGTAGTAATATTACGACACTACTAGAACAGTTTTCAACCGTTCAGGATGATATAGAATTTCACTTATAGGATTCACAACAAGACTTAGAAAAACAATTAATTGAAAGAGAAATCTTCGAGAATCTATTTTATGAGATCACCTCGCACTGCTTCAATCTCCAAAGCGTGGGCTAGAGCAGTGCTTCTCAATTTTATTTGGCCATGGAACCCTAATTGGTCACATTTGTTTTGGCGGAATCCTAGCCAGTAAAATAATTTGGTTTTACCTAGAAAGTTTTCCGGGAGTTTTGAAAATTGGTAGCTTATAGATTTTGATGTGCTCTTTCTGAATTTTAATTTTGCCACCTTGTAACTTTGCCGCTCGCGCCACCATATTAGATTTTTTTTTATTACGTGTTTTTTTATGTAATACAACTCCTGCACTACGAATAATTGGCGGGGAATAATTCCTGTGTCGCGGGGGACTTTACAAACTTTCATAGAACGGAGACAAAATAAAAATAATAAAAATAACATACTCGGAACAACTATTTGTAGATCACACAAATTTTTGTCCCGTCATAGAACCCACAACACTCACGAGCAGTGGCAGTAGCGAGGCGACCACTTAAACCACTACGGCATCCGTCCGTCTGATAGTCAGATGTTTCGTAGAAGAGAGAGAGAGTGGCTCGACACAAAGGCATTCTATATACCTGCAATACTCAGGTACACAGTCAGTGCGGCCAGATCATGGTTAAAAATTTCCCCTTCCAAAGGCGAAATTAGCACATAATGCTGGAGGAGGAAAATTTGTACTCACTGACTGGGTATAGTATAGTAATTTTACGTAAATAAACGAAAAACACCTGTCGGTGTAGATGAATGAAACTTTACACGCTACGACGCTCGTACGTTAAAACTATGTCATAACATTATTTTTGCAAATAATGTTATGACATAAATTGTAGGAATCTTTGATGATTTTATCGTAAAATGAGTTGGTAAGAAGATATTGTCAAAAAACTGCCATCACGCGCCATTTTCCCAATATGGTGGCGCAAGCGGCAAAGGTACGAGGTGGCAAAATTGACATTCGGAAAGAGCACATCGAAATATATAAAACTACATACTAATTTTAAAAACTCCCGGCAAACTGTCCAGGTAACACCTTTATTACGGACCAAATGACTACTAAGCTAGCTATTTTGATAACTTAGACTCGAAGATAGAACAAATTATAAATGAAGACCAATTTTAATAAGTTGAACGCGAAGATCTGTAACTGCATCCAGTCTGTTTCTGTACTTATTTTTGGTGTAAGCGCAAGCTGAAAAACCAGTCTCGCATCGGTAACAGACGAATGCAGCACCAGGATAGCTATCTTAACGATAACGGGTATTCATCTTTAAGTCCAATCCAAAATTCATTCAGATTAGAATCTTCCGACTGGAATATTTGCTTTAGAAGGGATGAACACTTAATGTCAAGCAAATTATCATTCTCTGTCACAGTTAGCACCGACGGTTTAATATGATTTGCAAATGGACTCTGTACCCAGTCGATGTCCTGTATCTTATCAGTGAAATACTCTTTTAGGGATTTTATAACGTTAATCAAATGTTCATGAAGTTTTATCTACATCTGAGGTTACTTGTAATTTATTTTCTTCTAAAAAGCCATTTAAAAGCATTTGAATTGTTTTTGTTTAACACATTCGATCCAGCGGCCGTTTGTTTTTAAGTGAAGATATTTAGTATATTACTAAAAACGTTGTTACAGTTCTTCCCTGTAAGGATTTGCAAATTACGTCGAGTTTATCGAATACATCAGCCAAGTAAGCCAATTTCATCAACCATTGCTCATTGTTCAACAAGCCGACTAACGCTTTTGACCGGGTAGGCGCGATGGTGCGGCGCGGCTACCTTATGAGTCTTTCTCACGAGCGTTTTATTTAACTCTCGAACTGACTGCGTAACCGCTGTAACGCTTCCACGGAACCCCAGGGTTCCGCGAACCACCATTTAGGAATCGCTGGGCTAGGGCATCCTTTAAGTTTTTGAAATGTCCGAGTCTCACTGCGGCCCTAACCTCCAAGTCTCGGATCCCGTCGGTGAAAGCTTGAACGAGATACCCGTTGATGAACGCAAGTGAGGACTGGTACGCCTTTTGAACCAGCTTCTCCACCTCCAGGGCCCACTGCTGCAAGGTTTCACCAACACGTTGCGATCGGTCTTTCAGCTGGGCGCGAAACACGTGTTCTAGGTGTTCGTCGCCATATCTCGCTTCCAATGCCTCCAAAAGTTTCTCGTACGTGACATCATGAAGTCATGACCAAGCGCCTCTAACACAGTCAAGGCCTTGTCGCGAAGTCCCAAGGTGAGAGCAGTCAGAGCCTGTTCTTGCGTCCACCCGTTCGATTTCATGACAGCGTCGAACGATCTTATAGGCTGACCATGACAACGAGCCGTCGAATGGTGGGACTTTAAAGCTTCGTGGTGAAGGCGCTACCACCGCAGATGTCACTATCCCATTTCCAGCCTTGAGCCCAAGTATCGTATTCTCCAACTCGGCAATGCGACTTTCGTGGCGTTGGACTTGCTCTTTCACCTCCTTCAACTCCTTGCCAACCGTTGCGCTGAGGTCATTTAGCATCATCAGCTGCTCCTCCTGGCGGCGGATACCCTCTTCCTTGTCGCGTTGCAGCTGTTCCTTGAAGCGGCGTGCGTGCTCCTCCTCGCGGCATGCCTGCTCATCCTGGCGGCGCATGCACTCTACCTTATCGCGTTGCATCTGTTCCTCGAGGCGGCGTGTGTGCTCCTGGCGGCGTGCTTGCTCCTCCTGGCGGCATTGAGTGGATTGAGTGAGGCGGCGTGGAGTCAAGTGGTCGACCTGACGACAGCGAGGAGGCGTCTCCAAAGCGCCTCTGGTCCACATCTTGCTGGCACTGGATCCTGGTGCGCAACCCTTCCACTTCCTCCTTCGGTAGTACTGGCATATTCTTTTTCCACTTCTGACACCAATTTGTTACGTGCTGGGTTCGAGGGATAAGAATGTAAACAATATTACCGACTAAAACACATTTTATTCTAGCACAAAATTAATTAAAAACACAACAAACACTATACTACAGTTATTTCCTGTTTAACTGCTTCAAACGCCGTAGTATTTTCGCTTCCGTTCGCTTCGATGAACACTTGACCGCTTACGATTGTAAACTGACCCGGCGAGCGCTGGCCTTGCACGTTTATACGCAGTTAAAGTGTTTCTGGAGTTTTCTAGAAACGTCATACCTGGTATTTAAACAGTACGAAGATTCGAGAATGTTCCATTGTTATCTCTACTATTCGCGTACCTACTACGTAGTTCCGTAAGACGTCAATAGATGGCGCTGTAATAAATTATTATACGAAACTGGCGAGTCTACCCCACAATGCCGAGAGATGGTATGGGTGTAACAATATAGGTATACTCGTAACAACATTTTGCATTATGTTTCTCGTATCTTCTTGCGGGTTTCACGATGCAGTGAGGCATTATATGTAACATTCTAGAATTATTTGTTTAGCATAGCATATCATATCAACATATTTACCTGGAGCTTCATCTTCATCTGCATCAAGTATATCAGCGCAGCAGACGGAATAACAAATAAGCGACAGGAATCCCAGCGGCAGGCCGAATACAAGTGCCGTTAGCACTGGGTTGCCACGCCACATGCTTGTCAATGTAGTTCTTGCTTCGAAGAAGCCTCTGTATAGTTGAACAGGCCAACTTTTGCCGCCGTACGTCTGGTAAGTTACAATACGAATTGATAAGTGAAAATCACATGTAAAACACGTAAGTTGTATAGATAATCTATACTTATATTATAAATCTGAAGAGTTTGTTTGTTTGTTTCAACGCGCTAATCTCAGGAACTACTGGTTCGTTTTGAAAATTCTTTTAATGTTGGATAGCCTATTTATCGAGGAATGTTATAGGCTATATAACATAACGCTACGACCCACAGGGGCGGCGCAGTAACGATAAACGCGAGTGAAACCGCGGAAACAATATAAAACGTACAATCTTTATACGATTGTGATTGTTTTGAGTTAAAACTTCTTTAAGATTTGGCCATAAGGCATCAAATTGTAAACAATAAGCTGAGCACACAACTCGTATGCTATTATGATTGCCATCATAAAATCAAAAGAATAGCAATAATACACAAGTACAAATAATTGCCTTTCCTGGCTAATGAGCTACGGAAGGAACGGAATTATTGCTTTATAAGCAACTTGATTGATGCCAAGTGGGGTCCAGAAATGGCTATGCTATCCTTAAGTCTGAACTGAAATCTACTTGCCTACTGAAATAAGCGAAATGATGGTATGGTAACATCATTCAGCTTACTCATTATTAGTACCAAACCAACTTCAGTTTATTAACTAAGAAAATTGCCGTCCATATGGATGGATGGAGAAAAGGCAGGAGCAATAATTAAGGGACAATACTGCTAGGTTCACATATCCAAGTATTGCAATCAAGTATGGCATAGAATTAGAAAACGATGTGACTTCTATTGGTTTCATAATATCAGAATCAGGATTTTTTCGTGAAATTTCCTGTCTTAGATTCCGCCGCAACAATCCCTTTTTTTATGTGGGGAATGCATTGACGCATACCCCTCCGCGGGGGCGGGCGGAGGGGTTATGTCGGACTCATCGGGGTAAAAGAAAGATGTTGAAACGATGAGAATGGACCTCCCGGAATACCGACTAAACCTACCACTATGTTCCTCGACATAACCATAGTCGGCGGGGTCGCGCGAATCACTTTCACATGCAATCGCGACCCCGCCGAAACGGCAGGCCACTCACGTAAAGACACTTTGGTCACTTAACCCTGTCACCTTGAAGGGGGACGGACACAAGACACAAAGGTGCGCGTGGGAACACGCACGCCGCCTCTCGGACCTGGTGCTGAACGCGTGGTGGGTAGGCCCACGAAGCCCACCATCCCCAGGTAAAACCTCAGGGTGGCTGGAGGTCGTCTCGCGCCCTCCGGCGCCGGGCTCTGCGGTTGGGGAGAGGGTTTAAACGCTCTCTCTCCCGCTCCGCCGCCTCCTTGATGGAAATCACTTCCTCACAAAAGGAGGCGACGGCGTTCCATGACCTCTCACTCCGGACCATAGATTGAACTACGGCCGGGAGCGAGAGGGCAACCAATCCGACTGCCGCGATCAATTCACGGCGCTGTGATGCCCAGGCGGGGAAACCGCCAAAGCGTGCAGCGCCGTGTCCTCAACAACATCGCGGCAGTCGCCGCAGTGATGACAACCAGGCGTGTCTTGCCGGCGTATACGACATAGGAACTGGCCAAAACAACCGTGGCCAGTCATTACCTGTGTCAGCCGAAAGGTCAGGGCGCCATGCCACCTCTCCAGCCACTCCTCAAACACGGGACTTACCGCCACGATCGTGGTGTGCCCGGCCGCAACAATCCTTACTTTAACCTAACCAACCTAAGCAATTATAGACTTAAAAAAAACAAAAAAGCAAAGTATCATACCGGTGCTATTTGATTATCTATTTGGTCTAAGAATATAGAAACAGCTTCTGGTGTCATAAGTACAGGATCATCATCTGGCATGTGGTGGTGGCCTGTAGTAGAGTTGAGAACTAATAAATGAGGCACTATCAATTCTGACATGGCTATTGAGTTTGCTAATTCTGGAGTACCCATCCAACCAAACTGGAATCTATCATGAAGATCTCGTTTTCTTTTCCTGTAAACAAAAACAAGAATTTGACTATGTAGATGGCACAATGCTTGAACTGAACTCATCCAATTTAATTGTATTGTAGGATTGTAGTGTCATTTTATTTCATCTTGGTGTTGTATGCCACATGCATCAAGATACCTTCACTGTTCCTATACTGATTGTGTGTAGGGCAAATAAACAACTGTACAAAGTTAACATCTCAATTAGTAAAATATAATCTGGCCAATTGGTTTTCAAAAATATTATTACTTTTAATCTTATTCTAGCAGCCTACTACTTACTTGATAATGCTCTCAATCATATCTTTGAAGTCTCTCTCTGTTTGAGTGATTTCATTCAGTTTATTTTCTGAGACCACAGCTATAACAAGATACTTTTCTACATCCATAAGTTCTTTTATATTTGCCCTGGAAATTCTGGGGAAAAATCCAAATCTCTCAGTGTTGATCCATTTGTCTAGTGTTTGATTTAATGCGTCTTTATCTTTAAGTAGTGATGGAGTTGCTGTAAAATAACATCAATATTTATTTCTTTTTATATTTAGTTTTATTAATTTGCCATAGTCTTAAATTCCATAAATACCGAACTAGGAGAAATCCTGCAACTTAAGGATGAAGAGAAGATTTATATATATACTAATATTATAAAGCTGAAGAGTTTGTTTGTTTATTTGGTTGAATGCACTAATCTCAGGACCTACTTGTTCGAATTGAAAAATTCTTTCAATGTTGGATAGCCCATTTATCGAGGAAGGCTATAGGCTATATAACATCACGCTACGTCCAATAAGAGCAGAGTATAAATGAAAAAAGTTGCAAAAACAGGGAAATGTCTCTTATGTGAAGCAGACGAAGATGCGTGAGTCATATAAAAATGGAGTAAAATGTAGCATTGTTGTTGACATGTAAGATGATGTCTAAAAATTAATCAAAGTCCCATGAAAAAGAAAGCTTGTTGCTATCTATTGGGCAATGGCCATACTCCAGCTGCTAAGAATTTTTCACCAAAAACCCAATAAAACATTGCTATTGGGAATTGAACCTGAGACCTCATGCACAGCTCTTTCATTCACTACCACTGTACCACAGAGGCTGTCATGTTTTAATAATTTTGTAGTATCTTTAGCAAGTATCACAATGTAATATATGACAATAAACTATAATATACTACTACCATACCTTCAAAGAAGAAAGCATCATCCTCCTTATAAACAAATATTGAGGTTTCATTAGGCAGCTGTAAATCATTTTTGATTATATCATGTGTCATTGCAAAGAACCATGCATGCGGTTGATACTTCTCAGCGTGTATAGTGAACATTTCCTGAAATAATAAGGAAAATATTCAATTTGAATTGATTTATTATAGGCATTGTCATTAAAAAGGACTTGCTTATATTATTCTCTTTGCATGAATAATTGTCATAAAGCAATGGAACGATTACAACATTGTATTTAAATGTTATTATATAGATACATTGACACTGATTGTTATTCAAATATTTAAAATACATATTAATTATGCATTGATAAGTATTTTGTTGAGTCATTTAAATCTTTAATATTCTTACTTTGCTTATTGCTTGTATATTTATTGAGGACTACACAATCTTTTTCTTTTTCTTATTCTACCTAGGCTATAATCAGTAATGCTTGTTATATATAGACAAATATTAATAGAAAAATAAATTACCCATAGTGGCCCATGTACTTTCCCTACATATCCAAAAAAAACTGGATGTGATTCTTTTAAATATCCAATGCTGTCTGCCTGTGACAGTCTCTGAACTGCTGGCTGAGACATACGCATTGCATAATTCACCATTTCTTCTTTTTGTCGTTCTCCTGGATATTCATGATGTGATGACCCTTTAATGCTATACAGAAATATTGACAAAAGCTTAATTAGTATTTCAGGCAAGATAATATATCCAACATGAAAAATATTAAGAAACTGAGTTTAAATATTTATACAGACAAATGAAAATAAGAGCTATACTTACAACATTATTGTTGGATAAACTCTAACTTTAAAATGTGTTACTACAGATGGAAAACGAGTGCAGTCCACTTTGGCCACTTTTATAGGGCTATTAAAGAGGGCTTGGGCCACATGCGCCCAGATAGGCTCTATTCTGCGACAGTGTGCACACCATGGCGCATAAAACTTCACGAACCACATGCCTTCATGGCTTATGTCGATAAATTTATCACTTAACTCTAAAACTCTTGACGATGAAACGACGCAAAAGGCTGTAAGGAACATATATAATTTAAATGATAATAATAGTAAATTCAGTAAAGCTACACAATAAAGGTTACACAGTTTTATGTAATATTTAAAACTTGTGTTTTATTGCATGATAAATAGAAAATATTTCAATAATAATAATTAATTAAATGTAAACAATCCTACCTGTTATAAATAAAAAGCACTGCACTGTTAAGAAATTCATTATTACTGTAATTAACTAACTTAAAATAAATATATATTATTTATTTATTTTCTGCCCATGCAATTAAAAACGCCGAATTGCTTTTTCAAAATCTAAATCGATAAATGCTAAGGTTGACAATTGACACTGACATTTTACAAACTCATTCAACCGTACATTCAACATTCTTGGTTTCAACCAAAGATATTGTTTCAACCTATACTCCATTTGGTTAGGTATTTATAAAAGTAAACAATCTTGATGTGACTTTTTACACAAACACATATTAAACAAATAAACTACTGCTTAAATTAACGGTTCAATTAATTTTGTAATCGTTATTGTTGTATTTAGATTGATCTTTAGCAGCATTTTATTGTAAACTGAGTTTTTAGATTAAAATATAAAAAAGACGCATCAAGATTGTTAACCTTTAGTTAAATACCTAACCAAATGGAGTATAAGTATTGGATTGCTTATAATTTAATTTTTGCTAATGTAGTCTTAATGTATGTTATATTCAATTGATAAAAAAATTAAGTCGTGTTGTCGAACAAGTTTCATTTATGATCAATTAATTAAATTGGTTATTAATTTATTCTTCTTTTTTGAATATAAAATATAGTTGCCTTGATCCGAACCTATTTTTTTTGTGTTCAAGATCACAGACATCAAGTTAATTGTATAAACATACATTACATTTTTGAATTCTATGTTTCTGGTCAAGGGAAATTACCTAAACTATTGCCACAATGCAAGTTCCATAGTATTTTTATCGATTCATAATTATTATCAATAACATATCATATCTTCACAGACGTATGAGCGCATCTGTTTGTGGTGTGCAGCCATACGTACAGCTCTTATAGTCTTAAATCATAGATATACGAATAAAACGGGCCGAAGGAGACGTCACTATAGCTGAGTGTGTCTCTCTAACTACTTATATAACTATGGAGTGTGTGTGCTCACATTTATACATTGTTTTGGTCCAACATTGCCAAAATTTGTTAGTAGGAAAACCATGTCCTAAAAATAAGTTTAACTTCATATTATCGTCACAGTTGCTATGCACTTAGCACAAAAAAGAGAGTAAGAGTTGACATAAATATAGTATGGTCAAGTACCTATGTAAAAATACAATAATTTCGTCAATAGTCCAACATGGTCAATGCAGTATAGTTGCCCGTATTCAAACAACACACCAAGTGTTTTCTCTCTCGGCACGCATTATCGTAATAGCACACTTATATGTGTACTGTGGCAAAAGTGAGATTTCTTGTTGTATGTATGTAGTATTTCTCAATTCCATGCATACGAAAGCTAAAATATAGATATAACGATCTACTGATGGTTTTATTCTAAAAAACCAATAATAAAGTCACTCTGTTTATGTTTGTTCACACGTTAGTTCTGCAAGCAGTCGCTAGAGAAAACTTTTCGTTGCTAAGACATAAGCATGCGCTATGTAGTTGTTATATGTATGTTGACTAATACATGCTTTGTAGAAACACTTTAGGCAATTTTATGTAATAAAAAAGGCTAACGTAATTAAATGGTAGTCACTAATGTTGAACTTTACAGGAAACTTATACTAAAGAGGAGGGGTCAAGTTTTATCTGTACTTTATATAAGACTAGCTTTTGCCCGCGGCTTCGCTCGCGTTAATTTAGAATTTGTCAATCACGTGGCGCCATCTATTATTATAAGAACGTTATTATCGTTTTCCTCGGGAACAGTAATTTTTTTCGGGATGAAAGGTAGCCCTTGTCCGTTTCTGTACACCTGTCAACGTACATGCAAAATTTCAGGATGATCGGTTCAGTGGTGTAGGCGTTAAAACGTAACAAATAAACAAACTCATTTTCGGTTTTATAATATTAGTTAGGATAGCCGACCCACGCAACTCCGTCTGCTTCATATAATAGAATTTTCCCCGTTTTTGCAACATTTTTCATTGCTGCTATGCGCCTATTGGTCGTAGCGTGATGTTATATAGCCTTCTTCGATAAATGGGCTATCTCCAAACCTAAAATAATTTTCAAATCGAATCAGTAGTTCCTGAGATTACCGCGTTCAAACAAACAAACAAACTCTTCAGCTTTATAATATTAGAATAGATAGTCTGCTAACAAATCTTACAATTATACAATAACAGTTATACTAATATTACAAAAATAAATTATTCGAATTTTTGTTTGTTTGTAAGTATTTAACTCAAAAACTATATATTAAAAGCTATTATTATCACCGGGAAACATAAGCTACCTATATATATTTTTTAAAGTACTGATCCACTTTTACGCGAGCGAAGCCGCGAGCAAAAGCTTGTATCTAATAAAATATGTACATAGCATAACAGGCTTTCTAGAAAAATTACACCTAATTAGTTAGGTAAGCAAATACTGCATGCACGTAATCATTATGGATCGTAAGATTAAAAAACAGTAAATTTTAATAATTATTATTTACTAAGTATTATTTTTATTGTTAGGTATACCTACCAAATTATCAAGTATTTTTTGTAAACGTATCCCATAGGAACGCTGCGCCGGGATAAAAAGTAACCTGTGTGTTTATCCAGGATATAGTATATTTATTAACGAACTAGATGTTCCCGCGGTTTCACCCGCGTTTATTGTTACTGCGCTGCCCCCGTGGGTCGTAGCGTGATGTTATATAGTCTATAGCCTTCCTCGATAAATAGGCTATTCAACACTAAAAGAATTTTTCAAATCGAACCAGTAGTAATCACGCAGAATAAACCAGGAGAAACATCGTTTGTACTATGTCTACTATGTCTGTAATGGGTAATTATTTTGCTGCGATGTTATTTTAAATCTGCGTTATCGCCTAAGATATTCATTGAAATCGAATGATGTAAAGGGTAATTTTGTTTTAAATTAAATACTTGTGATGAATAACGTATTTATTTGGATACGGATTAATATCATGTTCATAAAAATACCTACCTTCGCAAATAATGCATTATTTTACAACAAATTTGGTAAGCATAAAAATGGTTATAGTGAGCCAACCTTAAAAGATAAACATATGCTGTCGCGGACTTTTTTTTAGAATTTTTAAATGGAAACAATTCTGTCATACATGATTTTTGCGAAACTTTAACTGTTTACGCAGCGCACGCAGCGGAAGCTTTCAAAAGGAAAAAATACCGTGCGATTTTGAAACATTCTTCATTGGTGCTCCGCTCCTATTGATCTTAGCGTGATGATATATAGCCTATAGCCTTCCTCGATAAATGGGCTACCTAACACTGAAAGAATTTTCCAAATCGGACCAGTAGTTCCTGAGATTAGCGCGTTCAAGCAAACAAACAAACAAACCAACAAATTCTTCAGCTTTATAATATTAGTATAGATTTATTTGATTGATTTTGATAAAACAAAGATTATTATCATGATGCCCCATAATGATTAAAAGATAACAAACTCCGATTTTATTACTTAGTCATCTTATGTAATAAAATTCTTTTTACATTGTGCGTATTTAGATAGACATAAATGACAAAGCTACTGAAATGTTTTTCAATACATAATCATTCCCTGTCATAATTTGTTGTCTGCCCATGATTTTTTAACATTTATATTTATATTTTGTTTATTGTTAAGGCTCCTAACTGAGAGGGGACGCGGGGCGGAGGGAACGCGACATTGCCGCGACCGCTGCAGCCATCCTCACTCACCGATAACCACGGCTGAGAGCGTTTGCGTTTCAATATTTTATGTAAAATCATTAATAAATACACCATTCTTCGGACAGAAGCTTGGACAGCGTTCTTATTTCATCTCCTTACATTTATCTCCAACATTGATAATACAAGAAGAAGAAGATTATATACAGAAAATACCAAAATTACCATGTATGTACTTATTAAGTATAGGTACACTATGAAGCACTTTCGGTGAAACATTTTTTAACCGATTTCAAAAAAAGGAGAAGGTTCTCAATTCGACTGTATTTTCTTTTTGAGCAACAATTTTTGACTGAAATTTTAACATATCTGAAAAACACCGAATTTTATGTGAGAACTACCGATATTTTTCCAAAAAACAAAAATTTGTATAATAAATAACTGTTATTCGATTGTAATTTTAATATCTATGTTTTGTGTCGATATGAATATTGACATCTCTAGTTGTCGATTGTCGTGCGACGTGCGTGGATCCAGTCGAGAGTCGAGCTTGAAATCGTTTCGTTTTCATTGCGCTGTCTATATTTTAAAATACATTTTTACGGAATTTATATACCAATTTTGTTTAATTTATAACAAAAACGCCGTATAAACTTGTAAGTTAAATAATGGAGTACTTAGTGATTTGATATCGTGATCGTGCAATTTTGGAGGTAAAATGCCCGCTTCCATTTGCGACCCAGTAACAAGCGCATTGCGTTTATCTTTAGCACCAGATGAATCCCAAAGTTCCTCTTTGTTAGATAGTAGACTTTATTCATCGGCTAAAAGTGTGCTTTTATCCAAGATTGAGTTTGAAGAATCTGGTGATTATCAAAGCAATGTTCTTGACGGACTGAAGTCTAAGTACGTGGTGATTCGACCTAAAAAAACAGTTCATGATAATAAAATTCTTAAAAAGGATTGTATTTCTGCCAGTCAGTCATCAGGTAAGTTATTATACAATAATTTCGATATGAAAGAAGATATAGGTTTGTTTGTTATCTACATGCGCGATAAGATCAATTTAGAGGTTATATTTTATGGGCACTTGTCAATAAACGTCATGGGAACAAACAATATTATCCTATTACATATCAAATTATAATAAAAGATTGTTTATAATTTTAATATATTTTTATAAGGCCACGCACCAAACAAAACTTGTTATTCTCAAATCGAGTACTAGTGGATTTTATACATTTATTACCCAGATATTGATTGATAATTCATCAATGTTCAATATATGACTTGTACTCATACTAATATCTATTAATTTTAGTTGTAATTGAAAAGTTCTAAAGTAACAAATTTGTATTTCAAGTATAATGGGGATTGATTTGATTACCAAGATATTGTGCAGTACACTGGTGATGACTGTTATACTTACCTATATAGCACCCTCTTATGTTGTTATAATTATGTTTTAAAATAACATTTGCCTGTTTACTGGGTTATTGTGATTAACATTAACATTGCTAAGACATGGCAGTGCTTACTATTTTATATATAATCTCAATGAGATGATATTACAGTCAATAGTTTGGATTTGAAAAATAATGTTGCAAATTCAAACTGTTGACACATTGTTTTGATGTAATATCAATACTTGGGCAATATCATGATATAGCTATTGCCCAGTAGAAGACTGTGACAGGCTCCTTGATTATTAACCTGTTAATTGTTGAAACAACAGATAGAATTGAGAACCTATTATATCTGGTCTCCAGAGAGCCACTGCGACTGCTTAGGTTAAAGGCAATTGAATAAACATGTTAGTTTGAATTTCAAATGCACATTAGGATTATTTTTTTACATTCACTATGGTAGATAAAAAATGATGTACTTATCTTGAGTTCAAATAATACTAACTACAAGAATCATGTATTGTACATAATCAGTAGTTCTTTATTATAATCATATTTGAGATATATGTTTTGATTGGAATGTAATAATAAATGTTTATTCTACTATATTATCTATACTAATATAAAGCTGAAGAGTTTGTTTGAATGCGCTGATCTCAGGAACTACTAGTTCGATTCGAAAAACTATTTTTGTGTTGAATAGCCTATTTATCGAGGAAGGCTATAGGCTATATAACATCACGCTACGACCCATGGGGGCGGCGCAGTAACGATAAACGCGGGTGAAACCGCGGGAACATCTAGTATTATAATATACATGGTCAGTGTGCAGTGTGTTATTTTATCATAGTTGCGGACATCTCCTGTTTATGTGTGTATTGGATAGATATAATCCTAGCTTCTATTAAAACATTCCTGGCGTTATCTATTATATTTTTAAAGTTTAGAAAATCAAGAAATGTCCATAGAAACCATAGAAACGCATTTTCTTCTTCCCAGTAATTGTTATTTTGTTAAAAAAATATGGTATGATCGAAACCCGCTAATTGCATCGATATATCCACAGAAAGTCAAATGATCAAGCACTTCTAGATGACAATAAAATATTTTCTATTATTTCAAAAATATATTTTTTCGAGAATCTCCACAGATTAGCATTTTTTTCCAAGACATGTTTGTTAAATATGGTCACAACTACTACTATAAAAAAAATTAGGCGCAACAAGCATAGGAATACAGAAATATATAGTTCTAAAGTTTTAGGTTAGGGTCGACACTACCTACTTACTCTAAAAAATATTGCACTCGAAAACGTTACTGATTTCAACATCTATTATCGCAGGCAGACTTTATACACGATGATTAGTGAAAAGCAGGCGAATTCAGGAACAAGTACTGACGGTATGATCGAGAGCATCACACAAGGAAGTTGGATTATAAAATAATAATCACAGATTTGTTTCATCGTGCCCTGGAATCGTCTGATCCATATATATCCTCACTTTCACTCAGCACACGGCAAAAACACAAGAATCCTTTGCCGATACCTGAAAAAGTTCTCAGTCTTTTAAGAGTGACAACCGAAAATGTTACTCATTACCCAGTTTTTAATAGTGAGGAAGCTAACGAAGTTATTCTTACCACAAATGAAACATTAATAGAATCAGACGATGAAGATTTTGCATAATACTACTACTTGCTTTTGACCGCAACTTTGCTCACGTTAAGAAGGTACCCTAAGTTTTTCTATGTACTCCAAACAACGTGTATGCTAGATTTTATGATGATCGGTTGAGTAGTATAGGCGTGAATGCGTAACAAATAAACAAACTCATAATCGCATTTATAATGTTACCTACTTATAATTACATTGTCTAATTCTAGGTTTCGCGTTAATGGCCCATGAACCCTCCCCAGCAAAACAGACTAGAAACAAGTGATTTTATAAGGGTTTTCTTTACTTATCATCACAGAACATTAAATTATTCACTCTGATCTTTCAGTGACAAGTGACAACCCTATTTCCATAGAAATAAACAAAAACTCAGAAACGACGTATCTCATATCTCTCAGTTCATGCTAGATAGATCTAGCAGGAACTGAGAGATATGAGATATGGGAACTGAGAAAAAGAACTAAAGGTCCACCTTTAGTTCTTTTTTAATTTGTAGGTACATTAATATATTTAGCATATTTGAGAAATGCTAATAACATTACAGTAAATTTTTAAAATTTACATTTCATTTATTTTTCTCTTTCTCGTTCAGGCCTCGAAATTCATAATCTTTGTGTATTTTTAATCTATAATCAAAATCAATTTATTTGCTAAAGTGATTTTCACCTATTTCGAGAAATAAAGATAAAATCATGTTTCTTGGAGTTCAATGACCTTACGAAATAAATTATTATATCTTTAAAATTAAGTGAAATAGTGAACCAGGTTTTTTTAATATAACTTATTATAACTAAATCTATCAAAATCAAGAATAAAATGAGGATGTCCGCTATTTAGACAAAATTTCACACTGTGGTATGGGATGATTTTTGGTATAAAATAAACTCATATTAGTATTTGATATATTCCAGAAAGTAATAAGAATGTGGAAGATGGGTTGCCCAAGCCTAAAAGGGTATTATTCCCTCTTGAGAAGGTTCATTTGGGATGGCAAAATGCATGGGCAGCAGGAGCTGGCATGCAAAATGTGGGCAACACATGCTACTTAAATTCTACATTGCAAGCTCTCTTCCATGTGCCGGCTTTGGCAAATTGGCTGGTCATGGAAGTGAACCATGCTGAGAAATGTAACCAACAAGGTGAGCTCATTACTTACCAGGTTTCTATGCAATTATTATTTGTACACACAGCAACACACTATTATAAGTTGAATGCTGCGAATCGTGCAAGAGAGGGCGTTATATTTTTGTTACACTCTATCCTTACCATTACACCGACAACACTATGCACTGTCCCTTTACGACAATTATCTATTTTGTATGTAGTGTAGTTATGAATATATAGGGTGTCTAACTTGATGTGTAGCCGTGTGTACTTCATCTAAGTACATTTTGCTAACAATATTGGTGTATATGTATTTCAGAAGCATGTGTGATTTGTGGAATGCGCGCCACATTAATGGCAACACAGAAGAGCGGTGGTGCACCCATCAAGCCCTGGCAGGTGTACTCAAAGTTACGCCTCATATGCAGACACCTTACCCCTGGGAGGCAAGAGGATGCTCATGAGTTTCTAAGGTAGGACAAATTATCATCAATTATTATTAGATAGATTTGGTCACCCACAGACATCCTTATACAGTTATTAAAAGAAGCCAGATGTCCATGATATCCTTAAAATAATGGTTAGTTGAAAGTTATTGTACGAAAATATTGTATTTGTTTTAGGTATCTTGTGGAGGCGATGGAAAAATGTTATTTAAATCGGTTTATAAACTCTGACAAATTGGACCAGTACAGCAAAGAGACAACTCCCTTAAATCAGATTTTAGGTGGTTATTTACGTTCTACTGTTCGGTGTCTTGCTTGCCATCATCTATCTACTACTTACCAGCATTTTCAGGTGATTTAATATAATACCACTTTCAATCAATTTTCTAATCTTTAAAATAACATTAGTATTACAACTGTGCACTTAATTTACTATTGCCTTCATATAATAATTTTGTCATCATTATGTTACAGGATCTACTATTAGATATAAGAAAACATTCTACGTTGGATGAAGCCCTGGATTCATTTTTCTCTCGTGAGCGACTAGAAGATTTAGGTTACAAATGTGAGGCATGCAATAAGAAGGTAATTGTTTCTACTATAAACTATTTAACTGCATAACTTGATAAAATAATATATAATTATGGCATAAAATGTAATGAAAATGTTCCTTATATTAATTGAACTGTTTAAACACAAAGGTTGTAGAGCCATAACTATTACAGCCCAAGATATTAATTTGATCATAGTAAACTTTTATGTGATTATAAGGTAAAAATAACTGCTTCGTCATCAAACCAGATATTTACCTGATTTCAAGAGTTCCAATAACTTTAATCTTCAGTACTTTTACATGTTTATATATCTTTCAACCTGAGTGGCTAATGATTTCAGTTACTTGTTTTAAATATTCAAGATTTTGACCAGTCAAAAAGATTGTATACATATGTTTGTACCACCACTTTGTTCATGAAGACTTCTATGTTATTCAAAACTGCCCTTTAACAAAATTGATAACAATTTGGTTTTTACATCATATTTGGCAATATGTCCACAAATAAACGTTTTTTAATCTAATAAATATTTCTTTTGACTGTATCTGACATAGTTAACTTTATTGACTGCAGTCGCGCCGATGGTTGTGTGTTGATATCCCACGCAATTATTTGTATAATCTACGGATGTCTGTCAATTGTTTGTTGTTGTTTGATCACACTAAGATTAATGAAACTTATTTAATAAAAATTTAAATGATATTTGAATACATAATTATTGTTAAGTTGATCTTGTCTGTTTTAGGTATCGGCAACAAAACAATTTTTCATAGAACGTGCGCCAATGGTACTCTGTATAGCATTAAAACGGTTCTCATTAGCTGGAGGCAAATTATCCAAACACGTGCAATTCCGGAAAAAAATAAGCCTTAATAAATATATGTATAATAAAAATAGCCATCAGCAATTGGTGAGTATTCATAATTTTATATAATACTAGCTGTCCCGACAGACGTTGTCCTGTATACAAGAGAAAAAAAAACAAAACATATCTAAACCATTCTCGAATCCACTTGAACGAACACACACAAAAAGTTTCATCAAAATTGGTCCAGCCGTTTAGGAGGAATTGAGTGACATACACACATACAGTAGAATTATATATATAAAGATTTCTTCTGGTCTCTTAGTTATCAGATTTTCTAGTCTAGTATCAGCTATTAGTCCTACGATACTTAATGTAAATGAATAACGAAGCCATTATTAAATTAACTATAATGTTGGGGTGAGATCAGCTTGCTAGTCTTTTACTGTTGTAATATATATATATAACTAATCTTTAACAAATAATAATAATAAAGTATTAATTTTTCATCATCATATATTTGTTTACTTAACTTTACTAGGTACATATTCTAGATGATATTATGGGCATCTGGGGCTAGGAAGCAATTATAACAATAAAGGATGGAACAAGCACCTGCAAATTGATATTTTCAGGTCATGTGAAGGTAGTTAAGATTAGAAAAATATCTATCCCTTATATTAATTCCTTTTCAAATAATCTGTATAATGTAGCACAAGTGATAAGGATATTATTTTTATTGTTTCAGTCTTATAAACTGGTTAGTTTAGTAACTCATTTGGGACCGTCACAGAACTGTGGCCATTACACAGCAATAGGACAAGCACCTAATGGTAATTATTATCAATTTGATGACAGCTGCGTTAGGCCTCTACCACTGTCTGCAGTGCTGGGCACCAATGCATACATCATGTTCTTTGAGAAAGATAATATGACAGATGAGATATCAACCACTGCTGCTTCTACTTCAAGTGTAGTATATGGACCACAACTACCTGATAATATATTGAATAGAGAAAAAAGCCCCCTTAAACTGACATTCTACAGAAGTGATGACAGAAAACCCATTCTTTTTAATAGTACTTCAGTGGAAACCGCCAAGCCTGATATTAAACCAATTATCCTTAATAGCACACTCGGCAAGTCGACAGAGTTAAACAATTTAAATTCAGAACCCTGGGTTGTAAAACAAAACGGAGAGGTAGAGAAAATCCTTCAGCCTCCAAAGATTCTGAACGGCATAGACAAGGCGGACGATAAAAAAATTAGTTTCGTAATTAAAAGACAAAATAGTGAAGATAGTAGCGCGAAGCCTAAGTTATCCAAGAGCGAGTCGGATCTAAGATCGATCACTTGCACCACAAAGGGCCTCGAAAAGTCGGCTTCCACCGGCAAACTAGTAAAGGCACCAAAATCACCTCTAGAAAAATTAGAGGAGCAAATGAATAGAAGCGACTCGTCGGGCCACTCGCCCAGGAACGGCTGCACCGGCTCCAAGCTCGTGCCCTACGACTCGGAGTCCAGCGGCGACGAGCGAGAGCGCGCCTCCGGCGACGAGCGCGAGCGCGTCGCTGGCGACGCGCGCGAGCGCGTCGCTGGCGACGCGCGTGACGGCGGCCGCCGCCCCAAGCCCAGCCGCTGCGAGTCGCCGCGCGGACTCGTCGTCACCACCAAGAGCATGCACCACGCCTGGACCGTCTCCAGCGAGAAGAGCGGCCCGCTCCTGAGTCCCAGCCTTAATGGAGTCACTAACAAAAAGTAAGTTTTCTAACCATTTATTCAACGTACCTATAGGTAGGTTTTAACCTATATATACACTCGCGAGCAACCAAATCGACTCGACCCTTCACTGCGCACACGTACACCAATTTCACAAAAACTACACGTGGTATTTATGATAACAGTGTGTCATCCAAAAGCTTAAATTGTCAGCTTTAATTTGGTGTCATTATTATTGACATCCAATCATTATTTTTAAATTAATAATGTCTGAACGTAAGTATAGGAAACAGGGAAATTTAGGACAAAGGGCTGTGGTCGAGTTTCACAAATTAAACAAAAAAATTTGGAAATACGTAAAAAATATATTAATTTAATACTTGGTATTACAACCTCTAGCTTTAATCACAGCTTGCAGTCGGTTTTTCATCGACCTTATTAACTTTTTGACGGTCTCTTCAGGAATGCTCTTTTACGCTCGAAGGGACTGGATTTCTCGGCCGTACTCTTCTTTTGAACTCATCCCATAAGTACTCAATGGGATTCATGTCTGGACTGAGCGCAGGCCATGAAGAAATGCCGAGTGATACGCGACGTGTGACAACGGGCGTTGTCGTGCATTAACACGAAGTCTTCGCCAGCAAACCCTGCGTAGGGAACATGCTCCAATAGTATGTCGGTGATATAGCGATCAGCTGTTAGCCCGCCTCCTCGACCTCCCCCAGGCACAAAAATAAGCTCGGTTTTTCCTTCTAAGGAGATCTCAGCTCACATCATGCAAGAACCTCCGACTTATGCAACTGCTTTAGCGAAACAGCACTGTGCAAATCGTTCGCCCGGGCGCCTGTAGACCCATTCTGCACTCGTTAGTGAACAGGACCACAATTGCGCAATGCCCCAATCGAGATGCTCTCGAGCAAACTGGAGACGCGCTTGTCGGTGGCCTGCAGTCAATTTAGGGCTCGTCGCAGGCCTTTTTGGAGTTAGGTTAGCTTCCTTCAAGCGTCTTCTTACTGTTCACTAATATATACTTAGGCACGAGGTAGCTCGCTTACGAGAACCGGATCTCTGAGGTTAGGATGGGGAGTCGAGATTTGCGGACAAGATCTGTCTGTAATTGGTCCCGGAAGGTGCTTTCGGGCACTGGAAGGTACAGCGGCTCCACCTATATAACCTTTAAGGTTGGTGTAGGGGAACGCTGTATCATAAACTGGACTAGTCGTAGAGAAAAGGGGGATGTCCACTCGTTAGCAACTCCCAGAGTTGCGAGTAGTGAGCAGCTTTATTGATCCGGTACCTATCTGGAGAATAGGTAGTGTTACTTGGGCACGAGGTAGCTCGTTTACGAGAACCGGATCTCTGAGGTTAGGATGGGGAGTCGAGATTTGCGGACAAGATCTGTCTGTAATTGGTCCCGGAAGGTGCTTTCGGGCACTGGAAGGTACAGCGGCTCCACCTATATAACCTTTAAGGTTGGTGTAGGGGAACGCTGTATCATAAACTGGACTAGTCGTAGAGAAAAGGGGGATGTCCACTCGTTAGCAACTCCCAGAGTTGCGAGTAGTGAGCAGCTTTATTGATCCGGTACCTATCTGGAGAATAGGTAGTGTTACTTGGGCACGAGGTAGCTCGTTTACGAGAACCGGATCTCTGAGGTTAGGATGGAGAGTCGAGATTTGGGGACAAGACCTGTCTATAACTGGTCCCGGAAGGTGCTCTCGGGCACTGGAAAGTACAGCGGCTCCACCTAATATAATTTTAACGGTTGGTGTAGGGGAACGCTATATCATAAACTGGACTAGTCGTAGAGAGAGGGGATGTCCATTCGCTGACAGCCACCCCTCGTACACATCTCAGTTCTTGCTGTACATCAACACCCGTTAGATGCCGATTGCGCTATGAGTTTGAGACTATGTAACAGTCGTGTTTTTCGGAAGTGCACCGGCGGCGGCTGGTCCTCGGTCTCCGATCGAAGGCATCAGTCTCTTGAAATCGTCTGTATACTCTGGATACAGCAGACTGGCTCAAGTGAATCTAGGCAGCAACTGCTCGCTAACTTAAACTTAGCCCTTGTTGCAACAGGGCAACAGCTTGAGCGGCTTCTTCAGGTGTGGTATTCATATTTTCGTAAAAACAATGAATGCAATTTATGGAGATGTGTACCGGTCAACTTGTGATAAGCGATTGATAAGGGTAGCCGGTTTTGGGTGGGTTTTATAGCGGGGTAAGTAGCCCAAGTCATGGGTAGCTTATGGAGCAAGTTTACTGTATCGCCCAATTAAATTGCGTAAATAAATAAGGGCTTATTTTTTTATAGGGTATTGATGCTCATTGAAAGCTTAAATTTAAAACTTTCAAATGACATATCGTTGCCATAAATACCAAGTGTAATTTTTATAAAATTAGTGTATGTGTGCGCAGTAAAAGGTTGAGTCGATTTGGTTGCTCGCGAGTGTAGTTGCAAATAGGATGACAAAATTTAACAGTATTACATAATGTGCTCGACGAGGGACGGTAATAACCCAGGAGAACGTTTGATTGCCGCGGAGTGTTCTCGAGTTCGATCACCAATTTTTACTTGTGTAAGTCATGGGAATATTTTAATTAATTGTCGATCATAAAAAGTATCGTGAAGATACCTGTAAATCTAAGTTCCTCATAAAGGTTAAAATACCGTGAGTATACCTGTAATCTGAGTTCTTCATAAAGGTTAAAGTGCCGAAGAACTCAGATTTACAGGTATCCTCACCTGTAAATCTGAGTTCATCATAAAGGTTCCTGAAGGTGGATGTAATCTATAGATTACGGTGTAATTCGTCTCGTTCCGAGTGGTGGCCCGGATCTCCTAGTGTACCGCGTACGAGCCCGATATCGGGACGATTTATAAAGGGTTGATACTATTATTTGAATTTTCCGCTTGCAGGGTGAAGGAGAAGGAGGAGCGACGGGACAGCGAGCACAGTCCTAATACGAGCGTCAGCAGCATGTCGCCGCTTAGTGACCGCAGTGGCGCGGGCGCGGCGCCGAGCGCCGCAGCGGGCGCGGGCAGTGCGGGGGCCGCGGGGCCGGGCGGCGCGAGTGCGGGCGGCGCGGCGGCGGCCGGAGCGCTGGACACGCTGCGGCACCTGCAGGCCGTGTCGCACCGCGGCTACGGCGCGCCCGTCTCCTCCTGGAATGGCAACCACAGTGCTATGTCGCGACAGGTACTACCATTATTGTTTTGGGACTCACATGGCTTCTTTCTTTTACGCAATTCATTGTAGCGCCTTCGGTGTCGCTTATGAGCCACCATGTGTTGTATTCGTTAGTGATCTATTTCGAGCCGTGTTATAACTCACTTGGTGTGTTGGTCGTAGGTATTTGACGAGCGGCGAGACGAGCGGAAGCGAACGCTGGACGCGGCAGACGAGATGGATCGGGGCCGGAGCAAGAAGGTGAAGAAATTTCACCACTACAATAGATTTAATAACAGTCGAAACGGATACAATCCTTTTCAGGTAAGGATGATAACTTTATTTTCTTTGGGGGCTGGCCACGGTTGAGAGAACACGAGAAAAGTTTGTTTAATAATCACGTGTTGTTTTGCACACTTGAGTAAGGCTGTTGTATAATTGGTTACAGGAGAAACAGAACAAGCCGCATTGGGGTGGCAATTTCAAATACCGCAATGAGCGACGCCCGTCTCACCACTTTAATAAACATCACAGCAATAAGTACAAACGCTTTAACCGGTAAGTACTAATTAATGGCAATTTGTTTATGTTGCCCGGGTCACCAGTTATTGTTTTTCTGGTATTAATTAGCCACTTCTTCTTTTTGTGTGGTTATTGGCCAACCTGTTGTCAAGAGTTGTTCAAGCCGCCCGTAGGCCGTAGGCCTCTAACATGGCTTAACGACTGCTGTCAATTTGGCAACAACCGGGACCGACGTTTTACGGGCCCTCCGAAGCACGGAGACGCTCAGATGAAATACTACTAAGCGGTCACCCATCTATAGACTGACCGCACCCAACGTTACTTAACCTCGCTAATCGTTTACCGATCAGTGAGTGCAACTGGCTATGAGCGCCTCACATTGGTGCCACTATTTTATTTTAATATGACGAAAAGGAGACTTCAACAAAATTTATTTTAACTAACCAATCTTTAACCAGATTTGAATGAATAAATTATTGTCATTGATATATTTGTAGTATATTTTTAATACTTAAAATATCACTTTCTACCTTAAAAGATTAATAACATTTTTACAACAGTTCAATAAATGAAATTGCCTTAAAGGTCTAAGTCAGGAATACTACATAGCTATGTACAAAATAAATATAATCTCACCTTTCGTGTCATTAATCTCTGCAGGCAATTATAAAATGAGTGAAAAGATTAGTTTGTAAGCATTAATTGTATTATAGACCCTGGGATTTATTTATGTTGAGACTTTACAATATGTTTTTTACCTTTATAACTCGGCTTTTACGTTGAAGCTATGAAGTAGTATCTCCAACAGATTTTATGTGTAACTAAAATAATATATATCGATACTATAAACAAAACATTGATTTCAGGTACAGTAATAATGGCCACCACTACCCACGGCACCATTGACCCCGGCTGGCTTGTGCCCACTTAATTGTGTATATAGATAGTATATGGACTTAAATTCTTAGTTTAATAAGTCTTCATCAATACAAGGAATGAATACAGTTACGACAATTTTGAAGTTATTGTTTTGCTACCGCCATACAGTCCAAAATAAGCAATAAATAATCTTAGTATTATTATTTTTCTGTAGTTTATGGATACTAAAATAAAAAATTAAGATAAAATAAAATATTTACTGCCAGTATCAGCCTTTAAACCATAACCGCAAATAGTGACCTCATAAGATGTTTATTACCTATCATAATTGTAGCCAAATTATACACTTTGTGATTTATGCAGATAAAATGTTATTGAGTATGTTTTTCTACTGGATTAAAAGTGACTACTTGTGCAAATAGTTAGTGAATTTATGAGTTCTATTGTATTACGTATTAAGAGTAATAAATATTGGCACAGACATATTATTTATTGAAATATAAGATCTTGTTATTGCAAATATTGTAAGGAGTGTTATTATACACACCAAGGCAGGTCACCATTAGTGCGCGGTCCTTTGTAACATTAATACTTGGCGCTGAGCTCACGATCGCGCAACCTGCGCGAACCTATATACCTGTGTATAGCTCGCCTTATATAAATGAATCTACACGGCTTTTTAATTGAAAGATATATATAAGGGCAGATATGAAAGTGTACATTTATATTAACACTGCTCAAATGTCTATGGGCGGCATTTCCTTTATCGTTGACGCTGCAGTAGTTATGTACGAAATATTAATGAAAGCAATTGTTTTAGTTGAATTTCTGTTACCTTATGATTATGTAATTTATTCCCCGCGGTTAATAAATAGGTACCTACCGACTATTGTTATACATATTTCCTACATTGATGTCATTTTAATTAAGTACCTACCCTGTTTATTCCAGATATTTTAAAGTAAACCTATGTACCTAATGTCATTACCAACAATGTATTTATTCTATAAAAATAAGAGAACGTTGATATTTTACGTATGGAATTAATTTGCTACTAGATAACGACATCACTTTTTCCAGACGATAATTCGAATTATTTAGTTTTATTGAGTGATATAGTGCTTCAATGTTCTATTGTAATCAACATCTATTTAAGACCAAACATGTGCGCTAACTTAAACAGATCGTTATTACTTGAGTCATTTGAACCTTAAGTGCTGCCGCACTGACCGTTCGTGTGCGCTTCTGAGCCACACGCTGCGAGAGCGGTTGCTGCTCGTTACTTGTGGCGCTTAGCGCCCGGCGGCGCCCGCCACGGCGGCCCGCGACCGGAGGAAGCGGTTAGAGCTTACGTTGGCTATCGATCGCGCCCACTAGTGACTTATCGTGCGGGAGCACTTAAATTTCATTATTAGAAAATTGATTGTCCATTGTCTTTATTCTGCAACTTCCTTAGTTGGTAGCAATAAATAATTATCTATTTTCACATGGTAACATTTGTTGTTAGATAAAGAATTGTGTAACATATATGAACTGCATTACTTCCAGTCTAAATACTTTAATCCGCATGATTTTTAAAATAGTGACGATTCTATGGAACGATACACTTGTTCCACTCACACCAGCTACAACAATACTATGGTTATTGTCATCCACAACAATATGGGTATCGTTTCTTCGAATGCGGTCGTGGTTGTGAAGTTTTCTGGTTTATTTTAACAGAATTAATATAGAAATAAATAGTTAAATTTAACAGAAGTCTGTTTGCAACTCAGGCTGAAAATACGATGTCAGGCAGCACATAGTGTGTGACTAGCGAAATATTATTACGACAATTTATAAGTGAACAAACAAAAGATTATCACAAAAGTAGTATGTTTTATTTAAAATCCCAAACAACTATTACCTTTAAACAATAAATAGTTATACAATTTTAAATACCGCGTCAAAAAGTAATTATTATTCGTCAACAGAATACTAAACTATAAGGATCAAGAGTCATTTGGACGTGCAGGCCTGCAGGTACACTAACAAAGGACTCCCTATCAAAACTAATAGGTAGGTACCTACTGTGTAAGCGAACCTAACCTAACAGTTGTAACGGTTTGGTAGTTTGAGCTATAAAGTGTGCATTAAAGATTAAACTGCGTAACGAGCCTTGTTTAAGCGTGAAGTTTAAGCGAGCAATAAGCGTATATTTGTGAGAGTCAAGATGGCGGGTGTACCTTAATCAATCGAGTAATAACATTTACCGAAAAATTTACCTAAATTGTACTATTTAGTATCTCGGTTAAAAAAAATTGTACCTCCTTTAGAAGGAAACCACAGCTAAATTTAGATACACCCGCCGTATTGACGTCAATATGGCGGGTGTTCTTCCCTTCCGTCCAAGTATCTGTCGACAGTGAACGTGTCCACAATTTCGCTCTAAAATTAATTAATTTACGCTAATCACTGCTTACCTATTCTAAGCTCTGTTTTGGTACTTTGAGTGCTTATTGTTGCTGCAACTTTGTAACGACAACGACTACCCGCGCGCGCGCCCTCACCCCCGCTGGAAAGAGAATACCATCATAATTTCGCTCTCGCTTCAACGTGCCAACATCGCGGCCTTACTCTGCGCGGGCGCCTTCACCTCCGCTGGAAAGAGAATACCGCATAATTGCCGTCCTGCTTCAACGTGCCAGCGTCTCGCCTCCACCCTGCGCGGTAGCCTTCACCTCCGCTGAACAGAGAGCACCCTCATGATTTCCATCTCGCTCCTGCACCTACGGGTAGGACGCTGCTTCCAGGTGACTAATATAATTATCGTTACAAAATAAGTGTGCACTTCGCCATTCCGACGAACTAATAAGGTTTACAGTTATTATTTACTTGTTTCTGTACCTATACACATACTGTAAGCGTAATGCCTGTTCTACATTGCTTTAATAACATGTCACGGCCAAAACCCTCAACCAAGGCGAGCCGTAGTAACAACTTGGTTCAAGTTAGATCGGAGTCTGACTTATCGTGCACTACTGTCGCTGAAAGCGATAATATAAACACTATACCACGGCATAAACGCTCACGACCTGAGCTCTCTCCTTCCGGTGAGCTCTCTGACTTTAAAGAGGAAATTAGATATATGTTGAAGGAATGGAAAGAGGAACAGGATTCTTTGCTAACGAAGCTTTCTGAGCAACAATCGGCAACCCTAAATCGCTTGGTCTCGGACATTGCCGAGCTCAAAAACCAGACTACTTTACTGACTAAATCAAATGCTGAAATAGAGAAGTCTATGACTTTTATTAACGGTCAATTTGAAGATATGAGGCAGCAGATTATTGCGTTACAAAAGGAAAAAGAAAGCTTCAGAAACTCTATTAGCAATCTTGAGTCTAGACTACAGGATTTACAACAAATATCGCGCTTGACTAGTATTGAACTGCGTAATATACCAACCAAAGAAAACGAGATGCCCTCGGACCTATCATCTATCGTCACCAAAGTTGGAGTAGCCGTAAATGTGAGCCTCTCAGCGGCTGAAATTCGTGATGTATACCGCCTTCCCGGCAAGCCAGGTACAGCACGACCTATTGTTGCTGAATTTAATAGCGTACGGACTAAAAGCTATCTTCTGTCGTCTGCTCGTGATTTCAACAAAAACCGATCGAAAACAGAACTTTTGAATACCCATAATATAGGTCTACTTGGAGAACGCAAACCTATATACGTTGCAGAACATTTGCCAGCTAGCTCACGCAGGTTGTTTTATAAGGCAAGAGAGTTTTCCAAGCTTCACAACTATATGTTCTGTTGGACAAAAAACGGAAATATCTATCTTCGTAAAGAAACTGGAAGTACACAAATACGAGTCATATCAGAACAATAACTGACACACCTGGAAATTAAAAAATGACTTTTTGTATATCGTGGTCTGTGTGAACTCTTTTCTTTATTTGGTATGCTCTCCTGGTACTATGAAAATGCACTTTATAGATCTAACAAAAACCCTCGATTCCTGATAAAAACTGAAATATATTATAACATTATGTTCTTATGTAACACTTACACACTATACTTTTACACAAACCCACTACATAGCCACTTACATACTCTACTCAACTCACTATTTCACACTTACCTCATGTTTTATGATATGTCCATAATGCTCTTAGATAACAATATAACTACAGAGCAATAGATTATTGTAACATATTTATAGTATCTAACGCATGGACTGTGTTGAGGCCATATTACTATAATATGTCTTCCATAGTTCGGTGTGTCTTGCTACTTATTTTAAATGGTCATGGATCCTACATTGATTAATTATGACTTAGACAATCTTAGTGTCTCAGAATCGCTATTATGTTCCCCTGAACATAGTGTGAGTGCCACAAATAAACCTCATGAGTCCTGGAAAGTACTGCATGTCAACATTAGAAGCATTTCAGCGAATTTTGATGAACTTGCGGTACTCTTGCAGACACTTGCCAATCTTCCCGAAATAATTATACTCACAGAGTGTTGGTTGAGTAAAATAACTAAGATGCCACAAATCACCAACTTTGTCTCCTATTCTTCTAAATTTACAAACCAAAATGACGGTGTAGTAATTTATGTCAATAATAGAATCAGTCACATTGTCTCGGAACCTGATATCGCTGACGCCAACTGTCTTATTTTTAAATACAAAAACGATTTTCCCTCTCATAAGAACATTGACAGATTCATAGACTCCCTAGACCAAATATTAAAATCCTTAAGTTCATATAAAACCTTAGCAATAATTGGAGATATTAATATAAATATTACTCCACAGAATAAAAGTACCGAAACAGACAATATTTAAATATGACCTCATCTAATGGTATGTTACCTGGCCATTTTTTACCCACTCGCAACCAAAATTGTTTAGATCACGTGATACTCAGAACTCAACATAAATCTTCTATATCCATCCTTGACTCTCTTATTACAGATCATGCCCCCATATTCTACACATGCGATCGTTCAATCCAAACCCATATCAAACATCGCATTATTAAGCGTACTAATTTTGAAGCTGTTAAACAAAATCTAGAGGCTACCGATTTTTCATTAGTCTTATTTGCTAGCAATGCTGAAGAGGCCTCTGAGTCATTGGTTGCTATTCTGACTCGTGTTATTAGCTCCCATACCACTACTATTTCGTTACCTCACAGTCGTAGGATAATTAAGCTTTGGATTACATCTGGTCTTCTGCGCTGCATTCGGAATAAGGATAAGCTACAAAAACATACAAAGAAAGAGCCTTTAAATCAAACCTTAAAAATAACTTATAACCGATATCGTAACTACTGTAATAATTTGCTTAAAACTGTTAAACAAGACTATCACAAATTAGAATTACGGAAGGCCAGAGGTAATACCAGGACGACATGGAAGGTACTTAAAAAGATGACTGACATTACTAGTGAAATATCTGCGCCTATCGAGCTGCTTAAACTTCATAGTAATCCTTCTTCTGCCGTTAATATAGTTAATGACCATTTTGCCGCAATTGGAGCTAAACTGGCAAATATCATTGTCTCACTCTGTCAGTTATCAAAGTCCTAACAAGATATCTGCATTAACATGTCGACAGCCTATGCTAGATTCGATGTTTCTGTCAGAGGTGGATGGCTTTGTGCTTGAGCAATTTATATTAAGTCTGCGAGATAGTACGGCACTGGGATGGGATAAAATACCATCGTCTGTGATTAAACCATCGAGGCATATACTAATACCAGTCCTCAAGCATGTATTTAATTTATGCCTGTCCACAGGTGTCTTTCCCACAGTATTCAAGAAAGGCCTCGTACACCCAATCTACAAGAGCGGAGACAGAGACAGTGTCAATAACTACAGGCCTATTTCTGTTTTATCATCGCTTTCTAAATTATTTGAAAAGATCCTAAATAAAAAATTAATACAGTTCTTAGAGAAGAATAACTTGCTTGCAGACACTCAGTATGGTTTCAGACGTGGAAAATCCGCTGAAGATGCTGTATTGGATGTAAGCAACAACATTATATCTAGTATTGATAAAATATAAAGACAATTGGATTATTTTTGGACTTATCTAAGGCATTTGACACTGTCTCTTGTCCCCTTCTTCTCCATAAGATGGAAGCGCTGGGCATACGGGGTTTAGCTCTTGATATTTTCGCCAGCTATCTCAAGGACCGCACTCAGTGTGTCATAATTGATAACATCACTAGCTCTGAAGTCCCACTGTCCTATGGAGTCCCTCAGGGAAGTGTTCTTGGCCCCACTCTCTTTCTCATTTATGTTAATGAACTTTGTTCCCTTAAAATTAGCAACTGCAGAATTGTTTCCTACGCTGATGACACAGTGCTACTAGGTAATGGAGCTACTTGGGAGTCCGTGCGTAATAATGCTGAAATCGCCCTAAACTTCGTAGTTCAATGGCTTGAACTTAACTTACTTACCCTTAACCTAGAAAAAACAAAGTTCATCACTTTTGCCCCTAGTGCGGCTGCCCAACCACCATCCTCATTCTTAATTAAGGCTCACACGTGTAGCTTTCCGAACTCCTCCAATTGCACCTGTTTTTCTATTGCTCGTACTAGCTACATAAAATATCTTGGTGTAATAGTTGACAGTAGATTAACTTGGGATTATCAAATAGATCAAATTGCTACTCGGTCTAGAAACTTAGTGTATATTTTCAAAAAATTAAGAAATACTACAGATTTAAGCACTATGAAGATGGTCTATTATGCGCTAGTTCAATCCATTATTGGCTTCAATCCATTATTACATTACCTCTTGGGGTGGTAGTTATAAAACGTTAATGATGCGTCTAGAGAGAGCCCAGAGATGTATACTTAAGGTCATGACTGGTAAACCTAGAAGATTCCCAACGTCTAATCTCTATAATCTCTGCAAGGTGCTGACGGTACGACAATTATATATACTGCAGGTGATTTTGCGTAAGCATACTGAAACTCCGTATGACCTAGAATTTATTAAAAATAACCGTAGATCTGACAGAGTCTGTTCTTTTAAATCACACAGGACTTCTCTGGCATCCCGTCAATATTACTTTCTAAGCCCCAAACTTTACAATAAGATAAATAGGGAGCTTAAAATCTATCCTTTGACTTATAATAAATCTAAGCTGAAACTAACAGAGTGGCTTCTTTCACAAACTTATACACAATGTGAGGACATCATAGCATAATAACAAACACATCTTACTCCCATACATATACACACACCTACACATACCGATAAACACAGGCTCACACACACACACACACACACATATGTACATATACACAATACACACTTACACACTCACATACACTCACCTACAAACACACTCTCATCCTCAATATAGGCACAAATTTATTTAAAATAAACAATAAGATTGTATCCTTACTAACCTTAGTTATTTAATATATCCGGATGTGGGCGTTAATGGCTACGACACAGTTTATACTACTGTAGTCATTATCGTTTAATAATTGTGAATATGTAACAAGGTTTTCAATAAAAATTATTATTATTATTATTATGTGCTAATTTGTTAAATAATGATCGCTTGCTTCCGTGCCTCGGAGAGCACGTTAAGCCGTTGGTCCCGGCTGTCATGAACATCTTTGACAGGCTTTACGGGGAAGTCAGTACCCTCAAATATCCTGACATTAGTCTAATCAACCGAATGACGTTTCACCTTCTGGCCAGTAGCGATAGCCTAGTCGGGAGACCGATAGCCTGCCACGCAGTAGGTCTCGGGTTCATAAAAGTCTAAGTCAAGTCATAAAAGTCATTGGTGCGCGCCCAGGATTCAAATGTGAGACTGCATTGCAGGCTGTTGGTCTCGCCTCGGGGCTTCTATTCGTGTTCATATAATTCGTAATTAAAAATATCCGTAAAATATAGATGTATATGTAACTATTATATCAATATTTCATGATAATTATCGTGTTTGCTTAGACACAATACACGGTTGTTTTATTTCTCAGTACGAACTGATCAAGTGTGTATTTTTTTTTACTTGAGGTTCTTTTTAGATACATTTTTTTGGTGTTATTAGGTATATTTCATTAGAAATAGTTAAATAATAAAATATTATAGCACACCCGTTATATTGACGTCAATACGGCTGGTGTACCTAAATTTAGCTGTGGTTTCCTTCTAAAGGAGGTACAGTTTTTTTTAACCGAGGTACTAAATAGTACAATTTAGGTACATTTTTTTGGTGTCATTATATTTTATTAGTAATGTAACGATTACTAATAAAATAATAAAATACTATAGAACACCCGCCATATTGACTTCAGTACGGCTGCTGTACCTAAATTTAGCTGTGGTTTCCTTCTAAAGGTACAGTTTTTTTTTAACCGAGGTACTAAATAGTACAATTTAGGTACATTTTTTTGGTGTCATTATATTTTATTAGTAATGTAACGATTACTAATAAAATACTATAGAACACCCGCCATATTGACTTCAGTACGGCTGCTGTACCTAAATTTAGCTGTGGTTTCCTTCTAAAGGTACAGTTTTTTTTAACCGAGGTACTAAATAGTACAATTTAGGTACATTTTTTTGGTGTCATTATATTTTATTAGTAATGTAACGATTACTAATAAAATACTATAGAACACCCGCCATATTAACTTCAGTACGGCTGCTGTACCTAAATTTAGCTGTGGTTTCCTTCTAAAGGAGGTACAGTTTTTTTTAACCGAGGTACTAAATAGTACAATTTAGGTAAATTTTTTGGTGTCATTATGTTTCATTAGTAATGTAACCATTACTAATAAAATAATTAAATTTTATAGAACACCCGCCATATTGACGTCAATATGGCGGGTGTATCTAAATTTAGCTGTGGATTCCTTCTAAAGGAGGTATAATTTTTTTTTAACCGAGGTACTGAATAGTACTATTTAGGTAAATTTTTTTTGGTAAATGTTATTACTCGATTCATTAAGGTACACCCGCCATCTTGACTCTCATCACAAAGCCCGCCACTCCCAGGTCAAACCTCAGGGTGGCTGGAGGTCGTCTCGCGCCCTCCGGCACCCGGCTCTGCGGTTGGGGAGAGGGTTTAAACTCTCCCGCTCCGCCGCCTCCTTGATGGAAATCACTTCCTCACAGAAGGAGGCGACGGCGTTCCACGACCTCTCACTCCGGACCATAGACTCAACTACGGCCGGGAGCGAGAGGGCAACCAATCCGACTGCCGTGATCAACTCACGGCGCTGCGATGCCCAGGCGGGCCAATCCGCCAAAGTGTGCAGCGCCGTGTCCTCAACATACCTAATAAACTTAACACAACTAATAATAGGGTTTACGGTAGCAATATGTTATCAATACAATATTTATTTTTGCACCCCAGTTAAATCTAACAATTTCATTATCTCAAAAATAGACATTAATGTTAGCGACTGTAATTTCTCTACATAGTTATTTAGCACTTGTGTCATGCAGCTGTGTTTCCTGGCCTTTTTGGTGATCAAATAAATATTTCTTTAGTGTTGCCCTTAAACGTTGAATATGTTGCAGATTCCTAATCGGGGGTGGAATGTTCCAACATTTAGTTGCAGCGTACCGGAAACTTCCCCTAAAAGCCTCAGATTTATGACGTTGTGTCGATAAAGAAGCACAGGAGAGATCAAAGAAACATCGTTTATATTGTTGAAACATATGTCAATTCGTCTTTAAATGTACCGGCGTGTTGGCAATCCAATGAAGAACGAGGGGTACTGTCGCATATTGGCAAAGAGCCGCGTTTAATTATTGTACATGCTGGAGGACAAGGCGGATTCATCGATGGAGCTCTTTTAATTTTTAAATCTAAAAGCATAACCGGGGATTATCGTAGCGATATGAATTTTGTAAACTTCAGCAAATGGACTAGAGAAAAGTTATTGCCAAAACCGCCAAACTCCGTTATCGTAATGGATAACGCCTCATACCACTCAGTACAGGAGGACAAAAAGCCTACGATGATATCCACAAAAGCCATCATGCAGGCCTGGCTGCAAAGACGGTGTTGAATTTGATATGTCTGAAAATGTGATTTGTTGAACTTAATCAAGCAACACGGATCAGAAAATGTGTACAAAATAGATGAAATTTTAAAGGCGGCAGGTCATGAAGTCTTGAGACTGCCTTCATATCACCCAGACCTGAACCCCATCGAATTGGTCTGGGGGATATCAAAGGACAGCTCGCAAAAATTTAAATTGATTCTAATTTAGACAAAAAGAAACATACTCTGGAACAGTTATTCGCCGAATTCTCTATAGAAAAATGGGTCAACTGCGATAAAAATGTTCAAACTATTGAAAATGAATACTGTCAGCACAATCGCATCGTTGATGAAGAGATGGACCGATTTATTATTAATTTGCAAGATTCTGACTTCTCAAGTTGCACAGACTATTCGTCACTAATATCCATATTGCTTGAATTGCCTATTCAAGCAATATGGATATTAGTGACGAATAGTCCTACATAACTTTTATCTGTGGTTAAATATTTCGTAAAAGGAGTTAATTGTTGTTTTATTATTTGGTACCTAAGAAGCTATTAATAAAGTACCTAATTGTAAAATTTAAAAAGTTTATTTTTTACTTAAGAAATACAGATACTACAATTATATTTTAAACTTTGCCAACAATGTCTATTTCGTGATAAGTCTTTGGATTATTGAATCCGCGTGTAGAGTTACCCGCCCCCGCTATCTTCTTACCGCGTACTGCGCAGGCGATACGCGAGTTAAACGGTCGGCCTATAGTGGTATGATTACAAAACATAGTGACCATCAGAATGGCGGCTCACTACCCATATTTTACATCGAAATAATTATAGAAAGTTGCTACTGATCGTCATATAATTGTTACCCCCGTTTTTTTAAAGTATACTACTTTTAAAGGTGACGGGCCAGTCTAACATCAGGATGGCTGGTCATTATCCAGTGAGAACAAACTGCGCAAATTAATCGAGTTTTTTTTAACCAATAGTTGCTACTAGACTTACCTTTATATACATGGTCTTGGAACGCATGGCTTTTAAGGATAAAAAGTTATTATCAATTTACTATTTTGATGCCTTAACGCCTGTAGAAAGAGCATATTTGGAATCAAATACAAAACGGGTATTTTATAAGCAGGCGCTACCTCAAACAATTTATTTTAAAGTTATCTATTATACATTTTGTAATTTATGTTTATAATATATTATTACCTATACAGTTCAAAGCGGCATAAAACAAAATATAGTTAATTTGTGAAATTAGTTAGGGTACATTATGCAGAACAGTCTACTGGTCTTATTTCAGAAATTAACGATATTTTGTCATTGTTTTAAGCTGCTTTGCACGGTATAATAATCTATACTAATAATATAAAGCTAAAGAGTTTGTTTGTTTGGTTTAACGTGCTAATCTCATGATCTAATGTTGCATAAACGGAGAAAATTCTCTCATGAGACGCAGACGAAGCTAGTATATTATAAACATAAATTACAAAATGTATAATATATAACTTTAAAAATAAATTCTATTAGGTATGTAGCGCCTGCTCATAAAATACCCGTTATGTATTTAATTTCAAATTTTCTCTTTTGTTTCTAAAGGTGTTTAAGGCATCAAAATAGTAAATTGATAATACATTTTTATCCTTAAAAGCTATGAGTCCCAAAACCATGTATATAAAGGTAGCAGTCTAGTAGCAACTATTGGTTAAAAAAATACTCGATTAATTTGCGCAGTTTGGTCTCGCTGGATTGGTGACCAGCCATCCTGATGTCAGAATGACCCGTCACCTTTAAATGTAGTATACTTTTAAAAAACGGGGGTAGCAATTATATGACGATTAGTAGTAACTAGAAGCAACTAGGTAACAACTTTCTATAATTATTTCGATGTAAAATATGGGTAGTGACCCGCCATTCTGATGGTCACAAATCATAGCATAGCATAGTCATAGCACTAGATGTATTTAGTAAATATTTTAATAGAAATAAAACATTTAGACTCAATAACAATATAAAAATATTTTATTGGCTTGTAAAATTGAGTAAGTAAACTTATATTTAACTATGTACATGGATTCATTACAACTAAATATTACAGAACAAGTCCAGTAGGTATCAGTTCAACTCTAAACTTCATTTTGTATGTACCAATGTTATTAAGCGTAACATGTTTATCTTGTTGAATATTGCTTTATATTTTTGTTTATCAATGATTTAACTCATATTAAAGATTTATTTTCATCAATAAACATACATTTTTCTTATGGCATAAATAAAAACAAATTGAACAGTATGCTATGGCTAACAAATAACGATTAAAGACGAAGTGAATGATGGGTTCATTTGTCATAACAAGCTGCAAGTTTCGGCAAAAGACAGGTGTTTCAGGTACCACCTAGAATAGCATTTAGATTTTAGCACTGGTAATGCACACACTCGTACGATGTACTGGGCCCTTAAACAGTAAATTTATACATCGTTTTGAACACCAACATCTAAATTCAGTCTGAAAATACATTACTATCTAAGTAATACAAAAGCAATTTATTACAAAACTTAAATATACCTAAATTCTTCTGTAATAACTTTCCTAAAATTACTGACAATACATGTTAACTTAACCACATTTTATTCATCACAGCTTAAATAATAATCGTTCATTCATTTTCAATGGTATGAAAAATATTATCTTTTAGATTCAATATTTGGGATTTCAGTTATACTCTGTGAAATTATCTGCGAAATAGCGGGAAGTTAGTCTCCGCCATAATTATTCTATTATGGCACTATTAAATTACATAAACAGAGCCAGCATGACTACATTCTTACATACTTAAGGTCATGCCTATATGTCCATGAATACGTAAGGCCAGTTGCAAATTACCCATATTTCGCCAGTTATCTTTTAGGTCACATATAACTTTTGTATCAATCTTAATAGATTGATACAAAAGTCCACGAGCACATTTCTGAATTGTACCGGGGCCTTCATTCTGTCTAGGCAGTTTGTTTTACATTATTTCTATCACGGCATTTATTTTTTAAATTACTGACAAATCGTAAGCTGACGGAGTAAGCCTCTTGGACTTGTGAAAACAGAACTATTGCCTACTTAAAGGGGATTTGTGGTTGCTGAAAGACATATAAGTAAACGTATTTTACTTAACTTGTAGTGGATTTTGTGAAATAATTTCAGTGTAAGCTCGCGTATTAATGATAACACGTACAAAGCCGCTTAAACTTTCAGTTTCTTTGGCAGCTTAGGCTACTCGAACTTGGGTTCGTACAAATGCGTATCGTAATAAGTATTGTTCATATTAGATGTCTACAAAGGTGTTGTTATTGTTAATGATGAAGTTTTACAATTAATGAACTTGTCTAATCATTCTTTGGCGCTATGCAAAAGCGATAATTTAATATTACATAATATATTCGAGTAAGTTTCTCGTCAACAACTAAGCAGAAAATTTGATTCACCTCAGCCATATTTTGACTCCCCGTAGGGAAATTGTGCTTAAGATGACACACTAGTAGTAACTACTCATTTAAATATTCGCGCTAAACGTGCATTGGTGACATTTAAGTACTAGTCTGCAGATGTCGCTACTACTGAAATTTAATATGGCGGACAATTGACACGAATTTCAATGTTTGGTGAATGTTTTCTTAATTTTGAATTTAAAAATATTTGGTTAAGTTTTTATTTAGTGCTGCAGTTACAAATAGGGTAAGAATTGTTCAGTACAAATATTTTTTTGTGATCTATGATATCTGAATGGTTTGTTTTAACCTATAATAATAATTTATCACAGTAAATAAATTACATTTGCTTCTAACATTGTATAAGATGACATACTAGACCTTGGTATATGATGTACACTATGTCATCTTACCCTTATATTACTTGTCGGATATAAATATCGTTTTTTTTTTGTTTTCTGTTCAGGGATGCCTGGCAACTACCAATATAAGCCAACACGGAAGAGTTGGTCACAAGAGGACATGAATAAGGCTATTGAAGCCGTAAAAGAGAAAAGGATGGGTTAGCTTTTAGCTTCTAAACATTTCAATGTGCCTCAAGCAACGCTTCGTCGCCATTATGATAATATTCCCGTAAACCTTGGCCGCTTCAAACCTACCTTCAATGTGGATATGGAAAAAGAACTTGTGAATCATGTCCTTGAGTTCGAAGGTAGACTTTTTGGCTTTAATACCACAGAAATAAGGAAATTAGCGTTTGAATATGCGGAGAAAATGGGGCTGGATCGCAGATTTGATAAGAACAATCAAACTGCTGGCTGGGATTGGCTGAAAGGGTTTAGGGAACGTAACCCTAATATTTGTCGGTTCTGTAACTAGTGCTGAATGTGGTAAACATTTCACAGTGGTTGCCTGTGGTAATGCTATCGGTAACTAGGTCCCACCTTTCATTATACCAAGAAAAATCACAAGGCTGAGCACTTCGAAGGTACTCCACCAGGTACTTTGAAGCTATGCTACCCTTCTGGATATATGGTGGGTTGCCATATTTTTGAAGTGGATGCGCTATTTTGTTTCTTTTGTAAATGCCTCTGCAACAAACAAGGTGCTGCTTGTCCTCGACGATGGTCATTCCAGTCACAAAAATCTGGAAGCACTCGAGTTTGCCAAGGCAAATGGAGTGATAATGCTTTACCTTCCTCCACACTGCACTCACCGAATGCAGCCGACTGATTTATCATTTTTTGGTCCACTTCAGGCATATTATGACCGCGAAATAGCTACCCGGTTAAAAAACCATCCTGGTAGAAACATAAGTATATACAAAGTTGCTCGAATTTTTGGAAAAGCTTATGATAATGCAGCTTCTGTGAGGAATATTACGAAAGTTTAAAAAAAGTGGAATATATCCCTATAATCCAAATGTTCTTACGGAGAATATGTATTTACCCAGCGAAGTTACCGAAAACGAATTGGATATCGGTTCAGGTTCCAGTAGTTTATCTGAGCCTCAGCCTAATCAAGAAGACTGATTGCACTGACGGTGACGATCAGATTGCAGAGACCGACACTCATGCGCAAATAAATGTTGAAACAGCTGAAACTTGTCAAGATAAAGAAAGTCGATCATCATCGCCAACAATACTGTCTCAGATGTTGCGTATTTGTCTCAAGAGCTTGATGTGAATATTTCTTCCCATTCGCAGCACTCGCAGCCAATGCTTTTGGAGTCTATTTCTGAGCAACCAACCGATACTGGAGAACAGATAAACATTGTCCCGGTTCCGGATGTTGTTGAAACTATGCGTGGAGATGACAAAACAGCACCATCGGGTAACAAACATTTTAAGCAAACCTCCTTCCAAAAAAAGTATTTTGCTAGAAATTTTACCACTACCGAAAGCTGCCTCTACAGGAAAGTCTAGAGTGAGTACAAAAGCTGGTGGATCACATCTGCTCACAGCTAGTCCATTTATTTGTGAGATAAAAGCTCAAGTGCAACACAGAAAAAGAAAAGGAGAATCGAAAATCTTTAAAATACAAAAGCAGACGAAGCGTGTTATTAGTATAGTGTATAGTGATCTGTGCGACCTATGCTTGCTAAATAAAACACCATAAAACAATAAAGTGAAAACAGCGCCATCTACATTTTCACTACAACATCATTGAGTCACTGAGCTTACGGCAACTCGTATCAACGATGACCAGGACGTGTGGTGGTTGCGGTCGATTTATCGCGGCGACTGACAGCGGTGCCGCTAGATGTCATAAGTGCGCCGGGGTGTATCATAGACGATGTGTAGCGTTACCCACTTCGGGTGCTATCGCACCTACTTGGCATTGTCCGGAATGCAAGAAACATCGTGCAACAGACAATAAGGCCGAGACACCCGTTAGGGGATGTAGCGTACCGGCAACTGGCCATCAAAATGCTGGGGTCGAGCCGATGGATTGTGCCTCCGGGACAACCGGTCCTGACCACCGTAGTCCCCCTATATCGGTCAAGTCCCACATACCAGCCACTGAGACAATGCACGACGTCATGTCTGAAATCTGGACGGAATTAAAAATATTTCGGGACAATTTGCGGGACGTGAACAGGGACTTGCAATCCTTTAAGGATGAGGTCGCCCTCATACGACAGTCATTACATGACTGTCAAAGCAATTTGAAAACCCTCGATGACCGGGTTACCGTCCTCGAGAAGCGGGAGCCTCTGGACCGCGTGGATAAGGGAGACATAATCGAGCAGCTGAGGGAGGAGATCAATAATCGGGACCAGGAATTATTGGCAAATGACATAGAAATTGCCAATCTACCGGAGGTCGGTGGTGAAAGCTGCATAAATTTGACCCTTCAAATAGCTGTCAAGCTTGGAGTGCAGTTGGAGGAGCGAGACATCGTGAGCGCCGAGCGCGCTGGACCTCGTCACATCGTGTCCACGGATGCCGGCGGGCCGGAGCGCAGGCCCCGCCCCCTCGCCGTGCGGCTCGCGCGCCGCAGCAGCGTCCGCGACGAGCTGTTGGCGGCAGCGCGCGTGCGTCGCGGTGCTACATCAGCTGACCTGGGCCTGGCTGGGCCCCCGCGTCGCTTCTACCTCAACGAGCGCCTCACGTGGAAAAACCGTCAGTTATTTCGGAGGATACGGGAAGCTGCACAAAAGGGAGGCTGGAAGTTTGTTTGGTATAGGCGCGGGCGTGTGCTCGTACGAAAAAACGAGGGCGATAAAGCTCTCAATGTTCGCAACGAGGCTGACCTTCACAAAGTTTTTGGCCATGATTAGTCTCTTGATCGCTTTTATTTGGCACATTTTATTTTCATGCAGAAAGCCAAATGCTCTGTACTGTTACCCACCGCCCCATAAGCGTTTACATTTAGTTTATGTAGCATGCCGAATTTATAATTTAATTATATTATGTGCGTCTTATACTAAGATGTCAAAACACTATTTTGCAAACGCATGTTCGGCACTGGAGCTGGAACGCAAAATGAAACAATAATGTAGTTTTAATATTTTTTATTTACAGGTTCTTACTTATTTACAGGTTTTTATTTACCTAAATAGCATACATATTAGGATTTCGTTAGTCGTACGCATAATTAATAAGCTATACGCTAGGAACAAATTAATCTGTACAGTACATTCGATACGATCATTTAAAATTTTTGTACCTATTTTATTATATTGTGGCTGCGCGCATGTGTATTCAATGTGCACATACATTTGTCTTTTGTGTACGTTACATGTGTTTTGTACACATTCTTATTGTAAAGTAATTATGTGTATCAATGTTGAAAAATAAATTTCTTAAATTAGGTCTTTTTAATGCGGGCTCTCTTGCTACAGGACAAGATGAATTTATTTTAGCTATGCATAGTCACTCGGTAGATATAATGGCTATTAATGAGACATGGCTGCGAGTGGGAGAGGAAGGTAGAGCTCCATCTGTACAGGGTTACCGTCTTAAACATGTACCTCGTCCGTTGAGTGTGCGTGGGGGGCGCGGTGGGGGAGTAGCCTTTTATATTAAATGTGGCATACGCGCACGCGTCCTGGCTCATCCGGAGGATGCACGGGTCGAACAGCTGTGGTTGAGCGTAACTTTAAATAAAAAGAAACTTCTTGTTGGCACTGCGTATCGGCCACCATGGCTGGATCTGACCTGTTTTATTGACTCCATTACAGCAAGTATTAGCGCCCTAGCCCCATATGACAATATTATACTCCTCGGAGATTTTAATGTCAATCAGTTTGAAAGGGATACCTCTAAATATAGGCGACTGGCAGACTTTATAAATTACTGTGGTTTGGACCAGTTAGTGACCGCGCCGACACATTTCACTCAGGATAGCTGCTCACTTATTGACATAATTTGCACCGATGCTCGTTATAGGAAAGTGTGTGTGGACCACATTGAGGAGTTAGGCCATCACTCCTTTGTGACGTGTGAACTTATAATAAAAAAAGACAAACCACATAAAAGAACAATAAAATATCGTCCACTCAACAATATAATTTTTGAGAATTTTACTAGCGACCTGGTTTCCATTCCCTGGGAATACATATGTGGGATTAGGGATGTAGATAGTATGGTTTCTGTGTTTACCGGCTACGTTTTGCAACTGTTTGACGCGCATGCTCCGCTGAAACTTAAGGTTTTTCGTGGCCCTGCAACACCTTGGATTACAGACACAATTAAATTGATGTTTAGACTTCGTAATGAAGCGCGTAATCGATACCGCCTTTCTAAAATGGACAACCATAAACAATATTACCTCCAACTAAAACGTCAAGTTAAGGAAGCTTTACACTCCGAGAAAAGGGCCTATTTTAATAAGAATATAAATGAAAAAATACACGATCCCAAGACCTTGTGGAATAATTTAAAGACACATGTGTATCAGTCAAATCAAGGGATTAGTCTGCCATGTCACTTACACGATCCGCACGCAATAAACACCGCTTTCCTGGACGTTCCTGGAAATCCACATGTTTCTATCTCTCAACTAACGTTTTTCGAATTTAATAGCTACGGGCAATCAACATTCTCAATTCAAACAGTAGACCAAGACGCTATTATGAAAATAATAAAAAATATCACTACTAATGCTCAGGGCATTGACGGTATCTCTGTTGATATGTTAAAACTTACACTACCTCAAAGTCTTTCTGCAATAACAGATATAATAAATACCTATATCAGTACGAACACGTTCCCTGATCTTTGGCGCTGTGCAAAGGTTATACCATTGCCTAAAAATAGTACCCCTGGGACCTACAAAGACCTACGTCCCATAAGCATATTGCCCTGCCTGTCGAAGGTCTTGGAGCGTGTAGTATATTTGCAAATGACAGAGTATCTCGAAGCTAATAATATTCTGCCCGAGTTACAGTCCGGTTTTAGGCGGGGACGCGGAACGGCAACGGCTCTAGCGGACGTGGTAGGTAACATAATTGAGGCGCGAGACAGGGGAGAGGGTACAATGTTGACGTTACTGGACTATTCCCGTGCTTTTGATGCCATCAGTGTACCGCTATTTCTTTCGAAACTCAAGTACTATGGTTTTCATGAAAACTCCATAAAATGGTTCAATAGTTATCTGACAAATAGATCACAGTACGTCGAGATACAGAAGGAAGATGGTACATCTTTGTCTCCCCCCCCCCCCACCCTGTATCCCGAGGAATTCCGCAGGGATCGATTTTGGGACCAATTTTATTCATAATTTACACTGCTGATATAACAAAATGCTTGACAGAGTGTAATTTCCACATGTATGCGGATGACATACAATTGTATATGTCCCTCAAAGCGGAAGATACAGCAAGGTCGGTTCAAGTAATAAATGAAGTGCTCAGAAGGGTGGTCACATGGTCTGAGGAAAATGCCCTGGTATTAAACCCGATAAAATCCAATTATATCGTACTAGGCAGTAAAAAACAAATAAAAGACATATTATCTTCTAAGCCAGTGATAAAAGTTAAGGAGATAGAAATAGGACGAGTGGAACTGGCGTGTAGCCTAGGTTTGGTAATTGACCCACAACTTCATTTTGAAGCATACATAAATAATGTTGTAAAAAATTGTTTTTATAGATTAAAACTTCTTTATAGATTCAGGAAATATTTAAGTGTAGCATTACGAAAGAGACTAGTGGACGGACAGCTTGGTACTAGCCAAATTTAATTATATGGATGTTGTTTATGGCCCATGTTTACTGGCGAGAACCACCCGACTGATACAACGGGTTCAGAACGCCTGTGCCAGGTTCTGCTTCGATATCCCACGTCGTAGCCATGTCACACCGTACATAAACGAAGCCAATATTTTAAAAATGGCAGCGAGACGACAGCTCCATTTAGCCACGCTACTATTTGAAACTGTTAATACATATAAGCCGTTGTACCTATTTGATAAGTTGAGTTGGAGGCAGGACCATTATTCTTATTCCACCCGCTCCACTGCAAACCCGCTCACAATGCCAAAATATAAGACAACAGCATTTCGGGGCTGTTTCAAATACTCGGCCATTCGTTGTTGGAACGATCTCCCACCTCCATTGAGATCCCTACAAACAAAAGTATGTTTTAAATCACACATGAAAAGATACCTATTACAAAAACAAAAACAAGCACAATAATATACATAAAACATAGGTTTCACTTACATAATGTTTGTGATCTACGGGCGAGGTAGGTATATCGGCTTCCAAGCGAGTCGAGGCGGCATTCACCATTGCATGTCTATTATGTATGTTTTTTTCCAACTAAATAGTCAATCTTCGTCTATCCTTGTTTCCGTATTCCATATGAATTTTGAGACCGCATAATTTGTTCGCTGTTAGTCGTATAAATAGAAAATGTGCTTTATGTTGATCGTAATTACAATGTGATAATATTCCCCGTATTGTTATGTAAACAAATGATTACGCAACCGAGCGCCTCGCGAGACCAAGCGCAGCGGTCGTATGCGCCGCACGCCGGCCGCCAAGGCTTGTGGAGTGCAAGGTGTTAGTACCTAGTTGTTGGATAGTGGGGAACGCTGCGCTGGAACGACGCGCCGCGCGACGTGCTAATCATGCGATAAACTAGGCTGCGTAGGTATATATAGCGTGCACAATTTAATGAAATTATAATATGATATAGAATTATAATTAGGCTGACTTACGTCCGTGCGACATCTAAAGGTCCGCACTGAAAATCAGCGCTCTATTGTGGATCCCCTATGGACCACAATATAGCAACAATGCTGAGTGCGTACCAATCTGTCCACAGATTGCACGTTTCTAATAATTAATGTTAAGTTATATTGTAAGTATGTATTTCCTTTTTGAACTGTATCTGTGGCAAATAAACGGTTTTTCTTTCTTTCTTCTTCTTTCTTATTTTTAAAGATAATGACATGGAACCAAGTCCTACGCTTAAGAAATGCAGAATTTCAGGAGGCAGAAAGCAGCCAAAGTATGTTATTTTGGACGATAACGACGATATCGACGAAGTTGAGGATCCTTTCATCAATGAGGACGATGAGGAAAATGATCCCGCTTGAATTTACTGCAATGAGCTTTTTAGCCAACCTAAGCCAAAAGAACATTAAGTGTGAAGTATCAACAATATTCTAACTGGTTCCATACAGAATGCGCAGGTATACCTCCAAGAAAGAAGCAGTTTACCTGCGAATTGTGCTTAGACAATTAATATATAGTATAAGATGACATAGTATGTCATCTTACACTTGTCGACCCAAGATTAATTTGTTTATTTTATGATTATTGTTCCAAGACTGAAATAATTTAATTATTAACGAAACTATAATTAATTAATGCTCGATTCTGATCTCACATTACTTCTTTTATTTAAAATATTTGTCTCAGAAAAGAAAGTATGTCATCTTAAGCACATTTCCCCTATATTTTTTTACATGAGACCAATATTTCTCGCAGTATACTCAGCGGTAAGAAGAGCCACTGGGGTTTTTATATAAAATGTATTTCAAGATATTATCGTCGGAGATCTGTGCCGCTGTTACCGGTTGGCACATCTTGTTCGGTAGAATTTTATACAATCCTCTTCTTTGTGCGTCTTCAACAAGAGTCCTCCACTGAGCGTTTTTCTGAAATATTTTGAATGTGTCATTTAAATATTGATGAGTGATTATGATTCTGCAATTTCGCTAACATGGCATCGACGTTTCAAGAAATCCGGAACTAAAACGGCGAAGAAAACGATTTAACTATTTGCGTATAAACGTCAATTGTACAACCAAGACAAACATATGCAATATACAATGAAGTTTTAAGGAGCAAGAGAAGTAGTAATAACATCTGAGATGAAACTATAATAAGAGATGAAGCACTGAAATGCTTCACTAAATGTGTGTACATTTGACTTCTCTTCTAATGATCCGGATATGCAATAATTCAGCGCTCTTATGCCTACATTAGTGTCACAATTTAATAATAATAATAATAATATAATAATATTCTACCACATACACACAACACCATCTAGCCCAAACTAAGCAGAGCTTGTACTATGGATACTAGACAATGGATAAACATACATATATACTTTTTTTTTTGTAAATACATACATATTATACATAGAAACACCCATGCTTTTACAATTGTTATTTTTTTAATACGCTTTTAATTTATTCAGAACAAAATGTGTATTTCACAAACAAGCTCAGTAGAATATAAGTGAAAAGTAAGATATTTCGTTTATTATGAATTTATTTAAACTTATCGACACGTTTGTTGGGCGTTTGATCTTATATTTCATACTTATGGTTGACCTGAATAGTTACATCAAAAAATATACCTACATACTTTTATGCAAGTTTGTTAGTATATTAATTGACTAGCTTTTGCACGTGGCTTTTCTTGCGTAAAAGTAGATTTATGTTAGCAACAATTTATTTTTCAAATAAATTATGGCTCATGTTACTTGGTGATAATATAGATTTCTAATGCTAACATAATCGTTAAAATCGATTGTGTCGTTTACAAACACACAAACAAATAATAACATTTTTACTTTCCTCTTTATAATATTAGTATAGATAAGACTACCTAATTATGTTTTCGAATATAATGCTAAATCAGAATAATAAATACGACGATAAAGAAATGTACGGTTAAAGTATGAGAGCAGTAAGTTACCAGCAGCGCATGTGGGTTGAGGCAGATGAGTAGCGCGTGCTTGGCGCGCGTGAGCATGACGTTCATGCGCCCTGCGTCCGTGAGGAAGCCCACACCCTGGCTCCGCGCCAGCGACACCACCACCACGTCGCGCTCCTGCCCCTGGAAACTGTCCACCGTGTTCACCTCCACCTGCCAGTCGCCTCTGTAACAAATGAAACATTCGCTTTTAATATTGATAACACTAATACCACTTCCATAACTGCAAATGGATAATTATATTTTAACTGATAAGTCATAACATAACACACGACCACTCGCATCATTGCAAATAGACAATTATCTTCTTATACTGATAACACTAACACTTGCATCATTGCAAATCGTTAATTATCTTTTAACATTGATAACAAAAACAACACTTATTTATTTAGTTACCTTTTGGAAACCTTACAGCTACAGACAATGTATAACAATGACATGATAGGTAATGGTAAGCTAATTACACATTGACACTCACGGAACTATAATCTATATATATAAAGGAAGATGTCCTGACTGACTGACTTAGAGACAACGCACAGCCTAAACCGCTGGTCGTAGGAACTTAACATTTGGAGAGCATGTTTATTTTAATTTGTAGGGCTGTACTAAGAAAGGACTTTTTGGAATTCCACCCCTAAGGGGGTGAAGTTTATATGGACTTTGCTCATTTCTGGACTTATAAGTATAAAAATAGGTATACTAGTTATTGATTATATGTATTTGAAAATGATCTGTGTAGGTAAAATGGACTAAACATCCCCTAAAAAAGTAAAATAGGGGGGGGGGGGGGGAGGGTAAAGTTGGTATGGAAATTTTCTCATTTCTGGATTTAGAAGTATGAAAATTGGTATATTGGGTCCTGATTACAAACAAAAATGATCTATGTAAGTGGAATGGATAAAACTCCCCGTAGAGGGGTAAAATGTGGGGTAAAGTTTGTAACGAAATTTTCTCATTTCTGGACTTAGCAGTATGAAAATTGGTACATAAGTTTTCGATTACAATTGAAAAATATCTGTGTTATAAAAATTCTTTCAGTTAGCTACATTATCACCGAGTAACATAGCTATATTTTATTTAATAAATAGTGCCGTTACCTACTTTTACGCAAGCGAAGCCGCGAGCAGAAGCTAGTTGAAAATAAATTAACCACAGTGTACATTTACCAACTGCTTACATGTTATCAAGATATTAAGTGCTAAAATAGCTCTTAAATGTAAAATAGATACTCTACAAATATTATTTGAAAGACTTATCAGTTAAGCACATTCGTACTCGCGACATACTACTAGAAAATGGATCTGTCATAGGATTAACACATTTTGTTAAGGTTCCTGCTTGCTCGCACCTAATTTGAATGAATCCTATTTTAGATGGGAGCTCAGAACAATCAATGTCATTGTTTATAGTTTTAAGTAAAAAAATAATGTCTGCAATATTACGATGTTCTAAGAGGTAGAAAATTGTGTGTTTTACACAGGCTTTTATAATTATTTGAGTGAAATAGATTTTTTGTCAACTAATCGATTCTGAATGTTCTCGACACGATTTGTGTATGTAGCATAGTGGGGATTCCACACCTGTGAACCATACTCCAAATGACAACGTACATAAGTATAGTATAGTATTTTTATTGTTTTCAAATCACTAAATATTTAGACTTGCGCATCACGAAGCCAAGAGACTTAGAGGCATCTGCATCTGTGAAAATGTCCGTCGCTAACATTTAGCAAAGGTTGCATAATATCAAAATCTTGCATTATTAAAAAAGGGACAGCATGCCACAGATAATGTATTTTATAACATACTTGCTTTTACTTATTATCATAAAATGTTAATTAAGACATAGTATGCGTTCCCGGGAGTCTTCAACTTCAACACGAGTGTTATTGAAATAACGTCTTAATTTTTAAATTTGACCACCGATTGTACTTGCTCAAAAATGTCGCCAGTTATAAGTGAGTGAGAATATGTATTACAAATTAGTCTATGATTGTCAAGATGAAAAATATTTGTGTCACTAGAAGAATTTTATTACAAAATTAACAGAAGAACTGGGGCCCAAGTCTGTTGATTTTGACAAGTTTGGTAATCTAATAATGGCGTCCTTATGACTTTCCGATGGTCAACCACTAAACCTCCATTGAAAAATAGCATAGAATGATAATCTCGTACATAATGACAAATTAATGACTGACGTATGCGGTAATCTGCTATTTTGACAGTTCTTTAGATCAAATTGCTTTTAACAATATTAAATAATATGTAAAAATATATATAAACGAAATCTGGCATGAATAAATGTTTATCTATTTATTTATTCGTTGGTACACCAACAGCATTACATGTTACATCTACATAATTATTGTTACAATAATGAATCAGTTCTGACATGCATGCCTATTACAGGTATACAGTTTTTTATAAATGTTCAAATTTAATAGTAGTTTTCAAAAATCACTTCTACTAACAGGCTTTATAATAATGGCAAAACAATATGTCATTCTATCACAATCCTATTACGAGACCATTGACCGACCAATGATCGACCAGTTTGTTATGAAGTCTGTTAAGTTATGAAGATTACGAACTTTTAGCAAAATGACAATGGAATTGCAGTTACGTCGTGACGGAATGACGAATTTATAAAAACAGCAGACTTGGGCCCCAGGACGAATGAACTTACTGGTTCTGCAATGTCCTGAGGTGTTTCTTGATGAGTTCCTTGTGCGCGTTGTACGGCGTGATGACGGCGAGGCTCAGGCCGTGCGCGCGCAATAGCGCTTCTAGCGCCAGCACCAGTCGCGTCACGCCCCACGCTTCCATCTCGTTGGCACCCGACATGCCTGATTATTGTGCACATATACTATATAATATGTATTTATAATATCGGCCCTGTATTAAACTGTCTCACTGCTGGGCGCAGGCCTGTTCTCAGTGTGAGAAGGGTTAGGCCATTGTACACCAGGCTGGCCCAGTGCGGTATACAATCTGCCGATTACACATATCTTCGAGATCATTATGGATAACTCTTAGACATGCAGGTTGCCTTACGATGTTCTTCCTTCACCGTTAAAGCGAGCGATAATTAACTATTGAATACGCACATAACTTCGAAAAGTGAGAGATGCGCGCCTTGCGATCGAGCTCGAGATATCTGTGTAGCAGCCCAACGGTTTCCCACTAGGCTTATATTATAATCAAATAAAAAAAGCAAAGTTAAAGCTTATAAATAAAAATAAACATTAATAAGCTGTTAATTTTGCCGTACCTTGTCCTTTGTCTCCACTGGATATGCTGACAATATTGTAGGCCGGTATATGTATGTCTGGTCTCGCGGGTGCAATAGTCTGTACCATGCCGCCATAGAAGGCTCGACTTGGATAGTCAGCGATGTCGGGATGCATGCGGTATTGCTGATTGAGTAAAATCACTGGGCTGCCAGCAGCCCAATCGTCGGTGCACGATGTAAGACGAGAAAACAAACTTTCGCTCAGTCCATGTTTCTTCGCACGCTGTAAATATATGTATATATATATATATATAATGAGTTAGATAATGGTAACAACGTCTCCAGCATATATTCGAAAATTCTATTATAACACATGTAACACGAATGAAACAGTTTTGTTAGGAAGAATTTTTTTATCAAATTCTTCGATTAATTTTATTCTCTATAGTCTAATCCAATCCAATAAAATAAAAAGGTATACAAACGGTTTATTGACATGACCATAGACATTTTAGTGATGTCCAATTGTAGCGTCAATTATAAATCAATTAATTACCTAATTGAATTATTCGATTTAAAGCAGCGAAAGAGTTAGAAATGACATAGACACTGCTAAAATTATATCTTATCGCACTATAATTGTACCCATCATTCGATTTAGCAGTTGAGCAAAAAGAATATAGTATAAAGGAAAAAAATATTTGTATGGTATATAATTTCTCAAACCATTATCATTATCCCATTATTATTGTAGCCAATTACTATTGTTATTTGTCCAATTCTTGTAACCAAATGTTGTTGCTTCAAGAAGAAGCACAGGCAAAATCAGTATGTAATTAATATTCCGTAAGTAAGCCAAGTCGTCAGCAAAAGAACACAAACGTAATAGAGCAGTCAACAAAATGGCAGTTTTCTTGACGGTCAAGATAATTTATTTATTTTAGAATGGTCAAAATATATTTAAACTTTATTTAATTTGTACAGCTGCTTATCACATTGAGTTGCAGTGAACAGCCGCATACCTACTATTCTTATTTTTAACTCCCGCACTAGGTTTAGATATTGTATCGCAGAAGACTTTGCAAACATTCAAACAAAGGACATAAAATACACTCACACTCGGAAAAACGATTTGTGGATCACACTAATGTTTGTTCCGTGTGTGATTCGAACCCATAGCATAGTCAACCTTTTTCAAAATGACAAACCTCTCTTTCTACCCACGGTATCGGCAACAGTGAGCTTTCCTGTAGCACGTAAATACTTACTTTTGCTTGGATTTAATGGCAGCAATAAATAGATTAATTTAGATTTTAAATTCCTCTAAATACTGTATATTTAATTGCAAATTAATTTTAACTATATTTTCGCATAATAAATTTCGATTAAATAATCGATTACTGAAAATCTTAAGACTTGAACGAATTATTGTTTGTCGTGCAGCCCTTTGCAATCATAAATTATAGATATTTTTTCATCTGTCAAATAACCTCAGTTTTCGACTAAAATTCTTCAAATTAAATAATCATTTATTAATCAAACGGCAATTGCTTTAAAATGCCTCGTGGTATAATGTGAAAACCTTGAAAATACGAATAAACTTACTAAACTTATCCTATTATGTAAGTAATTACATGATAAATTAAACAAAATTTGGTTTGTGTACATTTTCATCACAATGGATTGGAGTAGACAGGTGACAGCAAAATCTACAGTAAAACACGCAAGCTCGCTGACATTGGAACAAGCCAACTAGGTAAAGTATTTCCACTCTACAGAAAATAGCAGCCCAAGTTTCCACTGTCTAAGGGGACCAGGTAGTTAGCAGGCGGACCGTATGCTCGTTTGTCACTTTGGTAATTGGTGCAAATAATGCTTTATAGCCATTGCTTATGGTTATAAAGAGTATGACGCAGGTCATAGTTCGCTACGTCAGTATAATTTCTACATTAATATGTCATCTGAAGAAAACCGACATTTAGATTGAAATATTCTTTAACCTCGTTCAGCACGGTTAGACAAAAATGGTATACTTATAAAGGGCTTTACGTGCTATCCGAGAAACAGGGGGTGTCGAACACATTTCTTATCAGAAAAAACCAATAACTTTTTGTTCGCTCGATCCGGGATTCGAACCCGAGACCTCATTCACAGCAGTCGCATTCACTACCGTGTTAATAATAGTAAGTAGTCGTAATGTACCTGTGAACATATGAAGCCGGGTAGTTGCTGTGGGTCGCCGATGAGTGTGAGGCGCGTCACGTCAAGTGTGAGCGGTATCAGCGTCTCCGGCTCGATCACTTGTCCCGCCTCGTCGATTATACATAGCGCTATGCGACGCTTCAGTCTGTAACAATATTTAATTAATCAAACTTTTTTTTACTCCTTTGGATATCGGGCTCTGAAACAGCCCTGCGCCACAATTCTCGCTCCTCCGCCTGCCGCATCCAGTCTATTCCAGACATATCTTTATTATTTTCAGGCTAAGGTGACTATGATTCCTTTCTGTTACTCAAGTGAAAAATGTTGATAATTTAATTTTAACTGTAGGCGATGGGAGAACATAGTTTGGAACTGCTAGATATCCAGTTAGCAATAATCCCAAACAGTAAGCTTTTGGTTGAGTTAGTTGTTAGTCTCAGATGGCCTTGACAAGTTTATGCGGAGTATGCGTGAGTTCAGAAGGCTCCGAACCCGTAAACTGTAAGAAATGCGTTACCCTTTCATTTTATAGTTGTGCGCGCTGGCGAGCGTGGTGACGACGATATCCGCGCCCTCGATGATGCGCCGCTCGATGGCGGCCAGCTGCTCCGGCCGCACCTCCTCGCCGCGCAGCGGGCCCGCGCCCGACCGCAGCTGCGCAACAACGCAACCATATTGTTTATTGACACCTAACTGTATCCTTTTGAAATTATATTTATATTTCCATTATAAGTTCAAGAATTAAATATATTAAAAGAGTTTCCCTTACAGCTAGTATATACAATAAACCTATATCAATAAAGAATGTGCAAAGGAAACTCCACCGACTCCTCCGAGTAATCCGAGTTATTAATTCCAGTTTAGAATGTCACCCGTATGATAATTAGCGCAAGCGCAACGCCAAGGTAGTTTACAATTGTAAGCAGTCAAATTCATCGGAGCGAACGGAATCGGAAATACGGAAAAGTTCGAAGCAGTTAGAGTGGAAAAGTGTTTAAGTAGTGTGTGTGGTGTTTTAAATTTAGCTAGAATAAAACGTGTTTTAGTCGATAATATTGTTTAAATTCTAATCCCTTGAACCCACTAATGTCTTACATTTGCAGATCCTTATATGTTCAATATAAGCTAAGGTTTAAGTAAAAGCAAAAAAAAAAACAGCTGCAATATATAGGTGTCTCAAGACCCAAAAGGTCGCAGCCGACTTATACAACACCGCTCTCGCACAGCTAAGCCAACCGGAGAGGCCACTACCCGCTGTCCACGCACCGACAGCTAGCAGGCAACCAGCTGTCCACGCGCTTACAGCTAGCAGTCAGCTAACTACTACCATAGTGTAACAAAATCTAATAGTGAAGAAACTCGGCCGTCTAGACAGGCCATCGATTAGGTGCGGCTCGGGGCAGAGCGGCGTCCCCCCGCCACTTTTGCTAGAAATCAATACTACTACAACTAACACATAGATTAATTTGAACTTACAAACATATCACCTGTAGGAACGTAAGTACTTGCAAAATGTTTTTTTGTGACAACCCTAAGCTATTTTCAGTATCTAGTCGATTGTCGGCATTTAGCGTCCAGACAAAGAAGTTCGCTCACTATTAGATTTTATTACACTATGCTACTACTATGCACTACTATGCGCGTGCGTGCGTACATCGCGCAGGCCGCCTGCTTGAAGCGCGCGGGCTACCCGCTTGAAGCGCGCGGTAAGCGCGGCTTTAACTATCGAGTGGGACGATTACGGTAAGCTCGCTTACAGCGAGCTGTTTCCTAATTTGTGATATCAATATAAATTATGTCTACAAAGGACGCCCTAAAGCTCAAATTTCTATTAACATTATTTTGCCATGTGGGAGCGGTGTTGTATAAGTCGGCTGCGACCTTTAAGCCGAAAGTCACTTTTCTACTAATTGGTAGGATGATTTTTTGTTAAAGAACTATACCCGGGAATCGACTAATTATAGATTGAAGGTCAATGTGAGAATTATATTTTATAGATTTTTATGAAAACATGTTTGAGATGTACAAATATAAACATGTTTAATAGTTTCTTCTAAACAATCATAATCAAAATTATTAATATTTCCCAGTAAAAAAGCCATTTGAAATTAATACGCACAGTGTACAGCGCGCTACGATTCGACGCATACAAACGTAGGTCCTGTCAGTGTGCGTAAATTATAGATTTTTTTTATACCTAACAATCTAAGTCGTTTTCCAACAATAATTTTTGCATTACTTGAATTGATAGTATGCAGCACCAGCTTCGTTAAGAGTCTTGAGACAACCTGTATAGAAAATAAGTCTAATACAAACAATAGCTAAAATCAGACTACGTGATTGTATCCTTTAACTCTTTTCAGAACTTATATATTATTACTCTCTTTTAATTTAATAATTATGAAAATAATTTAGAATGTATGTATATTTTATCGATAGTATTTACCAGATTTATCCTTTTAACAAGTTCAGTGACGCGGCCCTGGCAGTAGGCGATACGGACTGGATCTTTCGCACTTAGTCCCGCTGTCTTCCACATGTTGATCTTAGCTTCCAAATGCAGAATCTGTGGACGTATTTTAAGTGTTAATATACACTAATTCAACTGCCACCGTGGCGCAACGTTAGTGAATACGACTGCTGTGCATGTGCTGTGCTTGTCTCGGGTCAGAATCCGAGTCAAGCCAACAAAAAGTTATTGGGTATTGCTGTCAAGAAATCTCATTACCATCCCGTAGTTAGGAAGTTGGCGGTGTTAGACACCTCCGTGCTTCAGAAATCACAAAAAGCCGTTGGTCTTGCGCCTGATTTACCTTATCTCCGATTATCGTTCCATCGGAGCATGAGCGATAAGGAATAGAGAGTGCACGTGTTTGTGCACATACTTGTGCACTATAACATCATATTATAGTATTTATAAAAGACTAGTTTTCACCCGCGGCTTCGCTCGCGTAAATGTAGGTTAGGTTAGGTTTGCAACAGTTCTTTTTTCTGGATGAAAGGTACCCTATGTCCTATTCTGTACCCCTGACAACGCGTATGCAAAATTTCATATTGATCGGTTGAGTAGTTAAGGCGTGATAGCGTTACAAACAAATAAACTCATTTTCGCATTTATAATATTAGTAAGGATAACTGCCGCACTATCTATATATATACTTCCTGTATCGCGAGGGACTTTACAAACATTCAAACAACGGACACAAACTACACCCAGAATCGGAACAACCATTTGTGGATCACACAAATTTTTGTTCCGCGTTGGGGTCGAACCCACAACACTTAGCGTGGCGACAGTGGCGAGGCGACCACCTAAACCTAAACCATGCTATCCGTGCAGTCAATATCTGCTGCGCAGAGAAAAGAAGAACAGACTAGTGAAATTCAGTATGGAGGACATTTAATAAGTTTAGCAGATTTTTTAGGCTGTAAACATAATTGACATTATTTATAAATGCTGTATATGCCTATACAGATAATAGGTACTCACAGGTCTAGACTTTCTATTCTATGTATATTATACTAATATAATGTTCTATACACATAACACTATCTAGCCTAAACTAAGCAGAGCTTGTACTATGGGTACTAGACAATGGATAACGTACATTATATACTTTTTTTGTAAATAAATACATATTATACATAGAAACACCATGACCAAGACAAACATCCATGTCCATGCACACAAATGTTTGACTTCTTTTATTGTGTAGGTAATTATCGTTAACAATGTCTTATAAATAAATTAAAAAGAACACAAATTATAAAAGCAATAGCTGTTGATTATATAGTAATAGTTGTGTGGAGGGCTCGCTCGTACCTCTTCGTTGAGTCCGGCGGTGGTGGGCGGCTGCTGGTCCACGCGCGTGATGTCGCGGTGCGCGAGCTGTTGCGAGCTCACGTTGGCGGCCACCGGGTGCATGGCCTCCGCGCGACCTACGCGCACCATGCGGAACCGCTCCGCTGCCACACGCACACAAACCATCACATTAAAAAATATATATATTGGTTCTCGCGCATGTTAAATCACTTTTATCCATTCGCGGAATTGTGAGATACTGAAGGTCTCGTGCAGCCCATCTTTAACTTTCTGAAACCGCCTACCATAGTTGGGCACAGTTAATCCAAAAGTTAACTTCGTTAATAGTTAATTCGTTAGTTAAAAAGTTAACTTCGATAATCGGTAAGGCATAAATTTTCGAAAATTTAACGCAAGTTAAAGTTAACCGTTAAAAGTTAGGCTCCATGTGTAGACAGTCATAGTTGCCAATATCTGTATATTTGCCTATTTGTCAAATATTCGTCCAAGTACGGCAAACACCCAATACCAAATACAAATAGCCATGTGAAGTGCCGCCTTTATATATGCACCATACTCGCACGCGCACTTCGCATATATCATATCGTTCACCATACGACTCGCCGACCATGGGTCGGAATCTTGCCTACATTGATGGAAAACTTCAACACAGTCGCCCTCTTTTTTTAGACATGGAACTATTTTCGTTCGTAAGTACTACGTCACAGCCATCCTAACTGTTAAACTAAAACACTACCTATTAGTAGAATTTAGCTTATGAGTTCTGTGACTTACAAATTCAAATCGATACTAAGAAAATATTAGTAATGAGATAATAGAAGATATATGTCCTATACTTTATTTTAATACATTTTTATAACCACCAAAATATGTATATGTTTATACAATATTTTTCTCGTATTGTAACCGAATGGTAGAAATATAGTTTTTCGCAACGTCAATCTTCTTCCATTAGCTGTCATCACACAAAATTAATGGCTGCCGATTTGTTTACATGCTCTTGCGCAATTATTTTTATGTTTCGCTGTATTTGCGTTGTTTTCTGTGATATTCACGTCAAGAAGAGCATCAGTTCCTTCGAGTCTACCAGGAAATCAAGCATCTTCACCGGTGTTGTGTCTTTTCACGTCAAGTTCGGTACTCCGTGTAAAGAAGGCTAGGCCCTCCAGTTTGGCAGTTTGGACCTTATTTACTGAAGAATTCAGATATACAATGTTGTGATTTTGGCAAAACCTTTAAAAATTGTGTTCTTTGTTTATATATTGTGAAATGGTGAATAATAAATTTTTCGTGATTGTATTTCCTATGGTTTTATTTGTATTACCAAAACTATATACTTGACAAGTTAAATAAATCAACACAGCTAATACTAAAATTAGCGACATCTATCACCATTTTAAACGAAACAAAATTGCAGAGTTGCTTGCTAGTTTTATAGATGGCGATGCAATCGCTTAAAATGTCAAAGATTCCAGTCTATTACCAATAATATACACTAGTCTATGTCGCCGACAGTCGCCGAACATACGAGCGTGGCATGGCGCGTAATTCAAACAAACAAAATGACAGCATGTCAACAAACGAATAATGTAACGGACTAAAGTTAACGGAAGTTAACAAGAGCGTCAGCATTCTTTGAAGGTAACTTAAAAGTTAATCTGTTCAGTAGATTGTTAACTTCGTTAATTAACGATTAACGGATTATCGAGTTAATGCCCACCTTTGCCCCCTACTATACAATTTCCCGTGTAGTACAACGCAAAACTTAGGGCATTGCCGGATATCGACATTTATGAAAGTCATCAAGACATTTCTAAAAGCACTAACTTTTGCGTTACTACACAAATACAATAAAATACTGTAGATGAAAACTAGCACTAAAAGATAACACATTAGTAATAGCGAGATGAATTTAACTACAAGTTTATGTGTCAAATCTCTACGTTGTGTACCTATATAAACTATAGTATATTTTAATATTGTTACACCCAGTGCCATCTCTCGGCATTGTGGGGAAGACTCGGCAGTTCCGTCTAATAATTTATTACAGCGCCATCTATTGACATCTTACGGAACTTCGTATGAGAAGAGTAGAGAGAACGCTGGCACATTCTAGAATCTTCGTACTGTTTACATACCGGGTATGACGTTTCTAGAAAACTCCGGAAACGATTTAACCGCGTATAAATAGTGCGCACGCGCACCGCCTAGTTTAGTTTACAATCGTAAGCGATCAAGTATTCATCGAAGCGGAAATACTACGGAGTTTGAAGCAGTTACAGTGGAAAAGTGTAGTATAGTGTTTGTTGTGTTTTCAATTTAATTATGTGCTAGAATAAAACGTGTTTTAGTCGGTAATATTGTTTACATTCTTATCCGAACCCAGCACGTAACAGTATTATGATGATAAGAATGGTTACTGTTAATTTATAACAACATTATTTTATTATAAAAAACAATGTCAAAATATGATTATCGAAAATGTTAAATAAGTCTTGAAGTAAAATAACAAGAAAAAAACCCAAAAAGATTATCACTTCTACAGGGGATCGAACCAACAAGCGTTAAGTTTAAGAACGCACTATTACCGACGTAGTTATAACATCACTTGCGTATCTACTTGAAATTAATAGTTACAATCGTATTTAGAACAGGCGACAGAATAAGTGAAGCGGGTTTATGTGTATGTGTGCAACGATTTTATTGAAAAAGGTCGTAAGTACAGATTGTTGCGATGCTATCGCTTTTTAAAATTGCTACTGGACTTTTGCATCTGACCGTATATCAAAGTTTATATATTATTATTCTCTAACATTGTTACTTTTAAATATTTGTCGCGTAAACATATTTGTAGTTGCGCCAAACCTATCGAAGCCTATCTATTAAGTTCGTAACAAATTTTGTTTCGCTTCGAATATACCTATATCATCATATTTGACTGAATTCCTATATTATCGAGATGCTTAATATTTGGGGATGACCAATATGTTAGTTGCATTGTGTGATTTATTAGGGGAAAGTTGTCGTCAGTTACTTACGTTTAGGTAGACTCTGTCTCAAGTTCAGTAATCGAATGACTAGTCCGTCAACGGCAGCATTGCTTGTTGCACATATTAATATTTTACCGCTGTGTTGTTGCTTCTTCCCTTCCGCGTTGTAAAAATATGTCATAACTATTGCACATATGACACTTGACTTGCCTATGGAATATCAGGGAAAATATATTTATTGATTTATTTATAATTAATAGTAGAATAATATTGACCTTAAAACTAGAAAAAGGCAACAAACTAATGCCAAAATTTGCTTGTATCCAGTATAAGTGTGAAAATATATAGATTTATACACCGTGTAATAGAAACGTATGGTCATATTTTAGAGCCGTAATGTATATCTGACACTAGTCTAGCCTTAGGGTATCGTTAGCCTTCGGGTTACGGAGGTCAGGTGGCCGCTGCTCCGTGTAAAAACTGATATCCAGTCAAATCCGGTTAGACCAGAAAAGCCGACCCCAAGTGACTCGGGAATAATAAAAGTTAGGAAGAAGAATGAATGTATATCTAATGCATATGATCCTACGGATTTCCCGGATATATTATTTAAACATAGAAATAAACGCATTACATCACTTCCAAAATACGGCCTGGTAATTTTCGGGTTCACGGAGATCATCCTAGTAAACTGTTAGTATTGTTTAGGTACGTATCGAATAGAATGTATTATTGTTAAGTCGATAATAAAGGAAATAATAAAGCTTTACCTTAGTGAAAATTAGTATACGGATTTATTGTACAGGGGCTATATTATTAGACACTTAAACATGATCACACTTTTTTGTTGCACACTGTAGAAATAAACAATTCAGTTATTTGACTAAACCATAAATAGTTTGATATATTATACACTAATAATGAAGAACTCTCCTAGTTAAATGCATAGTGATACTGACCTGTGCCGGGCGGTCCCTGTACCATCTGTATAGAAGGCCTGTCACTAAGCGCAGCGGCTACGGACGAACTCACTGCCTTCAGTTGACTCGGATTTAGAGTCATTGTCCACTGTAACATATATAACTATAAATAATTGCACACTATATTTATCTATAGCTTTACTATACTTACAACCTTAAAAATATATTTGCAGAATTATATATTGAATCGAATTAGGAGATACTTGGCGCAAATCCATGGCAATAAAATAATTGGGAAGCGATGAACCCACGCATCCCCGGATCCGGATCCTCGGATTGCGTACTCCAACCATTGCAATAAAAAAAGGTTGACAATACCACACTCCTTTGGATAGGGACAGCCGCATTGTGGGATCCGAGCGTCTAACTTACAGTATGCCACTTTGACGCATATCTTCTATTGCAACGGTTGGCAAACGGCAATCCGAGGGTCGTGAAAAGCCGTCGCCTCTTTCTGTGAGGAAGTAATTTCGTGAAGGAGGCGGCGCCCATTTCTGCGGTTGGGGAGAGCCCCAACCGCAGAAATGGGCGCCGTAGGGCGTGAGATGACCTCCAGCCACCTTGAGGGTTGACCTGGAGGTGATGGGCTTCGTGGGTCTGCTCGCCACCTGATCAGCACCAGGTCCGAGAGGCGGCGTGCGTGTTCCTACGCGTGCCTCTATGTCGTGTTTTTGTCACCTCACAAGGGGCAATAGCAATTTGGGTTTCAAATTATTAGTATTCTTGCTAAGCTAGAATGCTTTAACCTTTTGAACGCCAGAGTATAAACGCATCACTGTACCCCCGACGCCAAGCCACTTTTTCTGTAAAATGACCTTCAGAAGTATAGGGATTCCAAAACTTTATCGAATATCAACTGTGATTTTATTTTCGTCTTAAATTTTCTAATAAACCCTACTCATGACACTGATATTTATTTAACCACAAAAGTAATGTTTTATATAGTTTTATTGTTTATTTTTATGTTAAGGTGCGACGTATTTTTTGTCATACATATGTGACGTTGGCGTTGAGGGCAAGATTTCGTTTGTCACGTATATGTGACAATGGCGTCTAAAAGGTTAAAGAACTATATTTGAACACTGACTTTTAGTATAGTTTATTCTGTTACCAGGTTTTAGACCTTACTTCATAATGGCAATTTAAAATAATAATTATGCTACATAATTATGACTTTGATTATTTCTACAAACAATATTAAGATATTTTCTAGACATAATTATCATTTAGTAACCAGACAATTATGTGTTTTTTGCATTCTGTATAGCTGTAGAGCCTGAAAGACAAGTTCACAATGACCATGGAAAGCAATTCGACGACGTGATTACTTGTGACTGCATTTCCAAAATACTCTGCCTTAACTAGTTAACCTATCGTATGTTTATATTTTCGAAATTCAAATGTCACTAGCTTGCAGATAAGTCCCACAATTGAAACAAGGAACAAAAAAAATTTTAATATAAAAAGAAACAAACCTGGGATTTTATATTAAATTTTGGACTTGAGTGATTATTTATAAAATGTTGTGGTTCTGGTTTTAATATGGCGTCACTCAGAGGCGACCCTGCGAGATATTCCATGGCCTCAAACAGCGACAGCTCTTTGTTTATATATGCTAAACTCTTGCCTATGACTACTTCGCCCGGTCTTAGCATTATCATCTTTTCCGTGACAGTTGCATGTAAAGATATACTGTAAAAATGTCTTGTTTGGCCTAAAACATAATAAAATATATAGCAATTATATTAAATATTCCAACATAAATATTGTTTGTATTTAAATAACAAAATCTGTAGACCTGGCAGAGAAGGAAGATTTCTGATGTTGTGCACAAAGAAGAACCTTTGATATTTATCATTAGGTCGTACAAAAGTTAGAAGCATTATCTCACCAACCCGTGGCAGGTTTCTTGTTTCAGAAGGAAGTAAGGATACTGAAAATAAAACAAAGTTATTGATAAGCCATAGCTTGCATAGCTGAGCATCACATATATAAATAAAGCATAATATTTTTTTACCATTTACACTTAGATTGAATAGTTCAAAGAATCGTTCTTGTGAAGGCATTGGTGGCAGTGACTCTATTGTCATTTGAAATCCAGTGTTCTGGTTCCTGGTCTTCATATATGCTATTGTAAGACATTCCCAAATCTCCATTAGAAGCAAATCACCAACTAATCTAAGAATAATAATCAAATGTTATTAATTGACATTTGTTTTATATTGTATTTAAAGCTGCTTTGTAGTTCAAACACAGTCAAATAATTTAAACTTACTGTACATATTGATTGTGATTGACAAAAGAATGGAATAGTGTCATTGGTGTGTTATTGTGACCCAAGATTGGAGGTGGATCATTGTTATTTATCTGTTCTTCTAGCCACTGTGGGTTCCATCGTAAAATTTTCATCAGGGTTATTTTCTCTAACGAAAACACTGGTGTTTGTCGGATGTCAACCAATGTTGTTTTGACTAAACTAGTTTTCTTCATTCTGTTACCAGGTTCTATTTCAAATACCCGAACAAGAGGTGGGGCTTCGGAAAAACGAACTTTCTTTTTATCTTTTTCAGCTTGCATCGGTCCTACTTTAGAAACTGGCCTTCCAGTTGATTCCTCGCTGTCTCCTAAAGGCTTTAAACTTTTAAGAGGCACTCTGGTTCCTTCCTCTGCCGATTTCTTTAAAGCACTGTGTGCTGTATTTTCTGAATCTTTGTTTTTAGCTTTACTTTTCTCCTTGTTAGACTTTTCTGAACCTTTTTTGCAATATTCAAGATTTTTTGTAAATTCTTTAGATTTTCCTTCAATAACTTTTGGTGAAGATTCTGCTATTACTTCTTTACTGTTATTAGCATCTTCTTTTTGTTTTACTGGTTTTACTACTGCTTTTGATATATCAGTTAAAAATGCTCCTCTATTGGTAGAAGTAACCTTAACATTTACAACTCGTTTATTAGAGCCTGTAGAGTCTTTGTTTGTTTTTAATTCACTGTCTTTATCTTTTGTTGCTATTTCTTTTAGTTTCTTTTTACGTTCTTCTTTTTGGTTGGGTGATATTAGTTTATTTGGCTGCAATTTGTCTACCTTGCTACTATTGTGTTTTGATAAAGAACTTTTTGTTTTATCTGAAATAATAAAACATCTTCATTTTATTTAAATTACAATTAAATATTGAAGATAATATAAAACAAAAGATAATAAATTTTAATTGTATTCTTATTCTTGTAATTACATGAACAAATTTGTAATGGGAAATTTATGGCTATTTTGAAGTTCACAGCAAATAAGAAATATAATCCTTATCCTTACTAATATTATAAATGCGAAAATGAGTTTGTTTGTTTCTTACGCTTTCACGCCTTAACTAGTCAACCGATCAACATGAAATTTTGCATACACGTTGTCAGGGGTACAGAATAGGACATAGGGTACCTTTCATCAAAAAAAAGAACTATTGCAAACCTAACCTACATTTAAGCGAGCGAAGCCGCGGGTGAAAACTAGTAATTTATAAAGAGATAAGTTTATAAAACTATTTTGGTTATCATACAAAGCAAAAATATGAAAATGAGAAATTGGTAAACGAACATAATTGTGTAAGTGTTTGTGTTTATCAAGTTATGTTTATAAGATTAAATTTCTAAAGGACCTTACTGTTTATATCGACCTATCCGTAGAATAAGGTTACATATGATTATGTCACCGAATTGGGTTTTATGTAGTTCTAAATCTAAGCTGACCTATATATTTTACTAGTAAAATCGTTTTCTTTTTATGTTATGTGGTTTCGAAGATAACAGTCGAATAAAGGCACATGTGATTTATTTCTCCAAAAAATAAGGTACCCGGAGTATAAGTACCTATATGCGCTGTCGGGACCTGCGCGAACGCATAGCGCGCGGGGGGCCACATCGGCAGTCGTAACCTTGTTCTCTGCTAGACGCCTGTGCACACGTTTTAATTGCAATCTACGATTGCGAATATTATTCTTTATTTAAGAAATTAGTATGCAATGTCAAAATGAAAAGCACGCGCTCTAAATATGACATGCACCTTATATCACATAAAACCTTTTAACATTATGTATTTACGTAAAATAAAGTTATACGTATACATGATACTAACACTTTTACGAAGAAAAGAGTTATACATGTAAATACGCTGCAGATATTTCCATAAAAAATCGTCACATATACACATAAAGTCCCTTAAATTTTAAAATATAGGTTTTACATAGGGCATTTTTATAGGTACGGATGCACAATGATGTTTAATATGTTCAGGAAATTATGCAACTCTCTAGAATTATTAAGCAAAATGTTATAACAAAATTTGTAGTTGACCAATTTCAAATCGCTCTCTTTTAAAGTAAAGATTATGCAGAAGTAACTTTATTCTATGGATAGGTCGAATAAGAGAATATTCATTTCTACAAGATGTTATATGTAATTAACTTCTTAACTTTTTAAATGTGGCTATACTATCATTCTCAATACCATAAGCATTGACTGCTGACATAGTATTGTTTGATGAAATTGGAATACATTTCTTTATAACTAACACTGTTATCATAGATTCGGATTTCTTTTGGCTATCATTCACATCTAATTAGAAACATTAATTGTACAAAACATGAGAAAATTGATACCTAATTTTTTCATCTTTTGTACAATTACAGAGATAACAATTGATGTTTATGCAAGCAATATTTATCAAATATCCTCGTGTAAGTGGAGTATAATAACTTACATCCTATTGTTGTGCAATGTAATTTTCCTTTACGTAGTTGTGCAAGAGGTTCAATCATTTGTGCTTTTTTATGTGGCTCATGTGGAGGTGATTTTAGCACTTTGTCCATTTGTTTTGACAGATTGTCTATACCAAATCCATCTACTACATCTGTACTCATTTCATTGCTAATTTTTGAAACTTCAGTGGGAGTTGGAGGCTTAGGAATGGTAATGATATCATCAGAATATTTATCTTCTTCATTAACATGCTCATTTTGCTGATTGTCAGGTCTATTTGTGTCAGTTAAATCATTACTTTTTTCATCTGGTTCCGGGATTGCAATGATGTCATCCTTAAACTCCTCATCATCTTCAAATATTAAATGACCAATAAAGTCATCATCTAGCTGACTGTAGGAACTATCTTCGGGTTTAATTTCTGACTTAATGCTTTTTGATATTTTAGTAAAAGGTTTGCCAGGTGAATTTTGGGACAATCTTATAAGCCATTGTTCTGACTCACTATCACTTTCACTATCGATTTTGATGGGCTCGTCATCATCATATCCCAAATATTCTTGTTTCACACTAAATGCATCATATTCAATTAATTCATTTACAGTTTTAATATCTTTCTCTTTAAGAAATTGGTTCCGTGGTTCTTCATTAATTGATTGAAGTTTTGGTTTCTTTGGAGCCAAATTCGCTGATGCAACATGCATCTCACTATCACTATCTGATATGTTGATGACACTGCCATTATTGAAAAGATCATTTTGAGGCTCATTTTTTATTTTTACATTATCTCCTATTTTTCGCTTTAGAGATAGCTTACAGGAGAGCAAAGGTAATTGTGATTGATCTTTATTTTTTGTTTCAGCAATATTGCCATCAATTTTAGCAATCTCTGCTTCAATATCATCCAGCTCATTTTCACTTTGATATCTTATTCTCTCTGTTAGTATTGATTTCCTTTTTTCTTTGATTAATTTAAACACATATTTTTCACTGTCATTTATGTTTACAAGAGGAGCACCTGTTGTCCATCCGAATCCAATAACATCAGAATCCTCAATAACATAGGGTGTGTTTGGTGGAATTTTTATAGTACCAACATATACTCCATTTGAACTCTAGAAAATAAATTTATATAAATAATAAAACATTTAATATGTACCTACTTTGGTGTATTCTATGTAACTGTCATAAATTTAGCTGAAGCTTCATTACATATTTTGTACTTTTTCATAACCTATCATTTGCAGTAGTAGTTTATATATAGCTTAGTCTTGCAAAGTAATAAGCATATTTGCATTATTTATCAAAAAAATAATACTTTTCTTTGAAACTATACAACTGAACCTATTTATTTTATTACCTGTAAGTCTGTAATGAGAGCTTTATTGTCTTGGACACTGATAAAGCAATGATTCCTCGATATAACAGCACTTGAAAGAATTATAACATTATTATTTCCTCTGCCGACAGTGACTTTATCACCTTCCGTGAGTGTGTATTCTTCGCACCCAAATATTTGACGAGTTAATCTCCATTTAGCCATTTTCAATCAGTTTTAAACAAAAACAATTAATATATTTCGTTACTATTTGTTTCTTTTTATTTCCATTTCAAGACACGAACATTATATTTTAAATTTACATAAAAACAAAGTTATAACGACATCGATTCGTTTACGAGCGAAAGTTTGACAGATACCAAAGAGTAAAAGATTTGACAAGTTAAAAGATTCGTCTTACTTGTAAGCAATATTGCCAGAGTTATTTTTAAAAATACGTAGCACTGTTTGTAATAATACTGCTCTTCTTTCTTCCCGTCGTGGGTATCTTTTACATTTGCAGTTAATAGGAAACCTATGGAATTTATACGTGTTTAGATAAGTACTTACTAGGTACTAGATGCGATACTCAAGCAATTTTTTTGTAGCATACGTTAGAGTGCATGCATTCTAACTTACTTAGTCATAGCCAGGCGATTACTACAACGACGCGTTTGAGTATAATAGCAATAAAGCACTAGCGCAAGAAAATGATGGCACGCCTTAAATATTAAAAAATGCAATAAACGTCCTTTAGTCATAATTACATAAGTGAGTAAGAAAGTTGTACTTGTAGCTGCTGCACGTGGCTGCATGCCTTGAACTGCACACACATGACAACAAAAGACAAGACCAATGGTTTCCATTTGCGCGGGAAATGGCACGCTTCGAGAACATCTCCATAATGTGCTTTCACTGCTTCTGCGATTGGAAGACCATGGTACCGTCATCAACCAGTGCTGCCAACAAGAGTAATGTAAATTAAGCTAAACTACAGTTCAAATTTTGCCAAAATTATGCTAATTCTAATTGGTATATAATAATGCTAAAAATTATGCTAACATTTTTCAGTGTCAAATAAAACGTCATTTAATTTTAATTGTTTAGTATCTAATCAACTTTAGATTTAATAAATGTTTTAATCGACTATGTTTTCGAATAAAATGTTAATATATTGATCTTCATCCGCAGCTGATGTGCATGTTGATGTGGAAGGCTCAGTGTCAAGACTGTAACTCTCCTTAGTACCTATAGAGCGCAGTACGTTATCAGGCACTGTGTACGAATAGCAGCATTTTCCTGCCCTCTTTAGGCCGAATCTGATGTATAAAATGGCATTTAAAGTTTTTACCGACAAACGGTTACGAAGCTTGGTTTTAACTATTCATCTGACTGAAAATACGTTCAATATCCGCGTTTGAATGTGGTAATGATAATAATGATATTGCTAACTGAGATAAATCTGCAAAGGGGTTATTACCAGCTGCAACTTTATGATTAACTAGCTGTTACCTGCGACTTCGTCCGCGTAGATTTTAACTGAAAAGTGTTTGTCTCCGCGGAAACCAATTTTTTTCTAAAATCAAAGTAGCCCAAGTTACTCCTTATAACATCAGCTATCTGCCAGTGAAAGTCCCGTCAAAATCGGTACAGCCATTTCGGAGATTAACCGGAACAAACAGACAGACAGACAGACAGACAAAAGTTTAAAAAATAGACATTTTCGTATAGGTTATATACTTTCATACGCATTAGATAAAAAGCTGTTATTTTGACATTACAAACAGACACTTCAATTTTATTTATTTGTATAAATAAATATTGTATAAATAACTTCATTCCAGAACTCCACAGTGGAAGATATGCATTCCCATTTAATGTGTACTATGTTTCTCCATTGGAACATTAGCCTTTCTACTGTAGATGCATTTACTCGGAACTCTTGGACGATATTAACTATAGAAGGTTTGACTACTTTTAATGTTTCTTGTACCGAAAACAAACATACTTTCTCAAGTATATTACAATTAATTGGTAATCTAGAACGCAGTTCTGTTACAAGTTTCAGTGTGAAATTAATGCAACGTTGACGTAAATTATTTTCCACTTCAGACAAAAGGTTGTATGCACGTAATTTTATTTTAAAAGCATATCCCAATTTTTTTATTGCAATTTTTCAAGCCATTAAGTATATTAGGAATGAGAATTTGAAAAAGGTTGTGATTTTCTCAGATAGTAAGAGTTCGCTGCAACATATCGGTCGGTGCGCCTCTATAGCAGAGGTGCATCGATAGCGTATGAAATTTTGAAAGCATTTACTTGTTTGAGGAAGAGTAATATAGAATTTAAGTTGCAATGGATTCCAGCGCATATTGGTATATATGGTAATGAAGAAGCGGATCGTTTATGTAAATTGGCCGTAGTAAATGGCATTTTGATAAATTATATACCCGATTATTGGGAATATATACCTAGATTTAAACTAAAATGTTTTAATTTATGGAAAAAACATTTTATTCATATTTCACAAGAAAAAGGTATTTGGTACCGCAGTATATAAAGTGAGCCGTCGCTTATACCATGGTTTGATAATGTTAAATTAAGTAAACACATTGTGAAAATTATGTTAAGACTTCGCTCTGGACACTATCCATCGGCAAAGTTTGCATTCCTTATGAAAAAAAATGATTCACCAAATTGTTCTGTTTGTAATCAAATTGAGGATGTGCAACACTTGCTGATGAATTGTGTCCGAAATAGAACTGAACGAGAGCAAGTTTTAAATGAATTTAAATTAAATAAATTAGATATGCTGCAATCTATATTAGCTGTACCGTCTTCAGAGGCTGCTAAAAAGATGTGTGATGTGATAGCAGTACTTAATTTGTAAAGATTTTATTTTATTTTTGTTTTAACATGTTCCTGTTAGTATACTGAAGAGCATTTATGTTAAAATAGTTTAACTTATGTCAAAAGGTATGATGGGGTTAATATGTCTGGTTTAGACAAAAACCCCGAAATAAATAACAAATGAAAAAAAAAGCATATCCCATATATGGTCGAGGATCCAAATAACTATGTATATTTTGTGTAAAAATATCAACTCTTGCAGTTGGGTTCAAGATACGTCGACTTACATATTAAAATAAGCCACTCAAATCCTTTTCCTTTTTAGGTCAATATTGTTGCTTTCAAACAGCTTGTTCACTACTTGAACTTCCTCCAAGATAAGCTTTAGATACAACAAGTACAAATGATTTACAGGATCATTACACATGTTGTATAGTGTTTCTGCCATATAGCAGTTGTTTTCGACCCTGGCAACATCAAACAGAAGTTTCAAATGTTTCAATTCCAACCATTGCTCTAGAATACGGTTGACCGCTGATTCAATTGATATTAGAGGTTTGCACCGGAGCAGTGAGTACCGGAGAATAATTGATTGAAATAATCGGTAATTAACCGATTGATCTCCGGTGATTGTCGCATCTTATTTTTTTATATAATACAGTTACACGAATAAAAGACACATTGAACAATAATTTTTATAATTATTAACATTCATGACAATTATTTACCAACTTGTTTCTTTCGAATTAGATTAATTATTTCAGTCATTAATTCAAAGCGATCTTGTCCGTTTATGTGATGACACTGTTGACACGTTGTGTTTTTTAAATCAAAATCAGCATTTGTTATCTTTATAAAACATTTTTTTTTTAATAAACAAAGTTTTTTTTTAACAAAGTTTCTTTATTCTCCGGTGACCTCCGGTTTTTCACCAGAGATTGCCCAATCACTGGTGAATTCAATCGGTTATTAAAATCTGGCTCCGGTGCAAATCTCTAATTGATATCCATCGGGTATTGCACATCTGTGGAATTATTATCAATGGGTCGGAGCCACAGTTGATCGTTTGATATTTGGTTTGCTATAGATTTTTGTAATGTAGTCGACGCGCGACGGTCCGAAGAATGACTAAACCAGTTGTAGGTTTCTCTTATGAGAATTTCAACGTTGCGTGGAAGTGTTTCTTCTGTGGCATGAGATAAAGCCAATTGTAATGAATGACACATGCAGCGAACTAAAACCAAATTATCATTACCAGTTGCATTTTTAATAAGGCATACACTCCGTTGTTAGTACCTGTCATCACCGTAGCGTTATCTGTGCCGATACCGATCAATTTTTTAATTGAAATTTGAAAAACCATTGACTATGCTGTTTGCAGTGCCATCTTCAATTGCAACCAACCCCAAGAAGGTGGATATTATAGTTTTTAAGAATCGACTGAAATATCTAATTGATACGCCCAACATTTTGCTAATAGAAATATCTGTAGACTCATCGAGTAAGAGACTGTACTCATGGTCTCCCAAATTTGATACAATTTCTTTAATAAAATGAGGTGCCAAAACATTTCTTATTATATTTGTGCATTTTGCATACTCGCAAGACTCCACTTTTGCTATCACAGAATCGGTGTTTGCATAATTCTGATAAATGATCGACAGCCATAACCGAACAATGTGCGCACACAAACATAGCTAATCAAGACTCTACTTTCTGTATATTTAAATCGTTTTTTACTTTAGGAAAATTAATTGTTTTTTGAGTTTTCAGAGGTTCTATAGCTTTTTTATGCTTTGCTGACAAAATATGTAACTTTAAACAATGTACTTTTGCAATCATGTCGCATTTGCAGTAAGGTATACTAATTTATGCTTACAAAAGGCTTTCGTCGTATCATTTTCAACAGGCTGTAACCACTCTTTGAAATCCGACATTTTCTCCCAATCCAACCTGTAATGCTGACTGTATTTAGGCGGCATTTTGGGTTAATTATAGACTAACAAGCAATTGTACGTAAAACTATATAATTATAACTTATATATAACTTTTACATTAACAATGATGGTATTATTTTCTCATTTCTTTCTAACAAGGAGAAGAGACCCAGTGTTGGCAACTCTTGTAAAGTCGAGTCGCTAGATTCAATATCAAAAGTCGCCAGAAAGTCGCTAAAACTGATTCTGGATTGGCTTTTCGACTTTCAGGTAGTGAATTACTAAAAAAAAAGAAAGCTCAGCCCGCCTACCGCGGAGTTTCCACAGTAGGCGGGCTGACCTTTTTTTTTAGTAATCTCTACCAAAAACCTAGTGATTTTATAATTATTTCCATATATATCTCTTCACATTATATAATTCTGTGTTGAATTAAAAAAAAAAATTATTACATGCCCTAAAATTGTTTTCATTTGTACTCCAAAAGTCGCCCGATAAGTCGCAAATTTTTATTTTTTATTTTTTGCGACCAATTTTATTTTTTGTCGCTAAGACATACACGCAAGTCGTCATTTCTAGCGACAAAGTCGCTAAATTGGCAACAGCGAAGAGAGCGAAAGAATACTGTTTGTCTATGGTATATTGGATGAGATTTGTTGGGAGATCCCCGCAAAACTGTAAAGGGAATGATTATAGAGTCTGGACAAGAGTCTTTTAGCACTCTGATCTCTAAGCGCTATCTTTGAATTATATCGTTTGTTTCATGTTTATAACCATATATATATGTATATATATAGGTACTTTTATTTCATAATTATTTTATATGCTAAAAAATATGGTTTATGCTAAACATTAAGAAAATATGCTAAGCAACATGAAAATATGCCAAATCTAGCTTAAAATATGCTAAATTGGTAACACTGCCAACAACCCCGCTAAGTTTAACTTAGGAAAAGCAGAAGTGCAATTTCTAGGCTACACAATAACAAAGGAAGGAATTAAACCGCCTGAACACAAAATTGAAGCCATCACAGAGTACCCCAAGCCCAAGACAATTTGAGGAGCTACGCAGATTTCTTGGGATGATAAACTTCTATCGCGATCACATTCCCAACGCGGCAACTCTACCAACACCGCTAAATTCATATCTCCACAACATTAAGAAAAAGGATAAATCGCAAATAACTTGGAGCGACGAGGCAACATAAGCATTCGAGCAGGGTAAAGCTAGCATCATAACCGCAGCTTTACTCGCCTACCATTCTCATCATGCCACACTTGCCTTATTTTGCGACGCTTCGGACAACGCAGCCGGCGGCGCCGTACTACAACAGTACATAGACGAAACATGGCAGCCCCTAGGATACTGTCCAAGAAATTCAACGACGCACAAAAGAAGTATTCTACCTACGATCGGAAACTATTTTTTATATAACTATCCGTCAAACGTTACTATATTATTATATTTCCGCAAGACATTCGAAGGACGTCATTTAATTATATTCACCGGCCACAAGCCACTAACATTCGACATGACTATGATTAATTGAGGAGTAGATATAGTTTCAAAACTTGTCAAAACGATATCAGAACAAAAATAATGTTTCGATTGAATATGAAGCTCCTTCGTTGCTTCTATCGCATTGCACTGATAGTTTTCAAGAAAACCCTCTCAAATTCTATTAAATCAGCTCACAAAACTAGCAGTTTGTTGCAAACACCGCTAAAATAGTTTATTTATAATTTATATTATGTCTTTAAATGGTTTTTTTGAGATTTACCATTATTTGGTGAAACTATTTTAGAGGATTTTGAAACTAAAGTACTTACTCGATTCAACAACCGAAACATCGAGGCGAACAAGGCTACTTATATATTTTATCAGTGTATGTAATTACCTACCACTGACATACGTCACATATGTAAGTGGTAAATATATCTTTGGTAAATATAATATCCTTGCCGACGCACTCAGTCGCATAGAAACCATCTCATGCCCATCTACACTAGACTACAAGGACATAGCGACCGCGCAAGAAAAGGACAACAATATTGACGAATTATTACTTATTTATTTATTGTGGAAGATTTACAGTTGATATAACAGTATGGCAATATATGTAGTAATTTGACAGCCAATTACAAGTCTTCACTTCTAGTTATCATAGTAAAAAAAATATAACAGTATGTGAACAACATGCACATTTTACACATCTAATCACTTTATACAATATAATTATGTGAAGTTAATACAAAATTTAGCTATAGATAAAACAATTGAATTTTGCTGAGTACTGACTATTAGCTATCCGTAAAGAAGTCAAGGCTTAAGCATCTTTTTGCCTGGATAGAGTTGGTAGTAAAGACATTAAAGTCAAATCTCTTACAGAGTTTATTAAAGTTACGACTCGCTCGCACAATATATGTACGTGTTTTGTCTGTAAGTGGTGGAGGCGGATGGTATGCTTATCGGTGGATTAAATCTTGTCACCTTACGAGGGACATTAAAGGAAAGTTTGGCGATAAGATCTAAGCAATCAATTTCATTATTTGTGATTTTTAATAATAATAGGCAGTCTGCAATCTCACGGCGCGGCGTTTTACTAAAGGTAAAATATAAAATTTTCTAGACTGAGATAGTTATTTGAATTATAGTGTAATTTTGATGGTAACATAAATATTTGACGAACCGTTTCTGTATCATCTCAATGCGATCGATGTATTTATAGTAAGAAGGGTTCCACACTTGCGACGCTTACCTACTTAAGAATACTATGGACAAAGGTGCAGTACCTATAGAATTTTGAGCGTCTTCGCCTCAGCAAAACACTTTGACAGCCTCTTCATAATACCTAGAGGCTTGGAAACTTTTTTATAAGTGAATCTATATGTTCGTCAAACAATAGTTTGGAGTCATGGTACACGCCCAAATCTCGCACAGTGCTACATCGGGATAATGTTTGGCCACCTAGTGAGTAACTCGCGGTTAAAGTGCAACGCTTACGAGTGTACGTTATAACTGAGCATTTGCTAGGGTTGAGGTCCAGTTTATTATGCATGCAATATCTTTCTAGTTGTTGTAAGTCACTTTGGAGAGATAATATATTTGCTTGTGATGATACGGTAGTATTATAAATTTTCAAGTCGTCTGCAAAGCGTAGTAGTTTGGAATATTTAAAGCACGAATCTATATCGTTAACGTATACAATGAAAAGTAACGGGTCCAGCAAGGAACCTTGGGGAACACCGCTAGGTACCGTAACCCAACTAGACATGTAGTTACTCACCACTGTAGCCTGCAATGTTGTTATCAATGTAAGAGAAGAACCATCTGAGCAAGTCACCACGTACTCCCACATCTCGGAGCTTTAATATTAGTAGCCTGTGATCGATGCGGTCAAATGCCCTGCTGTAGTCGGTATTACGACATCAACCTGGCTACCCTTGTCCATAGCATCTGTAATATACTCATTAAATAGTACAAGATTCAAAACCGTGGAACGGACTGAATGATTGTTCAAGCGCGGAATATACTTGATTTTAACTATTCTTTCGAATACCTTTGCTATTAGACATAGCTTAGATATTAGCCGGTAGTTAATTATTTCTGATTTGAGACCCTTTTTGTGAATTGGGGTAATGAAGGCAGACTTCCAGATTTTAGGAACGACACACGTAGACAATGATTTCGTAAATAGCATCGAAATTGGTTTGGCTACACCTAGATGAAGCAGACTTGACTAACGACTTTGCTGATATATGATCTGGTCCTGCTGCTTTGGTTGTGTCTAGTTTACAAAGCAAGCTATTTACTTCCTCGATGCTGACCGTGACGTAATAGATATCGGCAACAGGTTTGGATTGACTAAGCCAATGAGAGGTTGAGTTTGTAGAAGAGGACTGAGTTGGGCTAAGAAAAGTAGAATAAAAATATGACGAGAACGCCTCGCATATGTCCTCTCCTGTTAATATGATCTCGTCATTGTATTTTAGTGAACTAGGAATCGCAATAACGTTTCTACGAGTTTTTACAAAAGTCCAAAAGAATTTAGGGTTGAGCCTAATTGATTTTACCGTAAGATTAAGATAGTTCTTATAACAAGTAGATTGCAGGGTTTTCACATTTTGGCGAAGCAATTTATATGTTCTCGCATCGGCAACATTGCCGTAAGTTTTCTTATTTTTTTAAATATTTATGTTTTTCTTTAATTAGTCTAATAAGAGAAGAGCTTTACTATGTTGGATATGATTTGTTGCGCATGGTTTTTTGGGGTATACAAGTATTTATCAAATTAAAAACCGTCCTATTAAAAAATTCTACAGATTCAGTGCGGTCAGTAAGTTCACGTTCCCAGTCAATCATATCAATGTCTCTGTTGATGGAATCATAGTCACCTTTGTCATACACGTAACGCACTCGGGGTCTTTGGTCTAGCACGGGTAACTCGACGAAATCAACATTGACTAACTATTCCGGGTGATAAGGGTCAGTGGGGACCAACGGGTCTAAACATTCGCTTCGTTGGAAATTACCAAATCTAATATTCTACCGTGCTGATTAGCCACCCCATTGTACTGTTTTAAATCCAACGTGAGTAACTCATCAATAAACGAGCATTCATCAGTTGTAGTATAGTTGCTTGGTATTGAGAAATATGTAAGTACTTAGGTATGAAGTGCATCGCGCAGTAAAACACACGTCCGTTCTTTAATCGCTTTATAGTCTTGTAGACTGGGGCGGTACAATAAAACTTATGCCTACATACGTTACACCTCCACCCTTATTTACTTACCATGTTTTTTTTTACCTGGCCGATTGCATTGACGAATACCCTTCCTAGGGGGCGGGCGGAGGGGTTATGTTGGACTCGCCGGGGTAAAAGAGAAAGATGGAATAATAATAATGTACCTCCCGGAATACAGACTAAACCTACCACGGTGTTCCTCGACAAAACCACTATCGGCGGGGCCGCGAGAATCACTTGCACATGCGGTCGCGACCCCACCGGGGTTTCAGCCCGCCGTATGAAACGGCAGGCCACTACACGACAAGACCTACCCTAAGGTAACCACTAATGAAAAAATCCCTACAGTCCCCCCCTAGAGGGGAGACGGACACGACACAGAGGCATAGTTATAGTTATAACCTATGCGATAGATGACAATTAATAGCATCGCTTAGATAGTAGGTAAATATAGAGACGAAGACATTTGGTAACATAGGACCACGAATAACTGAGGTGTTGAAGCCACGACACAGGTTGTTAGGGGTCGTAGTTTTAAGCACTGCTTCATGAATCGTCTTTTACGTTTTTTATATTTAAAATGTTTGTACCAGTTGCACAGCTTCTTGGAATCCTGTCAAGATGTGCCTAATAATTTAGGATGTTGTTACCTATGATTGTTCGTTGTGTAGCACGGTTTTGTTACGCGGTTTTATGTTATTAGTTTTACTTTTAATATAAAATTTATTGCAATGCTATAATCAGGGCCTATGAGAATAATACTGAATATATACTTGGTACCTATAGTCTTTTTAACATTTCTTACCCTATATTTATAGACTATCCATGTAGTGAACCAAAAGCGAACCAGACCTAAACTAGGTTTTAAAGAAAATCCTCTATTTTTATATCCTAATATTGAAACTATAAAATTTGAAGGTCTAACTGAAAACATTCAAATGAAAGAGAGTCGAACGGTTAAATATAGCTTTGTTCGTGTTTGTAATAATGTTGCATGAGAAAAGGTATGAACGAAAAATAAGAAAACAAGAACGAGTTAACAATAAGAAAAGAAAATACAAGGCCATAAAAGTAATTTTCATAAATCATTAAAAAAATGGCCCTTAAAAATTATACAAACAGAGAGTAATGGTACCTACTACAAATATATGTATGAGAAAGGTAATGGGCTAAAACAATTTGATTATTGACAATAATAGGGACGATCGAACGAACTAGAGATTTTATTAGTCAGGAAAAGTAGAACAACATAAAATAAAAGTAAAGGATTACCGTGCGGTGGAATTAGAAGGATGTTATCTGAAATGCCTCTTGCATTTCAGATAATTTATTAATTAGGTAATAATTAAAACAACGATTATAAATTAACTATCTCATTGAAACTGATTATAACACTCATTTAAAGTAATTAAAATAAATTTAAGTTACCCAGTTTATTTTTTACCGTAGTTCAACAAAAATCGAATATCATTTGCATTGGTTTAATTTGGCTAATATAGATATCTGTGTAGCTGTTGTCTTAACCTATAAACAAACTTTATTCAATCGAGTGATAAAGTTGACTTTCTGCTCGGTAGATGGCGTTATGCCTCCCGCTGAATCGCGGTGTTAAGATTCTCCGAGGCGTGTATACATAAGGGTTCGCAAGAAATACTTTTTTTTTCACGGTTTGTGAGCCTTCTGAGCTCACCCATAATCCGCGTAAAGTTACAAAGGTCACCTGAGGCCAATAACTAAATCCACATAAAAACCTTTTTTTATCTCGCATTAAACGATGCTTCATTCAAATTCATTTATTCATCAAGCAAACCGTACCGTGAAACACCAAAAGCTCAACCAGAGGGCTTATCAAAAATGAGACCTAATAGGGTATTCGGTTTAAGCACTTTAATAGCACTGTATACTCTCACGCCTGTAAACCTGAAGGTGTAGACTGTAGTATGTTGCGCCCACATTCACACTGTAATCAGAAGTATATTGGTTCATATCAAGTGTTAGCTGAAAACTGCAAGCTGAATAATTCGCTATAAAGGTCCTCCAACTGATAACTGACCTCTCATTACAATTTATTATTTCGGTGTTTCCCGAGCGCTATGACATAATAAAAAATAATTATGTGTCGCGGGCAACTTAACAAACATTCAAACAACGGACACAAAGAACACTTACACTCTGGACAATCATTTGTGGCTCACACAAATGTTTGTCCCGTCTGAGATTCGAACCCAGAACACTCGGCGCAGTGGTAGCGGTGAGGCGACCACTTAAACCACTACGCCATCTGTGCAGTCATCCGTTAAATGAAAAAAATGTATAAGAGTGAGCATATGGAAGTGAGCACCGTGAGCATGCCGGCAAGCAACGCAGTCAAGCGCGTACGAACGCCGTGTTCATGCTTCAACGGTCGCGAATCGAACAACTTCTTTGAGCGAAAACGTAATTGCTAGCGAAAAAATGGAATTGCTATGTAAAACTATAATAAATATTAGTACCGCACTCGGAATAATTCACAGGACACTTTACTAACATTCAAACAACGGGCACAAAGAACACCTATTTGTTTAAAATCATATACGTAAACCATGACGTACCTAAACTTTGAAGTATAGTACATAAGTAACCTATATAGTGCTAACTGCCAACAACTATAAGTACAGTTAGCTTAGCGCTGGTTTAAACATTGTAGATGATAAAATATATCTAATGAAGGCTACATAATCTATTTATTAGCCTAAAGCGAGGAATTTGAAAGTACATAGGAATTTACCTATAAGTATTTTTCATTCTTTGTATTGTAAGAAGAAGCTGATCTATACGATTAATACTCGACTCCCAGCCAGCATATCAAGATTCTTTTTTGTTGTTTTATTCTATTTAGAGGCTTTTACCTTATAAAGGTATGCCAGCTTCATCGTACCCTAAATTACATTTTCCTTATATTTAATTACACGCTTGCTTAATTACTATGAGGGAGAGACAGACAGTGCTGCAGATACCATGTCATAAACACAACTTGCTGCCGGCGATAAAGGTTCTGACAAAATCCTTGTAACTACCCCTACATCATATTTATTTATGTTAAATTTCTGTATCACTAACTCCCTCTCCCTTTGGTTCTTCTCACATAGCGTATCTATCAAAATAAAACATGCATTACGTTGAAACCTCACTATTTTTATGCACCACGCTTCTAACCTTATATGTATTATGCAGCGTGTGATGTACCCGCTCTATGGTTATATATAATATAATCTTATAAATAATCTAAAGTTGCACACTAAGCTACTACATCGCCAATCCGTATTAAAGTACGTTCAGTGGATTTTGCCTGATACTAGAACAAACAGACAGATAAGAATTCTAAATGCCATTAATTTGGGTTTAAATACAACAAGATAGTTATAAATTAGGTAACAATAACAATATTTTTTTACAAATATTTGCACTATGTATGTAGATCGGACCTTAGAACAATTTTATTTATAATATAGACAATTCTTAATTCAAGTCTTCTGTGCATGTTTATTCAACATTTTCATCAAACTAAACAGAAAAATTACAATGCGGCTAGATGTTATCTTTTAATAAAACATAAGATTTCTTTCTATCGATAATGCCGACGCGACCGACGTCATCATATATGGACTATAAAATTATGTAAATATTTTAGCTTTTACCTGAATTAATCGAAAACAGTTACAGGTGGAATAAAGAAGAAATGTTTGTTGTTGCGTTGCGCAGAGAAAGCTCTGGGCGGGCGGCTGCGTGCGGGGCGGGCGGCGAGCGGGCGCAGTGGGCGCAAATAGCGGCAGCGCGCGGCAGCCGAGCACTCGGGCAGTCAGCGCCCGAGCGCCCCCCAGCACACTGCACACGACACCGCGCACCGCGCGCTCGCCCGATCCCGCGACCTGTCGCGCTACACCGTCCGTCGCCGCGTCGCGCGCTAACCTGGCCCTCCGTGCAACCCGCGCTCTCTTCCTCTAGTGCAGTTCACCACACAGCGTTACTCCCTTGTGCAAATACCACTTGTGATACTAACGCGCCACCCTGGCCTATTCAGAAGCTCTGGTGATCCAACTCCTGGCAGTCAGCACGTGTCTTCAGAATCGATAGCGGTGATATTTCCCATATCAGTGTATTCCACAACTCAAGGTCACGACGACGGCAGGTAAACACACTCGACTTTCATTCATAATTAATATCACCTCCGATACTGTAATGAATGAGGACTATATAGATAAGCGCATACTGATTGATGGGCACATGCTATTTTGACGGCTTATATAAAACATTATTACGTAGGTATGCGTGTGTTTAAGAAATCTAGATTCTATAGAGTACGAGAGTGCGACTATGAATAAAAATAAAACAAAAATAATCGTATGTACAATACGCTGCCAGTTTCTGGGGACGTAATTGATATTAAGGTGGAATTGCATCGATTGTCGTACACATTGCACGGCATCTATCTTATCCGGTGACCCATTTTCGCAACTTTGACATTCGGCTACTCAACAACAGCGGTTGGCAATAGGTAGGTGGGTCATTTGGATTTTTTAGATATTTTTGGAAAACAAAGCTTGTATAACTCCGTAATGATACCGAACTTACTGTTTTGACAATTCTTAATGTTTTATCAATCTAAACAGCCAGGAGCGCAGTGTAGCATACTTTGGACTCCTGGCTGCCTTTTAGAGAGTCAATTAAAGTACGTTTGTTAATTAGAACTGTAATTGTTGTTATTTATTTGGCAAGTCACCAACCTACCAAATTATCAGTGACTATATTAATATAAGTTGTATCGTTCTTGTCTCAGCACTTTTCTGAAGCTTTTTCTATTCTGTACTTTTAAAAGCCGGCGGTTCTAAACGTTGCCAAATGGAAATCTTTTGTTGCTTGCTATTCTATGCGAGACGATGACTGGTACTTGATATTATTTTACCTAATTGTTGATTAAAGTTACAGGTTATTATAATTTGAAATGTATATATATTATTATATGAACAAAAATAATCAGGAAAAGTTTCATTCAAGTCTTACAACATTTTAAACATATACCTAGACATATTTGTTATTAGAACGCCTTCGTTCCTATTTTTCAAATTAGTTCGTATGGCGCTTAATGGAATGGTAGCTATTTGTTAGGAATTGTTCGTTCAATCAACAAATTCTATTGAATAAATACGTTGGTCACCAAGCGCTCCCCATTGTTTGCTTGCCGGTTGCGTGCCCGACTTGTATAAGAACGTTATACACTCGTATTATCCACACATTTTAACATAATATTATTATGCGGTACACAATGCGATACTATATTTTACGCACACTACAATAAATACATAGTTACATATTATATCAAAGCGCGTTTAATATATTATGAGTATTATACACTATAATTTAAATATATTTTGTATTAAATAAAATTATTTTGTGTATTTCTTATCTCATAAATAGAAATTACTTTTATTTGGAATATTGCCAAAAGCAATTTATATATAAGTAGTTCTATGACTTCAGGATTTTTATATGGACTAATTATTATAGTAATATTTTACGGTAGGCTCGCTGTTACTATTTTTAATTATGACACATGATCGTATAGCTGAAAACATTTACCGCCATAAGCAAAGCTTAGGTAAACCGGTGCCTTGTATTATTATAAGTTGTTTGAATTGATTGATTGATAGAGGACCTTTATTTTGATTTACTTTTATATGCTAAACTCATGTTAAGCTGGTTTGGATATGTAGAAAGAATGGACGAGGAAAGACTGACTAAGAAAGTTTATAAGGCTAGTGTGAATGGAACAGTCGCAAGAGGAAAACCTAGGCGAACGTTTCTCGATCAGATCGGAGGCGTTCTGGACAAAGGCCAGGTTAAGAGCTCCTTGAACCGACGGGCGTGTATGAGGAATGTGATGAAAGTGAATGAAGCCAGAGAAGTGTGTCAGGAACGTAGCAAATGGAAATCCGTAGTCTCTGCCTACCCCTCTGGGAAACAGGCGTGAATCTATGTATGCATGTATGTATGTAAACTCATGCAAAAGTTTTCTACCTCGCCAGTCGACAAAACATATGATGAAATACTGAAGAACCTCTTTTATAGTAAAAATGTAGAGCTTTATTTTATAGCTAAACTTGGCAGAGATAGTTTTAAAGTGCAATTTAGACCGGGCTTGTATCGTGATACTTTATTTTCTCAATGTGCTGCAGGCAAGGAGAGCTTTGATAGGTTTAAATGTAAATATCCATTTAGGTAAGAGCTTGCGAATAGATAGTTATCTGTCATAGACTTTTGACTCGATCTTTGTAGTTCGCGTGTTCAGAGTGATCTTTTTTCACAATGTCCAAACTAAAAGTTATCTGGAATATAAATGCCACGCTGCCACTTTATTTTGACTCAAAGAGGGAATAAGTATCACTTATTTATACTAAAGTTAACAGTTATTTGGACGTTCCCACCCTATGTAAAAGTATCATTATTAGCTAGATTTTCCCTGAGTCGGCAGGTATTATGTATAAGAATCACGATGAATACAGTATTTGAAGACTTCGACAACATTATAATAAAAATGATTGAAAGGGCGTCGCGTAATAAGAACGTCTAAATAAAAGACTCTCTCACTTACTTAATGTTAAACGATATTTCTTTCTATAAATAATTATAATAAAGGTACGTAAGTTTAGATATAATGTTTTTTATAAAGGAGAAATTCTGTTTGTTGGTCGCACATATTTTGTGTGCAATTTCTGTAGGTAAAATAGAAACAAAAAGTAGAATTAGTCACCCTCGTCTCGTCACTATACCCTTTATTTTACCTCTTCCCTTAGGGATGTGTTGTAGTTATGAGTGAAAGAAGGTAGATATATCATCTCTTACAATAATCGATAAGTATGTAAAGTTGGTAAGATATTTGTGTGAAAGGATAATAGACTAAGAGGAAAAATTGGTTTTTAGTCTCTGTCATAATAAAATCAATTGCCGGCATTTCGTAATAAGGCTACCGTCCATTGTAATAATCAATAGGTCTAAAAAAGATATTGCTACTGTCTGAAACATTTTGGTTAATTATATCTAATACGATCTTCAGCTACAAAGTAGCGAAGTAAAAAGAAAAGTGAACCCGACAGGAATATAAAAGTCCCGTGAATATAATATAAATAGATCACGTATTGGTATGACACAAAAAGCGTGCAAGTTATATGAACTGTACCGGCGTATACCAATATTGATCCAACGTCTTACGACGCCGTACTGGGTCTATCTATTATATTATTGATTAATACACACTTACGGCTTACCTGTGTATAAAGCACACCTTTTGTCTAGAAATTAACAATAGACCGTCAGCTTCAGCCAGCTTGTTTTACTTAGTTATATCAAGTTCCTATTTTATTCAGTTCGGAAGAACAATATAACTTGAGTTCTACCCAGTAAAACCCCAATACTTATATCACAATCAACACCGAACACCAGCCACCAGACACCGAAACAAAGTCACAGCATACCTCTTACAAATAATATACTAAATGCTCTAACGCGCTCCTCATGTAAACTGGAAGACCATATTAGCCACGCAAAAAGTTGAACTAAATGTTGTTTAGTTCAACTTTCACTAATACAAAGTTAAAATAATCTATAGATATGTACTGTTAGCTAAATTTCAAACTAAATCTTTTGCTGGAAGCTCAGATTAAATATACATATAATTTACCATCGTAAATTTCGAGGGTTACTTATCTCTGAAACTTACAAGAATATAAATCGATGTACGGTCAAAGACGAAAGTCGAGTAGCATCATAAAGTACGTAATCGCTTATAGTTCAGAGCGAATACCGTTGTGTGTGTGATGTTTCAACACAAACAATGAAACATTATTCAATGTAAATGATACATATAAGGTGAAGTTCGTCATGCGCATGTGTGTAAAGCTAGATAAAAACGAGTTCTTGTAAATAACTGTAATTACTACTATTCCGTATATTTAACAACAGTGTCCGTATTTCAAAATTATGCTTAAATGTTCCGATAGCAGAGCGGATAACGAGTCTTATCACTTTAAGACGATAGTATAATGAGGGTGGTTCAATTCCTGGGGTCTACTACCACTTTTTGTTTTTTTATTACTAAAAAGAAACGTTATTTTTGTCTACTTATTATCCAAATTTAGTTTTTTATTATGAATTAAACTAAAAATTATTATTTATCAAAATTAGTTAAAATTAGTAATTACTAAAATCACGTTATGTTTTTATTAAATTAATAAATAAATAATGCAAAATATTATAATTATAATAAACAATGTCTGAATATGATTACCGAAAATGAACTTTAGGTTTAAATAAGTCTTGAAGTAAAATAACAAGACATTAATATTTCTAATATTAAAAAAAACTCAACAAGATTATCACTTCTACAGGGGATCGAACCAACAAGCGTTAAGTTTTGGAACACACTATTACCAACGTAGCTATAACATCACTTGCGTAACTACTTGAAATTAATAGTCACAATCATAATTAGCTATAGAATATTAGAGGCGGGTTTATGTGTATGTGTGCAATGATTTTATTGAAAAAGGTCGTAAGTACAACTTGTTTTGATCCTATTGCTTTGTAAAATTGCTACTCGACTTTTGCACCTGACCGTACATACACGCATTTATAACACAAGCATGTTTCTAAATGTTAGAGAATTTGAGACATTCTGCGCGGTTGCCATAGGTGCGGCTATATCAATGCCACATTTTAGGTGCGCATATACATATTTCAGTAGCATGCAATTGCTTTGATCTCATTTCAATTTGCCAGCGAGCTAGGGGCAAACGCATTCTCATAATGTATATTAGAATATGGATTTGTTATTGAGTATTCTGGTTTAGATTTTGGTCGTTTTAGCTATGTTGTATTTTATGAAATTAACCATTAATTGCGCAAGTTTTGCCTTTATTATAACAGACTATCTAAACGCTTAGCTGTAGCATTATAATTGTTTCTATTTAAACCTCGCAAAACGCTTTGAATTTCCTATCTCCACGGAAACTTTAGAATAAAGTTCAAGTCCCTCCCTCGACTACTTTTCGTATTTTGCAGACATAAACATACAGAAGGTAATTTTTTATAAACAAAGATTTAGTTTTCTAGATATATTAATTAATCAGCCTTCCAGCATTTCCGTCTCGCCATTAATGTTCGCTTGAGTGCTTCGCGTCTTTCTCAGAATCGATATCACTGTAAAGAAACTGTCGTTAGCCTCGTCCACTAGACTGTCTTGTAGCAGAAGCGCTGGCCGATTTTGACGTCACCTCCATCTTAAAACTTAATTCAAAATGCTGTTTTTGACTGCCTTTTCAGTTGTATTTGAACTCAATGTATGACAACTGGTACATACTTGTTTATATGCTATTACATCCTTGTAACATGGGCTGGCCTTTGGCGCCATCATATCCAAGCAAACACGACGGGCTAAGTCAATGCTGCTACCACGATTGTAGAAAACCTCAAAATATTCTTCCGTTGCCGGTAATTATGCTTTTGAGCTATTTGACCTGAACACGCTCAGGGTGCATGTACTTCTTACAAAGACCTCGCAAAATGTCTAATTGATGCTTCGCGTGACCAGGCTGGACTTATCAGCATTGCCTTTGAATGTCATAATGCTATCAGGCTTCTGGGCTCGTTACCAGTCGATTGCTCTCAAAAAGAATGTTACGACGGTTGATACGGTCGTTTGAATATTACCTATTTATTTTTATTATGTCTCCCCGTGACCATGGCTGCTGAAAAGCAACCGAAACATCGGCGAAAGTGTAAACATAAATATAAATAGTATAATAGTATAGTAATAGTATAAAAGTTTTAATAGTTTCAATAATTTTATTAGCTTAAAAATTTGTAAAGTTTAACAGTAATAGTAGTGTACCAGTTTCTAAATTTTGTAATAAAGTGTCAAATAAATAACGCGATAAAATCCGTATATATAGTAGTTTAATTTCAATTCCTCTTTATTATGTAAATATTCGCACTAAAATATTATATATCTGTATGTCCCATGTTATAATATATAATCTGTGCATATAATTAGAGTAACAATAAGTATAGTATATGTACATTTACATGCACATAATTGTACTCACCTGTATAGTTGACTCTATGTTAGTATTGATTATGAAATTCTCTTTAAAACCTCTTTCCGCTGAGTCATCGCTAGCTCACCGTCATTGTCTTTCATACCTTTACTTTAAGGCTCCTCGCCCAATGGTTGCTTGATGTTTAAAGTAGACCTAAACATCGTTTACGTCATGACCCTGAGCGTCGTTATAAAGTCCTAAACGAAATTAACAGAGGCAATGAGGTATCAATAAAAGGGAATCAATTAAACACCGTTAGTAATAGTGGCGATAGAGATTAGTTACATGATACTAATCCTATAATCTTCAAAGCTATTATTCCAACAAAAAATTTATTATATGTACAACGGTTCATAAACATTGTCTTTTTATATAATTTATTATGTTTTAGAAGTAGAAGACAGATGTGATCAATATGATTGGGTTATATTTTAGGTGTTACCTAACAGACGACGAGCTTATAGCCAGATATATTGCCTGATTGCTATTACTAAGAATTCTCTGACAGAAATTGAACTTAAGCGTAAATGTATGCCACGAGAGCATTGGGCAATATACATATTATAGATATATGAATAAACAAAGGTAACAACTGCTTAGTTGGTCCAGTGACGAAAGCTTGGGCGCAACGGCGTTCTCGATCATGAGGTTCCGCCTTCGATTTTCGCATTATTAGTTTCCGTGGAGCGACACAAAGTCTATGCATATAGGCTTTTCTCTATTACAAAGGCTCTAAACTTGCTTGGTATAATGTGGATGAAATACACCACCGGCTAAAATTTTTTAGGTATATAGGCGAGATGCTATATGATTGCCTAATGAATTAGTCACGAGAAATCTCAATTCGTTCGGTCCGTTTTATCCAATAGTCTCAATATATAACGTATAGTTTGCTGTTGGGCGTATTTGTAACATTGTTGGATGGCAAGGCTTCGGCTGGCAAATGTCCAGCAAGTCAGCCATGACATAATACTATACTGTTTGCCAAAAGACTTTGTTTCGGAGGTTCTATATCAAATAACTTGTTGTTTATCTGTGTCAGTGGGTCCTTTATGGTGGCGATAGGGCGACGGATGTAATCCGCCGACACATCTGTCCCATATCGACTCCCTTAGATTACTTCTGCTGTAGTTTGCCTTATAAGCAGAGGTCGGAATTAGGTAGAGTTATTTATGCACTTAGGTACACTGATTTCATACAGCGAAAGAATAAAGTGGATATGTCTCAAATCCCGAAATTAATTTTAAAGAGCAGAAAGATCCCGTGATTTGTTAAATAAAAAAATTATTTACTTTTACACAATTTAAACCACTGCACGCGCGACGTTGCCAAATTTACATTAACGACATCGGATGTCCGAAGTTGCAAAACTTCAATGCGCACACGCGCGATGTTGCCACATTTGTAGTTCGCACAACATAGCTTGTGAGAACAAAAGAAAACAATAGCGGAAATGCGGAGCACTCCCCGATTAACGAAATGTACTATATTTTGTCTCTTTCTACCGCATTCAAACTTCAATAAATCGGTTAACTCATTCACACAGCTCATTCACTTACCTCGGTTCTAGAATGAGGAGATATATATCTCTGAGGTTTTTATTATTATTTATTTGTAATATTGTTGGCCACACGGGATTGTCTATTAAAAATCCCGGGTAGATCCATATTAATATCAACATTTCGATGCAAGTACATAAATAACTCTACCTAATTCCGACCTCTGTTTATAAGGTATGCTCTACAAGATATTTACGTGAATATTATATACTAGCTATTGCCCGCGGCTTCGCTCGCGTAAAAGTAGATTACGTTAGGATAGGTTAGTACCATTACTTTTTAAATAACATATAGCCTATGTTACTCGGTCTGTGTGGAAAACCTTGGGGGAGGCCTATGTCCAGCAGTGGACGTCTTTTGGTTGACATGATGATGATGACTCGGTGATAATACAGGCGTCCAATGGTGAAAGAATTTTAAAATCGGTTGGGTACCTTTTGTTTAATTGTTTAATCGTTACATAAAAATTAAATACTTTTCGTTATTATATTAGTATAGTATAGATTATATGGTAAGTATATAAATAATAATCTTTAACGTATTGTTAACTGGATGGCGTGATCATATAATAACCCTAATAGCCCAAGAACTGATAACAAGTTTTGTGCCGAAATAAAGTGATTTCTATCCATATAAGCCATAGTAAAACTGTTTCAGCACATTGTATTCGAATTCGCCACCAAAGGGATGAATATAAGTGCTTTGTGTCTTATTCTTATTCTATAAAAGACAACTCCTGCATTAGGAATAATTCCTGTGTCGCGGGGGACTTTACAAACAATGGACACAAAGGACACAATCTCGGAATAACTATCTGTATCCCGTGTGGGGATTGAAGCCACGACACTCGGCGCAGTAACAATAGCTGTAGCCGATGTACAATACGCTGGTGATAATTTTACCGCAGAGTGGCCAACGTACGAGTCATTAGTGCCAATTCTATTGTCACAAAATTCTCTAAACTTTACTAAAAATCACAAAAAATTTTTTTAGTCCTGTCTCTTTTAACGATTTCAGAATACGAAATGTCATTTGAGAGGACTAAACTAAATTTTAGTGATTTTTAGTTAAGCTTAAAGAATTTTGTGACAACAGAATTGGCACCATTATCTGAAATTGCAAATGTCCCAAGCCTACGGTAAACGCTAACCTTCAGATCGATAGCCACCATTGCAACATTATATGAAAAATACTTATTTTGTTACATAATGTTAGTAAAGCATATATGATATTTTGGCTTTTATGATAGATTGGTGACCGTATGTCAAGGGACATTCTTTAAAACAGTTTAGGCGTGTATTCTTAGAATACAAGGCAATATGGTCTGTCTGATACCAAGACGTTTCCCTCCTGCTATGTCGTAAAGGATTTTATTTTCATTAGCTTTCTGGTATAATATTTATAATAATATCTAATTATAATATTTATTTATATAAATACTACAATGATTTAATTAAATGCTGCTGCCATTGCTGAGTAATAGCCGCTCCCTTGGACTTCCACACTCTGTTTTAAAGGAATAATTTATTAAAATCCTAACTAATATTATAAATGCGAATGTAAGTTTTTTTGTTATGCTTTCTTTACTACTCGACCGATCATCATGAAATTTTGCATACGCGTTGCCAGGGGAACGGAAAAGGACGTAGGGTACTTTTCATATAGAAAAAGAACTGTTACTAACATAACCTAAACTACATTTACGTGAGCGAAACCGCATGCAAAATCTAGTATAATAAAAAATAAAATTAAAAGCTATCGAGCAGGTAGATTTGTGAACAATGTTACTACAATGAAAACCGCCAGCAGTGCCGCTCACGCCTGTTTCCTGTCACAGAGTGATACTTCCTCGGGTAAGCCGGATCATTCGTACTGTCACCAAATAATTGGCAACGTGCTGTGCCACTCGTTGTAGCAGGTGTTAATTATAGTTTATAATGTTTGAGTAACATTATGTTAGTTGATGTCGTCGCTACAACCGGCAGGCGGCGTTCATAGTTGGGTGTCATGTCACGTGCTTACATAAAACACAACATTTTATGACCAACGCTCCATCGAACAAACATATACACCTAATTGAATTGTTTCACAAATTATGCAGAGACACAACGTGGGTACCTAATATTCTGTTGGATCTTTTTACTTCATAGTTGTAGAAAATACTTTTAATATTTACATACATTCAATTTATTACTTTTGAATAAAATACCGTCTTAGACTAATCTATTCTTTAGTCCATTATTTTTATTGGTACTATTTAGTATATGTTTAGACAAAAACATAGAGATTTATCATTTTCTTTTTTATCATCTTTATTTATTAGAAAAATAATATAGTCTGAAAGCAGTAGATAACGCAATGGTTTAATAATGCGTTTGTTTACTTACAAAATAAGACAGGTAAGGGCAAATGGACTATTCTTACATATTATGTTTAATTAGGTATTCTAAGTATATTTACATCTCTGTCGATTAAATAGAAACCCATTTTTACATAAATCTCATGATATATCTGTGTATTTATGTATCTACGATTTACATCCTAATCCTAACTAATATTATAAAAGCGAAAATGAGTTTGTTTGCTTGTTACCTTTTCACGCCTAAACCACTGAACCGATCATCCTGAAATTTTGCATATACGTTGTCAGGTATACAGAAACGGACATAGGCTACCTTTCATACCAAAAAAATTACTGCTCCCGAGGAAAACAACAATAACGTTCTTATGATAAAAGATGGCGCCACGTGTCTTTCGAATCATGATTGAATTATATTATTACAAGCAGAGTACAACCCGAATTGATTGTCAAATTCTAAATTAACGCGAGCGAAGTAAATATATTTGTTACATATGTAAATATGTAACAAAGCTATTATTTACATGATTTATAGCCAGTCCCACAACAAACAAGTAAAAGTTATCCGAAAGATAAATCGTATGCTGTCTCACTCTTGTTAGGTTAAAGAAGAGAGATGGCGAGACTTTTATCTTATAGATAAATGCTATAAGGAGGTGGTGCGACAAGCTCTTAATGTTACTAAAAACCTATTATGCTTAGTAACAATATGCGCTGTGCAGTGTGCACGTTGCGCGTTGTACCTATAAAGGCAGCTGTCGTTACGGCATTGCAAACTGTGTAATCCTCAGATAGCTGTTTGAATTTTAGGTGTTAGTGTGATGTGCTTTGTATAATTATGCTGTCTTTATGACTGTTGTTTAGGTGTCCTCTTTCCAGGTTGTTTCTAGTGGGTAAGATGAGTTTCTTTTTTAAATCTATACTAATATTATAAAGCTGAAGAGTGTTTGTTTGTTTGCTTGAACGCGCTAATCTCAGGAACTACTGGTCCGATTTGAAAATTCTTTCAGTGTTAGATAGCCCATTTATCGAGGAAGGCTATAGGCTATATATCATCACGCTAAGATCAATAGGAGCTGAGCACCAATGAAGAATGTTTCAAAATCGGAGGGTATTTTTTCCTTTTGAGAACTTCCGCTGCGTGCGCTGCGTAAACAGTTAAAGTTTCGCAAAAATCATGTATCACAGAATTGTTCCCCTTTAAAAATTCTAAAAAAAATTCCGCGACAGCATATGTCTATCTTTTAAGGTTGGCTCACTATAACCATTTTTATGCTAACCAAATTTGTTCTAAAATAATGCTTTAATTGCGAAGGTATTATTATAAACATGATATTAATCCTTATCCAAATAAATACGTTATTCATCACAAGTATTTAATTTAAAACAAAATTGCCCTTTACATCATTCGATTTCAATGAATATCTTAGGTTTCACCCGCGTTTATCGTTACTGCGCCGCCCCCGTGGGTCGTAGCGTAATGTTATATAACGTATTGCCTTCCTCGATAAATAGGCTATCCAACATTAAAAGAATTTTTAAAATTAACCAGTAGTAATCATGCAGAATAAACCAGGAGAAACATCGTTTGTACTATGTCTGTAATGGGTAATTATTTTGCTGCAATGTTATTTTAAAACTGCGATATCTCCTAAGATATTCATTGAAATCGAATGATGTAAAGGGCAATTTTGTTTTAAATTAAATATTTGTGATGGATAACGTATTTATTTGGATAAGGATTAATATCATGTTTATAATAATACCTTCGCAAATAATGCATTATTTTAGAACAAATTTGGTTAGCATAAAATGGTTATAGTGAGCCAACCTTAAAAGATAGACATATGCTGTCGCGGACTTTTTTTTAGAACTTTTAAAGGGCAACAATTCTGTCATACATGATTTTTGCGAAACTTTAACTGTTTACGCAGCGCACGCAGCGGAAGCTCTCAAAAGGAAAAAATACCCTCCGATTTTGAAAAATTCTTCATTGGTGCTCAGCTCCTATTGATCTTAGCGTGATGATATATAGCCTATAGCCTTCCTCGATAAATGGGCTATCTAACACTGAAAGAATTTTTAAAATTGGACCAGTAGTTCCTGAGATTAGCGCGTTCAAGCAAACAAACAAACAAACATACAAACAAACAAACAAACTCTTCAGCTTTATAATATTAGTATAGATATAATATACCCTTTTTTATCTATACATAAGTGTAGATAAAACAAGTGAGAAACGACAATGAATTGCCGTAAATCTTAGTTGGAAAAATGGTATCACGTGACCTTGACCTCTGACAGGTCAAAGGTCATAGTAATTTCGGAGATATATCGATTATGCTGAGTCGAATGGCGTTGACCGCGTGTCTCTAGCTCTTACGGTTCTTGAGTTGAAAGTTGTAACAGACAGACGGACGGACAAAGCTGTTGTATAAGAGTTTTTCGAATTCTAAAAGGGGAAAGAAACTAAAATGTCTCGTAAGTTTTCATACATAAAATCTAAATCGTCATTTATTTGTATATAATGAGTACAACTAAATGGGTGTTCTGTTTATATTGTGATATATAGCAGACGATAAAAATCAACTATGAATCATTATATAAAAGTGACGTATACTTCCTTCATAAGTTTATACCATGCTATGATTTGTAGCTTCTCAGTATATATATATATATATATATATATATATATATATATATATATAGTATATATAGTAATAGCTGTCATATAAAAATATATTCAGTTTGCCTAAATATATCATGCGGAGTCACAACTAATAATCATCTGGTATTTACCAGCAAGTTAGTGATGAGTTATTAGGACTAGTTACACCATCGAAGTTCCACAAAGACAATCTTATTATGTATTATCATAATTCATATAGATGTATCATCTAAGGGAAGTTTTGCCGTTGATATATTTGGAAGTTATTATCGTTATGGGTACATATAGAAATATAATTGCATATTACATAACCTGCATAGTAAAAAATAAATTAATATAAAAAAAACTTTTAAAACAAAGCTTTTATTTACGCCCTAAAAAGATAAAAATAAGATTTAAATTACATTAAACCTATTCATTTTCCAATTACTTTACAAAATTTAATTGTAAATAATAAGATTTAAAATTAATTAAATGATAAGATTTAGCCTCAGTGCTGCACGATGTTAATTTGAGTAATCTTTTCCTTAAAAAATTTTACTATCAACTTATAACGTCATTATAAGCTTTTAATTAGATCGAATTATTCAACATTATTTCCTTCATAATATTCAGGTAATTTATATCACATAGATGACCTGGCCCCTATGTAGTTACATGATTCTTACCGTGCCAAACCGATCTCATTCTGAAATGTCAAGGTATGCATTCAGCCCGTAGATACTAGATAAAATGGCTTGTGCCACATTTGGCTATTCTCCAGCCAACAATGTAACAATGACGCGAGAATTTCCGTGGTCATGTGGACTCTAAAGAAAAATGGTCGAAGGGACCTTACTTTTATTGGATAACATCTGTTAACAGTTTATCATCGTTAATTTTTGACTTTCCCTAGTTAAACTAGGACAGATTAATCATAGTACGGAGATACTTTGCATCCTGAGAATGGTATACCGGGAATGCGAACTAACGGATCCTTTGAAAAACGAAAATAAACGGTATCGTGAATAACAGCTAGTTAATTACTAGTAGATAACAGCCACATGTTTTTAAGCTGTTCTTATATAGACGAACTTAAATTTCTCTAGTGAAACAAGCTATGTAGCTTTATTGCAGTAGTTTATAAAGCTTGGCTTTAAAGCGATTAAGTATCTCCAGTGCTACGACAATATGACTGCGAGTAAGCATGGGCGTGACGTGAACGCTACTGTCAACTCTCATAGGATGGTGCAGCGATGATTATCATGTCAAAAGGTAAACATTTTATTGCTCATCTATGTGAAATTAAAATTTAAGTTCTGGTTCGTCGAATAGAAATAGTTTTAACTTATACTCATTTGCATTTACGCGGGCCATCACATATAAATAGTCCAAATCTATTTTACTCGCGTGGCCAACCCACGTGAATTCGTAATTTGTTAAACTCTTTATACCGTGTATATAAACTTTTTAGATATCTCATTCAATAACTATTATTATGTAGACAGATCCTATATATTTTGTCATGACCTATTGTGCCTACTGACAAGAGTGCCAAGTCCTGTTTCTAGTCTGAGGTTTTTTGGTTGACCTCACAGCGATTGACCCATTTTCTAGCTTGACCCGCTCCTGGCACTAGCGTGGCAAGAGCCTGAGAACTTCTGCGTTACAAATATTCGTACTTAGTAATTGTAGTGGAACAATAATATCTAATCGTATCGCTTAAATGGATGCTATACCTAATTCCTCAATAATATGTTTTCGGATTTACCAACGTAATTATATCACATTTTGTTTTATAGGTATAAACCAAACATATTTTAATGTTTTGACGGATTTGTTATGAATAGAATTCATGTAATCCATCTGTACTGTAACACAGCAATAAAATAAAATAAGATTTACGCACGCAGATGTTTGAGTTTGTTGGAAACTATATATTTTACATGTTAAATTTTGTCACCTAACTAATTTGTACATTTGTTAGTACACCTAAATCACAATAAACAGCTTTCACTAATTAACAACTTAAATTAGAGTTTGCATATTTATGGAGTACGGTCGGGCTTCACTCGGTGAAAATCAATTTAGATAATTGACTCCCTAAATGAGATTTTACAAACTTGTAACAAAGGCAAAACTTTATTGCTTCATACAACTGAGTCTTTGACTATCAAAGACTCAGTTGAGTATAGTAGAGACAAATAAAGTTTGGAATTTATGACTTGGTTTAAATAGGTTATAAATGAAATGAAAGAGTTAATCAACATTTGGACAGGTCCATTAATGAGTTCATAAGCGGACGACGAGTGTATCTTGGAGTTGAAGCGAATATTGATCGCGTGTCGGCTGTGAGCGGCGAGAACAAAGGGCGGGCGGCGGTGGAGTGCCGCGCGGCCCACGTTCGCGCGCGCTCCTCGCCCTGTGCCCACGAACGCGCCGCGACCGTGCATCGCCCACTCGCTACTGCTACCACATGCAAACTCAAAAGCATGCTCTGTAAATCTCTGCTTTAAAAACATAAACTTATATTATCATATCCTACCTATTTAATTCGTTTATGTTTCTTTTATGAATTTGTAAGCGTGACGTTTAAGCTGATGCGTTGAAAACACAAAAGATAATAAAATTCATGATCGTGATGTAGGCAACCTGTTCAAATGAAGTGTTCTAAGACAATGCTGAAGCTATAAAATCGATTACCAATAATTTACGGCTAGATCCGTAGAGATATAAAACAGACACAGCCCGATGCAACGGTCAAACAGTTTAATAAGGAACTCATTCAACGAACGCAACTACATACAGCGGTGTTTGTTGGCTTTAGCACTCACTTACGAACACAGACAGAGATACAACCCCAATAAAGATTACATTAGATAAATCAGTGAGTGGAACACACCGCGAAACCGTGGTGTCAATCAATTTGCTGCGTACTGGATGAAACAGAAAACAAACTTTATAATTCTTACTATTAAATATAATTTTGACATAATCTACTGTGCATTGGATAGAAGGATAGCAAGGGAAATACTTAATATAATAACAAAGGATCTCATTGTACTTACGACAGACAAATCTACTCCTTATTATGTAATCAAGCCAAAATGCCTGCATCATTTTTGGCTTGGGCAAATAGTAAGGAGTGGTTAGAGGTATTAATAACAATGGCATCTAGTCATGTTTTCCTCTTAACCATCGTTCTGTATTATCTGTGTATATTTCGTCAGTCAGTGTATATAAACTTATATTTAAACCAAATAAAGACTGCACTCATACTGTCGTATCCAATATTTAAATACTTTGATTTACATAAGTTTCATTTTTAGCAAGTTGATCCACTTTTTGTTACTTGTGACACTCTCAGACATTATGGCCATATTATTTTAAGAAGCAAAGTATTGGTACGCTATCATTCAACTAAGAGGTTCTAAAACATAACTAGTATACTCATAGTTTTATTCGTTACAATTAATAGATTTTTTTAATAATAACAGTTTTTGTTACCGTCGCGGTAACAAAAGGTAACGCTATGAATTATCCAATATCGACGTTTCATATCGAACAAATTTGTCTCTTGTTTTCTCTCTCTTCTGTTTGTTGTCACATGACAACAAACAGAACTTTCCTCTTTATAATATCAGTTGATATCATTTTCTGATAGCATCTAAGTTGCAGCGCGGTGTGTGCGTAGTGGCCCGTAACTGACACATTACGGGCCCATCAGCACACGCGCTCGCCTTCTACATACCTCACATCAAGCTTTCGAAGCCAACCTCGCATGCGTATCACGTTGTTTATTATAAGGGCAAAATGTTTATTTTTCAATGTTAAATGTTTTGTGAGAGACATCCGCTCAAAATGACGAGATTTATTGTTGTTTTGTGTAGCTCGTACAATGCGGGCACATGCGTACACGTGTATGTTCGCAGTTACGTATGTAGCAACTAGCGAGCTAATTATATAGGTATGTTTACCTACTTTTTTTTCTTTTGAATCGCATTGTAGTTGTGAGATTTAAGCAAAAAACATAAGCTTTCTAATCGAGGTGATATTTGAGGCGCAATTTATATCTTTATTTATAAAGATAGTTTGTAGGAGGCCATTAATGACTTCATCAAACAAGCTCTAGTATCAAGTTAATTGTCGATGAGAGCGGTGAGTGTGGTATTCTTGTTAATATTCCACCAGAGACTACTGCCAAATTGCTGTTTATACGTAATCATCAAGGTTGGCTTTTTAATCGCATTCGATTCAGCGAGCTGCTATTCACTTTCATTGTATTTAAATGAGACTTCTTTGTGCATTCCTTTATATTCCGGATCTTCCTCTATTTTTTTTTCAGAAATCTGACTAAATGATTCTTAAACTGTTAAAAATTAATTGAAGTTAAGGCAAATTTTTATTTATAGGAAACAGTAGGTAGGTACTATGATATTCCAATTTCTAAAAGCAAGGTTCTGCTATTGTTTTATCACTATAAACACACCTATATTATAGTTAAAATTTTTAGCTGTTCTGGAGAGATTAATATAGAGATATTGTTACATTAATATTTTATTAATATGCCATGTACCATGACATGTCAATAAATAAATAAGGGATTAAATATAATGATCATCAAAAATACTAATTGGTCAGCAAATATTGCACAGCATAACGAGGATCTATACGCCTCAAATCACTGCATTCCGTCTGGGAAGTGTTAGGTTATGTTAGGTTCCTTTTTTTAAACCCACCCAAAAATAGGAGCCCCGCTTGGCGGGGCTCCGTCGATTTAGGTTGATCTCTTTAAAGTTTGGCCATGAGGTGCTGATCAATTAGCTATTTCTGCTCACAGATTATATTTTTCTGCTCACAAAAATACCAATACCTTCTTTTTTTTTACCTGGGGAATGCTTTGACGCATACCCCTCCGCGGGGCCGGGCGGAGGGGTTATGTCGGACTCGCCGGGGTAACAGAAAGATGTTAAAACGATAAAATGGACCCAATGAATAAATGTCAATGTTGATGTCAAACTGTCAATGTCAATGTTCGACATTGACATACAAAACATGCACACAATATAGATGTCTTTTTTTAAGAATGACCATTGGCCAATATTATTTTCTAAGACCGCGGCCTTTAAAGATAAAGATAAATATGATTTATTTGCATTTATATGCAACATGTGTACAATATGGTGTTACAAAATATTATAGTCTCAACATGTTCCATCAATTTAAAGACATGCAAAAATTCATAATAATTAATAACAGCATGCATATAAAATAAACAAGTAATAGTAATATTTAATTTTTTATCATTAATAAATCATAAATATTTAAAACAATTGAATATAAAGAAATCATGTAAAAGTAAAAAAATTTAGTTATAGCATCAAAGTCAATTTAAATAATCAAAAATAATAATAATATTTATAATTTATCTATCTAGTAATTTAGTCTATGTTTATCTAGCGTTGCTGGTTTCAGCATGAGTAGGCCGGCTCGACCTGGGAAGTATTACCCTGTTACAGAATGTTGACGTATAGTAGCAGTATACGATTCGTTCGATGAGTGAGGGCGCCGAAAGCCGAATTAACTCCTTGGTCTCTTTGACTACATATATACTATATCGCTCTACCCATTTTGATGCTGTTTTCCGTTGGCCGAAAATTGAACGCGACAATCAAGGCAGACATGATGAAATATATTTTAGATAAAAGTAACGTACTAGAAATGCTCTGTCTTGTCATCGACTTCTTATAGTATAGGCTTAGTAATTATATACTGGATGATATCACATATACAAATACACATTCCAAGCATAGAGCCACCCATTACGATAAGTTCCGTGACAAGTTCCTTTAGGAAGCCCTCGTTGCAAATATGACCTAGGGCGACGCTTAACGTACTCATTTATTTTATAGCGACACGCATTTACTATTAGTTATTTCGTTTTGCATTTCGGAAATGCCTCGTTATTCATCCATAATATATGCTATTTTAAACACACTTTTCGAGTATTATTTGTATATAATGACAATAAACAGCAGATTTGTATAGACTAGTCGATAACAGATTGGCAGTCTGTGAAAGGCTTTCGTTATCGCGCTATTAACGAGTGATAACAGAGTAATCTTTTGTACATATCTAATTAATCGATAGGACTATTCCACATGAGTGTTATTTATTCATGTCCCGATGATTGATTAATGCGTGCGTAGTAGTAAATATTACTCTCGCAGCTGACAGTAATTACATTTTTATTGACTCTACGAATTATTCTCGTATGTAAGTTCAGTTATATTGACGTTTTGAACATAATAACATATTTTCAATACTCAACCCACTACTAATAAAAATATTCTCACATTTCGTTCATAATGTAAATCTTATTCTAACATTTGTTTGAACTACATTAGGTTTGAGCAAAGTATTTGAATTAGTAAAACCATCCGCTGAATGTAATTTTGAAGCAGTACTATTTAATTTGAAATGCCATGTGGTTTTTTATTCTCGTACATTTGTTAGGTATATTGAGATTTAAATTGATGGTGTAAGTGTGCTTAGTGATATATGTTAACATTCCTCAGGAGCATAGAATTAATACTAAGGTAAAAGGACAGCTAATTTATTATATGACTGGGTAATCACAGTTCAATAATAGCATCTAACAACTTTTTTGGTTTTTCATTAAATTATTTTCATCTACAATCTGGCGTACCTGATGGTAAGCAGCATTACATCAGAAAACGCCGCCCATAGTCATGGCTGCATTTTATTGATACCACAAAGCATTTTGAAAATACAACCATGTCGCGACGTGGCGACAAACAAGCACTCGGTCCGCCTGATGTTAAGAACAGTAGCCTATGTAAAGAGGACGGACGAAAGGATATAGTACAGGCAAGGGATCAAGGAGTTAATTGGGCTTTCGGCGCCCTCACTCATCGAACGAATCGTATACTGCTACTATACGTCAACATTCTGTAACAGGGTAGTACTTCCCAGGTCGAGCCGGCCTACTCATGCTGAAACCAGCAACGCTAGATAAACATAGACTAAATTACTAGATCTATAGATATAAATTATTATTATATGACTAGATTTACCCAACATTATATGAACCTCGAGTGCGATCGAAGCAGATAAAATCAGTAAGTGGAGACACGCGCCGCTTACGTTTCACCGAACGGGAAACTTCGAGCGCAAGAGTTCGAGCTCCACTTAATTAGTTTTATTAAAAGCGAGGCCTTGCTCGACGAGCGGAGGTAGTGTTTCTTGGTACGTACAGTTAGTAAGATATTTGTTATTCCACTGGCGCCGGCCCCTCAGTCCCTGACCTATTTCAGAAAGCCTTCGGTGATGTTTTACTTCAGATACGACTAGAGCCAAACAATTTATGGCCCTGTTCCGGAGCGGCTCAGCGTCGTCAAAGATGTTTTTCCATGTAAAGTGCATTGACTCACTCTATGACAAATAGTAATAATATTTTATGTGCCATCTGCTCTTCCGCCAAGATCTCTACGCAATCTTTTGTAAATATCACATACAAATCTACTACAATGTAGTAAATGCCACAGATTACTAATGATATACATATATACCTATTTATTAAATAGTCGTAATAAGGATAACTAAGCATTCAATCTTTTCGGCAGCTGTAACCAGTAATAGTATCCACAGGAGTTTTAGACCCTTGGTTGGAGTATTTCTCTAATGACTAATACGAAAACGTAAGTTTTAAGCACCCATTCCTCGGTCACTAAAGCAGCTCAACGCTCTCTTGGACTTTAACCAAGAAGTTGATATTTTTGCGGATGAATGGAAAGTATTATTATTAGAATGTATGAGGTACTGTAAGCAGAATGCATGAATGCTAAATTTTAAATTTACCTATATATTATACTAGTTTTCACCCGCGGCTTCGCTCGCGTAAATGTAGGTTAGGTTAGGTTAGGTTTGCAACAGTTATTTTTTCTGGATGAAAGCTACCCTATGTCCTATTCTGTACCCCTGACAACGTGTATGCAAAATTTCATGTTGATCGGTTGAGTAGTTAAGGCGTGAAAGCGTAACAAACAAACAAACTCATTTTTGCATTTATAATATTAGTCAGGATTATTAAATAGTGTAATTGGCGCAAGTCGTTCTATTTGATGTAAATAAATAATAATAATAAATAGGAAATAAGAACTAAATGAAAACTTAAATATCGATACCGATCTACTAAATAGAAAAAGCATTTTATACAGAAATTATATTAATTTAAAGTGGGTAAAGTTTTTCTACTGAAACGCTGGAATACATCAAAGTTATGCTGTTGACATTTCCCGATGGCTTGATAAGGGAAAGCGGCTACTGACATATTATATATTTGTTATTATTCGAGTCGACCGTGTTAGTATTTTATTTAATTATACACAATATTGCGGCTCGTATGAAATTGAAGGTGACGCATTGACTAATTTTACTATTAATAAAAGTTATATAATACATACAGTACGATATACTATACGTTTTTTAAGTATAATTTTATTTAGTAGTAGATATATGTACCTATATAAGTTACAGTATAAACTGTTCTATGTAATCTTCGTAAAAAAGAAATAGTTACTGTGGAAAACATAACTGTCAGAAGGAGGAAGTATTTCTGAATTTTAATTTGAAATCTAAAGGTGTTATAATATTTGGAAGATACGTTTGAGCTATTTATTTATGCGGTCGTCGTGCTATAAGTCATGCACCAGTAAAGTGGAGTTGGGTGCGCCGCCGTAGTGTTCACCCAGTTGGCAGCGCCGGGCTGGCAGGGTACCAGGTTGTTCTCGAGGCCCGGGGTGGATTCACTTTGCCTATGGAGTATTTCTGTTAGTACACGTCACCACTAACTGTAATGCGGTTACGCTAGGGCACGCGGTGCATTACGACCTCGCATTTGGCTCTGATGTGTCTGTTACGTCATATACGGCTGTCATTGCACTAATTAGAATAGTGACTTGTATCGCTCTAGACAACCTAGAGCCATTTGTAGTTTTTTTAAGTTCGTAGCTCTATTATTGATAATTGTAAGCTTAGAATTTCTAGGTAATAGCCTACTACCCACTCTTTGCAAACAGACTTTTTGACATGGAGGTATATTCATGTACTTACTACAACATAAAGATAGTCTTGTACAAATTCTGGCCAGTTATTGTACTACTACTACTAATATTTTTGTACGCGTGTTTCCTCTAGTGATGTATCGATAGGTGAAAACAAAAAAAATGGTCGTCACGTTTGCCATGGCGCACGTTACATTGCTTTGCACTTAAAAAGGGGATTATTCTGGCGAGCTATTCTTGTACACCTCTTCACTTCTAGACTTAGTTTACACCGATTAGGTATTCATTACGTGCCTCAATAATAATTTAGTGTAAGTACTTCTGAAGTAGTATCGTGAGAAATTATTAAACGTGAGCAGATTAAGCGATGATAAAATCAGATAGTGTTCAGTTGTCCTCAATCAAATAGTGTTCAGTTATCCTCATAACCTAAACGTGAGTCATTGAACTCAAATTCATACAAAACAAAAGCTCTGAGCCAAATGAGGCGTGACGAATCACATATAAAATGTTATAACACCTCAGTAAGCACGCGTTACTGTCAACCGACAGCTATAATAACCTCTTAACGAGCTAGTAATCGGGTGATGAAACAAATGAGTGTCGTGGATTCGTGTCGCGCGCTATTACTGTCGATGTTGGTATCGTGAGTGCTGCACAGGTTCGGTTCGCGTCTGAACTCTCGCTTTCATCTGCACGTAAATATTGAAACTGTAAAACAAAGTTAGTCAAATCGTGACACTGAAAAGCGACCACCACTTCATTTAACTTTCAAATACCCCTTTGAGCTACGGCTTTATGAAAGGGAATTCCTTTTTCCGGACACGGATCGTCACAAATGGAAAGCCACGATTAGTGGAGCGGAAAGCCACCTACGTTCGTTCCTCGTTTGTGACATTGAGAACAAAGAAGGCTATTGTATTCATCCCGTAAACGTATGCAGCTACTAGCCACTTCTTTGATATACTTAGTCTAAATATTACATCAAGAGAAACCATGCACTTTGATATTTACATGAATATTATGCGTCATAAACGGCCTATTCTTTAACATACTAAACCGTACTAAAGATAATCACTATTTCGCGGTGGACTTTCTCATTGAAACTTTTGATACGATAAACATTTGTGATCACTCAAATCGCACTCTAAATAAAACGCTGTTTTATTCGAAATATGGAAGTAAGGTAATTTGAACTTAAATTGTGTGACTATAAATTCTAATATTATATCTGTGTTAAGTAATTGCATCAGAGTTTTAATTTGTTTGATCGAAAATACTCAGTTTTATTAACAGTGAGAAATGTTTGTTTCGAATACAGGACTCTCGGAGGCAACTGTAAGGCGATCACTTAAGCCGATGCGTTATCCGTAAAATTAAACTCACAGTTAGATAATCTATTTTATAAATTAGTGATTTCAAAAACAATTAGATAGATTTTCCTATACATCCAGGTTTTCCTTTGCATTCTCACATCACGGTTATTATTATGAGAGGTATATAAAAAATTTACTTAGAAAATTTAATTTAATGGCTGTTTCTTAAAGATTAAATATTTCAAAAGTCGTATGAAAATCTCGTACATTATATTAAAGGTAGGCACGTCCACTTCCTTTGAGTATGATATTTCTTAAAGTAGTGATATTTCTTAGTCCGTCTTTTCAAAGTGACAATAAATATTTGAGTTCATCGCATTTAGTTTAAGTTTTGCAAATATCTGTCTGGGCTTGAACAAAACCTGAAGACATGCAAAAGTTCCAAGTCCACTTTGAAGTGTGTGACAGGAACCATGCAAGAACTGGCTAAGTGCCAGCTCGGCTAGCTCACTTCCGACGATACTTCCCTAATATTTCTTTCAAAACGTACTCAACTAGCACCCTAGTGATTTGAGAAAATAAACTTAAGATTTATTCAACATCGGTACAATGTAGGTAGATTTGCACAGTTTAGTATGCGTATAGGAAGTGAAATTAATTGCAGGAACATTACCTTCTACACGGTAAAGAGAAGTGTAAACTTTCTTTTGTTTATAGACTTTTGTTCGTTGTAATAATCTGAGGCTTTTCTTGACATGCCCGCAATTTTGCAGCGTGTGTCACGGTTTCATATCGAAAGTAACTATATTTCACAGAAATCGCATAAACTCTGTATATATAACATTTAAAATTACATATTACATGAACTTATCAATATCCAAATTCACATAACTAATTTTAAAATTGACTGAAATATATGAATCGTGTTATATTTCAGACGTCCAGAAATATTGTGTTCATTTTGTTATTTTATTCTTAACTTTTCGTTTTACACCCCGTGAGTATAAATAGTGATTCATTCGCGATAAAATTATATTTAGATTGCAGAATCTGATGCTATAGATATTGGTATTTTATGTAGGTACATATTTATTTAAGGAATATTCGGCGAGATGGAATTGAAAACATCAAATATTTTGTTAATCAATTGTATTTTGCACAGAAGTTGTTTCTTTCGGAGAGCAGGTAACTGCTACATGTTACCTATTTATAATTTAAATTTAATCGAATATGTCAATAAGAAACTGGATTGTAATTCAGTAATGTGTAAATACAATATTTAACAAACATCGCTGACACAAATCGAGCCTAAACTCATTTGTTTAGAATACTGGCTAATTGTAATGTTTATTACCGTGAATGTTTGTAATATGAGTTAATAATCGTCATGTCGTGGTTAGGACGATAAATTTTCATTAACGACCTTACATGGTGGCGGTTTCATGAGCCGGTGCACGCCCCACGCTCCCATCACACTCAACAGCCATTCTCTGAATGTTGCTCACATTATGCTCACACGCAAGTTAAAAATACCTAAGTGCATTACATGTTAAAAATACAGCAAAGTGAAATTACAAATATTTTGGAAAGACACGAAGTTTGTTTGTTGTGAAATGCCAAGTATTTAGTCCGTTTCACTTTTTCGGAATTTCGAATTCATTTTGAAATTATAACAGCATTCGTGAAATACTTATTGGAGCGGAAAGAAACATGCGTTTTATGACTAAGCTCAGAGTTAAGTATAAGTATAACAATTAATTACTTTGATATAAGCTTTCTTTAATAGAACTGGAGATTTGGTTTATAGCCTATTTTCGTACGAACCCTACCCTATCAAAGATTGACATAGTGCTTGCTTTTAAAAAACAAAGTAGTGAGTAGTAATTTGGGTTCCAAATGACTAGTATTTTGTTAGCCGGACGGGCTAACAAAATACTAGTCATCTAAGGCATATTGGACGGGGTTCATCTCAGTATGCAATAGGTAAAATTCGAACCCACAATCCCCTGGAAAGTCCCATGTCTTATTCGTTGCTCTATTGCTACTGAGTAACATGGGTGAAGTTACTTTCTTTGTTGCTGACCATTTGCATTTATAACGGTAACTAAACTGAAAATCTCCATAGATCGGCGATCCGGATGCTACAGATAACCAAGACGCAGTTTGCTCTACGAATATGTCAAATGCGATCCGTCCGGTGCGCCGGCGGCGGCGTAGGCGCCGTGCACGCGGCGCGGCCACGTCAACAACACACTACACTTTGATTATTTACATCGCGCGCTTAATAAAACAAAGGTTAATGTTAAACAACAATGATAATATTTGGGCGTGAGAGTTTTAGTTCGACTTTTTATCTTTGAGGTCAGAATTCATTTATAGAGGGGCGATTGGTTTCACGTTTATTGCTGATGTTTTTGTTTTTGTCGATTTCGGTGTATTCTCTAAACAATGTTAACGAGATTTATGTGAAACTTACATCGCTTTCATTAATCGTGCGGAGTGCTTACGTTATACTTACTATACAGGAAGCAAGTCCGCCAGTTTAACGGAGTTTATTATTTTTTGTCGTTTGTATATAAAATACATATCAGCATTAATACAAAATTAAACTGTCCCATTGCAGGGCACGGGCCTTTTCTCAGTGCTGACGGGTGCGGTTTGGTAGACGTCACATATCTTTGAAACATTATGGAGAAAAAGAATCATTATGGAGAACTCTCAGTCATGCAGGTTTCCTCACGATGTTTTCCTTCACCGTTAAAGCGAGCGATAATTACTTGTTTAATACGCACATGACTGCGACATGTCATAGATGCGCGCCTTGGGATCGAACTCGAGTCCTCTCCGGGGCAGTCCATCATTCTCCCACTGGGCTATCACTGTTAACAAATTATACCACTAACATACATATAGTCGTTCGTATCATTAGGGATATTTTGCGCGATTGAGATCGTGCTTTTTTGTGTGGTTGGCGGCAAATCTCCACCAGGAACTCACAAAGTACCAAAAATTCGCCTCTGTTGATAATATAGAGCCTTCTTAAGTTGCTATAGAAATCCACTGTAGTCAGAAACGACATACAAGGTGATGATTTCGACTTTGTATAGAGGAATAGTACAGCCGGGATACTCTATGTTTCTACATGCCGTTGAGTGATATAATATTGAAACCAGTTTATTATAAACATACTAAGTCACACGCCTGTCCAGAGCAGCAGACATTGGTGTACTACACCTACGTAACATCAGTCATGGTTTAAGGTCCTTCGTCTAATAAATAAACAGTGTATCAAATATTTTGGTTGTCGCTATTTCACTGAGCAAATTCCGTTGACATGCGTAATTTTAAATTAGCTTTTCAGAAACTGAGGGTATTTATTGACTAAAAATGGCCACTAATACTTTGTCAGACCCGGTGAACCCAAGATCTCATACATAGCAGTCGCTTTTAAATATACTTTATATGTAAAGGAATTATAACCACATTGGTCAGTTAGGTATACGTTGTATAACAATACATAATATTGTTGTAGTGCAGTAACTATTCAGAGCATATACATTTATCGTTAACTTTGGCGACAGGACATAGCAGTTTCCGTAGGAAATAATAAAACTTCTCTTCTGAATAAATACACTTATTTGTTACTACATTTATACTATGAGACTTGAAATTATATTATAAGTATTTGTTTGCTTCTTTATTATTTTTTACTTATCGCACATACCATAGAGTATAAAGGCATACTTAATTTCATACCTAGACGTTCATGAAAAAAATGAAAAAAATCTATCTTAACTACTATCTGAGATATGATTATTTTTTAATTACCTTATTTAACTTTCTTGTACACTACGATCATAAATGAATTAATTTCATCTGTTTTTTGTTGTTTTATTATTAAACACTAATTATGCTAATAGATAGACAGTCAAAAGTATGACTAGCTATTGCACTTTCTTAATCTCTTTATTTTTCTTTTCTAATTTTTTTTAACGGCCATCGGTTCTATTATAAGACATTTCAAGGTTATCCATTACTTATCGGACAGCCTGTATAATCAACCTTAAGTGTTAAATAATTACTAGTTTTGATGTGATTTCAAACTAAGTAATCGAGTACGTATAACATATTTAATCAGATATTTGGCGACGCTTTAAAATATAAAAAATATTTTGTACACTGATGACAGTGTTGTTGGATAGAAATGAGTTTGAATAGTTTAGAAGAATATGAATTCTTCTAAACTATTCAAACTCATTTCTATCCAACAACATTGATAGAGAAACGATCCATCTTCGACAGCTATCAAACAGCAAAGCATTTCATTACGTTCCTATTTAGTTTGAGTTCCGTACCACGTACATACAGCGAGGTAATCTTTCACAAGTTTGTGGGACGTGGGCTTTTGAAGACAGCCGACGCGCGGCGTTTACCTACTCTATAGATATACATAATATGTAGGTACATACATATATGTACAAGTAGCGACCGCTCGAGTTTTCGTCGGAGTGTATTGAAAAAGACAAACTTCAAAAGATACGGTGCACCTAACTTTCATCTCATTTTTATGCTGGTAAAACGTTGCCTTATTTATCCTGCATCTACGCTGTTAATCTTTAAGGCTAAAATAATTTATTGTACGAATGGTGCATTAGTTCCTACGGTCAATTCGCACCAGCAATGCGCTTAGTATTGCGAGTTTAATAAAGATTTGATTCGAGTCCGTAACCGTCCGAGTCATTAAGTGTTTGTTGCTTAATGTTTGTAAAATTCTTGTTCTGGGTATTAGAGCGAGAACTAGTGTGAGTAGAAATCGCGACGTATCGATATTATTTTAAACAAAGAAACGATTTGCAAATAAACAGTGGTTTAAATTGCATACATAGCTTCACGCCAGTATCTTAGATATGTAGAGATGCGTTACGCACACTTCGCCAGCTATGGTGTAAAAGATTGGAGTCTGGACTATGTGCTGCCACTAGAAATTTCTTGATAGGAAATCCTAATAGAACTTAGCCCGATTCGGGCTACGTATTCAAAGCCGCATTGCCACGAAGAATAATACTTTAACTAAAAATTAAAATAAAATAAAATAATGCAATTTCGGGCTGTTGTGTGGAATGCCTCTGTGACTACAAATTAGATCAGCCCTCTTCCCAAACTGTCCCATGCTGAGCCCGAATCTCTTAGGTCGTAGTCCACAATGCGGGTTTAGTGCGGCTTTATATATCTTTGGACAGGCATCTATCCTGATAATATTTTAAAATAATAACATTTTGCTCGCTTTAAGAGCTAAGGAAAATAAAGACGACGTTGATCGAATTCAAGATCACTGCGTGGCCATCCAAAAGTCCCAGCTAGGCTATTCCTAACTGATATATTTAATATGAAATTGTCGGATAGCGCGAGAAACAACAATGTGCAACCATGGGCTGGTCCCTACGGCATTGTAGCTTATCTGTTGCGACGACAGTTCCTATGGTGCGGACATTTTTCGCGCTACATAGAATAGTAATGGGCATTTATTATTCTTTTCTGAAGCACGAAACGGTAAGAGTAAACAAGTGGCACAATACCTAAAATACAAAGATGTTCAGAAAATATATATGAAGCATTGCGACTCTGTTCTGTTAAAATGGGAGAAACAAGCAAGACGTCGGGCTGAGTGGACTTCAAAATCACCTATTGTCTTATGTACTAAATACGACGCTAGTACTAGTACAATAGATAGTTTCTAAGTAAAGAGGCAGTGTGCTTTGATTTGAAGGAAGAAGCATACTCTAAAAATCAGATTACCTGCTCCCATTACCTATTATTATATTTATAAATGATGTTCTAATATGTCGCGATTATTTGCGCATAAAGTCATACCTGGACTCATGACTTCCAATTACACCATGTCTCATGTCAACGCTCATAATAATTACCTCACAGCACCATTGTTGTTATAAGTTTACTACATTTTGCTTCGCTCGCGTTAATATAGATTATGTCAATAAATTTATATCCCTCAGGAACACTACTCTTTTTCCTGGATGTAAGGTACCCAGGTAGATATAGTCTATTCTGTACCCCTGACAAAGTGTATGCGAAGTTTCATGATGATCGGTCGAGTAGTTAAGGCGTGAAAGCGAAACAAACATACAAACAAATTCACATTCGCATTTATAGATAATATTAGTTAGGATGATTAAAACCTTGAATTAAAACTTTGAGCTTTTGATTAAGTGGTATTTAGCTTTGTACCGTTACATTCTCTTATGTATCAATTAAACGGTTTCTTGAAACTTTTATCAATTATGACTTTATGAGTTTATGACACTCAGTACAATGACAACACTCAGTTCAAAAAACTGTACTCGTATAGATCGGCCTTAAGAGTATAGAATTGTACAATATAGGCATGTTGTATAGCTTGTGTAAGTATATAAAAGACTGGCAATCGATAAGTCGTGCCAGCAGCACTGTTACAATAGTTCGTTCGAGTTGGAGTACGTTCCATGACCTTTTGACTGACAATCAATGCTTTTGGCTATTATTTACGTAGGGTTGCTTGGTGTGCTTTAACAATGGCTATGTATTCTTTGTATGATTAGTTTCTTATCTATATAGCTTAGATTCCTATATAGCAATATCCATAGTATTCCACCTATAGATTTTTAGTAACGTCAGTACAGGTACTTAACACGTTCCCTGTCCGATGAACCACATATGGTACATAACAATTTATTTTCTATTGTGTCTATCACGGGACTGTAAATGGGTTAAACAGACAGCCGTATAATTCTTGTCTAGTAATTTATTTATATGGTCTAGACTTAGTTCAAGAGACAGGCTATATATCGTGGAAGGCAGGAGTTGTGGTACCGATTGCCATAATGATTAACCTAGTAGCTAATATATACATATGTGTATAGAGGCTCGCGTAAGGTAATTCGATTAAGAGTATGATATTCTCCTAGCACGCACATATCACCCTTAGTGGAGCTACCTCTCGTTGACGCAGTTACATTTGTAAATTTATCTACTTCTATGTTATATGTATGAGATGCAAAAGTAAAGATACTAAAAAGCTTTTTTGACCTTTTAATACTTTTCATTTGGCTAAATATACTTATTATTTTATGTGTACTTTTAGGCTGCTTAAGTTTCAATTAGCAATGATAGTGTAGGCTGCAGTGGTTGGACGATCGCACCGGGCGACAGGATAGAGTGAGCGCTAAAGACGCTCTATATTGCCAATATCGCGACAATGTCCAGATCATGTCTGGAAAATAGTACATTACAAAAAACAAACATTCGAATAATAATTATCATCTATTCGTCGGCACTTGAATGTGATCAAAGAGGAGGTTGTAAAAAAGTTTAATAATGCTTATTATTTACGTATTTCACGGAGAAGTGCTTAGACCGATACTAGATACCAGGACAAAGTCTTATAATAATGTTCTATATTAATCGAAGATAGCAATTTGCTCCCACTGTGATATTATCGTGTTTGGAAGCGTTACTTATTTAGTATCAGACCCATATTGTTAAAGATGCTGCGCTTCGACACTTTATATTATGTAAAGATATTAAGCAACTACAACTAAATAGGCTGCCACCGTACATTATTCATACATATAGTCACTGAAATTAAACTACTTTTAAACGGATTTTATCACGTTGTTTATTTTTAAAATATATTAAAAGTACTTAATTTTAAAACTCTTAAACTTCTATTGCTAATCACTGTTACTAGTCATTGTTTAGTTCTATTTAAGCTATTTTAATTATTAAAACTATTTATATTTAAGCTTATACTTACCCCGACATTTCGGTTGCTTTTCAGCAGCCATGTTGTGCCCTTCCCGCGAAAACGGCACAAAACGTATAAAGCACTTGGGTGAAATCGCAAATGTGAACATTTTTTGAAAACATATTTTTTTTAGTTCAAGGAATTATATATATTTTTTAATATGGGATTAATGGTTATTTCAATACCTTTTCAGTGCTATCACATAAGCGGTAATAAGTTTACCTTACTGCCGAAAAAACAAGACAATAACAAATTCATCTTTATGGGAAGATTTTTGCTTAACTAACAAAGTTCGAAAATTAGGGATTAATATTAATAAAACACTAAAATTTCATGGAAAGAAATTATTAATAAGAAGTGTTGCCCCCTCTTGCCCGAATAACAGCTTGACACCGGTTTTCCATAGATTCTATCAAGTGTTTGATAAAGTCTTGTGGCATAGCATCCCATTCCTCCTTGAGCGCGTTTTGTAGCTCCTGAAGATTGGCTGGAGCAATATTTCGGCCTCTTATTCTTCTTTTTAACTTGTTCCACAAGTGCTCGATCGGACTAAGGTCCGGGCTCCGAGCTGGCCTCTCTATCACGGGGACACCCACCTCTTGCAAGTATTGTCATACTATAGCAGCGGTATAGGGTTTTGCATTGTCATGCATAAATAGAAAGTTCTCTCCAATAAAACCACCAAATGGTACGACATGTTCCTGGAGAACTTCCTCTATGTACCGCTGAGATGTTAATCCTCTTGCTTGTCGCCCAATATTGGCCCCAGAGTGAAGACAAGCTCAGTTTTAGCTTCAAGTGAGATACCTCCCAGAACATATACGAACCACCGCCGTAAGCCACACGTTCCGTAATGCAACACTGGGAAAATATCTCTGTAGGCCTTCTGTAGACCCTTTCTCGTCCATCATTGCCATGGAGACACATCCTGCACTTATCTGAGAACAGGACTGCTCTCCATTGCTCGACTGTCCTGTGCACATGTTCTTGTGTAAATCGAAGACGGGCCCGGCGATGAGCTGGCGTCAGTTTAGGGCCATTCGCTGACCTATGTACAGTTAAACCTCCTTTAGCAAGTCTTCTTCTGACTGTCCACCGGCTGACGTCCACTTCACGCACCTCTTGAAGATGATGTGCAAGGTAACGAAACGTAGTCAAACACACACAAGTCAAACATTTGTGTGCATGAACATGGATGTTTGTCTTGGTCTGGGTGTTTCTATGTATAATATATATGTATTTACATAAAAAAAGGTATAATTATATGTATGTTTATCCACTATCTAGTATCCATAGTACAAGCTCTGCTTAGTTTGGGCTAGATGTGTATGTGATAGAATATTTATATTATATTATTTTCTTCTGATGAATGCAACTGTAGTCAAGAGACGTCCTTTTAGGTTGAGCGTTGAAATGAAAATGATGACGTTTTACTCAAAACATGCCTTTTATCGCTAAGTAAGGAATTTTGGGGTTTGTTGTTGTCTTTTCTTTTCGGTATATGGTAGCACTGAATAAGTATTTATCTTAATCCCATATTAAAAAATACATGTAGTTCTTTAAAAAAAAAAAGGAATAATATAAAAAAACACATGTGCGATTTCATTGCACCCAAGTGTAGTTTAACTTCAATGTATAACATGCAATATAACATATAGTCCTTGTTAGAGTTTTTATCATCAATAAATAGATATATGTATATACAATTTTAATACTTATATCTAAACTTCCTCGCATTTTTATGAACATTTATTGATCTCGGTGAAGGATTACATAGGTAACAAATAGACTTTTTTATTGCGTTATGCGGTTACGTATAACAATATGTCATGCTGGGATGAAGTAGGCTCAACTCGAGTTCATATTTGTCATACTTCCTTGTGTAACGTTACCCCTACGTACATAAGCTAGGCGTGACCAACGAGTTCGTGAGCGTGACTGAGTTGTGAAGGAGGTTGTGACAACACGGTATACTTATTTGTGTATAACAAACGCATCTTAAAATTAGAAGACATTCACACTGACCATCGTAAACCCTGATATAAATATTTACGACTGTCAAGGTCGGCTCTATTAGCGTCGGATTAACGCTGAGACGGTTAATTTTGTATTAGAACGGAACAGGGAACTGGTCGGTTCATAATATTCTGAGAATATGTGCTCTCTGTGGCACTCGCATTGGGAAGCCGATGTTGTGTTTACAATGTCGGAGTGATCGAGTTTCTTTGATGTTAAGGAGCGAATATGGCGCACTTTATAATACAGGATGCATTATAATTATATTATACGTTCGATACGTGTATCACGTGCTCTCGTCGTCGATTCATCATAAGCGTACTTATTAGTTTTTTGCTTTGAAGTTTATTGGCGCGTTTCTATATTCTAGAAACTAATTGTTTTAGTTATGAACAGTAAATGCCTAAATCAATAGGTGTACCGTTTTATTTAAAACTACCCGTTTGGCAAATTACTGTGGGATGGAAAGTTTTCAAATCCAAACATTCTGTGAATGGAAGTTTAAAATAATATGATCTATAGGTATATATAATACTAAAGTAGGTACACTAGCAAGTATAGCAAATATCTACTGCTATTGACTTACTTTCACTGCTCATCATTTATACGAATCATGCCCAATTACTATATTCCAAAAAGGAATAAATTAATTGGGTATTCAGTTTAGAATAATAATTTGTGTACAAACCAGATGGCACAATGACCTTTCACTCGTGACGTCAAAGCATCTTGAGTTAATGACATGTTTTTTTAAACAGTTGAAGAATAGTTTGTAGTTTATGTTTAATAAATAATGGTAATATACCGTTTGACACTATATTGAAACAACGACATAATATTTATAACACTTAAATTAATAAAACCAGCGCCAGCTATGAATAGTGCACATAATTTTACGGAGAGACTACCAAGAGTTCTCATAGCTTTTGATCCACCTCGAAATGTTGTCATTTACATTTTCTGGAAGCACTTCTAGCGGAAACATATGATGAATTTTTAATTATCTATAGGAAGACATGGCGATGGTCAAACATGACGAGACACGGGCTATAAAAACTCAAGGTAGACTTTCATTACGGCAGTTAAAATGAAATTCCGTTTCATTTTACATTTGTTAATGCCAATTACACGTAATATAAAAATCTCTCAAGCCTATGATGTAAAGGTCATTTTGCTATTTTAACATTAATTTAGTCATAATAATAACATAAAACATGTATTCGACTAGAGTTGACATGCAAGTTTTACTAAAACTGTTTCGGTAACTATGACAACTATAACAGCTAACATCACAAGTTATTTTGAAGTAATCACTATAGTACCGGTACGGAGAATATTAGTAAAGCTGTATTTTATGGAGTTGAGAGGCTCGGTACATTGGCTGCAGATCATTCGACGTGAACGTAAGCAAACACACTGGAGAGTGCGCGTGATACGTTTAGTTCGATAGCTTATGACGTAGCCTGTCGTCCGCCGGTTGATTTACGCCTAGCCCTTGTAATAACCGCTATGAATACAATACATTGCAGTTTTGTATAGAACGCATACAAGCGGTAAAATTGTAACGCTGTAATGGAGTTTTAACAAGCAAATCGATGTTACTGCCTCGCGTTTTACTGTAAACGCCCCTTGCCTGCTCGGGTCAGTCATTCATCAATTATGTGCTCGAACTGCTTGAACCTCAAACACACGTCAATAAAAGATACGACTCGTATCATATCATTTAACTGCATATAATTTATTGCTTGTTTTAACTGGCACAGTGTTTTACACAAAAGTTCATAGTTTATATCATTTAGAATGTTTATACAGGTAGTACATTTCTGACAAATGAATAGCCGTAAACACGTTGTTAATATGTTACGTAGAGATACTCGATGTGAACATAAATTATGTAGTGTAGTGTGTGTTGACTTTTTTGTAAACGAACGCTACTAATAATTGTGGTATTAACTGTCCGCCCACGAAACTGACTCTTTCATATATAGATACCTGGCTTTTATTATGTTCCATATTTGTATTTTGTATCTTATGCGACTGTATTATAATTTTACTATATTGCTCCTTATTGTAGAATAAGTAAAAGTACATACTAAGGCAAAAAAGCTATGCATACTTATATGATGTTAAAATATTTTAATTTTTATCATATCATGTCTTAAAGCTTTCGGGGAAGGTATATGTCCTAGTAAAGATTTTAGGTTACTTTCAAATTCAACAACTAGATAGCGCGCGCTATAGAGTTGTCACTTCAAACACAGTACAGCTGGTTATTTTTTTAATTCTTGAAATGCCAGACATAATTATAAACCTATTGTGTCTGGCCGCCAGTATGCCGCTGCGACTTAAGAGGAAACACTAAGGGCGAGAGAATTGATAGATAAATAGGTATTTGTAAAATCCATTGCTGTCGCGCAGTGCCCGCAGAGCGCGTAGACAACTGCAGCTTGGACCGAAAATACCTATTATAAATAATAGTTAAAAAAAATTAAAAAACACGCTTTAAAAAAGTAGAAAATAATTACATAATTTTAATGTAAAAAAGCGCGGGGTGGGGTATGAAAATATCTTAGAAAGCACCCCACGCTTTTTTACATTAAAATTAATTATATATTTTTTTAATTATTTTATTGTCATCGGTCCTTGATAAGTGTGTGAAGTTTCAAATCAATCCGTCGGTTTGAAAGGGGTGAAAATCACGTTCAAAGATTCCGTTACATAAATTCATAGATACATACCAAGCTAATAAAGCCGTGTTAAAAAGTACACAAAATCAACGTTTTGTAGTCCCCTGATTCCTTCTCCAAAACTTAACCAATTTTATATATTAATTTAGTCAAACTTGTTTTTTGGGTGTTTGAACACAGCGAAAAATCTGGCCAATTTTTGAGTTTTTAAAGGCTCATGTCTCTTTTGATAATTAATTTATGAAAAAAAGGAAAACATAGGGACATGCTAATAGAGCCCATACATTTTTTGGAAAAAAATTGCTCTACTGCCATTATCCAGGGAAGAAACAGGGGACTACGTTTGTATGGAAAAGGCCCTTGTGTTTCCTCTTAATAGATTAATAAATGTCACCAAAAACATAACTTGTAAAAAAAACCAAGTCTCGCTACTCAGTTCTTCTACCGTAAACAGTTGTGAGATCCATGTAATACCAAGTCGGTTAATTTATTCAGTTCCTACTTAAGGAACCTTCTGTCTTAAGTTATTACGTAATTAGCTAACCTAACAACATCTTATAGTGACCATATCAATATTAAAAATCTTTTATGTTTTAAATAAATAGATTGACTTGGCAATCGCACTAAACAATATAATTTAATATAATATGCATTACTTGTGAGATACATTGTGTTTTTTACGGTAGAAGAACTGAGTTGAGAGACTTGGTTTTTTTTACAAGTAATGTTTTTGATGACATCTCATTTTTTTTGTAGATAGTTCTACTTTTCCCTTTCCGGTACCTTCTACTTCTTGAATACCGTACCTATCTACACCTATTATTCCATTATATTATATTATACATATTATACAGGTACACTCATTTATTCACTGCAAATGTAACTTCGTAATCCTATATATTTATATGGGATTACAAAGTTATTTATGCAGTTGGTGTATTTAGAAAACTGGACCGAAATTGCAAAATATTTTAGTTTTCCCTTGATTTATACACTAAACACTAATTGTATTCTAAATTTGAAGCTTCTATGTCTGCTAGAAGTGCCTTAGAGTTTTGATGATGTCAGAGAGTGAATGACAAAATTAAGAAACTTTGACTAGTTATAATTCTTAAGCTACTGGTTCAAATTGAATGAAATTTAAAATATACCGTGTTTATACAATGCCTACTTGGTTACTGAAAATTCAGGCTTCTAATTTTATCTACAACGAAGTTATAGGGGGGTAGAAAATGGCCTGAACTTTTCGAGAAAAGGATGGTACGGCCGTGCCGCTTTTTTGCTTGACTTGGCGGGGGCACTGCCGTGGCCCCAGATGTAAAAACAGCTCAAACGTATTTATAAAAATAGCCTGAATATTTTTGATATAATTTCATTTTCATTTGAAATGTTTGACATAGATTAAAATCTACTTTATACTGATGTGATGAAAATAAATTACTGGCCTTTAAACTTTTTAATAAGTGGCGTCATGTAAGAACCAACATTATTTATTGAAGTTATCGAAGTGGTTTTATATTGGTTTTATACTGTCAGTTCCTTTCAGCTTATGTTAGAAACGAGTTCACGATAAATGTGAGTCATATGTTTGACTTCTTATCTAATGAGCAATCAATATTTTAAAACCATTACACACATATTATGCACACATACTAAAACTATTAGGTCCCGTTGGAATTAAAGTACTTTATACGGATTTTATTGCGGATTATTTATAAATGAACAAAAACCGCAATAAGATCCGCATAAAGTAGTTTAATTTCAATGTAGGTATACCATTCGCGTAAACGTAAGACACTATTATATTGGGTACCGTATTATTATTAAGTACTGTTCTACGGTTAAATGCTCAATAATAATGCTAGACAGAATGGTCCATGAGTGTAACATTTTATTGTTCAAATAAATCAAATATGTATGAGTTATAGTTGAACGCTGTAACGCGTCAGGAGGATATAATTAAAATGTAAAGACAACAAATGTTAAGACAACATACGTTTCTATTCTCTGTACAGAAATGACAAATAAAATTAATAAAAATATTCACCAATGACATATAATTATGTCATTTGATATTTCATACGTAGGTTATTTTATTTCTGCCGTGTAATTAATAAGTAGGTACTTACTTTTCGTCCTAAGTATTTATTAACCTCTGATTCTTCTTCAAAGAGGTTAATGAAAACACTTTGTGGGGCTGGGTGTCTGTCTGTTAGTGACAGGCATAGCTCCGGAACCACTGGACCGATTGACTTGTAACTTGGTGTGCAGACACCTTGGGGTCATCCCTCATTCGAGTTTGAATATGGGCCCTGGGGGTCAAAAGACTCACGAGATAATAGAGATCACATATTTTAAAGGAAAATATTGACTTGTAACTTGGTGTGCAGACACCTTAGGGTCATACCTCGGTCGAGTTTGAATATGGGCCCTTTGAGTCAAAAGACCGCCGAGATATAAGTCATAAAGGTCACATGTATTTTAAATGGCAAAATGGCTTCATTTATATGCAGAGTGGTGGTGTGCTGATACGAGTTGGTTGCTCCTGTTTGCTGCGTTTTGCAACACAACATGCCCAACAGTGGGCATGATGCCCAACAATGGACATGATACGCAACAATGGTCATGATGCCCAACAGTAGACATGATGCCCAACAGTGGATATGATGCTCAACAGTGGACATGATGCCCAACAGGGGGCATAATGCCTAACAGTTGGTATGGCGCCTAACAGTAGGCAAGATGCCCAAAAGTGGACATAAGGCCCAACTGTGGTCATCATGCCCAGCAGTAGGTACGATTGACTTGTAACTTGGTGTGCAGACACCTTAGGGTCATAGCTCGGTCGAGTTTGAATATGGGCCCTGTGGGACAAAAGACCCCCGAGGTATAGGGGTCACAAGGAAGACGAAAAGATTGAATCCTAGGTTTTTACACCTATCTCGTTAATTAATGGTTTATTCTCAAAATTCATTTAAACGGATTTTGAAGGGATTAGCTTTGTCGGATCAGTAGGTATTAGTGTTAATATGTGAGATTAACACGTGCCTATACAGCTTAACGCTTAGCGAGAAGCGTTTAGTTTTTGAACATTTAGGATTGCTCCATGTTTGGTCTTGTCTGCATAACACAACTTAGCATGCTTACTGCTTACCTACTTACTCTTTAGAGATATATTGTCACTAGGTTCTAAAACTATAGAAATTATAGTCTGGCGACTTTCACTCCACAGTCCACTAGCAAAAGGGGCCAGAATTTCAAGGCTTTGGTAGTTTATAAAGTAGTTGAAATAAGCGTATCTATATGTATATTGTGTGTCGATCAACTGATCATAATAACAACTACAAATTTCACTACAGTGTTAGGTTATTGTGTTAGAACGCTAGCTCACCTCCACCAGCTATAAATAGGTTTGTCGCTTCGACAGATGTCTGCTCTGGTCTATAATTACTCTGAGATTGCGCTAATTTTAGTCGATGCGTTCGGTGCATTTAGTATATAGTAGCACAGTATAGCATTACGCTCGTATAACCCCGAAGTATTAAGCAGAGGTGTACAACCTCTAAATTTCGTCAGCTATGTAGGCGCTCGCGAATACCAGTACTGTAAATTACCTATCAGAAAATCGTAATAGATAATATTTTTCCTTAACGCATCGAATCAAATCGGCTGTAAGATTGGCCGTAAGTGTAAGCGCGGGACTGATAGCCCATTACAGTTTAGTGTAGCGAATCTGTATATTCGTTGCATGCGGGGCTGGCGGTGAATTACGGGCGTGTGACAAGTATGAGCGCATACTCAATTTAATGGGATTTACAGGGATGCCTAAAGAATATTGTGAGGGTAAAGAAGGCAAAAGAGATATCTCAGATTCGTCTCTAGCAAGCAGGTGCAAGGTCATGTGCATACGTAAGTATTTAAGGATGATTCTGCTACTTAAAAATTAAGAGAATAACTAAAGCATCGTTTGTCGTAAGACAATGAACACGCACTATATCGGCTGCTTGCCAATATACCGTAAATTGGTAGGATGGCTCGTAAACTTGGCCATTATTGACAGCCATTAAATTGGAGTCTTTATGAGTCGCGCTGTGACGGCAGCTCGTGGCCCGACTCCGTACCCACGGGCTACAAATTAAGTCTTTTTCAATGTTGCTCTCGACAATATGTGGAGATGGATCAACAACATATTGCCGAGAGGTGCGATGTCAAATTATGCGCGTATTGCGCATTATTTTGACATCGCATGTTTGAAACAATAAGTACAAATGGCTAAATTAAGTGGCTTCGATTACTCTATACTTTAGGAATATACAAGTGTCAAAGTACATATAAGTACTGTATTGTATATATTGTAGTATTAGCTGTGCCCGTGATTTCATTCTTGCGAATTTGTAAAAATCTACAACCTATACGAACTTTAGATGTGACATAATTATCCTTTACATTTGTCAGGTTATATCGAAGATTTTCATTGAAATGAAAAAAATACTCAAGCTTATTTCCATCGATCACTCGCAAACCACTTATAAGTTCAATAATTTTCGTGATTAGCGTGCACAAATGCAAAGACAAACAGATAAAATATCTGTATACGATTTTGTTCTCATTGATCTTAAATGCAAATATTTGGTACATATAAAGTGTAACTAGCAACCTTTTTTAGGTATTTAGTTATCTTGTGAATGAAATATTGCTAGTGCAATACGTAATTTACGTGATAACGTGTTAAATTTGGTTAATCTTTTCTCATAGAGAAAATTTACGTGTTCCTTTTGATACGGTGGCACCAAGAATTGATAGCTGAACCGTCGCGCGCCCCGCCGCGCTTATATTGCCTATCCCGCAGCGTTTGTCGGTCCTTCTGTCTCTATTAACTTTTATGTTATACTACAGCCTATAAAAATGTATTTAAACGTGTGTTTATATCTTGAAAGCCTTAAAAAATTACAACATAAATCTAACAGTCCCCAGCTAGGTCAAAACGAAACAGTTAATTATCATCAAAAATAATTAATTTACCATATTCAGACATTTACAGAGTTCGGTACACTTTATAAAATTTATAAAGTGTAGCGAACTTTGTTAATGTCTTCTGTAAATGTCGTGCTGAAAGTATTATTCAATAATACTTTCAGCGAATATAAGGAAAAACGCATCACAACGCTGACACGAGGTACATACTTACCTATAAGGTGAAGTATCAAACAGTTCAATAATAAACCATGTTTGGCGTTTACCTTCCATGGCGCGCGCGTTGCTTGTTTCCCAATAGCCTACACCTACCAAAATCACTCTGACGTCTCACAAGTAAAATTTACGAGTCATTCGAACACTTAACGTGATTCAAATTGCCGGAAGCTTTTCCACGAACGACTAATTTTTTAACGCTCAACTCGAATTAGGTGTTTCTGTGGACATAAGATATGAATCTATTTACATAACTGACTTGCCTGCTAGCAACTAGGTACAACAATAATCCATTCTTTCATGCGTTGTGAAGTAATTTGTGCCTTTAATTGGGTTACTAAAGAATTGTAATAGAAGGTTATATATATTGAAATTAAACTACTATATACGGATTTTATCGCGTTGTTTATTTGACACTATATTACAAAATTTTGAAAACTGTTACACTACTATTACTATTAAACTTTACTAATTATTAAGCTAATTAAATTATTGAAACTATTAAAACTATTTATACTATTACTATACTATTATACTATTTATATTTATGTTTGTAAACATAAATATAAATAGTATAGTAATTTTATTAGATTAATAATTAGTAAAGTTTAATAGTAATAGTAGTGTAGCAGTTTTCAAAATGTTGTAATAAATCTGTCAAATAAACAACGCGATAAAATCCGTATATAATAGTTTAATTTCAATGAATAACATTCGTGTAAACAGAATACAATATTAGGTTATATATACATATATAATATTGGTAAATGATAAATTTGGATGCTATATTTACTTTCTAAAGAAGATTATATATATAAGATTATCGGCAGACCCTATAGCCAATACGGAGTCCAATCTGTCAGTACACGTATACATCTCAGGCGTTTCAAGGATATGTGCGTATTACTGCTTCCGACCGATAATATTTTCAAAGATGTGTGCTCTCTGTTTATATGCACTCTGTCAATATGGTGGATGGCTAACCTTAACTTTCTGGGAGGAAGCCGGTGCTCGGTACTTGTAACACTTAATAAAACAAAGCAACTAATTTATTTTTAGTTTAGTGTTTATATTAGTAGATAATTGTATTTTCGCTCCAGATTAAATTAGATATGTATTAGCATGTCTAACAACGAATAAATTCAATTACGGTAATTCAATTGTTTACGACCGGACGGCGTAAAATCATATAGTGCTATAAATAGAGTTCTAATTTATTGGAAAATCATATTCGACGACCGCGCAATGTTTACAACTAAATTGTATAAGATGTTTTACTAGTGTTTAGGCGCTATTTTGGTATAAGATACAAATTTAAGTTTATAGAGCTTTTCAAAATATTAATAAAGGTGTTTTTTAGCCATAGAGACATTAACTTGTTGGACATTGTTTTTGATGCTGTATGTTTTATCGTTATCATTTTACTAACGTTATTAACTAGTGCATTGGGTTCATTTTCATCAAGTTATTTGGCCATTCATGTATAAATGTTTGCCACTGAGATTGCCATCTAGCTCCTGCTACTCAAAGAGATTACACTATCCTTAGTTCAGGCCAGATACTCGTATATTTGAGGGTACTGACTTTCCACATCGACTGTATATACATATACATAATACGATCACGAAAGCCGGGAGTAAGCGAAGTTGTGCGCGCTTTTTGTAAATTGCCATCCACTTATTAAATGACATATCACCGTCATATCATAGGTGGTAGATGGTGGTGTTCGCGTTAATTAACCTCGTGTGTCGATGAACCTGCGCGGTGGCCACTGCGTCACGTACCCCTCATAACTGTAACCTATTTCATATATGTAACTATTTATTTACTGACCACATTTTATCATATAAAAAACAAGACAGTAAAGAATTTTGTACTGTGTCTTTATGATTTACTTTTATGACATATGCGGGTTAATCTGAGTGCGACATCTAGTAAGAAATTATTTATTTCAAAGTGATGTAACAGTAATCTTGTAAGTCAGAAAACCTATAGTATATTTACATAATAAATAAGGAAAAAGTCAAACCATGACCTTTTCCCTATACTGCGGCAATGTACGCCATCGATTTACCAAATTTCCTCCACAAGTACCAAAGGCGATGTTAAGCGCCATCTGTCGCCGAAAGTCTTTGGAAAACCATGAGTAATTTACATTGGTTGTTTAATATGCGACCTTTGAATTAACTTAGTAATATCTTTTATGTGTGTATATAATAAATGTTATTAACCTCCTTACATAAGTTTACAGTATTTTGTCCTTACTCTTTACAGGTTTAGTCAAGTATGCATTCTCCTGCTTCCGCGAATGACGATTCTATTATAAAGCGAATTGTATAACAAGAAATACACAAACTGTTACCAAACAGTAATCTGCCGCAGTACGTAGTATGGACTGTTATTTAAACGTACACAAGTAAAATTACTTGTAATGTGTATGGGCAAGACCGAAGATTATCACTGCAATGGATACAAGCGATAGCTTGCATCCAAAAGCTCCGCGTCACTTAGGTTAGAACATCTGTCCATTTAGCGTCGTGTCGATTGACGAAGCATTTTCCAGTCTTATGATGGCTACATGACAATGCTAATGTATTAATCAATTCAATGCCGACTAGGACTAGTTGAGCATCAAACAAGGTTGAAGTCACAACTTTGTGTATATGTACTAGCATTTTTTGTGAATTTTCTAGTGGTTGTCAAAGAGTTCCTTGAAATTTATGTTTCTTAAAAAACCAAAACTTCTTTGAGTATCATGCCTTTTTAGTATGAAAGGAAACGACTGGCAAAACAAATAAAAAAGGTATATCAATAACATTATAACGTACTGGAACAGAAGTACTGACGATGTATCTGACTGAACGTTGCCCTTATGAGTTGGATTCTATTTAAGATCCACCATTTGAGAGCAGTTTTATACTGAGGATCCACTAAATAGTTCACTAATATGATCTGGCGGACACTTGATATTAAATTAAATATGTTTTATAATTTGTGGTCTGCGATGTCACTCATGATAAATAACAACTCTGACTGTACTCTTTGAAATATTATTCGGCACGTTTTACGTTTCGTCTCACTTTTACGCTCCGTCAATTTCGGCTTATTCCTATTATTATAACATGTGTATAGAAAGAAAAATATTAGATCATGATGTACTTCCTGTTAATTATATGTTTTGATAGTGTATGCCGTAAAATAACGAGTTGATGTCCCGAGTGCCAATTTTTGCCTAATGATGTCTGTTAGGCTATTAACTATCATGCAATGGATAGCTTAGTAGTTTAATAATTGCACGATTGACCACTACAATGTAGAAAAATGATGACCGTTGAAGCTATTTACTGACAGCTGTATCTATCTGTTAGCTGGGATCTTACCATTGCATGCGCGAGAATGAGACAAGGTGTTACAAATTGTATATAGCTTTGTTCCGTTCGCGTGCAGGTAATGATTGTGGTCAGGCCTGTTGGAAAAATTATTTGTGTCCCTTGTATTAATCTTTGTGTGATAAAAAGCAAGTGTACCTCGTACATTGCCGAGATTAATATTTCTGTACGGAATCAACTATTTAATTTAATAAATATAAAATTGTAAATTATCTCTATTAAAACTATATCAGCCAATCGTGTCTTTTGACATTGTTCGTTCATTGCAATGAACTTTGTAATCAAACTACGTTTTTACGGCTTTTATCACAGTTTATTTAGTATTCAACTGTTCTTAAGACTGCGCCGAGCGAAATGTGCCAAAACAGGCGGTCACAGTTAAGTGAATAAAATCGACACTTTTTGTTTAATACAAATATAAAATATACATTTACCATAACAATGAATGTGTTTACAATTACTACGTGTAAAAAACTTAAAATAATTAATATTTTCGCCTACAAAATTTCGTAAAACTGCACGAAAAATGCAAAATCGTAAGCTCGTGTTACGTGATTTTTAGATTATAAAAGTAGAAATTTATCCTATTTTACAGATTAAACGAAACATAAATAGTTATATTACAATTGCCCGAATATTTAAGTTATTGGTTGACAATAAAGATACATATTTATCAAAAAAGCTCTTCAAATCTTCCATACAATTTTATTATGGCGGCCGCGCGCCGATTTTGAATATGCGCCGCACGAGCTCTGTCATTATCTGTCTTACGCTCGGTGCAGTCTTATAGTTGTGATATATTTACGGACAAGACTCGATTAATGGAAATTGTGCCCGCATTTAGTAACCACTTCGGAATCGAAGTAGAGACATGTTATTTCTTTGACCTAAATTAATGTGCCTATGTATATAAAAGGCTTTTCTTATTCTCGACGTTATAGAAGCAAGATAAATGAATCCCACTTACAGTATTCTTTACTTCTACTAGGTTTGGTTTGGTATGCACAATTGAATTCTTGTATAAAATTAAATGTGCACTTCCTCACAACATGTACAAGTCAAGAAACATCAAACTTAATAAATTTTCCACTAGACCAAAGTTGATCAATAAACATATTACTGTTCTCTTGCATCACACTCGCTCAGAATTATACCATTAACTGAGTACATAGTTGTGTGTAAACCAGAATATTTATTCGACCTTAAACTGTTTACGTATAAGAAGATATGTTTCATATTGCTATATTAGCACGTGCGGCCATTGAAAATTACAAGAGAATTCTACCTCTTTATGTATGATAATTCTGTGTATGTTACATTTTCTCAATATTTACACTGAGATCGTCCATTTTCAATCGCACTTACACTCACAATCGTTAAATTAAACATTTAGGCTAAACATTCAGGCAATCGAAATAAAAATGTACAGCTGTGTTTCCTTAGAAAAATGTAAGATTATGCAATATACGCAGAGCATCGTATTGTACAATCAAATTGCACTTTTATTTGTCAAACAATGGTATGTATTCTGTACGCATTGTTTACGCGGAAAGTTTGCGTGTTCAGTGCAGATGTAAGCTTGTTGATGGATGTGCCAGATGAGTCGCGGTCGCATCCTACAGCTGCTTCGGCAAAAATATCTCCACTCGGCATATATTCGTAATAGCGCTGCTAAACATATTATGTACAGCGCGCAACGCGCTTCTTATGCCGATACTAGTCGGACAAATAGATAGGTCAATGTCTCGAGCCGGATCGAGCGTGCGCCGCCTACCCCTGCGTTACCTGTCACGGATGAGGTACTCATTTAATTACATCATTTTATTTATGAGAACATACATGATTTAGTGAACCAATCTAACGTTCCCAACATTAATATTCGATGATATAAGAAATAAAACTTGCATACCACGTAATAGTGACGTGGAGCTTTTTATAAGTGGGCAATACTTGTCTGGAAGTTGTCAGTGGTATCCGTTTTCGAATAGAAATCGCAATATCGCATGCTCTGCGAATGACGGTATAGTTAATATTAAACTGACGCGTATGATATGCGGTAGCCCTGTATCAAGGCGAGGACGAAAATACTCGTCTTGACCTACGTCGCCGGCGCCACACGTATCCATGTTATTTCGGAGACCAACATGTCGTAACGCGGTGTCGATGGACTTGTTACTACTGTAGTTTACTCAATTAGATGTTCGACCATGAGTAAGACACATTAATTAACTGTCATTTTCCTAAACACCGTTGTTTTCTTGTGTGTAACGTCATAATTTCATGTCTACAATTTATCTATGTGTAAAACGGAGGCTAAAGGGAAATAATTTGGATATAGTTAATGAAATAGTTCATATGGAGATACATACTAAGAAAGTATATCGGTTGTTATTCTGGTTGCCTACAACCTACTTTCAGCTTGACGGTGTGCTTATAAAACTTCTTAACCTAATTCTATTATAGCTGTTGACGTTCTACTGTAAATGTGAATCAACAGTTTGTGTCTCAGCAGTTACAAATAGGCGAGTGGCTCATTAGCGTCGAATACCTGTTGAAGCTAACGATGGTGAGCGAGCTTTAGCTTCTTTGTGGGTAATAGACAATTTGTCTGTCTTCGTTTAGTGACCGACACCGACCGTTTCCAGTAAAAAATCTCCCTACAGCAAATGCGAGCACGCAACGCGGCTTCATGCAATCGTAAATTTTACCCTCGGGACGGTCACGATCTCCGCCTGGAACATTACAAGGGTCGACGTTTTATACTTTACCTACCTACTTACTTTTGCAAAATTAATGAACGGCGCCCGTTATACGTAAGCAAACGCATAAATAAAAATATTACTTACTAATATTTTAAAAGCGGACATGCCTACATGTATTCAAGAAGTGGATAAGAAAAAAGAAGTGAGTATTAATGGGATTAAATTTGTCTATGATAAACGTTCGTGGAGAATTCCGTCGAACGGTTGAGTCATCGGTTGGAAACCCTAACGTTGTTATGATTGTATTCGTTGTCATTTTACGTAGTAATTGCATTCGTGGAACGTGGTTGTTCGGTGAGTAGCGGGAGACAAGCGGGAAGCGCTGGTAGGTCGTGCCAAAACAGTGGTCGTGCTAAAAGCGGCGGAACACGTCACGCGAGAGTCGCGCGCGAACTGTCAAGCGTCGCAGCGCGCACTTCTTTCTTTAATTTCTTAATTATTTTCGTGTTTATCCTTGTTTTTAGTGCGTCATATTAAGTAGTTTAATTCTGAACCAATATCCTTGGCTGAAGAGGTCGTAAGGTTAAATTTAATGGCTTTTATAAATACTGCATGACAATTACTATACTATACTATACGATAAACTTCAGCTCACTGGTGCATTAAAGAAAAATATGCGTTTTTTTATTATTTTTGTAAGTACGTCATTGATGTCTATTTTACGTATAGGGTTAAAAATTGGTATGAAAATTAAACATCTGGGTTACCGAATTAACAATTACGACAAAAGCAGAATTAAAAAAAATATGCATCGGTTTAAGTATTCGTGTCGCCACTAGCTAAAATTCGTGTGATCCAAAAACCTTTGTTCTTTTTTTTTCATTTTGCTCGTCAAAATGACCACACTCCACCTGATGGTAAGCAGTCGTGTGGTCTAAGAGCAGTGGCCTCCACACTGGCCTCATAGCAGCCGAGGCGATGTTGAGGTCTCTACTTTGACGGCCTGAGAAGGTGCTTTTTCACGCCCCGCTTAAAGGACCCAGGATTGAAGGAAGAAGGAAACACGTGCCTTGGCAGAGAATTCCATGCCTTGGTCGTTCGGCAGAGGTATGAGGACCCAAACTTGTTGGTACGCGCTCTCTTGTTGCGAGTCTGAGTGTTCTTTGTGTCCTTTGTTTGAATGATTGTAAAGTCCGTCGTGATATAGGAATTATACCTAGTCACGGGGGTCTCTTCTGAAATGAAAAATTTAATTTATTAGCTGGAAATCAGTTACAATGAAAAAAGGATTGTGCTTGGACTCTGGGATCCATCCTGGGTCCAATCCAATTAGTTAATTAAAGTTGCACAGAAAAAATAGATTTACATAACAGTACTAGTATGTAATGGCTGACTGATATTTTTTTTATAGTGTTATCGTCAACGTCTAGCATGTTTAAAAATAACTTTGGAGATTAATAGCTTAATATTTTTTAATTACAATTCGTTGAAATTTTGTTGCGTTGAAAAAAGCATAAGTATATAAATACCTAGTAAGTATACTCTTGTTATAACTTTAAAAGGTGCTAAGGACCAAGAAGAAGGATACAATTCAAAGTTAGCGACCGACTGCTACCTGGTGGTCAGATGATACGTTAACTTAACAGATCCGTAAAGGACGTGATGAACTCTTGATCAACAAAGGAATAGATCCTTCCAAAGCAAAGATTTTAAAATGTTATTGTCCTCCTAAAATTAATGTATAATCTTTAGTGTCGCCCACATTTAAAGTTACGATTCCTTTTCAATGAGTGCGTTGTGTGACGTCCGTTTATTACGTTTTTTATTATTAATAAGCGTTGTGGGTATTTTTGTAAAGGTATTGGGGCAGATGAGTTCACATAGGCGAGTCATTATCGTCACCGATTGACCTTGAGTATGGCGAGATGGTTCAGAAACAAATGAGTAGGCAAATGAGTAGGCAGATGCACTTGTTATTGTCTATTACTGATACGAGTAAGTGTGACAAACGTTTTATCCTTGTCATTGGACATTTATTGAAACAAAACTGCGGTCAACTCGGACCAAGTATGTGGTCAATTTGATGTTTAATAAATTTGAGAATTAATGAAAAAGGAAAATTGAATAAAATTATTTATTTATTTTATTTTATTTTCGAATTTAGAAAACTTACAGCCAGTTAACAAGTATGTATATCTTTGACTAAACTATGGCCAATTACAAGTTTTCACTTATAGTATTTTTATTAAAAAAAATTGTGAAACGGCTACCTAAAACAATATTGATTTTAAATAAATTATTTTAAGTAGGAGGACAAAATAAGCACATAATAATTACATAAAAAAAAAGGGAAAAAATAAAAATAATAAAAAAAGGAAAAAAAGGAAATTATAGCGATTAAATGTGTAAATATGACTGGATTTTTACAAATGATAAGCCAGTTTGTTGCTATGTGTAATCTCATGAAAGCATGAAGCTTTCAAAACGATTGCGGCATCCACAAAACTTTTAATTTTAGCAGCAGAACTTAAGGGATAAGTAAAACGTTAGATTTTTTCGAAATAGGTACTCATCTCGCTTCGAAAGCAAGAAGCAATTTATTACATTAGCAATATCATTATACCTATAATATTATATATTTATTCAAAACATAGTGATTATAATAATAATAATAAATCCATCATTACTGACAGGCCTGTTGCAGCCAATCGACCTTACATTGTGGTGGTGGACCGATTAGAGCGCCGTGCAATGATCGTCGATATTACCATTCCTCATGACGGGAAACTCGTGAAAGCTGAAAAGGATAAACAAGTTAAATATTTGGATCTGGCGCACGAGATTGTCGACATGTGGGATGTGGATTCGGCGATCATTGTACCGAAACTCGTATATCAGTCCATGGATTGATTTCCAAGATTTTCGATCACCATCTGAAGAGGCTCGCGTTAGACGGCTGGTTTAAGTCTCTGATGCAGAAGGCCGTATTGCTAGACACGGCACGCATCGTGAGGAGGTTACTCCCGCTGGAGCCCTAATCACCGGTAGCTTGGACCCAGTTCCCGATGCCGGTGGGTCTTCATAGTTTTTATATTTTTAAATGTGTTTTTTTTTATATATTTAAAAATGTAATTATTAGCAAAAATGTATCAATAAAGAGAATAATAATAATAATTTTATTTATGAAAAACTTTACAGTTTACAAACTTAGCACGACAGCGAATTATATATAGGATTTTTTAACATTTTATAGGACATTTGGAACATTCATCTGTATACAATAATAAAAACTCTGCCTCTTAAACTAGGAACATTCTGTACCTATCTTAATTAAGAGACAGCGTTTGGCCAATTAATTTAAAAATGTTACAAATAAGTGAACTTGGTCAACTGTTATTGTTTTGGTGTTTCTTTTTATTTTAAAGCTAGCCTATAAACAATTTAAAACAAAATTAAAAGGAATGGGGTTATGTTGCTGGTAAGTATAGATTATATCTTTACATAACGTATATTCTGTACCAATGTGTGGTTGTGTGTGTGTGTGTGTGTATGTGTGTGTGTGTGTGTGTGTATGTGTGTGTGGTTGTGTGCGTGTATGCGTGTGCGTGTGCGTGTATGTGATTATTTTATTTGTTGTGTATATGCTAATAGCAATTAGATGGGTTTATTATTTTATAGGACAAACACGTATGAAATAGGTAGGTATTAAAAACAGTTTCGGTTAAAATGTCTAAATTATGCAATTTCATTGATTTGTACAGGAGGTTTCTAAATACTTTAAAAAGACTTATACAAGGTTATTCTTAGTAAAGTGAAAACCTCTCAGGGGTGATTGTACTTGTTATTATGAACAACTTTTGTTCTGGTACATTGCCGAAATCGCGAAAAAAAAATCAGCTGTTCCATACAAAATTGGACTTTGCCCTTTTTTTTTTCGCGATTTTGGCAATGTACCAGAACAAAAGTTGTTCATAATAACAAGTATAATCACCCCTGAGAGGTTTTCACTTTACTAAGAATAACCTTGTATGTCTTTTAAAAGTATTTAGAAACGTATTAAGGTATGATGTTATGAGTGACTGTTAATTTAGTAATATTATGTATTATTCATAACCTACATCATAATATAGTTTAGTGTCTTTTCATTTTCGTTGCTTCAATTTGCCATACATACATGATAGTTGCTGTTTTTGATAATTTTACACAAACCATATCTAACCTAAATCCTTCAAATAACATCAATGTATATGTTCTTAAAAATATTGATGAAATAGTTTGTATGACATTAAAAATGGTAAAATTTTTTTTCATACAAATCTGTAATTTCATAGTAAACATTTAATATTATTAATGTGAAAATTTATGTGTTCAATAAATTATCCTTCTGTCATACAGTAACGGCTTCATGGGAACTTTTGCATAATGCTGTTTTATGGACAGAAGGTGTCAGCTTTTATGCCGGAGAAATACACGGTTTTCTTTGATATAAATCGTTACAACCAAGGAAGCGAAGCTGTGGGTAGAAGCTTATTTGTCATAATTATAAAATAACAATATTTAATAATGTATTTATGAGGATGCAGTAATATATCTGTCTGTTTCTACAACTTATAGCAATAATTATGATACAAGTCGTATCATGATTATTGCTATATGTTATACATAGAAATCGCATGCTACACATACACAATTGAAAAGAAGCATACAGTTTTAAAAGAAGAACATTATTTAATATTATCATAAGTTTACACGAATGTTATACATTGAAATTAAACTACTTTATACGGATTTTATCGCGTTGCTTATTAACACCTTTATTATATAATTTAGAAAATATTACACAACTACTTACAATGCCCTGTGAACACGGCTGCTGAAAAGCAACCGAAACGTCGGGAAAAGTGTAAAACATAATAAATAAAACTAGATAGTTATAATTAATTTTTCAGGCAGGTTTTCGTTGCCAACATATTTTGTACTTTTATGAAAGTTAACAAATTGGTTAGGTATGTTTGGAATATTGTTACTAGTTTCATAAATATGTTGGGCTATCATTGTCAGTTCTACGGAACAGAAAAGACATTTCGCTCTGAGTTTAATCCAGGCAAACAACAACACTTATATTTCTGTAGTTACTTTCTTGAGACTAACTGCTTGAATTACGTGCCATATTATTAAAGAATTCAAAAGCAGTAATTTTCTTCTAAACGCTAACAATTTAAACAAAATAAAATGTTTTATCTCTTAAAAAGCACGGGGCACACAATGATTGCTTCGCCACTAGCAGTACGCTGAGTATTCTAAGTTCCATTCCCTCATGTGCCTGAAAATCGGTAATACTTCAAATAGTTATTATATAACTTAGTTTTCTTTCTGTCCATTGTATCAATATTTGTAAAGTTCGTAGCGGTACGGCGATTATCCTTAACGGTTGCCTTTAATAGAGCACACACATCACAACAACATATATACAAAACTATAAAATATATCCACGAAGAACAGAGTAAGTTACAGTCCTGTAATGTTTTTTGGCAGCCCTTCGTGTGTGTGTTTCGATTTCTTGGTGAACTTTGGCCGATGCTTTTACGATAATATTCACAAAAATGAAGCTCTGTGCCGCTTTTATAGAATACCCCTTGCTAAAATTATGATTGAATCAAAATGATAATAGGTTTCGGCCGATTCTGGACTTTCATAGCATTAACCCAGTTCTTGTTTATGCTTTTAACGTAGTAAGTATAAATGTATCCAATGGTATGATGCCAAGCAATGCAATAAGGCAAAGGAAGAAAATGACTGACGCTTAGCTTCTGAAACGACTTGAAAATGACTAAAATTCACTTAGTTGGTTTACGATTTTATTTTGATCAAATTGCTTTGATAGATGTCCCCAATTAATAGTTTTTATACCATAGATTGAAGTAAACCTAAAAGCATATAGTTGTGTAAAATATAATCGATATTTTGTTTATTATTTACCTGTACAAAATGAAATATTTTAAAATAGATTAGAAACATTTTATTTGAGTATAGATAGCAATAAAATGGTAACATTTTAATTCATATTATTAAAAAATAAATCGATTCGACTATTAAAGGCCTCTGATCCAATGTCTGTTAAATATATGTTTGAGGTCGGCTTGAACAACTCTTGACAACAGGTTGGCCACTAACCACACGAAAAGAAATGAAAGTATCACGCAAATTACTCTAAACAGATTTTGATATGTTTCAGTTTGGTAGGGTAGGAATATCCTAATGTAACGTAACTAACAAATTTTGAGCCGATGCGAATTCAAAATTAATAATTTGCATTAGCTAAGGAGCTTAGTTATTAATATAATGGTTGATGTCGAACTAAATTACGTACAAGCTTCAATATTGGAGACATAGTTTACTGCAAATGTAGGTACATTATTACGTGTATGTACATACAGTGTTACGGTCCATATTCCCGCTCCACACGTGACATTTAGGGTCCTCGGTGACACAGTGCCCTAGGCAGCCACATTAACTAGGTCACTTGTGAGAGGGGTTGCTCGTAGGTGTCGTAAGATACAAAAAGTATATATTTCCTGGGAATTCTAAAACTCTAGGATTAATTTTCAGCCTAAATGTGCTACGACAGCTGTGGTTTGTACGATTCTATGTTGGGAATTTAACTAAAGTTTAAACATATATATTGCTGCTAGAATTTCTCGTAAGATACCGTAATGAAATGGATCTAAACTAAATAATTTTCAAATATTTAAGGCAAGATAGTATCCAGTCAACAGCGAGTTGGCCATGAAAAATTGTATTAGTTTCCTTTTTTTAAATTAATCTATTATACCCATAAACACTATAACAAGATACACATTATACTAAATATCATGTTTGAATTATTTAGGCACTAAATTAAATTTTTAATTTCATAGTAGTGAGATATTTCCTTCATATTTTTATATTTATTATTTAATGATTAATATCCATTTAACAAATTAGCAAGCGGATTACCAAATAATTGCAAAATACTTTCAGATGGTTCAAAGTGTTTATTGTTGTATTCTTAGTTAATTAATAATATTAGCTTTGTCTCAGGAACATACCAGGTCCAAAGAAAAAGGGTAACGTTAAAAAAAAATAATATTAATGTAATGTGTAAATGTACACAAAATGGATTGTTTCAGATTTCCCGGCAGCAATAATACGGAGCTTCTGCTACCATTACTCGTCAGGTACACGAAATAAAGATTTAGGAAAATGGTTTTATAACATTTTACTCGTACCACAATTTCAGCCAGAAACAATGCTACAGTATTCCATATAGGTATTCACTATAAGTACTACTTTGAATGTTTATTCTAAGAGAGTGGTAATGCAATTTACTGCGACAATAAACTCTAAATCGTCTTTATCGATTTTAAAGTAGGTACCCATGAAGCTTCTATAAAATGGACACTCCCGCTCGATGTAAATAGATTCTTTCTCGCAGTAGCCAAATGGACATTCGGTACGTCCTCATATCGTATGCGTATTCATCAAGTAACATTCTCTATGCAGGGTCGCCGTACTATTGATTGTATTTATCGGAAGCATACAAATTGTATTGAATGGAAAACAGATTCGGCGACAATAGCCCTCGTATTTCATCATACATTGTGTTGTATGTCGATGGCGCCGCAAAAGGACAGATAAACAACGCCGTAATTGCCGTCATTAATTCTTCAGCCACTCACTATAATTTGGCTCAATTTAATGGGCTAGAAAATGTATTCTATTGCTTTCGGAAATTTCGTGTGAGTTACGTTACATATATTTTCAATAAAATAAACATTATTTATAGTTGAACATAGTTTATATACAATATTTTGTATGCGTCAGTTAATGTTATGCAAGTAGAGTTCAGATTACACCGATATAAGGCTGAATTATACTCTAAAAGCTTTCACTTGTATTCACATGCAATGCTTACTTAAATAGGTATTTATGTTCTCTTATCATTATAGTTTGTTCATATTGTATAGGTATTTTAAAGTACATTTACATTTAAATTAATTACACTATTAATCACTATGCCATAGAAATGCTGTTATATAAAATATCCCGTAAAATTTATACAATATCAGCATATGCGGCGGACAAAATTAGAACATAGACTATTTGAACATGATATATAGTGGCGAGTAATGACGGGTTGATCGTTATATCATTATATTCCCATTACTCCGTGGAAAACCCGTAATAACTCTTGTATATTCTGTGTAATCGGCCCACTTATTGAAATGGCTAATCATCGGCGCGCTAACATTTACTAGCTGATCTTTTGCTGTAATAGCAGATGGCGTATAGGTATAGGCTTTGTGTTCAGGTATTATGCTGGTGTCGTTCAAAGCCTGGTATTAAAATGGTTTATTCATGCACACGTGCTCTAGATTCAATTACTGGAAGCTCAGCGTAGAGGGGCTGTGGGGGTTACATTAACCGGAACGGGCCGGGGGCAGCACCGCGGCGCGGGCGCTTCGCTAAAGGTCAGAGGTTAGCGGAACGCGTAGCGGCCTGCTACGAACCGGTTGTGCGCTACGCCTCGTAGCATCTTGTATAATGAATATGCTATACAAGGCAATCATCACATTTATGGAGCAACCTGAATTAGGCACAACATGGCTTTTACAAACGTAACCGATGCATTATATTTACTTTAAAGTACCTTAGTGCTGTGTTCATATATTTTATCTTTTAATGACAAATATTTGATACATTACAATGCGAATAAAAGCAAACAGAGGTCTGCTTTCGAATTATTAATTTAATGGATTTAAACATGGAGTAGTTTTTTACTTCTTTTTAATACATTAAATCATGAAGTACTTTACGATTGTTAATTAATACATTTATTCAACCTATTCAGTCGCAGCGGCACACAATAGGTTTTTAATTATGTCTGGTATTCTACGACTTGACAAGTTAAATTTGAGATAGAAGAAATATTTTCTTTTTGTGCACTGTCCCAGTAATAATAATAGTAATGTTTATTTCTTCTTATAGAAAATAGAGTGTTATGACAAAAATTACAACTTAATAACTATATAGGTCCATTTAATAAAATTTACTCGTCTTATTATTATTTACAACATTATATAATGTTATCATATATAATGGCTCCGTGTTGACAGCGGGCTGGGCTTAGTAGCGCGAGTGGCGACTAGCGCGGCGCGACGTGTTACGTTCGGGAGTGCTGGGAGCTAGTGACTCGTGGATATAAATAAAATAGTAGGACGAAGATAAAAGTTGGCGGAGCAGCTCCGGCTTATTTACTAGTGGCGGCGGCTCGCCTGTCCCGTTCACGACTTGAGATCAATACGGAGGCTGTCTCCACCCTCGTCCCAAGCAAGCCTATTAAGCAGTTTCATAGTTCCGTCCCGCTCTAGCTCGACTTGACAAACTATACAAAGTAACTGAATTCACGATACTTTGTGAACTGTTTATTTGTGTTCGGCTATAAGAAGCGTAGGTATAGTTTAAAGTAGATGGTGTTATGTGACGAGACGCGCCGGTAGGCCTCGGCGAGACGGAGTGGCGCCGCGGGCCGCGGGTAATGGTTGGCTCCGGGTGTAAGGACGTCACGTGACCTATATTCACCCAACACAGATATAGGACAGAAAGAACTTTCGCCCGCAACTACGAGCGCGGACCGTTACCACTACAACCCAGCGCTTTTGTTCGTATTAGATCTTGCGGTCGGTGGTACTAAACTCCGTATTCAGCAGACAGCCCTTTTACGCGGATTGGTCCTATAACATAAAACATAAAATAAATTATATAAGCACGTTCGTGCTACATTCCAAACAGATGCGACTACAATGGAATCAATACGCATATGTTTTGTTTGTATTGTTTACAGCTGTTACCTCGACGGCAGGGAGGCTGGTTCGCACGTATGACCCACAGTAAATACAATTGTCATATTCCAGGTACATTTGTTTGAACAAAAATAATATTTACTCGCACATTAAATGTACAATGTACATTTATTAGCGCCGAGATACAAAGAATACGAAGGCTGTTCTTGAATTCTAAATGCCTTATCATGATATGAGGAAATTAAAAAGTAAACTAGGTTACACAAGGAAAAACAGTTACGTTTTATAATTGAGTTAATACTACTTACGTACAATGTCTACTATTGAGTTTATGAGATCGGTAAGTGAGAACGGTGAGATGGTTTAAGCCATGAATGTAAAGTATGCTAATATTCTGCATGACTTAAAAGTTTGACATAATGTTATTGAAGATATAATATGTCTACCAACCGGTAGTTAACTAGCAAAGTAGATCATGTTTAGTATTTTCATTGTAAGCCTCCGCTATGAGACAGTTTATAAAGACAGTGCATTCTACATATTGTTATTAATAGTATTAGAGACTTAAAGTAACATCTGCAGCAGTTAGTTTTAAATTGTCTGTGGACACGTGTCTCATGATCGGAATCGCCTTTTTTTTAAATAATTTTAGCTTTCTACACCTGTCTCCGGGTTCTTTATCAAAATAAGTTTTTAAAGATACGTTAGCGCCAGTTGGCTCGAATTCCTTATAATTTTTCCTAATATTTTCGGATATTTTCCTCAAACGCAGTAACTTATTTTATAAATAATATTCGCTGTTTCACCAGCTACTTCCCTTAAAATAATCATATTAGTCGATGTTCTTTTGCGACGTGAAGATGTCACGAAAAAAGATTTGTTTGTTTTTATACATCTACGTTATATTCACATCAGTTTCAGCAATCGGCTTGCTGATACAGCTTTATTATACAGGATGTCCGGTAATTAATGGATAACCTTGAAATGTCTTATAGTAGAACAGAAGGCCGTTCAGACGAAAAATGAAAAAAAAATAATAATAATTAAACAAGTGCAATAGCTAGTCATACTTTTGACTGTCTATCTATTAGCATAATTAGTGTTTAATAATAAAACAACAAAAAACCATTGGAATTCATTCATTTATGGTCGTAGTGTACAATAAAGGTAAACACGGTAATTAAAAAAAAATCATATCTCAGGTAGTAGTTAGGATATATTTATTTTCATTTTTTGTGTCTGAACGCCCATCAGTTCTACCTTAAGACATTTCATGGTTATCCATTAATTACCGGACAACCTATATAAAGAAAAACAAAAACGTGGTGTACTTGTCTTTCTCTTTTAGGCGTGAACACTCGCATATCTCCAATCTAGCCGAGCAAGGCGCCACAGAATGTCCGAAGGTAAGCAGTCACCATGTTGTAGCGCAGCATCAAAAGGCTACGTCATCGCTGTTAAGTTCGTGGTATATATTTTTTACTTGCAACACTGACTCTTCAAAGATCTTTCTCTGTACTTTACACTAACAATGATTCCTGACATTGTTAGTGTAAACACAGAGAGCACTTGCTAAGGTCTGGGATGCTTAATCACTTTATAAATGATGCACTAGGTTAGAGCAAAAATTTCGCTGTGGCCATATAGATAAATTTTCATATATAGTTCCTATCTACAGTCATATATTAAGATCAATAGATCTTTAAGATTGGATACTTTATCTTATCTTATGTGGGGGCCAGTCAGTGCAGACCGGCGACACTACGACCCAGTGGGATCTTTTGTGTCGACACTCTCCCAATAACGACTGCCATAGATGTTCATGGCAGCCGGGACCAACGGCTTAACGTGCTTTCCGAGGCACGGAGCAGGCGATAATTGTCCATCAATACGCACATAATTTCGAAAAGTGATATAACTTCCGAAAGTCAGAGGTGCGCGACGTGGGTTCGAACCCGAGACCCTCTGCATTGCAGTCTGTTGGTCTCCCCACTGAGCTATCGCTGTTCTTTGGTTACTTTAAATAAACTTACTAGAAGATACCATCGATGTCAATTATTAGGTAACGCTGTACATGAATTAGAAGTACTTACTATATTTTTACAGACAACTGGTATTAGATTAATATCACCGGTAATACGTTTCACCCGACAAGTAAGAGTACTAGAAGCTCCTAAGCCTATGAGTCTCCTCTTCCGTTACTTATCGTTCATTATTTTTTAATATTTATGTGTAACCTATGATCGACGATCATAGTGAACAGTTACCTAATATTGTTTTATGTTTAAGCGAATGTTATACAGTGACATTAAACTACTTTATACAGAGAGTCTCCCCGTGCACATGGCTTCTGAAAAGCAACTTAAACGCCGAGGAAAGTGTAAATTTAAATCTAAATAGTTTTAATAATATAAATAGCTTAAATAGTAATTAAGTTTAACAGTAGTAATTGAATAGTTTCAGAATTATGTAAAAACTTTATAACAGTACATTTGTTTGAAAGCTGCTGTCTGAGACATCAATGGCTATTGTAGATCGGACAATATCCCTCCAATATATAATCATCCAATATATAATACACTTTCCTTTATACTGATCAGCGACATAAAACAATACGACTATTATTATCTCCCCTTGGGCGAAGCAAGGGAATAATTTTCCCTTTAGTCGTCGAGAACGGTGCTCTGTAATACATTCGTAATATACATACATGTGTATACTTATATTATATATAAAAAGTGATGACGACTCTTAAGAGCACGAGAGTGTCTGACATTTGAATTTCTATTTCGTGATGTGGGAACAATGTTAATAAGTTAAAAGGTCGATATCATTCAATCTGGATTATATTGTTCTCATGTGTGTGTATTCTAACTTAAGGTAGAGAGATGGTATTATTAAAAGAAATTTCTTTTTAGAAGTAACCTGAGAATAATACTTGTGGTAGGTAGTATTGCGTCGATAAAACTTCTTTACAGACGCTGCTATTTCATGACAATAAATAATACTTCTCATGTAAGCACTCACATAAACCTCTGGGCTTACAAGTCAATAAAGAGCATAAACTATATATATTACTATATAAAGTCAATAAAATATTCGTAACTAATAAAGAAGAGTAGTCGTAGTGTGTGTGTCATGCGCTCGACTTTCGCACTTGGGGTAATCTCTGTGCCGCGGCGGGCTTTACAAACTTTGAACCGTCGAAGTAGGCACACAATGAAGATCATTCTTTTATTAGTTGATTGATGCTTGAGGTTATTGTTATATACATAGAATAGTAATTAATTTATTCTTATTATGTCGTAAAAATAGTTCAAACTAATTTTATCAAACGGGCCATAGGTGCTTATAATACCTGTAGCGGAGGTCAACAGAAAAACACAAATATCACCTGGTTAGACATTCGTTGGTAAGTGTCAACAAATCGAATTATAGATGACTACATTTTGCACGTGGCTTAGCTCGCTGTAATCTAGATTTTGTCAATAAATTTCTATCCCTCGTGAGTACCTGGTCCTTTTTCTGGATGAAAGGTGTTAATGTCTATCCTTTTCTGTACTCGTGACAAAGTGTATGTGAAATTTCATGATGATTAATCGAGTGGTTAAGGCGTAAAAGCGTAACAAACAAACCCAAATTCGCATGTATAATATTAGTTGCATGCATGTATAATATGAGCTCCTTAAGCAGACGGGCGTGTATGAGGAATGTGATGAAAGTGAATGAAGCCAGAGAAGTGTATCAGGATCGTAGCAAATGGAAATCCGCAGTCTCTGCCAACCCCTCTGGGAAACAGGCTAAATTTATGTATGTATGTAATATTAGTTAGGATTATTTCCTTCTCAGTAACGCATTACGAAGGTAATATTTAAAAAAAACAGCATTCATTTATTTAACTCTATTATTTACATGTATATGCTACCTACTATGTGTTGAAGAAATATCCTAGGTATATCCATTTAGTACTAGTCTTTATTGCTTTAAGGGTAAAACATGGAAAATCATTATGCTACTACTATACTAAATCACAGGTAGTACATACAATAGCCATACATACTACCGAACTCAGAGACATTTAATGATTACCTAAATTAATTGGAAAAATGACGATACTTTCGTCCATATATCTTACTAGAGAGGCACATTAATCATTAATTCACTCGGCGTGATTGATATACCAAGAAATATAATTATGGATGGAAGAATCACCATTCTTCCGATTGGTTAAAGTTATCATTAATTGCCTCTGAGTGTGGCAGATAGATCAAGAGAGAATAAAGATTTTTTTAAACACTACTTATGAGACCATTAAATTTCTCAGCATGAAACTCTAATAAAAATGCATGGTCTGGAATAGTGGTATCTTTATAGCACATGGCCATAAAGATACCACTATTCCAGTCCATGCTTTTTTATTAGAGTTTATGACAACCTTAGTAGTGCTTCCTGTTCGACATTTCTCCGGTAATATAAAATTCCACAGACGTAAATGATGTATTTAAAGCCTAAATGTCTAAGAGCAATATGTAAATTAAAAACAACAGATAGTTCTCGACCCTTCTTTATTACATTAAATATTCTGAGCCTACCATGTATATATGTTTTGGAAACTGCTCTATTTGTAAAAAAAGAATACACATATTTTTGAAAATTTAAAAAGTAGAAGACACAATAAAAAAATTAGTGTTCCATCCAATACTACAACATATTTTAATAAAATTGTGTATTGTATGGCTCCCAGAATACCTATATACCTAATCATTTACCAAAGCTAATCCTAAATAAACAAAAAGTTAAAATATTTAAAAATAAGTTAAAAAGATTATTATTAGAAAAATGTTATTATTCTGTAGGTGAATATTTATGTGATAAACTTTAATTATAAGTTAGTATATGTCATTTAATAGAATCGGGCACGCCACGATCGTGGCGGTAAGTCCCGTTTTTGACGAGTGGCTGGAGAGGCGGCATGGCGCCCTCACCTTCCGGCTGACACAGGTAATGATTGGCCACGGTTGCTTCGGCCAGTTCCTGTGTCGCATAGGCCGGTAAGAGAAGCCCGGTTGTCACCACTGCGGCGATTGCCTTGAAGTTGTTGCAGACACGGCGCTGCACACGTTGGCGGATTGCCCTGCCTGGGCTTCGCAGCGCCGTAATTTGGTCACGGCAGTCGGAATTGTTGCCCTCTCGCTCCCGGCTTTGGTTCAGTCTATGGTCCGGAGTGAGAGGTCGTGGAACGCCGTCGCCTCCTTCTGTGAGGAGATTATTTCTATCAAAGAGGCAGCGGAGCGGGAGATGGAGCGCTTGAACTCTCTCCCCAACCGCAGAACCGGGCGCCGGAGGGCGCGAGACGACCTCCAGCCACCCTGAGGGTGGTGGACTTCGTGGGCTTGCCCACCACCCGTTCAGCACCAGGTCCGAGAGGCGGCGTGCGTGTTCACACGCGTGCTTCTGTTTCGTGTGTCCGTCCCCCTTTAAGGGGACAGTAGGGTTAAGTGACCAAAGTGTCTTTTCGTGAGTGGCCTGCCGTTTCATACTGCGGGCTGAAACCTCGGCGGGGTCGCGATTGCATGTGAAAGTGAATCGCGCGATCTCGCCGACTATAGTTATGTCGAGAAACACCGTGGTAGGTTTAGTTGGTATTCCGAGAGGTCTAAAGTTTAATAGTAATAGTAGTGTAACAGTTTCTAAATGATGTAATAAAGTATCAAAACAAACAACGCGAAAAAATCCGTATATAGTAGTTTAATTTCAATAGATTAAGTAATTTTAAGTATTTTGTGTATTTGCATTCCGCAAGGCCAAGTACAGTGTTGCCTAACAATCTATATAAGTACCTAACATCCAAAACAAAATCAGGAACAGAATTCGGAGTCTTCTCCCACGATCTAAATATCAATTACTCAACTACCCTGGGAAACCTCAACACTACTTTCCAGACAGAATGGGTTGGAATCACCCGGGCTACAACAGCAGTTACATCAAGGGGTATAAGCGATAAGTCAATACGCATTATCTCGAATAGTGCCGTTGTACTACAAGCTCTTAAAAAAGAGCAACTGCTTCTACAGTGGACTCATCCTGGAGTGTGACCGTGACCTGCAAAGTATTGCAACAAAAAATCGGGTAACGTTGCAGTAAACATAGCTGGCAAAGTGTAAGTGTAAAACATGTTTGGTAGTCTGAAATGTATATTTAAGTAGCGTAGAGGATATTAATGTCACGTTTAATACTTTTACATAATTATGATAAAATATTACCGGCGAGCGTGTATGAGGAATGTGATAAATGTGAATGAAGCCAGAGAAGTGTGTCAGGATCGTAGCAAATGGAAATCCGTAGTCTCTGCCTACCCCTCTGGGAAACAGGCGTGAATCTATGTATCTAAAAATATTACATTCCATTTGTGTATTTTTGAAGGTACAAATTAAGGGACAAATTAATCAAATGTATTTCCTTGTAATACTTGTTTCTCTACGATTACTTTTATTACTAGTATTATAGCTCGTAACAACTCTTCAGTATGGCCGTGTTACTTCGTTACACGGCGTATAAAACGTGTTTAAACTTGCATTAGCCATCAGGTGTTACATTAGTCCGGTATCGCATTCATGTTCAGGTAATAAGCAAATGCCACGCCGTTGTGCTACTCTAAACTAGGTAACCTATTTCCGTATAAAGGTAAGTGCATATTTCCTCAAACAAATTACGTATAGCCCAGTTCTCTCAGTCATTAATTACAACGACCACGAGACGTAGAAACTATTCATAAATAAATTCGTATACGTAATATGAATTTGTTTATAAATAGTTCCTACGTTGAACAATTGTTACCTAATTGTTTTTCTAAGTTATAAAGTTTATTTATAGTAGAATAATTTTAAATATTATTTGAAAATATTTAAATTCAAATGGGTAATATATGAATACTGACAAAAATGACATTGAAATGCCATGATGAATGAATATGAAGTAGGTACGGTCAAAGACAAAAGTCGAGTAGCATCGTGAGGTACACATTCGCTTATTGATCCGAGCGAAAATCTTTGTGTGTTTGATGTTTTAACGCAAACAATGAAACATTATTTAATGTAATGATAGTAGGTGAAGTTCGTCATGCGCATGTGTGCAAGGCAATACAAAAACGAGTTCTTGTATATATAATTATTATAACTATAATAACTACTATCCCTTATATTCAACAACAGTGTCTCTGTTAGTCCGCATTTACAATTAATGCTTAAATTTGCCTATTGTATCGCAGGTTCCGATAGTGGAGCGGTCAACGGGTCTCCTCACTTTTTCACTAAAATATAAAAAATATAATGACGGTGGTTCAAATCCTGGGGTCCTCTACCTCCGCTTTTTGCTTTTTTATTACTGAAATTTTCAAATAATAAAGATAAACGTTACTTTTGTCTACTTACTAAAAAAACACAAAAAGTGTTGTTTTAGGAATTAAACTAAAATTTAATTATTTTATTATTATTATAATAATTATTATTTATCAGAATTAGTTTAATTACTAAAAAATCACATTTGTTTTTATTTTTAATAAATAAATAAATAATGCAAATTATAATTAAGAAAATAAAATTTTATTGAATTTATAACAATAATATTTAATTATAAAAAATATGATTACTGAAAATGAACTTTTATTTAAAAAAAATCCGTAAATGTTTCAATACCTATAGTATTGAAACATTTACGGAAAATTTATATTAAATTTATATAATATATTATAATAAAAAAACATCTTTAGTCTTTACTATTTAGATTCATTTTACTTACTTACAAATAATATTTTACAATTATAATGACAATAAATTGAGGTTATAGCTTAATTATTATTTTTCACAAGGAAAAGAGGATTGAAACTTAACCTCAATTCTAACATCGTCAACCAGCACGCCCTCTATTTGAAACAACTTTGTTTAATATTTAGTGTGACCTCCATTGTTCATAATACAGCTCAAGAGACGTCTATGCAATATGCAGGTCACAATATTAGCAGACATAGTTCGCAACGGTCTCGTCGGTATGATACTCTTTGATTCATAAGCATTCACCATTCATCTTCACTGAATTTGGTTAATAAGAAGCGGTCTTCCACTTCCCGCTCGACTTTTTAAACTCCCTCTTCTTCAAATCGTTTCACCCAACGACTTACAGTATTTCTCTAAAATAAAATCAAAAATCTTATGACATAATCGTAGATAGCGATTCCTTAACAGCGAAATCGTAAATCACAATACCATAATATCATATTTAAAAAATAACTTACTCCTAAGGCGGCTGTACACATTGGGCCGAGGTAGTGGGCCAGCATGTTGGGCCTACGTGTAGAGATCTACTTGGCGATATGTTGGTAGTTGGCACCTAAATTGGCCCGCCAACCGAATGTTGTCGGTTTTTAGTTCGCACATCAAAGGATCTTCGCGCGCTCCGCAAACAGTGTTTACACGTTGACGTCTTATTCAGTTCGTTGTCATTCGTCAGTAAAGACAGTACTGTTACGCGTGAGTGAAATTTACGTTCCCGAATTACGATGGCGTGGACAAGTAATGAGATTTTACAATTTATAGAATTATATCGAAATGAACCAATAATATGGAATCCAAAGTATATATTATTATACAATATAAAAACAAAAACAAAATAAGTTACTAAGCTAGATAAATAAAACATAGATAATTTAATATTGATCTGATTTATTTAGTGTTATGTCGTAGTGTTTTCCTAATATTCTATTATTTTTATTTTTGTGCACTAGAAACTCGCGATGGCTAACGCGAGCTTGCGCGATATCGCTCCGAGCATGTAAGTCTGTATATGTTTTTAGGCTTTCGCGATTCGTATACATTTTATACTAAGTTAAACGGGTCTCTACTTTGGTGCACTTTAAGAAAATAATTAAACATACTGTACAAACAAATTGCCGCGGCTGCAAGAGATTCTACGGCCATCTTTATTATAGAGCCAATGCAGAATGATCGGTACACCAATGTGTAAACAGTGACATTTGCAATTCATTATTTTGGCGCGACATGCTGGCCCACTACGTTGGCCCAATGTGTACAGCCACCTTTAGAGTTTAGTCCAGTTTCGTCGGCAATTTAAGATATATTAAGCCCATAATTATGCCATATATTTGCCCTGGATTCAATATATATATTAGTTTGCATTTTAAATGTAGACTTTCAATCAAAATATTAAAAAAATGATTGCAATAATAACACAAACGCTCGTAACAAAGATCACCAACAAACGTAACAAGCTCGTAACAAGTCATCGATGTTTCTAATTTAAGAAAAACATACAAAAAGATTATCACTTCCTGGGGATCGAACCAACAAGCGTTACATTTTAGATCGCAATATTACCAACGTAGCTACAACATCACTTAGTTATTTATTTAAAATTAATAGGTACTCACAATCATAATTAGAACAGGCGACAGTATAAGTGAGGCGGGTTTGTGTATGTGTGGGATGATTTTATTGAAAAAGGCCGTAAGTACAACTTGTTGTGATTCTATCGCTTTTTAAAATTGTTACTCGACTTTTGCACCTGACCGTACATATACACATATAAGTATCAATACCGTAAATGAAATCGAATATATATATATATATATATATATATATATATATATATATATATATATATATATATATATATATATAGAGCTTTCATTAAACGAAGCTGGGAAAACACTCATGGCCACTCTTTTCTATCGCTAATTGTTAATACTATTATTACAATGCGTTATTATCCTTTTAATTTAATACAGAAGCCGATATTTATTGGGTTGTTGCTAAAACATTATCGTTTGTAATAGTAATTAGGTTCTATTGATTACCGCATAGTATCAGCTTCAGAAGTGCAACCTGTGTACTGTGTACGTGTAGTACATACATAATTCATTATTTATACAAATTTAGTACTTTATTAAATAAAATATAGATATGTAGTATTTATCCTGACGTATATAACCTATGATGATGATAGTTTTGGTGCTGCTTTCTTATAATCATACTATATCCATTGTGTCCATGCAATGATAATATATTTACATTTCGCAGTTTTTAAGATGTGATCATATAGCATGTACATGAACCTATTGATATCGTCTTTATTTATCGTTATTTCCACTTTTACAGTCTGAATGTTAAAATAGGAGCAGCAAAAGCTTTTTTTAATACAGCCACGTTTTGAGGCTTGTAATCCTAAATCAGATTCACGACTTGGAACATGTCCAACAAAAGGGAACATTCGTCTGGATTGTCAGATAAGACCTTCTAGGACCTTGTAATAAGAACAGAAAATAGCTTTTACTTTTAGGCTGTGGATCTATGGTTGTTTTGCAACTTTTACTATAATCGTTATGGATGTTTTCACAGATCTGACAAATAAAAACAACTGTATTTGACCTTTTTATTTATTAGATTTTTATTTGCTCTGGCCACAAATATATCGATTAATCCAAGATCGTAAGCTGATGTTACTATACTTCAATCTTTAAATAGGTTTTTAGACTACATGAAATCAATCACACTTTCATGAAGCCTCTAAAAAAAGTAAACTCAGATGTAGTGGTAGTTAACCAAAATTATATTTTCACGATACACGCATTTATTTTTGTTTTAGTAAACAGATAAAGCTAAATAATAAATTTCGATATTTCCTTGAATCTTGTACTTTATTGGCAACTCAATATGCTAGGGAAAATAAACCGAGGAATAAAAACAAGTAACTTATTAGTACCCTCGATCACTGACGCAGTCTATAATATTATGTCATCAATCACCATCCATTACAATTACATTAAAAACAAAGGCAGTGACTAGTAACAATACCAAAAGTTGTTATTATCGTTTTCAAAGCAATAGCATGCAAACAAAGGGTTTACAAATAAACGTTGCGTCGAGGACGCTACGGTGTCTATTATTAGATTAGGGTCGATCCATCAGAAGCTTAAAAAGCTCAGGTCGCGGGGCGCGCCACGCGATCCAGTAATCGATTGCTGACCACCCACCGGCTCTCTCGATGCTCTGCTACATACACACATACCCATACCCACAATCAATTTATTTTACTTCGGTAGTTTTATGACGACTTCGATTGAATAGTAAATTAGGATCTGCTCTTGTTTATGCTATGCCAACCCTCTGTTATGTGACCCGTAATGATGTTGTTTTCAATATCTTGCTTGTTATTCAAATATTGTGATGGTTCAGAATATTTTATTTGCCATGGTTTGTATGAATATTTTTTTTTGTGAATATTGAATGAATTAATTATCTGAAATAAACGTTAATATATAACAACGTGCTTATCAACAACTTTAATCTTATATTAAGTATAATTTCATTTGGAAATTTCAAAATTCTAATTTTAAAAGCAATAAAGCTATTTTATTATAAGCGAAACGCCAAGAGTGATTAACAAAGGAATGTAAGTGATGTTCTACGGTTCTATCCCTTCGCCGTAAAATAAACATTTGTATGGAACTACAGAAAATGCCACCTGTACTGAATTACGTCATAAGTTATTAACCCCCTCTCTTTCTGATTAGAAATAGTAAAACACTTATCACTGTCTATGTTTTATGGTACATAATTGTACCTATGAGAATAATTCACTACTAATTTGACTTGTATTAGCGATAGAATATTTGAATAAATATACGTATATTCTGTTAAACTAAAATGGAAATCTCAGATTGAAACACTATGCAAAAGAATTAATAAATCGTTGTATGCGCTACATTATTGAAACAGATAGCAAATGTTAATACCTTATTAACTGCGTATCATGGTTCAGTTGCTTCAGTCCTTGAGGTATGGTGTAATTTTTTGCGGAAATTCGACTGCCGTTGACGTTATTTTTAAAGCACAAAACGGTGCATAAGGGTTATGTTTGGGCTTCAAATAACCGAAACCTGTAAACTGCTTTTCCAGGAGTACAAAATTTTCACACTTCGAAGCCTGTATATTTATGAGGTCTCAATATTTGTTAAGGCCAATCCAAACTTACATATTTACATCTCAGAAATAAAATATGCGACAACGTGACGCATTTCGCCTCTGTATCTGCCGAACCTATACCACTTTAATGCACAAAAGTGTGTTCCACATGGCTCCTGTAATTTTCAATAAATTACCTAAAGAAATAAAGGCAATGAATACTGCTTCATTTAAGACAAATCTAAAGAGCCTTTTAATTAGTAAATGTATAACTTGAACGAATATTTAAATGATAATTTTACCAAACTTAAGACCTCACAGTGACATTAAATAATAGAACAGTTATACATGTATCTTATAAATAAATAATCTGTTAATGTATTATAATAATTCTAGGAATAACATTGAAATAACTTATTTATTATTATTGACATTGAAACAAATTTATTATTATTATTTGTTTCTCTTTCACGGGTATATTTCTAATACGTTAGAAAAATACCCGGCCCTTTGGGAGGCTTACACGGAGACATGGGTCCAACGTGAAGAGGCCCTTCGAGACTTTTAATCAAAGGTGGGATGGAACACCTACAGCGGCACTAGCTGCAGCAGGCGTAGGACTATTGCTACGTATGGATTCTAATATATGGCTATGGGTATGGGTGTTTGATGGACTGGTATATTGATAACTATGGATGATAAAACGACGTCTGCCTTGAATACTCTAATAGCATCAATCGAATGGACAGACGCTGACTCGCCAACTCACTAGATGGGCCCCCTGAATAGCCACGATAGGCATAAAAGCCAGCAGCAGAGGGCAATACCGGTGCGAGAAGCTAGGGGTGTCAAGAGGTGCGGTGCCGGTTTCACCATCACGGGTCAAGACCCCGGGAAAACCCGCTCCGGGTCTCCGTTTTTACTTGTGAAAACCGGACCGGGTTTCCCCGTAGTTATGCCCTTGAAAATGACACTTCCACCGCCAAGCATGTAGCTCTAGTGGCCTCCCTCTGACCGGCCGATCAAGGCAAGCCAAAGTTGAGAGTCCTACGGGCGCTCTTGAAGTTCCACCCCAGCCAACCAGTAACGGCAAGCTGGGGTCAAGGCTCTCACCGACTCTCTGAGGCATTCAGGACCGCAGTGTCGCCACTCAGATTCAGCTCGCCACAAGCTGTCCTGCGGTTTGTGTGCTTTTATTTAACCTGGTGATACATTTTTTGTTTATATCACAAGGCGAAGGTGGTAGTTTAAAAGCTAGTAGATTATGCCCTCCGGTATCGCGTTAGTCTCATGAGGAGATAACGACTGTCCCAGAGGGGTTTATTATTATTTATGTTTTATTGACATTAAAATAATTATATTATTATTATAAATTAAATTATCTGTATTATTAAAGCTTTAAATTTTAATGTCAATTTTCATTTTCTGCTAAACTATGATTGTATACATTTTGCATGCCTTACGGTAGAATCACTTGAAACATGAATATTTATTAACACCATTATTACAGAGCTTTCCTCAAAAATAAATAACTCGGATTTGAAAAAAAAAGAAAATACTACTCGTGTTAAAACTTGTTGGGATTTTAATGGTAGATACGTATTTATATGAATGCAATATTAATCTTTAATTCACTTTGTAATTTGATATTTATAGTTTTACCTAAAACCTACTGTTTAAAAGGTTCTTGCAAGAAAGAGCGCGGTCTGGCTGTTGCATTACTCATTCATTTGTTTTGGTTCAAATTTTCAATGTCGTCTCGAATCCTCGTTTTATAGGGCATTCGCCTAACTCACATTGATATGTGTTTTGTACACTATTCATGACATTTCAGGGAATACTCAACGAACACTAAAAGGCGATCGATTCGGCTGGACTGCCTCTACATTTATTATTTAATACCATCGACTTTGTAATGCTTTAGCCACGAAGGATTATTGGTTTATTAATGATGTAGCTGGCGTACTCCTTTTTTATTACATAAATAAAAAGTTTTATATATGTAAGTAACGTATATGTTATCTTTCAGTCTGAGATGGGCATGAAATTTTGTAAAAAAGTAACGGCAGTGAGTACAGGTACATGGTATGTAAGTGATGAACGAAAACCTTTTTTACCTTCAAGCTGCAAGTAAACAAGTATGCGGTCCGATTGATGGTAAGCGGTTAAAATAGCATATGATCGCTTGCAATACCGGGGGTACCGCTCGCGCGTTGCTTACCTTCAGGAAAAGGGATTGAAAGTGGCATGAAAAGGAAGGTATTGGAGAGTTAGGTACGCGAACTTTGGCTTTCTCGCTTACCGAATCAAACGTACATAACAGTGATACTCCATTTACACCGGCGCATTCGTATCGTCATTAAATAATAAAAAAATACGAGCCCTTTTACCCGTGAATGAAAATTACAAGAGAGATGTCAGTATATCCTATTCCATGTACATAATAATAGAACATAGCAGAAAACTTGGGGGCGGTAGACGAATAAGGAAGTAGGTACAGGCAGCTTTAATAAAACTTTTTGTTAGAAGTTCTGGTAGAAAATTCAAATCATGGGATAAAAGTTATATATGGACATAAACTACAGTCGATTGAACACGTAAAATATCTCGAATAGAGAGGGTCTGTCTGATATATTGTGTTTCTTGGTAAAGGTTGTCGCTGACTTTTTGTATGCCTATACTTAGAATGTACATCGATATCACATTCTTTATCTCTGGAGCATTTGATGGCAGTGGTATTGAGTGGTATCTAGGAGTCTTATAAAATAGAATATAAGACAAACAGACTATATAAATTTAGTAATAGGGTCCCGTTGGCACCTTGGGTACGGAACTACTACTCCTTTTACTAGCTGAGTTAGACGATCGTTAAGATGTATTATTTAAATAGGGAAACTTATCTTAATAATATAAAACAATATAAATTATAGAACCGATTTAAAATTGAATTGATTTATTTAAGATGGAGGATAAAGGGACTGCAATCATAGGGCCTCGTAGCGTACTGCTACGTGCTAGCTACGGCGTAGACAGCTGGGCCTACGTAGTTGGTAATAACTACTAGCGTGCTATTGATGTATTATGATTTGTTGAATAAGCTTTATCTGGGACGCGTTTCTAACTCACGAATATGTATCAATGAAGTTAATTATTACGGATATACTATCTTTGTATATATTTTACATATAATTCTTCTGTACGGGTGTGTGTTACTGAACTCTTAAAAAAGGGCTGGACCGATTTTGATAAAATATTTAGTATGTGTTCCAATGGGTCCCTGGATGGCTTAGATTCACAATTAGATCCGGTAGGTGGCGCTACGGTGGAAATGCAAGCCAGCGCTCGGGTAGAACAACGTCTGCCGGGTCAAGAAATTAAATTAATTATTTTCAAAACTTAAAAGATACGCTTTGATATTTTACCATAACGTTAAAGTTATTTTTATGTAGTTATTTAAAAACATACAGGCATTGGCTTTATAAAGATGTTATATGTATAGGTGACGTAAAGCATGCAGAGTCTTCTTAGACTCGGTGTATATTCAGCCCGTAAGAATTCAGTTTCAAAACAGGTACATAAAAGTATAGTAATATATCATACATTTTATACGCACCACGCCTACATCACCGAGGGGAAGGCAGACGTATATTCCACGAAACAGGCGACAGGCCTATTGCCATCTAAATCTTGTATGAGAATTTTTGATAGATTATCCTAATAACACTTTGTCCAACTTGGGGATCAAATCCGAGACCCGCCACCGAGGCAATGAATTTGTATTACATATAAATTATTTACCGGCATTTGCTTTATGCATTTGTTTAAATATACACATATGTTTATTTCATTAAATTAGCCAGAGTGGTAACCGTAGATAGATAGTTGCGAGCACTGTTGCCAGATATGCCGATTTTCGAGACGAAAAGTAAAATTAGTATTTTGTTTAAAAGCTAGAACAACAAAAAATAACAAGGTCTTTTATAATCTAAGTGCTTTTGTTATAATTTTATTTATTTTAAAAATATATTATGGGTAACAAACATATTTTAACTTTTAAACTGCTCCATCCGCCCGCGGCTAGACTCAATTGTCTTTTCAATGATGTCTGGCATTCTAACAACTGACAGATTTCAACGTATCAATTTAACAAGTAGATGGTCGGGTAGTTTAAAGTGTAAAGTCAACGTCTATCCAGTAATCGTATATACGACAGGTTTACTTTGGGGAAGTCGTAAATGAAACATTCACTGGCGGTGACGAACCACTTGTTACCTTTAGTACCTAAATATTATAAAACGCGCCAACGTAAACCAATTCATTAGAAGTTTCTTAAGTTAGGACTCATATTAAATAAGCTTACCAGAATATTTAATAAATACTACACAAGATAAATATGTAATGGTGCATAATGAGATTTTACAGGCAGTTTAAAGCAGAAATTTTATCACAGTGCAAGGCAAAAGCGGCTTTTTGGACACTTACTGGAGCGCTGCCGCAAATTTTATAATAGCTATTAAGATATCTGACTTTAATCTGCCAAGTCTTAGAATACTAGAAACAATTAGAAATCTATTGTCTGGCCACCGGTGTACCACTGTGCGGTGTATTCAATAGGTTAAACTACCTCTAAGAAGCAACTGAAGTTTCGAGGTAAAGGTTAATAAATATTTTCGAAATGTAAAATATTTATTGTCCCTTGAATTTAAGTAAACATAGTGTCAAAACAACATGTTTAATGTAGATATTTGGTTACTTTCAGGATCCGTTTCACCGTGTACGTACTGTGGTGGGCCGATGAGGCGACGGCGCTTGGCGCCATGAGCTAGCGGGAATGGTGGGCGAGGGGGCGGGCCGCGGCGCCGCGCGCTGGCAAGTGGGCGACTCGCCCCCGCGCGCGCCCATGGGCTTTGCGGCGCCCGCGCAGGATGCGCCGCTCGACCGAGGCCTGGCGCCTGCGCCCGCGCCCGCGCCACCCGGCAATGCCGTGCTGCAGCGGACGCACTCCAGGTAAATAAACACAGCAGTTTTTTTTATTTTGCAGATTGTTACTTAAACGTCGTAAATGTATCTATATAGTTATGGTAAGGAAGAAGTTAACGACCACTCTATAGTTATATGTGGTTACACTAGGGTGTCTAACATTCAGTTCCAGCGACCCACCCACCATACAAAGCAGCGAACTGGCACACCGTAGGTCCGAAGTCTCGAGAGAGCCCGACATAACCCTCTCGCGTCCCCTTGTGGCGATGGGGAGATGCATCAGGAGCATTTCCCCAAGTAAAAATGAAAAAATAAAGGATGTCTAGCATTTCAGCATGAGGCAAACTCAGTATAAGATTTTACAGAAAATGAAGAGATGAATTTTGCGCCTTCTATTCATCACTATTATTGCCACGGCGAATATGAACTTACTAATGCTAATGATAGAAAAATAATAAAAAACACACAGCAAAAAACATTTTAGTAAGACAAGCTTTCTTTAGGCTTATAATAAAGGTACCGTAACTGAATGGTTCTTAATGAGCGGCATATAATTTCCCAGGTCGATGTCGTCGCTACCACCCGAGCCGTTTATGATGCTCCGCGCGAAGGCGCTGAGCAAGCGAGTAATCATTAACGTGGGTGGAGTGCGGCACGAGGTGCTGTGGCGTACGCTTGAGCGATTGCCGCACACCAGGCTCGGCCGCCTGCGGGACTGCAATACGCATGAAGCCATCACAGAACTCTGTGACGACTATTCGCTACAAGACAACGAGTACTTTTTCGATAGGTACGATTTGCATATAATTGACAAGGACAACTTTTTTTTTAATACTTTTCCCGCACTAGTGACGAGTCCTGTGTCACGGAGGACTTTACAAACATTCAAACAACGGACACAAATAACACCCAGACTCGGAACAACCATTTGTGATTCACAAAAAGTTTTGTCCCTTGTGGGATTCAAACCCACAACACTCGGCGCAGTGGCAAGGACAAGGCAACCACTTAAACCACTACGCATATTCATTTTGGTTTAGTATTTTGTGAATATGAATGATATTTGTAAACTAATTTATAATGAATTTATTATATCTTTCTTCATGTTTAAATAAATAAGCTGGTAGTCTTAGATTAAGCTCTGGAATAAAGAAATAAAATAATAGATGTAATAAAATTTAATGATAAATGCAAGAGAATATTATCTACTAACCAAGCAATCAGCTGTGATACATTTAGATGCATAGATAATAATATGTTTTCTGAATCTGTGTTATCGCAACTAGTATGAAGACTAATAGTATAAATTGATTCCGTTTAGTAAACCAAAGTGAACTTGGAATGTAAATTTATTTTGTTTGATCCATAAACAATGTTGTTTTTTTCTCTAGAGCAACTTCACGTGTGTTGCAGGCACCCGAAGAGCTTCAGTTCAATACTCAACTTCTATCGGACTGGAAAGTTACATTTAGTTGATGAAATGTGTGTGTTGGCGTTCAGCGATGACCTCGAGTACTGGGGCGTGGATGAGTTATACCTGGAGTCATGCTGCCAGCACAAGTACCACCAGCGCAAGGAGCACGTGCACGAGGAGATGAGGAAGGAGGCCGAGAGCCTGCGCCAGCGCGAGGAGGAGGAGTTCGGCCAGGGCACGTGTGCTCAGTACCAGAAATGGCTCTGGGACTTGCTCGAGAAGCCCACCACCAGCATAGCAGCCAGGGTAACGTATCGTCACGACTCGACCTTCAGTTATAACAAGTTACCGGTATTATTAACCTTGCCACTTTAGCAACGCTGCCCAGGATAGATTAGTGTAAGCTAGAGGTACCTAAGGATCCAACTGTTTTTATTATATTATCTACTTACTTAGTTAAATTTAGATAGATGCTTTTGTGAATTGTGAGCGAGTCTCCATTAAAGCTCTAAAGATGTCCACGTGCGTTACAGATTGTACTCTCATCACTGGTAGATACATTTCAGTTGTAGTTACTTTATCTATACTTACAAAGTTCTGATGTATTTAAACGCACCTTTGATATATCTTACCTACTCTTCATGGCAGTTTAGGTACACTAAGCACTGTCACTTACTAGTACCTACCTGTTACTGTACATTCATCAACATAAAACATTTTGTAACTAATGTTCACTTTCATTTCGCTACTGTAAGTCTATCCTATATACACGTATGATTATTAAGTACTTACGTAGGTATACAAACACGTACCTCTTATATATGTTCATATGTACACAAAGGCTTGTTTCGTAATCTTACACATTATTCTTTATCACACTTTTCTTGAAAGATTTTATTATTGTCACTCAATTGAATACTCAGCTTAAGTATGCATTAAAGAAACAAGCTTGGTATACAGATTTATATTTATGTATATGTTGTGTTCGTGGTGCATGAATAACATCTATCGATGGCTCCTTCTTCGGTGTTGCAAGTTGGATTCTTGTGCGTTTTGTGGAATGTGGTGTTGTGTTCAGTTGTTGTATCGTGATCTTGGACCGTAACCCTTTGATCGCTTTTGTCGAATCGATATTGTGCCTGTACTATGTTTGTTTGAGCACCTTTCAGCTTACTTCGTAGCGTTACTATTCTACAATATCTTGTACAATTTCGACAACAGCGGTGCATCTTTATGAGTATGTAAGTACAAACTTAATATAGTACCAAATTTGGTTTATTTTTTGTAATACGTAATACTAACATCTTTGTTTTTTCTATTACCTAATTTATTTTACACGGCAAATTAGCCAAACACTGCTTAAATGCATTATTATAAATGTATTTAATCATATATCTATGTATTGTAAACGTATATTTATATGACTTGTTATTGCGTTTGGAACGAATTATCACTTTTTTTAGTTCCTGTTTTATTGTAAGATATGAAGAGAGTGTTCGACAACACAATAAATGACGTTCAATAACTAATATTTTAATCTGTAATTATAATTATCGTTAAACGGTACGTTATAAGAAATTTACTTTTCGCAATTCCAAACTTAAAAAATAGGTGTTTGTGTTGTGGACTACTGACGCCGCGTTGCGTGGTATCTGAGGTTGGAGGAAGAGTTGCTTAGTACTTTCGACAAGAAGAATATTACGGCTACCTACTAGTAATTCGTCTTACACGTAACGGCTCTTCTTCAAATCTGTGTAATATAAAACTATTATAATATGCTTAGTTTCGAGTAAAACGTTTCAACACACGGAGGTCTTCAGGATTGTACATAATCGTTTTTTACAATAAATTTTTATAAATGTTCACAGCCGCGTCGATAGTTCTCGATAGGGAGAACTTTAAACAAAACAAAGCTTAATTGTTGTCGCAAAGTTGCAAACATGGGATGGGCTTACGCGATGTGACCAGCCGCCGCCGGGGCGGCGCTCTGCGGGCCGGCGTGCGGGGTCGCACGGGACGGGTCGCGCGCGCCGCACGCGCGTGCGCCGCGCGCCGCCCGCGCCCGCGCCGCCTCCCACCACGGCCCCGCGCCGCCCGCCGGCGTCCCCTTACCCCTCCGCCGCCTGCACTCCTCGCTCCTGCGTTTCCGATCCTTCCCCTGACCATCAATCCACCAGCGCTTCCGCTTCGTGATACTGATCCGACTAACCGAGCAATGCGGGCAATGGACGGACGAGCGTCTGCTCTTCTGCCATTATCTTGTCGAATATCAGTACGGACGCACGTCCGTTCACGCACTCTATTTAATTTAAACTACCTACTTAACTACACCGAAATCACACAACACTACTAACATAGTCACACGAATAGATGTTATTTCTACACCAAAATTTATGAATTAATGTTAAGACATATTATGACATTTGTTACATATTGGCTTACTATGTCTGTAAATACATAATACATATATCTATATATATATATATATTTATATAATATATACGTACTTACGACTGTTAAGTAGTTTACTACCGATGTACAAACATGTAGGAAGAGTAGCTCTGTATAAACACTGGCATAATGACTTACCGATCTGACACATGTGGCATCACTAGGTACCGAGCTGTAGTTGAACAGGGTGCCAAGGTGGCAGCGCGGTGGCGGGCAGCGTCCACCGACGCTCGGCCGCTCACTGGTGCATGCTTGCAGGTGATCGCGGTGATCTCGATCCTCTTCATCGTGCTGTCCACGATAGGGCTCACTCTCAACACCATACCCCAGATGCAAGTGTACGACGAAAAGGGCGCGCCCATGGATAACCCGCAGCTGGCCATGGTCGAGGCGGTGTGCATCACATGGTTCACGCTAGAGTACGTGCTACGGTTCAGTGCCTCACCGGATAAGTGGAAGTTCTTCAAGGGTGGACTCAACGTGATAGACTTACTGGCTATATTGCCCTATTTTGTATCTCTCTTCTTGCTCGAAACCAATAAGAACGCCACTGACCAGTTTCAAGACGTGCGTCGTGTTGTGCAAATCTTCCGTATAATGCGAATATTGCGCATCCTTAAACTCGCCCGGCATTCGACCGGGCTACAGTCGCTCGGCTTTACGCTCAGAAACTCCTACAAGGAGCTAGGATTGCTCATGTTGTTCCTTGCGATGGGAGTACTCATATTCTCCTCATTGGCATATTTCGCTGAGAAAGAAGAGCCGAACACAAAATTTATTTCCATTCCGGAAACGTTTTGGTGGGCCGGCATCACCATGACCACAGTCGGATACGGTGACATTTACCCCACGACCCCGTTGGGCAAGGTCATCGGCTCAGTTTGCTGTATTTGCGGCGTGTTGGTAATTGCGTTACCCATCCCCATTATCGTCAACAATTTCGCCGAGTTTTACAAGAACCAGATGCGGCGCGAAAAGGCGCTCAAGCGGCGAGAGGCACTCGAGCGCGCCAAACGCGAGGGATCCATCGTTTCGTTCCACCATATTAACTTACGCGACGCGTTCGCCAAGAGCATGGACCTCATCGACGTCATCGTAGACACAGGTCAGTATCGAGTAGGCCACTCGCTTCGCTGCTTGTCCATGTCATGTCTCGCTCGTGAATGCACCTAACTATTCTATCACTGTGCACGCATGCCTTTCGTGCTAAAACAGTGTAAGTGTTTATTGGATGCAATGAATGTTGAATGTAAGCACGTCGCATCGATGGCTCTCCGGACTTGCAGACATCTTCAAAATCAAACAAAGCAGTTCACGATACATCGCAGCTACAGCTATGTTCACTCGTTGGTTGCGGCGAGGTGCACTCAGAGTGTTTTATTCCTTGTCTTCAGGTGACAAGTGCGTCCTCATTGAGGCGAGAGACGACGCCAGATGAGCATCTTGCTACTCTCACACAGTCGTCACACTCGACCCCTTATTATTAAGTCGTTACTCGGGGTCGGGTTCGCGCCGCGTGTAGCTTGCGATGTGCGACGAAGACACTATAATCTAAGGTCGATTACATTGTCAGCGTAAGCCTAACGCTTCTTAGAACTAACTCTCCTCTTCTGTGGACTGTCTGATGTGTGTATCCGGAGGACGCTGGATTCCGTGTACTGTTCGTGTGGAATGTGTGTTGTGTAGTTCACGCAATTATTTATGTCATGTTTAAATGTTCATTCATATTAATAATAAAACTATGAAATTATCGGGCAAATATGATGGAAACTGTGGAATACGTTGCTACTCATAGTGGTATGTGTCTCCAGGACACAACGTGTCGCAGGCGGACGCCACTAGCTTGGAGGGCGAGGCCCCGGCCACTACCGGCTGCTACAAACAGTACGAGCACTCCCTCAACAATAAGCTACTTCAGAGCACTGAGTCTACCCAGGTAATATTTCATATTCGTTATTTTGGGTACGTCCAACAATGGTATTGGCTAACGTAGAGAGATTTACTTATGGCCTAACTTGATTCCTCTCATGGAAGAAAATAGCAAATCCTTGTCACCATATTATTTTTGCTTCAAAAAGCAATGGCCTTGCGCTAAAATATAACAATATATGTACATATGTATGTTTATTTTTACAATAACCGGCTGAGCTTTGGACGGACCCTATTAAATTAAAAGCTGTGGTTACGCTACGGCATATAGCTTCCAGCTAACACTGTAGGACATAGTTTCAGAGCAGCCCTAGCAAAGAGCGTCGGTACTCGAACGAGGGCCTTGGAACGCCGGAAAAACGCTTGCTCATAAATCCTGATCCTACACCAGTAAGCTATCATCAATTTTTCATGTATTTGCTAACATATGTAGCCTACTTGTATAATAATCACAGTAGAGTGTTTAGTTGCTTGTTTGACATAATATACCTATGTATATTTAGTAGGTAGAATCTTTCTAGCTATAAACCCAATACAGAGTTGAGGTTGAGAAACCTTGGCAACTAGGAACTTAGTGTGCAGATGTGCGATCTCAGTCGATATCTCGTCGACAGTTTGGACTCTTACACCACTTCTATGCTAACCTGACTAGGGTAGGAAACGAGAATAACTGGGTACTAATGGTTTCTCTTTTTCTAGGAAAAGAAGATGGCTGACAAACAGCTTGACTTGGATCAGCTGCCTTCTGAGTTTGAATGTTGTTTTTGCACGTTCAAGGTACTAAGACACTAACGCTTACACGATATTGTAGACACTTCATTATTAATTATCTAATTATGCGATTATTTTATTATGATTTGATATATGAAGTCCGTGACTAATAACAATGTTTCCATCTAGCATTAACCTGTAAGTATTTACGTACTTATTATTTTAGATTAGCTAACAATTATTTCCGTCTGTAGGATACCTATGTTCATATTATTTTTTCGGTTAAAATGTTTGCAGCTAATCATTTTATTAACATAGGATAAAGGTAATCGCCGTCAAACATTTACTTTTGCCATGAAGCTATTGTAAAAGAACACATGGGTACATTTTAACGGTTTGTAAACTTCTACAGATATTAATTCAATGATACTGAGACGTGCACCGATAGCATTATGTTCAAACACTACTAACTAGTGTACGCACCTTGGTGTAGGGTTATAAGGAGTTTATTGACGCGGAGCAGCTGATGCCGATGTCAACGTCGGACCTGCGCCAGCCGGTGTGCGTGGAGCTCGCGTGTCTGCAGCGACACCCCGCGCCCAAGGCGCTGCCCGAGGCCACGCCCAACAGTCTAGACAGTCCAGGTATGCTCACCATGCCTCGTACTCGAGCAACTGTAAACAACTTCACAATATTTCTGTATTGTAATTATTTAATATGAGATAGACATTTTTGAGTCCTACATGTATCTCGTTGTTTACAAGTGTTCTAATTCTGCTGTTTTTAAACAATAGATGGTGTTAATGTATGTATTTTAATCTAAATGTGCAATCAACCCGTAGATTTAAATCAACTTTCACTTTAGTACATTGCGTTCACTCACTACTGTCATGTCGATGTCCTCGGCACTTTCATGTACCCACACTGTACTCTAACCGTGCATATCGTATGTAAGAGCAGCATACACCGTACTTGTGAGGTCGTGTGCGGCTCCATGTGCGTATTATGTCTTACATTGCAGATACATTTGCATCATGCCTTACGCACCCTTTTCCTTCAGAGGGCGACATCGCATGCGAGATCGACTCTTCAAACTTGTATGTGAATCCTCTGGACGGTAGCGGAGGCGGCGGCGCGCCCGGGGGTGGGGGCGGGGTGTCCGCTGACTTTAACGGAGTGCGCAGGAGTGCATCTGGGGACGGAAGCGTGTTGTGTGCCAAAGGTTCGCAGGGCGAAGGGTCGCCGCGTGGTTCGCGGGTGAGCCTGGCGGGCGCGGTCCCAAGCGCGGGTGCGGTGGCGAGCGCGGTCACGAGCGCGAGCGCGCGGCCGCTGGACGCGTCGCGCACGAGCCTGCCGCAGCCGCTCGAGGATGCGCCCGCCGCCGCCGACGACGCCAAGCCCAAACACAGAAAGGCCCGCTTCCAACAGGTGAGGCTCGCCGGCAGCTTCGCGCCACAACGACATCAGCGACGACCTAATGGTTCAACTTCATACATCGTTTTTGTGAACGACTTTGTCCCCGTATTCCAGAATTGTCCTTGTCATGTCTGCATGATGTAACCACCGTTTGACTAATACTTCAATGTGTATTAGAGAATGCATGTGTTGTGTCACTTTCTTCATGTTCGATAAGCTTAGATAGCTGTATATTTATATCTCACGTGGGTAAAGCGTCGTGGTCATTTGTCCCACAGGACTGGACGGAGGAAGAGAGGCGGCCGCCGAGGGGGATTGCCACGAGGATCATTAACCATCACATCCTTTTTGGTTCGTCCCATGCATTATGAATACGTACCTACATACCCCGCGCAAGCATTATATTTAATATTAAGTACCTATTAACTGAGCCTTTTTTGACTAAACCAAGGAATTATATTCTTGAGTCATAAAGCTTCACACATTAAACCGACCTATTAATAAACTAAGTCGCATTCTCAACTTTATGTCAAGCAGATCGATATCAACTTCATTAGTGCAGGGAAGCTTCGAAAAATACTACTACGCCCTAACCCTTTCTCATACTAAGAAAAAGCCCGTTTGATAGTTTATAATCGAGGCTAATATCATCTTTCGTTGACATTTTTTTTTAAGCAGTTTATAATAGGGATATGAACATTTGCATTCGAATTATATTCAAATACGTAAACAACTTACTGTGCAGCATTAAAACAACGATGGACTAGTGGGAGATCGTTGGACCGCCACGCAGAGCTCTCGAGTTCGACCCCAAGGCATCTTTGACTTTTCGGAGTTATGTGCGCATTAAATAGATGATTTTCGCTCGCTTTACCGGTGAAGGAAAACTTCGTGAAGATATGTGCAGTCTGCCAATCCGCACTGCGCCGGCGTGGTGGACTAAGGTCCCTTCTCATACTGAGAAGAGGTCCGTGCCCAGCAATAGGACAGTTCAATACAGGGCTGATATTATTATTATATCTACAACACCATACATAAGTCCTGCGCCTGATCTCTCTCCGGTCGTGTCGGATTATTCGTCCCATTGGATCATGGGAGTTAGGGAACAGAGAGTGCACTCGTGTTTGCGCACACACTTGTACACTATAATATCTCCTGCGCCGATGGCCAGTCTCCGTTAAGATTGGCCGCCGTGACCGAAATTTGGTCTGGAGGATATTATTATTAAGTGCCTGCACTGCGTTCTTAATTTTTTTACTTTACTTTCTAAGCGAATAGAATTCTTATTACATTGTACCTATAAACATAAATAGCACACTTTTCTTGCTGATTATCATTTTAATGCAATTCCGCGCAACTAGAATGGGAACAACACTCATTATGATATTACCAATGTATTGACTCGTCGGTTCAGTGGAGCGTTTATAGCACTAAGGGGAAAATAAGGTTACCAATAATAAGGTCTTTGGTTTGATATATTCTTAGGATAAAAGAATGTGTAAGGGATTTTTAAGGATAGGTCGTCACGTGCCTCTATCTTGGAATTGTAAACCAGATATAACGTTTTTTAGTGTTTTAGTGATTATTTTAGAAGTGAGGGATTTTGTTTAAGACTGCGCCGAGCGAAATGTGCTAAAACAGGCGGTCACAGTTAAGTGAATAAAATCAACACTTTTTGTTTAATACAAATATAAAATATACATTTACCATAACAATGAATGTGTTTACAATTACTCTGTGTAAAAAACTTAAAATAATTAATATTTTCGCCTACAAAATTACGTAAATTTGCACGAAAAATGTAAAAACGTATTACGTGATTTTTAGATTATAATAACAGTAAAAATCTATCGTATTTTACAGCTTAAACGAAACATAAATAGTTATATTACAATTTGTCCGTCCCAAATATTTAAGTTATTGGTTGACAATAAAGATTACATATTTATCAAAAAAGCACTTCTAATTCTCCATACAATTTTACTATGGCGGCCGCGCGCCGATTTGAATATGCGCCGCACGACCTCTGTCATTATCTGTTTTACGCTCGGCGCAGTCTTAAGAGGAGCTAGGATATTGTCCTAACGTACTGACATTATTTTTGCCACGTGTCTAGGTAAGAACGGCAACAAACGCGGCGGCGGTTGGCCGCTAGAGAGCGACTCTCGCTCGCGATCAATTCTTAAGAATAAAGAGTCCCGAGGCACCGACAGCGAGTTACTGCTCCAGGAGACAACTTCGCTCGGCGCTAACGTAAGTTTTACACACTCTTCGAAATAAGAGGTTATTCAAGGCTAGCCTTTGAGATTAGCACTTGGAATAATATAAAACAAACAAGACCAGAAGTATGACTACACAGATGTCGTATCAAATGGTTTAAGTAGTCGCCTCGCCATTGCCATTGCGCCGAGTCCCTCCCCCCACGGGACAGAAATGTGTCTGTATCCACAAATAGTTCTAAGTCTGGATATTTGTAAAGTTTCCCACGACACAGGAATCAATCCTAGAGTAATGAATAATAGTCGGTGAGCCTACTGCTGCCTACCGAACATGGTTCCAGACTATAAATTGATAATACAACTTTGCACGTATTTTTATCAGTGTTTCAAATTGAGTTTTGTTTCATTTGTTCCAGGGTGATTCTGGCAGCGAGTCGTCGCCGATTAGATTGAAAGACTTTAAGGGCCAAAACCACAAGGGCGGTGCGATGGAGCGGGAAAACCTTGTCACGTAGTGTGTAGTGCTTCAGCTTGGACGAGTGACGCGGCTGTACTCACGTCGCATGTCGCACGCCCGACCGCGGCGTGGCGGCCACGCGCCCCGCTCGTCCCGCACCCGACATCACTACCTAATACTTAGAATGCAATAACATAATTGAAAATTATATATAATAATTTTAACATATCATTGGGCGATTGTGACTGCTTGTTGAATAGATTTTCATTTTGTAGAATTATAAATATTGTAAAAATATTACTTATTGTAATAATCGTTCATTCCAATCGAAAAGTTGAAGAAACCTATTTGTTAAGTTTTTTTACGTGCAATTATTAATTGCTAATTCTAATGTAAGCGATATAGTTTGTACAGCATAGTTGATGAAAAATGAAGCAATTATTAAAAATAAACATTTTCTGAAATTGTTATGGACTGTTTTTATTCTAATTCGGTTTAACCTGTAGCAGTGCCTTTAATGTCGGCGGTTACATAACTGGACTGGACTGATATTTGGCACAAATACAAACAGTTTCCGTTGAATCGCCACCAAATAAGCTCTTCGCCTACAACCTGTAGGTACCTTAGTCTGGAATCTTAGCGTAAGATTATTTATATTATTAATTAAACACTTAAAATATTTTCTTAAAGAAGCCATGAAATGACTATAGAAGTAAAAAAATAGGCTTCTGCTTATTTTCAAGTGTAATTGTTCTTATGAGTTTTATATGTATAGGATTTTAATTGATGTCGTATAAGTACTCATTGCTTTCCGGAAATTGTAACGAATGGGCCGCTTAGTAAATTTGTCTTACGTGAAAATTGATGGACATAACGCTTTAGTACTTTTGCCCTTTGACATTATTAAATGAAAGTTTCAAAAATTAAAAATCGGTCGCTGAAAAATCGCCACAGTTAAATGAAAAGGTTAGGCCGCCAATTAAACGGCTGATTAAGCTAGTTAGCTGCGATATATACATATACATATATATATATATATATATATATATATATATATATATATATATATATATATATATATATATATATATGTACTTTGTTTTATATTAATTACATAATTTAGAAACTTTTACACTACTACTATTAAACTTTACTCATTTTTAGGCTAATTAAATTATAAAAACTATTTATATTAAATTGAAATTAAACTACTATATACGGATTTTATCGCGTTGTTTATTAAAATATTATAATATTATAAAATATTGAAATCAAGAAACATCCTAATTTCAATAGAGAAGATGGTTGGAGTGTACCACCAGCTTGGGATCCAGTAATCCAAATAGTCAAACCCAAGAAGAAGCAAACCACAGCTAGACTTCATGATACTTAGAGCTCATTCTGCGTAAATAGAAACAACCATGATTAAATTATGTTCGGGTACTTTGAAATAACTACACTGGAACATTGAGACTACTACCATCTTAGTCTCCCCGTGACCATGGCTGCTGAAAAGCAACCGAAACGTCGGGGAAAGTGTAAAAATAAATCTAAATAGTATAATAGTATAGTAATAGTATAAATAGTTTTAATAGTTTCAATAATTTAATGAGCTTAAAAATTTGTAAAGTTTAATAGTGATTATAGTAGTGTAACAGTTTTTCAAAAAATTTTGTAACAGTGTCAAATAAACAACGCGATAAAATCCGTATATAGTAGTTTAATTTCAATGAATAACATTCGCGTAAACAGAAGACAATATTATTTATATTAAAGTTTACACTTTCCCCGACGTTTTGGTTGCTTTTCAGCAGTCATGGTCACGAGGAGACTAAGATGGTGGTTGTCTCAATGTTCCAGTGTAGTTATTTCAAAGTACCCGAACATAATTTAATCATTGGTGTTTTTATTCACGCAGAATGAGCTCAAAGTACCATTAAGTCTAGCTGTGGTTTGCTTCTTCTTGGGTTTGACTATTTGAATTACTGGATACCAAGCTGGTGGTACATTCCAATCATCTTCTCTATTGAAATTTGGATGTTTTTTTATTTCAATAGCCTCGCAAAGCATCCTTGGTAGGAAACGGTGTTCCTTAGCGAGAATCTGTGGTTTGTCAAATCTCAGGTAGTGGTTGGTCCCCTTTTGCACGTGTTCACACACAGCAGACTTCAACGAGTGTTGGTGTTTTACATCAGCTATGTGCTCTTTTATGCGGGTGCCTATGCTTCTCTTGGTTTGACCAATGTGTGAGAGTCCGCAGTCACAATCTATTTTATAGAGCCCTGCATCTTGTAAAGGTAGTTGGCACTTGACGGATGGTTAAAATTGACTTATCTTCGTTGGCGGCTTGAAGTATGTGTTGATTGAAGCTCGCTTCAAGATGTAACCAATCTTGTCAGTGACACCCCTTACATAAAGCAGTATACTAGGCTAGCGCTCGACTGTGGCTAGCTTTTCTCGGGATCTGCGGCTGTTGGAGCTTGTTGTCTTGCAGTACTTGCTTGACATGTTGAAGCTCGGCGTCCAGGTGTTTCTTGTTACAGAAACAGAACATCTTAATAATTCCATTAATAACAACATCCAATTTACTATGGAATTAGACGCAAATAATTCATTAGCTTTCTTAGATGTACTTGTCATCAGGAATCCGGATTATACTTTGAGCCACACTGTGTATAGGAAAAAGACCCACACAAATAGATATTCGCACAACCGGGTTCCGATTGCAACATTTTGTACTCATCAAACATTTCTTATAACCAGGGGTCGGAATAGGTAGAGTTTTAAGTACCAAATGACGTAAAACTACCTACGAAATCTTAACATGCATATGCCTTTTAAACCCGGAATTGGGGATTAATAAAAATTGTTTTCTCAAATTGCCGGGATTGATATTATTGTCCTATAAAACTCTTTTTTCCTGTGTTGAACACAAACTAAGTAGCGTTACACGTAACACACAGCAAATGGCGCTTGACGGAATTTTAGTATTCGCCGCCTGGCGGCTTGATAAACTTTAATTATTTTCTATTTTATGTGCAAAGAGAGTAGAGAGATAGAAAAATGAAACAAACTTGACTCTAAGTAACAAATAAATAACAACAAATCAATCAGAATCTATTTCAACTATATTAGAAACACTGGTGGAAGCTGAAGGTTTATCGTCCACATCATTTACTAAAGAATTAAATACTAAATCAATCCCAGGATTAAAAAAGGCATATCCATATTAAGATTTCGTAGTAGCATCGTAGTCATTTGGTACTTAAAAACTCTACCTATTCCGGCCCCTGCTTATAACATTAACATTTCTGAGTTTTTATTCAGATTAATAAAGAGAATAAATAAAAGGAATAGGTACATACCTACATAGACTCACGACTGTATCCCCGAAAGAATAGGCATAGGTGTATTATCACTGCACGTGTTACCAGCTAAGTTTTAACATGCGTTTACCGTACACATTTTACGACTCCGTAACCATGTTGTCGCTGAGAAATACGTAATAAATAACAAATAACATTTTGCTCGACCCCTTAAGGCGAGGATTACCGAGCGCTCAAAGGTTTTGGGGCCCCCCGCTTCACCGGTTCGCGCGTACGCCGAAGTCCATACTTACGATGAGTCGGGCGCTATGCTACTTGCGAGTGCCGGTGACGTAGGTAGGGTGGTGGCACCAATTATTGGCCGTGTCAACTTTTTTTGAACTTTGACTGCTTGTAATTTTTACGTTAATAGCTTAATTTGCTTTCTTGCAATGCCTTTTTTGGGTAGAGGGATACTGAAACTCGGTTTGGGTAGAACATTTCTAAGCTGTGACACTAGTGCATTCTTCATAGGCGTGATAGTGATAGATAATACGATAGTAATATTATTAAGTGTCCATGAAAACTACGTAAATATAACACAATCAAAGCGTATTCCATGTTTGGTAATAGTGTGGTAATAGTCAATAGGATTATTGAATACTAGCTTCTGCCGGCGACTTCGTCCGCGTGGAATAGTTACTTTGGGCTAACGCTGACTTTAACCCGCGATTTCGTTATACTTAGTTAGCTGCGATGCTATTTTAAAACTGCGATATCTCCTAAGATATTTATTGAAATCGAATGATGTAAAGGGCAATTTGGTTTTAAATTAAATACTTGTGATAAATAACGTATTTATTTGGATAAGGATTGATATCATGTTTATAAGAACACCTTCGCAAATAATGCATTATTTTAGAACAAATTTGGTTAGCATAAAAAAGGCTATAGTGAGCCAACCTTAAAAGATAGACATATGCTGTCGCGGACTTTTTTTCAAAACTTTTAAAGGGGAACAATTCTATAATACATGATTTTTGCGAAACTTTGAGAGTTTGAGAGCTGAAGAAGAACTTTGAGAGCTGAAGAGTTTATTAGTTTGTTTGTTTGTTTGCTTGAACGCACTAATCTCAGGAACTACTGGTCCGATTTGAAAAATTATTTCAGTGTTAGATAGCCCATTTATCGAGGAAGGCTATAGGCTATATATCATCACGCTAAGATCAATAGGAGCGGAGCACTAATGAAGAATGTTTCAAAATCGGAGGTTTTTTTTTTCCTTTTGAGAGCTTCTGCTACGTGCGCTGGGTAAATAGTTAAAGTTTCGTAAAAGTCATGTATAACAGAATTGTTCCCCTTTAAAAGTTCTAAAAAGAAGCCCATGACAATATATGTCTATCTTTTAAGGTTGGCTCACTATAACCTTTTTTATGCTAACCAAATTTGTTCTAAAATAATGCATTATTTGCGAAGGTATTATTATAAACATTATATTAATCCTTATCCAAATAAATACGTTATTCATCACAAGTATTTAATTTAAAACAAAATTGCCCTTTACATCATTCGATTTCAATGAATATCTTAGTAGATATAGCAGTTTTAAAATAACGTCGCAGCAAAATAATTACCCATTACAGACATACAAACGATGTTTCTCCTGGTTTATTTTGCGTGATTTTAAATTAGCACTGTAGGTATATTTATAAAATCTTGTTTAATGGCTCTTATGTGGTTCGTGGATTTAACAAAGAAAGATTCAGCTCCTTTAAAATTATATTATAGGTGCCTACGACCCACTCTCTCTCTTATGTGACGCAGACGAAGTTGCGCGGGTCAGCTATCTATACTAATATTATAAAGCTGAAGAGTTTGTTTGTTGGTTTGAACGCGCTAATCTCATAATAGTCTATTTATCGATGAAGGCTATAGGCTATATAACATCACGCTACGACCCACGGGGGAGACGCAGTAACGATAAACGCGGGTGAATCTGCGGGAACATCTAGTACCAAATAACATTACAGCCCACGAGGGTGGAACAGTAAACATAAATACCACAACGCGCAGGTATAACTGCGGATAATATTTGTATTTATTTAGGTAGACAGGTACCTACCTATAAAATTCGCTCGTATTGCTTTTAGGCACATCTCACATTTTTATTCCCGTATACCTACCTAATATAATAATAATGCTATTAAATAATGATTCAAGTACTATACAAATATGATAGGTAGTGTTTAGTAATTTTCAAATAATAGGTAGGAAACCTAGCTTTTACATTTGTTTAGCCTACGTAAGGCTAAATATGACAACCTTGATTTTCTTTTATTTTATTGCCCATTTCTACACTCGTCATCTACAAATCAATAATGGACTTGCACTGGTAAGTGGTACCTAACTATGCTGTTGTTATCAAGGCCGTTATCTCGTCCAATAATCAAAACTATGCTAATTATATACACTCTTATTACTAAAAAATTATAATACCTATTTACAAACTAAACCTAGATATAATATATTTATCAATAAGTGATGACATTCGTAACTGACGATAAAATTATTTGTAATTCTGCGGTGCGCTCTGCAAACTAGCGATACGTCCTGTTCCCATTAAGCCGGGTACTCACTAGCGAGCTGTAACTGTAACTGTTGCATTTACTGTAACCAAAAAACATGGTGTGTACGTTGTTCGCAAACCTGCTACGAGCGGTACGCGTGCGGTTTGCAGTGAGCCGATGTTTACAACGTACTCATTTCTGATCGCGTAACGTTGCAGGTAACTGTAACCGTTACTGTTACCAAAAACATAGTGTGTACGTGGTTCGCAAACCTGCTACGAGCGGTACGCGTGCGGTTTGCAGCGAGCCGATGTTTACAACGTACTCATTTCTGATCGCGTAACGTTGCACGTAACTGTAACCGTTACTGTAACCAAAAACATAGTGTGTACGTGGTTCGCGAGCCTGCGACGAGCGACTCGCAGCGAGCCGACGATTGTCGGTTTTTGCCGCGGATCAAAGGGCGCTCGCAGTGCGCTCGTGGACGTCATGAGGAGAGGTTGTTGCTAGACGCTGCGAACCAGCTGTGTTTACGAGTTATTATATTAGTTTTTGATTTATATTCCTTCGTCATCATGAGTGAATGGTCAGAGGATAAATGTCTTTTGCTGATAGACGCCTACAGGAAAAATACTGTACTATGGAACCCTAAGGACAAAGATTATTACAAAAAACATTTGAAAGAAGATGCCTGGGCTAAAATCGGAAGTATAATTAACGAAAGTGGGGAAGCATGCAAACAAAAAATGATTAATTTATTGGCTTCGTACAGAAGGGAGCGCATTAAAATTAAGAAATCAGTGGGAACGGGGAAAGGTATTTACTCTCACACCAACAAAATTATTTATTTATTGTTAATATTTATTTATTGTTTTTTATTATTAACTTTTAGGTACATCTAACTGTTTTATGACATTTCTTATTACAGGAAAAGACGAGATTTACGAAAGTAAATGGTATGCATTTAAGGTGCTAGGATTCTTGAATGATCGTTTCACACCTCGAAAAGGACTTGAGGCTGGAGATGCGAATAATAATAATAATAATAATAATAATTAAAACATTTATTGAATATAATACATTACACAAGCTAAATATACCCACCAAACTGTGTGACAGTTTGTCGGCGGGAATAGCGCTCGATAAACATTTGGTATGAGCTAACAACAATAACAGTTTTATTTAATAGCTACAAATATGCATATATCCGTGTAGGTACTATGTTTAGTGTTATAATATAAGGTAACAATAAATACTACAATAATTCTAAATTTTTATCTGCATGCCGTACTCTGTGAGTAAAATATTTTTGTACTTATATTTCAATGTTTGTTTACTCGGTTTATTATTAAGTTGCCGAAGGCAATTATTAGTATTATATAACGTCGGGATCAAATACTTGCTGGTTCTTTTACCGTAATAGTTCTTTACTGGTTGACGGACTACTTTCTGTTCTCTTACACGTTTTGTATTATAAGTATTTTTAATTTTGGTTTTATATTTATCATTGTGAAATTGCTCAAGGACCACCAAGTATTTGACCCTTTCGTGAACAGGAAGTATTTTACATACAAGAAACAATTTATCATAATTATCTTTACAGTTGCGTTTTGTCTTAGGGGTAACAAGGTATTTTAAAAAGCGGATTTGCAGTGACTTAATATAATCTAAATAAGTTTTGAATGTGCGACCATATGTACTTAGTCCATAACTTATTAAAGATTCGGCTAACGCGAAATAGACAACACGTAATGTTTTTCTATTTAATGGCGCGTTTAGCGTATGAAACTTACTCAGTACTGCTCTGAGTTTTGTGCACACTGTATCAACATGTGTCTTCCAGTTAGCATTACAATCCACCCATAGACCCAGGTACTTAAATGTTTTTACGTACTCTAAGTTTTGACAGACACAGTTCAAGTTCGCGGCGTGTAAGCACTCATATGTGTGGCCAGTTATACTGATATCTGATCTAGCGATATTCTTTGCAACTAGATTATGTGGTGAATGTATGTGCATAATTTTAGTTTTGCTAATATTTATTAAAATGCCATTGTCGTGTGCCCATTTGGTGATATTATTAAAGTCTGTTTGGATTGCTGCTCTCGACTCTTGTATGTTTTTAGACGAATATAACAGGCACATATCGTCGGCGTACATGTAAACGCGGCATTTTTTAACTACATTGGTAACACTATTTACATGCATGATGTAACCAACTGGTCCGTATACGGAACCGGTTGGTACTCCCAGAGTAACTGCGGTTTCCCTGCCAGTGGTACCTGATATGCTCGTCTGAAGAGTTCTGTCACTTAAATAGCTCTGGAACCACTTATTAGTCGGTCCCCTGATTCCACACTCGTCCATAGCCTGGAGAAGTACCTCATGGTCCAAGGTGTCGAATGCCTTTTTGTAGTCTATAAATAACGCCAGGACCTGATGACCCTGGTCCATACTGTCATTTATATACTCCGAAAAGCTCGACAGCGCTGTTGCGGTACTACGTCCGCGCCTAAAACCATGCTGAGTATCAGATAGTATCTGATGCTGTTCCAAGAATTCACTAACCTGACCTACCACCATTTTTTCTACTATTTTATTAATCACAGATAGGATAGCAATTGGTCTGTAGTTAGTGTAATCGGTGTGATCTCCCTGTTTGAATATAGGTCTTATTATGGCTTTCTTAAGTAGGCTAGGATATTGACCCGCCGAAAGACACCTATTGATAAAGTGTGCCAAAACTGGTGAAATTTGTTTTTTTATTGCTTTTAAGTCTATTATTCTAATGCAGTCTATTCCTGGCGCCTTTTCATTGCTAAGCTTATCTATCACTTTACAAACTGAATGACTAGTCACTGGCTTAAATCGAAATGTTACATTACTGAGATTAACATACTGAGATCTATCAAGAAATTTCTTATCACATTTAGAATGAACAGGTGGGTAGATTTTTACTATCTCAGTTTTACGCATACCTACATGTGTTGCCATGGTATTTTACCTTCATTTAAAAAATAATGAGCAAGTTCTTCACGATTTTCTTTAAAATTTGCCCCTGAACGGCGAGCAATGGCGTATAACGGACGAAACGATGTGCCTTCCGCTTCACTTCGCCAAGTTCCTGGTATAACTTCACTAATCTCTGTGTTTTCATTATCAAAAGAGCCTTGGGGTGTGTATACCGAACATGAGGAAGAACGCCTTAGAAAGTTGTGCAGAAGCACTAGGGTCATTACGATCGTTTCAACTTTTTCTGGCTGCAGTAATATTGGTTTTCTTAGTACTCTAAAAACGCTAGCCAGAATCCCAAATGCATTTTCGACCACTCTTCGGCCTCTTGACAGCCGATAGTTAAAAATTCTTTCTTTAGATCCTTTCGGATGGGTGCCCGCGTATGGTTTCATTAGATTTTCTCCCAAAGGAAATGCTGCATCACCGAGGAAGTAGAAGGGAAGTAGCCTATTGCGATTTTGTAGGGATACGGGTTCCGGTAAATTTAAAGATTTCTCATCCATCATCCTTTTCAAACTACATCCTTGTAATACACCTCCATCTGAAATTCTTCCTTGAATCCCAATATGTACGTACATAAAGTTGTATTGTGCGTCTACTAATGCCAACAATACGATGCTAAACTGAGATTTATAATTGTAGTATTCTGCTCCAGAATTGAATGGACACTGGATAAGAATATGTTTGCCATCGATAGCCCCAATTACATGTGGAAAGTGCCATAGTTTCTCAAACTCTCTGCTGCATTCAAGCCATTCGTCACGATTTGTCGGCATCTACAACAAACGATATTTTTATTATTATTATTGATCATATTAATAAACACACGATTTTTTGCAGGTGGAGGATAAGAGCGATACTAATGCCAACAGCCCCTTCCATCATTTGAGCCTCCCAATAAAAAGCTAAAGTCAGATCCCAAACTACAAATGCTAAAAGAGGCTTTCGGAATATTGAAAAATACGGCAAATAAGCCAGAACAGGATATGGAACTAAAGTCTTTCTTCGATTTCATACAAGAAAAAATGAAAAACTACTCAAGGGACATAAAAAACACAATTCAACACGAAATATTTCAGATCATTATGCGTGCCGATCAAGGCTATTACAATTCTATGCAAAATTATGGTTACTATTCTGCTACACAAAACCAAAAATCTCCACGCAATTCAACCTCTTCCATGGCTACAAATAAAGAAACTCCTTATGTGGACTTAGACACAGCAGGCCCTGCTTCTACTTCTTCTCAAAACCCGCCATACTCTCCACACAGCAACAGTAGCCAGTATTCGTCAGACATGAATTTCGACGACTATGTATAATTAATTATTAATTACATTAAATAATTACCTTGATTTGTTCTTTCAATGCTCCTGTTAACGCCTGACACACTTCTGATATAATCGAGCTTATGGCTTGTTTGGAAATACGAAACAGGTATTGCAAACTTGTAAAAGAATCACCAGTAGCTAAGTATCTCAGCGTCTAACCTGTCTTGAACCGACACAGCTTCTCGAAATGCAGTGTTTCTTCGTTCTATTTTGGGACCGATTAAATTCATGAGATATTCAAAGTCAGTTGCATTCATTCTTGTAAAATTTTTGTAATGACCACTAATTTCTTGATTTTTCAATATGAACAGTAGATCACTTCTTTCTCGATACATTCTATGTTGTTACTCCCCGTACACACTAGAACCTCGCTATTGTATCTGTTTGGTTACAGTTACAGCTCGCAAAATGAGTACGCTCGGTGAAAGCATTCCGGCGACGTCGTGAGCCGTAATTGTAAAACGCGTACACACTAGAACCTCGTTACTGTATCTGTTTGGTAACATTTACAGCTCGCAAAATGAGTACGCTCAGTGAAAGCGTTCTGGCGCCGTCGTGAACCGTAATTGTAAAAAGCGTACACACTAGAACCTCGTTACTGTATCACGCATGTTACAGTTACGGTTCCCTAGTGAGTACCCGGCTTTACATCCCGCTCGGGAGTGCAAGACGCTAGAGAGCAGTGTTGCCAACTCTTGTAAAGTCGAGTCGCTAGATTTAATATCAAAAGTCGCCAGAAAGTCGCTAAAACTGATTCTGGTTTGGTTTTTCGACTTTCCGTTAGAGAATTCCTAAAAAAAAGGTCAGCCCGCCTATCTGTGAAGCGTCCGCACTAGGCGAGCTGACCTTTTTTTTAGTCCTCTACCGAACACCTGGAGATTTTATAATTTTTCCATATATATCTTTTCGCATTGTGTAATTCTGTGTCGAATTAACAAAAAATGTACTTATTACATGCCCTAAAGTTGTTTTCATTTGTACTCCAAAAGTCGCCAGATAAGTCGCTAGAATTTATTTTGCGACAAATTTTATTTTTTGTCGCTAAGACATACACGAAAGCACTGTTGCCAATTTAGCGACTTTGTCACTAGAAAAGGCGACTTTGGTGTACGTCTTAGCGACAAAAAATAAAATTTGTCGCTAAAAATTTTTTTGCGACTTATCTGGCGACTTTTGGAGTACAAATGAAAACAAGTTTAGGGCATGTAATAAGTAATTTTTTTGGTAATTTGACACAGAATTATACAATGCGAAGAGATATATATGGAAAAAATTATAAAATCTCCAGGCTTTCGGCAGAAAACGACTAAAAAAAAAAGGTCAGCCGGCCTACTGTGACGCTCCACAGGTAGGCAGGCTGACCTTTTTTTTTGTTAGGATCTCCCTTCTTGAATGTCGAAAAATCAGACCAGAATCACTTTTTAGCGACTTTCTGACGACTTTTGATATTGAATCTAGCGACTCGACTTCACAAGAATTGGCAACACTGCACGAAAGTCGTCATTTCTAGCGACAAACTCGCTAAATTGGCAACAGTGCTAGGGAGAGCGCGGCGGCTAGTAGGAAATCACATATTTTCGGTATTATATTTTTGTATATTATATAATGCATATTGTGATGCCCGACAAATAACCGTTTTTACATGACCATGACCTTTCTTTTGGTATATTTTTGAAAATTCAATTCCCAATATAACTCAAATAAAACACGAAAAATGCTTAAATCAGACCTATCTTCACGATTGTTTTCGATCGTATAAAATGTAATCGTGTTTCGAATACCCGACAAATTAAGATCTAATGCTGTAAAATAACATTTATTTTTTTCAGAATTTAAATCTATGTTATTTACAAATAAAACGCGTTTAAGCACGCTAGATAACACTGTACTTTGGGAAATCCTCGCCTTAATTCAACCTGAGATCTCTCGATGGCACTCGCCAATTTATTCAATTAAATTCAATTTTATTACTGACTGGCGATATTAACCGAAAATATCGATAAAATTAAAGTCTTTGCTTGCATCCCTAGCTATTATTATAGTATCCTTTAACGCGTGCCACAATTTTGTACTCAGTCTTGCGCTAAAATTACTTTCGTTCGGACTTCCGCCATTGAATGTTTTCCCTATTAGCTATATCGTATTCAAACGCTGAATACTTCTTCATATTTATGTGTTTAAGTATAAGGGAATGGAACTATGCAGCTGCGTGTAGGTTTAGCAGTCCCGTCGGATCACACCTTTGCAACGTGTGCAATACAGGCATAGTGTTCGTGGTAATTTTTGTAGTGTGTGTTTACGTTAGAGGTGGATATGTGGAGTACGACCAACAGCTTGCAAGCAGCAGCTTACAACAAGTTAATATTTTTATTAATTAGAAACTCAGATATGATATGATATGAATACTCTGTGATGTCTTAAAAAGTTCAAGGTCATTTACATCAATGCAATATCAGCTGATGCGTTCAGTTGGTTACTATGCTATGACGTCGGCACGTGCAAAGCGGCGAGCGGATTCGGTATGATTATCAAAGAATTGGGAATTATAACCACAGTATAAAGACTTTCATCACATTCCTTATACACGCCTGTCGGTTCAAGGAGCTCTTAATCTGGCCTTTGTCCAGAACGCCTCCAATCTGATCGAGAAACGTTCGCCTAGGTTTTCCTCTTGCGACTATTCCATTCAGAAATAAAATATTTAAGTAGATGATTTAAAAAAAAAACGGTATCGATAACCGTTATGTGGAATATGACAAAAAATCATAAATAATTAGTAGGTATATAGGAATGCCTATGTTCATAAACAATTTACTACACGGGAATCGAACCCGAGACTTTACTTATTTATTTACTTAATGTATCCAAGCTACAAATAAATGTGAGACTTAGATAAGTGCTACAAAGGGAATTACCGGCACTGGTCCGACAGACAACACTCACGAATAATATATAATATTTATTACGAACATAAATTCACATGAATTCTACATACATATATTTTATAGCCAAAATTACTTAATCTAAGTGGAGCCTAGCTTTCTGTCGGGCCAATGCGCAGCAACTGGCCGACTCGTCTCTCATACCTCGCGCTTGCACACACACACATTATAACGCATACATACGTACCCCTACAATACACCCCTCAAATTTTTACATAGTTAAAAATTTAACATAAACCGTACAAAAAAAATTAAACACAATACAATACACAATCCACATATCGAAAGTCTTATGGTCACCCTATCATTCATTACTTTGTTTTATAACAGTCACTCATTACACTGATAACAACATTGCGACACTATGGGATCATGTTACGCGCCTTCCGTTGCAGGTGTGCTAAACCGGCTCGGTGATTGCAGCGTAATGTATACAAAATATCGCCTGCCTACACTTGTTGCATATTTGCTTGATGAAATTTTTGTATGGAACCTTCCGTCTGTTTTTGCACCCATTTCTTTCCTCTATAATAACAGATTCCACAAAATTTACACATAATTATTGTAAACAATAGTATGCAAATTACCAACAGTAGTACTCCATAAGTTTTGATATGACTTTCAATGTTAGTGAAGTCCATTTGATTTGCTCCATTTTGGGCGATAATGACTTCTTCATTTTTGCTATATGATTTGCCCATTCTTACAATAATTTAGTAAACAGAAAAACAGACACTGACTTATTATTCGAAATACAAAATTACTTGACTGAGCTTGTTACCCGTCTAAGACGTAGATATTTAATGAGATACTCAAACAATATTATAATTATCAATAGTTGTTGCGAAATAATTTGTGCTCTACTTTACAATATCGCAAGTTTGTATAATTAATTAATACTTAAATTTGCTATATTTTAATGTACCTAATAAATTTGTTGACATGAATATGGTGCAATTATTTTCTTACGTCAGTAAATATGTACCTATATACATAAACATGTTATATTTGACGGATTTGCTTAGGCTCACTAATGAATTTTACAATACATAGGGTATACCAATCACACCATACAAAACAATATATCATAAAACCTATAAATTAAATCTAACTGGTGGTTTTATTTGCCGACCACACCTCGTTTTCTTACCAACTAAATTACCACCATTATCTATGTCTTTGCTAACGCTGAGATAACCTTTGCTAATCGCTTCGTTTACTTTATCTTGGCAAAGTTGTACTTTATTTACCTTATGATCATTACTTTCTTCGCTTTGCTCGTTCAAAATGTAAGCTGGCTTCAGTCTATCTATGGATATTTTTACTACTCTATTGGGTAACTGGATTGTAAATACCTTTGCGTTTCTTTCTAGAACTCGATAAGGGCCTTCGTACGGTGACGTCAACGGTCTGCGTACTGCATCGTTCCTGATAAAGACATGTTCACACTTACCTAATTCTTTGTGTACGAACAGCGAGCGCGAATCCCGAAATTTATGCGAAATTGGTTTTAAACTACTTATATATTTCCTTAAACGATCTAAATACTCGTGGTCTGACACAATTTGGTTGTTTGAGATGTTATAAAAATCTCCTGGCAACCGAATTGTTTTACCATATAAATATTCCGCGGGACTTACCCCATTATCACTTCTGCCCACTGCGCGCAATCCAAATAAGACCGTAGGTAACTCGTCACTCCATGACGTATTGTTTGTCAGACGCGCTGTTAAGGCCTGCTTCATGCTCCTATGCCAGCGTTCCACTATGCCATTGCTTTGTGGTCTATACGGTGTAGTTCTACATTTTTTTATACCCATTATCTTTAAAAGTTCTCTAAATAAGTTGCTCTCGAATTGCCTACCTTGATCGGTTGTTATTTTGTCAGCCACACCAAATCGGGCAATCCAATTTTCGTAAAAAATTTTAGCTACTACTTCAGCCGTTATATCACAAACAGGAATGGCCTCGGGCCATCTAGTGCCTCTATCTATCATGGTTATTAAATATCTATAGCATTCTTTGGTCGGTGCTAACGGGCCGACTATATCAATGTGAACGTGATTTAACCTTTCAGCTTTTGGAAATTGTTGTAACTCCGATACCGTGTGTCTGCCTACCTTATTCTTTTGGCACTGAATACACGCTTTGGCCCACTGACCAACGTCCTTATTAAGGCCTGGCCAAAAATATCTTTGTGCTACTAATTTTCGCGTTGTCCTAATACCCGGGTGACATACGCTATGTACTGATTGAAAGCCTAATTTCCTAAATTTCTCTGGTAAATAAGGTCTACACATCTGAGTCGAATTTTCGCAATAGATAGGTTTGTCGCAATTAGGTACAAACATTTTCTTTAAAATAATATTAGTCTGTTGTTCGTTTAATAATTGTGCTAAGCTGGCATCCTGTTCCTGTGCGGTCGCTAATTCCGCGTAATCAAATGTAGTGGGGCAGTGTATGGTTTCAATCCTAGAAAGCGCGTCAGCGGTTACATTGTTATTGCCTTCGACATATCGTATATCCGTTGTAAATTCACTAATATATAATAATTGCCTTGTACGTCGAGGCGTTTCGCTTTTAGACTCGACCTTATTGAATGCAAAAGTCAATGGCTTATGATCGGTAAAAATTATTAGTTCTCTTCCCTCATACATGTATCTAAAATGTTTCATTGCTAAGAATATCGCTGTAAGTTCTCTATCATACGTAGAATACCTTTGTTGAGCTTTACTAAACTTCTTAGAAAAGTATCCTAACGGTAACCACTTACCATCAATCCATTGATTAAGCGCTGCGCCAGCACAAGTGTCTGATGCGTCTGTATGTAACGATAATGGTACATTACTTACCGGATGAGTTTTCAAGTCCGACATACCTGTGTTCGCGTTCGGGTCACTGTTCATTTTGTCACTTATACTCGGTTTCACGGGACTCAATGGTTGGAACATCATACACTATAAACTACACTTATATTTACGCTTAATAATTAACCAATGTAGCACTAAATCACGTCGGGGTCACCAATTATAGGAATGCCTATGTTCATAAACAATTTACTACACGGGAATCGAACCCGAGACTTTACTTATTTATCTACTTAATGTATCCAAGCTACAAATAAATGTGAGACTTAGATAAGTGCTACAAAGGGAATTACCGGCACTGGTCCGACAGACAACACTCACGAATAATATATAATATTTATTACGAACATAAATTCACATAAATTCTACATACATATATTTTATAGCCAAAATTACTTAATCTAAGTGGAGCCTAGCTTTCTGTCGGGCCAATGCGCAGCAACTGGCCGACTCGTCTCTCATACCTCGCGCTTGCACACACACACATTATAACGCATACATACGTACCCCTACAGGTACTATAACCACCTGTAAGGATATTACGGTTTTCCTTGCCGTGTAAGAGATAATTAGATTTTTCATACCAGCTGCATACAAATTTTTCGTAAAAAATATATAATTCCTTTGTTTTTGTGCAGAATTAACTCGGGTGTCATTTTTGTATATAGTAATAACTAATAGAAGCGATATCCGGCAAAAAAACCGGCACTTGCAAGTTGAAATTCCTAAGTCTATGAAAGCCGTTTTTCAGCCAACCGTGCGGCGCCTTTGACGGACGCCGAACTTACCGGCAAACTTTTGTGTCGACATATCTCATAGCATGCGGCGTGTCGCGCGGCGGCGTCGGTGAACCTCAATGAAGAACTTTAGTGATACCTAGTTATTATGATTCATGAGTTGTCGGTGTTGCTATTGGTAAATATATTATTTGAAATAAATAAAATTAACCGGAGTAACTTTTTTATAATTTTTATAATAGGATGACACCTAAGTACTCATAATAAACTACTGTATAACACCTTTAACGAACAGGGTTTATTGTACACACTGTAGATATACTTATTGTTATATTGTTAACAGCATATTTCTAGGAATTTATGGTGAATGAAATTTGCTATTGGATTTTGTATTGACTTACGTTACAGTATATATTGGTATCAGTAAATAATAATAATAATAATATATTCTACCACATACACACAACACCATCTAGCCCAAACTAAGCAGAGCTTGTACTATGGGTACTAGACAATGGATAAACATACACATATACTTTTTTTTTGTAAATACATACATATTATACATAGAAACACCCAGACCAAGACAAACACCCATGTTCATGCACACAAATGTTTGACTTGTGCGGGAATCGAACCCGCGACCTCGGGGGAATTATTATTTACGAAATCAAATACCTAATTAATTTGATTTCGTAAATAATAATTGAGAAACAGCTGCGGGTCAGGCATACTGCCATGTGGTACTCCTAACCATACAATTTCAGTTCTGATATAATACTATATTAGCTTTTACTTTACATTTGAAATTATATGTATAAGTAATAAGAATAATAATAAATCCTTGTTATTTTTATATTTTAAATTTATCAATCTGCCAAGTATTAGAATACCAGACATCATTAAAAATCTATTGTGTCTGGCCGTCGGTGTGCAGCAGCGATTCAATAGATTAGGTACATTGTAAAGGTTTTAATGCTTCTTTTGTAATTGATTGCTGTTTGTGAAACCCAAATTGCACATATACGAGTAAGTACATATAAGTATTTCATACCCTTTGTATTGTGTTATATGTAACATGTTATAATATGTGATAAGCTTCGAGATCGCTCACACACTTCATTTATTGAAAAAATATTTAGTGGTATGCGTCCTTTTTTACACCGAGTGGTATAGATTTCAACATCGGTGGTATAGGCTACACTGCGCCCAGCAATAAGGATAGGCTCGAAATATTCTCATTCCATGTATATATCGCTTCATTGGCGCATGGTAGTGCAAGCAACTGCTGTTAATTAGGTCTCGTGTTTGAATCTGGGGTGGCGCAACAAAAAGCTATTGGGTTTTTCCGTCAAGAATTTTTCAAATGCGGCGTGGGGTTAGTAAGGTGGCGGTATAGGACATCCTATGACTCAAAAAGTCGTTGGTCCTGCGCATGATCTCCTTGCGGTCGTCTAGGTTTGCCGTCGCATAGGACTATGAGTGTTATGGAATGGAAAAAGCACTTGTGTTTACGCACAAAGTGTACTATAATATGTTCTGTGCAGATGGTCAGTCTTTCTTAGGATTGGCCAATTTCGACCTGGGTCCTCCAGGTTTTTGAGATCCGATTTATTAGTCAGCGAGGGAAGAAATTATAGAAGCCCTTTTACCATTCTTATGAATCATCGGTTAATAAATGAAAACACAAATAGTCAACAATGATATTTATTTGGAAGCTAAAATCTTTTTCTATTATAGAGTATTAAACATAGAATTATAACGTAAAATTTTCATTAACATTAGGAACGTGCTATATTAGAGAAAAAGACAATTTAACACACAAATGTCGACCTTATTATTACATTTTTGCAAACATTTTTCAAAAATAGTTTGAAATTATTACTTAAATCATGATAATATCACAAAACGTAACCAACTAACGTGACTGCTTTTGGAATTAAAATAATTCAATAATGGTCCAAATAATACTTATTCGACATTAACGATATACATTAATTTCTATTAATACTTAAATAAAAAAACGTCGATTTGTATGAGAGATAACAAAATTAAGATATTAAGATACTTTGGTTCATGTGAGTACATTAATAAAACTACCTACACAGGTTAAATTTATGCAGAATTAAATAATTTTGAAGTGCCTACTAAATTATAAATATTTCGGAAAGAAAGTTTTTCTGTGACACCTTTCGGCTATAGGACATTCGTTTACCGAGGGCAACATTAGAGAAAAGACTCCAACACTTACATATAATTTGTATTAATACGTGACGTAACAAGTTTGTTCCATACAGGTATGTATTAGGCATCAAAACTGAGCTAACCTGTTTAGCTGTCACTCTCATGCACAACTCACAATACGCAGTATTACTTTACTAATTGCACCTGCAAGTAACATTAACAAGTTTGTCTGTGGGACGGTCGTACACTTGTATCGCCCACCTCCAAGTCTCACTCGATACATCTAAAAGAGATGGATTTATTAGGAATGGTCTTGTCGTGAGTGTACATACCACGCTAAATAAAACTGTACTGCACTTTAATTTGTACCTTCCTAATACTTCCAACACATAAAATACTTATACTTATAAATACCTCATGAAAATGATTTCAATACATTCGAAAAAAAATTAAATTGCTATATTAAAGTAATACTCGGCGCAAGAGATATACAGTAGCCGCGTCTTGCTCGCACTCAGTCGTCCTCGTATAGCCGTCACAGGTAAAGCTCACAAGTAATGTATACTTTAATAATATTATTGTTTATCCATAATTATGTTTTACATTGAACACACAGGCACCTTACTTTAATATAACTTGGCAGTATATCATGGCACGCGACACTTGTATTTTCGCAGCATTCGATGCCGTTCTTAATACTCAAACAAACACAGTTTACACAATCAAATTATATCTCCATATGTATAAAACTTGTCAATTTTTGTTCGTTATATATGATAAATACAATCAATTATTAAATTTAAAGCTTTCAGTAATAAAAATATCACAAATAACTTTGTCAGTTTAATAAATGAAGCCAAATTTATACACCATAGTTGGTAGGTAATGTGATCGTGATGGTGGCAACATTCATGATCGCGTGAGGTCTACTATATACAGTATAAAAATATGTATACCAACCCAGTGTACACGATAAGCTTGTGTAAAAATACATGTGTCCAATTTGGCTTCACGTCAATGGACAAATAAAATCTACAGTGTGTCTATATAAAAGTATTAATGCGGCGTTCACACAGAGGACAGACCATCACCAACGGCTCGGCGAGTGTCACAAGCACTGACAGAGAGGCGAGCTGCAGAGAGTAAGGCGCCGTTTGGTAATATGGTAACGCCTGAGTGTGAATACTGCATGACATAAAAATATATTTAAAAATCTCTCTCGTTCAATCACTGCTTTAAGTTTTGTGGAAACGTCTGAAAATGCAATAACATTGTAAAATCTAAATCAATAATATTTGCCAATTCATTCAAACAGGATTAATCTCACGGAATGCGTAGTTTGCAACATATTATAAAGCATATTTAACTTAAATACTACAAGACAGAAAATAATAACAAGTTCCACTCATAGGCAAGTGACAGTCGATTACTTGAAGCCTTTAGTGATCACACAAAACGGGGGTTTGTAATTTCAGCTCAACAATAAACCATGCTTGGATCAAGGGCGACGAAATGACTATAGTTCACAAAGTCTTACAAAAATAACGCGTGAGCAGTTACAATTCGATATCTGCCATTAAAAGCCGTAGTGTTTCGTGGATCTGCCCATGTGTAACACCACCCACTCACACAATCATAACAGTGACGCATGCCTAAAGCAATTGTAAAGACATATCTAAATAAAAATTCAATCAAACGGTCTATGTTTACACATGTAATGTTACACTGATAAAACCAACAAACTAATTAGCATGAACGCATCAGAAATTGACGTATTTCACACACGGGTATATACAATACGCTTAATGAGTGCACGTGAGCACGTTAGTATCATCTATAAGTCACTGGCGACACTGAGAGCACAGGCATAGACCGAGCCGGATAACGCAATCTGTCCATCAGAATGAGGTAGGACCAAGCTTCAAATGGTCGGTTTAAAACTGACGAACGAGCTTTAAAACGTCGCTATGATTGTGAAGACACAATAACACCATAAGAAAGTTCGCCGGTGACGTGTGGCGCGTGGCGAGCGTGTATAATGGAGAAGATTGCGTTGTCTAGTAGGTCTGTGCTGAAGGCGTGCGCCCACTACCTGTGCCAGGCGATGGTGAGCGCGGTGCGCAGCTTGCCCCACAGCCAGGGGTACAGGCCGCCGCCGCGCCACGCCGCGCGGGCCATGTACTTCACGTAGTCGTAGATGCCCCACGGCGCGTGACCACCGTTCACGTAGTACACGTATGTGAACCCGTCTTTACATCGCCCCTTTATTGAGTAGTAGTACGGTAGAAACGAGTGAAGATGGAATCTGGAAATTAAACAGAATTTTTCTTCACCTTTGATTCGATGAATACGTAACTTATTATTAACTACAATAAAATGCATTCATGATTCGATCAAGAGCGAGTGAGCCCTGCATTAAACTGTTCCACTGGTATTGCTACACACTACACTGGTACTGGGCATGGGCCTCTCCTCAGTGTGAGAAGGGTTATGCCATAGTCAACCACGGTGACCCAGTGCGTGTTGGCAGACTTCACATATCTTCGAGAACATTTTCCCTCGCGATGTTTTTCTTCACTGTTACACCAAGCGATAAATACTCAGAAATGCGCGCCTTGGGGTCGAACTCGAGACCTCTGAGTAGCAGCAACGGTCTCCTATTAGTCTATCGATGCTTATTTTTTTAATTTGTATATTCAATGGACAGAATCCACTAATACATTCTAAAAGAGTTAATGTTTACTGTTTTGTACCTACTTATATTAGCTATTGCATAACCTTCTAGTAAAATATATATTTTTGTAATCTTTTCTGCATTTTTCATTTCACTATTAACTGTAATTATTTAGAAATTAAAAAATAAACAAGTAGACGTTATATAAAATACTATAATAGTTGTTTTTCTGCCATTTTCCGTTGTAGGTAGGTCAAGGTAGATTATTGATATCTAAAGATACAGATATGATATAAAAATGTACAAATTACTGTTCTGTATTGAACATGAACGTACATACAATTTAACGTGTGCGATAGTACACTGTTATCTGTAATTGCAAATTTGATTGGTGTGATATGAACCTCCCATAGAAGATAAGACAGAATCCTGACACTTGATACAGTCATTAATGATGTTAGTAGATTATGTACACAACTGCTATGGCTCGAGTCATGTGAAACTTGTAACCTTAGACCTTTGCCGCGATGTATACTGTCCGGTATGGTCTACAGACTAGCAATTGGCAAGTGTCGGATATCGGCATTGGGTACACGCTTTTACGTAGCCGTTCCTAAGCGATTTTCTATAGCATTATAGATATTCATAACGATACTGTCCGGTTGAAAACTGCAAGAATTGCTTTATAAAGTGCAATAGTTATACTATCGAACTTTAAAAAGCAATTCTTGCAGTTCTTTGCACTCACACTCCAATCTCAAAAGGTAATTACACGAAACAAATAGCAATATCGTTAGATAGAGCGCCTTATGTAATGTTCTACATAGGCAAAGCCACAAGGAATAGTTAGTGTACATAAACAATTATATGTCAAATATATCGCAATGCGTGTAGTTTGTAGTTTCACTTATATATCTTATTTTAAACTAAAGGCAGTAGTTCATGTACACAAAATCATGCCTACATTCAGATGAAAACAAAGGCAAAAGTGAGGTACTACTTTAATTTGCTTTATCGCTACTGACCTTCTGTGTTCATAAAAAAGTATGGCCTCTGTATTAGTGGTGAGTACGTGGAGGAATATCGCTTTGACGCGGTGTTCGTGCGGCGGCTGTGGCACCGGCCCCGACAGGTGGTTGATCAGTACATCGAGTAATAATGTCGCCACGCCCGACCGACGAAAAGAACGAGAAACTCCTGCAAAATTAAACATATACCAAAATTAGACGGTTCCATAATGTATTCATGAGGTTGTGAGAAAACAGCCTAAAGGAAATCACATTAAATTTAATTAGCACGGCAACCGGTGTCCTTGATAATAGAATGCAATATAGTGAAGTGGAAATAGTAGGTAGGTACGTAAATCTGACCGTTTTTTAACACGCTTTTATTAGCTTGCTATGTATCTATGAATCTATGTAACGGAACCTTTGAACGTAATTTTCACCTCTTTCAAACCGACGGATTGATTTGAAAACTTGCACACTTATCGAGGATCGGTGACAATACAATAATTTAGCAAAAATATAAAATTAAATAATAGTTTAAAAAACTAGAAAATAACTTCATAATTTTAATGTAAAAAAGCGTGGAGTGCTTTCTAAACTATTTTGATTAGGTAGGTACTATTGCATGGATGGATGAATCAAAGAAGCAGTCAAGCAAGCCTATCAACAAGGATCACATCGTTGTTACGCGATGCCGTAGTGCACTTGACTGGAGCTATCCAGTCTGCACAGTGTAGAGTCTAATTGCTATAAAAATATTAACTTTCCAGCTTGCTCCCAAACATTGGCTTCAATCAAGCCGATAAGCTGGCAGGTGCCAGAAAGAGAATAGAAACAAGAGAAAGCAAGCTGTGGAAGTATTTATAGCAATCAGACTTTAATGCGGTAGCCCTACATCCCTATGACGGATGTTTTAATAGAATTAGTACACTGAATTAAACAATTGTTCCATTAGTCATCTACAATTTCATTATAAGCTGACTCCCAAAGTATCACATTTTAAGTCATATTTGGTTCATTCATAAAATTCAAACATAATGGCATCGCGTCGGTTTGAATGTTATGAATGAACTGTAAATATCAGCAGCGCAGTACACGTCTTGTATCATTCCAATACAGCTATTTGAACGTAAAGTTTCTAAGAATATTATTTCGTAAATCCTTGACACAGAAGGAACACCTTTGTTAATACAGACAATATAGATAAATATAGCGTCTCGAATGTTACGTATAGGTAGGTGTACAATGTTCTTACCTAAAGAAAGTATATAAGCCACCAATGTGTCCTTCGATGCGAACCATCTTGATAGAATGCCTCTGTCTTCTGCATTCAGTTTTAAATACGGCTTGATTTCTGCTACAATAAGGCCTATTATCTGACTTTTGTGAACTGCAGCTAGGGCAAAAAATCTCTCCGACGACGTTATATCCTCGTACCACGACTGTGGGTACTCTATTGGAAACCAATCTCTGCATAGAGATCTTACCTGAAAGTGATCATTACATTGTTTGAACGCTGTTATACATTATCGCGACGTAAAAATAATGTGTGCCATGGGACCTTTCTGTTTTCGTTCATTGTTATATTTCCCATGTATTGTGTTGTTCCATAAATGAGATTAAACTATCGTGATATGTGCAAATTAGTGTATGTACACGCTTTTATACTATAGTAGAAATGTGATTCTATATTAATATGTAGTTTTGTTTTTTTATCGAATGTATAAATATGTAAAATATACAAACTCGTAACATGAATAATACTTGTCTTACTCTTTTTAAAAAGACAACTCCCGTACTAGTTGAAATTACTATGTTGCGAGGGATTACAAACATTGAAACGACGCGCGACGGACACAAAGCAAACCCAGACGGAACAACCATTTGATCACACAAAGTTTTGTCCCGTGTAGGATTCGAACCTACAACACTCGGCGCAAAGGCGAGGCGAGGCGACCACTTAAACCACTACGTTATCCGTGCATTCAAACTTCATATATAACATTAAAATAATGTGATCTGACACAAGTATAGGTATACGCGAAGCGGTACGCAGCGATGTATAACACTTACATTTCTGTTCATACGTCTTTATTCGTCATTGCTATTTTAAGAGGAAACACGTGGACGTTTTTCCATACAAACGTAGTCCCCTGTTTCTTCCCTGGATAATGCCAGTAGAGCAATAATTTTTCCAAAAAATATATGGGCTCTATTGGCATGTCTCTACGTTTTCCTTTTTTTCATAAATTAATTATTAAAAGAGACATGAGCCCTCAAAAATTGACCATATTTTCCGCTGTGTTCAAACATCCAGAAAACAAATTTGACTAGATTATATAAAAAAGGAAAACATAGGAACACAGCCAGACTTTTTATAATTTTTAATGAAAACAGTAGTTAAATCGGTCAAGTTTTGGAGAAGGAATCAGGGGACTACGAAACGTTGATTTTGTATATGTACTTTTAATAGGTATTTTTGGTCCAAGCTGCAGTTATCTCTATCGCGCTCATGATACTGTACACGGCACTGCGCGACAGCAATAGATTTTACAAATACCTATTTTTCAATTCTCTCGTCCTTAGTGTTTCCTCTTAACGCATTACCAGCCGGCGGGCATAAGCCAGGTTCGTAGCTGGTAACCGTTTGGGTTGTAGATCAGTCGGCAGGCATAAGCCAGGTCCTTAGCTGATAACCGTTAGGGTTATATTGAAACACGTAGACTGATTAAGCTGAGAATATATTTTCAATTGTTATGCCTTCTTATGTCCCATTTATTGTTCATGTAAGTAACGCTTATGCACTAATGTGTACAATAATCATTTACACCAATCAGCGACAAGTAAACATAATTCTACAATTTTACGAGGAGTTCTTGAGCGTGTGTGCGTGCGTGGCGGCGAGTATAAATACTGCCACGTATAAAAACAGAGGCAAGTTTCGCGCGTCGCCAGTTCGTAAGTTGGTATCGTCGCGGCTAGACGTATGATTCTCCGTTCGATCGCTTTCGCGCGTCGCTTGGTTTCGGCGCGGCTAGACTATCTCCGTTCGATTCCAGGTTCCTCATAAACTTATGTTACTTGTGCGTATATACATATATTGCCACACTATGTTTGTAGGTTTCTTATAATACGGGGCAAGCCCATTTCCAAACACCGCACTATAACTAAGATTTACCTAACGGAAAACCCAGTAACACATTGCTTGACCTGGTACCACACCAGCGTTAACGCCACAGGACCAACGAGGCAGGATAATATTAATACGAAAGTAAATCTTATCTGTAACGTTTTCATAACACAATGTTGTGCAATAATTAATTATTATTGTTTTTAATGGTATTATAACGACGGATACTCAAAAACTTGGAATATGTTAAATTTACATATAAATAGTACTGTGTTATAGACTTCGATCATCAATAGCACCTAGATATCAAAAATCCGATATTTATTTATTTATTTATATATATCATATAATTTTTTTTTTTTTAATTTAATTTTATTTAGGGTTTTCTTTTTTTTTTTTTAAACATATCAAACCCATTGTACACATACAATAACATAACTAATTAAAAAAAGGCTACTGAGGAAGTCGATGCTGAGTCCGCGGTATTAGCCGGTAAAATGCTGACATTATTTCCGAGGTAGGATAACTCAAAGCACTTTGTAAAATTCCTACATCCAACCTATTAATACCAAACTTTCTCATCATCGACTCCCTCTCGACCTCGCTTCTGACACACTCCATCAGCAAATGTTGCACATCTTCAACCCTTCCACAAGTCAGGCAATTTGGTGAATTGACTTTTTTCATTAGATATGCAAACTTTGCCGACGGATAGTGGCCAGAGCGAAGTTTAAAAGCCAATTTTAATATAAATCTATTTAACCTAGTGTTTATAAACCAAGGCACACGTCCTCGTGTGCCTTGGTTTATAAAGGTATAATGGTATAAAACCATACAGTGTGAGCCTCCTGGCTCACACTGTATGGTTTTATACCATACTCCCTTTTCCTTACTTCGCTCATCAAAAAATTCCTTCCAGATGTGATGACAAATGGCTTTATATTTTGGTATCATTTCAGAGTGAAAAGGGGCAATACCTTTTGGCACACCATCTGTAACAGCTAATTTTGCGAATCGGTCAGCCTCCTCGTTGCCAGCTAAGCCAACATGTGACGGAATCCATTGCAATTTTAGAATCTTCCCAATTTCATTAAATTTAAATAAACAATCAAGAATTTTGTAGGCTACCGAAACACCTCTGAAGCCAGAGACGCATCGAGCCAAATGCTGAAGAGCACTTTTACTGTCCGTTAAAATGACCACCTTCTTAAGATTAAATCGAATACAGTAAAAAACTGCTTCTGTAATTGCAACAAGTTCCGCCGACATGATCGATATATTATTACATATTTTAAAACAAATAGACTTTTTGTAAGTATAGTCATAAAAAGCTGCACCCAAAGACATTACATTTTTTGAAGCATCAGTAAAGATTATATGGTAATCTAAATATTTCTCACTTAGCTCTCTAATAATATCATACTTAATTATATTAAAGTTGCACATGCTTTTAGCTGCCGTTACACTGTTACACTGTCTAAATTGAAATAAATTACATTAGAAACATCTATATATGAGACCCAGATATCAAGATTAAACATTTCAAGAACTTCAGAAGAGTGAATATTGTCTAATTTTGTGTGATTGTAAGCTGTTACTAGCAAAGGTTTATTTTTATTACTCCAGTAAAACAAACTACAAAGAGAGCTAAGTCTATCAATTAACCCTTAATTCGATAGTGTGCAATATACTGAACATCAATTTTGAAAAAATATACAGCAGGATTTTTTAACTATACTGTATTTATTTTAATTCTAACAGTTTATTTGTATAATAAAGTAATGTATAAAAAATTACGAGCAAGATGCGCGTGCGCTTGGCTGGTTAGTCGTCGCCGAAATGTCAGGAAGGAAGGACGTGTCGCGACCGCTCTCGGTAAGTCTCGATTTATTTGTTATTTTATGTTGCAATGATTACATATTACTTTACAATATATTTTATAAAACCTGTGAATATGTGGACACAACCTAAAATTATAATAGCTATTATAGATTTTTCGTAATATTCTATCAAATTCGCGTGTCCAGTATATTTCCCATTGCCAAATACGTACTATTTTAGTGAGATTTTGTGATGTGTAGTATATTGGACACTGCCAATTAAATAGAAACCTAACTGCTAATATGATTTTATGAACCAATATGCGTATTTCGTATGTGAACTTTAATTTTTTTTACCTAACAATAATATTATTTGCAGGTCTTCAAACAAACATCACGCGCGTTACATATTGGCATTAGTGTCACCATCCATTGATATCTCCGAGAACAAAATGAAAGATTTTATTGCCATTTTGTTACTTATGGGTGTAAATTTGCCATCCCATGTAGATTATTAGTCAAAGGAATTACACTACCTAGCTATTGCCGATATCATGTCACTAAAAAGGTTTGAAGATACATCCATTTTGCTGATAACTCGTGTCCAGATTCGGATCTCTACTTTAAAGTAAGAGCTTTTGTAGAGAAGGTGAGGAGGAACTGCTTAGCCACTGAAGAGGAGATAAGATATAGCATTGATAAGATGACAATACCGTATAAAGGCAAAAAGGCGGGTAATAGGAGACTATACAAACCCGTCAAACCCAATAATGGAGTTTCAAAAACTTTGTCCGTGCAGGCATTGTTTAGACTTCCTGCTTTATGGAGGCGAAGATACATTGAGATACATCCAGTTTTCAAAAGACGAAGAAACCTTAACCTTAGGAGCTAAAGTTGTCGTTGCTTTATGCAAGATAATACAGACGCGAGTCGGCGTCGTGTATTTTGATAATTATTTTTCCACAGTAGAATTAGCATCACATAAGAAACGAATGTGGTATTTTCAGTCTAGGCATTATACGTTAAAATAGGCTAAAAGTTGCGAAATACTACTGTTGAGTTACAATTTTTGGAAAAAAGAATGGTAGAGGGTCTTATTGCCAATAGTTGACAATAACAATAACATAGCTGTAGCCAAATGGTATGGCAATAAGGTTGTCACTCTATTCAGTTACGCACTAAGTAGAGTGACGCTGATGCTTACCCAGTGGGAAAAATTAAGAGGTACAGCATGGAAATGAAAGCCCGAGTTTTCGTGACTGTCCGAAACTTATAAAGCACTACAATAACCACATGAGAGGCGTCGATCTCGCCGATATTCTGTTTGCGTTGTACCGGACTACTTACAAGAGCCGACGTTGGTATACTGCAATATTTGCTCAAATGCTCGACATTTGTGTGAACCATGCCTGGTTAATTTATCGCAGTGATTGCAATAGACGGGCAGTGAAGCATATGAGGTCTTTGAGGTCTTTTCGGTGCCCATTAGAAAGAGAGTTACAGAATAAAGGGAGATCTCGAATATCAGTTAAGTACAATTACTGTTAAATAAATATGATAGTGTACGCTATGATGGTATTGGTCATTGTCCTAGTTTGGAGAGTCATACGGTCGCTGCAATCTACATATATATAAAAAATAAGACTGATGTGTATTTTTTTATAATTTCTATACAAAAGTTTTTAACTATGTCGACTGAATATTATTATTATAATTATGATTGAAACTGTTGTATATTATCAGTAATTCAGAATAATAATTGTTACACATCTTTTTGTTCAGATTGATTGTATTATTGATCTCTCGTAGAGTAGCTATAAGTAAGTAATAAGTAAAATGGTCCTTATTGCCTGTTATTACATTCATAAATAAAGTTTTTGTTAGACATTTTATTACAAATATACATTTCTTTACTAAAACAATAAAAATATATTGTCATTTTCTTAAAATTTTATTACCTGCACAAAATAGAAATAAGATCTAATAAGTGTAATAATTCGGCAATGTGCATTATACTGCACATCAAAATTATTGACAACTTTATGGCAAACCTGGCAAGGTCCAGAATACTGAACACGCATTTTCAGAAAATTAGGATATACCAGATTTTTTACATTATTTTTTCTTGTAGTAACAACTCTCAATAAAGGTAAAAATGCAAAAATAAACATAATTTTCCATAATTTTTTCTCTTCCCAGATTAAGGGTTAAGTAGACAGACAAATTATTCGTCCAAGAAAGTGCCTTCAAACAATATTTATGAGCCAAAAATTGCCTCCTAACGTGTAAAGGTTGTATGCAAAGCTCACTTTCCATAACGTGGATAGGTGAGCTCTTAATAAAGCCTCCTATTATCCTCAAAGCAGCATTTTGTATCTTGTCTATCTTGTATAAATGAGTCTTAGCACAATTTCCATATAAGAAACAACCGTAATCTATTCGATTTCTAATTAAGGCAATGTAAAGACTTCGTATAAATTTAGGATGCACTCCCCATGATGAACCTGCTAAGGTTTTTAATAAATTTAAAAATTTTGAACATTTCTCGGCAATTTCATTTATATGTTTTCTCCATAGTAATGATCGGTCCAGCCATACTCCCAAGTATTTGATGTTTTCTACTATTTCAAGAGAAAATTCATTAATTGTTATTTTGATCGATTGAATTTGTCGTCCTCTACTGAAAAGACACAATTTAGATTTTCTTTCAGAAAGATTAAGGCCAAGTTCGTCACACAAATAAACAATTTTATTGACAGCTATTTGAATACTATCTTGGCAGTATTTTAAGTTTTTATTGCTCATAAAAATAACAAAATCATCAGCATACTGTAATGTGTAAGCATTATGCAACAGACGACATATCCTATAAGTGACAACATTAAATAAAAGAGGGGATATTGGGTCACCTTGCGCTAGTCCTCTGTTAGTCCATCTAACTATACTTGACATCGCGCCCTCATTCTGAATTTTAAGGTGTCTCTCACTTAAAAAAGACCACAAATATTTACATATTTTAGTCCCTATACCCAAGTCATCCAGAGTAGTAACCACTTTATTTACTGAAACATTATTATATGCATTTTGGATATCTATAAAACATGCCAATGTAGATATTTTATCTGTAAATCCTATCTCAATATGTGTTACTAAGCGAACCAAACAATCTAGACAAGATTGGTCTCTACGAAAGCCACTGGTATGATTAGGCAAGATTTTATGTTTTTCAATATACCACTCTATTCTTTTCACCAACATATTGTGAAAAATTTTACACGCACAAGATATAAGTGATATAGGTCTAAGTTTTGATTCATAATTATTTGGTCCATTAGACTTGGGTATAGGCACAATATGTATACTTCGCCATTGCATTGGAACGTGGCCTGTTTCAAGTATGAGATTATACAAATCAAGCAAATACTGTTTCACTACATTAGGTAGATTATACAACATAGAATATGAAATACCATCTTCACCTGGGGTGGTGTCCTTCTCTTTCAAACAATTCTGAAGTTCAGACCACATGAACTTAGATTCAAGAAGGTCATTAGATGATGAAAAATTGGGTGTAGAGTCGAGTACTGAATCGGGAGCAAGGTCACATAAAAGATCCTCTAATTTATCCTGCGACGGATAAGACCGGCTTTTATTGTACCCTTTTAACCATCTCATGTGCTTCCAAACCTCTTGAACCGATATCTTTTCGTTTAAATCACTACAAAATGTATGCCACTGTTGCGATTTAGCTTTTTTAATAAGATGTCTTACCTCAGTAACTTTTTGCTCTAGTAAATTGAGGTTCTGTGGTATTGGATTACGCCGTAAGTTTTTCAGTGCTAGCCTACGTTGAGCAACTGCCAATGAAAGTGACTGACTCCAGTAACGTTTGGGCTTAAAGCTATTAGTAGGGTTAGAACATAATTTAATATCAGGGATACAATTATCTGCACATTTATTGATATTATCTATAAAATAATCGTATCTTTCTTGCAGACTATTGTAAAAAATAACATTAAAAAAGGGTAGCTTAAGAGACTCGCGATAACTTTGCCAATCAGCTAATTTAAAGTTACGTTTTCTAGTTAACCTTAAGTGATCCTGATAGTTCATTGACATTTAATGATAAGATGATCGCTACCGCGATTTTCGTTACAGACCTGCCACTTGAAGTCTATTGCTATGTCTGTGGAGATGAATGTAATGTCAGCTTCCGCTGCGTGCGCTGCGTAAACAGTTAAAGTTTCGCAAAAATCATGTATGACAGAATTGTTCCCCTTTAAAAGTTCTAAAAAAAAGTCCGCGACAGCATATGTCTATCTTTTAAGGTTGGCTCACTATAACCATTTTTATGCTAACCAAATTTGTTCTAAAATTATGCATTATTTGCGAAGGTATTTTTATAAACATGATATTAATCCTTATCCAAATAAATACGTTATTCATCACAAGTATTTAATTTAAAACCAAATTGCCTTTACATCATTCGATTTCAATGAATATCCTAGGAGATATCGCAGTTTTAAAATAACATCGCAGCAAAATAATTACCAATTACAGACATAGTACAAACGATGTTTCTCCTGGTTTATTCTGCGTGATTACTACTGGTTCGATTTGAAAAATTCTTTTAGTGTTGGATAGCCTATTTATAGAGAAAGGCAGGCTATATAACATCACGCTACGACCCACGGGGGCGGCGCAGTAACGATAAACGCGGTTGAAACCGCGGGAACATCTAGTTGATATATAAAAATCCTAGATACACAATCCCATACAAAACTTACACTTAAAACTGTCCTTAGTTGCTTATAAGTAGTTACATTAACTATATAAATCCATATATTTAATGTAAATTAAACCTGACCGCCTTAACCTTAAGTTGAATATACAAGGCTATCTAAAAAAGGTAATAATATTTTACGAGCAGAGTTTGCGATAGAATAAGAATGAATGTCGAATATTGTTTTCACAAATTTTAATGTAAGGTAATATTCTGACGTAATTATGAAGAGTTTATAAAATGCATGTGAATGTGTGTTTTAAACACATATTTGTTTTTACTTTTACCTGTAGGTATTGTACCAAGTTTGAGTCCTATGATGTTCAATAAAATGCAACTAATGTACTGCCATTATAATTTATATGTTGAAAAATCTTGGTAGAAAATCTTTTATTATTTTATCAGACTTAACAGTAGTACTTATTTAACAAAACAGACAAGACAAGTAAAACATTTATTAAATAACATGTTTTAATATATAACAGTAATAGATAATTAATACGCACGTAAATTATATTACGAGTATGTTTCATTGCAGTTCATATACTTGGCTGTCCGACTTTGAAATTATACGTGTTTGAACATTACGCGACTGATTGTACTTACAAATTAAATTAACATAAAACAATAAAACGAGAGAGAAAATTAAGATTTCAAACTTGAAAAGATACGACATAATAAGATTTTTTCCTTGAAATAAATTAAGTATATTGTTAATATAATCTTCTTTTTGACGGATTTTAATTTTTTTGGTATCTTTTTTTGTTATATAATGCAATCTTATCTTGATATATCTCTCGATAATAGATTTATTAGTATTATTTACATAATTTTTATTTGTTAATATGGCACTTTGAAAATATAAGCTGACTCTCAAAAATTATGATATGTGTTGTTGTTGCTTGTGATCGTTGCTGTACTATGACGGATATCCATTTTGCACATCGCACGGGATCTCGAGGAAAGCTAATATCCAACATAAGTATGTAGATACGTTTTATAAATATCCCACTATAAGAATACCGTAAAGATCATTTCAAAAAAATATTAAACTAATACTATTATGGGTTGTAATAAAACAAGTAAATAATATCCCACCAAAAACATAAATGTAAAAAAGGAGAGCCAAGTTCAATACAAAAATTATGCTTGGCTGTGGGCTTCGCCGCAAAAAGAATGGAGATCTAAATGAGTGCCAAGTTCTATGCAAAATCCAAATATGTATTTATAGGAACAAAATAACATTATGAACAAGTATTAAACTCTATTTCTTTGCTTTATTGGATACCTATAACAATTGCTGTTATTTAAAAATGTGAGATCTTAAAGTAGGTTAGATTTGACTTGGCCAGTTTTCATTACATGAGTCATTTTATAAAGTTATTCAACATATATATATGTATATATTTTTTTTAATTCTGATAAAAACTGTCCAAGTGAAATCTAACCTACTTTAAGATCTCACATTTTTAAATAACAGCAATTGTTATAGGTATCCAATACAGCAAAGAAATAGAGTTTAATACTTGTTCGTAATGTTATTTTGTTCCTATAAATACATATTTGGATTTTGCATAGAACTTGGCACTCCTTTAGATCTCCATTCTTTTTGCGGCGAAGCCCACAGCCAAGCATAATTTTTGTATTGAACTTGGCTCTCCTTTTTTACATTTATGTTTTTGGTGGGATATCATTACTTTTTGTGAAGAAAACTAGGCAGGTATTGAGATTTAATGTTTTTTCTTGCGTTTCCGCTGCATGGTTTTCTTTTTTATGTAATTGTCTATATTCTCTTGAATGTTAGTTATTCATTGAATATCATGTATGTACTTCACTTTTATACTGTTACTGGTTTAGGTACGAAGAACGTTTGTGGTTATAGTATGAATGACAATCATTTAATTCATCGTTGAGAAAGAAGCAGGATGAACATAAATGTAATAAAACAATAAATAACTAAATCGGTATTCGTAAGCGGTGCCTATGTTTATGTGTTGCTCGGGAGCGCTTTTATGTAGATTTACTTCTGTTCTGTGTATAACTATGTGGTGCCACACGCCGCCGACGACACACCGTTGACCGGTTGTTTAGCGCGTATTACAAGTTTTTTGTATGGGGACACCACTTATTTTTTGACTTAACTTTAGTTCTGATATTTCTGTTATATAGCAAATATAATAATACATATATTAGGATAGTTTCAAATATCTGATTGTAACGGTTCCTACGCTACAATTAAAAATTTTTTTTTGTATGGTGACCCACCTATTTTATAACCTTTTTTATTTTTAGATTTTTTCCTACGCTTACACACAATTACCGAGCTGGATTCCAAATTTCATCCTTCTGGGTCATCTGGAAGTAGATTAGATTTAGGTACTATATGTCAGTCAGTCAGTCAGTGCTAAAATTTACGACTTTTTGACCTTCATATCTTTATAACCGTTTGAGCTAGCTTCATGAAATTTGGGCTTTTAGATGTCCTTATGGATATAATTAAACACACGTAGTTTTATGTGTTTACGTTAAAGAGGTTTTGAGTTATAGAAGGGTCAAAAGTGGCACCAAGCGGTTCGTGTAATATTACACTCGGCGCTGGCTAGATAGTTCCTTTGCTTGAACTTGGCTTGACACGCTGCCGCGTGTCTAGATATACGATCGCATTATCATTTTAAACCAAATAAAACATATTTATTTTTAAAAAGTAACAACGTCTCTATTAATATTAGAACAGAGTCAACATATAACCCGGACTAATCAAGTAGAAATACAATAGTATGATTAATGCGTTTAGTAAGTGTTCATTTAAATGAGCCGTGTTATATGGTCGCTCTGTGTTACGAAATAAACAGAAAAAAATATTTTACGTTGATTCCTTGACGCAATAATCAGTATTATAATATAATTATTACTTACCGAAAATATGAAACGCCGTACTTTTTTAGTGTCCTGGAAGT